>CP130736.1:15173115-16479673 GCA_030553155.1 Nippostrongylus brasiliensis
GTCCTATCGGGACACTGCTAAGCGGTGTCTGTACGGATTTCCCACTTGAAGTAGTATAGCAGCCAGTAATAGGTAAAAGATAATGATAACCCTTAGTCACCTAACGAGGAGGGTCGTCGAAGTGATGGTGAGCTCTAGCGATGCAATTTCTATGGGATGTAGGGCTCCTCATCGGATATCCAAAAACATGAAAAAATTTTTCGGAATCGCATAGTGTGGTACTGAAAAAGGCCTGCAAAGACGAGGAAGGGCTACTCATCAAAGCGCTCATCTCGCCCGTGAAATGTGGTTGGAGGCGCAGTGGGCTAGCAGTTGGACTCTCGTTCAGGTGCTTATGGGTTCGGATCCTGTTGGTGCAATTTTCTTTTGCTTCAATCGCACTGATACCAAATCGTGCTCATTTTGCAATTTTGTCATTGAGGTGGAAGAAAATCATGTTTAGAGCAGCTAAAATCCCACTAATTTTAGTAAATGGCGCCGTCAATACGGGTAGCCAATATCCACCGTAACTTACCTTAAACGGACGCAGATTCATAAACTGATAGTAGATTCGTGATCAGCGCCCCAAATAACCCCCACAGACGAAGTTTGGAGGAAATCGGTTATTTTTACCTTGGCACCTCACTTACCCACCCGTAGCTAACGCTCATCAGTCGGAATTCTAGAAGCAAAAGTAGAAAGAGTAGACTTGGTCAGCAGTTCAAGTGAGACTCCCATGTAATTTCTGGATTGAAGGTAGTGGATGCTGAAGATCTTCAGACAGCTAGAGTCCGAATGGAGGCATAATATTACCAGTAATTCATCAGAGACTGAACCTTGGCAACTCTACTGACACCTGACATGAGGCTCGATACATCATGATGATCCCTTTCGTCCAAACTTTGCTAATGAGACTATTTGAGACGCTGGTCATGAATATAGCACTAGTTTTGGGTTTTGCAACAAGTGAGGGTATCTAAAGGTGGGTTTGGTTGTGTGTGGGCTGGTGATCCCTTGCTATGGTAAGGGTGGGTGAGGTGCCAAGGTCAAAATAACCGATTTCCTCCAAACTTCGTCTGTGGGGGTTATTTGGGGTGCTGATCACGAATTTAACATTGGTTTCTGAATTTGGATCCGTTTAAGGTAAGTTACGATCTCAAGGGCGAGATGAACGCGTTGATGAGTAGCCCTTCCTCGTCTTTGCAGGCCTTTTTCAGTACCATACAATGCGATTCCGAAAAAATTTTTCATGTTTTTGGATATCCGATGAGGAGCCCTACATCCCATAGGAATTGCATCGCTAGAGCTCACCATCACCTGAACGACCCTCCTTGTAAGGACGTGTCGCCTCACTTGCATTCCATTCAAAGTGTAGGGTTAAGTGAACGTGTACTTAGCCCATACAGGCCTTTTACTTATGCTTTGCGAAGGCCCGCCACTGTACAATTCAGTGTCTTCACATTCCCAGACAAGACTGTTACCAATTTACTGACCTCCAGGGTGATGGAAGACCTGTGCCCGCTTGTACATTCTTAAGATCAAACTCCTCATTGACCTCCATCTCTTGTTGTACCTCAGTTCCTCCCTCTTTTTTCGTTTCATCTTGCGTACTATACCGTGTTATCGAATTAATTAAGTTATAATTTGTAATAGTTTCATATATGAATCTCATGCTTTTCAACTTGTTTTGTTTGCTTCGGTGATTGGATTATTGTGAAATAAAATAAATGTCTCATAGCACGTACGAAGTGCAGTGGAAGTGAAATTATTCCGACGAGTGGAAACGCAATTGTAAGTGCAGGGTGTCTCAAAAAGATATACTCACCGTTTGAAATATCATAATTTTGGCGAAAGTGAACCTAGCTTGGATAGAATGCTAAGAAAAAAAGAATAATTTCTGGTTTGTGTTTGGTGAGGATTGCGCCATGTATTTGACCGAGGCCTCGGAAGTTGGACTTCATTGACGGTGCACGGATTGTATGCTTGCTCTACTTTGCTCATACACAGGTGATATCGCTGCTATGAGTTATTTCTGAGGCGGTAAACATAAAAACATGAAGACATAACAAGTAAACATAGTTTGAACAGAGTAAACAATATTGGGAAAGTGCATCTTATAGTGCACGTTAAACTTGTGATTCATACATCGTTTATCATTCAGCTTTCACCCAAGCTATGATTCGTTTCGATTGGTTCACTTTCGCCAAGGTTATGGCATTTCGAACAATGGATGCATTTTCTTTGGACACTCTGTAGTACGGGTATAATCCAGAAGTTGGCTAAGCGTCGACTTTGAGCCGCAGTGGTCTGATTTATCCAGCTTTCCGACTCCAATCGACTGATGAAGTTCCGTACGAGCATTTTTTCGGAGAACTGTTATGGTTTTGAATATCCGAATTCTGAACACATTGTTAGGAGAAAAAAATGTGAGTTGATTGACTGAAAAGTGATCGCTCGCTTGCTTAGAAGTCGCTCAAATGCTTGACCGGAGCTGTCAAATGCCAACGTGAAATTCCCCAGAAATGCAAATCGTATTATAATACTTTGCTCCTAATACCTTATGATGATTGTAAATATTTCAAAAGCTATGCTTTATTACTTAAATTGTAAACACTGTAATATTTTAGTACTTTCTCTTTACTGAAGCCGGAACACATGGTGCGATGAGTGACTGACTAGATTGGCCCACTGAATGTCTTATCCGCACTTTCTGATAAGGCGCAAAAGTATCGAAAGTAGTGTTCCTTGGAGGAGACATATCTACCTTTACCTTCAACCGTTGAATGTAGCAATCATCCTATTTTTGGGAAGAGCGTAATGAAAAGAGATGAAAAAGCGTAGGGCGCTCGAAATTTTCAAGTTCCCGGTGTGCTTTGGATCCAGTGCCTCAACAACTCCAGGGAGTATTCATGCTTTCATTCAGCATACTAATATATTACGCGAGTAAATCTGAAATTTGTGAGCGTTCTTTGTCCTGTGCTATGCTTATCAGCTGGACTCGATAACTGTCCGCCCGTATAATATCGGCTATGGGACTACAATTCGTCGATTCATGCTTGAACCTGATCGCAACGTCGTAAACTCGATAAGAGCGGGATGTCTTTGACCAGCTATACGTATAAATTGGTGATCCAACACCTGGCTAACATCACACATTCTTTTCACAGCTTTCCAGCTTCTCAACAGTTCCTCATAGCCTAGGGATTGCTTAGAGCAATTCTTACTATTTTCGCAGTCTTAAATATTGCATTTATATTTTATCTTTCTAGAAATGGCACGATTCGTGGTGTTTGCTCTTCTGGCCACCTTCCTCGTCAGTGATGTTTCGGCAATCTTCTTCGGCGGTGGCGGCGGAGGTGGTGGCTGCGGATGTGCTCCTCCAGCACCACCACCATCACCATGCGGATGCGGAGGGTAAGTGGCTACCTAGTTTTCTCGTTAGCTGTTTGAGAAGGTGTTTTCAGATAAATTCAAATTATCTTCATTTCAGTGGCGGCGGTGGCGGTCTCTCTCTTCCATCTCTTGCCCTTCCATCACTGCCAACCGGAGGCGGCGGTGGCGGATGCGGATGTGCTCCACCACCTGCTCCATGTGGATGCGGAAAGTAACCACTCGATGTCTTTCCCTCGCTTTCTATCTGTACATTCGATCGTTTAATTTAGCTCACTTGGCGAAATAAAAAAATATACTACCTGATTTGTACAGCATATAGATGCATTCATTGGAGGCGCATGTTGGAGTGGTAAAAGGCGCTACTGACACCCGCACGGTCGAGCGATCGATCACGGCCCGGGCTAGCCAAGGCTCCCATCAATCCGGGGTCGAATAAATTGGTAGCATACTTGTCTAGGAAGGTAGGCACTCTGATTTGGAACAGCGGCTGACCCTCACAAGCAATTGTGTAGACTAAATACGCATTCACTGCGCCTCTTGGAATCTGAGTAGAAGTTGAGTGTCTGGCGCGTCCTTAGCGGACTGAACAACTTCGACTTCTTTACCAATTATATTTATACGTACATCCATACATCCAAAGTTTATACATACCTACATACATAGATAAATCCATTCTGCATACATACGTCGACCAACTGAGGAATATTCGTCAACCTATCATTCTCCTTGGAAGTAGTCAAGTTGGTAAAAATAATCAGCCTCCGATTTTAGCTTCAAAGACCATTCGATGAAACTGGAACCAATGTATTTTTTCTTCTCCCACAGATCACTTCATTGCCTTACTTATCAAGGAAGGGGATCTGAAAGTGTCCACGGATCGTTTTAGAAAATTTCTTCATCACCGACCGCAACAATCTTCTACATTCATCGAACTTCTAGCTCCCTCTTAGTTCATCATCCTTTCATCCTATTGCTAAATTTGTTGTTTCTGTTTTTTGTTCTTTTTTCTTCAGTGCCATTTCGCTGTACTTACCTCTTTCGCTCAGAAGAATCGCGTTTTGAGCTGTCTTCCTCAATTGGGCAATGAGTTTTTTTTAACGTGGAACGGAATGTCCACCTCTCAATAAAGTAAAGTAAAGTAGTCTTCATGGAAGTAAACAGCCTCGGTTTTAGACTCGGAAGCCATTTGATTAGAGAACCGATCTATTTTTTCTTTTCCATCCTTTACTTTCTTGAGCAACTTCTTAAGTTCAAATCGACGGACCCTCCTCAACCTCCAGAGTAGTTTCGTAGAGACATGGGGTCAGGTTCTCTATGAATATAACTGGGGTATTATTCTAAATTCAAGTCGACGGGCCTTTCCAGAGTAGTTTCGCTGATATAACATTATATTATATATATTATATATTATATGTTATAATATTACTGGCTTTATCTCCTAGGCTTACTGTAAAGAGACCTCCTGTTCGGAGGATATTCTGGTGGATTCCTTCCATTTCTCTGAAAGAAAAAATCAGCTTCATTGCTCCAAGATCCTTCTCACGCGCCATTCCGTCAATCTTTGATGATCTCCCCCACATTCCTTTTCATTTTCCATTTACCTATACGTTGATTTCCGCATTTCTTATTACATCCAGCCGGTTCATAGAATATTTGATTTTGTCGAATTAAAATGTTCCTGTAAAGACCGGATTATTGTGAAAAGTACTTGAAGCCTCGGAGAAGGTCGATTTCTTATTCAAGGTTCTTTTCTATGTTAGAGATCATTAAATTAAGTTCATTTCAAGGACTGAATTTGGTTTCAAGGAGAGATTTTGATTTCCGCTGTCGTTGTGCCCTCGTGTTCCAGTTTCCACCCTACGTCCATCCTACTGGCAGGGCTGAACTGCCACCAGATTTTCCTGTAAATGTAAAAACAATGATTTGCGTAGCGGCTGGACTTCACAAGCCATTGGGTAGACTGTACTTGAGCTCCCCTCCTTCTGAATAGAAGGCCAATGCGTTGCGCATCCTCAAGGAACTATTTTAGGCTCTGACCGTCACGTGAAGGTAGTTCTGCCAAGACAACGACTCATTCAGTGGATAAAAACAAGGCGAAAGCCAAATGTGCCATTAGTAGATTCTGATGGATTCGGGATTGGTGTTTGGCAGTAGCCCAAGCCGAAATCAACAGTTGAGGAGCTCATCTTAAACTCGCTTTCGCGGTACTGGTCCTGTAGCACTGACGCGCGGTAAATATCTGAAAGGGCTTGTAAATCGTTAAGAAATCGGTGAGAGGACACAAGATCACAATTTTCAAGACCACGGACTAGGGTCCTATACAAAACCCGGAGTTGAAGAGGCTTGATTAACCCCTTCTGTATTTAACAAGTTCCTGATTCATTAAGCTCGAAGTCTTTGCTATCCAGGTTGCTGGGTGTACAAGGCCCACAGTGAACCAGAACACCACTTAGGTGAGTCAGGGTTTACTAGGGAGTAGAGCTGTAATTTGTAACAATGGGCTTATTTTCATACACACATTTACTAAGCAATTTATCAAAGTATTCCTCTTCATATCCATTATCTGTAACAATAAAATATACTCTCATATATAGCACTCTCATTCTTGTTTCAAAATCTCTAAAGAGACTACAGATCTGTGCCGTTCTTAATATTCTAATTTAAATGGTAGCTTTTTAAATATTGTAACCAATGAAGGAAGTAGCCGTTGGGAGACGAATACCCTGAAGTCGTCGGTTTTGTTATTTTTATATTAGCAGCTCATATAATGTATTATTAGTAAGTGGTCCATGTTGATTTAGTATCAACTGATTATTAACATGAGGACACTTGTATATTGCTATTTATATTAGTGAAAAATCGTCCATGTGTCTGAAGGGACGAAAAAGTATGCTGTGAAATCTGCTTGTATTGGAGCATTCTTCAAAAAGGACATTAGTGAGGTCTGCTAAAAATGGACTAAAATTGCCACCTTGCAGTTCTCCGCTAATTGGCTTAAAAGTTATGTTACCAAATTGGCAAGAACTGTTATTTAATAAGAAGTCAATCTAGTAAATAAGATCTTTTTGCGTAAATTACCTGCAATTATTATGTTAGATAAGTAAATAAATAAATAAATAAATAAATAAATAAAAAAAATAAATAAATAAATAGATAGATAAACTGTCAAGCCAATACCACTGTCCAGGGTGCTGGCGTTCGGACAGTGGCTTACGGACTCTAATCCCTCAAGTTATGAATCGGATATAGTCTCCGTAAACTTGCTAGGTGCAAGATGTCCCGTCAGCTATGCGTATAAATACTGGGTGCAACACCTAGCTAGCATCACATGCTTCATTGCATTGTTTTCTTAGCCTTTTTAGACTACTTCTTTATTTTTCATACAGTTCAAGACTTCAACCACTGTACAACAACTTTCCTTCTCCTTCGTTTCCACCTCAACTTCACTTTTCGTCATTCTTTCCCTAGCTTCAGTAACAACTCAAAGATACTTTTAGATATGGCCCGATTCGTGGTGTTTGTTGTTCTTGCCACCTTCCTCGTCAGCGATGTTTCGGCAATCTTCTTCGGCGGTGGCGGCGGCGGTGGCTGTGGATGTGCTCCTCCAGCACCACCACCATCCCCATGCGGATGCGGAGGGTAAGTGGTTACCGAACGCCCTTACCCAGTTCTTGGATGCTCACCTTCCCAAGCATCTTCAATTTCAGTGGCGGCGGTGGTGGTCTTTCCCTTCCATCTCTCTCACTGCCATCGCTCTCGCTGCCAACCGGAGGTGGTGGTGGTGGTGGATGCGGATGTGCTCCTCCACCTGCACCATGTGGATGTGGAAAGTAAATGCTCCACCATCCTTCTGGAACTCTTCGTTTTCTGTACATTGGATCACTTCATTATCATTGCTATATTTGGTAAATAAACATTTTAGTCAATTTTTGTCCAAATCCAATTTTTGAACCACATTCAGTGTTTCAGAAAGGTTTAAAATATCTCATGAAAAACCTGAGTAATGGTTCCCAGATAACGTTCTCTGCTTCGCACTCTCCGAATCTTTTGTCGCTGGCTCCGCTTCTTCCTTAGGTTGCTCCGATTGCTCCGACCACTTTGACTTTATCGTTTCTGATGGCACCCCTCGAGCTCCTATTGTAGGCTCCTTGGGCTCCCAAACCAGATGTTTCTCTAATTCGGTGGTCCTCTAAAGTCCTCAGGACGCGTCGGTACCACCAGAATCTCCGCTTCCTCATCTTCAGGTGCACTACAGATGAATTTAACATCCTTACTCCGAAATCTATCCAACCGTGGCCACCCACATGCTCACCCATCCATTCGTGGACTATCACTCGCTGATTTGAAGGTTTTCCGGCTCGAAAATGGAATATAAGTATCGAGAATCACACTGCTAGATGCAAATTTATGGCACGAAATTTTCTCGTTCATCTCTCTTTTCTCGTCCCAATTCAGATTTGACGGAAAAAGGTCCGCCCCGAGTGGCGCGAGTAGCGCCTTGGCGATTCCGTTTGCAGGGGTCTTATAGCGGCTTCTGAGTAAAAGGCGAAAAAAAAAATCGAGAAAGTGCAGCTCTCTAATGCACTCCAACACGAATCGGAAATGCGGTCGACAAACCTCCAGCACATTTCCTGATGTTTGAGGTGGTCAACTTACTTTTCTTTACTGGACTGTCGGTTTCCCATAAGAGTAGCTCAGTATACCAACGACGGTAAAACGTCGTGAAAGCCCTGAATGGAAAGCCCAAAAAAGGCAACTTAGAATTACAGCGAAATACAAATACGAAAGTAGGAGAAAAATCATCCCGAAAGACTGGCCGTAAACCAAGGCATGAGGAAGGAATGTGAGTTCGAAAATTGTGATTTGTAGATGGTGCAGTCTGTTGAGTGGTCAAGAGGCTTTTAAATTACGAACATTCGCAGAGCAGATTTCTTGATGAGTGGCTCTTTCAATGAGAAATTCGAATGCTAAGAAAAAAGTCGCTTAAATTACATTTTCGGCGAACTGTGATCGCTTATTTCTTCTATGGCTCTTCGCTTCGGGGGCGCCATTGCTCTTGAGCAGAACGTTATTACGTTTCCTCAAAAACTAGATATTCTTCTCGGCTGAGCAACAGTTTCTAATTTTGTTGTGTGGGCGATCCTTGTGGATGAAATGGGAAAAATAAATATGTTTGCCAATGAATTAGAATAGAAGAGGTTGAACGAAAAAAGAATAGAAAAAGCCAAACAGGTTTATGAGGCTGACGTTTTTGCCTACTCGCATTCGTACTAGCCTATCGTACCGAAAATGTAGCAAACTGTACCACAAAAGACTACTCCAAACCACAATGTAGCTACAATTCACTGGAGTAATTGAAAAGAAACGACAATTCAACGGAGGTAGGATCACCCAGAAGTCAGGATAAGGGGTCGGCCACGGACCGTGCGACTGGTCGGTGACCTAGAAGACGCCTTTTTTATCTTCTTTTTTGATTATTCTTTCCGCTATGAAGAATAATTCACATGCCTGTCGAAGAAGAAACCTCGCTTTTGGAGCTGGTCTGTCGTAGGTGTGCTTTATTCATAAGTGAGCTCAGCGATTTCTGGTTACTGCGCAGTATTAACTCTCTTGAGACTCATCGGGTTGTCAAGCCACGAAAAATCGATTAACAATCTACTTTTTGGTTTTTTCTTGCAACAGTGCCACACAATTCTGAGGGTTCCATCATTTTCTCTTCCGCATAGAATATTTTAATATTAGATAAGACTATAAGAAAATGTAAATGAGGCTCAAAAGTGCATCTATTTCAGTAAGAAAAAAGCAGCCATTGCTGTCTTTAATCGATTATCGCCCACTAGTGCATACTCAAAAAACTTTAATAAGAGCTACTACATATAATGGCCTGGCGTGACATTTTCGAATGAAAACGAGATTAAAAACTCAATTAGCGTTTCCAGTAACTACGAGAAAAGTGCTCATCTAATGAATTCATCGAATCATCTAAATGTGACTTTCCCGTGAATTTGCCAACTAGAGCAAGGGCACTGCCCACTCGCTCCTGCTTGGCTTATTACCCGCGAGTATCAATTGGAAGACGTCGCTTTAGGGCGTTGAAATTCGTGAATTTCGGGAACTCCCCTGATACTAACTCGTCTATATAAAACCTATGTTCTTCCACACTTAGAATACTGTTCTCAGATTTGGAACCCTATCTTGAAGAAGGATGTTTCTCTTTTGGAGAAGGTGCAGGAAACGTTTACCAGGCTAGCGTTTTATCGCTTCAATCGAGACGTTTCATACACCACTCTCCCCAGTTACAATGAACGACTGAAAGTTCTTAATCTCAAAAGCCTGCACTATAGGAGGACTATAGCTGATTTGGCATTTGCTTTTCGCCTTATTCGCATGGAGATAAAGCTGAAACCAAGTAAGTATTGGATTTTTAGGCCTGGCAGCGTAAGAAAAGGTGGCTTTCACATACAGTACCGTAAAATTCTGAACAGGAACTACTCTCAGCTCTTTAACTGTTTATTTTACAGAACAGCCAGGTGGTTTGATTTGCTGCCAGCCGAAATTTTTGAAGCTAGAGACAGTCATGTTTTCAAACGAATGCTTCATCGAAAGAACGTTATCGATTGTTTGGGTTTTTCGTAACATTAACTGAGTAGTGTCATGATTACGTCTAATCAAAAAGGCCATGAAGCGATCTCGTCTGCTTTAGTATCTTCCATTTTCTTTTCCTTGCGAGGTTTCTGTGTTACTTTAGTTTCTTCCTACCTTAGTTCAACTGCCTTCCAGATCCTTACCTACAAAGCATCCCTTTCCGGTCGGTGTGTGGGGCCTGATGGGGTTGACGGACCTACTAAGTTGGTATCCGGAGTCGCCCACCTCCACGGCTTGCAGTGCTGGCCTCCCACTGCTCTTCACCATTGGTCTCCCACACTCGCCCTAGGGACTGAAGGGATCTGGAGTTGAGATGTCCTTGTTAGTCGTTCTAGTTCTTCTAGTTCTTTTCTCAATTTCCTTGCTCAGGATAGTAACCGTTTTACATAAGATTGTGTTTTGTTTTCCTAATTATTTAGTTAATGTTGTTGTCGCTGTATAACCACTATTGTCAGCAATTCTACATGTTTTTTTCATTTGAGTTGTGCGCACTTTGGTGCATTTTTAAATAAATAAATAACTACAGCGGATTTTTGGGGGCGCGCGTGGTACAGTGATAAAAGACGCTTAACACTCGCACGGTCGAGCGATCGATTCCAACCCCGGCTAAGTGATATTGTCATCCCTACAGAGTCGGATAAATTTGTGTCAAACTTGTCGCGAAGGTACAGTAGCGGTCAAAAAGATATGTCACTTTTCGTTTTCATTCAAAAATAGCTCAAATCGGAAAGAACCTGATACCAATTGATAGTTCTAAGTACTCTATTTAAAAATATGTTGAAACATACCGCTTTTACTAATTCTCTGTTTTTTTGAAATATTTTTTAGTGATTTTCATATGCAAAAACCGGTCAAATTTTAGGGTTTCAAACAAAATTCTATATCTTCCTAACTTTTTGAAAAAATTAAACCTAATTTAAAAGTGTTGTAGAGAATGATATTCTCTTTAGGAATTTTGTTTCAGGGGGCTTTTAAAGCGCGTGGTACCGACTCAATTTTTTCCACGTTAATAGTATTTGTAAATATCACACGACGCTTAACATACTCGCACTACCAGTATATTGTCGAGGCAAGCGTGCGTCGATTCCAACCCCGGCTAAGTGATATTGTCATCCCTACAGAGTCGGGTAAATTTGTGCCAAACTTGTCGCGAAGGTATATAGAGACGCTGACATTGTATAGCGGCTGCTCCGCACCAGTCACTGTGTAGGCCAAACGCACATTCACTCAATCCTCTATAATTCTGAATGGAACCCCGATTCGTGGCGTGTCCTTAGGGGGCTAATCAACGCCGACACCATTACCATCACCCTTTCCTTCAATAGCGGGTCTGTGGTGACAGCCTTTACTACTCTCAATAAGCTGCTCGTTCTTGGAGCTTTCCACATTCTGTTGACGCATGGAAGAAATGTTACGTAGCGCATTTTCCACGATAATCTTTACGATGATGTGAAAAAACTAAGCAAAAACATCGAAGTTTAGGTGTCGAATTTTTCAAGAAAATCAAAAACTTCCATCAAACAAAAGCAAATAAACAACAGACAGCAACAAAACTAATAATCAATCGAGTTGGACCATTTTTTCCGCTAGTATTGCTGGATTGAATAAATATGAAATATGAAATAAACTGCCATGAGGCATCAAGCGTTAACCAGATTTACAATGGGTTCTTTCAACTTCAGAGCGTCGGACCATAATTGGGCTAACTCTACTAGCAGAACACTCAGCTAAGGTAAGCTGAGGGTTAAGGTATACCCTTTACAGAGGGTGAAGATCCGGCATGATCGCACCCGCTTTCGTGGTGTTTTCTGCAGCACAACTAAGGGGATGTGTTGGTGTAAAGCCGCTCGTTACCTTTAAGGCCACACCCTGACGACTCGTGAAAATTTCCGCTTCCTCTCCAAGTATTTATTTATATCTGTACCGTAGGGTGCGGGTATGATGAAGATGTCAACGACGGTCACTCAATCGACGATAACACAACTGTTAAAGGTTGGGGTAGGGTTATTCCTTCGGCCAGCAATTCGTCGGCAGTAATTTAGTGTCACGAGTGATGGGCGCGCGCGCGTTCAATCGCTCGTAATCAAGCGGAAAGCATACATAAATGAATGACTGCATTCACGTGACACACTATTAAGTATTCCTCTTTCTTTTTTCTCTGTTTTTCTCATTTTCATTTTTCAGACTGAAACAGCCCAGTTATAGCATGTCTTGACCGTTGTTGTCCAGCATCGCTGTTGATAACGAGGAAATGTTGATAATGGCGTGATTCTACCTTATATTTTCACTACCACATTTTACGGTTACTGCTTCGAATAGAATAAATACATATAAGGTGTTGTTCCAATGACGTCACATTTAATACAGAGTTTCGATCCAGGTGAGATTCGAACCGGCGTCATAGAGCTGTCCGGTTGGCCGTGACGCTGAACTGCTGCACCATCGAGTCTCATGCTGTTGCCTCTATCCCATCCCAAAATTAAACACAGGAATTAAAATTCTAGTGCGAAGATAAACGTTAATTTCTATTTTTAATATCTCGTTTGTGTTTCCTGCTGCTGTGAACCAAGATAAAGAGTTCAATGCTCCCCTAGCAACATTCTCAAGCCACTTATCCTTTGACTTCAGCACTCATCCTTTATAGCGGTATGAGCTGGCAAGCCGGATTTGGCATTATGGCTGGAAGCATTTTTGCTGTTGACGCAATATTCTTCTCTTAGCACTGCGTTTTTTGATGGATACTGCCATGTTTTGAAGAAAATGAGGTTTAACTCAGTCGAGCGAATATTCCACTCATGTCTGAGTCCGTTTTCTTCTCCAACGAACAGCTTCATACCCACCGCGGTGACGATATTATCGACCGCCGCCTGAGGGTGGAGCGCCGGCGGACGGGCGGCCGCCGCGGCTGCCTCGGGCACTAAAGGCCCTCAGCGCTCCAGGAGATCGATCTCCATTGGCGTCACTCTCGTCAGAGCGCTCCTCTCCACTTCATCGTCACCCATTCGCTTAGTTACCGTACATTTCGCCATGAAATATTTCGTTATCTATCTCGACTCACATGTCTGTCATAAAGTTGGAGCTTAAATAGCTAGTTTTCAACTGCTTTTGCCTATTTTGCCAGCATTATGAATGGAACTTGGTGAAAAAATAAAGGAAAAAAAGGAAGAAAACAGTCTTTGCCCCGTCTCCTCTAAGGCAGGCCCTGAGGGTCCCAAATGAGCAGTGTTTGGAAGATACGGGCACGTTTTTTGATTTTCAGAGATGCCTTTCAGCATTCATTCACCGGCAGGCTTTGAGCGACTTTCGGGCGACGATTAGACTTCAGGATGCCTTTTTCAGCGAACACGAGAGGATGTCTTTCTGAGAATGCCTTCGAGGCCGGCAAAGAAACTAACCTGGTAAAACTGGTAAGACATCCATTCAATTCGAGCCGAGCATGTAGCGAATTCTATGAACGTTGAGTCAACCATCATTTCTTAGAATTGAATTGCTAAGACCTACTTCGAAAAGAAGTTTGTATAGACAAGCTGACATGTTCTGCTGAAAGAGAGCTGTTTTTTGAAGGGCTCACTTTCTCTTCAATCTCACTAGCCCTAACCAAGAATATACGGTAGCTTCGTAAGAAACGGATTTCGCGTAGTTTATGTCCATGACTTTCAGCTGGTTCATAAAACACTCCAAGTTCCAGATTCAGTTTCCTTCTCGAAGATATGTAACTGTTAAGTAGGAAGACCTTGCGGCGACAATTCTTGCCTTATATTTTCCGATGACGACCTCACTGGTAATGGTGCAAAATAATAAATGCAGACAGAGAAGAAGGAAAATTAGAATGGTGGCCGATGATTTCGCTCACTTTCTCTCAGGTAAACCATAAAATAACAAAGCTCGCCCAGAAGGTAATCAGTGAAGCGTGACTCCGTTCTGAAAAAAGCGAAGGTAAAGTGGTCGGTGTTGCTCAGCTCTCTCAGGAATCGTAGAGGAGCGGCGAAAAGAAGTTGGTCTTTCTGATGATCCACTGTATAAGTCAGTCTCTCGACTTCGCAGTCAAGTATGGTACCAATTAATTCTACCTCAAGGGATGAAAGTTTTGGTTACATCGGTGACGACTGACCTCTCGTCCGTGTATAAGTAGCGCCCTTTACCACTGCACTATAGTATGCATCCTTGTTTTTAAGAGTACATACGCAATTCCACTGCAGCAGCAGCGGTAGATAAGTGAGGAAATACGTCACTTGGAACAGTTTCCGGCTCAGTTGCTGGTGAGTCTTTCCTAGGAAGGTGACGTAGGCTTGATCACTCAGTGCAGCTGCAAATTTTGTTAGCTGCAACGAGTCCAAAAACATAGGAAATGACGCCACATTATATGAGAGTTCCTGGAAAATTGCCCGTCAATACATTTTGTTTGTTTCACTTTAACAGTTGACTTCTTTCCCCTGCAGGACGTTGATAGAATCTATAAGGTCTAGGTTTAGCGGTAGCGGCTAATAGTAATCGCACATTTGTATGTTCTGTAATCTTTCTATCCTTCTGACTGAGAGTCGTTTAATCGAAGCAAATGTTAAATCACAATTTATATTTATATAACAACAATTCACAAGAACAGAAGAAGTTAATATAGCAGTAACTCACAAAAACGTTCTTTTTTGAGAGCTTCAGTTTTTTGGTTTGAAGACACTTTTTGCTTGACGCTATATGAAAAGGGATTCATTCGTCTATGAAAATTCTAGATGGCAACAGGATTGTATTTTTATCCTGTTGTACCATTTAACCCTAGAAAGGATATGTGGGTTAAGATGAGTAACAGAAAATACATTTCAATAGATTCAATCTCCTAGTTCTCTCATCTTCAACCTTTGACCATCAGAAAAGATATAAGGCTGCTTATGTGCTGCGCTTGTGGTCTAAACATTTAAATTTCGGTATTTCCATTCGATATAATTATCGCAGACGTTCTATTGTGCGAACGTCTTCGTCTCTCGATGCCTATAAAATTTTGATGATATCGCCGACGCGGTGCCCACAAATGGATATTGAGCGATATGGTGGCCGTGAGGAGGAAGTAATTTCGCGATAGAGCTCACCCGCTAGCATACGCCAAGTGATTAGGCTGTGTGTTGTCTACTTCCGGCGACATTGATGGGGATTCTCATCGCTTCCTCGAAGAACGAGCCATACACTCGTCCTCCATTCAAATCGTGGAGCGGTGGCGAATGTGAATTTGGACTATACAGCGCCTTGTGTGGAACAGTTGCCATAAAATTCAGTGCCGTCACGTCCCCCTGTTAAATATTCTACCAATTTATTCAAACTCGTTGGATTGGAAGATTTGGTTAGTCAACCCTTGTCGGGCGTCACCTGTATTACCTGTCGTCCCGTTGATCATCGATTTGCTCGAGCGGGCGCCAGTAACGTCTCCATTCGTCCCTGTAGCGTGCCGTAGTAGACCAGTGGGTCCTGCTCGCTCGAGGAACACGAAGAGCATCGAATCAATCGTTCAGGGATTTGACGAAGAACTCCGACCAGCGCAAAGGTGGGCGACCTGGTGTTCCTCTGACTTCCCGTGGAATCCATTCAGTAACGGCCCTCGTCCAACGGTCGTCTCGAAATCGCATTACATGTCCGCCACGCCTGATCTTCGACAACTTGGTAAACCTCTGATGTTCGACTGACGACAACGCTTGGAACTCACTACACCTCCTGCCCGGATTAGACTCGTTTGCACCGATCATCCTCTATGATTCGTTGTGCGACGTACATCGCGCGATTCTCTTGCTGACGTAAAGATCATGACTGTAAGGCGTATTGCAAAAAAGTGGTCGGGAGCTCTTCGTCTTTCGCACGACGTCCTTCCCTAAGAATTCGACTACACATAGTAGTAACCCATATGGATGCTGTAATAAAAATTGGATTGGTCATCGCCTCATCAGAGACAGATGTTGCTGCGCCTTCGTGTTGGGGTGACATCGTGCTCCAATGTTCGCGTGCGATTTAGACGGAGTGGAATGCTGTCAGTCCTCTTAGGGGAAGAGTGCTAGGAAATACAACTCAGAGAACGTTCAGAAAGAAGTCTCGGATTCACTGTTTTCATTCTGCATTGACGTCAATGCCTTCATCTCAATTTTTCAGATCATCTCAATTTGTCCGAAATTCCACATTAATAATTGACTTCTACATATAGTACCCAATAATTCTAGTAGGAGTTCATATTGATTGCTCGCAATTTTTGAAAATACAGCATACTAATTGAAAATAAGATAGTGACACGCAAAAGAACCCTTCTTCAGTGAATATTGTGGTTGATACCTTTCGTCAAGATTTGAGGCGAAGCGAGCCATTTTGTGACTTGTAAGCTTTGCACACCCACCATCTTTTTTGTTTTTCTTTTTTTTTCTAAATCCCCTAACTATGCCACTTGATTACAAAGCTTCTGTGTTCTTTTGAGCTTTTGACGAGCAGAAGTGATCTGTTTTCTCGTTTTTTAATAAAATTCATATCACATCAACATTATCATATATTAGTCGACGAATCGTAGTCCTTGAAGTTCTTGGAATGCGACGCGCAAGCGGACGTCATCAAGGTTTGGCACGCGAAAAATTGCTCGACGGTTTGCATGATAACGAGCGCATAAATTTGCCCTCCCATTCCACGAAGCTACCATTCCGACAGGGCGACATTGGATCCGTTCTTAACACCAGCCGTCGGCCTAAGTGGCAACATATTGCCTGGTGTCCGTCCGGGCACGCCATTCAATGTTTGGTCTCGACGTCATTTCAGATAATTCAAATTCGGCGGCGATGGCGGAAAGTGGGCAAAAATTTAGAAATAAAAGTACATGTAGGGTAATGAAGGGGAAAAGGTGGAGGTAGAGGTGTCGGCGTTGGTGAGTCCCTTGAGAATGCGCCACGTGCTCCTCTTCCATTCAGACATGGCTAGTGAGTGTTTTCCTAAAGAACGACTTTCATGCGTTGGCTCTGTACAAGCAACAGTTTTCGCCGTTCGAGACAGGTCTCGAACCAATCTACCTTACTTTGAAAGGATGGAAGGCTTGGTTAGCTTCGACGAGGATCGATCGCTCGGACGTGTGGGTGTCAGTATCGCCTCTTTCTGCTGCTCCATAGCTGCATATTTATGAAGATATGAACTTCGGTAATTAATGGCACTTTTAGAGACATTCTGCTTGCTC
Source organism: Nippostrongylus brasiliensis (assembly GCA_030553155.1). Taxonomy (NCBI): domain Eukaryota; kingdom Metazoa; phylum Nematoda; class Chromadorea; order Rhabditida; family Heligmosomidae; genus Nippostrongylus; species Nippostrongylus brasiliensis. The sequence continues at coordinate 15,190,316 of CP130736.1, forward strand.
GCCAATTTACCGCAGTGATCTGCTCAGAAATAAATAATGATAGAACCCTGTTGGAACATAGCCGCTCGCTTCCACGTTCTTGGCATCTAGGACTTATCAATCGAAGTAGATTTTGGGGGTTTGTACCACAACTTGGCTTCGATCACTTTTCCTGTTTGGTATTGTATGCCAGAGCGATCCAACCTATCGTTGGAGCGCAAAAGCGCAAAAAATGGGAGCGCAAGACGTAGAAGGTGAAGGTGGATAAATCCAAGTACTTTTCCGCTTCTGGGGCTCACAGCCTTATGATAAAGCGGCGGTCGACGTATGTGTATGCACTTAAAGTTCAACACGTTGCAAAAAGTAGAGAGAGAACCGACATTGGCCTTCCGAGTTGAACATTAGCCGACTTAGCAGCTTCAGGGGCGAGCTTCCCGTCGCGAGAATCCGACGGGCGGAAGTTATACGGTAGGCGTGTTCGTCAGCTGTTTCCTGCAAAGTGGTGTAACAATAATTGCAGCAATTAACACATTCACACGCGTCGTCAACTCGAGGCCGAAATCAAATAAAAAATGCCTGGAGCCAGAGAATTGAATTCCTTTTCGATTAGCAGGAGAACACCGGAAGGGTAGGCTTTTTCAGTTATCGCAAAACTCGAGTATTACTACCAATTTTGTGGGTTACTACTAAGTATGCTAGAAGTTAGCTTGTAGGGTATTCCCTTACGATTAGACCTACTATTTTTAAAGATGAAAGTCAACTGTACCGTGGAGTGATTCAAAGTACCTACTCTGACAGTCTTATGAATTCTGGTAGGAAACAACATGAAAACCAGAGGTTTCTTGTGCCGGATATTCGTTCGACCAATCAAACCTAAGGAAAGAATCATTTTACATAATTTTCCATCCCATGTTTGTCTTTCTGTGCACATTTTTTGGGAAGGGCTCAAACAATTACTTCCAAAGAGGTTGACTAGATTGTCGTTGCTGTAGCATTGTAGGGCAGCAATTCTTCAAAATTACCATAACAGTTTTCAGAAGCTAGTATGGCCTCAACTGTCCTCATCTACAAGTAAAAGCAACAAATATTTTATCGGCAATGTTCTTATCGACAACTACAGAGTAGTACAAAAACACAACGCCACTCTCGTGTCTCAGAATAAATATAAAATCCACCAAAATTGTTAACCTGAGATCAAGGCCAAATTTACAAAAAATTCACTAAATGAATAAGTAGTCATCTAGGCCACGAACACTTATAGAGGTATCGAATTTGAGGTACTATTTTAAGAAACGTTACTGACACCCGAACGGTCGACCGGGCTTCTTCCATCCCTCCGAGGTCGGGTGAACGGGTACCAGAGTTATTTAGAAAGGTAAAAATACTGAAATGGTGTGGCGAGTGGCTCCCCGCAAGTCATTGTACATATAGGCCAAATACGCATCCATCACGCCTCTACGCTTCTGAATAGATCAAGAATGCACGGCGCGTCCTCAAGGGACTGACCGAAGCGGAAACTTTTACATTTACCTTTATCTACAATTAGCTTTAGAGACATTGCTTGCCGCGAGGAGCTTTTCCTAGTATTGCAAGAACTCCAAGAAGGTATGGAAGGTTCAAGTATGCTCTGATAAGAGGAAATACTATAAAATTTTTATAGAAGCGGCCGCGTCTGGAAAAACTTTTCGTTCCTTTGACAATCAGCTGGCGTAGCTCATATGGTACCACTTAATCTTGTTCCTGGCGGAATGGCAGCTGAAAAAACCGTGGCCATGTTGCTGAGAAAATCCATTTAGACGGAAGCATTCATTTGCTGTGCGGGCGGACGAAGAGCGCGTTTTAGTTCCCAATTAGATAAAGAGCTCAATTGCGATACATTCTGCGCTCCGAAGCTAATAGGTGAGATGAGAGTGGAGCTTGGGGATAGAGTGGGGAGACTGATAAAACCGATGGAACAAGCTAAGTTTGCCATAGAATGCGCTTTCTATTCTCGAGTTGCTGATGAGGCTGACATGCGGCTGAAAGTTGTTTTTTGCCCTTCTACGCAATTAGGCGACATTTGTGGTGCGTCATCCTACTTTTTAATGTTGGAAGATGGCCGGACGCATTTAGGTGGCCCCAAAGGGAGTGGGAGCCAAGGACCCTTCAAGTACACTAAATGGTCTCCAATGTTTGAGTGTTGAGGCCTATTTTTGGCCTCAACACTCAAAAAAGAAATCATATGTCCTTGTCGTGACGTTGTTGCACTTCTACAGACGGCCCACTTTGTTTCAACCTAATTTCTATCCTTACTCAAAGTCGATGACGTCTCCGTGTTTTTACTGTGTCAGCTGCTCATCATAGGTGATTCATCCACCTTGAAGGCGAGCAAACCACCTTTTTGGAATTAGAAACGAGGATTAGGTCTTCAATCGAAGTGCGTTGGGATTCTTGGTTAAAGTCGAACACATAGTATCCTTAAGCATTCCTTAGTTCTATGCTGCGGCAGCAAGTCGGATTTGACCTCGCTCAAACTATTTTTCGTTGAAATTTTGCTTATGTTCGTTATCAGGGGCGTCGATGATGAATCTCACATCGATTTTCAAATTTCTTTGCGAAAAGCACCCATATCTTCAACTGCGCACTAAATAGTTTTTTGACCAACGACAGTCCAGTGAACGGCCGCAAAAGTGCGCAGCTGTTACGTAAATACGTGCACCCACCTTATTACTGCACAACTTTGGTTCACTCCAGCAGTAGAGTCTGAAGGGGTCTTAAAAAGTAAGACGTTCGTTGTTGTTCAATCTGCTGGGGGCGCACTAGCTAAGTCGTCTTCCGTTCAGAAAAGAAGTGGTAAAAGGTAAAGAAAAAGGTAGAGGTGTCAGCGTCGATTCGTCCCCCAAGGACGCACAGCCGCATTCGTGTTCCACTCAAATCGTAGATGCATGGTAAATGCGGATTTGGCCTGTACAGTGGCTAGCAAGGGCCAGTAGTTATACCAAGTCAATGGCTTCACCTTTCCTGTCGCTCGTTTAAGTAACGCGTCTTACCACTGCACCAGGGCCGCCCAGTAGTAAGGGGACAACGGACTGGGCCCAATTCATGTCAGTGTCTTCATGTTCCCCAATAAGATTTGGTAACAACTTACATTACAAAATCAGGATGGTGCTAGCGCAATGTCACCATCCTTCTGATTAGGCCGTATAAGGATAGTTGAGTAGACGTTTGCTTGGCTGTAGACCAACATTGTATCACTCAGACACCACCTTTTATTGAGATGCGCTCTTCACTTAACAAGCCTAGAAGGTTGAAAGATACCTTGCACTCGCCCCAAATACTATTTGGTGTTGTAGAAGTCAAGTCAACTCGAGAAAAAAAACAGCCAAGAGCTGGCACCAGTAACCGCATGTGACAATGTCTGGAGGACGAACACTCTCTCAAGTGCCCCTATCGACAAGCCCGTCGTTACCTGGATATGTTTGTTCTTTATTCCCCTTTGTTTTTCCTGAGAGCATTGTTCGTCATTATCTTCGTTCCGCTTGTAACAAAATGTTTTCGATTCCATACAAATACTTTCGACTCTCTAACGACATGGGAACATTTAAAAGAACTTGTGAGAAAGCTCTCAGTGAATTGAGACATTTCCGTTCGAGCCGGCCGATTTCTCACATTCATCTCTGCGAGCTAGCGTAGAAATAGACTGCTTCGTCGAGCTCTAGAATCGAAAAAGAGCGCTCTGCAGTCGAGCATGCTTCACCGGAGTTCCACTTCTTAGCACCTAATAATCTTGAATAGGTCTGTTTTCTCATGCATATGCCCGAGCATAAGTGTGCTGGAACATACTCGTGATCCCACGAAGGAACGTGCTCTCTGCACATTTTTACTTCAGCACAATGTAGGACACCTGGGAGAGATTCGTTCGAGGTAAAGGTCTAGGCATGATGATTCTGAAGAGACGTCACATCATGTGGTACACCACAACTTTCTGACATTGAGCTATTCTTTTTTCTTTTTCTTTGAATGAGGGGCGTGTGGGGCACAGTGATAAGAGGCGCTACTGACACGGTCGAGCGATTGATCCCGGCCTGAGCTAACCAAGCCTTCCATTTCTCTGGGATTGGGTAAACTGCTGCCAGACTTGCCTGGAAAAAGACACTGACATGGCATAGTTGTTGGCCCCAGCAGGTCAATGAGTACTTTTCCTCTTACAATGAATGCCCAATTATTACCCAAGCGTATCATATCATGTTCATATCTTAATGCACATCCTTGAAGCGGTCTTATCGTGTCACGTTCGCGAGAAAAGAACGGCTTTTCTTCCACATCAGGCAGATTAAACAGGCTGCACACGACCATACGGTTGGGCATGACATGATAATTGGGCACTAAGAGGAAAAATACCGGTCAATGTATAGGCCAAATACGCATTCACCACGCGTCTACGATCCGACACTGACAATTTTACTTGTTACCTTTACCTTTATTTGAACACAAGTACTATGATCTTGCCGCTATTCTAATGTTCCGTAGTACTTTCGCTACGATCTCACGGTATTTGCACCAACTGGTCTGTTCAGAACTGAAGAACTGAAGTTTTACACTTTTTTCTACGCACGACTGTGTTCGTATAATAAATCAATCAATCAATCGAGGACAATCTTCTGGCTATGCTTTCGAAGAACTATGAACTTTCAAGCGTTAGTGATTTTGTTTTATATTAGTGAGCAAGCGATGCAATGATAAGATGCCCTACTTCCACTTCTACGGTGGGGCGATCAATCCTCCCCAGGGCTAATGAAGAACGTCTTTCAACACTCGGGTTTGGGTAAACTGGTGCCAGATTCGCGTGGATAAGTGGAGACACTGAACAGGGGAGCTCCACAATTCATTGAATATTCCAATTGCGCTTTCGGCATGCCTCTACAATTCTGAATGGGAAGGAAGGCGGGCGTACTCAGGTGAACCAACTTCATAAGCTTTTAACTTCTATCAACAACATGAAAGATTGCGTGCAAGGTGCACCGAAAATTCGATCTTCTCCCGCTGGTTGATTCGTAGGTTTGTTTATGTGAAGGTACGAAAGAATTGAGTTGAGGAGGAATCAGGTATGAGGCGGTAACTTCCGATGGGACGAGCTGTCCGAAGCCCGATGGGAATTCAGTTCTTTTCTGGGGGACTCACGCTCCAAAATTTCTACATAGATGTTCGACTTATTTGCCTTTGACCGTGTACTCAACAAGGTCGCCGAACTCCTACTTAGTGGGAAGTCAGCCTGACGAACTCGTTCACAAATAGGGTGCCCCTAGCATTCTTCGAAGAAATAAATATGCAAAATGCATCATCTTGCTCATCGCACCATTCGTCTTCATGCACGAAGACGCAAAAATATATTCGGCTGGAGCGCAATTACCCCACCGAAGCACATTTAGAGGATAACCTGCTATATGGGCGAAAATTGGGATCGAAAATCAACTATGTCGAGGCTGCTTAGAATGGTGCACGCCATAACAAATAACCAGCTGAACGGGGTGACGACAGTCGTGTTCATCCATTCATTATGTAGCCGGTGTGTTTACACTGGCTGCATAATTCGCTTAATTATCCGCAGATGTTTTCGAGCAGATCAGCAACGCCGCCGCGAGGCATAACAGAAAAAAACGAAGCAGCAAAGGAAGGCTGTCAGGCGCAGATCCTACTTGGTGTCGGCGAGCTACATGACATGCTTACAAGTGGGGTAAACATAACACGTAACAAGGTGAAAAGGGTTGAAATTGAGCTAGTAGAAAAAGAAGAAAAGGAACAGCAGCATATAGCAGGACAAGAACCGTTAGATTTTCCCTTTTCTCTCTTCTTGAAACATCGTCCTGTTGTTATTCTGCTGTTGTGCTACGATGCTGAGCGAAGTTAGAAAGTGGATCATAAATTTATATTGAACCTGGGTAAAATGAGCCTGTGGACGAGTTCGTCACGCTGAGTTCCCATTACAGTAGGAGTTCGGCGACCTTGCTGAGTACGCGGACTAAGGCAAATAAATAAGTCGACCAGCTACGTAGAAATTTTAGAGTCCTTTAGTAAAAGGCATACCGGTTCAATATGAATTTCTGATTGACTTTCTCGACCGGGCTTAAGAAAGATGCTAAGAGATTTATATTGAGCATTATTATTTTCACTCTCTGGGCAGGATGAAGAGATTCTTTTCATTGAGGCTTTGAACGTTTGAGGTAAGCGCTGCCGCGTGCCGTTCAGAATCCGAAAGTTGAAGTGAATACGTGTTTGGCCGATACGATGACCAGAAGTATCAGCCACTATTCGAGTCAGTATGTTCATCTTCCTAGACAAGTCTTGTGCCAGTTATCCCGACCTCGAAGTCATGGAAGTCCTTGTTAGCCCTAGCGAGGATCGATCCCCGGACACTGCGGGTGAAGTACGGCGTCTTAGCATTACACAACACATGAAGATCTAACGCCTGCCGCATTACCAATACATAAAGAAATTATAGAGAAATATACACCAACAAGGTTGTTTCGTGAGACGGACAACTCTGGGACCAGGAAAAACGTTTCGGTTTACATCATTTGTGAATGTGATAGGAGTGCCACTTTCGGATTGGGATACTTGATGTTCTGATGATCGGTAGGGTAAAAACCAGGAAGGAAACATTGGGATAGGAAAACGAATGGGGCCACTCAGCGCTCTCATTACACGTCGTCAATCAAGCGACTCATTGCCGTCTTCCGAGTGGCCACCAAAACGCGGCCCATTTCAGTTCTCTGTCTACACATAGAAGCTAGCGTGTTGAATCTAGTACCGTTATCCTTGGGAACAATTTGGTTCAAAACTTCACATACCACAGTAGTTTTGGATAGGTATGTCCTGCATCGTTGACCGATCGGTTCTCGTTCAGCCTTGAAACACCTTCCGTACCTTCGGAGTTGGGTAAACTCGCGTAAGGCGTGCCTAGGAGAGAAAATACACTGACTGGTACAATGGGTAAGCAGCGCTACTCATTATAGAGGCTAAATGCGCATTAACATCTACAATTCCGATTGGGAAACGAAGGCGCCTTTCTAAGTGGAAATGCCAATCGAGCACTTTACCATTTATTCTTTGCTGGAACGCAAGTATTCCAGTGACTCGGTGCAGGTAAAGGCACATGCTATAGATACTTTAAAGATCTGTGGTTGTAAAGCTCCCTTTTCTCTTAACGGCCCCTTCAGACTCTACTGCGGCGGTAAACCAAAGTAGAACAGTAAAGAAAGAGTGCGCGAATTTCCGAAATAGATGTGCGCTTTTCCGGCCGTCTAGTGAACTGTCGTCGGTCACAAAACTATTTAGTGCCTAGTTGGCGATACGGGTGGTTTTCTCAAAGAAATTTGACAACGGATACATACTGCACAGCTGCTGCGCGCCGCTTGTCCCTATGTTTCATCATTACTGCGGCAGCAACGCAGTAAATTCTGAAGGGGTCTTAACAGCAGCGGGGAGGGTGAGCGTATTTCTGCAATAGCTGTGCTCCCTTGCGCGCTGTTGGGAAACGGTTTCTTTCGTGCCGAGACCAGCAACCGGCGGTTCACGTCGGGACTGTCGTGAGATGAAGTGTGGGACGCAGGAATATGACCTCACACTCCAAGTCACTTTTCTGCTCAAGTAGTAAGGAATGATTCTTGTCATTCCTGTGTCATTCAATAAGGAACGCCCGGTCGGGCGGAGTCCGCTTCGATGGCAAGACTCTCTCTCACCGAGATTATAGTGAAGTACTCGTCCAGTTGACCAAACGTTGACTCAAGAACGAAATGGAAAAGATGTTGGGACAAGATGAATCATTGTTGGGGAACGGGTCGCAAGTATCGCAATTTACACGGCATTTCCTACAGCCACTGCCACAGCAACAACGCAAACGTGACAGGAGAGCTGCATCTTCTGCATTCCCGCCACCTCGGTGTCTCTGTTCCCGCCTTTTACTGCTCTGCTGCCACAACAGAGTGTAAATGAGCTCTCAGCGTCCGTGACGGCGCCCCTCGCCCCTGTTAGGAGGCGGCTCGTTCGACTCGATAAAGAGCACTTCCGAGTGATAAGGGAGGACGGATGTCGAGTTGGATGTGAGACGACGGCACAGACGCTGATGGCCGTCAGCTCGGCCGCAAACATGGCCAACGGCGCCCCGTCGAGGCCTCCATCGATCCGAGCGTCTCACTTCTGTGCTTGTTCGTGTGTATGTGCGCCTGCGGCAGCAGCCTCGGCGGGTGAGTGCCTGCTCCTGGAACGAGCATGACGTACACGGCTCCTCGACTCGACTCCCTACTCCCGTCCCAGTCCACAAGAAAGCGCTTGAATGCCACCAGCAACTTGATCGCCTTAATGGGCTCAGTGGAAAACGAAGAAGCCGCTGTTGCAACTTTGAATCTTCCTTCGGCCCTATTCCGCTTTTCTCTAGTCTTCTTGAATTCTCTATGTTCCTATATCCCTCCCTATCTCTTGAATTAAGGGTCGAAGGTTTTGTACTAAGAGTTCTTCGTAAATGACTTGTTTCCACTTTCTAGAAAATATAGGTAGGTTCTAGAAAAAGCACATATCCTATTTTTTTATCGAGGTAAAAACGATCGAAAATGACCTGGACTTCCTTTATGCACCATCAACCGTCTACTATTTTTCTTTCTCCACAACGTTTTTATCCTGATCAGTTACAGGGTACGTCTTTCTTGATAGTTGCTTTGTCTTCTTTCTCCTTGTTGCTGCTCCCGCTTCGCTTCGGTCGCACATTCCTGAGCTCCAGTTCTTTCCATGCGACTATTGTTCGGTCTTGTGATCGTGACGCTGTTCCTCCATCAGCCGACCTGTCACCCGGGTCTGACGCTGGTACCGACTCCCTTTTCTGCTATTTCTAAGCTAGGCATGGATTCTGCCAGGGATGGGATTGAACCCTGATCATCGAGATCGGGAGCCTAAGCTCTTAACCTCTAGACCATCCCGGCCCCACCAACCGTCTACGAATACAGTACTGTATTCGTCAAACGTCTCCTCCCCCTACGTAGTTCCCTGGTGCTCGAGATTCCCGGTGACGGCTGGGCTTCATCACATCTCTCACTCTTTATTTGCCATTAATTCGATTGCCTAGCAGCTTGAGGCGCTCTCAAACAGGCTTGCTCTTCTTTTCTAATTACGTCTGCCCTCGGCTCACACACTTTTATTTAATTGACATAATTTTAGTTATTCAACTATTTGGTTAACTTTATTCGGCATTGTTTTATTTTGCTAATTGGTTTTTATTTATTTAGTTGTCTGCTTTTGACTGGTCAATGTTCGTTGCAGGATGGCCATACTGAAATTTATGATCAACATTTCTCAAACCGTAACGTCAATTTGAGTTTGAATTTTAAGGGCGCGTGTAGCGCATTAGTTAGAGGCGCTACTGACACATGCACCATCGAGCGATCGATCCTCGCCCGGGCAAGTCTAGCTTTCCATCTCTGTTGGGTTGGGACAATTTGTACCAAACTTGTCTTATAGGTTATAGACACTGGATTGGTATACCGGTTGAAATGTCGATCATATTCGAGAAAAAATGGCTTGTGGTCACGTGATAGATGCCCAGTGTGACAATTTTGTAATACAAAATCGGTGTTGCACTATATTACGGCATTAGAATAGTTTCTGTTTTTCGATTTTCGCTTGCAGGCATCATTGATGACCTTCTCAATATTAGCTTCTTCTGCGTCACGAGGTTGTTGAGTGGAAAAAAATATCGAGGTTAATGAATTATCAAACTGGTCCATCAAAGCCATAGGGCGGTAAAGTATTTAATCCATACAACTACGTAGGGCGGAACAAATCATTTTTAAAAAGGTTACCTATTTTTTCGATTTTGTCCTCGGTATTCAGTCAGGGTCTGTGGGACAGCATTCGCTTCCCCCTTCTTTTTTTACCCTTTCCCTTTGGAAAAGCGATGGAGCAAATCTGCCATCTCAAAACGACAACCTTCAAGTGGCAGCAATCGGTGGTCACGTGGTGGACGAAAAAACAGCGGACAGCTGTAATTCATAAAATTGTCCTTGTTTCTATGCATTGGAAACGACGTCTGGATGTTTGTGAAACTTCCATCAGCTGCCTCGTTGTTTTCAGTTCGCCTATGGCTTCAGTGCTTCTACGTGACTTATTTATTCGCCCTAGCACCGTGGCGGCAGGATTCGATGCTTCTGTCAACAGCGGCCCGTTTTCTTATTCAGCTCGCACTGGAATGTTGCTTCGTTCTCTTCGGAGTTGTTATTGATGTCGTTCCTCCACCCACTTTCCGGCACATGTCTCTTGCTAATTGCACTTCATTGTCAGGGTGGGGGCAACGTCGTCAGCTTTACCATAAACGGAAGACACCCACAGATGTTGATAGTTCTCTCAGGGGGTGCACTAAATTAGTCGGACCTCACTTCGATATTTTTTCTTCTTTCACCTACTTCTATTCCCGCTATCCATACACAAAATAGGCTATTATAAGCTGTTTCTTCGATCCGAATTCTCAAATTTTAACTCGTTTTAATTCTTCTAATTCTTCACACAAGATGGTGCATCCTCACCACCTTATACGCTAAGTAAATACCAAGGTGATCAGCATTGAGCAGTCTACCAGGAGCGCGCCACGCATTCGTCTTCTATTCAAGAATGTTAAGGCATGGTGAGCCTTTACAATAAATCACGTGGCCAACCGGAGAAAAGTTGACCCATAACACCGCTACCACGCCTACTTTACATAAATCGTGTCAAGCCATTTCTAAGCAAGAAAATAACAAGGTCTGGCGTAGGCCAAGCGATTTTTTTCGGCCCGTTTTCTCAACTTTTCCACGGCTCTACTCCCGAAGAGGCAGCAGAATCAGCTCAAAAGTGGAATTTAGTTTTCAATCTGCCGCTTAGTCCAACCAACTCATATCCTCCATTGACTCAGCGGCATTTCAGATAATAAGCCTGAAGTGAAAATTTCTTCTTAATGTGAGGCTTCATTCGATGCCGTGTAGAGGTTATGTTTTTCATCATCACGATAACCACTTCGCGTGCCTATTCTCATGTGAATTTCAACTTCGTATTCAGATTCTTATAATATTTTCTTATTGAGCAGATTTTTGTCACATTCTAGGGATTATTTAGGGGAAAGGTAGACAATTACGCAGTTACCAACCTTTTGCCTGACTACTGCACTGAAGGTTAGGTAAAGTAAATGCAGATGTTGCCAAGGAAGCAGTTCCGGGTAAGAATAACCTTCACGTCGGGGAACCATTTCACTTTCAATGAAAGGTAAATATGTACCCTCTCTTCAGGTACAATAGTTCTCAACCCCCGATTGATACCACTTGAAGCAACCATAGTTAGTATTTTCGCCATCCCTTGCAACAACAAGGTTTCAACAAGAACAAGCCAGGAGAAGGGGCTGAGCGTCCCTTAAAGGAACAATAGGTCTCTCATGCTATGCCATGTCTCAGTCTCTTGATGACGGCATACTTGTTTTTCAATTACTATGGTGACGCGAGCTTAGTCTTTTCTAATAGGAAACCCTGAGTGAGACCGATGGGAACAGTTTCAGTAGCGCGCAAGGCGTGAAAAGGTAAAGGTAGTAGGTAGTACTAAAGGTAAAGGTATAGGCATTGATCGGTGTCCTAAGGACGCGCCACCTCATACATGTTCTATACAGAATCGTGGAAGTTTGGCAAAGGCCTATACAATGTCGTTCAGGGTCAGTCCCTATACCAATTCAATATCTTAACCTTTCCAGACAAATCTGGTACTAATTTACTACGGAGGGATGGAAGGCTCAGTTGGACCTTGCACGGATCGAGCGCTCGTGCGTAGGGGTGTTATTGATGCTAAATACGTTCCACTACACCATTTTTTCATTTTACTTACACATCTTCTTTGGCTATATTCACTCGTGAGAATATACTGAAAATATGTGTAAGATGAGTAGAGTTTCGAACTTCTCAATCGCGAGCCTTTAATAAGCCGAAACACAATCGTTTCTTTCCTTCAAGACCTAGCAACAGAGATCACAGGTAGCCAAGGAGCTCACCCCGACGACATCCTCGTGAAATAAACAACAGCTCCTGCCCGAGGGCCAGTTTTGTCGATGCGGTCTTTGATTTTCTTCGGGCGCACGCTACGCCTGAGCGCTAGAAATTCAACTCCTCAATTTCGGGGAAATTAGTAGGCCAGTTTTGAATTGCCAAGACATCAGTAAGGGGTGTGCTCCTTGGCGTGAAAAAAATTCATGAGAAGAGCTTTCAACGTTGTTTTTCATGAATTTATATCAAGGACTTTTCTCAATAGAGCATATTTGCCTTCAATTTAAAGTTGGTCATGGATGAACTATCAAGAACTATGTCTGGAAACGCCTTCTTCAGAAATTTCTCTTCACGTTCGTCTCGATAACGTTTAATGCAGCGTGTGCAAAAGCGTTAAATTGCATTTTTTTGGTTTTGCAAAAGCGCTTGAAAAATGGTTGCAAAATGAAGATGGGCTCAGGCTACTTGGAGAAGCTTGTGTTACTTGGCCGTCACGAAAACAGCCGTTTGTGTAGATTCGAACGTCTCTCTCAGTTCTGCTTTTTTTCGTGAATTAGTAAAACTATCGTGTAGGTCGTATTTCTATTTCTTACATTTCTGAAAAGCTTACATTTCCATAGTTTCCTTGTTGATTGCAATAAAAGCATATGTGAGCCGTCAGGGATAAGGTCTTGTCTTCAAGTAACTGTTGACGGTCTACCTTCCTGCTTCAACTTAATTGATGTTCGGTAAATCTTCCTTGTACTTATGTAATATTAGTCCCTTATTCCTGACCAAGACGACAAGAAGGAAAAGCTTGTTAAGAAAGATATTGCAAAATCACCCGGACACAACAGTTTTTTCGTCTTTTTGTTGTTTGAATTGACTCTTTGGCTCATCTAAAGAGCCCTCGGCTCATCATATCAACACACTTGATTGAAGCAGGAATGTTTTCACCTCTTGGTGAATGTAGATAGCCTATTCTATCCGATCTGCACTGTTTCTCTGTACGTTCCCTCAACTCGTGGCCAGAATAAGAGCGCACGTGCTAGGGGACTCTACTAATACCCGTGCGGTGAAGCGATCAATCCTCGACTGGGCTAACCAAGCGTTGCATTTCTCCGGGTTCGGGTAAATTGGTTTCAGGCTTGTCTGGAAAGGTAAAGTGATTGACTTGGTATAGCGGTTGCTCCCGGAAGTCATTGTATAGGCCAAATGAGCATTCACTTCAACTATTCTGAATGGAACACGAATGCAGCGGCGCGGCCTTATGGGATTGATCAACGCCGACACTTTTATCTTTAATGTTTACCTTTTTAATGTGAAAGTGTCACCAAGACCGCTTCTATGAATCAGTATCTGCTCACCTGTCAGGACTTGGCTTTACAAAGTTAGGAGATTGTTGAACGATTCAGAAAGGAGTACTTCAGCAAATGGGGAAGAGTTCCCACTGCCACAGCCGTTGTAAGTCGATTATCCCTCTAGAACACCAATTGGCACAGTTGGGCACTCGACTCTCAGTAGTGCACGTGAGCAAAAAGGAGCCCGTTTCCGACAACTTAGTGCACGCTTTTGAATAATAATGACCTCGTGTCTAGCCTGGAGGCGTAAGTCTGAAATCTAATGTTCAGCTGCTCGCGTGCGTCGGGATGTACTTGAGTGAAATTTTACTTGCCAAAGAATGAGCAAGAAGAGCAAAGTACTCCTGCTTCTGTGTCCTGATTCATGAAGCCTCAGAGGTTCTGGATATCCCAAGGGTAATGAACCCGTTCCATACCTGTGCATCCAGCATGTCGGGTGAATTAGACACAAGATTGGGGTGAGGGACTGTTACTGGTCATCGATCATCACCTGTAAATTTTGTCTTAGAGATTTCGGTCAAGACCGCAATGTAGCCCGAGTGACGTTGATAAATAGCAATTAGTGAGTAGGTATTTTTGAACGTTAATAGAGGATTTGTGAACCTCTTTTCGAGTCTGGTAGATCAGATAGACGTTGGGCACAACAGGTTTATAAATAAGAGGGTCTGGGAAAGTTCTTTTCAACCGAACACTCCGTCTTAGGTGCTCGGCGCAAATCGATAGCTTTTTGCGAAGTTCTAGCCAAAGGGCACCCTGTGTGTTTTCAATAAAATGTTCACCCGTACACTTCATCTTTGGTGCTCTGAAAGGGAGATCGATACCTTTTCGACAAGTTTTCAGCCAAAAGGACGCACTAGTGTTCTGAATAGAATTGGCAAAGCGCCTTACGCAACTAGTCTTAAGTTCTTCCAGGACATTTTCACTGCTATCATGTAGATAAAAAAAGCAATGAAGGCGAGCTGAAAATAAAGCCGTAGGGCTCGCTGCTCTTCCCATTTTACTTCTGCGTTCTTTCGTTTTGGCGAGGTACGGTAGGCAGTGGTTTTTTTTTGAACTACCGTAGTCTGTCACACTTCTGTCAGCGCTCAGCGATTTCTAGCTGGGGCTAATAAAGACTTGTCGGCACTTTTTATGTTTCAGATGACAGACTTCTTTTGCCTCGCGACTATTTTCAAGTCTCTTCTTCAAACGGTGACATTTATGGATACAGCTTTTTTATTTTTCTATTGCTAACTATGCTTTCCACCCAACAAATTCAGATGACAAAAAATAGGATAGAACCTTCTTTCTGAACTCCCTCGTGTCTGGTCACCTTAGTTTATGAAAACTAGAAAATGTGGAATTCTTGAAGTTTGTAGGTTCGTCTTCACCAGCGTACACCGTCCTCGTCCTATCAATGTTCCCTGCGTATTGGATTGAACATGACGTACATGGCGCACTCTACATTGAATACCGTATCCTTGTCATTGCGCTTCTTCTTCGCTTCACTTTGTGCTTTATTAGCACGTGTTCTGAATATTTCACACCTGGTCGTTTCCTCTACTTTACTTATTAGCTAGTTTCACGGAATGTCGTTCGACTGATGTGAGTGTCCATATTTACATATAATGTCAACGGCTCCGAAGAAAGGCCTTATATTTTTCTTCACTCTTCTTTAATTCGTTTAATCATTCGCGTAAGGAGCACGTTTATCATTCAGCTGAATGTCTCTGAATCTTCTTTCACAGGTATGATAATACTCAGTCGGAATGTGGCCTGGCTGAGTATCGTCTTCCTCATCTCGCTTGGCGAGGCACTTGAAGTGTACACCAATCACTTCCATGTTCATACCAAGGAGGCTGGGTTAGAGAACGCGCACAAAATCGCCAAGAGACATGGATTTATTAACCGAGGACCGGTGAGCTATCGGTTACATTCTGTTTTTTTTTCATAGAGATAAGAGCTGATCTCCCGAACACTGCCGAAAAAACCTTTCTCCTACTGACTGCTATTGCGCCCACTGCTTTTTCATCTTTGGAGAGGAATTGTGCTGGTAATCAAGTAGCACTCTCGGCCGATCTTAGTCCATTGACGCAAATTCCCCGTAACCATTCCTTGTCGGAAGACATCCATGGGGAATGACAGATGACAATTCGATGAGTGAAATAAATTAAAATGAAAAGTGCACTAACCTGAAAGTTACACAGGACCGCACACCGAAGGAAGGTGCCGCTCGCAGGAACCCCGTGAAGTGGTTTATTTTTACTGGTTTTTGATAAGTTCTGTCATCTCGAAAGTAAGCGAAACATAAACATGCTGCAACGAAGACACATCTAGGTCAGCTTTGCTCCTATTTACCCAAACTGACAATTTCCTCACTGTCTCTTTCCCTCAACCAAGAGAAGAATGAAAAATGAGAAACAGAGGCGAAGAAAAATGGAAAATGAACTGAAAAAAACGGCCCTCTTATTTATATGTGCTTCCATTTTCTCTATTTTGATTCAATCCTTTCTAGCCAAAAATTTACGTTGCTATTCGTTTTCGGACGGCATAATTTTACCCAGCCTACGATCGCTCACTACATCCACCATCGGGAAGGAGAAGAACGACACATTTTTTGCGGTAGATGCTGATTTTTAATGGTTAAACAACGAGAAAAAGGGGTGGTGAAAGAGAATGTGGTGAAGGATTTATCGTTGCCTCACATTCGGGACAGTAGAAGTGGCTTGAAAAATACGATAACAACGGAGGATGGATACCTGACGATGTTCAATTTCAGGTGCTCCGTTCTGATCATGAATTCCATTTCGTGCAACCAGCACTTTCTCACGCAAGAACGAAACGCTCCGTCGGACACCACGCGAAACTACACCGGGATGACGACGTCAGTTCATTCGGACCAAATTTTGATGGATTTCTTATTCCGAATTATTCTCAACAAGAATTTTCTTACGCGTCTACATATTGCAGGTTCTTCACGTCGAGCAACTTACTGGCTACAAACGCATGAAACGAGGGTACAGGTCTGTATTTAGATCATTTAAGGGAAAGCTTTTTGCGCGATTTTTGTTGCCGCCATCTTTTCTCATTGAAAGTGGAATTGTCTGTAGCTGTCTGAATAGTATAAAGAGGAGTATAAAGTCCTCATGTCAAAAAACATTCCGCTTTTTGGATGGATAGAAGAAATATGTAGGTGTATGTAGGATATGGAGAATTTGAATAATTTATGTATTGTCAATCTAATCTTGTGTAGTTTCTCCAACAAGAAAAGAATAACTCAAAAATGCTATCGAGAAGCGAGCATTTCATCCTCCCTTCTGGAATTTTCTCCAAATTTCGATGCGAGAAACTCGAAATTCAGTCAAAATATCGAAAATTTGGTGCAAACCGAATTCAGGGTTTTGTTACTCCAGTGATCTTTTTGAAGGAAAGGCAATAACTCATATGCCATCGAAGCGCCACGCATCTGATATTTTCTCAGAATGTTTTTTTTTCTTCATTTAACCAATGACTTACGTACCTTTATGCTTTTGCCGTTGTCATATGTGCTTTGAGCGCCCTTAACCTCTCCTGAAAAGTTCGCTAGAATCCACCCAAACCTGTAGGGTAGAATGCTCGGATTTCGATCGAGGTTCGGAACGGTTCTTTTACTTCAGTAAAGGAACTTCTGCGCCTCTTTATTGCAACTTTGCACAGCTCATTCACGTCTTGACTTTCTAGCGCAATCCTCCATAAGTGCAATTTTTTGAGCTTCCTTGGCCTCTGTCCTTGCATCTAAGCCAATGTTATGTAGAGTAATTAGGTTTCGGAAAAAAATCATTCTGCTCCGTCGAGTGATTCTCATGGAAATTCATCTTTCCTACAACGGGACTTCAAAATGCTGAAGAGGATAACAGGATAATAACTGAAAATACTGGAAGTTTGTGATGGAGGCATATGTAGACCACGGGATCCACTTGAAGACGAAATGCTCAAATGTTTTAAATTATTATAGTTATACTAGATCCAATGGGCGCTCGTTGCACAGTGCTAAGAACCGTGCTGACATTACCACAGTCGAGCGATCGATCCTCGCTCAGGCTAACCAAGCCTTCCTTTCCCACGAGGTTGGGTGAATTGGTACGAAAGGCGTCTGGGAATGTAAATACACTAACTTGGTATAGCGGTGGCCCCCACTAGTCATTGTATAGACCAAACACGCATTCACCATCCCTCTGCTATTCTGAATGGAATAGGAATGCGTGGCGCATTCAAATGCAGATCAGCAAAAGCTATTTGGTCAAACGCCGGGTCGAAATTGAGCTATAAACGAATTTTTCCGACCAACGGAGTTCGCAAAACAACGTCGTCAAAATGCCAGGGAAAACAGGCGATTGCTTCTGGAGCTTTGACTGGGGATTGAAGCGTAATGAGTCCTAAAAACAGCTAATTTTACCTTCTTTCTGCTTTCGCTGTTTTTCGAAGAAATTAAAGCGGACCTGTATTGAATCATTTGAAGAGCATTCAAAGAGCAGCATCAGCATTTAAAGAATAAACAAGAGTTTTGTAAGTGCTCAAAGTGTTTTATGATAAAGAGAGCCCATGGTAGGTCTACGTAAACAACAAGGAGGCGATGCTTTTCGCAGGACTGCTGCAGAGCAGTGCCTAATTCGAAATTAAATTCATTAGTTAAAGAAACAGTGAAAGGGCCTCAGGGGAAGCATGGGAGGTATACCCTGTTGCCAGCTCTCCTTTTATATTAGGTTGGCAACTAATTTCGTGGACTGTTTTGCAGTCATTATTTCTAGCAAACACAACTTGCTTGAAAATTCACCTACTTCACTGCTCTTTTAACCGTTTGATAGAGCATATCAAGTAGTTTTCAAAACCATTCATAAACCCTGTTACTTTTGTTTGCAGGGAATGTTTTTCTTCTTGAAATGAAAACATCCAAAACCAGTGTTTGCCAAGGTCTTCTTCATGAACACCTGTTCAGCCACTAGCTTACTGAAACGTTACACTTTGTGTGTGCGGTATCTTAGGATGATGTCCTGAAGCGACTTATGGTACTCAAAGATATCAAGAGATTTTGAGCAAGCAGTTCCAAACGAAAACAAAAGTGCACTTCGGATGACCTACGGAGCTCGGTCGGAAGGCCGTAACTAGTTCCTTCGGACGAAACCGGAGATCAACGACGGCTATGTTGACGCTCGAAGTCAAGCGCTCAAAAAGCTGAACTGAAACGGTTCTGCACTATTTTAGTTTTTCTATAAAACTGGCCAAAAGGTGCCTTGCGATTTGACCCGTCCCGCGACAAGGGTGGGGCGTATGCTGCAAACGAACTTCGAGCTTTCTCTAAAAGCGAATCACCGGTTAAGAAATGGGTAACGTGCTATGGAAAGAGGATATCTCTCAGTAATCACTGACTTCCTAGCCGGCCACCCAAAACAAAATGAAGGCCGCTGCAGATCCTCAAATCCACCTCCTCACAAGAGGCTGATGATCTCAGTCTGGAGGTTCTACGAAGGTGCCACCTTTTGAGAATTGATCGGTGGTAGTCTCAGTATTCACCTAGAGGCCTACTCTCTTTAGCCTGACTGTGTACAGCTTGAACTACGCGGTAGTCGGTTTAAGCAGTTCTCTGAAAGTTGTGTCACCACTCATCAAGACACCGCCAAACATCACGCTGAGTTTCGATCGCTCCAAAAATCCGAAGATGTAGGCTGGGAGACTCCTGTTTATGCAGGTTATAGTGCAGATAGAGCACTATATGTATGACATTTATTTTGGTTTTTGCTGCATTCTCTGGGACAAAGACGATCCAGTAATGAGGTGTAGGTCAAAATGCACCTATGAAAATAATTCTTCTCAAAAACTCAGCATTTCTTCGGAAGTGGAATGGGGCAGTAACCAGAGAGTGGAGAAATATCTCTTCGTTTCGGTGGTTCATATGTCGTTTAGGTAACATTTTTCTTTATTTAGTAACTAACACTTTTGTTGAAGGTGAGTGAGAGTCCACGAAATTAGTTGCCAACCTAATATATAATACCTTTTGAAGAAGTCCCTATTTTTGAGAACAAGAGGAGTGGCCCTCTCATCATTGAGTTGAAAAAGATTCGTAGGAAAGGAGTAATATAAGTATGTCAACAGTGAGGCAAATGTAAACAAGGAGTGCTAAAGAATTTGTAGTAAAACAAACGTTGAAAGAAACAAACTGACCAACCAAAAGTTGAAGGAAAACAGAAAACAAAGCACGAAATTAGTTAGGTAAACAAAGTGACATTTTGCAGACCTCTAGCCGAACGACTCCAGAGCCAATTCGATTTCTCCTCCGTGCAATCCCCTACCGACCCGCTCTATAATTATCAATGGTATTTGGTGAGTTTTACTGAATAGAAGAAAATTAAGAGGAAAATGAGGGGGAGTTATTTTCAGAAAAACGTCGGCCAGGCAGGTGGTAAGGCGCGGCTCGATCTGAACGTCGAAAAGGTGAGACGCTGTTCGGTTTTCATTTGAAGTTCATGTGTCGAACGCTGTTTTTCTGAATGATTTTGAAAACGAGGGGATTGGAGAAGGATATATCCTTCATAGTGCTGTCTTGCAAACTCTTCAACAATATTTTTTCCTAAGTGCATTCGTTTGGACAGATTTTTCATATTTTTTCCCTCACAAGACTGATAGGTTCACGAGAAAAGTCGTGTAAAGAATGCCACAAGGAAGAAGACACCTGCGAGTAACTATCTGAGGAACTTTGAAGGAGATATTATCATTGAACCACTTTTTTGTCAGGCATGGGCTCTGGGTTTCACCGGCAAGAACATCACGACAGCAATAATGGACGACGGAGTCGACTACATGCATCCAGATATCAAGAATAACTTTGTAGGTTACCCGTTCTGTAACCATCTTTACATAAGTTTACCTAAGAAACTATCATCTCTTGAATCAAACTGTGAAGACTTAAAAAAGTTGCTCTTCAGTCGTTCTCTGAAAACGGAGATTATAAAATTTTATTTATTTATTTCTACGCAACGCAAAGGCGTGCTAGCAGTAAATAACAAGACGTGGTTAGTAAATTAGGGAATATTCGAAAAATTGTTGTTGTTTTTGTAGTCGTTAAAGTGTTATTGTTTATTGTTTTCAGCAAAATAAGTGAAACCATAAATCGAAAGGCATACTTAAATACGAGAATATATGATAAGCATTTCGTTGCTTTATCACTCTAGCGTAGAATTTTACAAGCGGAAACATAGTTTTCGAGAAAAAAGCAACCCATTATGTTATAACACAAAAGAAGAACCACAGAGAGACGCAGTGACGAGGAGAACTGAATTTCTATTTTTCATTTTGTACAGACTAATCTGAACGATTTGTTTAAGAACGCTGAGGCCAGCTACGATTTCTCTTCCAATGATCCGTTCCCGTACCCAAGGTACACTGACGACTGGTTCAATTCGCACGGTACCAGGTGAGTGCAAGATCGTTTTAGCCAATTATGGTATAGGATCTTCGGGTCACTTTTTGAGGAGCTGAACCTACTTTTCCAAGCCGAGACCTTCTGTCCTGCTTCCGTACCTATGTCGTACACGAAGACTGATAAGCTGATGAGTAGCATTTTTTGAATTTCGAGAAAACAAACAATCTCTTCCAACAAAATGGATTAATTTGTTGCTTTTGGAGTGGAAAGGTTAGCTAGCAATAGAACAAAGGTCACTGAGCGGACAAAACAAAATAAGCCTCAATACAAAAGTAAAAAAAAGGCTGCTCAAAGATCAGCGGATCTTGTCAATTCAGCAAGAAATGAAAAATTGAAGATTCAAATAACACTGGCCCACAACTAAAGAGGCCCGCCTGTGGAGAACAATAGCTGGGATTTTCTCTGTTTTTGTTGATAAACAATCATTAATGAACACTCCTGGTTTATTTCATTTCGGCATCCTAATCGTCAACTGTTTTGCCGCAAATTTTGTCCATGTGCAGATCTTCCTTTTACTGGCATTTTTGAGTACGCAAATGAAAAAAGAAGGTTATTTGACAGTTGGCCATTTTCAGCTCTGCAGTAGACATAGTAGCAACAGCCGCTGACTTTTTTGCGAGATGTTAAAAATGTCTGAAAAATGAAAATTCAGGCGATTAGCCTGACTTACATTGTTACCCTAAGTCGAATGAATCAGCGTTCGCACATATTGAAAGGTTAGTGGATAGTGATGTATAATACTTAAGAAATTTCCGACTCTCAATATAGCGAAAACGAGTTTGCAGAAATGTTTGGTTGGTAGAAACTAGGGATCCCGTTCAATCAACTTCAATTTTTTCGACTTTAATTGCTCCAATTTTTTCAAAGTTTCAAATCTAGTCGAATACAGTTCAATTTTAGATACATAAATGAAACTTTAGATGTGCGGGTGAGATCGCTGCCGCTCGTGACAACGGAGTATGTGGAGTTGGAGTCGCGTACGACAGCAAGGTTGCCGGTATTCGCATGCTCGACCAGCCCTACATGACCGACCTCATCGAGGTACTTTTAGGTTCTTCTCTATGGAAACGTACGTAATCAAATACGAATTTCAGGCCAACTCAATGGGTCACGAACCGAACAAGATTCACATCTATTCGGCTAGTTGGGGCCCGACCGACGACGGAAAGACCGTTGACGGACCGCGAAATGCAACCATGAGAGCGATTGTCAAAGGAGTTAATGAGGTTCGTTCGAAACAAATATCCTCAGTTGAATCTGTCCAAGGACCATGGTGCTCGAGTAACACCGGACTGCTGCAACTTTTCAGCCAGATAAATAGCAGTCTGAGATAGTCGATCAACTTTTTAAACGGCAGAGCCTTTTTTCTGGTCAACTTAATCTCAAACTAAGTGGAAACCTGCTGAAGTGCATATTCCTCTGTTACAACAACCTCGCAACAATCAATATGTTATTAGTCCTTCACATCTCTAGGAGAGTAGAAAAGTAATCTTCTCTAGCATCCGCGTGATGCAGTGGTGAAAGGCGCTACTGACAATCGCGCGGTCGAGCGATCGATCCCGGTCCGGGCTTACCAAGCCTTTCATCCCTCTGGAGCCGGGTAAATTGGTACGAGACTTGTTTGGGAAGATAAATACACGCACTTGGTATAGCGGTCGCCCTCGGGAGTCATCATTCACAAGACTGATAGGCTTGAACCCGACTACGGTGTGCATCCTTAGGGGACCAACCAACGCCAGTACCTTTGCTTTTACCTTTATTGTGCAGGGAAAATCTTATTCAATCTCAGAGGTCATTCATGATTTCCTCAAAGGAGTTGAAAATGTCAGGATGTAACTTTATCAGGGAAATGTCCTTCTGCTTCGCTGCCAGGTATGAGTGGGCCCTCAGCGAGTACGAGCAACCGTAGGTAGGTGTCGATTGCAGTAAGTGTAACCAAACGCGCATTCACCATGCCACTACCATTCCGAATGGAATACGGATGTATGGCGCGTCTTTAACAACTGAGGAATACTTTACTTTTTGATTTTTAATTGCATCCGAGCACGAAACGAAGTGATTCAAAGTGAAAATGTGGTTATTCGAGAAGTAGTTCGATGTGAGGAGGTGCTAGGGGGCGCAAATGGCTGCTGCAGTTGGAGAAGAGGACCGTTGTCTGCACCGTAGTGGTTAACGCATGAGTGTCGGTGAGGCGCAGGCGAGTTGCAGGGGTTCGAATCCCGCGTGAGCAGCGATTTTTGCGATGAGACAAGCACCACCATTACAACCTCATATTTTGAAGTGGTTTTTGATCTGCTCTTTCATTCTAACAGCTTGTTGTTGCTCATTCAGGGCCGCAACGGACTTGGTTCGATCTTCGTCTGGGCGTCGGGAGACGGTGGCGAAGACGACGACTGCAACTGTGACGGCTATGCGGCTTCGATGTGGACCATCTCGATCAACAGCGCCATCAACAATGGAGAAAACGCCCACTATGACGAGTAAGTCGTTGAGAAATGAGCCCTAATGCACCAAAGATTAAGCACCGCTCGCCTGAACAGAAAAAACGACGAATATAGCTGTTCTGCACCTGCCAATTTGCGGAAATCGTTGATGTGAGACACTAAACTAGACAGAATAATGGCATTTGCTTCTACTTCATTCGATAGCACTGAATCTGTTTTCGCAGAAGGCAAGAAGGAAGAGGGAGAGTAAGTAAGGAAAAATCAGGAAAAGAAAAGGTAATAAGGAATTGAAAGACGCTTTCATAAATGGGGATGATTTCGAAGCCTTGAAAAACCAAATTCCTTCCTTCGCCACGTTCATTATTAAGCTGATTCCTTTTGGATGACGAATTGTAAGCGATTTCAAAACGTTTCGAATTACTTTCACGGGTCAGAGATGAGGATGAATGCACGATTGTTTTTTCATATATTTTTCCTGTTTCAAATCCCATACAAAACAGACACGGCTCAAAGATAGGCTAGTTTTCCTAATCGCAGATGCCTATCTCGTTGTGGGAAAAACACATCAAATATTTTTTTGGAAAAAAAAGTAAGTGATAGGAGTACTATACAGAAGCTGACGAATTTTTTTCTAGTTTTTGTTTCTCCAGTTTCAATGTTTTCGAGTTCTTCGGTACAGATAGGACCCAGAGATCGAAGTTTGGTCTGAATTTCTAATAACTCCTTTCAAGAAGGCCCTCGGAGTTGCCAATACACTGCCAGAAACGCAAAGCTTATCAGTTCTCGCTAAGGAAAGGCAAAGTGAAATCATGCCGGGAGCGGATATTTCTCAGCGAACATCTGGGCCTAGGATTTTTATTTAATCATAATAATTATGATCATTTTTTTACTTAGTTCGAGGAACTCAAAAGCGTCCAATCAATACGATTAAGTTACCAACTGGGGTAAAATAGCCGAGCAGGAATGCATACGATAAATAAATCGAACAAGCGTGTACAGATTTAGGGATAGAATAATCAGGCTCTTGATTTTTTGAGGCTCACTCAAGTGCATTCCGTCGAATTTATTTAACAAATTTCTTTTGCGAGCAGATAATTTTTCATCATATCAAAATATGTACTGTTCTGCTCAGAACCAACTTTGATATGAGAAACTAAAAAATGAGGTCTGTCGAAATCGATATTCCTACTAACACACTCTCACACCTGTTCTTCATTTTGCTTGAACAATATTCCATTTCCATGGAACTAGATTGGTTCATCAATAGAAAAAAGTGAACAAAGCAGTCAAAAATATGTAAAAATGAACAGCAACCAAATTGAGTAATGACATGAAGTAGAACTGCTCCTTTCATCCGTGCTCTTATTGAACTAGAATATAGTAAAGAAATTTTACATCAACTCCGGGACTACGCGGCATGGAGGGTTGTTATATAATAGAATGAATTGAGCAAATTTAATGATGAACTACATAATGGAATATAAAGCTTAAACAAATAGAAGTTGGAAGATAAGTGGCTCAATAAATAGGCTTCTGACGCCCGCCGCAGAAGTGCGTGCTCTAGGGAAGTTAGATAAACTCAGTTTTATTCCGAAATTGAGCTCATCCTGGTAATCAACTTGAGTAACTCATGGGCCTAGCAGCTGCTGACACTGAGAATTCCTAACTGCTTGAGGATGTCTTCACTGTCTGTTGGTCGAATTTTTCAATTTACAATAGAAACTGCACCCATCCGCTTGTGACGTCTACAGTTCTCCATGTCGGTGGATATTATCTTCATGTTTTTCCGATTGCAAATAGCGGTACTGGCTCCCATTTAGTAATATATACATAAAGTTTTAGCTGCGTTTGTAGTACTAACTCCTCCACCGATGTCACTTCCGTTTACTAACCCTGTTTTATTGTTCTATTGCTAGCACTCCTTGATATGGCGTAGAAATGAATCAATTAAATGAATAATGTTATCATACAGTCAGTTACCGTCTATCATTTTTCAGATCGTGCTCTTCCACGCTCGCATCAACCTTCTCCAACGGCGGCCGAAACCCCGAAACAGGAGTTGCGACCACCGACCTCTACGGAAGGTCCGTTTCAGCTTCGTTGATCACTATCAATTAGTCGGAAGTGACCTCACTGTGCTTCTTTTAGAATGGTAACTTCAGAATTTTCGAGTAGTTGTCGGATTTGCGCGGTTTTCTAGTTTTGTAGTGTAGTTTAGCGTTCTGGTGCTGTACAGAAATCTTCCAGTTCTCTTGGTTCAGCAGTAATTCTGCGTCAAGATTCACACATTCGAGATGATTCATTAATAGTTCTGATTTTTGGATGTGCTCTCATATATAGACCGAAAGAAAGGAAGAAAGAATGAAGTGCAGAGTCCATCGAAAGCGTCTAATTTGGACGAAATTAGGTAATTCAGATGTAACTTCCATATAGCGTTTAATTTAGATGCACTCGATCTCACTCGGGCACTTCAGCCGCAGCTCCAGAAGCTGCCGGTGTCTTCGCCCTGGCACTGGAAGCTAATCCAAAGCTGACATGGTTAGCTGTTTATTTTTACCTAAATCATTACCCAACTATTTTTTCAATTTTTCATTCAAAGGTTTCAACCGTTTTCATAGCAAATTTACTTTTTGTAATATTTCGGATATGAGTGTAGTGATCAGGGTCCGAAACCCGCCTGGGCCGTGATTTTTGCTATCAGGCTGGCAAGGTCATTGTAACAACCTTCTTTCATTTTCTTTCTCAATATCTTCTCTAATTATTTTCTTTCTCGGTATCTTGTCCTTCTTAACAAAAACAGCGGGTCCAAAGAGCTGGGACTGAAGTTCTCGAATGTTTCTGTCATTTCACCTGCTTCGTCATAAAACCTCTCACTCACCTAGCTGGGAGTTGTTTGTTCTTCTGACAATAGGTTCCCGAGTTCTACACTAAAAAACACCATGATATGTAGAGAACCTTAATGCCCCTCCACTAAGTAATCCTGCCCAGTTTTAGTAGTGCTAGTAGTGTTAAACAGATCCAATCCAAAAATTCACTAGAAACATTCCTCTTCTGTCTCTGCTGTTTACCATGTTTATTTTTCTACATTTTTATTCGTGCTTATTTTCGTACATTTTTTGAATTTTTTAAATGTGTCACTGCTATAGAACATAATGGAAAAGTTAACCTTGACAAATTAAGGCGTGATCTTCAACACCTGACGGTGCTCACCTCTACACGTAACTCGCTATTCGATGGACGCTGCAGGGACCTGCCAGATCTGGGACTCACGGTGAGAGTATAGATTCCTATCAGTGCAAAAATGTCAAAACGATTCAACAAAAATACTAGAAGTCAATGTCGAAGTCGTGGTACTAGGTTCACCGCAGAAATCGCTGCTCAGAGGAATTCGAACCCCCCTCTGCTGGCGTTCTGGAAGTACTGGATGAATCCTGGGAGTAAAAGCCTTCTGGGTTAAGGAAGGTACAAGGGGAGCGTAAATGACTAGCACTGTTGGGCAAGAGATACCGTAGTCTCAGTGGTGTAGTGGCTAAAACACGAGCCCGGCGTGAGTCGAGGGTACGAATCCCACCTGAGTCGAGATTTTTGCGATGAACCTACAACTATGACTACAGAATCTACCTCTACTGTAATTAGTAGTAACCCACAAAAATTCGGGAATAAAACTAGAATGACAACAAAATGGTTCAGAGCCACGATAACCACAAGAGCAACAAGGACGACAACTGCACCCATTTTGAGTGGCAGATGAACGGCGTTGGACTCGAATACAACCATCTGTTCGGATTCGGTGTGTTGGACGCCGCTGAAATGGTGCGTTTTGTATTGTTAAAACGGTGAAGAAAATGTCGCCTCAAAATCAGCAAAATAAAAAAATTGTGAGAATTTTTCTAGGTGATGCTGGCCATGGTATGGAAAACAGCGCCGCCACGTTATCACTGCACCGCCGGAACCATTGACGTACCACAGTGAGTGGAACAGAGTCTTTTTGAGGCTGAATTCTGATTTTTATCCAATCAGCAAATCCAAAAAGAATAGCTACCATGTAACTATTGGACATGAACAATGACTATAAAATAAACGTCAAAAATCAAAATCAGGTGCTATAGAAGTGATTCGTAATAATTCACTAACCTTGTAAGATCGTATACAAAATTAAGAAAAAATAAACATCGACAGAATCTCTTTGTTTGTTCAAATTTTTGCGGATTACCACAATTTATGAGGTATGGGTGGCAGATGAACACTGTATGGGCGCGCGTGGTATAGTGGTAAGAGGCGCTAGTAACACCAGTACGGTGGAGCGATCGATCGCTGCGAGGGCTAACCAAGCTTTTTGTGCTGGAGCCGCCAAGTTGTAGAACTGCTTTATTCAGACTAAACTTTCCACACTCCAACCTTATCTTATCAGACCTTATCTTAAAGATAAGATAATAGCTTATCTCGATACCGGGCTGAAACATGTGTGTTAACACGTTGTATCCCCAATACTTTTCATCCTTTCGGGGTTCGTTGAATCGGTATCAGAGTTGTCTGGGAAGGTAAAGACACTGATTAGTATAGCGGTTGGCCTCCGCTAGTCATTCCAAACGCGCGTTCACTATGCTCTACGATTATCAGTGGGAGACGGCGCATCATGGAATTTCTTCATTCTTTGCCTGCCTCAGGTTTCTCCCGAGAATTGCAGCGGAAAGGAAGAAAACAAAAGCGTTAAGAAACCCATAAACATCAAAAAATTCCTCCGAGACTTTGTTTTTATACCAGTTCAAATAACGTAGAATGGAGGCGTTCACACGTGCCACTGGATACTTGGCAGCTATAGTTTGTGACTAGTAGTTGCCTTAAAAACTTAGTTCATATTTATTTCTTTTCTCTTCTCCTATATACGTATATGTCACATCACAACAACAGCAAGGCAACAGTGGTTAACAGCCAAATAACGCCAAACACGCGCTAGTAAACTGGAAATAAACGTTCAGATGTAAGGTTTAGACGAACAGTCGAAAGCTACTGGTAATTCAAGTTAAAAGCTAGCGGTCTGCAGATCTCATCGTTAAGCCGATAATCTGTGAATCCATGACATGACAGGCGCAACTTTTGATCAAAATAAGACATTGCAAAAAGTTGCAAGAACGGTTAACAGAAGTCAGTTTAAAAAATTCCGAGTAGGATAAGGTTAACTCTTTATTGAATTTTTGAGGATTTTTTGAATTATCCTTGAGAATGTCTTGGCTGATCGCCATTTTCCAGCGAAATTCCCGAGCACGGCAATCTCGTTCTGGAGTTGGACACGGACGCCTGTCTCGGTTCGGCAACAGAGGTCAGGTACTTGGAACACGTGCAGGCTGTCGTCTCGTTCAATTCGTCGCGTCGTGGTGACACCACGCTTTACTTGGTCTCACCTATGGGAACACGGTGAGCTACACTCAATTGTTTGTTTTACTCTAAGAAATACCCATTTTAATCCTGTGGTGTAGTGGCAATAGCCACAATTTCCACCCGCTCGGTCGAGTGTTCTATCCTCACCCATGCTTACCACGCCCATCAACTATTCGCAATTATAGTCATGGACATGTCTTTTGATCAATTACCGGAAAAGCCGCTTAGTAGCGTTCCAAAGCGGATTTTTGAATAATTCCTCAAATGTCAACTATTCGTGAAAGGAGACACATTGTGAAATGCGGCTACCCGAGCTCTATCGTTTGGTATATAAATCATCCACACCTGTAATTTCTTTTTTGAAATATTATCCCCTTAAATCTCACCTGGTCGGGTACCAATTCACCCGATCCCGGATCCCGGTACCAATTTACCCGACCCCAGTTTGATGTAAGATATAAGGTTTCTTATGGGTTTACGTTGTACCAATCTTTGATTACCAGTCGATAGAGCTCGAGCTGCTAATTGAGTTCCAACAAAGCTATTGAAAAAAAGTCGCTTCGGAACGCACCACAGCGTCTTTTTCCAGAAGTTATCAGAAGATATATCCGGCACTGCAGGGGAATTAGCATAAGATTCATAAGATTCATCTGGTAAATCTAAGCTGCAGACCTGAACAACGGCTGGTACGCGTATGCTGTCGTTAAGGCCAAATTCGCGTTCGTTACAGATTTCATTTTGAATGGGAGGCGGATGCTGTCATGGATCAGTGCTATATAGGATCAGACCAATAGATCTCATTTTTAACGAATACAAACAAATAACAGCTTGTTACGTTAGAATAATCCTCGGGAATGCTTCAGTATCAGATAACTTCGGTAGCGTCTGAAGTACACGAGATAACAAATCACATTCCATAGTGGGACTTCAACATGTCCGGAAAACCCGAAAAGAAAATCATCTATTTCGAGAACCCCCAGCGTTTCCGCCGCTGCCTCGTCTCCTACTGGGGACCATAGACTGGAGATACTCGAGAGCTCCACCGTGCCTGGCGCGACCTACGAAGACCGAGACGGGTCTTATGGGGACACGGGGTTTATACGGGGTCCGGCTCGCGTCGGACGGGTCAGGGTTGAGGAAGGGGTGCTGCCGTTCACAGCGGGGACAAAGCCGTGCCCGCCCGTCATCGGCCACCGTTTGGCCGTCACCCGCGGAATGGCCGCCTACGGGGATGGACGGAGCGCATGACCCCAGATGGCCTGTGGTCAAATACGTCGCAAAACGCGATAGATGCATGGCGCGTCCGTAGATGGACTGACCAACGTCGACCGCTTCACCACTATTTTCTCTGGGACTAAATCTTTGAAAAACGCGATGGGATTTAGAGGCTCACAGGGTGAAAGCCGAAAGTAAACCACACTTTCGTTTTCGCTAACTTCTGCCTTCCGCTCACCACATCGTGGATCACATCTAGGTGCAACAAAATAATAATAGTAACACGAAACTAGTCTGTTAACTGTTTTGCGAATAACCAAGCATCTGCAAATATATATGTCTTTCAAGTAATTGTAACAGTTTAAACAAGGGTTAACAAAATAGTGCATGAGACAGTCATCTTCCCCATCTTCCTCCCCGAAAAACCAAAGCGGCTCAACTCTGATAGTGGACTAAAACTCATTGGGTCCGATGAGGTGTTCGATACTCTACTGAATAGGCAGCGGTAAAACATCTTTTTGTTTACTTGATAGAAAATTCATTTGCACTGTGATATTCTTCAGTGACTCCTTGGTCCTCAAAAAATCGTTTTCTAGAACTATGATTCTCTCTCGACGTCCAAAGGACGACGACTCCAAGGACGGCTTCACCAACTGGCCATTTATGACCACACACACGTGGGGTGAGAATCCGATAGGAAAGTGGAGGCTCATTGCCAGATTCCAGGTGAATTTCCTTTACGCTCTTGTCAAGTTCCGGTGTGGTCAAAATATCTGCCTTTCAGGGTCCGGGCAAGCATCGTGGTACGCTGAAAAAGTTCTCGCTGATGCTTCACGGCACCAAAGAACCACCATACGCCGGCATCGAGCCGCTACTCGGTCATGTGAACTCGAAACTGCAGGTCGTCCAGACGGCTCACAAGAGAATCTCACCGTGATCGCCGTCAGACGACGAGCTCAGTCTCTCGTCCATGTCACCCATCCATCCATCCAACATCCACACAAACATCGACACACACAGTCACCATCTGATTGGTCTCTCTATCTCGTCTCGCGCGTTAGTTCAAATCATCATCTTCGTATCTCATCAGATTTCTATTTGCATCTCTAACGTTTACTTTCCGGGTTCATC
This sequence comes from Nippostrongylus brasiliensis, assembly GCA_030553155.1. Lineage (NCBI taxonomy): Eukaryota > Metazoa > Nematoda > Chromadorea > Rhabditida > Heligmosomidae > Nippostrongylus > Nippostrongylus brasiliensis. The sequence continues at coordinate 15,221,259 of CP130736.1, forward strand.
TCTTCTCTCCTTGCTAGCAGTCTCCTCCCTCGTTCCTAAGTCGTCAATCAGTCTCTTCCGTGTCCAGTCCAATACCGTCCCCGACAGCTCTAAGAGATACTCGACACATCCGATCCGTATAATGACATCCGAATGATCGTCACGCAATGATCTCACGAACTCCTCTTTTCACGTCGCATGCAGTCATGAGCGGTGAATAAATGGCTAACTGTTGAATGTAGATAAACGAATGCGTTATATTCTTGACTCATCGACCTCAGCAGGGCAGTTGGCTGGAACCGAAAAATGCTTTGAATATGCTGTGTGGAGGTGCATTATGTAATCAAAGAGAACCGTTCAACCGGCAGAAACTATCGGTATTATTTGTTTTAAGGCGGGTGTGATGCATTGATAAAAAAGCTGCTTTCCCTCTTCAAAGTCGAATAATCAATCCTCGACTTGGGCAACATAGGCATTTCAGTCCAATGAGATTGCGACTCATTTGCAGCAAAGCAGGAATTCCTTTCGGATCCGGAATTCCATCAGAAGGCGATAATGCTCAATGTCTCGTGGAACTGCAAGAAACTTACGAACTGAGAGCTATTGTAACGACGCATGGGCAAAATAATGTTTCTCGACCCTAAGCGGATGAGCTGTAAAGGCTAAGAAAGCTAGAGACTGAACTGTATCGTTTTTTGTTTCAACCTGCAAATGCTACACTCATTAACTAGGTTCACCTAGACACTTGGACTGCGGCGAAGCAGCCCTTCGTGGGAAACAGGGCAAAATCTTCAATCGTTCACCATCTGATGAAAGACTGAAAAGGAAACTCAGAAGAATTTTCAACTTCTCAATACTCCCGATTCAATATTCGGTCCACCCAGAGTAATCATCAAATTTTGCTCAAGCATACGACCAATGGTTTCATTTGTTATCCATTCAGGTGCTAGAGAAGCATTCTGACAAGAAGGAGGAGCTTGAAAGGTGCATCGATGATTTGTTCTCATCAATTCTCCGAAAGTTTTGTGGAAAACCGTTCAAAATTCACCTATTAAATGAAAACATGCTGCAGATACTGATGATGTATAGATTCGTCAGAAGTATGGCTGAAGAGACGAAAAACCGTCCCTACAACTTATCGTTAGTACTTTCGCAACCACAGGAGGGAACACATTCAGACATTTGTGCAATTTTCTTCATTTCTTTTCTCTTATATACCCTTCATAGCTTTCGTTTTCGTAATATGTTTATATTCACAGAAGCAACACCTAGGGAGAAAGGAACTAGTTTGAACAGCTATGATAGAGAGTGCTCACATCCTATCTATCAGATTCGAAAGGCAAAGAGCACAGCAAACTGTTGTAATAATATGGGGAGTGAACTCATCGTTTATTTATTTATTTGTCGTTGCATCCTTAAACTTGGATGTGATGTTGAATAAGAGAAATCTGTTAGTAAAACAACATGCTGTTTAGATACGAAAAAAACAACAACAAGTTATCAGAGAAAATTATTAGAAACAATAAAAAGGATCTCCGTCATTGATATTACCCTCTCCGTATGATCACTCCTGTATTTTTTAATCTACATCGTATTGTGTAATAAACTCTTTAGCAACTGTTTATCGCACAACACAATGTATTAGGTTGTTAACTAATTATTTGCCGTTTTTTTCAAGCTTATGTTGTGCGCCTAGTAGAAAAGCTTCCGAAAACATCCAGATAGCATTCGATAGAGAATTATTTGCTCTTTCATGACGTGTATCTGTCGTCCGGCAGGAAGGCAGCACAAGCATCCAAAAATTATGTCAAAAAAATGTTGTCTTCTTTGAGATACCTCACTTTGACGCTCTGTAAGTAAACAAAAACCGAGGAAAACCAAAACAAGCTGTATACCGTTTTATAGAGAAATTCGTCTACTTTTAGGAAATATATACGATTTTGCAGGAAGTCGCGAAACGAAGCAGGGAAAACTCACTACTGGTGGGGTCAATTTTTCTCATTTTTGATTTTAACTTCAACAGTCAAAAAGTTTTCAAAATTTCAAGATCTCGTAAATAGCATATACATGTCGTGAAAGAGCAAATAATTTTCTATCGAATGCTATCTGAATGGTTACGGAAGCTTTTCTACTAGGCGCACAACAGAAGCTTGAAAAAAAACGGAAAATAATTAATTAACAACCTAATAGGATGCAGAACAGATCAAGCTAGTTATGCAACTGGATCTACACAGGCCACAATGGGTTTGCATATGCTTCCCAATTTGCCAATGGCAAGATCACATCAAAACGCCGTAGGCAGAACTTCGCTTGACCTAGAGATCGGCGAGATCTCTAGGTCAAGCGAAGCTCCCACGTGCCCCCCTGTGGCCCTACAAAACACTCAGTAATCTAGAGCTGAGGCACGATTAAAACGCCATCTGTTCATACTAGTTTCTTTTGGCACAGAGTAGTTCCCACGTGCCTCCCTGAGAACATGCCAAGCAGTCCAATGAAATTTCTTCCTGTTCTGAGAACAGCACATTCAGCAACCGGTCGACAATTGTGTCGTTCGAAATGGGGTCATTTAGCACCAACTCTATTGCCTCTATGGATTCCTTTTTTTTTGAGTAATCAACCGCATTAATTCTTCTGTTGAAAAACTTCATTTTAATTGCTACGTGAATGACGAAAGCGTAAAGAGATTTTATTCGCTCGAAAATGTCATCGAATGAATTCCAACTCGAATTAAGTCGCCCAGTTTGGGTATGAATTGGGCGAACACGTCCCTGGCTGGTACTGGTTCTCTAAGATTCAAAAGGGTTCCTGCAGTCTGACATTAACTAATGCGATCACACCAGTCTTCAATTCTATTAATTTGTTTCTTCCGCATCCGGAATTGGGAACATTGACGTTCTGAGTGTGGCGGCGGTACTGTTCGGCAAAAGAAACGTTTCCAAAACGAAACAAAATTCAGAATACTTTCATTTTTATGCAAAAAAACAGGTTCCATCGCTCTCATCTAGCTTTCTTATTACTTCCATCAAAGCCGCTAGAAGGATATATACATTGTTTCATATGTGTATCTTTTCCTGTTCACCGTTTCCAGTCGTTCTGTAGAACTCTTTTTTCGTTTCGTTACTAATCTACAAATAACAGGAACAAATGAATAAATAAATAAATAAATGAGCAGGTAAAAAATACTGGAGGCAGCTGTTACTGTCCTAGACCGTCTTCAACCACTCACAGAAGTCTCAAATCAGGCCTATGGCTCAACCTGGCTAAGGGATCATGCTAATTTGGGTTAGGTTTAGATGGACACAATTTCATTTTACAGTGCTGTTCATTGACTCTGAATGACAAAGAAGTGTTACTGAGAGAGTCAGCTATTCAAGTGCACGAGCTCTACCGGATGCTTCAGTGTTAATGGACACCACGCCAGAATTTCAAAAAAGCTATGCACTTGGTAGAGGATTCGAGCCGCCATACTCGAAGCGAGTGCACTTTCTAGATGAAAGCACTGCTTCCTTTGAAACTGTGTAAAGCAATACATTGCCGACTCCATCCTTTTGCAACGAACTCAGGAGCATTTCGCAAACAGGAGAATTGTTGCCCACTGTCTCCTTTTCTGCTTTTAAATGTTGTTAAGTGGATTTTTTGTTATTACGGCCTAGCGTTTCATCCCAAGGAGTAAAAAACGCTGCGAAAACTCGATGGTCAATGATTTTTTATAACCACTTTACATTCATCACGATGTAGAAATTCAGATTTCTCCCAGTGACAACTTACCTTGCCTTCTGTGCATCACGCGTTGTTTTGTTTGTTTTGATGAATATTGATGGATAGAAGTGTGTGGATTTTGAAGATTTTGTGGTGACAAACACTTTGGTAAGCACATCCTTATATCGATCAATGTGAGACAAAGCAGTTAATCGAACCTTCCATCCCTCCCGAGCGCGGTAAATTGGTTCAATATTTGTCTGTGAAGGGAAAATATTGTCTTGAGCATTGGCTGATCTCTTCAATCGACGTTTTTTCTACGAGCACGGATGGATGGCTGAAGTTTTTCAGGTGACTGGTGAGCGCTAATCACCTTACCGTAACTTCTAGTTTTTCGGTGGGTACAGTGATAAAAGGCGCTACTGATACCCGCGCGACTGTGTGATCGATCTCTCCTGGCTAACCAAGCCCTCCATCCCTGCGCGGTTGGCTAAATTGGTATCAGACTTGTCTGTGAAGGTGAAGACACTTCGTATAGCGGCGGGCCCCTGTAAGTCATGTCAATGAAAATCAATGCGGATGCGCGTCGTTCTGGATTGGTCAATACCGACCCTAGACCTTTTACCTTCACCTTTACCTTTTTTGCCTGTCTCGAGTATTCGGTTATTCTCCAAGGAGAAATTGATGCAACAACGAGCTTTTTTGCTCTTCAGCAGTGGTCGTTCGCCGTCGTGCTAATGCCACTCGATGAAGGCGGACGCGATATTGGAGGAAGTCATTTGCGGTAGTGGCAATTGTCGCCACCACGAGTGTAATGACGGTAGAACGAGTTCTCCAAACAGGACCTCAACCGCTATCGTCTCGTAATCCCCTAAAAAAAGCCCATATACAAAGACAAGCTAGTTTGCCACTCCACAGTTCCGCAGGTATCATTGCCTGACGGACGTCGGCTCTCCGTTCTCTATCGTTCCTGCCCTACCGATTCGTCTTTTCCTTCATGGCACAGAATCTGATCTTCAGACTTGCACCCAATATTCTTTTTTCTCTGAATCTTTTGCCTTAGACTGCCAGCTGGGCGGAAATAACCTGCAAATACACTTCGAACCCACCACAGAAACATTAATTTTGACTCCGCTGAACCTTCCTGCAGAACAACTCTTTTTTTCTTCAACATAGAAAAGGTCATGCATGTATCAATCACGGTGTACTGAGAACATCAACAAAATTTATCCATTTCGGAGGAAAACTTTTCTTTGAATGAGGAATACACAATTCTCTGATCATCATCACGCCACTAAGAATAGCATGCAAAACGCCTGAAATTTATCTCCTCTTTTCGATCGTTTTTCAAGAAGACAAGTAAGCACTTTTAAGTCAATAATTGCCTAGTCTGAGAGACCAGAGATAAGGGTTGAAGAGTGAACGGCTGAAAAGGGTGAAAAACTGCTCTACCACGATACGTGAACTTTATCAAGCAACGATCTTTATCATTCACCTACTGGTGTTCCACAGACACTTCTTTCGCTCTTTGCCTCCTGGCAACTACGTGACTTTTGGGAATTTAGGAAGTTGTTGGAAGAGTTGATGACCAGTATTCCCATCAATCATTATTCTTTCTCTTCGGTAGGGTGACTAATAAGTTGCATCGTGTCATTGTCGCTTTCCCAGTGCCTCACTCCCCAGTGCTTTCCCAGTGCTTTCCCAGTACTCCTCACTAATTCTACCGCTCACATTTCAGTTACTGACGCCTCAACTCTCTGAATTTCTTTCATGACTAGAAGTGGATATTGCTCTGATGACGCTGGGTAGCTCGCAAAAAGCTCGGTGGTTCGCCCCGGGCGAGATTCTGTCCTTCTTCTCAATCATTCACGCTTATCTAAGGCAGCCCGATTCTAGAAAACAGGAGAGAATATGACTTGCCCAGTAAGGACGAAATCATGAGGCTGGAAGGTGTTTTGGACCAACATCACGCACACCAGATAGGACTGAGATTCGGGTCGCAGACCTCGTGGTAATTCTTGTCGTGGTCGTAGCATCATATGAACAATATCTTCATCTATTCTCTATGTTGTATATTGCGCCGTTTTCCAGTACTCTTGTCAACACGTCTTCTTGTTCATCATTACAGGTGTTGAACACTCACACTCTCACTACATCTGCTTCGACATGCTATGAAGCTATGGAGGTTCTTCCCCCCTCTGTTGCGCTGCAAGCAGAACTCAGACCGGACAATAAGAGTTTATCATCAAAGCAAGTGAATAGTTAGATCAGATTCGGCGGTGGATGCTGTGGGCGTTAATCGGACGAGATCATAGAGGGTGGCAGGATTAGCGGAAGTAGTCCTTGGGGTGTCCGGGTTGGTCGGGTGGCTTGTTGAATCGACTGGCGCGGGTGATGATTCGTCAGGAAGTCGAATGATTACCGGCGCAGCCAATGGACCTGGTAAATTAGTAATCCAGAATTGAAGTGCGGGATCACATCCTTTGCACTATTCACGTCAGATGTATTAATCCCTAATCCTATGCTATGCGAAATTGGCACTTGAAGATAGCACCTACGCACGCACCGCCCCCAAAGCGCTCTGCGTGAGTACCCAGTGTTCGTAGGCATGTGATGTCGTCATGAAAGTCTCGATGTTAATACGTCTCGTATTGCTACATAATGCCATACTAGGCATGATTCATATTTGGACTCCTTTCGTAGACGGTTCTGTGTTGTTCACATTGAAAGACGTGTCCGCTTTATTAGATCAACGCATACTCAACAGTGAATCGTGCTCATTCATACTACCACAGTTTATAGGCTATCACTAGGAAAATATTTATCTTATCTATCACACAGTAGGTTTCACATCCTACGATTCTACCTGCGACCAAGCCTGTTTGGGTCAGTCAGTGTAAGGCCCTTGTTATACATTCGCCCACCCCCCAGCGTAACTCGTCCATTCAGTATCAGACACCGTGGGGCCAGAGACGTTTGTACGAGTTATCACGTTGACGCTGGCGTGGTGACGCTCACGGGCAGTTATGCACATGCTAGCGAACCTTCCACGCTCTCGTAGCTGCGCATTGCACTGCGATTGACCCTTTCGCTGGGGGTGGGTCGATCACCTCGCGCATTGCTCTGTATGCTTCGGGCGCGTGCGTGCGTGCGTCGCGTGCTCAGCGTCTGAGGTTAGCGGCGCACGCGATCACCGCTCGCAAGCCGCTGACGCTCACCGCGAGCGAATGTATAACAAGGGCCTAAGAAAACGCTGACAGTGAAATTGCCTTGTATTCCCGGTTAGATGGAACATTATTAGCCGTGCGGACCATGTTATGAACAAAAGCCCTTTTAGTGCTCGCGGTCGTGGTCTACGTACATACACCTGTCTTTTATTGCCGATACATAGATTCCACTCAGACTTGGATGAGCATATGCTTCAAGATCCTCAACGAACAGTCCCAGCACATTCAGTTCACCAGCGAGCAACCGAAGGAAAGCTGGCTGGCGATCTTCAACGTTCAGGTCCACCTCTCGCAAAGCTGGCAATGAGATTTTATTTTCAAGCGGTCACGCATTAGCAGAGCTTTGAGTTAAGTAAAGAGCACTCAAACACTAAGCGCTAATCAAATTGGAAAATAACCAACATCTGATTAACATTCGGCTCATGAAGAAAAGTTAGAAGATGAACAGGGCTTTAGACTGTTTATTCCTACCACACATTCCACTTATATACCTAGCATGTATACCACTTACTACCCCTCACTCCTAATATTAGCCGTCCTACACTAACACCTGTTACCTTCGGATTCCGGACAGCTTCTAGATGGTGGTCCTTCCAGACGATCTTGGTTGGTTTTACTCGGCTTCGGTCGATTTCGTGACGCCTGCGTCCCTTGGTTCTCCATCGAGCGACGTCTGGAAGGTTGGTTCTACGACCGCGACCAGCTGGAGAAGGTGGCACACTGAGCGAAGAGCTTACCACTACAAATCACTGTGAGCCATCACGCGTGGCATTCGTGTCGAGACCCCTTTTCCCGTGTTTACATGTGTGCTTAGTTAACCCGTTTATTCGTGGTATTATGTGGGTTTGTTGTTTATTTATTTTATTTATTCAATACGCTGCATAAGGCAGTCGTGGGAAATGAAAACCCAAAGCGGGAACCCAAAAACAGCAACAAACAGAGAACATCATAGAACAGTTGTAAATGAAAAACTTGGAAAGACAACAATCGTTTCCCTGCCTTGCGCTTAAAGGTCGAAAATAATGGCGGAACAGGGAGGTTGGAGAGTGCAGGGTGCTTTTCTGCACTATTGTCGAATCCACGTTGATTAACATGTTCCCACTATCATATCAATCACTGTATTACTGTCGTGTTGTGAATATTTCTGTAGAGTTTACATGTCAAACCGTGCCAAAAGCGACGTGGATCCGACGCAATATTGCACCCTGCACCCCCAACCCATATAGCGCCTATTCGTGAGAAATGCCAACACCCTACTAACAGCAACACTCACAAGGAGTCCCTCTACACGTGTGCCAAGCTTTGTCGACGTAATTTGTACAGGATGTAGGGTCTCCCATGTGTATTACGAAACCGTAGTTAGTTTTTCCGGAACGACCTTCTGGGGTGGGGAAAAAGGCCGACGAAAACCAGTGAGTAGCACGTGATGTTCCATAGGGCACCGCTCATCAAACACTGCGGGAGGTATGGGAATGTGTTCAGATGGCCTAGTGGGTTGTGAGTTAGGCTGTCAGGCGAACGGTGGGGTTTTGGGGATCGATCCCCGCCATCGGTTTTGCTTTTGCACGCATGTGTTCATTACCATCATGCACTTTTGTGGTCACAAGAGCCAAATTTCACACGAAAAATGCGATCACTGCTCATTGCTCATCTACAGTGTTCGTAAGATGCAATGATAACATTAATATGGGTAGCCATCATCCACCGTAACTTACCTTAAATGGACACAAATTCAGAAACTAATGTTAGATTCGTGATCAGCGACCCAAATAACCCCCACGTACGAAGTTTGGGCGAAATCGGGTGTTTTGACCCAGGCACCTCACTTATTCACCCTTACCATAGCAACCTTCACTAGTGAGATTTCCAAAGACAAGAGTAAAATTCGTGATCAGCAGTTCGAGTGAGACTCCCAGGCGACTTCTAAATTGAAGGTAGTGGATGCTGACGATTTTCTGACAGCTAGACTCTGAATGGTGGCGTAATATTACCAGTAAATCATCGGGGGCTGGACTTTGGGCGACTCTACCGACAGATAACATGAGGCTCGAGACATCGTGGTCACCCATTTCGTCCAAGTTCTGCTAAAAACACCACTTGAGGGGCGTGTCACGAATTTAACACTAGTCTCGTGATTTGCAACGAGTGAGTGTATCTAATGGTGGGTTTGGATGTGTATGGGCACTAGCTATGGAACACTAGCTATGGTAAGGGTGGGTAAGTGAGGTGCCTGGGTCAAAATACCCGATTTCGCCCAAACTTCGTGCGTGGGGGTTATTTGGGTCGCTGATCACGAATCTAACATTAGTTTCTGAATTTGTGTCCATTTAAGGTGAGTTACGGTGGATGATGGCTACCCATATTAATGTTATCATTGCATCTTACGAACGCTGTAGATGGGCAATGAGCAGTGATCGCATTTTTCGTGTGAAATTTGGCTCTTGTGACCACAAAAGTGCATGATGGTAATGAACACATGCGTGCAAAAGCAAAACCGATGACGGGGATCGATCCCCAAAACCCCACCGTTCGCCTGACAGCCTAACTCACAACCCACCAGGCCATCTGAACACATTCCCCATACCTCCCGCAGTGTTTGATGAGCGGTGCCCTATGGAACATCACGTGCTACTCACTGGTTTTCGTCGGCCTTTTTCCCCACCCCAGAAGGTCGTTCCGGAAAAACTAACTACGGTTTCGTAATACACATGGGAGACCCTACATCCTGTAAAAATTACGTCGCCAAAGCTTGGCACACGTATAGAGGGACTCCTCGTCAGAAGCGCTGCAGCGAGAGTAAAGTATCTTCTTAAGGAGTATCCTTCATCATCATATTACTACTCGGTCGTCACATATGGGAAACAATATACCATAATGTCCAGAAAACATTTGGAGATCCGAGCCGAATTCTGCTACCCGGCAAATATTTGTTTGTGTCATTTGCTCTGTCTTACAGTTCGTTCCTTGCACTTCCGCTTATTGATAGAACCTGTTAGGAGTGCAAACACAAACCTCAGAAGACGCACTGTAGTAATCGTGCTGTAATTTATTTTCTAGAGCATAAGACGAACACTATTTCCGGGAACGCTTCAGCCACGAACGGCCCGCATTAATCACCCCTAATTGGGCTGATGGGCAAGCCAAAGCTTTTGTGTAATTTAATTGGCCAAACGCATTCTTCTAGTGAATTCGGCGATCGTCATCCACTAATGTTTTCTGGAGCTGCACTTTTGCGGGTTCGATTCTCATTAGGTGCATTCCAACGAATCGTCTTAAATAGCAGCTGGTTTCAGTTACCCCCGCCCACCTCTCACCCCACAACCATGTGTCGGTCAATTTTGTGTTATTCGTGCTGTTCATGGTTGTTTGGCCTGGACTGACTGACTGGCACTGGTTTCCATCAATAGTATTGGTTATCTAATCTTGATGCAACATACCTTCTGCTTTTGAACCAAAATTCAAGGATCTGAGTCGGTGCGTTATCTGTCAGTGTGCACTGAGGGATTAGCGTGCACATCTAGTAGGAAAAACCTCTAAACTGATGTAATCACAGAGACCGTCACTGTTCTTTGTCGCTTCTTTCGATTGCCTTTATCGACAGTTCTTTTAAGATTGGCTATTTATTGTGTATTTCTCTCACTATAGAGCTTTGAAAGTTAGAATAAAAGGTAGGGTAACGATAACGGTGCCAGCGTCGGTCAGTCCCTTTAGGGCGAGCCACCGCTTTTGTGTTCCACTCAGAATCGAAGACGCATAGTGAATGTATATTTGACCTAGACCATATTTGGGGCCAGTGCTATACCAAATCACTGTCTTTGTCTACCCACACGAGTCTGATACCGATTTGGCCGCCAGCGGCGGATTGGCAAACTTGTTTAGCCTATGAAGGGATCGATCGCTCGACTGTGAGGGTGTCAGTAAGTACCATACCATCTCCATGATTGCCTGTCCTTGAATCTTGGCATGTCGAATATATAATAGAAGTACGTGATAGACTAGCTGAAGCCAAATAGCCAGGATGTTACGAGTTTATTCCGGCTAACATATCGGCGAATCCGCCTTCTTCGGTGCGTCAAACGTGGGGAATCAAGCTAAAGTTTTAGGTTCTGAAGAAGACGGTTTAATTATCCAAAATTGAGGCTCTGAAGAACGCGGACTCACCGAGACGTTAGCCGGAATAAACTTGTATCATCTTGGTTATTTGACTTCAGTCTGTCTATCAGGTTCAACTATACCACAGCAATATTTGTAGTTTAGGTTATTAGGTTTTACTTTGAACCGTAGAGAGACGCCGTATGGCCTGGTATAAAGGTGCCAGAGCACAGCAATGACAATTACCACGCCGAGGGGGGAACAACATCCTCTGCCGACCTTCAAGGACAGGAAGAAAGCATGAGAAAACCTATTATCGTTGGATTCTCAAGAACAAGGCGGATTCAAACGGCTGAAAAGATATTTGCTCGTTCTCTGAAACATGTCATTCCATTGTTATTTCGGCCTCTTCCACGCATGACTCTTCAAACGAAGAAAGTCCTCCTCCTGCTGCACTTATGTATATTCGGTGACAGTAGACGCCTTTGTGTGCGATGAGCCCAAATTACGAATTCCTTTGCAATGTCGTCCATGTCTCGGAAAATTGAGTGCCACTGGGAACTTTTTGCCAAAAGCTGGTCGCATTCTGTAGGTTCTCGAATTTTTTTTCCGATCAATGTGTTTAACACTATAATACTCCAGTGAGGCGAATAACAAGCTCTATAATCCGTAGGATCGCCAAACAACGGCAGCAGTAGGTGGGCGCTCGAATGTACATAAATATGAGTTCGAGAGAGCCGTCGGCCCCCCATTTCCACAATTTTTTCACATCACCCAGACACATGGCGTGCCTCAGCATATCTTACATCGACCAGCATCATGCTTATAATTAAGGGAACGGTAAGAGCGAAATTGATACATTATCTTCTGAAAAACGCCGAACTGACCTGAAAACTTGATATACTACTTTCTTTGTTTCCAAATATTGAGGACTGCCACCATTTGTGTTGGAATTAGATAATGAGAAAAGCTGGTTTTTGCTGCACGTGGCACAATTATCGTGGTTAACCAAGAACATCATTACCACAAAGAGTATTTTAACCATTTAATTTCCAAGCAGAAATTTAAATTTACAAAACAGTACAATTTTAAGTGCGTACATCCTTCAAACGGCTTTGAATGGAAGTAAGGAAAGAAACGCCGATATATAATAGATCATTGCTATACTACATCCCGCTTCTCGCATTTCGTTTTTCGTGTACCTCGTCCTTGAGGAGGTGTGAACTACACCGGAACGAACATGGTTTTAATTATAGCTAAACATCGATACTTTATTCAACATTATTCTCCTTCTCAATAATTCCGAGCCAGGATATTTTAAAGGGGCGCATGTGGTCCACTGGTAAGAGTAGCTAATGAAATCCGCACGATCGATTGATCAGTCCCTGCCCGCTCCAAGCCTATCATTTTCAAGAATTCGGATAAATTGGTGCCAGAGTTGTCTGGGAAAGTGAAGACACTTACTTGATATAGCGGCTGAACGCTTCAAATAATTGCATAGGCCAAATACGTGTTCACAACGCTTCGGAATGGAACACTAATACGGCCTTGAAAGACTAATCAACCTCCATCTTTTCTCAGCTTCTCAAGGGTGAAGGTAAAGTTGAAGGTTGGTGATTTGGTTCGAAATTCCCTGTACCACCATGTTGCTCTTAATGCCATTTTCCTGTCTACAAGGAGAAACTAGTCAAAGACAGCGTTATCATCTTCAGTGGCATCGACTATACTGGCCTCTGAATTGATACCAGTACTGATACCCTCCGTGTAATCGATTATCGGTATCGGATCGGAGTTGATTGCATGCCGAGGTCATTTCGGCGATGCAACTCAGCTCTGCCGAATGGTCCACTTTAATTTTCTCGTTCTTACATTATGAGCAGAGATTATGAGTAAGAGATGATTCCATCCTCTCTCCTTTCTAAGCTCGATGTTGACATTTCGTTTTGGCTGTAGTGGTCAAAATGCTCGGTGGATCTCGTGCGTCCAGCAGTCTCGAAAAGCTGTTCAGATGTTTTTCGAATGGCGAATAACTATGTGAGAAAATCTCGAGTATTTACAGCAGCACATTCCCCACAACTCATCGATTTTCTTCCTTTTCGTTTGTGATTCATTTTCTACTCGCCTTTGCTCAGTTCATTTAGACAACGGCGCCGTGTCAACGGTCAGTGTCAAATTTCGCGGAATTTATGCCAAATGTCTCATAGACACCGCTTCAAAACAATCATTTTCTTGAAGAACTTCAACTGGTTTCACGCAAAAATGTATCGAATAGTTGTCTGGGTGACCGACATAAATTAAACTGTTTCATCAACATTAACAGCCGCAGGCGCTCGTGGTGCACTGGTAAGAAGCGCTACTGACATTCTCGGGGTCGATTGATCGGTCCTCGCTTGGGCTAACCAGGTCTTCCAGACTTCTGGGGCCCAGCAAGTTGGTGCCATATTTGTCCGAAAGGGTAAAGACACTGACTTGATAAAGCGGCTGGCCCCGCAAGCCACTGTGTACACCAAATACGCATTCCCATGTCTCTACGATTTGAATGGAACACGTATCCGGCCGCAAGTCCCTCGGAGACTGATCTACACTTGTACCTGACCCTATCACTTGTAGCCTTTATCAACTGCATGCTATCCCGGTACGGCAGAGTAAGGTATTATATATCGCTCTATGGTGTGGCTCCATATCGTGAGTTTTCCCGTTTTGGTGATTTTATCGCAACAGGCTTCATCAAAAGTCTTCTGGACATAGGTAGGCATCGCGAGCGTTATGGAATCTCTTGGATATATTCTTCCCGTTATGTAGCAACTGTTGGAACTGTTTAGTCGAGTCTGTAGACGAAGCCTAGAGAGACCAGCACACAGCGTGTATACCGTCGTCGTTGAGAGACGGCTAATGTAAAATGAGGGGCAATTCAAAATTGTGGAAATCCTGGAAATTCCCCTGCTTCCTCCATAACAACATTATGTAAACAACGGAGAAATATCCAAGGCACTGTTTGAGGTTCGTAATTTGAATGGGAGCAACTTCTTAACTTCTTTATGTAACTTACATAACGATCAGTGGAATTAAACCAGCATTAAACTCTAGTAGTCTAGTCTCCACCTACCTACTAGTAGTCTAGTCTCCACCTACTCACACATAATGTTGCTTCTGCAAGAAAAGTTGGGGACAACAACAGGCGCAAAATGTCTTAGCGAAAATTTTCTACGCCAGAGAACTACTGAACTAGTAGTTTCGTCTTCGTCTGTCTGGAAAAGATTTTCTGGTTATCGCTCCCATTCTTCAGCTCTTTCGTGTTTCTACCCTACTTTCTTTTGAGAGCCGTATTCTCAACAATTCATTTATATATTTCATTTATTTCTACCCCATATAATGGCGTGCTGGCAACCAAGCAAAGGTAATAAACGGACAGAAGAACGACAAACTTGCGAACAGGAGTTTGAAAAGTACGAAGAGTTAGCAATACAAATGCACTTTAACATTAAATTCACCTCAAATCGGGGTCCACCGAGAACAGACAGACAAAAAAGGTAGAGCATATAAACCAACTTAAGGTACTGTAACTGTCACAAGCAGTTGGGTGCAATTCATATTAAACAGTGAAAAAATTTGAGCAAAACGAAGTGCTGATATACTGAAGCCGAAAATCCTTAGTGTCAGCAGCGTATCGGCGTATATGAATTTCATGCGCTGATTAACAGGATGAACCTAATTTCGGAAAAAATCTCAGATGCTCTAACCTTTCTGGATACGCACCTCTGACGCGGTCGCTCCATCCCTCAGAAGCCTCTTCAACCTGGTACACTCCCGTGGAAAACGTTTTTGTTTTCCATATGCTTCTTGGAATGTACAGTGATTATATTTAATTCCAAATGCCCTGTGATAATCATATGGAAATTGAGAAATTTGTTTTTGTTCGGTTGTTGCTAATGAAACATTATCGACTCCTGACTCGAGCATTAAGCATTCCAGAGATTTATGTGGGAACACTCCTCTATTTATCAAACTTATTCAGTCTTTTTTATTTATTCCACAACCTTCTTATCCCGATACGGTACGAGGTACGCCTTTCACGATTCATGATTGATTTCCACTCACTCTTTTCAGCTATTTCTAAGCTAGGCAACGGCTTCTACCTGGGACGGGATTGAACCCTGATCATCGAGATCATGAGCCTAGGCTTTCAACCACTCGCCCATTCCGCCCTATCAGGCTTCTTTAGCCTAAGGTAGTAGAAATGTAGCTATGCACGCCAGGGTATACGTGACTGACTGATACATCTGCCTGATGTTTCCAACTCTAAAAAAACCCTGCACATATTCGTTATACCGCGCATTTTTCACCACATTCCACTCAATTGTGACCATATAAATGTTGTCAGAACGGGTTCATCTTCTATGATGAATCATTACCTTCTAATTAGCCCTACACTTTCGGTCTCCTTTCTCCGTCTTCATCATCAATGTAAGGACATCGGAGATGTCAATTTGTTTCATCGATCTTGTCGAACAATGTCGTCCGACTCCTAATATCGGTCGACGGGCGAATGACTGATCGAATGAAGCTCTTGTTTCTAATCTCTCTTCTATTAGCAATCGCTCTCTACAATTCGACGGCGACAGAGAAGCGATGTGGAGACGTTCGATGAGTTTCAGCGATTTCCGTCAGTCAATCTATCCGTCCGTAGACCGCGAACGGCGCTCGTCTCTTGGGAACAGGTCAACGGTGGAAGACCCTATCCGCAAATATCTTACCCCTTGCCGCCACTTTCCAGTGGTTCGATCGTTGATCGCAACCAACACGGTTCGTTCGCCATCGGTCGCCAACTGCCTAATCCGACCGTCGACATTATCATTATCATTCGTATCGGCAGTAAATCGATATCGGTTTTCAGTCCATCACTGGACGTCGCTGATCTGTGTATATGGGCATCGACTTACACCGTACACCACTTCCGATCATCCATTGTCATTTCCTTCTGTGTCACAGAAAGAAGTGACGTGCTTGTTTTCGATCGTTCTATTCATTTCTGCCCATCCAACTCCAATTATTTAGAAACCTCTGCAAGCATTAGCCGAAATAGGTCCAGTTAGCTGCCATGTTACTCACCTAGCCCTAGGTGCAATTTTTGATTTAAGGCAAAAGTAGAATGAAGGTCTCCCTTTGATCATTGATCGGTATAAGGACACGCTAGTGAGTTTGCGAGGATCTTTTGTCCCGAACTAGTGCTCATTTGGCCTATATTGCGAGCTAGAGTGGGGGGGGGGCAGACACCGTACAAGTCGACGTGTTCATCTTTTTAAGCAAGTCGAGCCCCAAGTTACCTGACTCAGGAAGGGCGAAACGACTGGTTACCCAGAGGAAACATGAACCGCTTGACCGTTTGGTTGGAAGTAGCGCGTGCTACCGAAAGGATCTCCCAATTCGGGAGTAGCTAACAATATTTGAGTCGATCGTAGCACACCTGATTTCATTTACCTATGTGCTGACTTATCTAGCAAACATAAACACATGCTTACTAATGCGGTTTTTCGACTTCTTAAGCCACGCTGAAGCCTACCATGATATTCTTTGGTAGCGGTTTCCCAATTTTCAAAAAATAGCCGATGAATATGACCGCCTAAGTAAGGTGAAATAGTCGATGTGGATCAGTCTGCTAAAGACGCGCCATGCACTCGTCACCGATTCAGAACCGTCGAGGAGGGCAAGTGCGAATTTGGCCTTCAGAGAAAATTCGCGGGCGAGTCCTTCCCCAAGCGTGCCCTAACCTTTCCAGACAATTCTGATACCAATTTACCTGACTCCAGCTGCGGTTCTTTACTGGCCATAGGAGCTGTTGGAGGAATGGAAGCAGCTCTTTTAGCTACAGCACCACGTGCCATCGCAACGACCTTCTTTAAATACTGCAAATGTCCTGACAAAGCACCAATGGAGCCCTTCATACGAACAGTTAACAATAAACTTCTTCGAGTAGACCTCGAACTTTGATGTCTTTCTATTATCATCTCCTTTCAGCGAAGAAATAACAGCTGCACGGTCAGCAAAACAGCGATAGCTATGCTACCGCAAATTTCGAAACAGTGTGAAATGAATCCATCAAGCTGTCCTACTTA
This sequence comes from Nippostrongylus brasiliensis, assembly GCA_030553155.1. NCBI lineage: Eukaryota > Metazoa > Nematoda > Chromadorea > Rhabditida > Heligmosomidae > Nippostrongylus > Nippostrongylus brasiliensis. Next base: position 15,238,369 of record CP130736.1, read on the forward strand.
TTTTCTATCTATTCTCTTTTTTATTTTTGCAATCGTCTATCCGTTCACGTCACTTTCTGTCCATGAACAGAGGACTCTTCTCGTCAACGTTTTCCATTTTCCATGCAATGTATGTCGCAATGTAAATACACCTCCTCAGTGAGCATTTGGACACTCTTTTTTCAAACTCGCGTTCTTTTTTCTATTTCCTATCTGCACCTCTTGGGCAACGGCCATTGATGGAAAACCTTTTCAAGTATTGCATTAGCGAATCTCTACAACTTAATTACACTATTTACCAACCACCCGAGAGCGTTACAAAATTGTCCAATTAATAACCGGTTTCTTATACATGCCTTCACAAGTCAAAATTGCCCACCATTTCCGCCCAAAAACATTAAATATCGGAAAGAGAGATCAAAATTTTCACGCAAAATTCATGGAGTCAGTTCTGTTGCCTCAGGGCGGTTCACCTGATCTTCCGTGTTTTTAATCGGCTTAGTCCAGCGCGGGTGCGCGACGAATTTTTTTCAAGATTATGTATTTACATAGGCGATCGGCATTGTTCCCGAATAAATCGGCCACCGTTCGTTGATTTTCGACAAGAGCTCGGCCTTCTCAAAGAGCTTCAGTTTTGGTTCCCTCCCAGAGACCACCCATTCAACGAGTAACTTTGTTTATCGCCTTGGTTTTATGCAAATGTTTGCTTACAAGAGTCTTTGTTTAAACGAGTTTTCCGATCAGCAATGCCTAGTGATGATTATTTTCATTGGAAACGCAACCGATAACGTCTCTGCAACCTACACATGTTTCCTTTCCTGTGATCAGAAAAAGAAAAAAGTATCTGAGAGGCTTCTCCTTCAACGCCAAACCTTTGCGGATGCAAGAACTGGTCACTTAGGATGAATCCGGTAATGAGATTGGCTCCCCATGAAAAAGGTAAGGTAGGGTAAAGGTATCGATGTTGGTCAGTCCCCTAAGGACGCGTCGCCCCTTCCCTGTTCCATTCAGAAAAGCAGAGGCATAACGAATGCGTATGGTCTCAACAATGACTTGAGGGGCCAGTCGCTATACCAAGTCAGTGAATTTACCTTCCTGGGCGGGTCTGGCACCATTTTAACCTACTACGGAGCGACGTTGTAACCGAAGTGGTGGTGCAGCTGGCAAGCAAGAATGTGGTTATACTCAGTGGATCGATAGTTTTGGACTCCTCTGGCTTGGTCAACAACGTCTTTGTTAAGAACTCAGGCTATGTTAGTGTTCGAGAACACTGTGCCACCGTCTCGGCACCACTCTCCACCCAAGGAATACATCAATAGAATTGTTTTTCACCTCTTTCTCTTTTCTCCTTTCTTTTTCAGCATATATCTCGATCATTTTCGAGGTTCCTTACCCTTGATAATCGCCTCGTCCTGCTCATAATGTTCTCTGTTGCTGCCTCGGTATCGCTGTCTTTCTTGACCATTGCAGCAGGTTACTAAAACTGTTGGTATGGAAATCCGTCACTGCGATTTTCTCAGAAATCAGAGCGCTGGGTATTTCTTCCATGTACAACATTAGAAAACCCAGTAGTAAGATGAATGCCATATGAAAATGTAGTTCTGCCAATTTTAGTTTAAGAGTCTAGTAACAATCAACATTTGAAAGTTACGGTAACCCTCTTAGCAACCTTCAGAAGTGTGCCATCCACGGAATGTTCGTGAGAAGAGCGTAGGAAAGTGGATGAAGTGATAACATGTTTACCGTTGGATTTCTGCAACAATCCAGGGAAGCGCTGCAGCCACCATATCGAACTATAATTAGTTTTCTACCCTGATTGTACCCTAAACGCAAATCTTCTACGATCATGCATCGACGAAATTAAAAATTTATCATTCAATTTTATTCAATCATTGCTATCTACGTAAAAATACGGTGCTTTCTACGAAACTACCTGAATTTTTTCTTAATTTTTCTGCTACATAGATTTATTCTCTTACTCATTTGTCTTCTTATGGTTGAACGAATCGCACCCTTCACCTTCCTTTCCATTTCTGACAACTAGGAAAGAAATAATTCTAGTCGTCTCTTAATCATCAAGCATTTTCTTTTTATTGCAATTTTACCTTTCGCCTATAGAACGCACACCGTTGGCGTCTATTAAAATGTTGAAACATGTAAAACGTAACTTTTCACCGCGGCGACCACACTGTTAAATGGCAAACACCTCTGAGGAAAGGTGCTATGACCATAAAAATGGGCGAAAGGGAGTTTCTCTCGCCTTGTCGTTTTGAATTATTCCTGAATGCTTGTCGTTTGCAGCAGACTTTGAAGTCATGCTGGAAATAGCAACGTTTTCTGTCTCTCCATTGTGTTATTCTAACATTGGCAATAAGTTTCTGTTCTCATAAGCGATGCTTTGTTGTGTCTAGTGGCTTATTCGTCTTCCAACTACACAGTATTCTTGGTATTTCGGAACAGACACAACTCTCATCGCAACATTTTAGCTACGACTCAGACCCACTGCTACTCAAGAGCCAGCTCCACGGCAGTCTGAAGAATAAAATTCCAGCTGGCTCCTGAGTTCATAAAAGCAAACCTATGACTTGCGCTCCCCTTTCTACACTAGTGCCTGAAAAATGGAATGTTACATGTTGGTATAGTGTTATAAGCTTCTGTTCTCATAAGCGATGCTTTGTTGTGTCTAGTGGCTCCTTCGTCTTCCAACTACACAACGTTCTTTGTATTAGAACAGAAGAAAATGAAGAATAAAATTCCAGCTGGCTCATTCAAGCAAACCTATGACTTGCGCTACCCTTTCTACACTAGTGCTTGAAAAATGGAATGTAACATGTTGGTATAGAAGCTTCATTGCTTTTGTGGTACATTGGCAAGAGGCGTTTCTGCCACCCGCCCAGTTGTGTGATCAATCACCGCCGAGACTAACCATCCCTTCTATCCCTCCAAAAATGATAGATTGGCACCCGAATTGCCTGAAAAGGTAAAAACCTTCCAGGTATGTTGAAGTGTACTTACTGACCTGGCACTGCAGCGCCTTTACCTTTCACATTTACCTTTTTCGACACCTTTACCTTCACCTTTTACCTTTATCTTGAAATGTACTTTGCTTAGTCAGAACCCCGTACAGAGCTACATCGAAATTCCTGAATGATGGCGAACCACCATTAGATACTTAGAGCCAAGCGTTGGAGTTGAACTGATGCTCTTGGTCAAAAGGCAGCTTTAACGTTGTCTCTGTACTCATAGCTTCGAGCAGTGTTACTCCAGAACGAAACCGAAAAAAGGTGTGCAGAAAGTTTTTTCGTGATTTCTGTTTGTAAATCATTCTTTGTACTCTGGAGCCTTTGTTGCAGTACAAGAATGTCGTTCATTGTCGTTGTTCTGTGGAATACGCGCCACCGTTTGTTCTCCTTCACGTTTGCCGAGTGTGATTCATCTCACTGGTTCGCGTAATTCACAGCAAAATGCGCCGGGTCTTCCAGCTCGTACTCCCTCGTTTCTGTTTTCCGAGCATTTCTTTCGTGTTTCAGATGACTTTCACTAATTGGAATTTTCCTTCGTTTCAAATTGTGTGCTTGCGAGGCTGAATACTTGTAAAAAGCCATCCTCATTTGGCCTGTCAGGCGTCATCGCATTTTCTTTCTCTCCGTATACACTTTTCACGTCATACTTGCGATGGGTCACGCGTTACTTCAAAACAATATGAATTATTAACAACAGGCTGCGATCTCATTTGTTAGTGTTCTTTACTGTTTGTTGTTGTTTCAATCTATGTATAGTGAAACTTTTTAATTTGTTATGATGACAGGTTCAGCAGCAGCATGTAACCGTCGAGTGAATAATGCTTTTACTTTCTTGTTTCCTACACGATTTTTAATATCACGATTTTTCTGATTTAATGCTCAGGGTACCACATAGAATGACATGCTGTTCAGATCATGTTATTGATCTTCTATGGAAATACGTAGCTTCCTGGGAGCGTTCGTTTTGCAATTCTTCTGTTTCGCACATTTCTTTCATTTTTGAGGAATTCTGGTGGTTTGCACCATCTGTGAATGTCTCACATAGCACAGCTGTCGCGTAGACGAAGAAATATGGAGATGTAGACGATGCGATTGCGCGAACTATCTATCAGACATCTTCAAGCTGTCGTGTTTGGACAGCAAGAGTTTTCACGATCCTTTTTTCTCTTATTTATGAAAGATAAATAAGATAAAACCGACTATACGGTGTACTGGCTATGCACAGAACTTATGCATTCATGGGCGTGGTGACTGCAGGACCATGCTACATAAATATACATATTTATACATTATTTTTTATACATATTTAAATATACATATTATTATTTATTTTTATAAGCTGATCAGTAGCGCAGAAGAGGAAAAATTGACGTTCTTGTTAGGCTACCGTTTTGTCCACACTTCATATCGTGAAGGACTGAAGGCGCTAATGACGAATTTCACATTTGTTGAGTTTGTGACAGGATTTGTAGGTTATGTTACTGATTAGTAAAATACAGGAGCGGTCAAGAAGGTGCCATTCTGCATTTCTGATGACAAATTCCTTAAACCTAGAAAAAGGGAAAAAGAGGACATCTCAGTCCAGTGGATTGTTTCGATAAGTTCACTCGAAATGCTTCGACCCGTGAAAATTTTCAAAAATTTTACCATCATCATCAGATTTTTTAGAATCATTTCGCAATGAGTTTCTTGCAATGCAATCTTGCAATTTCGAAAGGGAATATATTAGGGTCCTCTTAGTGTCCACACAATATAAGGTGGTACCTGAATTTAAATCAACATAAACCCTTTCTTGATCCATATTTGAATTTTCTGTTTCGTAGACCATAAATTTCAACTCTATTTTCATATGATGAGGAGGTATGTGAAAGCTCGGCTGCTCTTGATGCACATATTTCCGTGAACGAAAAAACCTGATTGACTTATCTTTTTGGGCCATAGTGTACCTTGCTGTGGAAATATAAATTTTTCCATCTTCCACTGAACATCCTCGTTTCGATCATGGTTTCCAGCAAAAGTCGTGATGGAATGCTAACCGCTGTGACCATCCGCTAAACTATTAACGCGAAAAGCAGCCTCTTCACATCCGCCCAGAAAGGGCACTTTTTCCATCATGTTTGGACCACCCACAGTCATTAAGCACAAATGAACCACGTGCTTGTCTTAAGCCCTGTCATACTAATACCAGATCGTGCATCACATTTCCTATGGGAAGCTCTTAATGGACATCTTTTTGGCCGACAAGGCACAACAATTTTCAATCGATTCAAATCGATTCAATCGATTGTAATCTAAGCATCTGTCGTGAAAAATTGCTTTGAAATGTCGGACGTTCTAAAATTGTTGCTTCTCTTTGCGGTTCGTTTTATCATTTCTTGTCCTTTTATGGTTTCCACCAGCGAGCTGTGTATGTTTTTATTTTTTTTTAATCTATACTCGGCTGAGAGACACTGTCGCATGGGCCAAGTTGTCGAAAATCAAGTAGGGCGGACATGTAATGCGATTTCGTGACGACCGTTGGACGAGAGCCGTTACTGACTGGATTGCACGGGACATCAGAAGAACACCAGGTCGCCCACCTTTGCGCTGGTCGGACTTCTTCGTCAAATCCCTGAACGATCGATTCGATGCTCTTCGTGATCCTCGAGCGATCAGGACCCACTGGTCTACCATGACACGCTGCAGGGACGAATAGAGACGTTACTGGCGCCAGCTCGAGCAAATCGATGATCAACGGGGCGACTGGAGATGCAGATGATACATTGCTCCTCCTGTTTGTCTTTCTGGAATGTAGATGTGCATCAATAGCAGTTGAAAGAATGCACGGAAATGATTCAATGATGATCGGTTTCCAAGCACAGTCCATTACAAAGCCATTTTTGATTACATTTGGTGACCGTTATTCTGTACATCCATAATTTGACAAAGTTCCACATTTCTACATATATCCGCTCGATATAAGGCAACAACCCACTTGACAGCACGAATGACAGCGAAGATGAATGTTCCTTTCCAACTCTCAATTTTGTTGTTGAGTGGAACGTCGACACTAAAACGTCAATGAAAGATGCGTTCGGCCAACTGTCATATAGAAAAATAAATATATCGTTAAGGTTTGATTGATCTTCCCCACTCAGCAGCAGGGCGTGTTCTCAAAATAGAGTACTTTGTATTCATTACTGAGCGCAGGCATATGCTATCACTTTCTGGTTTTTTGTACCTGTTTGGTTTTTCATCAGTTCATTTTTTTCGCCAGTTTTTATTTTTTTGATTTTGTTAAATTCCGCAATTCGCACCATGAGATGTGCTTTGGACGCATGTTTTTTATACATCGGCTATGAAAGGAATGCGTAACGAAATTTTGAAAGTGTTTTCCTCGATAAGAACCTGAGAGGTACACCATTGTTGATGGGAGGGGATATGACCTTAATGGGAAAACCGTTTTGTCGTGTGATAGTATAGGCCTGCTCCTTGGATGATACTCGAGTAGATGAAAAATGAGCCGTTGAGCGAATACTGTTAAGCACAGCAGCCTTTTTGTGCTGTTTGGATGCAAATGGACGAGAGACACTGGGATGTTCTTACTTAGCTTTTCTACTACTTGAAGCAGGTTATAATGGTTGTGCTTGAATCATCGCAGAGATCGTGGCTCAGGCCTATACGGGGCACAGTGGGTCACAACACTACATCACTGAGACGACGGCTTTTCACCCCAAGTGCACTTCCCCTGCCCTTTCATTGAGCCAGATGTCTTTTACTTCCGGCATTCATTCGTAATGAGGTATAAAATACCACCTCGAAGAAACACAAAAGCACAATAGGATGTACTAGCAATCAGTACGAGAACTAGAACAAAACAAAAGACCACGGGAAGGAAACAATACATAGAGACGAACAAAAATACCGTCAAGGCGGAAGTATTTAAGGAATCGGGAAACTATAGGCTCAAGTGACGCTGGAGGAACATTGTGAATGCCGTCAAGCGAACACGAATCCTCCTTTTAGTCCGTAGCTTATAGTATAAAGGTGTTGCTCTACATGCGAAGAAGTCACCTCTACAGTTGAGCTTGTCGATTTTCAGTGTTGTCGAGAATATTTAAATAGTTCTAGCATCGCGACTATTAAGTATACTAGAAGTAAATATTGTAGCGGTGGTGCTAGGATCTTTTCTTCTACATCGCCTAGTATGGAAGCCCTTTTTGAGATCGGTAGACCTAACGTTGAGGAACCCAAGACAGCGTTCCGTCGGTTGCTCTCTGGTGAAGCATAATGTGTTAAGACTGTTCGTTGACAGTCTTGAAACATTTATCTAATACATACCAAGTTGAAGAGCACAACAGTCATCTGTGCTCCGGCTGTACAGAATTGGGTTACGTAGCAGAGAGGGGGGCTCAATCTTGATTGAATAATTCGAATATAGTAATGGTATTCCATCGCTCTTCAGTGTTAAGAGGAGCTACTGACACCTCGAGCGATCAATTCGCATCCGGGTTCACCAAACCTTCCATCACTCCTGAATTGGGCAAAGTATCGGACTTGCATGGAAAGGTAAAGACATTGGACCTCTTATTCGGTTGGCCCCCGCAAGTCATTCTATAGGTCAGATACGCATTTCCGCGCGTTCTATGAGTACTGATCAACGTCTACTTTTTTATCTTCACCTTCACTGTTTGGCCTATTTGAAGACACGTTAGATATGCTTCGAGTAGAGAAATGTGAAAATTTCCTTTCACATAACGAACGGTAGGCGCAGTCGATTGCTGAGAACTTTCCGTGCAATGTTCTTCTCCGCCAATTGAATAATCAAGCCAACAAATTTGTCCTTTTAGCAAAACATTCTCCTTTGTTTCCCTTGTTTTCATTTAAGCGCTCAAATATTTTCAAAAGAAGGACGATTGTTCTGGCATCTGGTTGGGCTGTCACTATAAATAAACCCCCCGAGGAAAGTGAAAAGAAGACCTGATTAAGGGTCAGTTTATACGAAGTGCTTGATCGTCAACGTTTCCTTCGTTCGACGTTTTTCCTTTTGCAGTTACACCGGCCATCCTTGGCTTCCGATTTCTGCGTGAACTGGGCGAACCGAACCAGCTTCGAATCGACTGAACTATTGTTTGATGCAGTTGATTTCGCTTTTCCCTTCTTTTTATTTCCTATTCCATTCGCATCCAACTCGTTTTTTGCAACGCGGTATGACCAAAGAATCTTGTGCGTTTGAGGTAAAATATGATCTCGAGAGAATACTGGTCGCTACTGAGTTGTCTGAAAAGAAGTTTCGCATGTCTATTACGTGCTATATTCCCAACACTATTAACTATTAGGGGAGCGCGCGGTGCAGTGAAAACAGGCGCTACTGACACCCGCACGGTCGAGCGATCGATGCTCGCCTGGGGGAAGATAAAAGTGATGACTTGGTTTATCGTCTGGCTTTGGTAAGTCATAGTGTAGTCCAAATACTCATTCACCATGCCTCTATCATTCTGAATTGAACACTAAATGCGGCAGCGTTTCCTTAGGGGACTGATCAACGTCGAAACATTCATCTTTACCTTTACCTAGTGGGTTATTTGGGAATTTAAACACATCAATCGATCCGCCGGTTTGCACGAAGTTCAAAAACATCATTATGTCCCTATTTTCGTCTGGCGTGACCCATATGTAGTTGTGCTTATTGTTTTCGACCCTCCTATTCTTGCTATTGGAACTCCTCAGGAGATCTTCTCATAAAATCGCATAATCTTTTCTTTTTTCCGTGGTATTCGACTTCATTGTATTACTACAAAAACGCTTTTTTGGGGCAAAAATTATGCGCAATGTTGCACTAACTGTTAGCTTCTACAAAAAGGCAAAGGTAAAGGTGCGGCGTCGACCAGTCCCTTCAGGATGCGCCACCTATTCGTGTTCTATTCAGAATCGTGGAGGCGTTATGAATGCGCGCTCGGCCTATAAAGTGGCTTGAGGCCATCCGTTATACCAGGTCAGTATCTTTACCTTCTCAGACATGTCTGGTACCAATAAACTCGACCTCAGAGAGATGGAAAGCTGTGCAGCTCGGGCTGGGATCGATCGCTCAACCGTCCGAGTGTTAGTAGCGCCTCTCACCACTACAATGTGCTGTCCCATAAGTTGTTATACATGTACGAGAAGTCCTTCAAGAATCCCTTTCATCCTCCGTCATACGTTCTCCCGTCCATAAAGAACTCAATTGATTCTCCTGCTCGAGTTCTAATCTGTAGCTACGGCTAGCTCTATATCTAAAGCTATCTATAGCTACGGCTTAAGCCTTTCTCGATGATGCTATCACGCATTCCGTCCCGAGGCAAGTATTTGTTTCGAGATCACTTCTTTCAGAATGACGGTCGACTTGGAGACGGCAAAGAAAAAACCAGGGGTTCGTCCTTTCCTCAGGGCAAAGGACACTCCGAAGCCGATATTCGCATTACTCTACGGATTCCAGGTGAGACACGTCTAACTTGGAAGGATATCTGCTAGCAAGACGGAAGTTTCAAAGGGTAGTTGGCTACTATCTTTTCCGGTTTCATATTATGTACTCATACGTTTAAAAACGCTGAAAAAACTACTAAAGCCTAGGAAGCTAATAAATGGAAAATCATATCTAAATTGCCGGAGGGAATTTATTCGGGAAAGGCCAACAAACTAAATGTTCGGGGATTAAGTACTATTTCAATACAAAGTAATACACAATTTGACCTGACCACTTCAGAGTCGGACGCTTTTTCTCCTTATTCAGAATTATCGACAAATTTCTCCTATGATTTGACTTTTCCGGTGGTTTAGCTCTCATTTAACCTTTTTGCAGCCTCAGGGTGTTGTCAATTAAGCTTGGTTTCAAATGGGTGCTAATATCGTACCGCAAAAAACGCTGACAGTTAAACTATCGTCTTCATCGGACATCAAACGAACGAATCACTTTTATGACCATAAAAAGAACAAAGCTTACGGACAAAGTTAAGATAAAGGGCAGAATGGTGTGTATTATAAGTGTTTCTCACGATATTTGCCTATAGAAACTGTCCAGAGGACGCTTTGATTAGTTTTTCTTTGGTCGTATGATGTAACGAGAACTTCTGTCGACGTCATTTGATTGATTAAATGTACCACATACTTTATTTTCGGGTCAGCTGATTGATTTTATTGAAGCAAGTGATGGTGTGCGTGTCAGCTCTGCTAACAGTTCCGTTCCTGATCACAGACAGCTTGTGCGCCGGAGACAGTAAAGGTGATTGAATAACCAGGGCTGGGAGTTGTCCTAGTGATTTCTTCCTCTACTTTTCTTCGATTTCTAATCACTAGCAAAGAGATAGTCCCAAATTTTAGCGAAGCTGCTGAACGAACTGATCAGTTCGACTTTTGTGGGCAGCGGCATCTCCACAATCATTCAGACAATGTTTGGAATGAGGTAAATTCGTATCTTGAATCAAGTCAATTTTACGATTTACACATATTTCGTTCCAAGCTCAAATGGTTCCAATGGTACGTGTTACAAACGAGTGTATGGAAAGGTAAAGGTAAATATGCCAGCATTCATCAATCTCTTGAGGATGCGCAATGCATTCGTGTTCCGTTCAGAATCGTAGGGGCTTGGTGAATGCCCATTTGGCCTATACAATGACTTGCGGGGGCCAGCCTTTATACTACGTCAGTATTTTTACTTTCCAAGAAAAACCTGGTACTGATTTACCGACCCCAGAGGGATGGAAGGCTTGGTTGGCCCGGGCTAGGGTCCATCGACCGTGCGGGTGTCAGCAGCGCCTTTTACCACTGCACCACCCTGATTGTGTATACTGTTCTGAAACTCATTCCAATGCAGGAACGACAAGAAATCAAAAAGCACCTCCTTTCAACAGAATTAATAACTCTGTAAGAGTCGGTGCTAAACTTCCATAATTTTTTCCTACTTATTGTTTTAGCTTGCTTTATTTTTTATTTTTTTGCATTCGCTTTGATGCCTCCATAATGGGAGTCGAGGAAGGAAGAATCATGTACGCCCGTCTGTAATGATACCTAGCACTTATAATATTGGTATTCTAACTTCAATTAATGCTTACTATATTTATTTATGCTCACCGGGAGGCGGGATGACCGAGAATTTAAAGCTTGTTCACATGATCTCAATTATCAGGGTTCGATCCTGTTCCAGGCAGGTACCCTCACCTTGTTTAGGAAAAAACAATGAAAGGGTGTCGGTAGCAGTGTCAGACAGGTAGATGGAGGAAGAACTGCCACAATCGCATTTCTGATCGATAGGCAGTAACCTGCGATTGAGTTTGATATGGCCACTCTAGAAAGAAGAATTTTGAATAGAGGCAAGATGGCAGTGTGGAACCTCAGCGAAGCGAAGGAATGAAAGCGATTCGAAGGAAAGACCAAAATATGAAAGGGAGGAAAATAAAGGAAGTACTCCGTAACTGGTTGGGAGAAAACGCTAACGGATACGTTTACCCTCAATACCTTCAACAATGAGATCTCGACATACTTCCGTTTTGCGTTAATGGTTTCCTTCAAGGATGTTAGAGGTCACTACTGATAAATCACATACAGTGGCAAATCACCTCTTTTTCTTTTTTGTCTTGCTTTCTACGCTTATACGCGCCTACGATGAATGCGGTGCGATGCGGTTAAAAGACAAGAATTATCTTTTATATACTGTAGCACTGCTGTGCCGAGCGAGGTTGGTAGGTGGATCAAAATTTGTTGGGCCCGACGTTTCGAGCACGGGGCCTTTGAAGACAACGACCAGGTAGAAACTTCAGGTCCAATAGACGACTAACCTCGCTTGGCACATCAGCATTACTGTACAGTACCGGACCTATTGCAACGATAAAACGGTGCCTGCGGCGCTTGTTTTGGCAGAAACCGCCGTTCTACCATGTTTTCTTTAAAATTTGTTCAGTTGTGAACATAAGAAGGTTTTTATACTCAGCAGGTCGAGCTTTACCGTATACAAATTTAACAGCATTTGTGGAATTTTTTAATGAGCGACTTTCTGACCTCTCGGTTTTCGCTCCGTTGCTCCTTCGATTCCTTGTCTTAGGACTCATCGCTCGACGAGGCTCCACGCTCGATCGGGCTACCACGCGCGCACCCCCGTCGGGGATGCGGTTTAAATGAATTGAGATAGGCTCTGCCCGGGTCACCACGTGTGGACCCCAGAAACGAGACTTTTTGACGCACGAAAGCGCCGCTGCCACCGTTTTATCATTGATTCGCGTCCAGTACTGTAGATGAAGTTTACCATGCCGATGTTTCAGTAAGGGAGAAAGATCTGTAACTTTTTTTATTCTCCTTCCATTTATATTTCCTAGGCTGGCGCTGCTCCAGGGAACGGCGTTCGCCTACGTGCCGTCCGTCCAAGTGTTCATGGGAAAGTGCTTGGTGAACAGCACGACCCACGTGCCCGAACACGAATACTACGGGAAATTGGCGCTGGTAGGTAACATGAACAATAATTAAAGTTCTTGAGTAAGAGTGTGCATGAAAGGTTTTTTGGGCAACGGATTATGATAGCCTAGCTGCCGCTCGATCTGTGGTCAAAAAAACCTTCGAGACTTTAAATTATAATTGAAAGATTGGAAAGGGGTTTTTTGGATTTGTTCCTTTGAAGGTCCGCATTTGGGGCGGTATTTGGAGCGGTATCAGAACATGATTGAAAGACTGAGGGTGTGAGTAACGAGTTTGTTACTCTTTCAGATGCAAGGTTGTCTTATGGCGTCTGCGTTTGTCCCGATGCTTATCGGCTTCACTGGTGTTGTCGGAGTGCTCACAAAGTTCATTGGACCACTGACGGTATGTTTAACCCTTCTCAGCTCTCTCATGGGCTTATCTCTTTTTGTCAATTTTAACACGTTGACGACAGTGGGACTCAATGCAGCGCCACGCTCGAGCGGCCGCGTGGGACCGTGTGGCGCAATGCTGCGCCACCGTCTTGTATTGTATTTTTCTCGATACATTTCAGAATTTCGAAGGATGCTTCTGTGCCACTTTTTAGTTAGACATTTGCACATTGTTATAGGAAGCATGGTTCATGAAAATGATTCTTAGCTTCTGATTACTGGAATTTTTGATTGTGCACTAGTTTTCTTTACAAGTAAAAACAAATAGTGGTTATTGCAAGAAGCAAATAAATGCAAACAAATACTCGTTACTGAAACAAACACATAAATACAAACAAATATTGATGAGTAGAATAAACAAATAATGGACAATAAACAAATAACAATTTCCTTTTAATCTGGATAGGGAAAAAGGACATTTTAAAAGCTTCCAGCTGTTATTTTTCTATTTTCATTGCAAAAAAAGGAATAATCACAATCCCCGATATTACAGGACTGTATATGTAGTCTTCGAGATTTACTATTCACTTCCATATCGAAAAAAATTCCCCCTATGCCGGTATCATGCCACAGCCTCGGCGCGCTTAAAAATCGGCTGGTCCCACGCGCCAGACACGCGAAAAGGCGCTGTCGTCAACGTGTTAAATACCGTTGCGATCCATTGCGTCAGCAGTTCACGAAAAGGAAAAGAATATTATGATCTGCAGTCGACTTGTCATTCAATTATAGGCTTCCCGAATTATACAATCCAAATCCCATCCAATTCTTTTCGTAGCTTCATTCTGGAACTTTCACATTTAGGTATCTCCGTTGATGTTACTTCTGGCCTTCTCGCAGGTGAACACAATGGTCGATAAGATAAGCCTTCACTGGGTTGCCGTTGTGTGAGTACATAATTTTTCGAAAACAAAAACACGTTAACGTGAAAAATTCATTCGCTTCCATTCCTCAGCATTGAAATTTGCGGAATTTGGTAGAGCTTTTTTCAGGCAAGCTGTCACACTGTTCATCACAATTCTCTACCTCGCCGACGTGCTCGTTCCGTTGCCGGGCATCAAATACGGCAAATTGCACTGGTACCGGACAAACCTGTTCGGACAATACCCGGTATGTACATCGGTTTCGATTATAATCAGACATCACCGTACAGCATCCTCTCTGAATCGCCCTTTTCTTCTGGTTTATTCAAGCGATCGTGGCGGTGGTGTGACTGTTGAATGCTAAGCGCAACAGCTAGTAGGACAGTTGTCACCAACCAAACTCTTGGTAACAACATCGAGTGAAGTTAAGGAAATGAAAGTAAGTAGAAGAGCAACGAAAGCTCTACGGAAGCATGAAATTTGTGAAGAATAGCAAATTTGCATCTTTTCACCGCTTTTGAGAATCATAGCTATGTAGGTATGTAATAGAATAAGGACACTGAGTCTTCACCCGGAAAACAAATTTTTAAATATGAACATATAATGTCGTGTGCCATCGAGAAAAAAAAACTAGAAGAATGGGGACGTTTATTCATTTATTTGAGAAAATAGGTCCTGGATTGGCATCTACCCATCGAATCAATTAGGCTGACATCAAGAGTCCAAGTTCTGGTCAACCGTAAAGTGAAAAAAAAGATAAAAAGTAGACAAAAAAGATGCGCCATGGTTTCTCTTTCATTTCGAATCGTAGAGGCATCGTGAATGCGCCTTTGCCCTATACATACAACGACTTATGGGGCCAACCGCCGCATCAAGGCAGTCTTTACCTTCCTAGGCAAGTCTGATACCAATTTACCCGACCTAGTGGGAATGAAATTATCACCTACTCAAGCAGAATTCGAATACGGCTCATATTGTTAGGAAGTTCCGGTGCAGATGCTGATGTGATGCCAAGCCGTGAGAATTTAGTAGGATTCAAATTATTATACTATGACTAGTAGAACACCTTTATTAGGCTGAAGTCAACAGCGAACGAAATGTCTTCTACAATAGAACACTGAGAATCTACACTACAGACCATTTTTTCCGAAAATTGCTGAGTACGGCGGGCTTTGCGTTCGTTTTAATTCCTTTCCAGATCCCCACTTCATTATTCTTGAATGCAAAAATTTAACAAGTTCCTTGTATTTTCAGTACTTAATTGCCATTGTGATCTCGTGGGCGTTCTGCCTATTCCTGACCGTCACTGATCTCGTAGAAGCCGGTGGACCGGCTCGAGTTGATATTCCTCACAAAGTGAACGCAATACGTAACTCAGCCTGGGTTGCAGTTCCATATCCTGGTAAGTTTTTCTGCATAATTTTCAATAAAATAGAACACTGAACACCCCAGAATCCAATGCAGGGTCAGGTTTCACGTTCAAGTGACGATGTGGGGTTTATGAAGTTTGGGTAAGAATCGGACGTCTTGTTCTGGATCATGACCCTGGATGGTACAAGCTCAAAATTCTGTGTATATTTAGCCAGACACCCGTAGCTTAACTCCACATTCTGTAATCATCCAAAATAGCCCACAGTGTAACTCCCGAGACCCCTCTCCCCTTCATACCATTAACCGCGTTGTCCCTGATATGTTGCACCCAAGAAATGTAGCCAGTTTTTACCCCTGGCGTACGTGGATACCGCATGCTGGGTGACAGGTAACCAGCTTGTGGTAAATAATGACCTACGTTTATTTTCAGGCAAATTCGGAGTGCCGACATTTAATGTGAGCCTTTTCCTTGCCTATCTTCTCTCGGCAATGACGTCCGTCTTCGAGTCCGTCGGAGATTATCATGCTGCTGCTCGGATGTCGCAAGAACGAGCACCACCCAGTCACGCTGTTAATCGTGGGATTCTCGCTGAGGGTAAGTTCCAAAAATGAAATCAAGGGGTCAAAATTGTCGGGTGATTGAAACATAGAACCCAGATGTAGAAATTAATTGGTAACACGTACAATACCGCTCATAACTTGTGTCCCAAAAAGCGTTCCGAACGCTCCAGAACGCTTTTTGGCGTTCTTTTCTTCACGTGGGCCGCTGGATAAATCGAAAACAGCATTCGATTCGTCTGTTTGTTCTGGGTTCAAAAATGTCTTTATTTTATTGCTGCAGTACGATTGACCTAGTTATGAGCCCATCTTCCTGAAGCGGCGTTAATTGTTTTACGACCCTCCGAACTTTGCCAGTGGTGTACTCTTAGGATACTTCACCGGTACGGAATGGATAATTCTGAAATTTTTAAATTTTCTCATCACATTCGGATGCAGCGTATCATTGTCGTCATTTTCGTGACGAATAAGTCATTTGCAAGTGAGTTTTAGGAAGTCTTTGCTCGTAGAGAAAACGAAACCTTCAAATTCTGCAAGCCAAATCAAATCAAAAGCCAACCAATCAAATTGTAGAGCCCGATAACTAGGAAATGGGAGCTTTTGAGCCAAAATTCAACCAAAGGACTCCCTCACTTTGAAGGCGTACTCGTCAATGTGAGGCTAATTAAGTGGCACTTGTAGCCGGGGTAGCAATAAGCACCTTTTGTTGTTTTCTTACGGAAAATGAATTATCGAATTGGTTATAAGAAAACCATGCCAATTTCTGTACGTACACTATGCACTTTCGCATTACTAATATTCCAATACATCCCTCTTCTTCTTCAGGCATGGGCTCGTTTCTGTCCGGACTGCTCGGACCAGCCGTTGGAATGACCACACACACAGAGAACATCGGAGTGATTGGTGTCACAAAAGTCGCTTCGAGATGGACGATGGTTGTTGCCGGCGTTCTTCTGATTATTTTGGGGGTGTGCACGAAGGTGAATTTCGTATCGAAAATTTAAAAATAAAGGTCAAGGTAAAGGGGTCGGCGTTGATCCGTCTCCTAAGAACTTGTTCCGATGAGGATCATTGAGGCATGATGAATGCGTGGTCCATTCGAATGCTTTCAAGAGGTCACCGCTATATCAACTCTCAAACGAGTCTGGTATCAATTTACCCGAAGGGAAGGATTTTTTTACGGGATTGAAGGCTTGGCAAGCCCGCCTGGGGATCAACGCTCGACTGCGCGGGTACGTGTAGCGCATCTTACCAGAGCACCGCGAAGAAGAAAGTCGGGTTAAGTTGTAAAGGAATTGAGTAGGTGGAATGTCTAAAGGGTGCAGGAAAAGGTGCTGGTCAGAGCAAAGGTAAAAGCCAAAGTGATCAGCTTCGACCGTTTCTTTAAATGCGCTTCGGGGTCTTTCTCATCCAGTTGAGATCTAAAAGGCAAAGGAAAAAGGTACAGGGGAAGGTAAAAGTAAAGGTACCGACGTTCATCGGTATCCTAAGGACGCACCAAGTCTCCGTCTTCGTAGAATCATGGTAAAATGGTGAATGCGTAGTTGCCCTACCCAGTTTCTCACGAGTTTTATAGTGTTTTTATACTTAAAATCATTGTTTTCACTTTCTCAGTCAACTTTGGTATAAACCTAATCTCCATGAGATGAGGGATTGGTTAGCCTGGGCTAATATCGATCGCCCGACCATGCGAATTGAAGTAGCGCTCCTTACCATTACACCACGCGCGTTTTAAGGAAGGATAAAGATAAAGGCAAAGGTGCCGGCGTTGATCAGTCCCCGAAGGACGCGCCGCCCCATTCGTGTTCAATTCAGAATCGTAGAGGCATGGTGTTTGGCCTAAACTATGACTTGCGGGGGCCAGCCGCTATATCAAGTCAGTGTCTTTACCTTCCCAAAGAAGTCTGGTAACAATTTACCCGACTCCGGAGGGATGTAAGCCTTGGTTAGCCCGGGCCGAAGTCGATCGCTCGACCATGCGGGTGTCGGTAGCGCCTCTTACCTCTGCACCCCTTCCTAGCCTACTAAGGAAGGATAGTGATTCAAAATTCGGAAATATTTTCTTGTGGAATGTTGTCAACACGACAAGCTGTTCAGATTGGTGCAATATTGTCTACAGTTCCCGATCCATTAGTCGGTGGAATTCTCGCATCATCAATGGCTATGGTGGTCGGAGTGGCTGTTTCCAATCTGCAAACGGTAACTTTTCTCCTGTAACCGTTACCCATTTCCGGTTACGCAACCCTATTATAGGTAGACATGAGTATGCCGAGGAATATGGGGATCCTCGGCTTCTCGATGTTGTTCGGCATGATCGTGCCCGAATACTACCGAAGGCACCCGGTGCACACGGGTGAGTTTGTTTCGAGCCATCGAAGGCAAAACAACGGACTGAATTGTATAAAAAACTAAAAAAAAAATTAAAAAAGTGGTCTGAGATACTGTCACGGACAAAATATTCGAGGATTTTCCAGGTTTCCGGATATTTGACGACGTCATCAACGTGCTGCTGCAACTTCAAATGTTCGTGGGTGCTATGTGTGCATGTATTCTGGATAACACGGTCGGAGGTAATCCATATTTTTTCATTTTAATATTCATTTCTGTATTTCTTTTTTATTTATCCCTATACATATATTTATTTAATATTTATATCTATATTTCTTTTTATTTCTATCTCTATTTTAATATTTATCTCTATATTCATTCTAATGTTCATCCCTATATTTTGATTTTGTACAGGGTGGCGAATCAATACGTGCGCGGTAAAAAGTGTGATAACTTTCTTTTTTGCCAACGAATATTAAAACAAATATGATTATATGTAAGAGTAGGACATAGCATTGCATAATTAAGGAAGGTTCTCAGAGTAGCTGCCATGAGCTTTGATATCGGCTCTGTTTCCTTCATTCATCGAATACGTGGCGCGCCGCAGGTACTTGTCACCTATTTTGCTTCATATTTCAGAAAAGGCTCGTCGAAATGTGGCGGATTTCTTGTTGTAGGCTCCTTAGATATTCCTCCAGAAGATATTCGACGGGGAGCTAAAACGGATTCAAGATAGGGCTATTCGAAGGTCATAAACATTTCGTCGGAGAAGAGCTAATTGCGGTCAAAAGAAGCTCATTTTTATTTTTGCTCCATGAAGTGAAGCGCAACTTCGTTGAAGGAACTATTCGTCATGTTTTTCTTTCTTGAGCACTGTGGCTTTACTGTGACCATAATGCTGATGAAGCTTAGCATGATTTATCATCTTTTTTATCGATAAAATCGAAACATTTCTGCCCAGAGCACCGATACTGTTCTAAAACATCAAGAGTTCAGGAAACACACTTTTGCGTTAGTTCTTTCATTGTTATTACAAGTGGGGATTGGGATAATGAGATGGTAGTGATTGCGAGAGCTTCTAGGCACCTTAACGGCAAAAATTTTAACCTAAGGTAAAAGGACACCCTTGCTGCGGCGCACCCTGAGAAATTTCCGCAATTTCTTTGATTTTTCATTCCGATTTTTCTCCACATGATCGGTGAGGACTTGAGCCTTCCGTGAGTGATAGCTACAGAGTCCAAGCTCTTCTTTACTTATCAATCGAACCGATTTGCAAAAAACGTGGAGCTGCTTGGACATCTTTTCCAAGCTAACATCATCATGTCGGTCCATCCTCTTTTTAATAATCCCTTGCCCCACTAGTGTGTTCACCGTCCGCTTCCGTTACCGCCATGGATTGAGCTGAGTATGACCTCCCTACAACCACTGCTTGTCAGTCTACTGCACGTTTCTTTGAGGAACTACGAGCTTCGAAAGAATCAGCTAGCCCACGATGCCGCTCTGAACTTCTTGCACAATCGCGTTACAACTTGAATAGTTCCTCGCTACGGTTTGTAAGATAAATTTCCTTCATACATAACGAATAAGAAGTGTCATGTAAATCTTTCAAAAAGAAAAAGTACGCTCAAAGGTTTCCTACAATTTCCAAAATTGAGCCGAATTTCACGCGCACGTATTTATTCGACACCCTGTATTTACTTATTTATCATCATACCCTTTTATACATACAGGGTATGCGGTGTATCGGAAAGGATACGATATTAGAAAATTAACAGCGCCGCCAAAAACGAAAAACAAAAGTTCGAAAGGTTTAGCAAAAAGACAGACTAAGGCGGAGGAATTTCTCTGCGGATAACTATATTTTTATATGATTTTAAATGCATCAGACGAATACGAAACATATAAAATATCGAAATAATCGCAATCTAAAGTTAACCTTGGTTCCCCACTATTTTTCTACTTCACGAAAACAGCCTGTTATTTAAAAAACTATAAACATCGAAGTCTAACAGCCGAATCAGGGAAAGTTAAGGCGCCACCCGAGAGCAGCGTGGTCTGCGATCAAGGGGCATCATTCATGAGATCGCCATCGACGACGACACCTACAGTTATCCGCCAATGGTGATGAAAATTCTAAATAAGGTAAGACTGCAAAAATAAAATCGATTATCTCTTCTTTAGGACCTAAACATCCCCAATTTTATTCTCTATTCAGATTCCATTCATCAAGTACTTCCCTTGTATGCCGAAGGAGAAAAAGGCAACGAACAAAGTGGCCGAGTTCTCTGTCAACGATCTCAAAGCGGATGAAGTGCGGTTGTGAGGAGGAACTCCTTAATCATCACTCAATCTGGCCGATCTGCACCGGCTTTACTTACATGGATAGGCGGGGACGTACACCAATTATCAGTGTACTTTCAGAGGAAGTGTTTCTTCACACAACACTTCTTATTCTCTACTGAATGTACAGTTCCATCTAAACATACATATATGTATATGCCATGCTCTAATAAAAATCGTTCCATTTGTTAAGATTATGATGCACGGCAGATACGAATATTCACCATTGTATTAGGTTGATCGAAAAGTCTTTTCAGGGTTCCCTTTCGAATAGCATAACTTCCAAGTTTTAACAGGTATTCATGTTCAGACATGTGGAGGTCGTAGACCATTCTCGAAGTTCATCTGCAATAGGTATACAAGGTAGCTCGTGCTTCGCAGGATCGAATAGCAATGGCAATTTCGCAGGAGCACCTTCGCGCTCTTGTCTTCTATGAGTAGCACCGTGGCAGTGGAGCTACGCTAACGGCGAGCAATATTAACACTGTGCTGGGGGAAGGCACCACTACCACCCACACTGTTCATGATTGATTTGCTTGCTTTGTAGAAGAAGGGATAATCTTCAAAAACAAGCCTCGCTCGGGACGCCCTAATACAGTAGAAAATTCCGCCGTTCTTTCTGCTGTCAAAGACGATCCAGAGGCTAACACACGTAGTCTTGCGAGAACACTTGGGTGTCCTCAGTCGACAATCGTCACCCGCCTCAGAGCCCTCGGATGCCGAAAAATCCTGATGCGATGGATCCCCCATCGTCTGACAGATGGCGTGCGGTACACTCGAGTATCCATTTGCCAGTCCCTCCTTCTTTGCCCGCACAGGAAGGAGTTTCTGGAAGGTCTGGTTATCGGAAATAAGAGATGGATCTTCTGCGATTCTAATGCGCACCGTGCCGTGTGGGTCCCTCTAGGAGAAGACCCTCCAACGCAAGCAGAATTGGCCCTACACCCCAGGAAGCTTCATCTGTGCTGCTTCTGGGACTGGAGAGGAATGCTCTGTTGTGAGCTACTCCCGACAGGGAAGAGTATCAACGCCAACTTTTTCATCGCCAATTTTAAAAGTTAGCGAAAGCTATTCGAGAAAAACGGCCGAGACGAGCATCTGTTCACTTCTTGCACGATAACGCAAGCCCACATGTAGCTGAAGATACATGTAAGAATTTGGAGGAGCTGGGCTGGGACATGGTTCCGCATCCTCCCTATTCTACTGGCATAGCTCCCTCTGACTATCACCTGTTTCGCCCCCTTAAGGCTTTCTTAGCTAAGCAAAAATTAGTTAAATTAGATGATGTTGTAAGGGCAGTCAGCGACTTCTTCGAGTCCTAGTCTTCTTATTTCTGGGAAAAGGGGACCAATGCCCTGCCCATCAGATGGAGGACAGCTGTAACTAACAACGGTAATTGTATAGTTGATTGATTGTTATTGTGTGCTGAATAAAATAATAAACAAAAAACAAGTCAAAACCCTGAAAAAAACTTTTCGATCAACCTAATAATACTAGGGCGTGCGTGGTTCAGTGGTAAGGGGCGCTGCTGAAACCTACGCGGTCGAGCCATCGATTCCAGCCCGGGCTAACCAAGCATTTCATTCCTCCGTGGTTGGGTAAAGTAGTCAAGCTATTCTATAGGCCAAATACGCATTTCCCATGGATCTATGATATTGAATGGAACTCGAATGCATTGCGTCCTTGAGAGGCTGATCGACGCCGACCACCTTTCTCTACGTCTTACTTATCCACTTTCTTCCTTCGATTAGGTTCTGATGACTTTATGCTCCTTTGATGGGCTCTCCGACTCCTCTGCATATATTCGAGAAAGTCATTGTATAGATCAAACGCGTATTCACCATGTCTCTACGATTCTGAGTGTAAGACGAATGCAGCAACGCATCCTTAGGGAAGAAACCTTTCCCTTTACCTCTATGATGCACGAAGGAAATTTTGTTGCTCAAAATTTGTCATACGCTAGTACACAGGAAAAGAGGTCGCATCCAGGGCTCTGTAAGATTTCGAGCCAAAGGCTGTTTCAATTGCTACAAACCCTACTTTACCGTCTTCGACAGTCATGTTTACGAAACGAGTGACATGAGAAGTAATGTTATACCTTAACGAGAAGCTTCGCATGCTTACATTACGGCCGAACCACAGGAACGAAACTGCTCTCTGCTGCCTAGATTCTGAGACCTGGGATTCATGACAGGTATCGGCGCTATATACATACCCGAGAATAAACCCCGTTCAGCGCGCGTATTCGCATTCATGAACGCGCCGCGTGGATTATTCGGGGATATCGTGGGTCTATCCCACCGCGGCGATGTATCGAGCACCCCGCTGTAGTATGAGCGCTCCAATGTTAATCCCCGCACATCAGTTGATATGCCGCTCAGTTTCCATTTTCAACTCTGATTTTTTAAGGTTTGAAGGGCAAATAATATTGCTAATCTGCAAACGTTATAAAATTACAGCGCAAAAACAAAAGCGAATAGCGACCGAACACATGCTAGAAAAAATTTTGGAAAAAAAAAACGGACTTATCGAATTGTGAACTGACGGCCGCTTACCCATAACAGCTGTGATCGCGGCCGTTGCATTCTTTCACGTCGTGTATCGCAAACCCGATTGTCATGAATGCGAATATTAGAGGGATAGACCGGATTTGCCTCGTCCGGAGTGTTATATACCCCAAATTTTCATTCATGAATTTGGGCCCAGGGCTTGTTCAATGGGGCTCAAACCTCACTCACCGGGCAGGAAAGAGGTCTTGAGAAAAAAGGCTTTGTTGCTGTCTTTTTTCAATGAGTACTTTCATACGGTAAAACACGCATCCGTCACCACGTTATTTCAGGATACCCTATAGGAAAACCTTTCTGGTGAAGTGGTAAAGTTCTGCTAAATTGGCAGCACTGCCTTTTTGAGGCGAATTTTTCTTCAACAACCGTGCTAGCCCACCGCTGACTTTGTCTTCAGTCGTTCTCCATGCCTGTAAATGTTCAAGCGAGCAATGGCAACATGAGGAACATGCGCATTCGTTCATGAAAAGAGCCGCAGTGATGTCATACGAAGCCATGGTCGGGTCAAAAACACCAAACCAGCCTTTCCTCCAAGCCTTGCACTCTGCCTCAGAGAATTTTCAGAAGTAGATCCATACCAAACTTCACCGAAGGGAAAGTCTTCTAATAACTTCTGCAACCTCCTCTCCACAGAATACTTATCGTTAGAATGCTCCGCCTTCTCGAGTAGAACATGTCAAGAATTATCAGCATAACATGACTTTTTACAGAGCTTCATTATAAACAATAAAAATCTACCATCACGTGCGGGAAACGATAAACTCCACACGCTAACACCACGAGTACACTTGTATGAACAACACTTATGAACATCATAGATTCACAGGTACTTTAAGGACATACGATCATCATCAAACATCTGCCGTCAGATCTTCAAAAAGCTTGAACGCTTCTTCTAAATAGTGAGAACGAGGTAAGTCGAAGGATATGGTTTGCACTTTGCCAAGGTTCAATTAAACCAGACAGATAGGACAGTCCTGTAGGAGTTCCTCACTTTGTTTTCGCATTCGTTACTTTCTTATTTGACCCAATTAAAATCTCAAGTAAAAAACCAAGTAAGCAAATGAAAGACCAAGGGGAAGATTATAATTTGGTATCCATTTGGCTCCAGAACATTCCTATGAAGCCAGTTTGAGCATTCAAAAACGTAAACCACATCTCCACGCCAGACCTCCAGAAACACTCATGAATTAGCTGAACGCTTTCCATACGATAAACATTGAGTAGAGAAATAGTAGAGAAATCAGATCCTGTTCAAATGCTCCTATGTACAAAATATCACTCAACAAAAGAACTCAATCAAACGAATTTCAAATTTGTCAAAAAAGGCTATTGCTAATCGTCTATCGGCTACGGAACAACCTCAATCTGAACGTAGATGGAGTAAAACTTTGAAATCGAAGAGACACACAAACGAACGAGAATGTACAAACACATACATATGTATACCTTGGCAAATGTGTAGAAAGAATAGTGTGAAACAAACATTCCAAAGTAAAACAGGTAGATTGATGCACCTCATCAGAACAATAAAAAGATAATTATAATTACGAGTTAGGAGTAGAAATTTCAATGTTAGCACGAATGATGAAGATATGGTGAAGAAGTCGGAGGAAAGAGAAAAAGTAGAGGAAAAACGAGGCTGCAAGCGATCAATTCAGACGGAAACGGTCATAGTAACAAGCCATAATCTTCGTGGAAATCAATTCGAACCCGTGGCACTGACTAGCCCTGACTACAAGTACTGAACGACAACAAGAAGACGGGTGGCTGCGGCTGACCTAACCAGGTGTCGACATCACCTGCCGAGGCCAACCGATCTTCGCGTCGTGACGCTTGTAGGCGAACAGGTGCGGTTTGCCAGTACCTCGCAGATTGTCGCGGATCGCATCCGGGCACTCATGTGGCAGAAGACACGACTCGTAGCCATTCACAATCAAGTAACTGAAAACAGTGATCAATAGAGGGCCCAAAAAGGTAAACGGCAAAGAGGCGATTACGAACGAAAGGCAATTACGAATTTTTGGGGGAAAATTATGAGCAATATTGTATGAACTATTAGCTGCTATTAAAAGGCAAAGGTAAAGGTGCCAGCGTTGATGAGCACCTAAGGATGCGCCGCTGCATTCGCGTTCCATTCACAACCGTAGAGGCATGGTAAATGCGTATTTGGCCTACACAGTGACTTGCGAGGGCCAGCCATTATACTAAGTCAGTGTCTTTACTTTCCCAGACAAGTCTGGCACCAATTTACGCGAAACTGGAGAGATTTTTGAATTGGTTAGCCTCGGGGAGGATCGTCCTCTTGACCGTGGGTAAGTAGGTATCAGCCTCGTTTCTTATCGGTGCACCATTCGCGCCCTCACAGAGATTGCAAGAATTAGTAAAGACTTATAATTGCTCCTCTGTACGGAACTTTTTATTAAAAGACGAAAGATTTCTCGATTAAATACAGAAAAGTCAGAGAGCCCATAAAAGAAGCACAAAATCATTAGAACCCAATCAGAGGAAAAAAGTGGGTAATTAAACAGGGGAAAGGTGGTTGGTGCTGATCAGCCCCAAGGACACGCCATACATCCAGGTTCCATTCAATATCGTATATGCACGGGGAATGCGTGTTTGGCGTACACAATATCTTGCGGGATCCAGTCGCTATGCAGTGTCCACCTGTATGCCTTAAACTTCCAAAACAAACCTAGTACCATTTTACCCAATCCCGGGGGGTGCAAGGCTTAGTTTGCCCAAGCGGGGATCGATCGTTTGACCTTGCGAGTAGAATTAACGCATCTTACTACTGTACCACGCGCACCCTTTTGGGAATTTCTAGTCGTATAAGATGTGATCACAAACTTACAGCCCGTGATCTTCTGGATTTGTGATGCCTTGCTGATGAGCGATCACACGGCACAGCTTTCCAGTGGTCATCTGTGGCACACCAGGGAATGTCGCATACCTAAATTCAGACAATAAACAAATACGAAAATAAAAATACGAAAATTGGACGACTGAAGCTTTAAGACGAATGACGAGAGATAAAAATTATACATTCATTGAAAAAAACGAAATTAATATTGAAGATATTCTAGTTAAGCTTGCCTAATGCAACCGGCGACCTCATCGGGTATTGCCACCTTCACAAAAGCGTCCGATGCGCATGATGGTGAAGGTGAGTAGAATTGTCGAGAAAGGTCCTGAACAATTAGAATTTTGCTAAAAAAATTTTTTTAAATTAGAAACAATTTCCATTTCTCACATTTTGGTCGTGCTCACTCTTAGCTGTACGAAGCCTGATCTTTTACGCTTCAACTAAACATACCACGAGCACACTGCCTTTTTGAATTCGATCAAAAATCGTAATATCAGAAATTACAATACAGATATGTCCTTATGAGTAACCAGATAATCACTACCGCATTAACCAAAAAAAGGTGGAAGGTAGAGTGAACTCGATATTCTAATCCATTTATCAAATATTTTGCACGAGAGCTGATTAAAAAAATTTTTCTTCAAAATTTCAGTAAAACTAACCATGCTAGAGACCATATCCTCGTCCTTTTCAGCTAGCTTCTTGATTGCGTCGATACTTTTCAGTATATGAATTGCAGAAAACAGCGCAGTCAGATAGTATGCAGCATCGCCCTATAAAAACGAATTCTAAAATAAATTTGAAAGAAAAAAAGAAATAAGTAGGGGTAACTATGTAATCTCACATAGATATAGCAATACCACATTGATAACTAACAAAATTCAAAGTATTGCTGGTGCGCATTCGTGCTATTTCTCAACCAGCCAAAAAATACTTATCAAATAGTGTTCTACAGATTATGAATGTTCACATCAAAGCGACAAAGTCGCCACACATCCTAGTGAAAGATATGGTACTGGGACGAGAGGAAAGATATAGAGAAATACAAAAAATAGAAACATATACGAAAAAGGCGTTTTCAGAAAATAAAGGTAAAGGTCGGCGTTTAGCTCCTAAGGACGCGCCACGAATCGGTGTCCCATTCAGAATCGTGGATGCACAGTGAATGCGTATTTGGTCTGCACAATGACCTGAGAGAGCCAGACGCTATACCAAATAGGCGTCTTCTCCTACCCAGATAAGTTTTGCACCAAATTACCCGGGCGGTGGAAGGCTAGAAGGCTTGGCTAGCCCAGGCGAGATTCGATCGCTCGACCTTACAGGTGTCAGTAGCGCCTCTCGTCACTACACTACGAGCGCCAGAGAGCTATGACAACAAAACCAGTTGAGCGTCAACGTACCTTGGTAATCATCTGCTGAGGTAGTAGCTCCCACATGTACCACGCCTCTACTTCACAACCAACAGTCGACGACCGAGCCAGAATGTAGACCATCCATCTCACAAGATCTGAATGATTTAATATTTCTAATGTCCAAGCTTTTCGTTCGTTTTGGAAAATAATTCAGGGAAAATTTTCAAAGATCCGGAAATTGCAACTCACCGTCTGCAGCCAGCGTTTTCTGCGACTTATTCTCATCACTAGTATTTTGAACCGACAGAACTATGCTGATAGCTCTGCAACAGTTCTGATTTTTATTACAACAAGGAATGCAAAGAAAGAAATCACCGGATATAATAACTTAAAAGGAATAAAGATAAATACAATAAATATGAAGACCCAAACCCATACCTGAGAAGATTCTCAAGCTTTTTCAACGGGGAGTAGTGATGTTGCATTTTTCGAAGACAATTTTTCACTTGCTCCATTACTGCTGTAGAGGGCGTGACCAACTGAAACGTACTACTTTATGAAAAAAAAGTCAAAAAGAAAAGTCAAAAAAATCGTGAAAAACAAAATATGTCGAATAAGGCGCCTCGAGTGACCAGCTGCCATTTTTGAGCCACATCAGAAACAAGGGATACGAGACCAAAATTTACCGGTTTCAAAATTAAAAACTAAACTAAACTTTAAATAACTGGAAGTGCTGACCAAAAACTAATAAAAATTTGCTAAGTCGCTGCTTAAACGTTACCAGCACCAACGATTTGAATCGAAGCTAATATTGAAAAGAAGAAAAACACGCAAAGTAGAGTCATAAAAGCTATGCTGCATCACTGAAGAAATGGTCAAACCTAGGTTGATGAGGTGCACAAGTGATCGGGTATCAAAAATGATCCATCCTCAGGTATACAAACCGCACAAAACATAATTTCAAAAAGCGAAAATAAAAGGCAGATTCTTAAATAAAATTTGCAACAAGGAGAGGTCGCACAAACCTGTTTCGCGTCGTGGAAACCGAGCTCACTGAGGGTTAGCCCGCGAACGTAGGCGATATTGGCCGATAGGGCTTGCAGTCCACCGGCTCTCGAGTGCTCTTTGACCATAACATGGTAAAGGTGCGGCTTTACGCGTTCTAAAATCAAAAAAAAAATTGGAGGCAAACGGCAACCCAGAACAAAAGATTGGCAGAAAAGTAAAACAATAATACTGGGAAACGGCAAATAGTTAGTGGTGCCGAATAAAGGAAAAATAGTTGCACGAAAAGTGAAAAGAAAACGAAAACCCTATGCTTACTTAGTAGCAATTTGTGCAGAACAGCCTCGAGAATAGCGTCGATGTTGAGGATCTGATTCGCATTCAAATGAGCGCTCTCTTGATCGATAAGGGCATGAAGATCACCTGAACATGTACAATAATTAAACTGATCCATTTCCAATCAGCTTATCACTCGTGGATTGCCTATGTTGTAATCACATGCACAACGACGGGTTAGGGATCTTTAGACGAATTTTTGTTCCGAAACAAGAAGTAAAGACGTTCCGAAACAACAAGTAAAGGTAAGGGTAAAGTTGGCGGCATTGACCAATCCTCTACATTCAGAATTGTGAGCCACGGTGAATGCGTATATGGCATACGCAACAGCTTGTGGGACCAATCGCTGTATCTTCCCAGACAAGCATTAATTTATCCAACCACGGAGGGAGGGAAGGCTTGGTAAACCCGGCTGAGGTTGATCGCTGGATCGTGCGCGTCGAAGTAGCGCCTTTTATCACTGCAGAGCGCGTACTCAAAAAACAAAAACGAAAAACTTATAACCTGAAAGAACCACTTACCCTCTCCGTGCTTGACGAGGTAATTCTTAATACCATTGATGAACTGCCGAACGTTTCGTACCACCACACTCGGATCGGCTTCTTCGCTCTGTACCGTACATTCGATGAAACGTTTCAGAGTCGCGCCGAACACTGTGCTCTCATCTTCAGCCAACCTGAAAGCTTCTCTACTCAATAAAGGTAAAGATAAAGGTAAAGGTAATGGTATACGGGTTGATTAGACCACTAAGGACGGGCCGCAGCATTCGTGTTCATCCAGAATCGTAAGGGCAAAAATGGCTTGGTAAATGCGTATTTGGCCTGTACAATGACTTGGGTCCAGTCGCTATACCAAGTCAGTGTTTTTACCGCCCCAGAAAATTTTGGTACCAATTTGTCCAGCCCTGGAAGGATGGAAGGTTTGGTTAAAGCTAGTGGGGATAGAGGTAGACCACTCGAGTCTCACTAGCGCCTCTACCCACTGCACCATACGCACCCTTTACTCAATATAGGCAAAAAACATTTAGTTGCGAGCCGTAATTCATCTTAGTTTTACCCTAAACTTCATGCCTACCTCTCAACGTAGTTCTGAAGCGCCGTGCTCGATTCGCTTTGGCTGTTCTTCCGACTTGAATTCAAATTCGGTGACAAAGTTGGTAGCGACAGCGGCAGATCATCGAGCGATCCGATTTGGTGTGAGAATCGGGACATCGCTCTTGGAAGCTGAAACGATAGAATGATCGATTTAATTGCAAATGACGAAAGCGGAAGAAAACTAATTGAAAGCGACGTAAAAAGAAGAATCATTCCATACCGAATGCATCGAATGCGGTGGTGTTTGTCCTCGTCGTTCTGATTTTCGAAGAGTTCCTGACATCGAGTCATGGCTGTCAATGGTACCGTAGTTGCTGAAATAGATTTGTATACAACAATCTGGGAGGCATACAACAAGCTATTTTAGAAACAAAGTTATCGACCAATTTCTATGGATAGCTTGAGGAAGAATGTCCTAAAGGAGCCTCACGAATTCGTCTCAAAGTCGAAAAAGAAAAACAAAAAACAAAATGTTATGTGAAATCGGAAGCAAACATAAATGCCTCTACTTTCGAGAACTCGTCTGGTACCAATTCATTCCACCCCGGAGGGATGGAAGGCTTAGTTAGCCTAGGTGAAAATAGATCGCTCGACCATGGGGGTGAAAGGAGCGCCACTTACAACTGCACCACGCGGGTACACAATTCTGTGTTTGCTACAAGGGAGGACCTTTCAAGTGCGCCAAGAATAGGGAATGAAGAATTGGTGCTTCAGTAATCATTAGCTTCGCCCAAACAACGAGCAGCCACCTTACCAAGTGCGAAGGCTTACTGCTTACCTCCGCTTTTCTATTATTTCTTTATTACTTCTATTATCAATTTTATTATCTCTCTTTAGTTACCAGAAATATGCTCATTTTTGAACTTTCTCATTTTCAACCTATGTTTTTCGAACATTACTCCCCTAAACAAGGAGCAACGTCGGCAAAAGATCGTACTTTAGCCACACCATTTTTCATTAATGTTTCAGTCAATTGTCGCGACTTCACCATCCTAGAAAACGGGTCATGATTCTGCAACCAGAAAAGACTTTCTCACCTGATCTCGTCATTTTCCCACGCTTTGCACGTAACCCTATCTGAGGGCAGCGTCCGTCGAGCGGACGTCGTCGATGCCCACATCTCGTCATCAAGCTCATCGTCAGACTCGTGCATTCGTGTGGAACCGCCAGGGGTTCGATCGGAATCCGAGTCTTCCTCTTGAATCGCCTCGGACAACCCTGAAAGCGGCAGTTTTCAGTACATTAGTAACGGGCGACTATTGGACGTGTCTGAGTAACAAGTGGAAAAAAAAATGAAAACGTACGCCTTGATCTTGGCGACAGGCCTTCATCGCCGTGACTTGCTAAATCGAGAAGATTCTCCCAAACGTTCGAATCCCACGGTTCGTTGAACACCGTGCCAGCCACGCTTACATTGTCGTCGTCTCTTTTCATATCTGAAAACATCTCGACGGTGCAATCACTACTAAACACTATTATCTCCCAAGTTCCTAGGTCAACATTCGCACAGAATCATTGGATAACTGGAAATGTTCTTTTTTGGAAGAACAGCCAAATAAGTGTGTTTCACGAATTGTGTCTTCCCTCTCCCATATTGCAAGAAATCTTCTAATGTTCCACTGCAGAAGAAAAGAACACTCAACGACTCTTGAATTTTCCTCAGCTACTTGACCATCTAAAGGAGGTAACATTTTCATCAAATATAGCGCTCAAGTCACATACACACGTAGCGACGCCATCGGTCACACCACCGTCCGAACACCAAAACTTTTTCTCCTTCACTTATTCGAGCAGAAATTTCGCCAATTTTTCAGATAAACTACCTCCCGCGTCCCCATTAAAAGTAGTTGCTTAGAGAAAAAGTATGTTGTAATGACGGTGCTAGGATCATCTCGAAAATCGCGGCTCAGTGGAGAATCGAACCTGCCCCGGGGCTATTCATTCACTCAACATCTACTTCTGGTATACTTATCACTAACCCGCAGAAATGCGGTAAAAAAAACTAAATAAACTAAAAACTATTTAACGTCAAGAATAAGAATGTACCTGGTTTTGGCACATCCAATCCGTTGAATTCGCCCAATTGCGCATAATCGGAGTTCTTCGCTCCTGCTACGCAGACCCCATCGACGGTCATGGTCGATGGCGGTGCTCGAGACTGAAGAGTTGGTCGAACCTAGGAAAATGATTATTACCGTCATCATACTACATTATCGTTGCTATCTTTCAAACATTTTCTTTGATACTTCTAGGGTCGGAAGAGGACGAAATCTCCGAGAATTAAAAGCTTCTGATAGTATTCAACATCACAAGTCTTCAATCCGGAGAATTATCCATGATTCTTATTTTAAGGATTTCAGCTTTCTATTATACCACGTTAATCAAGTGAACATATCGATATCTCTATTTATCTGGACCGCAAAGGGGTTTTAAAATGAATAAAAGAGGAAAATATCAGGCAAGCTCAGAGGTGAGGTTTATAATATCGGCGTTGAACGTTCTCTTGCCATGACCTTATCAGACTGGTTCGGCTTAGTTTCTATTCCTTCTTTTTACTTTCTCTTACCCTTTTACTTTCTTGTTTTTCCTTTCTACATATTTCTTTCACGAGCCTCCCTAGCTCACTGATGAGTCCCGGGCAGGCTCTTATGCTTTCCTTTGTGCGTGTCTAAGTTAAGGAACGAAACGAGCAGACCTTTACCTACTCTTTTATTTATTCTTCTCTTACTTGTTATTCAGTTAACCAAAGGGGTGAACGCTCACTGAGCCTAGGCGAGGATCGATCGCTCGATCAGTGGGAGAAGCAACCCTCCCCACTGCACCGAGAACGCTCAGATAGGTCACAAAAAATCAAAAAAAACGGGCGAAGAGATGTGGTGATATTTGAGTGGAATAAAACTGCTTAGACTTTGATAAAAAAGAAGAAAACTCTTGGAAACACAACAACGTCACTTAAAGGAAACTAATGAAAAGTGAAAATGATAGAA
This sequence comes from Nippostrongylus brasiliensis, assembly GCA_030553155.1. Classification (NCBI taxonomy): domain Eukaryota; kingdom Metazoa; phylum Nematoda; class Chromadorea; order Rhabditida; family Heligmosomidae; genus Nippostrongylus; species Nippostrongylus brasiliensis. Next base: position 15,270,883 of record CP130736.1, read on the forward strand.
GCAAATTGCAACTAATTAGAAATTGCTCCCTTTCGCTTTCCACTTGCCAATGTTTGAAATAAATAATCAAAATGCACCCTCTACAGGAAATTTGTGCTATTCTAAAAGAAATAAAGAGGAAAATGAAGTAAGAAGAAAACAAATAACGAGAAACGATTAAGAACGATTAGGAAGTGTGTGTGCCAATAACAGAATTAGGTGAATTGTGAAAGAAAATCCAGCGGAAAATGCTTACCAAACGTTCTGAAAACAAAAGTCTCTAAGCCCTTGTATAAGTAAATAAGAAAATCAATAAAAATTAACGAGAAAAAGATGGATGAGGTCACGATTAAAAACATGTGTACTAACAGTGGAAATAGGTGAATTGTAAAGCCAAATCTAATACAGCTTAAAAACGCTTACCAAACGTTCTCAAAATAAAATTGATACCTTAAGCAAACGCCCAATCGCACTGGCAAACTTTCGAATCCGAACCCTTACCAAACCAGTCGAAAGGGACATCAGAAGGCGAAAGTTGGTTGCTGCACGCCCATCTCAGCACAGCAACTTCCCCTGGGAGGTAATTAACACCTCTCAATATTCGGTGCGATCATTTGTGCAGGGTCGGAGGTCAAGCATCTCTCACCCCTACGTAACTGACCCCCATCAGAGCACCTATGAAATGTATGTGGTGATGCCGCTCAGAAAAATGTGCGTGAGAAACGCTGAAGAAAAAGAAAATGTAGATAAATTGATCGCAACGCAGAAGACAGAAGATGAATGATCCAGATGCGAAGCATTCGTGAAAAACTGATGAAACGACGAAAACAAAAAGGAGAGATGAGCTGAGAAGTTTAGAAGAAAGGAACATTAAATAATGCCCTTGAGTAATCTCTGCGATAGAGAGACCAATGGAAGAAAGAAAACTCGAATTACATCATTTTCCAATTAATAAATTCTAAATTATACGAACCAATGTCTTTGAACTATTCTTATCCCGCTGTAGCAGTGGAACTGCGAGAAAACGGTGAAAATAAATTGACAAATTAACGGAATCAAAATCACACTCTGTTACGATTACTGATTTGGTGTACAGAAACATATTATTAGCTATGCTGAATGGCTTAATCCATCTTTTTTTCGAACAACTTCTTTCCTAAAAATCTCTCAAATGAGAAAACAGAATAGGTAAAAGGTAAAAATGTAAAGGTGCTCGGGCATGACTTGCGGGAAGCAGCCGTTATACCAAGTCAATGACTTTACCTTTTCAATAAGCCTGGGACCGATTTACCTGACCCCAGGAGATGGTAGGCTTGGTTAGTCAGAGCGGGGATTGACCGCTGTCAGAAGGGATGTCAGCAGCGCTACTCACTGCTGCACCACGCATATCCTCAAAATTCTCGCTACTAGCTCGACTACGCATGGGCTTGAAGTAGGAAAGTATAATAAAAAGGAAAAAAACAAGTCGGCAATAAAGCGGTTGATGGCTGCGGAAAAGCAACGGAAAGCACACTGGCCGGAAACTGAAAACGAAAACTCGCTCGTATGCCACGGTGCTTCGTCGTGCCATTCTTAAAGCAATTCACCACCGAGCAATTTATGCCTGTTAGTTTGAGACTTTTTTGGTACGACGTTCGGGAAGGACGCACAAGTTGCTCGTCAACCCTTCCCTGACCAATGAATGAAATTAGTATGATCATGAAAAAGGAGAGCACGGTGTAGTGGTAAGAGGCGATACTGACACCGGTACGCTCGAGCGATCGATCACGCGGCAGTGCGTCCTCAGAATACTGATCAACACCGATGCCTTTACCTTTACCTTTAATGTTCATACAAAGGCGTCGAAATACGGTGTGACACTTTCAATAAGGAAACTATAGAATGAATTGAAGAAACTGCTTGACAAACTGAAATAATTACAAATTCTATAAAAGAATTGAGGCTACCAAGGCTAAAGAAACGCTTTCAGCGCAAAATGAGCTAGAATAAAGGGTCGAAGAACCCGAAATGAGTGGCAGAAATTACCGACCAGCCTGACATTTTTTGAGTCAATCCGTCATCATCGGTCACGCTTTTTTTCCTGTCCTTTTCTTTTTCTTCTGCGATGGTCGAGCGGTGAGGAAGTGGCAGCACTCTCACGAATAAAACAGACACTTCGTCTTTGATGCTCATGATTTTTGGACTAATTTTCTTATTTGAAGCGAATTTTTTTCAAAAAGGGTGAACAATACCAAGGCTTCCTTGTTTACTGAACAAATACTGAATAGCACGAAATAATAGAAATAGAATTATTTCGGATATCATGAAGATTACGTATTTTCAAACTTATTTTTCTAGTAAAAAATCCTAGCTAACAGTAGAAGAAGAGCAAGTCAGAATTCGTCATGCAAAATGCAACACATCATTAATACACGTATACGTACGCGGTTAACGAAATGTAAAGCTGACTATTCGTATAGGAGGGATAACGAAAGATAAAAATAGAAACGGAAAATAACAAGAATGACGTAAGGAATAATCTGCAGGAGCTCTTCTTTACCCTCGTACCACCTCAATAAACAGTCGATGATTTATCAGATCACAAGCAGAATCGCAAGAGGACTCTTCAAATGGAAATTCAAATCACGAACCAAGTACGTTGTCAATATATCGTTAGCAAAGGAAAGAAAAGAGGTAAAGGTAAAGTAAATGGGTGGGCGTTGATCAGTCCCATGAGAATGCGCCACGCATTTAGGTTCCACTTAGAATCGTAGAGGCTTGTTGAATGCGTATTTGGCCTATACAACGACCTGAGGGGCCAGCCGCTAAAGCAAGTCAGTGACTTTACTATCAGACAAGTCTGGTACCAATTCACTCGACCTGTGAGGGATGGAAGACTTGGTTAGCTCGGGCGGCGATCGATCGCTCGACCATGCAAGTGTCAATAGCGGCTCTTACCACTGTACCAAATTAGTAATTAGTAACGAAAACGAAACAAAAAACGAGCCAAGCTCCTGAAAAACCAACCTTTGCGATTTTCTGTTTGCTCTTCAACTCGGAGTTGATAGCTGACCAGCTCGCACCGACGGGTTTGTTGGGAAAAAATCTCGAGCCACGATTCGCGGCGATCTCTGCAGTCCTTTCAGTAGACGAGGGTTTTTTCTCCGACGAACCGCCGTTGTTCGCTCGACGCCAAACGAGGTCGCTTTCCCGGCCGCTTCGCACACGTTCACTGTTGAATCTGAAACTAACGATGACATAAATCACCTTTAATCTCCGGAAAGAATTAATTGTCTTCGCAAAAAGGTTCGAATTAGGAGCAGGAACCCATAGGAAATAATCGATGGAGAGAACAGAACCGACTCAAACGGAACGAAAAATTTTGGGAAACCATTTGGGGTAAGTGAAAGGATAGTGGAAAAGCACCAGAGTTAATAGGTAAACCGAATCATAACCCCCGCTCGTGTAGCTGTGGTATGCTGCTGTGCCAAACGAGCTTAATAGGTGAAGCATTCTCTAATACGGCCTAAAATCCCGACATGTACGTCGTCTCCGAAGGCATAAAAAATGACTCGAAACTTATGATCTTTTGAGCAATGCGGCCAAGTCCCTAACCTTCGCAGCATTCCTGACGAATTACTAAATCCATAAAGTCATACCACAATCACTAAATCTTGCCGAGGTTTCGAGAAGAGATAATACGGACAGTCTTTGGTAGAGTATTCCACTACCGTTTCAGACCTTCATGCTGTTCATAAAATAATGCCTCCATAGGACACCCCTTGTGTGACTTCCGAAAAAAAACAACGTTTAAGTAGAAAACAATCAAAACGTGGTCGAAATAAGTTGCTGCTGCTGATACATACATATTCTCGTCTAAATGCATGTTCGAAAGTGAGGTACTACTCCGAGGAAGCTTTCTACGAGTCCTCTTCGCCAAATATTATTGTTTACCAGAAACATGTATCGTAAGCAATTGCAAATGTGAGTCGAAAGCAATTTTTTTTAGGATCAAGAAGAAACAGGCTTTGATAATCTACGACTTCGAAGTTGCCTTTTTTCAAAGCTCTCCTTTTACCAGCTTCATACACCACAGAATCGTACACGCTGACAAGAGCACTTCCTTCCAAGGCAAAAAAAAAATCCGATAAAATTATATTCCATAAATTATAACTTTCGCTCTTTTTCAAATAGGAATGCAATTTGTGCAAAAACGCGCTTGGAATGAGGTCCAATTGAGCTCGTCAACGAGTTAGATTTCTGACGAGATTTCTTCAAGATTTTTTTGCTTCCTAACGCATCGACGACACATTCACCCTCAACTACATAGTTGATTGCATAGAATTTATATTTCGGATGTTATAAAGAATGTAAGGTTGTAAGTCTTTACGTCGTTTTTTTCCCATGTTTGCTCAGCTTGCCTGGTTTAAAATTCATAGTTGCTTTGGTTCAGCTGGTCCCGAGCCAAATACGAACTTGAACAAATAAATTAATGTGGATGGGAATTTTGGCTTTGCTGAATCCGACACACCAATCGGCGCATGAATAAATAAATGACAAAGTTATATGTGTCAGTTTTTAATGGATCCATTAGTCCGAGGGGCCTTCCCTGCACCAGAGCTACACTTCCCACAAACGTTTTTCAAAGTTCCGTGCCTAGCTCTGACCAAATAGCTCTGGCTCTCGGAGGCGGACATCCACCGGCCAGTAGAGGAGGATAAATGATGAGAACAGCTGGGCGGAAAAGTATGCACCATCGCGGTGTAACGGCCCGATTGGCAAGTCAAAGCAGCTCTCTCCCATCGGCGGCTTGAATCGTGCCCGGTGTCGAGAGTACGAATAGTATAAAGGATCGCCGAACATATCAGTTACCGCTGATTGGCCAATAAACTGACTGATTACACAGCTTGAGAGAATCCAGCTCGGAGAAGAAGTACACCAAGAAAAATTAGAAAAAAGGAAAAGGTTAATAATGATAAAAATTGAAGTTACATGTAAAGGGTCGGCGTTAATCAGTCCCCTAAGGACATTATTTGGCCTGTACAATGACTTGCAGGGACCAACCGCTATATCAAGTCAGTGATTTTACCTTCCCAGAAAAGTCTGGTACCAATTTACATCGGAGCGATGGAAGGTTTGGTTAGTCCGAGCGAGGATCGATCTCTCGACAGTGCAGATACCAGTAGCACCTCTTACAAGTGCGCCACACTCGAACAGAAGAAAGTACGCGAAAGACAAATAACGAAGTGCGTGAACCGCAGCCGCTACCGAGAAGATCAAAAATTATAAATCGTGCCGGATAAAGAGAAAAATGCATTCATTGCCACTTGAGGCGCTCCAAAAGAGTATACAGAAAACGATAATAGGCATACTAGTAATTGAAAGGAAAATAAAGAGACTGAATACAGAATGAAATGTAAAATGTATCAGTGACAGTTTTCAAACTCCTGTGATAATCAAATGGTTATATTTTAACATATTATAATTCTTACCTAAATAGATTTGCCCAACCCTAGTTTAAAAAGATTGTCTGAAGTGTTGATTATTCTGACATTAGCTTTTTCGATTTGTCGCCAAAGGGTTCGATCGATCTTGTTCAAACTTCGTCGAAAAGGATTGTTTAGAGCGATGGGAACGTCAATGTGATAAGTTTTTCGATTTTTTTCGCCGAATTTCTCTTGATTCAGATAACTTTACTTATATTTACCAGTCGAAGCCTTCAAAATTCCGAAAGCGAGCTTCAGATTCATGGCCAGAACCACAAGTTAAAGGGAAAATTGGGCGAAACAAAAAAGAAAATTCTTGTCAATGGAATTATGGATCCCAGAATTTTTTTTGCAGAAAAGTATAGGGGCAATGGGAAGAAGAAAGGCGAAAAGAGAAGGAAAAATACAAGAGCAACAGCCATGTAGGCGATAAGAAAGTGACCAGCGACGTACAGCGGATCTCTCAAGGTTTTCTGATTCAGTTTTTCGATCTCTTTCAGTTTTTTCTTCTTTTCTACTTACTTGTTTCTTACGTTGATTAAAAATGTGTCAGTACGAAACAAAACCCTATAAAATCACGAACAGCATACAAATCAATAAAGAAAACAAACAACTAGCGAATAGTTCATAGAGGTAAGGTAGGACGAGTTAAGCCGCTGAGGCGTCAAGGAAAGTAGCATTAGGGAGTCTGGGAGGTGTGTGGGCGAGGGTGTAATTAGTGCTTCGTCGTCACTAATAACCTCAGCGGGCACGATGACGCCGCCTTGACAAACAATTCGCTCATAATTCGCATGAACAGAGACAAGGTCGAGCTGATCCATAAATCAACACGTGTCTCATCACATGGTCGCAAAACGCTGCCCCCGTTCTTCCGACTTCTTCTGATTGCTCTGATTGCATTAATGAACACAAAAAAGCCCACAAGTAGCCATAGCCTAAGCAATCCTTCAAAAGAGAGGTTGAATCCGAAGAAGCTGCGAATCGATATCTATTTCGAGTGACGATTCAGCGCAGGCGAGGCGAGTACCGGAATAGGGTCAATGCGAGGGAAGGCGCGGAGGAGACAAATTACCACAAGTGTCCATCCGACCTGACTGCCCAGTAACCCATCGCAGCGGAGGAAATGTGCGCAGCCAGCCGAACCTGTCATTAAGGCTCAGCCAGCCGTAGAACAATACCCCGGATTTCCTTCTCTAGTGGTTGTCGAGTAGGCGTGAACACGCATACCGAGTTTAAGGATTCTGTGGAGACACATTAACCGAAGGTTGGATTGGAACCGAAAGAAAGGGATGGAAAGGGGAAGTTCACACTTCAAAAGGAAGAAAACAGCGACAAAAAAGTGTAGACGACTAGCCTGACGAAAGGGGAATCGAAACATTTATGGTGTATACATCCTGCGGCTGATCAGCCGTAATCGGCACAAAAATTCATTACCGGTAATGTTTCGGAGTCACAACCTGTAGGAGATAAACGCGATTCAAGAAACCATCCCTCCAACGGCAATTTCAAATTACAACGATTATAAGGTGATCGATAAAGTATTTCCATACCTCTCACACCATTCTCTACATCATCTTTACATTATCTACTTAGAATTTCATTGATATTGGAAATTCTACAGTTTCGACCTCCCGGTTCTGCTACAGCACGAACGTAAAAGTTGCAAAATAATAACAGAACCTCTAGTAGAAGTAGAGGCAAGAAGAGAAAAAAGAGAAATCCACCTTCTTCATATGGTGCTTCACCGAACAAGGTTGAAAGGTAAAGGTAAAGGGCCGGCATTGATCAGTATGGCCGCACTGCAGCATTAATGCTTCATTCCGAACCCGTATTTGGACTACAATATTTAGCGGGGTCCAGCCGCTATACCAGGTCAATGTCTTTACCTTCGCAGACAGGCCTGGTACTAATTTACCACACCCCGGAGGGATGGAATTCTTGGTGAACCCGGACGTGGGCCGATCACTCAACTGTGCGGGTGTCAGTGACAAACGAGCTTAGTAGGTAGATTTACTACTATTGGGTTGGAACTACTAACCAGAGCTGGTATCCACGTCTCGCCGCTTTGCCCGTAGATTCCGGTGACTCTGAGGACGACGGAAAGGTGAGAGCGGCGGGGAAAATGAGTATTGATTCATTTACTAGACTCGTTCGGCAAAACTGCATAATAGTATGTATATGTATATGTAGCAACAGCAGCATATGTAGCAGTATATGTAGCAACATGTCGAGGTTTCAATAAGGAAAAATCGGAGGTTTCACATTCAATATGCAAGAGGTATAAGCGGTTGAAAGTCACTTATCAATGTCGCAACGTAACAGCAGCAGCAATCTCTCAGCAAAGCAGGAAATCACTAAGGTGGAACTTCTCGCGCAATGGAAAACAGAGCGATAGCGACGACGAATGAGGGGAGACCCTAATTGAAAAAGACGGCTGAAACAAGAGCTAGCTAATGGAATCGCGCAGAGATACCACCAATTGTGGGCAAGACTACACGCCAAGATAGACAATGAAAACCGTGCAATTGATGCTGATTTCTAGTTCTCTTGCTTTATTTTCCACTGCACGAAAGGCACAAAAAACTTATGATGAAGCGAGGCTATCCTGTAAAATATGGGTCGGCAAACGGTCACACCCTGACGTACTGAAAAAGCGGAGCACTGATAGCGCAACAGCGATGAAGCCTTTAGGATTCCACTTTTACTTTTGCTTTGAAGCTCAACTTGGTCCTGTTGACTTACAAACTTTTGTTTGACTGCTGGCCAGTCTTGATGCGGCACAGGAAATATGTAAATATGGAAACAATACGATGATGTATTTCTGTCGCCCTTTTTCGATCATAAATAGCCGCCAGTACGTAGAAATCGATCAGCAACAATTCAGGGAAAATCGTCAAAAATATGGATGTTGTTCGAATTGCCAAACAGCTCACAGTGAGCATACTTTCCGTTTCCAAAAACCTGACTCAAATCTGATAGAATCGAAAGGAGCTCGGACTGATTAAATGTCGAGCAACCAAACTGCGGTCGAAATCATCAATTACAACCATTTTAGCAACAAAAATAGAAAAAGTTTGAAGTGAAAGACAGCATCGACGCTCCAAGCTGCTGCAGAGAATCAATACTTGAATTTGAATCAATTTGAGTAATGATAACAAAGAGATATGAACAGACAAAATTGAATAAGGAAGTGGGATTCGTTAAGAAACTTAGAGGAGTTCATGATCGATGATCGCACACAGAAGATTAGCATCTCCGGTGTCCGATCGTCGACCATAAACATTGCCACACCTTAAACTGAGACAAATTTCCGTTCAGCAACCTTAGGTTTTCAGAAATCGATCCCAAAGACACCCACATAGGTAGCATGGGTCACCCATTCCCAGATACGCAAGAAGGAAAAGAATGAACGAAAGATAAAAGAAAAAGAACGATTGAGCTACATATGAAAGAATGATCGACACTTTCAAGCAAAATTGTACCTTAAAGAAACACAGAAGAACAGAATCAGAATGTTTCTTCTGTTCTATCGGCACTGCTAACTAGGTATGTGAATTTTTCGCCTGCTTTTGTCAAAAACCGCTATTTTTCGAGAGATAATGCTTTACAAGTCGAAAATTTCTCTGAAAATCCGTTGAAACTAACAAAAAAGTATCTACTACATGACTTGCTTCAAGAGCCTGCTCTCTTCCTCCCTTTCCCCTTTTTTCAAAACGTTACGTTAATATGATCTCACAAGAATCAATCACTGATTGGTCTTATTATAGAATCATATATTAAGTAATATATCACATATTATATTTTAGACCTAATTATTTGTTGGTCTTCTCTAATTGAATTTGCACAGACTTTTTCGGACTTGACGACAAATCGCTCTCGTCCTACGATAGGAAACTGTGCAGATTAAGTTCCACAGTTAGTTTGCTGTCATCGAAAGCGTATAAGCCGGTAATAATATTTAGTAGAAGTTCTGCATCCTCTAGAATTAACTTCATGTAGTTGATAGATTGATATTAGTGTGTTATTGATGATTGATTGCACCATCCTGCTTGAACGTTTAGCACCATATAGGATAAGTATACCTAAGCCTATTGTTTTGTCAAAAGCGTAACTTCCATTAGAAGATTAGAACATCAAAACGCTTTTTACTAAAAGAAAGAAAAAAAACTGGAATCAATCCGATCCTCCTGACCTCAAAGGCAGAAGCAATGAGCATGTGGTAAAACGAACGGGGTGAGGAGGAGCAGTGCCCACCGGGTTTCGTATTACCGCAACCGTGCAGACAAGAGGAGCGAATCGCAAACAATCCCGTATTTCATAAGTGGGACGTTTGATTCAGAACCATCTCCAAGGGCGCACGCTCCGAATGCAACCGACCTTCAGATAGTGCTGTTGATTTGGTCAAAAATTACCACGAAATATTTGACACAAGAAAAATCCAACGTGAAAAATCAATCAATCATCGGTTCAATAGTCCACAAAGGGCTCAAAAACAAATAATTTCAGGAAAAGAAAGCAATTAGAAAGCTCTTTCGATGCTAAAAAAAATCTAAGAGTTCTGGCAACTACCGCCAGAATCATGTCAAATGTTATACTCTACCTAATTTAGACATGGACAGTCAGATCACTTGTGGAACTACTCATTACAATGAACTAGAGCACTAAACTAAAAGATGCAAATCAGGCAGGAAAAAACTATAAAATTGCGAAAAAAGAGATGAAAAGTCACTCTAGAGATGCCTGACTACAAGAATAAAGAATAAATATTGGTTTAGAGTAAAAAAAGTCCGAGATCTATAGGTACTGTAGCTGGTGGTCAAGAACTGTAAGTAAATTGGTACCAGAGTTATCTGTGAAGGTAAAGACACTGATTTGGAATAGCGGCTGGCCCTGTAAGTCATTGTATAAGCCAGATTGGGATTCACCATGCGTTTACGATTCTGAATGAAACACGAATGCGGTGGCCCGTCCTTGGTGGGTATATCAACGTCGAATCTTTACCTTTACCTTCGCATCGTGGGCATGAGGAAAATAAAATAAGAAAAAGATAGAAGCAAGACATTATTAGAAGTCAACGGGTCAATAGTCTTAAATTCCTATAGAAGTGGGCCCAGCAACATCCATCCAGATGGTGAGGATCGTTGAAACTGATCCGGGGCTGTACTTAGCCGGTCAGTCATAAACTTGCAAACAGCCGCTGGTCGTTTGCAAGCTGTCGCTAGGCAAGGCAGGCCATGGACGCGCAAAGCAGAACGAATTGGACAGCCAGCAGCTGATGCGTAATCGGACACGCCTTCCCCTTCTCCCATCACCCTCTTCACCCCGGACCATTTAACCGGGCCAGAACGTCTTGTCTAATGAAGTGCCATGCAGTTGTTCTTCAGGGGGGCCGTATGTTTGCTAGCCGATTATAGGATCAACAACACTCGTTAGGTCGAGTCATGAGTAATCAGACATTTCGCGCCCCGGAGGCATCCATCGACCAAGTCTTCTAACCTTGCCGAATAACTTAAGTCCAACCATAGATGACTGAGTGACACTAATGTTGTCTGGTTATTAACAAGTGGTTTGGTATGGTTCTGCCTACACAATCCAACTCTATCGGACGCCCTGCCTCGTCCTTATTCTAAGTGACGCAATCGTCGTTACTGAATTTCGAGAACCAGGTGCAGACGGTGCTGCGAACAGGGACACTTCCCTCATATACCTCCCATTGAGCGTTCAAAGGATTGGTTAGCACTGTGGCCAGGCAGAAAGCGAAAAAGCGTGACGCTGCGAGTATGCGATCTGGAATGAATCCAGAGCCATTGAAACAGTTAGTAACTTCAGCAAAATAAGTGCGGTGAGCCTTTTTGTAGGTACTTCTCGCTTATCGATTGGTATCTTACACATTTTGAGCGGTAAATTTGATCTTCAATCCGAACACTTGCAAATGTCCAATTACAAATGACTCAACCTAATTTATGTATAAGGTAGTAAGAGCATCCTGAGCCGTTTGACATCTTGAGCTTCCTTTATTTTTGTCTATTACATACAATGTAATTTGTTCTCCATCAGCGATCTCTTTCTGCCAGAAGTATGGAGTCTGGAAGCCAAATAAATCTCTAAACGCACATTGAATGCGCCTCAAGACTTTCTAACCACCGTATAAGTCTGGTATGCACGCATGACTATTAGATGGGTGAAAGGTAAGGTAGAGGTGAGGATAAAAGAACGAGAAGAATAAAGTGACAAAATATTAGTACATAAAAAAGCACAGTAGCGCACTCTTGTAATATTACGCTCGGGATGCGATTCGATGCGGTTCAAGGGGGCGGTTGACCTTGCGATAGATTACGGAAAGTAAAAGGTGCACGGCGAAAATGAAAAGGTCTGCACGGAAGGTGGAACATAAAGGTCGCCAAATCAGCGCTCTTGAACAAATTCAGCAATGACAGAAATCGATGCCTACCGATAGAACTTTATAAAGGGAAAAATGTGGGTAAAGAGAAGAAAATCTAATAACATACGCGTTTCAGCAAATTGACCAACAACATAAGTCTCTTCGCAGAAGAAATGAAACAAAAAGTGATGATCTTCCTGAGGAACCTTGTGTAGCAGGAAAGGTAAGAGCTCAGGTTGATAGAAGCCTATAAAAATAGAGTTGTTTCGTTGTTGTCTCTCTTTTAGACCGGCGAATGAAACTTCAACCAAACAACCTTGTGACGCAAAAGAAACATAGTTACTGGTAGGAGACGTTTGTTTGTTTCTTACGTCATAAGAACGCGTGTCAACAAACAAGAGTGACTGAACAACCAGAAATATTATAAGCTTTAAGAGCAAAAGTTGGAAACTACAGAGTCATTAACACATGCGAGAATTCGGGAGTAAAGATGAGTAGCACCAAGGTATCAGTAGGTTTAGTAAGTTTCAAAAGTATAATTTTAAACATTTTTTGAAACAACCTTCAAACTGGCCGGTTTGTTGTCTGTTTGCTAACCTGCTTGATCTTGCCTTCTGAATAGCTTTTTGAACCGTTTTAGCTTTTGCTTCTTTTGAATTCGTTTCTTTTCAAAATAAACCATGTTCTGTTTGAACAGTAATCTCGCCTGCACATGCAATTAATAAAATAATCAAATAGATAAATTAACGACGAGAAACGAGTGACAAGACGAGAAAAAAATCAAGCAATCGTCTGCAGAGATAATTAATGTTCGTAAGAAGAGAAGCGTCTTGGCAAAGTGCCAGAAGCCGTTTGTGTTAATTAACGCATGCAATGATTCATTAACGGCGTGGCGCAGCCTGACCAAGCACTTCAATCGACGTTTAAACAGCTTCGGCCCCGATTCCCACCGCTAATATGCATCTGGAGTGATTATCAAACAAGTCTTTTCTCCGCTATTTCTGAGAACAGGGCGAGAAATTGATAATATATACGTAGATAGAAGTGACATGAGCGTAAAATAAAGACATTCTGAAGGTTAAAGGTAAAGGTAAGAGAGTCGACGATGATCAGTCTCCCAAGGACAAGCTCTTTTTTGCAGTGTTTCATCAAGAATCGTTGAGGAAATGAGTATTAGCCTATACATACAGTGTCTTGCAGAGCCAGCCGTCATATCAAATCAGTGTCTAAACATGCCCAGACAAGTCTGGCCCCAATTTACCCAACCCCAGAAGGAAAGAAGGCCCACTAAGACAATGAGCAGAGAATTTTTCATCTCTCACCATTTTCGTACTACATACATACATAGTTCTACCTGCGGTAATCGACTACATATATTGACGAGTTGTCACAGGAAGAAAGTCCATGGTTTTATCAACAGTTTGTTTTTACCACCTCTTTTCTCTTATTCCGTCAGGGAATGCCAAAAGAACAACAACCATTCGTCGCCGGTACAATCATTTAACGTTTCTAGAAAAACTGCGGCATCGTCATCATGTCAGTGACAAATGGGCCTATTTTGCAACATGTGAAAAGCGCTTGAACGTCTTCATTTCTCCCAGCTATCAGTTCTACTGCATTTTTACCTATCAGGAACGCTCACGATGGGAAACTGACGGATGGAACCTAGTCGACACTGATGTTTTTCAAAGCAAAGCAAAAAAGGAATTAATGGGGTTATGACTTTGATGCAGAATAAAGAGTTTCCAAAATTTCCCATCCCTTGCCCCAGCATCAATGACATTGCTTTCAACGCTTGAAAAAATTGTTGAACAAAATTTTTTTAATAAGAGTGAAGAAAGCCATACGGTTCAGGATTGCAAAAGCCGGGAAAGTTCGCAAACAAAAGAGAAAAACGAAGAAATTTCACGTCACCACAAAGAACTCGTAGAGCAGAAATTTTAGAAATGTCGTTCAACTGAGCAGATTTGCAAGAAATTCTCTGATCATTGGATAGGAAAAAAAAACGGGAGATTCCAGAAAAAATATTCAACCACCTCGTTTCAGTAGAACCGAAAATTGAATCCAGCATAATTATCTACAAAAATTCACAGGAAATGAAACACGAGTAGAAAACCCGTCTGTGCGATGCCTATTTCGATGAAACCAGCCTCATCGAAACAGCACCTGCTTTCACTATACAAGATAGTAACAAGCAAAAACGATGTAATAAAACTCAAAAATCGTCTTAATGCATTTCAGTTCCTCGAAACGAAAACAGAGATTTTAAGAAGCATGAGATTTAGAGAGAAAAAGGAAGAATGAATAACTATGTACTTGTTTACGTTTGCGGTATGCGTAACGCATAGACCGCCTCAAAGTGGTTTCACGTGTGACTCACACAGACGTCCTTGTAGTGAATCGATCCACTAACTACATACTTAAACCTCTTGAGAATATGCTGTCACCTGGCATAGAACCGTCAAATCGTATCTTAAATCATTCCAAAAGAACTATTTCCTGGAAGAGAGACCGATTTTCAACCGTCACGATCAATCGAAATCGAATCCCACACCGTAGGAGACGTAAGAGATCATTAGAGTACAGAGCGATCAGTTTCATTAGAGATGAGAATCATGCGACATACACATTTCATTCTCGTGATGTGATCTGAAGATAAGCACTGAAAAGTGAGCGGCCTTCGTGTTTGATTTCAACATGAAAAATGTCGCCACTCCGATACAAATCGCTTGCCGGCTCGCTTTTTCTCCTTCTCTTCCGATCTAGGGCTTGCATTACTCCCTTAAGAAGTCTAAACTCCACGAATAAGATAGTGATAATCAGGTGCAAAGCTAAACAAGTGATTAAGTGTATAGGAACTATCATTGGTATGATTGTAGTGACTGGAAATACTCGAATTGAAAGTAAATGAAGCAAAAATACCAAGACGGGGGACGTACATCAGAATAGAGAGATCTGAGGGTCGTTCACCATCAAACTTCAAGGATTTCTGCTGGCAGCGGTATATTTGGCTGATAAAAAAGCTTATAGTGCCTCTAATGGGACGATGAGTAGAGAAAATGGGCACAGAAGTACGAAAAAATGTTGTAAACATTTACTGCCTCCGCCACAGTAATTTCCGGGCAAAAACTTTCTAAAGTTAGTCTGTAGGATATCTCCGTGAGTAGCAAGCACAACGAAAAGAGTGCTAGTTCTTTGGTGACACTGATAAGTTGTAAGTGATAAGAGAAAATCTGTGGAACAATGGGTGGAAGGAAATTGATGCTCGTTCACTAAACAACGGATAGATGGGAAAAGAAGCTTCGAACACTTCTTCGTGACAGCTGACTCGATTCATGAAATTGAAAAATATTAGGATTATTCAGGAGGAACGCCAACAAAAGAAACGAAAGAAAGTCGCAGCTGCAGATGACGATGATTGGAAATTTTAGGCAACATCCTAGAGAAGAAATGGGAGCTTCTGTGGTACACAAGGTAAGAGCACAAATAATTTTGGTAAGTCGTGAAAAGAGTTCAACTGCCGTACCTCTTTGCTGTCCAGTACGACCTTAACTTACGAAGCGAAATCAGGTTCGTAACCAATATGCTTCAGGCGGTTGACAGAAGTACAACACCGAGAACAATTGCAGCCAGGTGGTAACAAAACAGACGCGATTTCCGGTAGATTGCCTTCATTTGCAATGCAAAACGCCAGAGCAAATATGTGCGCAGCGTGTTGGGAGCAACAGAATTATCGCCAGTAGCGCGTAATGTGCACGACGGATAGGCAGACAGCACAACACATCGAACAATTAACTGCGACCAGCAGCGTCCATCCAGCCGGAACAGCACTGACCGCTCCAATTACTCGCACTGATCGAAGCGTTCAAACTCTAGCGATTTTGGCCCAGTAAAAGTAAAAGGTAAAGAGGGGCGGGATGGACGAGAGGTTAAGAGCTTAGGCTCAAGATCTCGATGATCACGGTTCAATCCCGTCCCAGGCAGAAACCCTTGCCTAGCTTGGAAATAGCTAAAAAGGGGTGTCGGTACCAGCGTCAGCCGTGTGACAGGTCGGCTGATGGAGGAAAACTGTCACGATCACAAGATGGATCGATGGTCGCATGGAAGGAAGCGGCGCTCAAGAACCTGCGATCGAGGACGATATGACCACAACACAAGGAGCTCAAGACTGAGACACGATGACAGTGTGGTAACTTCAACAAATGCGGGAGCAGCACCAAGGAGAAAGAAGACGGAGCGACTATCATCAAGTCTGGTACCAATTTACTCGATACCGGAGGGATGGAAAGCTTGGATAGCCTGGGCGGGGGAGGTCGATCGCTTGAAGGTGTCAGTAGCACAGCCACTGTCGCGATGGACGCTTTTTGGCACCAGAACATTGGGCAGTAGTGTATGCTACGCACCTCTGATTCATGAACCTTGGTGCCCTATATGTGTGTAGGTGCTGCCGCTGACATATTCTTTGAGAATTTGGAATTTGGAAATTGAAGAATCCAGCAAAAACTTACAATAAGGTGGTTCATAGCTTCGCAAAACTGAATATATAGATTAGTATGGAGTTTTTTCGAATAAGTGATCTGTTTCAATTCGATCAATTCGTCCGAGGAATTCGTTGCTGAATCTCCTACGAGCCTATGTAGAGGTATGTCTTTTATGTTGAATTTGTTACTAATTCTAGTAATCACGCACATCTTTGTGGACTTACATAATAGTTGGTAAATAAACACGGAGCACAATAAGCCACCCTATTCCGAAGAAAAGAAACGAAAAATAGTCGATAAAAGCTGTTGGCCTTCCACTGCAAAACAGTAGAATACGACAATGCCAAGCGAGGCGTTGTCATGCATAAGAAGTTGCATTCAACCACGATGCACCCCATGCCACCTCAGTCTTCTTCGAAAAAGTCGAAAAAGCTAAATGTTTGGTTTCTTCGGGGAGTGATCGTCATTCGCGCGAAAAATGCTTGGAAGAACAGTTGGACAGTTGCAGGCATCGAAATCATTAAACAATTTCGAATGAATAGAAAACAAATCCGCTCTTTATAAAAATGTATGGAAGAGATCACGTTCTGGGTGAGAAATTTTGCGCAGTTCTGATCAGATATGAGCAGAATAAATAGTAAAGGCTGTCGCGGTGCTGGAGCACAGCTAAACACACCGTCAATCACTGGTGGTTACACGGCACCTGGCCAGACATCTGGCAACCTCCTAGAAGCTGTAATTACCTAGAGGTGGCAACAACGCACTGCCACCCGTACTGGCTACATCGACTGACCACTGGAGAATATTCTACAAATATTCCACAAGGACCTATACGAGTGAACGTGAAAGATAACTAATTATAATTAATAAGTTTAATTGTTGATTACTTCTAATTCACGAGGTTCTTAGGTGGAGTCTTCTTATTAATGGTATGCAACTCTTCCACCTAACCACATCGCGAGATACAAGAAATTGCTATTGAATACAATGCTATTGAATTGAATAACATCGGTGCCGAGGTTGGAAGATGAAATAACCTGGAGATCAAGTCATGGAGCCTTTTCCGAGAAATAGGGGACTTTTTAACATCAAACTATATTTTTGCGTGAGAAAATCGATAAACTATCATTTCGAATAGTCTATTTTATTTATTTGCACTACTTCAAGCCGCAAGAGATACCGCTGAACGAGCTGAGGATCTCTTTCATACTAGCCCCATTCGCTCCCCAACAACAACAACATCCTGAGCAAACAATCCTGCCCACCTGCACAATCGGTTTGTACCCTTGGACTGGCCCCCAGCGAAGGGTTCCCATTCGAGGAAAACGAGTTGCCTGTCTATTATTTTACAAAATAGAATGGTACCTGCGATTACCTTTTCTTTACACACATGTGTATCGAGACCACAGTGATGTGGAGGAGTCGAGTGCCGTTTGCGAAGAAGAAGAAGAATTGCGGAAGGCAATCTCAGGGTTCTCTTGGTGACGAAGGAATGCAAACATCGCTGCATGATATGACGGGGATATCATCGCCGCAGGCTGCTCCCATCAGATGGATCAATACAGTTTCGCAAACAGTTTGAGTCACTCTCAGATGCATAAAAAATCGTCATAAAAAATGTGGCAGCAAATACGAAGATGGGGAAAGCCTTTGAATATCTGACTCCAAGCATTTGACTGCAACAATTTTGGGGGAGTGGAAAAGAATGAAATGACTATTTCTGCCTGAAAAGGATTTCAGGAGGGAGGTGCTGGCCGAGTAGGGACGGATCCAAATGATTGGCAGACGCATTGGAGGTGTCATCGCGAGGTATGTACTTGAAGCACTTGAGAGTGGGAGGCTTCATTTCAGCCAGGCTCGGAAACTGGCTCGCGAAACCGAAAACTAGATCAACACTAACACATAGCACTGAATTATGCCGAATGTATAGAAGTCTTGAGAGGACCAGTAAGAATGAAGGACATTATTGTAAGATGTACATAATTTTTCGGAGAATGGGCTGGTTAGTATCCCAAGATAGCAAATAACATCAACACATCTCTAAACCTCGCAAAAGACGTCAACTGTAATTTTTTCCCCAAGATACATATACAAGAAGTAACTAAGGAAACAAAAGGAATAACTTGGTACCTAAGAAAATTTCCTCAGTCCTCGTTCAAAGGGTTCCAAGAGGAGCTGAGTAATATTTCTGTTGGAATTCCAGTGATTGACGCTGACAATTTTCTCAGAGATGCATTTGCCATCAAAAAAAGGTAGTGCACGCATTTCTAACACTCATATGGTTTAAAAAGTGGGAGAGACAGATCACCGATAAATGAGGAAAAAATCTGGATGGAGATTTTGTGGGGCTTCCTCTTCTGTGTAGCACTTCACTACATATTATAGTAACAACGAATTTAGTAGACTTTCAAAAAAATTGGAAACCATAGTTCAAGTGTTCAGTGACAATATTAGGGTGACCCAGAAGATCGTGCGCATCTTAGATTTTGATTTCCTTTATTTATATTATAACTCAATAAAATCGAACAATTGATCAATATTGTAAAGCACAACTCATTGCTAGAGTTCCGGTAAAGATTTGTGCATTAACATGATAACCTCATTTGTCATTTATTATTATATATTTGTTTTTCTTGAGTTATGAATAAAGAATCAGAAATGCTTACGAACTTTTGGGTTACCCTAATGATAAAACTCAGTTCTTCGGGAAAAGGGAGTGCGCTATACTTAAAATTTCCGACTCCACCAACGGAGAATGGGTGAAAAATTATTTTTGGCTGAAACTTCATTTATGAGCACCGTTGGGAGTGCTGATCACAAAACTGATGCCCATTCTCCGAAATATGGCCGAAAAGTCCGTGGAGTCGGAACTGTTAACTGGTGTCAGGAAGAGAAAACTCAGTGAAAACGATAGCGGTATACATGCACATAAATTTCAAATCTGAGTCAAAACGAAGACGAAAAAGACAGACCAGACAGACAACGGACCCTGTGACCTCACCATCAATCATCAAGAAAAAAAAACAGCCAATAGGAGACAATTGCTCATCTGAGAATTTTTACAGCATAGAGACGAAACCAAACAAAAACCCAAACCAATGCTTAATTCGACTAAAGTCGAATCTAGGCAAGAAGACAAGAGCCCCTGCTCGGCAACCGCAGCAGAGACGAATGGAGATCTGTGCGGAATGGTGTAAAACACGAGCAAAGCGCGCTACCGGAACACTTGAATGCCCAGCGACGAACCACACCTCTAGTGGACGTTCGTTACGCGTTCAAACACATTCCACAACGAACCGCGGTTTTTGCTCGACCATTTGCCGAGTGCTGAGAAGCAGCCAATGTTTCGGCATGAAAAAAGTGGTCCCCAGCAAGACATAATGAATCAAAACCGGTTTGTTATTCTCGCAGCAGCTGCTGCGCATTTATGACCTTGACGACTAATCCCTACTGGCTTCTTTAAAATTAGCATTTAAAATTTCATTTGAGTGTGCGTGAGAAACCAAAATGAATATCATTTGAAATTTGCCGTTATATGTACTAGAATAATTAGTATAAAATCCTCGGTACAACTGATTTCGACAATTTTCAGGCGAACAAAAGAACTGTCATGGAAGGAGAAAGACCCTAGCCCTATGGTCCTTCTTTTAGCTAACCCAAAAAATGACCGAGACGATGGTGGCTAGAATGAACGAAAAAACTGTGAGCATGTTTGTTTATGAAACGGTATTTTTGAAAGATCTGAACTCTGGCTAGGATTTCTATGAAGCGGACTTTAGAGTGGTCAGAAGTAAAGAACGAAACGATGAATACTCCTGAACAGAATTTTTTAAAGAAGGATAGGAAGGCAGATCCTAAAGAGATTCAAACCAGATAACAGGCAAATCATCCAGTGATGGAAGGACGACGAGAAACCGGCATAGCGTTTGCAGAACATCCAAATAATTAGACCTTAATAAAACTTGTACCAGAAACAGTACCTTAATTAAATTTAGTGGCGGCAAATCACGTCTAGGGATAAATTCGCGGATGATCAGGACGAAGTCAGTGAGAATTCTCAGAATCAAAATAGCTTCTTTGAAGGACCACGAAGTAGAAATTCCGCTCAATAACTGATCATTTCATGACGTCAATCTCTGCTTGCGCTAGATAGGTGCTAAAGCTAGAGCAAACCTCAGCTCGTAAGTAGACTATCGCCAGTGAGCCAGACGTCAGAATAAGAGGCTGATATTTAGCCTCGTACTGTATTCTCCCGGTGATTGAAAAACGCCACGGCGAACAAGGTCAACTAAACTCAACACGACGCGTGTGCTGAATTTGATAAATACACAGTTCTTGCATAGAGAACGTAAAGGACGACGTGAAGGAATAAAAGATCTTTCGGATTTCCTGCTCCAAATAAAAAAAAACAAAAAAGGAAAACCTCGAAAGGCATGGAACAAAAGTTACCTTCTCGTTAACTCCGGACCAACGCCATTCGGTGGTGATGACACCTTCTGCTGCTGCTGAACAAACAGAGCCTCGAGCGCTTCACGTCCTCGGCTCACTAACGTGCTCGGGGTGTTTGTGCTCGAAAGGGTCGATCGCTTCGCCGATGGGCTGCTGGTGCTGCTGTTCGACAGAGGGCTGTATTGACTAACGTTTGACGTTAACGTTGACGGCTGATTGAACTGCTTGCGACGGATCACCGGTGTGATGAGTCCCTCGTTTATAGTCTAAAGTTACGCACAAAACGTAATTATGAAACGTCTCAAGGTAAAAAAGTAAAGGTACAGGTAAATGCAAAGGTGTTAGCGTTGATTAATCCCTAAGGACAAGCCGCCACATTCCCATCTGATTCAATATTGCAGAGGCATGATGATTGCGTATTTGGCCTACACAACGGCTTGCGGGGGAACCTGCTATACCAAGTCAGTGATTTTACCCTGTCAGACAAGTCTGGTACTGCTTCACCTGACACCGGAGAGATGGAAGGCCTGGCTAGCCTGGGAGGGGATCGATCGCTCGACCGTACGTGTGCTTCTGACCAAACACGCTTCGATATTCGATTATATATAAACTTTGATTGACCGCATCTCGTTTTTACCTGCCAAGCGTTTTCTCAACGTTCTACTATGACAACGCCGTTGTTATTTGTATTCTGACACTTGCAAGGGTCAGCGGGGTCAGCGTCACGTCGTCCTCTCTACTTACAGATTTTCATAACTGCTCTGCATTTATACGCTCTAAACTTAGATCCTATCCGATGTTATCTACTAAGCCTAAAGTCATATGAAACGTCGCAAAGTATCAACATAAACCGTATCCATACTTCAGAAGGGTCCACGGTGAGCAGTGGTAAGAGACGCTACTGATACCTGCACCCTCGAGAGATGGATTCTCGACCGGGCCGACCGAGCCTTTCATCCCTCCTGGGTCGGGTAATTGGTAACGGACTTGTCTGGAAAGGTGAAGACACTGGATTGGTAAGTCACTGTATAGGCAAAATACGCATTCATCATGTCTCTACGATCCTGAATGAGAAACGAATGCGGCGTAGCTTGCTTAGGGAACTCATCAACGCCGACAAGTTTACCTTTAATTAGTATGCTACTTAGTATAATACTTGAGAAGAACGTTGAAAATTGCTAAACTTCTAATCGAAAAATATAGTGAAAATCACTCACTGAAAGCTCGCCATCACCGTTTCGACCAAGTTTCTCCTTGAGCGCCTTTGCCGACTGTATAACGGCGTTCGACGGCTCCGGTGAGAGATTCGGCACCGACATTCGATGGTCTCGATGAGATGCACGAGCAATCGCGTAACCACCAATCGTTTCTTTGTCACCAGAACGGCGATTCGAGTTCCAGTTGTTTCGATGCCTGCAAACAGACAAATCCAGCTGGCTTCAAGAAATCTTCCCTCAACTGTGAACAGAAAACTGAGCTCAACGGTGGAAAACGAAGGCGCGCACTTTTCTTCGGAGCGACTTTTCTTCGGTTTTTTATCTGATCCGTTATTCTACATCTGATCAAAAATGCTAGGATTGAATGGCGTTTGGTGGGTCAGCCGGGTAAGCCAGTAACTTCTATACGAAGAAGACGGGAGTGTCGAAACATTAGGCTGTTAAATGAAGTTTTTCCTACTCACAACCTCGCGCGGCAGAAGAAATAGTAATCGTATCACCGTTTAGGAAATTATCATCAAAGTCGAGGTTAAAAAACGAGAGAACATGGAGAAAACCTAGGAATCCACTAGATCTGAATTTACAACTAAATTTTGGACATGGGAAAGGAATTATCCTGGATAAAGAGCGATCCACTAAGTCATTATCGAACATCTAAAGAGAGGCTCGAATCGCTCATCTATGTACACAAAGATGCAGGTCAAGTGCCACTTGGACTCATTTCTTTGAAGGATGTTCAGTTAGAAAACCAAGCGAAACTATGGTCTATGAAGTCCAATTAATATCCATTTGGTCCAATCAGGATTCAAGTTCTATGGAAAAGAAGATTCGAGATAGGGCTTTTATTTACTTAGCAAAACTAGGTCGCGTATACGGCTGACGAGGCAAAGAAACAGAAAAGAAAAGAAAAATTACAGATCACACTTAGGAGTTAATGGAGGGAACAGAGTCGAGAAGGTAGGAAAAGCATGAAATACTGTACAACCCACAACTGTACTCGATATTAGACGCAGTTCTGGCGTAACATAGTCTTGAAATCAGTGCAGAACTACAAACTTGAAGAATAGATCCAGAAAATTTGAAGACGACAACTCTAAAAGGAGCAGGATGAGAAGAAGCCGATGATAAAAGTGCATTTATTCTCCTTGGAAAAACTACGACTTTTGAGTCATACTCATTAAAAGAGGAACTTGATTAGGGGAAACAAGTTGAATCAGGCTTCAATATCGTGTTTTTTCTAATTTTGTCAATTTCTGCTTGTTCAGCTGTGCTAGACGTTTGGCAAATGTGCGAGCATGCTCCTTGCTAAGTAGCGCAAAATCAGAAGAACAAAAAATCAGAGACCCAAATTTCAAAATTGTGGTTGAAAAAGTTGTTGGTTTCCTTCGCAGAGTCACCTCACTGCTTCTTCCATCCCCTCTACAGATGCTTTTTCATAATAATCTTCCACTGCTTAGGAGACACAAAAATAGATACGAATATGTACATACACAATGCAATGAAAGAGCTAACATACCTAAGTGAAACTTGTGGAACAGCACACTGACCATTGCACGGCTGATCACTTGCATTCTCGTTCGCTGATTGCAACCTGAAATGCTCAGATTAAAATTATACGTTGTTTAGATTTCGTGGTCAAAAAATAAGGAGTGTTGTGGAGAGGTGGAGTGCACAGCCTTTCAGCCCGTACCAGCAACCAAATTCGTGGTCACTAGCTTCGTTCTCAAGCCCAGAAAATTAAGGACATGTCGTTGACTTCGATTTGAACCATTCACGAAGAAAATCTTTTGAAGCTCATTTGGACTACTCCCTATGAAACAAGAATTTTCCTTCAAGCCCGTGTGTCTGCAGATGATTTTCACTGTTGGAGGCCATCAGTGTACAAATTCTTCTGAGCGGGTGAGCTAATTGGCGTAGAGCGGTGGGGTTCAGCGATCGACTTGATCGTCGAGTATGTTTAGCAGTAGATGACCACCCACGAAGAAAATGTTTCAAAAAGACCAAAAAGGACTCAAGAAGTCCGTTTCGGCTAAAGGTACATAGTCTTGGTAGACAGGTTCAGAAAAGGGGTGGTTATGTTTGTTGAAAGTTGTGCCACATGACAGATATCTTCTCGTTGTCCGTACCGAACACATACCATGTGTGACAGACAACTCTTGGATTTCGCTAATATCTACGAAGGATAGGGGCAAAAAGGCCTCATTCGAAGTACATCCTCAGAACCATACATACCGCAGACGGATTACACAAACTCTGCATGTCTGCAAATCCTTGCCGCGATTACAGCCAAATCCTACGCCACAATGCGGCGATTTACGATTTCCGCGACGCACATGTGACCTCGACCGGGTGCGCACGGCGGCGGGGCTACATCCACGTTATTGCTACCTTCAAAAACACCGAAAAAATGAGAATATAGCTCTATAAAGCGTTACGAGACGGAATCGGCGACAATTCTGCAGCCGTTTTTGGCTCCCCTTCCACAGGTGCAAATGTTGTGCAAAAAACGACACGGGCACCTGGATTTGAATTGGCATCGCGAGCTCTTTATTGTAGATGCAGCAGAGGATGAAACTGTTAAAGATATAACACGCCTCACTCATTCAGATTCCGAAACCTCCCGCGCTTCTTGAAAGCGTTGGAACCGGAGGATACAAATAGGTAAAGGTGAACGTAAAGTGGATAGCGTTGATCATTCCCCTAACGTAAGTGCGCCGCAGTTTCAAGTCATAGGGGCATAATGAATTCGTATTTGGCATCTACAAGGTTCGGAGGGTACTAAAATAATTAGCGGAACTTCAGAAACTCCGCCCATAATATGATCATTCGAATTCAAAAACAAAACTGACTACAGTTTTGAAGTCAGGGCAAGAAGAGGAGTCTGCCCAAATTTTCAAATTATTAAATAACCCAATATTTGAAAAAAAAACCGGTAAATAACGTTCTGGAACGTTCCTTAGGACACAAGTTGTGAGCAGTATTGTACTTGCGGGGGCCAGCCGCTATCCAGAGTCAGGGGTTTACCTTTCCAGACAAGCCTGGTACCAATTTACCCGATCCCAGGGGAATGGAAGGCTTGGTGAGCATGTACAGGATTGATCGATCGACCGTATATCTGTCCATTTGTTTGTTAACAGTGCACCATGAACACTCTTTGGGAACTAATTAACATTGACTAGTCTTCCATTTAATTTTATCCGAGCACTTTCTATTTAATTTCAAACAAATAAATAATGGTGCAAAAATGGAACGAAAAAAATAAAAGTGGTGAATATATCAAACCATGAGAAGTTCCTCACCTTCTCCTTCGCAACTCATCCAAGCAGTTGCTGATCATGATCGGGTCGCCCGCGGTTTCCGGTGGTCGCAGCGGTTGTCGTTTCTGCTGATGTTGTTGTTGTTGCTGTTGGTGGAATGGCTTTACAGCGGTGCTCATCGTACATGTGGGTCCAGGACTGCGTTCAGTGTGTCGGGCCAAACGCATCACCGACGAGGCACAAAGGTCGCTGCGTTCACGTCGCATCGGCAACGGACACACGCGAGCCGACATCACCACTGAATAAAGGCCGAGTTAACTCTGTCAGAATTCGGCAATGCGGGGTATACAAAGACCTCTGAACATCTGGGAGCATGCAAAAAAGTCGCCAGCTGTAATGAAATCAGAAAGCTATGAGTAGCAGATCGAACACAGCCAATAAAGCTGTGAACGACCGAC
The DNA here is from genome assembly GCA_030553155.1 of Nippostrongylus brasiliensis. NCBI lineage: Eukaryota > Metazoa > Nematoda > Chromadorea > Rhabditida > Heligmosomidae > Nippostrongylus > Nippostrongylus brasiliensis. Next base: position 15,296,571 of record CP130736.1, read on the forward strand.
ACCATGTGTATCCATCCGCTCTTGTGTCGGCCCCCATTGCGCAACGGCCGATGTGGGCCAACTGTGTGAATGGACTTCGCGACCCCGTTTCCTACCTTCTAGAACAGCTCAATCCCCTAAAGGTCACTTTTTGCAGAGCTGTCATCCACAAACACCCACTTAAATTTTCTGAGCTTAGTTCCCCATTTGAAACCAGTATTTTTGTTGCTCCTTCGCGGGACGATGAGGTTCTAAATACAATTCCTTAAAATCAGAGACCCTCATTTACAAAAGGTTCCCAGCTTTTAGACGATTTGGAACACATCAGAAGTGAGAAGCTGCGCATCAGGGGCCAGCAAAATTTCGAACTTGGAAATTGCTCCAGATATTTCCGGAAATCCTTTTTTGCTCCCGCTTAAATGCAACTATCGTACTGTGTTTTTCGTTTTTTTTTGGTGATGAGATGGAGAACTAAAATGGCAAGCATCCTTCGTTCGGACATAAACAAGAAAACCAAAATAGAAAAAAAAGAATTTCAAGTCCCTCTCTGAGCTGCTCAAATCTGTGCTTATTTAAAAACAAGAAAAGAAAAATAGAATTTCATGTCGCTCTCTGGGTTGCTCAAATCTGTGCTTATTTAGCAGCTGAGCACAGTGTATTCATCTTTCTGTATTAAAATTGGCCGCTACAATTGTAAACTAAAGCACATCTGTTTAAAAAAAAGAACAAGAACAATTTCCATCCCGCAATTTTCCCAAAAAACGACGAAAAATTGATTACTTAGACCTATCCATACAGCACAAAAGGAGAACATCATAATTGTAGCACTCTTCTAGTGCTTCACATTACATGTCCAAAGTGGTCGAAGCATAGGATTGCATCTACTGATTATGGGCTAAAGTTTTAAGGCAAACGAACCTTCGTCGTAGCTCGGCTTGAAGGTGCTCATTTGGTTGACATGTTGCCTTTTTGTCCAGTCGTCGATCTTAGGGGAGCCAATCTCAAACGCCGATTTGGAGCTGAAATACTGAACAGTGAGGGGCTGGAACATGAAAGAACTCCTCAGGGAACTAGTTTTCTTAGGAATATCTTTCGACAACTTTTGAAAAAACGCGGCTGTTTCAGTAGTACACACTTTGGCAAAGATTCATACAGATTAGCTCAATGTATTGATTGACAAAGAGAGCTTGGTCACCTCAGCCAACCGCGCCGAACCGAAAATGGCTCCCACATGGGGAAAGAACCGCCAAAAGAACAAGAACTAGGGCGAACATGGAGCACAACAGGATTTTATAGTACGGTTTGAGAGACTGCAAAGAACCACTGTCACATTAATTGTGCTCACCATGGTTCACCATGGCCTCAATTCTGCTCTGCTGACCTGCCAAAATCGGCTATCATAGAACAAAGCTCTTTGGCAAATTATGTCCTTTCAGAATTTAAAGATGGCAGAACTAGTTTCACGTGCAGGTATCGTAAAGGGGTTAGCGTTAACCAGCCCCTGAGGACGCGCCGCGCATTCGTGTCTCTCTCAGAATCATAGAGGCATGCTGATGCATATTTGGCCTACAAAATGACTTGTGGAGGCCAGCCGTTATAGAAAGTCAGTGCTTTTCCTTCTAAAACGAATCTGATTTCAATTTACCCGACCGCAGACGGATCAAAAGTTTAGGTAGTCCTAGAGAGGATTGACGGCTATCGTGCGGGTGATATGTAGCTTCACATAGCGGCGATTAACGATTAAATTTCACAGCTTCAAAAGTACGGGTTTAGGTTCGAACTAAACGTGCTTTTCGACACAGCTCACCACCGTCCAAAGTTTGCCATCCAGCCAAATCTCTCAGTGTTTGAACATCTGTCAACCGAAAAAACTGGTAAAAGGACAAACGTGCAAAAGCGATCGTACTGAGGCCTTGGGGTGTTTGATTGCCGTCAAACAACAGATTTATTTGATTCATGAACGTCGATTACCGCTAAACTAAGAAATAGAGCCTCTGCAGCTAAACAGGTGGGTGGAGGTAAAACTGCAAAATTCACAAAATTCCGTGGTTCATCTGAATGTATGCGATCAAAACTGTAATCATGATTTGATAAGAAAATAAGAAAAATTATAAAAAATATTGTACTGAGGTAATTGATTGACCTGTAGTGAATAGGTGAGAAAGGAAAAACCCGAAGGGAACTGCGGCCTAAACAAAGGTAAGCAACTGTAAATCGAAACCTTGACACTCATTTCAGATACAAAAATGAGAAAATAGGGTAAATGCGTGCATCTCATTCAGGGTAATGCATACTGTTGAAGTGTTATGATAGAGACATTAAAAATTATCAAAATTATTATATTATAGAAATGTAGATCCGTAACCCTACGGAAGGATGACGACAAAAGTCTTTTCTACAACCCACTCACTGCTCTTCAACTCCTAATATAAGCAACTGCTGAGCTCAAAAGCCTGATCCGTTAACCCCCTAACCCTAGCCAAAAATATGATTTGGTGAGGATGATAACAACGGCTCAATGGGCGGCAGGATGTTTGTAGGGTATATTCAGGGTATGCTACACCTCATTCGTATGCATGGTATAGGATAAAAACAAAAGCATTAAAAGAAGAATTTGTAAGTAGCGGCAAGTTCATAGCTAATGAGCCGTTAACTTCGCCTTATATGAACCACTGTGTAACCCCAGGCCTTACCCAACTTTAGATGCAGTAGCTTTCAAATAGGCGTGTCCCTTTGTTTTTTTTTTGAGTACAAAACACTGTAGAACTTGAAAAACAATCAACTATTGGCAACAAAGTCATGGAAAAATGCATCATCGAATAAAACTCAATACTACCAATTGGATCAAGATTCCATTTAATTTGAGCAACTTTTACTTAAAAATGCAGGGTGACATATCTTTTTGACCTCTAATCTGGTATCATATGAATTTTAAAATGAAGTAGAATATTAACTAACCACAAACAAAGTGACGCCATCTTCGACAAGAAACGTCGGCTGATAAATTTCTTTTGTCTTCTCGAGGAGGCTTCAGGCCTCTAAGTATGAACAACAACAACGTCTAGATCGTCAGCCGAAGAAGAAAACAAGGGCGACGATGAACTGTCAGTAATATAGCACACATGATGATACACGCTGGGCCAGTTATCTAGGCAGCAGACTGCAGAGCAGACAAACACACAGCTAACCGCTCTCCACCTAATCTTCATCAGTGCCTCAGGCGAAGATAAATGACTGCAAGGCGCTCCGACGCGCCTGTCGCACTCTTTAGACGCGAAGCGAAATAGTTTGTCGCCGTCGGACCGGGTAAATTGCCCAGGAACGAAGTCTTCGCCCGTGAACCAATTTCATTGTCGTTTTTGGTATTTTCTCGAACTTCGAACTTTATTCTAGTGAAACTGAGATAAAAGGCGCAGGTGATACCCGCACTGTCGAGTGATCGATCCCTGCGAGGTTAACCAAGGGCCGGGATTCATAAACGAATCCGCCGGTGAAGTTCACCGGCGAATAGATTTCACCGGTCACTTCACCGCCAAAGAGACTCACCGCGCATTGAGGAACAATGTTTTAGCGGGTAACCGAGGTGAATATCACTGTTACCGGCCGGTGAACCGTTCATGAATCCCGGTCCAAGCCTTCCTTCCCTCCGGGGATGGGTGAATTGGTACCAGACTTATTTTTTATTCCACAACGTTTTATCCCGATCAGTTACGGGGTACGTCTTCCATGATAGTCGCCTCATCTTCTTTCTTCTTGGTGCTGCTCCCGCATTTGTCGAGGTGTCACACTGCAATCTTGTCTCGGTCTAGTGCTCCATATGAGGTGACCATATCGTCCTCAATTGCAGGTTCTTGAGCGCCGCTTCCTTGCATGCGACCATTGATCCGTCTTGTGATTGTGACTGCTTTCCTCCATCAGCCGACCTGTCACCCGGGCCTGACGCTAAAACCGACACCCTTTTTCATCTCGCCCCTGGTACCTAACTTATCTACGAAACTGAAGGCATTGACTTGTTCTGTCGGATGGTTCCCGAAAGTCATTATATGGGCCAAATATGTACTCACCTTGCCTCTGCAGTTCTGAATCGGATATGAATGCGGGGGCGCGTCCTTAGGGGACTAATCAACACCGGCACCTTTACTTTATTCTGGTGGGAACGGAAAATACGAGAGCTAAAATGTGCAAACAAGGCTAGGTAACCAACTAACTACTATGAAAGCAGGCGCCGCAAGATTAAGAGGTTGCGGTGAAAGACAAAAGCAACAAACCAAGCAACCGCTCTTAGCACAAAATTAAATTTGTTTTAGCTATCAAACAGGAGCTATTAAAATCTTGGATAAAAAATAAATTCGAACTCCAGTATGGTCAAAGATTTGCTTACTATTGGCAAGACTAAAAATTCAAATTCATCAAGTTTTTTTTGGAAGGGAGTGCTATGTGGATTGGAGGGTTCAACAGAAAAGAAAAATCTCCTGTCGTCCTATTTGCCCACAAAAACCTGCTCGAATTTCTGTAAGAATATGAAAAAAACAAAAATACTCATTTCAAAACACTGTTCTGAGGAATATGTATAGTAAACATCGTAAGATCTTCGGAAATTCTTTGGCTGTACCCCAACTCACATAGCACCACTGAACGATAGGTGTTCAGGCATCTAAAGTTGCTTGATCTAACAATCTGATCATTAAAACAGTCTGCCAATGAATAACCGGAAATGGCAAAATTAAAAAATCAGAAGCCGTGTCGACATTTTGAAAATAGGTGGCGTAGTATAGCACCTCAACCGGTTCGGTGCTAGAAAGATGAAAGACCAGCGTAGTGATTATTCTTCCGCTCGCGTGCTCAATATACACAGATTAGAACAAAATACACCTGCACGCAATGGAAGCGAATCATCGGCAGATGCTCAAAGGAATCGCCATGAGCAGCTTAATTTTAGCCCTTCCTTTTCACATACAAATCGTGCTAGGTCCGTATCTTGGTAATGGAACCTTTGGTGAAGGTACTTCGTCTGTACATAACACTAGGAAGGTAAAAGTGCCATCCGAATAATTAAAATAGTGAGCCAAAAACGACTTTTTGCACAGTTATTATTGGGTGACTCAAGGGTTCGTGTGCATTTCAGATTCTGAGTTACTTTATTCATAATTCAACAGAAAACCAATTAAAGACCAATAAGGTTCTCATGATTTAGCACAATTGTTTACCGGATCTCTGGCAATGAACTGCTCGTAACCACGATAACCTTATTGGCTATTTGTTTTTCTTGAGTTATAGATAAAGGAAGTAAGAACCTGAAATGCACACGAACTTTTGTAATAATAATAAATTTGGCATCACGAATGATGATGAATGCTTACAGAAGATCAAAATGGCTTCCTAATAAATAGTTACAATCTCGACTTTTAATTGATTAGGAAGTCTCAATCGCACGGCACTATCCACTCAGAGCAATTTTCACAAAAAGGAAACCAGGCACGTCGTCGAGGAGCGCTAATACCAATTGAGAAACAAACATATTTATATCTAGGACAACTCGAAAAAATCATTGTCTCTAATCCCAAAAAACTTCGCGATCCCAGTTCGACTTCAAATCCTCCGCTCAACCGAGATCCTAGTTCGTTGCAATTTGTAGATTAAATACGTTCATCGAAGATTGACACGATTAGTGGAAAAATCAGGTTTGGGATATTCCTAGGACGCACAGTACACGAATAAGCGGCAAAACTCGTGCAAAAGCAAAACAGAGAGCAGGCATCCAAAACGCTCCAACAACCGAAATGGGAAGCAATCAGAGAGAAAAGAATTTGAGTCATCTCTGGCAAATAATGGACAGACAGATTCAAACCTTTACCCGAAAGCTCACTTATTTTACTTGTGTTATGGATAACTGAAAAGGCCATTTGTTCTTACCAACCGTACAGAAAATCAACACAACTGGCCAAGATTCTAGAATTTTCTTGGTTAACCACTAGCTTAACCTTTCGATTCGTCGCAAAAAATGACTCTGCGTAGATGAAAGACCCCAGACTGGTAACGCATCAAATCAACAAAGCAAATTTTCCTATTACTATTTTTTACACCGTCTATTCTACATATAACTGAGATAGCAACTCTCTGTGAAACATTTTCTATGAGCAGCGAATAAAAAAGCAAAATTCTGATATTTTCAAAATATCAGGTGCTAGAACCAGTATGAGCTTCAACATGCTCATTTGTGCCCAAATTTCACACAAATAACTGGAATAAGTGCCCTTAAGAGATTTTTCATAAAAACTGCGTATAATCAAACATTTCGATACTATAATGAAAATAAATGGTGAACTGACACCAATAGGTGAGTACTAGATAGACCCCCTTGAAACATGTGACAAACGCGGAAAGAACGCTCACCTTCGCACCGTTTCCTTCTCGAACGGAACAAAATACTGGCAATGAGCGAGTTGATTGATGGGCTCGCGGCGGTTTTGCGACGTCGAGTTGGAATTGCCGCCGAAAAACAACGATTTTAAGAACGATCGTCGGCCGGTGGACGATGTTCCGGATACCGGCGGAGGGTTCACTGAAATTGAGAGCAAAGGATTCAATTGAACTTGATTCAATTCACTACGACTATGAAGGATAGCTGGTAGATCATAGGAACTAGAAAATGGAGTCTTTGAACGCAGATATTAAGACTAAAAGGTACACTAATACTTGAGTAGACAGAGAGTACACTGATGCCCTGTTCTTTAACCCATACGGACCCGGTCACTGGTCCCCAATAGCTTGATGGGAGACGGTTTTCCGACAAAAGCGCGAAGCAAAGGCAAGAAATTCTTTCCACATTCTACTTTTCAAGAGAAAATCCAATGAAGTGAACTCAGCAATTTTCGATCATTATTCCGCAACTAGAAATCACAACTATATGAAAAAGGGTAAAGGTGGTTATATAATACTAGCATCCGAAAGTGCACCAAAAGTACGAAGTAACCAGAGGAATGAAGAATGTCCGAATGGTGATCTCGCTAGTTTGAGATTTTATGCGAAATCAATAATAAATGACTCTCATCTTTAGCACAGCAAAAATGGGTGGTTAACTGCTAACTCGGTCATAAAAAAAGAAGCAAAAGAGTGCACAACAGCTGAATGTGCTAGTTCCCTGTTTCTTTGGAGTCAACAATAGTTCCACCTTCAGGAAAAGTCGGAAGACATCTTCCAAACAATGCTGCAACAATAAAAAGGAAGACATCTAGAAGTGCAACCGTGAGATGACCAAAAACAATAAGTTTTGATATAGGAGGGCAAATATGATGATGCACTTCGAATAATGGATCCCGTGGTTATTTCAAATACCTATGAGAATGAGATATAGGGTATAGTCGTATCTCAACCAGCAGAGTGGCAACTGCCAAAACAGGAGGTGACGTATAATTATGAGTGGCGTTGTATTAGGGTGACCCATGTGCATTTCATATTCAGAATTCCTTCAATCATAACTCATAAAAATAAAAAAAATCATAAAAAACAACAACTAATAAATGACAGTCAAGATTATCATGGCTAATACTATTTCTTACCGGATCGCTTGCGAAGAATTGGGCTTAACCACGATAACCTTAATGGTCATTTATTTGTTATTCATTTATTTATGAATAAAGGGGGTCAGAATTTGAAATGCAAACGAACTTGTGGGTCATCCTACTATTGTAAAGTTTAGTACCAGTTGAGTTGGGAGAAAATGGAAAACTCGCTATCCCAGGATGACAAGAAACTCGTGGTACGTACAGGCAATGTGCAAAGCGAAACCGCGAACAACCTCGTCGGAAACCAGCCATTGCTGGCCGATTGCTGGCTACAAAACAAGTCCACTACAGCGCTACTCACCACTTTTCGTGCGCACCGACTGAGTTCGTCGCTCCGACCGCGAAATGTGACCAGCTCCAGTGGGCGATTCTGAAAGAAAAATTCATTTCATACATTTCGAAGCCCACCAATCGCGTAACTATGTATCGATACGGCTCGGATATGGTGATGTTCCACGACTAGTAACAGTTTTGTATAATCGCTTTCGCAGATAGAACTGGGAAACAAGTTGACAGGAGGCTATTTATTTACTTATTCATTTATTTACTCGGGGTGTGAGCCGAGGCGCAGGTAGGAATATTCAAAATCAGCACTTCACACCAAAACAACCACAAAGACAATAACTAATATTGGAAATATGTTTGGCGACACCAACGTAAAAGGCTAGTAAATTTCTGAAACAACGTGTAGGAAGAGAACCAGAACGTTTCGCCTCGAACTCAAGATAAGACTGAACTCCCTTCTCCAGAATTCTAAGAAGTAAGCTTCTTTAGGTGAAAGGGTTTGTTCTAATTCACCGCGATTCTCAAAAGAAATCGAACATAACCATAACCAAGAATCAAGCAAATTCATGGAATTTGCTATGCTGGATCTTCTCTTCAACGCAATCAGTGGTGACCATTGTTTGTCATACAGGATGTTATTCTATTGCTGCTATTTGTATAATCCTGACATTTTCTACGTCTCTACAACATCATTAGTCTGCTGACGGTAACTGTTCGGTAAAGTCGCAATATTTGAAGTTTGATAGAATCAAATGGATCCGTGACTGCTCAGTCCAGACTCGTTCCATTCTCAACAAAAATTCATACTCCACTTCGGGAATTCCAAGTCAAAAGTGAGAAAAGCTCTTCACGTTGCTCGATTGAAAATCCCACACTCTATATTAAAAAATATTTCATGGAGAACATTTGACAGCGTCAAACCTAATCGACATTAAAAAAAAGCAGTGGAATTGGGAGCTTCCATCATAGGCTGTCAGGCAAAGCACTTAACAACGGATTCTCGGATTCGACCTTATTTGCTTATTTATTTATTTATTTATTTATTTACGCCATTTCACAAACGTGCTAAAAGATGGCTAATAGAAAGAAATTAAAATAAAACGAAATTCAAAGGGTTAGTTACCCAAGCAGTGGCGAAAAAACAAAGGCAATATGTACAGCAAAACGAAAAACTTTTTTCTTTTTTTATTGTGAGCAATTAGCAGCTGAGCACTACTGATTTATAGCGAGGCTAGATAAAATAATAGGGGTTGTTTGTGAGTCACGGAAACAAAAACATTGTGACTGTGCATCAGAACTGAGCTCCTCTGAGGATTTTGCTTCACGTTCTCTAGTAGTGGAACAAAGAACCCAGTATTTTCTCCTAACAATTCAACTCATCACAATCAGCAGGGCAGCAATACGAACAGAAGAGCCCCTGCGGTTGTTGCTGCTGCAGGTAATCGTATGCGGGGCACTATACCTTGCCAGAGAACTCGATAGTAGTCATGTAACATTAGTCAGGTAACACTAGATTCGCAACAACACAACCCGATGCATCGGAGATGTACTTTACACCACGGCGTATCTATGACAATGTTCACTACAGCGTAACAACTAATAAGAACGTTTTTCCTTATCAACACAATTTTCTACCGTGTCATAAGAATAAGGTTTTCAGAAAAATAGTTGAGCTGAGATTGAGGTAAAGCTTAAATAAAAGGGTCGTTGTCCATTCCTAAGGACGCGCTGCATCCTTGTTGAGATCAGAATCGTACAGACAATGTAGTGAATGCGTGTTTGGCCTATAGAATGAGGACCAATGCTATACCAAGTGTTTTCACTTTCCCTGACAAATGTGGTAGCCATTTACCCGACCCGGAGGGCTTGGTTAGCCACGGCGAGGATCGATCGCTCTATTGTGCGGATGACAGTAGCGAATATTATTGCTGCACCCACCGAGTGTCTCTATCCAAATTTACAGAGGTCTAATTGGTGTTCTGTACTACTTCAGTTCTACCTCCGCTGTCAACTACTGAAGAGTTGCTCAAAAGAACGGCGCAAACACCCAAGAAGTATTACAAAACACAGGAACTATAGCGTATAGCGCTAGATAAAACATACCTTCAGCTCGATCGTATTTCATGGGCGGTGAGCTCGTGCTCCCATCACTTTGTTTGTCACTAACGTTCGTGAACGAATCTGAGTGCAGGCCAGTTGCTGTAATTCGTGGTGCACCGAAATCCCTTCCGGTCGATGAGCGCTTCTTTGGTTTCTTAAAATTTGAAGATTTAAAAATAAAGGATTGCATAATCACTTTTGATTCCTGTCATCAGGAATGATCATTTCACGACTACTCGGAAATAAAATGGCAAGAATAGAGGTAATCTTTCGATATTTAGCCGCCGTTTTTCCACCTACTGATTTGTAATAGGAAAATAAAATTCTATAAGGCCAATCGCAACAGTGGAAATTAATCCTACAAATAGCCGGAGACAGCTTCACGAATGGTATACCCGCCATGAACCACTACATTCATCCAGACATTCGGGGTTTACATAGGGACAAATATACCTCCTTGACTCAACTAATTTTCGAAGGCCTGATGTAGTTAGTAATAGCGTGTACACTCCGTGCGAAACAAGGAAAGAACCCAGTCAAAAAATAAGCCCTGCTCGTGTTCCATCCGTATATTTTTATGGTGGGTATAGTGCAGTGATACGAGACGCTACTGGCGCCCGCCCGTTTGAACGATCTATCGCTGCCCAAGCTAACCCAGACTTCCATCCATCTAGGGTCGGGTAAGTTGGTCCCAGACTTGCCTGCGAAGGTGAAGACACCGATTTGGTATAGCGGCTGACCACTTCAAATAATTGCATAGGCCAAATACGCATTCATCCTGCCTCTACGATTCTGCATGGAACAGAAATGCATGGCACGTCCTAGTGGGCTGGTCGACACCGAACCTTTTGCATTTATGACGGGGAAAAAGCACAAATAAAATGGTCGATGTTGATCGGTTCCATTAGAAAACGCCACGCACTCGTTTTCCATTCAGATTCGTGGAGTTAATGAACGGCCTATCCAATGTCTGGAGGGGTCGGTCGCTGTACAGTTCAGTGTCTTCACCTCCCATGACTACTTACATGACACAAAAAGGATGGAAGGCAACGTTATTCTGAGCAAGGATCGAACGATTGACCTTGCGATGTTAATAACGGCTCTTCTCAGTTTTCCACGCACGCCATACACCTACGGCGGGTACACCAATCATGGATTTGGGTCCCCGATGGAATTTTCAGCCATTTGTATCTTAGTACACCAAAAAATCCCTCACAGTCTACTGCACCAGCAGACGCACTCACCGCTACACTGCTGCACTTCTCCAAGCTGGTTTTGTAATCCGGTGGCGGCTGCAACGATGGGGTAATTTTCGGCAAACACTCGTCGAGGCTGAAAACGAACAGAGGATAAAACCATTCGCAAGTCGTGTTTCTGAGGTGTAGGGCGCATAAAGAAAAAAGAAACTGGAAACTCGCTTCATGAACGATGTCGACTGGGTGCTCATCTCGGAGGTCCTCGACGGAGACCTCATTAATGCCGTCTCACTCGTCCAGAAATCTGAAAACATGTACCTTAGGTCCGGTCTGCACAGGAACGTAAGAAGGTGATTTTTCACGGAATTATGGGAACGGGTGGAGGGACAACGATGAGAACCGGAGATGAAAAGAGGGTTTTCCGGAATAGAAAAAAACAGTTCAAGCAGACATGTACATAGGTGGGTTTGCTACTGGCTAGGATAATAATAACGAAGTCGATGAAGATCATAATTTTAATAATAGAAAATTTTAATGAGGGGAATCCATATGTATAGAGGCCTAGCATTACCCCAATAGCACTTTCATTCCACCAGCTAAAACAAGAAAAAGAAAATATTTTCCGAACTACGGCTCACGAAATTGTTGCATCATATTGTTGATTTTCGAGATTATAGAGTACATACAGTACCGGACGCGCCGCAACGGCAAAAACGGCAGTAGCGGCGCCCGGAGCGCCGAAATGCGCCGTTTCGGTGTCACACGTGGTGACCCGAGCGGAGTCAACCGCAGTTCATTTGCACCCCATGCTCAACGAGGGGGTGGGATCGCGGGACAGCTCCTTCGAGCCACCCCGTGGGGCCACTACTCTTAGCATTAGCTGGCATTGTGTTTTCGAAGGCAGACGTAAAATGTACAAATGTGTGGTCACACTAAAACTCCAGATCAAAGACGTTCAAGTAAAAATGGACCAGTCAACATTAGTACGGGGTGGTAAAAAAGGTAAAGATAAAGGTGTCGGCGTTGATCAGTCCAGTAAGATGCATCGCCGTATTCGTGTTCCATCCAAATCGTAGAGGCATGATGAATGCGTATTTGGCCTATACATACAATGACTTGCAGGGAGCAGCCGTTACACTAAGTCCGTGTTCTTACTTTCCCAGATGATCTGGAACCAATTTACCTGACCCCGGAGGAATGGAAAGCTCGGTTAGCCCGAGCGGGATCGATGACTGCGCCGGTGTCAGTAGCGCCTCTTACCACTGCGCCACGCGCGCCTCTGTAAAAGTGGACCTGACAATATGAGAACGGGGTAGACATTGCGAATATGATCCTTACAATTAGAGAAAATCCTTTGCTCGTGTGGTGAGATTGGAAGAGGCGACGCCTTGATCCTTCCTCAAGGCCGACCAAGCCTTACCGGGTAAACTGGTGCCAGACTTATCTCGGAAAGAGGAACCAACGAAAGGTATATCTGCGAAAGGTATATCTCGACAAGTTATTGTAAAAGCCGACTACGCATTCAACAAGCTTCTTATACTTCTACAAGAATGGAGACACGTTCTCTCTAGACGAATCAATACAGATCAAGCTAATTTTCATTACTTTACATAAAATTTCCTGGTTAAAGTTCTCAATCTGTGGCTTCTAATTAGAACCGCGACGACAATAAACCGGTCAAGTGCACAAGAAAACCCGTCTCTGGGGCGCCAATTAATTTCACCCATCTCATTTACCATCCTAGCAGGTTCAGCAACTGGGGATGCGTGCTAATGGTTCTTGACTATTCATTCATTCGTCTCAAATGAAAACCTCGAAACTTAGATACATTCAGAACACCAAATAAAATGGAGGATGGCAAGATAGCAACATAAAAACTGTAGTTTAAAGACAGCTTCGAGAGAACTAAAAAACTGGCACTCTTGCCAAAAAATCGATTCAGTAAACAAATGAATTCTGCTGGTGGCAAGCAAGTCTTTAAGTCTTTGATATTTTCCTTGACAGTGACAACCCACGCCTGGGGTTTCGAGAGAATTCAGATTCTAACACTGGAAAAGAAGACCAAAATGAGAAGTAATTGAAAATCGGGAGTAAATTCGTGCGAATTCTGCTTTGTTTTATTAAATGCATTACAATGAAATCCTAGGAACATAATGAACCACAGTTAATCATGAAAAGTTGAATAGGAGATTGAATAATAGCGATTTTGCGAAGGAAACTCGGTTATCATCCAGCTACATATCAATTTCCTTCAAACAAGCGATCCTCGTAGATCAACGGACCACGTGCAACGAATTCTTGAGAATCGATCGAAGAAAACCGATGAGCTGCACAGCAACCACAAGTTCATAGATTTAAAGAGCACAGCTTTAGTCAAGTAAAGAGGGTAGAAACACTGCAACCTTTAGAAAATGAAAAAATGAGGTCAAGCAGCAGAAAACCTCACCATCAGTATCTAAATAAAAGAGAACAATAATCATGGGGTACGTCGAGCAACAAGTTGCTTCCGTGGGCAAAACAAGGAAAAATGATGGAGGAACAAATCCGTTGTTGCAATCAAATAGAAAAACCTTCAATAAGTGAGCTGCAGTTAATTCCCAGCTTTTCATATATTCGGCGAAGAGCATGTTGAAGGGAGTAGCGCTTTCCAGCAGAGAAATAATGAAATAATTAAGAGAAAATGAAATAACAAAGATTTTCAAAATTAGCGAACACTGAGGGCATTCTAGATCAAATTAGTTGGGTTTTTTTCCTGCGTGGTTTCCGTAATCTACTATCACTTACACTATAATTTTACATATCTTTCTTAATATACTGTGTAAATAGAACCAAAGCAACTCTTTTGTGTATTACACTACTAGTCCTTCTGATGATCCTAGGGAGTTCCATCCGTCCGTAAGTACATTTCCTGCTGAACCTTTTGACCTGCTTAGGCCGAAAAGGTTACCATGTGAAAAAACGGGTAGGATGATATTACCCCTTTTCCTGCGCAGAGTCAAAATGTTCCACATCTTATTTTCCATACCATTTCGTATTTTGTCACAAAATACATTATCATATATAATAAATAATGTAATGGCGAAAAATATGCAAATATTGTGAAAAACTTCAGTCAAGTTCAAAACAGGTGTACTTTGTTGATCATTTTCAGTTATTGACGTATCTTCTACTTTGGGTGATTAATGCGCGTTGTCCGTTGTATCATACGTGTGGCCTCAGCCTACGTCTAGAATAAATAAAATGAATGGATATACTCCAAGATCAGATCAAACGAACATAATTTGACGCGGGAAAATCAAAGAGGATCGCCAACGCCACCAACGTACACTTCTAATGGACTAGAACGCAGTGGACGACAATTGGGTACGAATTGACCAACGATGGCCGACGACAGTCAATAAATCTCAAGCACTTAGGTGGCTCTAGTGAGGACCATGGGCGCACGAAAAACCACAGCCGATCAATGAGATTAGCCTCAAAAGTCAAGACGCTTGCCGCTGAATGATTATGCGCGTAATTCACATAATGGCCTCATAGTCTCCATCAACGTGTCGCGCTCGGGCCCCCGCTCCGCTTATAGGTCACACAACAAATGTCACCTCCCGTCCTCCATCGACGACATCTTGCTGTAACCTGGGAACGTGGATTGCCATATGCCATCGCCTTCTGACATTTCATCTTTCCCGAACGTTCACGAAACTTCAGCAAACAATATGTTAACCTCTAAGGAGAGGTACAGGTAAAGGTAAAGGGGTCGGCATCGATCAGTCCCTAAGGACGCGCCACCGCACTTGTGTTCAATTCAGAATCGGCATGGTGAATGCGTATTTGGTCTATCTAATGAGTTGCGGGGGCTAGTTGTTATACCAAGTGAGTGTCTTCACTTTCCCTGACAAGTCTAACACCAATTCAGGTGACACTGGAGGGGTGTAAGGTGTGGTTAGCCCAGGCGACGATCGACCGCTCGACCGTAAGGGTGTCAGTAGCGCCTCTTATCACTGAACAATAAGCGCCCTATATTACCATTACCATCGATAGATATTCGCCATTTACACATCTCATAGATGCTCGATAGGATATATTTTTAGAGAATATATTTATATTTTTGGGGTTGTCGAACGCGGATCGGAATTTGGAAATTATCACGTGTGACTTCGTGGAGCAAATAAAAGAAAAAATAAATAAACACGCCTACAAACAGAAAACAATCACCATTAGCATCAACAAATAGTCTCTTATATTACTGAAATGTTACTTATGTTACTGAAATCTTAACTGAACAAAATGAGAGGTGTCAGAATCACGAGCGCATTGAAGCAAGATTCTCAGCGACTCTGCTCTATTACAGAGGACCTATTGGGTGGAATAGAAAATAAGAGTTTGATACTGAAGCTGGTGGGAAAGCTACAACATTCCGTGTCAAAAATTTCTGAATTAGAACATCTGGTATTGGATATAGAGAAGCACAGCTAGGCCTTGAGGGTTGTACAGCACTCGAGTAAGTGCAGATTGACTGTGCCGTCGATGGAGGGGCATCGTCGGCACTCACGGCTACTAAAAGAACTTATCGCTTGTTCAAATATTGGGTTGTGCAGCTAGAAGCTTCCGTTTTAGATCGAAGTAGAACCAAATTCACGGGAATATACTGAACAATATATACAGCGTTAGTGCCAATAGCTACTTTGCGTTTATACATAGATATACATACAATAGCTAGACAAATTAGATGCGCTGCGAGAATTGCAGGAAAGCTTCCAAAGAATTCACAAAACCTCACAACAATAATAACTTAGCACGATCCACAATCAAAATGCTAAAAACTGCCAACCTGCACGATAAAAAATGATGAAATGATAAAAACTGCCGGCTAAACCAGCCACAAATCTATTAGGATGGTAAGAAAGTCTTGAGCTGTTTTGTGTTTACTTTTTCTTCATTTTATTATTCAGCACACAACACATTCTACTCCTCGATATAATCACCATCGCTAGTCAGAACAACACCATACTACGTGATCGGATGGTTAGCAATCCTATTATTGCAGAAGTGAGAAGACAAGGAGCCAATTAAGTTGCTGACCACCTCTATTAGATTTGATCGAATCCTTATTTCAGTTCTTGAAACGCAACAACTGAATTAATAATATTCAGCGGAACCTACCAGAGAGAAAAAGCAATGAAAAATGAACGACGAGACGATGAGAGCAATTTCGGCTGGAAGGAATCTACTTCATCATAATAATACAGCCGCTGGATAACAAAGACTCTACTCCATCCAATCACAATTTCTTCGACTTCGGTGACTCTTTCCTGAACTAAAAAACCACACGAGAGGGAAGCAGCTGATAGTTTCAGGGGTGTTCGCCAAAGCAGCATAACACGCACACACCTATGAACTCTTACCGTTCCTCGAAAGCAATCCCAGCGAGCATTGTGAATCACAGCGTCGATCAAAACGAGCCAAAGCCGAATTCATAGCTCTCGGAGCAGTCAGATGGGGCACTTTTCTGTTGTCTAGTGAAAGAGCAGATGCGGCAAAGAGGCGACGAGCTCTAATGAAATAATATACGAGGCGACACAAGGATAAGCAACAGCCGCGCGAACACAACCCGAATGGCTCCGTCACCTTCACCACTAGATGGCACTTGCCCCGTCCTCTATAGCAACCCTTCAGCATTCCGACGACACCATTGAAACAAGGTCAACCAGAAAAAAAAACATCCCATCCAAGCAAGAATCGTAACACTTGAACTAGACCCAATTTCATGTAATGATGTAGGGCACGTCAGATGAGAGCAACATTCAATGGCAGATGATGTTTTACAGTTCGAATTGAAACTCGAAAAAGAGGAGAAAATGACTTGTCAGAGAGCGAGTGGTGGCTTGCATCAAGAAGCTGGGTATATGCAGAATCGACTGTTCGAAGTTGTTGCATAGAAATGTCCACAAAAAGAACACCTACATTTCTTTCGATTTCTAAAAGTACTTCACCAAAACACCTAATTCGTCAACACTTTCAACTCCTGAGTAGCCGACTGGCTAACTGTTGGACTGCAACTAGTACTACTATTAAAAATGAGATACAGTCCCTTTCGTAAGCATATTTATTGTCGAGCAGAGGACGGAGATTGGTGAGAACTTTATTCCTCTGCTCAACAATAAACGAGATAACGGATTTAGAATGCCGAGATTTATTGAAAGTCGCACGTGGAATGGTATCTTATTCTTTCTCATACAGTGGAAATGTGCAGCGACAAAAAAGCAGATAAGTTTAGGATAGATAAAAAAGAACGAGGCCTAAGAGAAAAAACTGATATCTGACGAGGGTGGCAACACCGAAACGTTGGCCAAATAAAAGTCGATCGTGTAATGTACAAAATAGGATCTGTTTCTGCAGAGCACTCCGAATTTCTTGAAGCTCGTATTAAATATTTCTTGGAGATACCAGGGATTCCAGGGACAACAAGAATACGGAGCCCTAACAAGGGAAAAAAGCACCAGAAGGCGCTATCAGTAATCCGAAAATTATTAGTTATCAAAAATTTATCCGAAAAGTTAGGTCTCTAGTCTCAAGTTAGGCCAGACTACTCGAAAAGGATATGAAGACAGTTAGGCAAGCTCGAATAGGATAGATCCGTAAAAAACCAAATTAACAGACCAAATTAGAAATAAACACGAGGGAAATCTACGCTATAACAAAGAGAAATAAAGTAAATTGAAGAAGAGGAAGGCTGTAGAAAAGCGAAGGAGCTGAGCAGATCGTTTTCCATTCAAGTGGCGCCTAATTGTCGTTCGAAGGGTGCTTGTGGGTCATACAGACAGATACATAAATGATTATGGAAGCAAGAAGCGCCGAATCAGCACGAAAAGGCCGTGGACAGCAAATACAGTCGGTGAGCTGTTAATATTTGTCATCGACCTTTCTCAGAAGTTTCAACAAGAGACAATGACAGCAAGAAGAGGAAGAGGGTCAAGGCAGGGACCATGGTCATTTTAACAAGGAGTTAACACTAGTTGCACTCCATTTTCAATGACTCTCGAGATCGCCCTCAGAACTAAACCTACGCTCACTAATTTGAGTCAATTACACCCACTAAGGCCTCAAGAATAGCACTTGGGAGCTATTTTACTAGCCATATGATTCAAAAAAGTTGGAGTCTCGTGTTACTCTTCGTTCCTATGTTCTGCTGTTTTACTGATTGTCTTAAGTTGGCATGAGCCTAATTAACGAATAAGTGATCAACCTGATTTCACAAATGTATGAAAAATTTCTTTCTAATTTTTAACAGTGAAGAAGTTCTAATGTGTCAGTAGCAGATATGGAACACTATGTAACGAAATATCTGTGGAATATAATATCTCTCGAAAATTCAGCAGCTCTCAAGCGACACTATGGCTCAATACTCGTCACCCAACCCGGAACAGCAGAGATGAAAGGGGTGAAGAAAAGGGGTGAAGAAAGCGATAGGAGATGATCATCTCTACAAAATGTTTTGTTTTGAGATCGCTTTGCAAGCACTTTCGATAAACGTGGGAGCTTGTACGTGGGAAACGATGTCGGGCAAGTTCCCTTGCAAAAGTTACCTGGATGGGAACAGAAACGATGTCACAGCATTGTTCAAAGTTTGTAAACTAGCATTTTTCGCTAAACAACTATTAGAACAGATTTTTGGTGTTAAACTGAGACGTTTTGTGCTCTCTTTGCTCCTCCTACGGATGCAACCCGTTATACCCGATGGCGAAAAGAGATAAAGCGTAATGACAAAGGCTTGAAGAAGTGGGTGATCTGTGGAGAATTTGTACCGACCGAAAAAGCAGTGGGAATTATCTATGCATTTATGCTACCACTGGTGATAAAGCACACCGAATATGATGTCTATATAAAATTAAGTTTGATTAGTAATTCGATATGCATATCCTGCTCTTGAGCCAGTATCATTTAATTCAAAAACTATAATACATTTATGCTACCACCAGTAACGCTAACTTATGTAAGAAACGCGATGAAGTGAAGTAAACGAAACCTAAGTACCATGCAAATTTCAAGCAAAGGTGCCGAAGTTTCCCTATGTCATCGACGATTTCAACAGAACAGCATTTAAAAATAACTTTTTACACCTAACTATTCAAATAAGTGTCTGGTGAAATTCCAATCAGAACGCAGCGTTTGTCTTAAAGCCCTCAACGAAGCAGTATAGAGACTTCTACTCAAAATTGGGAGAGTTTAAAAGCATATTTGGGATGTACAATGAACGGTGTCGGATAGTCAATGAGAAAGACAATCCCGACCAAATGTGGCTACACTTAACCAGATCGGGAAACGGCTGAGAAGCATTGCTGGCTTTCGCCTGACAATGATATCGGATAACGAGCAAGTGGTCAAAAAAGGATATGCTAAACAGAATCACAATTGGTAGAGGAATGCAGCAATCATAACGAGCAAGTGGTCAAAAAAGGATATGCTAAACAGAATCACAATTGGTAGAGGAATGCAGCAATCATACACCTGTGTTTGACTGCGTTCTCAGGAAGGCCCTACGGTCTAGAAACAGTTCGACTAGAACCAGTTGCTTACAGAAATGGTAATGCGCGCTAATAGTAGCCACTTACAAGATTTATTACTCCAGAATAGGAAGACGGAAGTCATTACTTGGGTAAAGGAAGGCCAATGATCAACATTTGTGGTAAATTATAGAGGACAGCCGGAAAACGACTCTTTTTTCACAAGAAAACAAGATCTGAACCAGAAAAGCTAGAAAGGAGCATCTTGTAGGGTAGCTTTTGTTGAAGTCCGTGAAAAACTGAGGTGAGCACGATACAGGAGTGAAACGAGTACCAATGAAAGGAACGCTTCAGATATAATTCTATACTATATCTCTCACAGTTATTCTGAAATAGTGGCAGGGATTCTCCGTAACTACACACATTTTAGGATGAAAGATGAAACAAATAAATAGCACTTAATGAGGAAAGGTGGAAAAAGAGATACGGATAAATCCAATGTACCTGAGATCTCATAAAAACAGGAATTGGCGGGTAATGAATAGAACAGAAAAAGTTTCCCAGAAAATTTTGAGAAAATTGGGTTATTTTATTCAACGAGCTATAATAGAAAAATTTGTAGGTTCAGCTCGAATAATTCGCAGAAATGAAACTCAAGAACATAGCTCTCGTCCGCATAGGGAAAGTTCAAGGTTCAAATCCACAGATTACGGTTCTAATAGGAATGCAATCCTCTAATAGTAACAATAACTTGTTTGTGTTCTTTTGGTCTCAGTTAGTATGTAACCCCGTAGCCGAACAATCTCTATCCCTTTCGTGCAAGTGAGGGGATGCTTATAACAGAAAAAAAGAATTTTTGTTTCCTTATCTGCTATTTGTTCCGAAATATTGAACACGTTGCAAAAATTCCAATGCCAAGACAAAAGTGTAACAAAACCGAGGCAGATGAGTGAAGGGCGCAGCTGAGGTCACCAATTAGCGCATCTCATGAGTCAGCAACAGATGCGGTAGAGAGATACGATTGAGAACGATCACACGGTTATGGTCACGAACGGAAAGATCCCGCCTTTGTATGTTTACTGAATGATCAATAATAAGGAATGAGTAATGACAAAGAAAAAAGTTCAATATTTTCTCTCTCTGTCGCACGAGATATGAAGCATTACGCCGGCATCCGAACGCCGTAAAGAAGGCTGATATCACTTCAGTAGAAATCAGTAGGGTTCAGAAGCCACGAGCCTCAGCCAGGATGGTTGTTGACGGAACAACTGATACGCTGCCCCACAAGTGCATGGGAGTCGAAGCGCAAACAACGTTTGCGTTTCGACTACCACGGACAATATGACTGATAAAGGAGACGGAAGGATTCAGTTGAATCGCCCTTCCGATACACATTTGTCATGTTCGCGTTGGCCCGCCGCTCGGACCCCAATTATGACATACGCGGTCAACGACAAATACCTCGAATGAAGGCCGCCCGATGCGCTCCGCCACTCCAAAAACAACATCCCCTTGTCATTGCGCACGTGTATTATCTAAATGTCACAGAAAACTGCGCATCCAGCGTTAATTACGCAATGGCTATAAGGACAAAAGTATCAAATAAAAAAACAATCCCAAATAGAGGTATGTGTTTACGTTGCGCAAGGCTTCACCTGCCGCCGTACGCAACAGGTAGTCACGGCACATGAAGTTTTTAACATTCAAGGCGATATCATTTATGAAGGTGTTGAATTTGATTCAACGCATATCTATAATAGTATCAGAAAAACTATGTAGATATGTAGTAAGATGAAAAGGAGTCGACTCGCTCCGTTTTTTTTCCGAAATATAACAGTTTATGCAACCTCAACTTTAAAAGGCCTTCTTTCAGGAGCAAAGGAATCAGCATTCGATCATAAATAAGTACTTTGAAGATGATATCTCTCTGCAAAATATAAAAGTTCAGCAAAATTTCGTTCAAACGGTACAGAAACATAAAATATTGTCTGAACCATGGCCTTGAAATTCGATCAGTATTTGACCATCTGATTTGTTGTTCAGAAGAAAAAACTTTGACTTATCGGAAATTCGAATTAATCGTTTGTAGCCAGCAGCCAACCATAATAATTATGTAGTTAGTTTTCTATCAGAATATCACTTCAAATTGGGTCTACGCGCAGCGACGTTCGAGATATTTTCGTTTGAAATAGCATATGAGAATCAATGAAAGTATTTTTTGACCGCCACTGTACGTATGGAGATACTGCAGTGATAGCCGATAAAAGATGAATGTATATCTGAGCTCCTCTTTGTATTAGTGCCCAAGGGCAGTTCAGCTTTAATGTTAAGCTTCGTGCCCTTCCGCATTCGATTCCCACATGTCTTTTTTTAATCCAATTTATACTTTTATATATCATGTTTTTGTCATTTGACAACTTTGGCTCCCTTCTTTTGGATTTTTGTAAGTAAAGCAAGATAAATAATTAAATAAATTACGAAGATAGCGACAAGTTCAACAAATTCTTAATAAGTTTCTAACAACAGTGAGGAAGGTAAAAGAAAACGACACTAAATGAGTCCTACACGAGTATAGCGAGTAGAAAAAAAAAAACAAAACAGGAAAAACGATTGCACCTATGCGGGTTTCCAACATAGCTGGTTCGCCCAAGTGTCACCAAACGTTTCGATAATAGAAGAACTTTTTTGCCTACGAAAAGCGGAAAAGGTATCGCCAGCGGTGTACCAGTGTACCCAGGTTGACAGTTCGGCTGATGGTGAAAAACCTGTCACACTTCAAGTGTGATTGATAGCCGCATAGAAGGAAGGAGTGTCGCACAAATCAAACGATCGAGATCGGTTTGGCAACCGGTGGGTAAAGTTCTGGAGATTAGAAAAAATAGCCCAAATATAGCCGAAACTGTGCAGAAGCTTGTCTAGAAACGCATGAGTAGAGCAGCTGAATGACAGGTGAATAATTTGTCGATTTTATTGGTAGTCTTACTACTCGCGGCACTTCAACCTCAAGGCCTCCGACTGTTTGGACTGTATTCTTAATAGATTCGACAAGGACATTACGCTATCGTGGTCAACGGCAATGTTTGCACAGTGGAGGGTGAAGATGCCGTTGCTGAAGTGTAGCCGCAGATGGGAACTGAGTGAGGTATGCAAATAGTAGCCAGGTATAACAACGATGCCGTCCTGGTGATCAAGGAAAACCAACGCCAAAGAATGAAGTACAGCTCAAGAAGGTAATATTTGACGAATGGTGAAAATGTAAAAAAATTATGCAAGGGAACGAGTATCACTACAACTTTACGCTATACTTTTATCATACTTTGCATTCATCTCAAAATGAAAAATAAGATTTCCAAAGAAACATATAAAGTTCATATTGTGTCAAAATCAAATATTGGAAACTGATCATTTGAGAGCATCATACTGTGATTGAGACAGCATACAGTTGGACTGCGCACGGTTTAGATCATCCTTCTTAGTAACTCAAGGTGTTCTCATATTCTACTCCGCGGGCAATAAGACGTCGATGCAATAAATGATGTGAAATGATATAGAACCGGAATAACTAAATTCAGATTCAACTAACAGCATGTAAAAATCACTTCAAGCAATATTAATCAATCTAAAATCCGCAGTAGGGATGTGTTTCGGTGTATTTTCGAGTGCAGTTGTCGGAACTGTTGGTTGAATTTGGATTCATTTCAATTTGAGCTATTTGTGTAAGGTGATATATCTTTTCGACGGCTACTGTATAGACAAATAACGCGGTCGTTAACATTATTGCTGTAAAATGCTATAGAATCAAAATAACAGAATTCGTGTTTCGAAGGACAAATTCATCACAAGCAATAAGCCCTCACTGTGTATAAAAGCGCGAAAAATTTCAGAAAAGTTGTCCATGAGCAATACAAATGAAATCCACTGTAAAATGTGCTAAGAGAAGCAGGTAGTGGCGGTTCTACTTTAAAGTCACTTGAAATATGTAAGAGGTGGAGGTAATATTCATTAAATTCTAGTGACCATTCCACTGACGAATCTCAGGATGACAGCATTCCCTTTAAACAAACTGCAGGATATAAATCAAATGCAAACATTACGATGCGCACTCGACCCTCTACGCGCCCATTCGCAGAATTGGAAATCGCAATTGTTATAATCTCGATATCAAGATGAAAGGAATCGACGGGAAACCAGATCAAGATTGGAATCGCCGGTGACGGAGAACGACAACGCTAAGCAGGATGGAAGGTATCTCCGCATTGAGCTACACGACAAACTATAACATATAAAAGCGGCCCTTTAGGAGAAACCATGTAAAACACCAAATAAATATTCTGTGAGTTATGACCATCATTCTTAAGGAGATCGAGCGACGTGTGGAAAAATAAATTAAAGAGCCTCCCATTCCCACATGAAAATTTATTTCAGAGCCTGTAGCAATGCACAGTAGCTTGTGCATTACATGCAATACCATTTTCTATAGCATTCAGTTGATGTACCTAACGAATTTTTACTTCTAGTGACTACTTTTGGTAATTTGACGTTTTATATAGCCGACATCTTGAATGAGTAGATAAATAATTAAATAAACAAATACGTTTTTCTCAACCTTCATTTTAACGAAACATTTTTATAGGTACACAAAAGAACGAGACAAACACAAGATTCGTTCAGCATCCCTGAATTATTTGCACATTTCCAAATTATCGAGCATTTGAGAGAGAAAATGCAAAAGTGACATGTACATGTAGTCACTAGTACGCAAGAAAGGTCCAACGATGTTGATGTACCTAACGAATTTTTACTTCTAGTGACTACTTCTGGTAATTTGACGTTTTATATAGCCGACATCTTGAATGAGTAGATAAATAATTAAATAAACAAATACGTTTTTCTCAACCTTCATTTTAACGAAACATTTTTATAGGTACACAGAAGAACGAGACAAACACAAGATTTGTTCAGCATCCCTGAATTATTTGCACATTTCCAAATTATCGAGCATTTGAGAGAGAAAATGCAAAAGTGACATGTACATGTAGTCACTGGTACGCAAGAAAGGTCTAACGATGTAGGACGATGGACACATTATCCTATCACTTTTCAAAATATAATATTCATTCGGTTGCCCTTGCTGTTTAATCAAGTATTCATAAACGAGAGTATCTACTTAATTAGAAGCTAAATGAGATATGCTTTCGGCCGTTTATGGCAAATTTATAAAAAATAGTCTTCACAAAAGGCCGTTATATCAACGCTACCTGTACTTCATTCACGAGTACTTATCTAGTTAGGAAAAATATCGGCGATAAGGTTTGTCCTTACAGTGGACGATTTCTGTTAGCTTACTACCTCTGTAAGGGAAGCAGTTACAATTCAGAGTATTCTTACTATACATAAGCGGAACCCAGCAGATCTCAGTTTGTGTGTCCGGTCCCAGGTCAAAAGGAGAAAATTTGTTCTTAATGGAGCAGGATTATGCTGATGTACGGTGGCCCAGGAAGATCATCTACAGACAAACATTCACCAACAAAAATCAGCTACAGACACAAACCCAGAAGACCATAATCGGATCCACCGGATCAAGTAACTGTTAGTTTCTCAGCGAGTAGTGCCAAAGGGCGTGGTCAACGAATTCAACTTCGTGGTCGGTTTCTCACAGACCATTTTTTCGTGAGTGATCTCATGAGGATCGTCTTCACAGTCACCGGTTCAAGTGGAAACTTTTGTTTCACAGAGAGTAATACCAATGTGATGTGCTCACCGAGGTGAACTCCTTGGATGGTCTCTCGCAAAACATCTTCTTCGTGGGCAGTTCCATGAAGATAATCTATATACAGGGTGCTCCAGCTAAATCCGGACAACCGCGACTCGGATTTTTGAAACAACCTTACGAACGCCAAATACGATTCAAATCCAGAAATCCTTTGCACATTAGTAGAGGGATGTATGATTATTACAATAGCTCAATGTAGGCTCTGTCAGCAGCAGTAATCGCCTCCATCCTCGACCTGAAACGTTCGCAAGCCCTCTTCAGAAAAGCCGGGTCCAAATTTGTAAATACTGCTTTACTGGTGATTCGCAGAAATGAGACGTTAGGGTGTTTCGTCTCGTTAGCAACCCTCTCAACAACGCTCCAAACGTAGTAGCTCATGGGGTTCAAATCCGGGTTTTTCTGGGACCAGAACACCGTGGACCAAAGCATGTCCAAGTTATCGGACAGCCAGTTTTGAACCAAATGGCTCGTGCGCCGTCTTGTTGAAAGACATATGGCCTTCCTGAAGACACAGCCGCCATCCAGGAGACTACTACAGTCACTGAACTTTGGCTAACTCCAACACTGTCGCCAACTTCGTCAGCGGTTGTATCGGGTCTTCCAAGATTAGCTCCTGAGCCCGTTCCACGACTTCTGCGAATCTTGAAACACGTTCTCGCGAGTGGGCTCTCCTCGCTGGAGTTGAAGAATCCTCTCCGGAAGCCTTGTAATTCGCCAGAACATCGTAAACTGTCGATCTCGAGTATCCGAAGAATCGAATGATTTCCGCCCCTGTGCGTTCAGCGCGAACGCTTTCGATGATTGCGGCTCTTCTGTTGTACTAATCACTTATGGGAAACATTTATGCAGTTATGAGGGTATCACTACAAACTAGAGGATTCTTACTTCCGCTATATCAATCGGGAACTCTGACGATTTTACGGTATGGCGGGAGATTTGAATTGAAATTTGTCCGGATTTAGCTGGCGCACCCTGTACATTCGCACCGTTTGAGTGGAAACGTTTTTTTTTCAGAATGCAGTGGCAATTGTGAGAGAAGCTTCGGGACGGACGTTCGGCGGCTGATAGGACGCTGAACGGCTCCTGCTATTGAAAGTGCGACACATTGTGCACTTGGTGTTCTACATCTGAGTTCATTACGTTTGGTATCTTTTGATTTTTCTTCTTCGAGCATGGATACGGATGTTTGCTTGTCTTTTTCCCAGTATTGTATATTGTAACTGCTTCACTAACAAATGGATGAAATAATTACCTACATAAAATAATAATATGGTGGTTACCAAACAGGTGAAACACCACCATCTAATTATGGGGGAACCATCTCAGAAGCAAACTCAAGTTTATGTCAATACGAACCTGATACCGTTTCGTAGAATCAATAGGTGATGCGGAAGGGGAATATCGCAGAGAGTCCGAAACAGTGAGAAGGTTCGAAATCAACGACTGAAGGGTGATTTGAAGCGGTTTTAGCAGGAATGGAAAGCGAAAACCATGTTATGCTGGTGACATGAAAGAGCAAAGAGGGTATAGGAACACCGGCTTTTGGTTCCAAAGCTCCGAAACTAAATGATGGAGAAGATAAAGCAGCGTTAAACGTGAAATGCTACGGAAAACATTGGCAGGTTACAGATGGACGGTTTATCCTCTTTTCTTGCAGGATAGTTTCAACTTCTATCGGAATTATTATATATGAAATTGAAGGCTAATTGGAGGCACTTTTATTATAAAATTCACTGTAGTTACTACAGAACGTGATAAATAACTAAGAGTTAGAAGCTGATTTGGCTCAGAATGGAATTCTACAGTGGTATGAAAGGAGATAGTTCATCTAAACGAAATCTTTTCAGTTTTCTAACCAAGAAACAAGGCTGACTCCAACCCCCCCTTGTCTCCATCTCTCCTTCAGTCTAGAGATAACGATGTACTGATTAGACGTAGTATTTTCTATTTTCTTTGGTATGCTGTCACAGACCATGACATTAGTTATATATTCGGTATTAAAAACCGATCAACTAATGACAAATTTTTCCAAAGTCGCTGAAGCGAAGCCAGAAATTTTGGAGATTTCACTCCGAAGGAGATCGACGTTTCGACGGTTTCACAAAAAATGATTTTCCTTACATTTCACAACCCTAAAGAACGCTTAACATAATATTCTTTATTGCCCATTTTGGTGGGTTACTGCTTTGAATAGCAAAGGCGGATTTTGCCTGATAAGGCAAGATCTTTCGCACAAATCGCGACTTAGTTTGGATTCGAACTCGCGTCTCCGCATCTCGCACTACGGTATTATGTACGTTACTACACCTTTGAGTCACACGTTCTCGTCTTCACCAGGGCCGATTAGCACTGCTCCACTGGTTGCGTTCTCGAGAGGATAATGTCCATGTTAGCTCCATTGTTTTTTTCTCCCTCATCACGAGACATAAATTTCAGAAAAAAAGGCAAAAGAAGGAAGGAGCGCTCACAGTGGATCGACAAGGACGAAATCCACCGCGCGCAGAGCAATTACTACAATTCCATTAGAATTTCACGACGTCTTTAATAACTAGACGCTCACGGTGAAAAAAGCTTCAAGGACACTCGTGACTTCCGCAATCTTTCCTCGTCATTCCATTATCGAACGTTGGCCGAGAAGACAGTCTAGTTCACAGAAAGGAGGGCAAAAGTCACCGTGGACATAAATCCATTTTCTAGGAAAGGTTGATGACCTTTCTCGAAGAAAAGTACGATAATAAAACCACTGAGAGGAAGCAAGAAACGCCGCAAGAACGGCGAGACGCTCGGATAGTAAAATTTCTCGCGGGAACGTGATGGAACAACGAGCCACTCACAGCCACAACACAACACATGTCATCCGGGTGTAACAGCATTCACAACACATCGCAACGTCACTTGTCCACCACCAGCACCACTCACTTCACCGGCACTTGTGGCCAGTCTATGACTCGAGTTCTTTTGTAATGGCACAAAACACCAGACGAAAAATGGCGGAAGAGAGAATCAGAAGTCAAGAACATGAAAAAACAATCACGGACCGGCAAGAGAGTGAACCTCCTCCAAAAGAAAAATGAAACATGTGCTATGTGGGCTGGAGGTGCAATCAGAGAAAACTCTTTTCCGGTGTATTTTTCCAGGAAAACTTACGTAAAATGGTATTCAAGCGTGGAGAATGTAAACAAACACATTTAAAATCAACCTGACCTTTTTTGAGGGTTCTAGACACTCAGCAAATACATTTCAAATTCATTTTACCCATTATATCATATTTCAACGAAATATGCTAAAATGGGTAAAAGAGGTCCCAGATCCCTAATAAGCGGTGATGTTTTTAGCTTCCCAAGAAATTTATCAGGCTTCAGAACTGTTGCTCATACTTTCATTAGCTTTTTGCAGGCTTTGCTGCATTGTATCCTTCACTCTTCCATGTTCTCTCTCAGTCTATCTTATTCTACTTTCTTACGATTGCCTTGTCAGGCATAGCAAACCAATGAAACGATAACGTAGCGCCTTCCCACTGACCAAACAACGAACTATAATTCAACAAAAAAGAGAAGCAAAATAAAAACCATACAAATCAACACATATCAGATTTGAACTGACCTTGTCCCATCAAAGCCAGTGATCGTAACTCCTTTGCGGTTTCACACGAAAGTACGGCATACGGAAGACACAGCGCAACTTGCAGCTCTTCTCTGAAAAGCAAAGGGTCACTTAGAAGTAGCGACATGAACTGAGTATAAAAAACCAAAAGCTTTATTTTCGAATTGCCATTCCATCGAGACAAGTGTTACTAATGATTCTCATCCCTTTGCCTGTGGAGGCTACTGTAGCTCTTTTCGACCACAATCTCTGGCTGGGTATGAATAGTCCCCGTTAATACTTCTTCTAATCAAGAAAGAGGTGAAAAGGGAAACTCCATAGAAAAGTCACGTTGATCTATGAACTGCGCAATTTTTCGTAAAAAAAAACTCAGAACGCATCAATGAGCAAAGTCATCACTCAGGTCGCGATAACAGTAAAAAACACTGTTAAATTAAACAGAAATAAAATTAGAAAACTGACGCGTGCAGGCAATAGTGTTCGATGAGCAGCGGTAGAGATCGAAATGAGAATGGACTGTTCTCCAGTCGGATCTAAAAAGTTTCCTTCGTCCATCAGTGACTTGTAGTCACAAACTTCAAATGGTAACAAAAAAGGAGAAGAGAAAAGCAATATTAATATGCGTACTCACAGCACTTCCACTATTGTACTGAACAATATAGTGATCGGTCAGTGTGTCGTGCTCATTCGATAATCGCACAGAAATTGCCATGCAACTGGGTTTCGACGACGCTCGAACAATGAAATTCTGAAAATAAAACCTCAGAACTAAAAAAATTAAATGAAAATGAAGCTCTGGAAACATACACCCGGTTCCATCTTTCTCAACAAGTGTGTCGCAGTGGGTCGACCGACATGTTGTAAATACCTGAATCAACATCTTTCCACCCGAACGCGACAGAGAACAATTCGCTTTTCTAACAGGTAACGCCGAAGCGAAGAAGCGGCTCACCAGATTGGGTGACTTCGGACGATTTTTTCCAACAACGACACTTTTTTGTCACGTCGAGCTGTGATGCTTGTTAACGGCGACTGTAACAATTGCGGCCCGGCGTATTGAGGAATCGATGGAGGTCGTGGACGCTGAAACCACTTGTCGAAATATATAGGAAACAACAGAAGCTCGCGCAACATAATTCCTATTTTTCTTCCGATAGTTACAAGCAAAGGGATCAGCGTTGATCGGTCCCCTAAGGACGTCGCATACGTGTTCCATTCAGAATCAAAGGATGGCGAACGAGTATTTTGGCCTATACAAAGGCTTGCGGGGCCAGCGGCTATAACTTTCAGTGTCTTTACCTCCCAGAAAAGTCCGGTACCAATTTACCCCGGAGGCTTGCCTAGTCCGGGTGCACGACCGTGTTAATGCGACTAGCGCCTCTAACCACTGTACCACTTGCACCCGTGCACTTTTGATATGGACAGTTAAATGGACTCTTGTGTTGACGTGGTAGGAGGCGCCGCTTTCTCATGGTAGATCTGGCGATCATCGCCTAAGCTGACCGAACCCTCTTTCCATCCGCCGTTTGTTAAATTGATACCAGGCTTGTTTGCGAGGGTGAAGACAGTTGTACAGTGCCTGCCCTCATGGTCATTGTACAAATAAAATACGCCTTTATTAGGCGTCCACGACTCCGAATGGACGACGAATACGCAACCCTTAGGAGACCGACCTGCTCTCATCACGTTAACTATCACCTGAGAAACCCACTAAAGACACATCTTCCGATTGAGAATTATAGTAAAATGTGACACCCTGCTGTTACTACAACGCATTTGCGGATTATATCTTTGTGAATCAGATGCAGATGTTGTTGCGACACTTAAATTTTCGCAAAAACAGCAAGTCAGGCGGATTCGAACGTGGGTCTTAGGCCACGCCGAGGGATGCTTTACAGCCACCAAGCCGCATGATGTCATTACCAATTGAGTCCGTCAAGTCATTTTGGTAAAAAGTTACCGAAAAAAAACAAAGAAAATCAGAGCTACCCTTAACGAGTAGGGAGATCTATTTCACGACAATCTCACTACTAAGAGGTTCGCTCATCTACTTTTCTTCTTTTCTTCTCTCCACTTACACATTGCAAGATGATAGTTGAAACTGAGAAAGGTGCCAAGAGAGCGCGAAGGTACTTGAAATCATTGGAAATCGATCAAAACAAAGAAAACAACAAGCCAAAAAGCACAAAATTGAGCGGAACTAGATTTGAATGTTACAAAGGAACAAGAAGCCTACCTCCTCAGCAGATTCCGCCAACTCTTGCACTATGGGACTGTTCGAGTACTGCTGAGGCACCATCCACTCCGGGCCCATTCGCATCATACTTTTGTCCAACGGGCTAGCGGACGCGTCTGATATGTCTTAAAAAACGGAACATTAATTAAAACACTCAAAACACTAATTAGAAAGGCTACGTAAGTGATATGCCACTACATTACACTAGTATGTATGGTTAATATGGTTAAATAACTAAATGATATCAGAGGAGACAGATGGGTGAACAGCGGCTGCAGCGTGAAAGAATAGCATGAAGCACCATTTCACATAGAAGAGACTGGCCAGAAGGTGGGTCGAGCCACGTAAGTTGATTTTTCTTTATGTTTGCATTCTTCATGACACCCCGACAGTCAAATTAACACCATAAGCTAACTTTCGGCAAGGACATAAAACAAATATAAGCGATGTTTCGTCACATATTACGCCCATCTTACCGCGGACAGATCGATGAGAAGCAACGTCTCATTAGCTTCTTTTGAAGCGTTTTGAGTTCCTTTGCAGCTTGCTCATCCGTTGCTCGCTGTTCCGACACCGGCATGGAGGATTACATTAGAAAATTTTAAAAAATTACATATTAGGAAGTAAAAAAAACATGTTTGGATAAATCAAAAGGAATAGGTACACTAAGGTAAAGGTATCATTTGATATAGTGATAGGAGAATAGAGTGAAATTAAGGGAAGCAAGACTTGATTAACGGAAAAGAAGTACGACCTGTTTGGGACCTACATGACCGCACCTCCAAAGGTACTCTCATTTCGAAATTCAATCTTATTCGTAAGGTCGAAGCCCGTTGAAAAAGCGTGAGTAGAGACAACAAAAAAAAATCGCGGAGATCGGTCACTCGTACCCAGTCCTATGAGACAAAAAAGTTTTTATTCTATTATATCTATTTTAAGAATACAGAAGGAGTGTGTACCACTGTTCAAATGGAAGATGGGTAAAGAAGGTGAACGCAAAGTTACTAAAAACAAAGTGAACCCGAACTGAAACGAAGCAAATAGGTAATAAGCGTAAATCCACTACGGCTAAGAATGACCTACGCGCGCAGAAAAAGCTAAGGGTCAAACGAAAACGTCTGATTTACGTGACAATACACTACTACTTCTACTGCGTGAGGGCGTAATTATACTGGTACGACCTCATTCACAGCGCGAACGCAACTGGATCCGCAAATTACGCTACATGAAACACTTCAAAATATGAATCACATGCGTTCGTGTTTTGTTCAATATCGGCTCGTCGGCGCCGGACTCACGACATGATACGACCGTCTTGCATTGATCAGAAAAATTCCTCGACAAAATTCCTCCTTGACGCGCGTCTACATTTAATAACTTTACGATTGAAGAGGAATTGCATTTTCAGTGTTTTGCACTTTCATACATTGTACCGATAAAGAAGCTAAGACGAATACGTGCTGTGCGAGACAAGATGATCTAATCCGCTGAAAAGCATTCTCCACAGCAGTAATAAAATTCTTTAGAAAATATGGAGGAGGCGTTGACTGTGTTGACGTGATCGTCCTCCAAGGACTTGGCGGTCAACGTCGAATCGTTTGAAGATCGAACAACCGCGCTTGGTCGTTTACGGCTACTCCGCCATGGGATAATCCCGACGTCCTCGCCCTGTCTACACTTCAACATCTGATTGCGATTACGCCTAGGCGGAAAGCAGAAGCTCCAATTGTATCTGATGTGGGAGATACACGATCGACAAGACTACTACAAAAACCTCCTTAAGCTAAGTGATGGCGCCTATAGAATCTCCATTGGATATTTATAAAGGTAAAAAGAGAAACGGCGAAGACCGAAAGGATGCTCCCACAATAAGAATGACGGTGAATTGGGCTTTCTTCTAGTTCTTCTCACGATAACGCTCTACGTAACATGATTCATTTGTCGGGTACTTTCGCTACGATAGCTTCTGAACACAGTGAAGAGAGAACCTTCATCAGGTATTCAAGTTATTGTACCAGGGTGAGGCTGGTTGCGAGATCTAGGAGCGTTCAAGCTCAGAGAGAGCAGGGCAGTGAGGGAGGGACAGCCCGAAAGAGGGCCACTATCTACAGGGTGGTTACAAAGTATGTTCCGCAATTTCCTGATAGTCGTTCTTGAAAGAAGATCCCCGTTTCACAGAAAAAACCATAGATGTTTGGTAGAGCAGTACTGGCTTGTGTTCGTCTACAACTCCTACATCGGTCGGATCAACGTTCAACAAGTTATGCGTCCATCTTCTCATCAAGCCACCATCGCGCACCTTGTACACGAAGGACTTCGACCCGCGGAGATTGCAAGAAGGTTCCACATCAACGACAGGACAGGACCGCGAGGGCATCATCAACCGCTTCCTAAGCCAGGTCGACCCCAGACCGTCAACGTACCTGGAATCCGCAAGACCACCAAGAAGAGGAAACAGAGGAACGATCAGGGGAGCCTGAACAAGAATGCTTCTAACCTGGACATCTCACGACGAAGTGTTCAGAAAATTGTCCGAATTGAGGTAGGACTCTGTAGTTATCGACTCTTTTGTGGACAAATCGTGACTAAAGCGGAGAAAAGGGATAGGGTCGAAAATGTAGAAAAATTCTCGACTTCACTCGTGAGGGCCGCTTATACGACATCTTTTGGACCGATGAGAAAATGTTCGCGGTGGAAGTCGCGTGCAACAGTCAAAATCGCTGGCAACTTCTGTCTCCGACTGGGAAAACATCCCGAAAACGCCGTGTTCATACAAAGACCTTACTCTTGAAGTCTGTGATGGTTTGGAATGGTATAACTTCAGAAGGCAAGACACCGCATGCTTTCGTGGATAAAAATATCAAAATAAACTCTGACGTCTACCAGGAAGTTATTTTGTTTACTTTAATTTACTTTCTTGGGCTAAAGAGCACTTCGGAGAAAGACGATTTGTCCTTCAGCAAGACTGGGCTCCTGCACATGGGTCGAACTCAACAAATGCCTTTTGCGAGCAAAACTGCCCTCGATTCCGGGGCGAGGATATGTGGTCTTCTAACCCTCCGGACCTGAACCCCGTGGACTACTACGTATGGGGCTACCTACAGCAAAGGATCTCGTCAAGTTGTCACCGAAGTTTGGACGGTTCGAAGACAGCCCTCGTCAGAGGATGGCAAAAGATCGATGTCGACTACTTGCGGCAGACAGCCGAAGCAGTCACCAGGCATCTCGAAGCTTGTATCCGTGCAGAAGGAGATAATTTTGAACAGTATATGGACTGAATGATCTATGATAATTTTGTATATCACGAATAAAAATTGTATTGAGATATCTGTTATCGAGATTTAGTTTTGGTGAAAAAATCCAGAAGAACATACTTTGTAGCCACCCTGTGTATGTATGGAGGAGATGGCAGGCAGGTACTGCAATACTCGTGGAGGTGACAAATAGCGTCCGTGTACATAATCATGTAAGTGGCCAGAAGTGTGATAACCAACGTCCACCGATAGCACCCTTTTCACAGTATTAAAACGAGCGCGTTTTAGCGTTTTTACGGAACTCCGAAACATGGGGACGTCATAAGTGCGGCTCTTCCTCACCTAGAACGCTACTGCCATCCTGTGGATCCCATGGAAAAACTGGAAGAGCCACCGCCGACTTGCACCACTTAACCATGCGCATTTGCAACAAGCTATCAGGTGCAAACTGCCATAAATTGCGCTGCTTTCACGTGCACAGATGAAAAAAAGGTTCTCATCCTTCGAGCTCGGCTAATCCAATAGTCTCCTGCCCACATACGAAGTGATAGTTCTACGAAATTAGAATAGTTCTACGAAATTAGACTGAACGCTAGATTACTTGGGACTGAACGCTATGCTTCCCATTCCGGAAAGAGCCCTTGCCAATCGTTTCCATCAAGGACCTTGTTGGCTAGCTGGTTCTCCATGAAAGTTGATGGAAGTAGACGTCTCTGGCCTGACGGAACAGAAGCTGTGACAGGAGCTCCGTCTGATCATCATCTAGTGTGCTACTGCTCATCAGGACATCTCCAGCTAAGCAGCGGTCGACAGTACAATCGAGCCGAATCAAAACTTCACAAATGCCAATCTGCCGATGTTCAGAAGTCGTACGACTCCGTAACTCGAAAATGTTGGTCCGAAAAACACGTCGCCGAGCAGCGAGGTGATACTGATTTTCATCCAATCCTTGGCCAGACACTGATCATTTACGACAAAGTGAGAGCTATGTGAGGCCCGCTCGAGAAGAATCTATATGCGGCCACTGAGAGAGAATGCACTTGAACATGCATTAAGTTTAAAAAGAATCGATCTGCTGAAGACTTTTTCCCAGGTCTGGAAAATACTACGGCTGTTGAGCATAAACTACTAAAAATTATTGAGCACGTTCTGCACCAACGATCATGAAAACAAGATCCAGCACAAGCTGTTTTTGTGATTAAACATAGCAAACTGGAAGTAGCAGATTATTACTGCGAAAAAAAACTGAAAAAAAAACCACACGAAATCTACAACGAGTGTACCACTCGAGATCAAGTTCAAAAGCCCTGATTTGAAGTACTGATGGGAATGGCTGATAAAGAAAAGTTGATAAAAAAGTTCAATTAGAATAATATCAACGGTACGAGTAGATTAATCTAAGCGGCTAAAATGCCAGCCAACCGCTTCTAAATTAAGTGTATAACTGCTTTTCAGAAAGTGTCAGAGAAGTGCTAGCGCAGCGGCAACACTTCGAATGGAAAGCTGAAAAATGTTGAATGATGCTTAAAGAACGCCTTGCACTATTCGACACTGATAAATAGTGAAGTATTCGCGCGAAAAAAAAATAAAAACGAAAATCCTTCAAATTCTTCGAAGTTTTTTTTCGGTTTTTTTTTAGCTCTTTCGAGGATCGAAAATATAGTAAAGAACAGCGGCGGTGACCTGTTCCGAATGAAAATGATGCGGAAACAACAGCAAAAAGAGAAAGATAAACAATAGATCAGTCAGTACCAGTGTGTGCTGCGGCCACACTCGATGTAATGTCCTCCATCTGCACACTGATCGAGTCCGGCTCGCCTTCGTTTCCGCTTTCGTAATCGTGTCTGAAACTACAGCAATCGGGTGCCAAGATACGTACAACTGGAATAATATGCACGAATAAAGAATAATATGGTGCAATAATATGCGTGTACACACATATGTACTATGGAGCATAACGAATTTCATTGTTGCTCCGTAAGCTGGCATATTCTTAGAGTAGAAAATTGAATAATAATTCAACTGACGATAACATGATAGTTCTTCAGATAAAAATTTAATAATACTGCAGCTTATGGTCTCCAGTCACATTACTCTTAAAAATACACTGCCATCTCTGACATTGAACAGTGCAAAAATATAATGATGAAACGATGCTATTCCCGTCATCTTGAGACTTGATCATTGTTTAATATACAACCTTAACAACAAGACGTTATACTGACTACGGTCCGCTGCCGAGTATGAACGGCCCTTGAGGGAGCTAAATCAAACCAACAACACATGGCGGTGAGGGAACAGAGGCTCGTGACCACCCAAGTAGAAAATTATCAGGTTAAGGACTTGTTCAGACGACGCGCGTCGAAAATGCAAAATTGAAGCTCAATCAATAATTAACGTCATTGATCGAATTTGCTCCATTGCGTTAGTGGCGCAGTCCGGTTGCGCCTCATACAGGCAAAAAAAATTAGGCATATAATCACATAGGAAAGAAATTGAACGAAAAAAGTGAATTTTGTCAAAATTTCCATTAATAAGGAATAGCAGCCTTCAAAAAAACCCGAGCGACCAGTAAGTTTGCCTATATGAGGCGCAACCGGACTGCGCCACTAATGCAAAAGAGCAAATTCGATCAAGGGCGTTAATTATCGATTGAGCTTCGATTTTGCATTTTCGACGCGCGTCGTCTGAACAAGCCCTAAGACATCTCGTAAGCGATCACGAAGGTTGGCGTTTGCCGAGGTTGGCGAGATTTATCAAGGGTGACCTCAAACGGTTGGAGCAACACTATTGGACCGCTGGGTTAGAAATAACGGCCGTTGCGGAGCACAGAGGACACAGCATGTTCGCCGAACCGAAATGTTAGGAAAGGAAAGAACGGATAAGTCTCCAACCGAATACCGTTGGTTCAAGATCATCGTTTCGAAAAAATAAGATGGATGTCAGCTGCGATATTCCTGGTATAAAGCAAAAGATAATGGATGGTATGGTTCACCTGGAAGCAGAAAAGACCCTAACTATTCCATCAAATAGAATTCAGTGTACGCTCTTGATTGATTATCTATAAAAATGAGAATGGTGATGTGTCAAGCAGCAGAGAAAGACTAAACGGCTTGGGATCAAGGAAGCAGTGAAATTAAGTGAAGACCACAAAGATTTTCGGTTGAAAAGAAAGGAGATATCCCCGTTCCCCTGCGTCAGATTGCAAATTTGACTCTACCGTATCCACAGCCATACGAATGCAGTGTAACAAATTTTATCCACATAGCTTTTACACTTGAAACTCGCACAAAAGTCGGAAAACACTCCTAAAACAACCGGTATTCAGAAGCCTATGCAAAATTTCTTTATGATTTCAAATAATCTAAAGAATCAATAGCCATAATAAATCTGGGTATATCAATCTTGGTGTCCAGCTGAAGCATCACTATTCCAATATATTCAACGTTATGTCAAGGTTTAATGACAGTCGGACTTGGAGTATCAAAACAATCACACCATCCTACTGATGAGGTGCTAGCTAATAAGATGGCAGATAATCTGGAAATTTTTCGAAAAAATGGAGCTTATTAAAACTCCCATGCTCACAATCCGCATAGCACTTATGCCAATGTTGAAGACTTTTAGATAGGTTGAACGAAAAACAAAAACCACAAGTGGTAAGCAGAAAAGCACATGACAAAACATAAAGAAAACTGTCTAAAACGATGAGAGGAATAAAGAAAGCATAATGAGAGCATAATTAGTACGCCTGCAATATTACTGCAGGTAAGTAAAATAGGTGTGAGGTATCAAAAACTGTGGTCGTTGGGAGTAAGCTTTCTAGTACACGATAACGGGCAGAAGGAACCGGCTCTTGATAATTGTTCAGACATAGGCGCAAGTCTCCGGACATAGTGGCGCCCATGAATTAGATCAACCTTTTCGAAAAGTAGATTACTGTAGAATTATACAGCATTTACATCACTAGCACAAAAGAGCGCGATCAAATCGAATTCTGATGAGAAATGAAACAAAAACGTTCAGAAATGAAAATGCTATTATTAGAAGCCAGATGTAAGGCGCACAATGTGTTAGCGACGTGGTGGCGAGCGATTCCTGTAAGGCTGCGCGGCGAACTCGCGCCAGACTTAATTGGTTCTCAAAAAACAGCATCGATTTCGTCCTCACGATCGATAGGGGCCGCGAATATAAGAATCAGTTCGGAGGAAGAAAGGAAATAGTTGGAATCACAAGATGATTTTCTCTTGGAATGTTGATCCTTTCCTAAGTTCTGCTTGATCACCCTTTTTTGAACACTGTATCCAGCTTATAATCTAGCAGCAGAAGCATATGTAGTTCTAGAAATCGGTTGATTAACGCACTGTCCACGTCGAGCACGGCTACATATTTTCTCTGCAGGCTAGTAGACAGCGTACGGCTTCACTTAGAAGAGCTTGGGTAACTTTTTGGGTATCATGAACCACCGCGGTTGTTTGCTGATTACCAAAGTGCGGACAGTCCACCTCTAGCTGTGAAGTCTGAGGAAGCAAAGGAAGTGAGATAAGTTTGAGTTAATGCACTCAACAATCCAAGATCCTATCCAAAAAAATGAATCGGCTGTTTCAAGTAACATAGAAGAACACGACAGGCTAGGAACCAAATTCACGAATTATTTAATACATAATCGTTGTAAACCTCGAAATATACCCCGAACTATCGCTTGTTTACCAACGCGGGCTATGGGATGTATTCAGGGTTTATAAGGGATACAATGCCAAGAACCTCGGTATTCTCTAGGACCTTCGAAAAGCTTCTGAAAAAGAGAATCGTTGAACATCTAGAGGAGCACTCGATTATATCTCAATATCAACATGGTTTTAGAAAAGGGAAATCTACTGTCACAACTTTGCTGCAGTCGATGAATGACTGGTCAGCGGCTATTGATAAAGGTGCTTCTGTGGATGTCATCTATCTTGATTTTTCCAAGGCGTTTGATCGAGTTTCTCATTCGAAACTGATTTTCAAGCTGGGGTTAGTTGGCGTACACCCGAGAATCATCTCTTGGTTATCATCGTTTCTTGAAAACAGAAGTTATCGAGCGCGTGTGAACTCCCGTTTATCAGCACCTAGGTGTGCCCTCAGTGGCGTACCCCAAGGTGGGGTACTTTCCCCAATCCTTTTTAATATCTTTACATATGAACTGCCGGGACTACTTATCTCTACTGGTGTGAGTTGCTGTGCATTTGCAGATGATGTAAAAATATATCACAGTGTAAGCGACTCGTGTTCCCAAAGTAAACTTCAGAGTGCTATTGATGTTGCCCGGCTGTGGTCAATCGACTGGGGTCTACCATTGTCTGAGAGCAAAACTAGTTTATTGCACATTGGATCTTCTAATGAGCACTACGAGTATTTCCTTGGGGATTCCAGGGTGGAGCATGTAAACGAAGTTAAGGATCTCGGTTTTTTAGTTAATAATAAGCTTACGTATGATAAGCATTGTGAGCTTGTAGCACTGAGAGGCTCTAGAATGGTTGCTAACCTTTTTAGAGCTCTAACAACCAGGGATCCCAAAATTCTTGTCCGAGCTTACAAGGTGTATATAAGGCCTATTCTCGAGTATGGCACTGTAATTTTTAGTCCGTATAAGAAGAAAATGATTAAGAAACTTGAATCAGTGCAAAATAATTTTACTAGAAGAGTTCTAATTCGCGT
Source organism: Nippostrongylus brasiliensis (assembly GCA_030553155.1). Lineage (NCBI taxonomy): Eukaryota > Metazoa > Nematoda > Chromadorea > Rhabditida > Heligmosomidae > Nippostrongylus > Nippostrongylus brasiliensis. Next base: position 15,336,760 of record CP130736.1, read on the forward strand.
CCATGGATTCTCTTATGATAAGATACCATCATACAAGATGCGCAACGCCACTCTCGGTCTTGAGCCTTTGGAATTGAGAAGAAGGAAATTCGACTTGATCATGTTCCAGAAAATCCTCCATGGAAAAAGTGGGCTCATTCTTAATGACTTCTGTACTTTGCAGCGCTCTTGTACACGAGGGGGGCTTTACAAACTACGGTTACCTTTAGCTAAACAGGATATAGGTTTCATTTTTTTGCAAACCGAGCGGGATCAGAGTATTACAAATTGAGCAGGAAAATAAGCATCCCGGTTTAATTGAAGGACTTTCTTAGATTGTTAGACTCCCATCTCTCTGTTTCTGATAATTTTAGCATTTACCGTTAGATGTTCGTTTTTTATGTTGAACACTAACTTATATGTTCCATTTGTGTTATCTTGCGTTGGTTTGTTGATTTTATTGTATACCGCATGACGCATTCATGTAATAAAGAAGAAGAAGAAGAAGAAGAAGAAGAAATGCCAAACGGGCGGCTTGAGATCAAGGAAGCAGTGAAATCAAAAGAAGACTATGAAGGTTGTCGGTTGAAAAAAAGATATGCTCGTTCCCTTCACTTTACCGACGCGGGTTTCTAGGGTTCTTAAAACTCGGAGTAGTAGCGGCGAGCAAACCCTGTGTAAACCTTGAATAAATTCTGAACAAACCCCGCCGAGCATCGAGAAATCGCGATTTTCACATTATTCGAGGTTAGTTACAGGTTTTACGGCAGGAATGTCAACCATGAATTCGAGCCCAGGATGAAGAATGAAAACGAGCGCTGGAAGCGGAATAATTCTAAAGATAACAATTTCTGGTCCATGTCGTTTTAATAGGCGCGATAGAAAAGCTACGAAAAAATGAACAATGAACAATGGAAAAATGAAAAAATGGAAAGGTTTTTGAACGAACGATCCCTCAAACTCCTTTTCTGCTCATTCAGGCTCTAACGAAGACGGAATGAATGAGCGGGCCAAAACGTTAGCCGAAATAAATTTGCACCACATTGGCTAATCAGCTTCAATCTATAGCTTATTACGAAAAAAAAAAGTTTAAAAAATCATACCCAAGTGCACAAATGAACTGTGATCAAATACTTAGTGAGCACACATCGATATTCCCTACCATCGACCAGTAATGCCATACTCGGTCAACTGTTGACAGCACGTTTGCTCCACTCGCGCGCAAAGTTTATTTGCACAGACATCCTCTTCAAAAATATCCTCGCCACACTGCGCGATTCGTCAAGAGCCTATCGCCAGTAATACGCCGGCTTCCTACGAATCAAAACACTTTAGCTCTCGAGTGACTAACATGAAATGAGCTTCTTTCAAAGTGTAGTAGACTGAAGCCGATAAGCTAAGATTGATACAAGTTTATTACGACTAACGCTTCAGCCAATTCGCCATCGTCAGAGCCGGGGCGAGGTGAATCGGAGAAATCACTCGACCAAAAGGAATTTCAAGTCACAGCTGTGAGTCACAATGCATTAGGAGAGATAGGCCCTTGTTATACTTTCGCTCACCCCCCAGCGTAACTCGTCCATTCAGTATCAGACACCGTGGGGCCAGACACGTTTGTACGAGTTATCACGTTGACGCTGTCGTGGTAACGCTCACGGGCTGTTATGCACACGCTAGCGAACCTTCCACGCTCTCGTCGCTGCGCATTGCACTGCGATTGGCCCTTTCGCTGGGGGTGGGTCGATCACCTCGCGGATTGCTCTGTATGCTTCGGGCGCGTGCGTGCGTGCGTCGCGTGCTCAGTGTCTGAGGGTTAGCGGCTGGGCGCTCACCGCTCGCAAGCAGCTGACGCTCACCACGAGCGAAGGTGTAGCAAGGGCCATAGACAAATGTTCATTGATGAACTGTCGCCGATTTTCTAGTAGTATAGCTTCCTTCAGATGCCGATTAAGGTAAGCAGACACAGTATATCTCATCGCCTCTGAAACTCCTTTTATTCAGCTTCAAAAACCGGGGAGACTATAGCAAAATGACATTTCTCGCGCAGTGTTATACAGCAAAAAAAACTGAATAAGCCGAAGAAATGCTGATTCGTTTTAGGACGGACATACCGCCCACTTTACTGTATTGGATGCTAGTAGCCGAATACTAAAAATTCATTTCGTATTCTCTGAAGTAAAAGCTACAAATTAGCACTGTGCAACTTAATTTCTTCATGTAAAAATACATAATTTACAGCAATAATTGACTTGAGAAGTGCTGAATCGCAGGAGGGAAGCAAAATACATAATGAATTAAGGTGAAGGATTGAAGTTTTCCAAAATGCAAATGCGCCACTTTCGGAACTGGAAACTAACTTGGAGAGATGCACGTCTAGGGAGCCATGTTTTCACGAACCACACGGTTTGCTCGCCACTCGCCACTCGCCACGTGTGGAAACGCGCACAGAGTTCAGGAAAAATGATTGAGACATACAAATGTGACGTCTTCCACCTCGGCTGTTACCAAAAGAAAAAACGTTGTGTGAATATACACTATTTAAAGAAACTCTGTTCAGATATGGATCACTGAACGCCACCGACTGAACACCATATGTGATATAACTTATAAGAAAATCAAGCACGACTACATTCGCGTAACAACTATGTCAAATCAAATCAAATAAACTCCGAGTGGCGAGCAAACAGTGATTCATCAACGCACAGCTGGGCTTGTCCAAAGTCTGTTAGGCCCTTATTATACATTCGCTCGCGGTGAGCGTCTGCGATTTGCGAGCGGTGATCGCGTGCGCCGCTAACCTCAGACGCCGAGCACGCGACGCACGCACGCACGCGCCCGAAGCATATAGAGCAATGCGCGAGGTGATTGCCCCACCCCCAGCGAAAGGGTCCATCGCAGTGCAATGCGCAGCGACTAGAGCGTGGAAGGTTCGCTAGCGTGTGCGTAATAGCCCGTGAGCGTCACCACGCCAGCGTTACCATGATAACTCGTACAAACGTGTCCGGCCCCACGGTGTCTGATACTGAATGGGCGAATTACGCTGGGGGGTGAGCGAACGTATAACAAGGGCCTTAGAGACTTATACAGAGCACACTCGCTCCTTTCGGGGCGAGGACTCCAGATCTCGCGGTACCTACTAACGGCGTATAACCAACGAATGAACGCTAAAACCAACTCCGCTGCGCGTTAATAAATCTCGATTCGAACTCCAGGGCCCAGATTCACGAACGGACGAGCGGTCTCCGAAGCCGCGGCGCAGCAAGAACCAGACGGCAGAGTCGATGAGAGATTGCGTTCAACATAGGAAGTTTAGGATAAGTAGACAAAGGTGGGCGCCGTTCAGGCTATATCTCGGGGTTTATCTGGGATTTACCAATGATGAATCTGGGCCCAGATAGGATATATTTCGGGGTTTACAGCGAATACACCATCATGAATCTAGACCCTAAAGTGTTTTCCGTCAACAACTGTATTGGAGACTGGCGGCGATTCGGCGTTACATACCCGACATAGATCGGGCACCAGCTGTCTGGAAAACGGTTTCCGACCCCGTTAATTGTTTTTGAGAACAAATGACCCATCTACGTTACAGCGAATGCCGAGTGCTTACGAGCTCACTCGTCACGAAATTCGTAGAGGACCTGATTTATCACAAGGAGAACTAGGAAACTCAAGAAATCCAAGTTCCGCGATAACATCTGCGATTTCATCTTGAAGCGATGTACGAAGTATGGATGGATGGATGGAGAATGAAAAAGGATGAAAACACGGAACGATGAAGATGTGGCATCCCATCTTTATTCCTGCGTTTTCACTGGTTATAGATACGTACAATAGAGGAGTTTGTCGTTCCAACGATACTAAGTTCCTAGCAAAAACCCAACTGTAGGGCAAACATGAACCTGCCTTTTTGAACGCTGCGGTACCAGACCTCTAACCAACCTAGAATAAAAATAATATCCGCGTCAAAAAAAAACACCTGTCAAACGCTCCGGCTGCGACGACTTGGTTCGAAACTTTTTCGACGAACCTTTCTTTGTTCGGCATAGTACTCACGAATCGACAACCTTAATTTGAGCTCAAAACAAAACGTCGGAGGAGACTCTCAGCGTGGTTTTTGGAAATCTACTAGCGAGTTCCGAATAAGTGTTGTATAACATATTTCTACTGGGAATTGTTGCTCTTAAGGTTATTTCCAACATGTATTGCACTTTTCTGTATTCCATATGTGGCTTTCGTCCGCGTCCTGAATAAAGAAATAATTAAATACAAATAAAATGAATAGTCGGAGTGAAGTTGCGGCTTTGAGAACGCAGGGACGGACAATGCGACGAGTTTCGCACAGCTACCGGTCGTGGAGGAGCGCAAAAGTCCTCATTTCGCTCACAGGGACAACACGGGAAAGCGCGCACAACTGTTTTTCTAAAATGACACTGCTCTGTGTAACCGTACCTGCGCACCGCTGTTTTGCATACCGAGTAAATAAAGATAAAAGGTTAAGGTGTCGGCGTTGATCAGTCCCCTAACAATAAGGACGCACCTCCGTATTCGCGTCTTAATCAGAATCGAAGAGGCATGGTGAATTCGTATTTGGCCCATACAATGACTTGCTGGGCCAGCCGCTATATCAAGCCAGCGTCTTTACCCTCCCAGACAAGTCTGATACCGATTTACCCGATCCCGAAGGTATGGAAGGCATGCTTAGCCCGGGCGAGGATCGATCGCTAGGGCATGCGACTGTAAACAGTGCCCTTACCACTGAACCACGAGCCCAGAGAGTAAATAAATAATAAATAACACTTTCCCTCTCACTACCCAAATTAAAAAGTGATCCGGGAGCTTGTTGAAGGTTTCAACGGGGTTGCTTCGGGTTATTTCTTGTCAAAACATCGCCTACCAGCGCTAAATACGAATATCACATTGTTTTTGACCAATAGTCGATTTCAGCGGCTTACAGTACAGGTGAAACTCAAACCTCGATATACCCTGGGAAATCAATATCCTGGAAAAGTGTAATAATCGTTATCAGCGCCCTATATCACTGACGTTCGCCCCCCAGCGTCTGCCAGCGCAACTCGTCCCATTCAGTATCAGACACCGTGGTAGCAGACGTGCATGTGTTAGTTGTCTCGGCAGGACAACTAACACATGCACGTCTGCTACCACGGTGTCTGATACTGAATGGGACGAGTTGCGCTGGCAGACGCTGGGGGGGGGGGGGTGAGCGTCGGTATAACAAAGGCCTATAATAAAAGAGAAAATGGAGAGGTGGAGTGGGGTGGTGAAGCGGTGGAGTTTCAAATTAATCTGTCAAAAATCAGAAATCGGTCGATTTACAAGAAAGATCATATTCGTGATCTGCACTCCAAATAACCTCCGCAGAAGATATTTGGTAAAGGTGGAGTGAAAATTTGTTTCTGACCACCAGCGAGCGAGAAGTAGTGCTCAAATCCATGATCAACGCTACAAATAACTTCCGTAGAAAGATTTCAGCCGACTCGTTGATTTTGACCTGGTCACCCAAATTGATGGTATGCGTGATACTTGGCCAAAATTCGAAAAACACAATATCAGAACCATTACCAGCATGCGAAATATGACCTCTAGACGAGATTTCTGTGAAATCGCTAATCGGGCTATTTCAGTAAACACAGTAAATGGATCCAGCAGTTATTCATGAAACAAGCAACAGGTTCGTGATCAGTCGCTCAGTTGATCGGATGGAAAGAAAACTGAAAAAAGATTGAGCAACAAAAACGCTCCATCAACAGAAGTGCAAAAAGTGATATACTACCGCAGAGAATTGCCCATTACATGAGTGCTACGGAGGTTGGGGTGTAGCGCTAAGGAAAAATTCTCCAAGATGTATTTTTCAAAAAAAAATACTTATTAGATTCATATTCCACTATGCCGGACTTGAAAATACATGTTTAAGAACAATCTGAACACTGTGAAATTTGGTAAGTACAGCAAGTACAACACCGCTGGTTGCGTCCCCAATTCACATATTCACGTTTCACTAACACATAGCACTACTATGTGTTAGTGAAACGGTACAGACAGTTTGAGACAGCCAAAATTTTCATGAGAAAGAGAGATTTTCGCGATCAATCATCGGATCAGCTCTCTTTGAAAACCACTGAAAAGAAATGCGACGACGCTGTTAACAAACATGAACAAATGAAAACCGCTAATTACTATGACTGGAAGTGGGAATTTGCAAAGAATGAACGGTAAACGAAACATGCATAACTGCACAAATACAATATCGTTGCAAAATTAAATTAAATTCAAAGCATTTGAAATCGTCTGCCAACCGCACAAATGATCAAGGCGTGAAATAGACTGCCATCTACACATTACGTACGAAGCGATATATTCGACGAGACAAAATATACCGTTTCCCCATGTGGCATTATCTGGAGCAGCTCAACGAAGAGAAGCCGTGCTGCTTTCTGAACGACGATGGAATGGCAGGATAGAGGGTGTCTATCCTCTTGGGATTCGGTCAAATAATAGTCTAAAAGTGATTCGAAAATAGCATTGTGTTTACAAGCGGCCGTGACAATAGGAAACCAAGCAACTACTCAGGTTACAAACCACCCCGAAGTCATTCAGGTAAGGCTGGGTGATGCAAAGACTCGCGCATCGTACTGACGGCGCAAATTGGCACGAAATATGACTGGACAGTCCTAACGTGTCGTGTTTCATGCCAGTTTGCGCGACAACACAGCAGCGCACCGCACCAGCCGGCCGAGGAATTTTACGGTAGTAATTGTAAGAATAAAAATCAAAGACTTTCTCTTCCTGATGATATCTATAGAGACATCACTACCCCAATCGTGTTGTGATAATATTTATTTATTCATTATTTGGGCGCGGGTGGTGTAGTGGTAAGAGGCACTGCTGACACTGCACGGTCGATCGATCCACGCGCGGACAGATCAAGCTTTCCATCCTTCCGGGGTCGTAAGTTCGTACCGAACTTGTCTGGCAGGGTAAAGACACTGACTTCGAAGAGCGGCGGCCGCGCTCGAGCCATTGCATGGGCCAGGTACCCTTTCACTAGGTCCCTGCGATTCCGAATGGAACATGAATGCGGTGGCGCGTTCTTCGGGGACTGATCTTTTACACGAAATATTTGTTTTTTCAAGTACCGGTGCAGTCAAATCTTTTAGTAACAACGCTTAACCTTGCTATTAGTTCTTGTCAGAACTACAAAAAATTGAAACAACACCGCCGAAGTGATAGCCTTCCCATTTCAACCTTCCTCATACAAACGTAACACTCCATAAGACGTCATTCAGCTCCCGAATCTTTTAGCCGTCCTTTCACTCCATCTAAACAGCGGATCACACCTATATCACCAATCCGCTTGAGTTGTTCTGGTTGCCCACATTTTACATATTTACTAAGGTCGGTGCTGAAGGAAGAGGTGCTCCTGAAATACCATAATTCGACGCCTACCTTTTGCCACTTCTTCCGATTTTCAAGGAGAGAGCATCACCCGGGTGGAGCTGATTTACGCTTGAGCAAAGGTGCACGGATTTAGAGCCCCGCGGCGTCTTAGAGCAGTTAAAGGGGATTGATCGACTCCATCAAATAACGAATAAAAGCACATGATAAAAGTGATTCGTTGAATACCGTGCTCACGACGTCAATTCCGAACGCTTCAAAATGAATCATGACCCGCTGTGAAGGTTTTCGTGCACTGAAAAAGTGCCGGCTTTGTTTGGGCTGGATACGGGCGTCGGGGTCCTTTGATGGCTACACGAAGAACGACCTTTGCACAGATGCTCTATAAAGCCAATGCGAATTGTTGACCGATCGACAGGCATAATTACCCATTTTTGAGAAGAAGCATGCACTGGTGCTTTCACTCATGACCCATATCTAGACGTTTTTCAGACAACTGCACATGTGTAGGTCTATTCGTAACTTTGGCATAGATACCTTCGCAAGATTGATTTTCCATGAGAGCGTATGTAACCTCAACATTGAAGGCCATTTTCTGCATAACTAGTTGACATATATTTAAAGGAAAATGATCTTTACCAAGTAAAGACGTTGTCAATAAAATACTCAAATTCGGCGCTTTTTTGATCGCGAGGAACACAAACATAATAGAATATTGTGTTCGTAACGTGATCTTAAAATTTTTCCCGTTTTTGACCATCGAGAACGTTGTTCCAAAATGAAACGAATTAATCAAATGACGGATTGAAACGGAAATTTATATCCTATTAAAACGAAGAAATCACGTTCTAACAAAATACGACGTTGGATTGCCGGCACTCCTGGCGGTTGCTGATATATCTCTGTTTAAAATTACAGAAAACAGCTTTTCAAGAAAATCATGGATCAGTGCTTTTTAGGGTAAGGTTATCAAACCTATCAACAGCCTTTCGGTTTGTGCAATTTGTAGGTACTTGAAAATGGTGACATATCTTTCTGATCGCTTGTGCCAGGACACATTCACATTGGACGGAGAATTCTATTTTGAAGAGAACCTTACCAACTAGACATTATATCCCATACCTCGACTACATTTCAAGGATTCGCGCTCGCACAAGAATCAGATCGAATCCAAAAGGGCAAAGCACGACTAAAGAAATTTGCACTTCACGATTCGAGAAATCAGAAAATTAGATTAAATGTTGCGGAGATCATCGAAGAGTTCATGAAGTTCTTTACTGACATTCCTGCTATGGTTCATAAAACATACCACGAATAACACCCAAACTGTCATTCATCAATGCGCGCGGATGGATGGTTAGACTATACTCCACTTAATTGAAGGAACAAATATTCAGAGACTTCAAATGTCATGGAGATGGCGATTCATTAAACTAGTGGAGGTTTATTCCGGGAGCGGAAATTCATGATTTCCTAATCGTCGAAACGCCTCAAAATAGGACTTTTGCCTAGTCCAGTAATCGGAATTACTCGCATAGGAAAATTCTACTTGACCAGCTCATTAATTTGCGGTGAGAGAATCGTCCGTAGGGACTGCTGAAGAACACCAGGAAGGCGTCTTTGGAATAAGCATAGCTGTGAGCACCGTCGTACAGTGCCGTCGTCGAGGGGAGGGCCATCGTCCCACGTAAAATTGCAGCAGAATTGCGTCTTGGTGACCACACGTTCCCCACGAGCTCCATTCGTCCAGCGATCGGTCCATCAGTGGCCATCTACGCCGTCGTGAAAGACCGCCAAAGCTTTCCCACGTGCGGTCCTTCTCCTCGTCGTCGTCCATCGATCGACGATCGGCGATTCCGAACGTCGTGATCGGTGACACGGGTTTTTGAGGCGACGCAGTGAATGGCACCCGACCGGTGGCGTTCGGATGGACCGTCGCCGCGGCGGTTACTCATTGCCGCCGCGGCAAAGTCCTTTGCCGCGTCGCAGTCGCCGACGGAATAGCGAGTTTTCTCACTGAAAAAACCGCTGTTTCGACGGTGACTCGCTCCTTCACGCCAGCATCAAATCGGGTCGCCGCAACCCTTCCAAAATAGGTTCTCTCATAGTTTACCCTATCGCACGCTCTGCGATCTCATAGTGACGGGCTGTCGAAAAACTGAAATGAATAGTCCAAGTTCGACCGTCAATAAGTCATGGTATTACAATAGAGATGACTTGACGATGGCTAGACCGATTACCGAGATAAGTTTTCCACCTTTATACTAGAAGCACATGTTGTAATGGTGATGCTAGGATCATAGCGAAAATGGCGATTCAGGCGGGTTCGAACTCACTTCTCTGGATTATTCGAGTTGGCGTGATGTTATACCAGTACGTAAACAAGCTAACCCTTACATTCCCAGTTGTTTTTTGCCTTTTCAGGATCCCTTCTTCGGTAATAAGAGTAAACGCTTTCCTTCTTGCCGTATGGGGAAAATAGTTCACTACCTGGAATCCACCTCTCAAAGCTGTGTTACTATGTACATAACAGTGATCTCTGCTATTGGAAATTGAAGCCACTTCATTCAACCCATTAACGACCGTGTGTCCCGCCGGCATGACACACCTTTTTGTCCACGGTGGTCCCTACGCTTCCTCTCTCTTGGGAGACACTGTGGATAGGAGTGTCCATTTAGGCAAAGCTACTACCCATTCTATATTTTCCGTTTTATCAAAACGTCAAGATATTCATCAAGTGAATGACCTTTCAATAAGCTCAAAGAAGGGTCTGAAAATCGTCTACTCCTAATGGTTACATAAGGAAGCTTCAAGATCAACAATATACACAGAAAACTTATTCTTATGATCATTTCGAAAACAATTAATCCCGCTGAGGCACTCTCATCACTGCACGTGCGCGCGTTCCCCCGCGCCAGACACGCAGGGAGCGGGCGGTCGTCAATGGGTTAAGTGATCTGCTAAGTAGTCTGCTTCGGTAGTTGTTTCTCTAGAAGATGGTACTAATTAGATTTTTGCCCGTACCGAATTTAACTGAACGACCTTTTCTGTTTTTTTCGGGTTCCTCAATGTTTTCATGGTTATATAGAAATAAATTAATAAAGATAACCTTTTCAGAGCCGAAGTGTGTGGTCCACGCACGAAAAGTTGCCGAAATTCGCACATCCGCTACCACAATGCCCCGGTGAAATTTGCGATGGACAATTGAATCCCGGCTGAGCCAAGATTTTTGTGAGTAACTTAACAATAGTTCGAAACCATGTAGGTATTTCTCTTATGCGACCTAATCGTCTATCGATTATAAAACAGCATGTAAGAGGAAATTCTGTGAGGAACGTTCGGTAGCTTTCGCTTAATCAATTTGCTTTGAAAATCAATCTGCAAAGCAAGTTTTTTGAGATAATATTTCCATCCAAAAAATTCTTCTTGCATACTCAACTAGCATTTATTTGTGTAACGAAATATTAATTTTTCTATTTTTGATTTATACACACAACAGCTGTTAGAATGGAGTAGTAAGTGAGCATTTCACTCATAGGACAGAAGGGAAAGGTCCATGGAGGGACCGCTGCTTAAAGAACTGCAAAAAGCTTATAGCTCCACTGAAAGCTCATCTGAAAGCGATGAAATTATCTACCGAAAAAGCCCCTCGATAACTTCTTCTTTTCCTCTATTTGATTCCCACAGCTGGATGCCATCTGGCTATAAATTTCAACCACAAATGCGCTGTTACCGGTTGGAAATTCATATCTCTGCAAACCACACTAGAAGTCAAGGGTAGAGGCGATGAGGAGAGGTCCCCTATTTGAATATGAAGAATTCAAATCGAAATTCAAACAGACATTTCGTCTCGAGTGATGGTTATGCGAAACTCTACGGAAGAAGCTTGCATTCTGAAAACCCAGAACGAGAAAATATCAAGAAAAATAATGAAATATTAAAATCAAAGCATGAGCTCGACTATCGCGAAATTATTTCCATCGAAGAACCCATGGAGGAGAACCGGTTTATTTCCCACCAAAAGCACGCCTGTAGAAGTTCATATGTACATATATCATAATCATTGAGCCGTCGAAAAGTTCATTTAAATGGAAGAAAAAGGTTTCAAGAAACATTTCATTTAGGCGAATCAAACTGCTCAATGGTGAGAAACGAAGAAATCGCGTGCACACGAGCACTGACAATTTTGAGCTCATGTTCTAAGTTAGAAGATGAACGTTAGACGAGAAAATGACTATTTTAGAGAGTGAAAATTTTTCCATGTTTTTTTTGCAATTCTGAAGGAAGTCTCAAATATGTTTACCACAATCCATCGCTGTAGAACCCCCCATCGATGTCACTTCTAACAGTATTTGGTAAGTAAAACTAAAGATGTCGATCATTCCTCTAAGGACGCGCCACGTATTTGTATTTCATTCAAAATCGTAGACGCCCAGCGAATCGGTATTTAGGGCCCCTTCAGACTTTGCTGCGTTGGTGCCATAGTAATGATGAAACATAGGGACCGGCGGTGCACGCGACAGCAGCGCAGTAGCGGCGGCGTTGCAGCCGCGTTCATGGTTTTACTGCGGCGGCGCTGCCTCAGCGTTCCCTCAGCGTTGCTGCAGCAGTGAATGTCCCGGGTCTTTCTTTGTTGCGGCAACAAAATCTGTCTCAACAGATCTGCCTTGATCAAATTATTTTTCGCTGAAATTTCGCTTACTAAGTTAATAGGGGCGCTGATCACGAATGTATGCATGTATGTTTATTACACAGATGGTAAGCCACCTATGTGAAAAAATAAAATGTCAAGTACATGGCATCAAATCTCAAAATTCAATTGATCAAACAGCGGATGTGACATCCGTTTCCAAATTAGTTCGCGAAAACCACCCATATCGCCATCTAAGTACTAAATAGTTTTCTGACCAACACCAGTCCAATGGGCGGCCGCAAAGGGGGCAGCCATTGCGCAAATACTCACTCCTACTTTTTACTGCTCTACTTTGGTTTACAGCCGCAGTACAGTCCGAAGGAGCCCTTAGTCTATACAATGACTTGCGGGGACAGCCAGTATACCAAGTCAGTGCCTTTACTTTCCTAGATAAGTCTGGTACTAATTCACCCAACCCCGGAGGGATGAAAGGCTTGGTTGACCCCGCGGAGATCGATCGCTCGACTGTGCGGGTATCAGTTGGTATAGAAGGCTTGGTTAGCTCAGGCGGGGATCGATCGTTCGACCGTGCGGTTGTCAGTAGCCCCTCTTACCGATGAACCACGTGCGCCCTAGTGTTTGAAAAACACCGAGGAAATCTCGAAAATCAGCGTTTTACTTCATCACTTCATTTACGAGGGTATTTCCAACTATGAGACATCCATATTACACCTCCGGCCTTCCCTCCATTGTCATCATCAAGAATAACAGCCTACTCTAACGCTTAGTCATCTTTGGACTCGGATTTATCGAGAATAGTGGTGAGTCAGACAGCGATTTCTCCAGCTCTCATTGGCATCGTCCTCGTCTACAAACAAGAGACTTGTTAAACACTTCACTTTTCAGCTTGCGACCTCTGCACAGAGAGCAAATCTACAAAAAAGCTGCACTATGGTGAACCGGACGTCATCTTTGTCGTCAGCCATCACTAGAGTTGTTACGAAACAAAGAACAGGTTCCAGTTTACTACCATAATTCTGAACTTGTACTTGTGTTTAAATGACTCAGCCTAATCCAAAATAACAATAAACACTCGATAGTACTGCATAGCGAAAGTCATGAATCGCAAAATGGAACGGTTATTCAAAAGTTTGAAGAAGTAGGGATTAAAAAACTGTAAAGCTCAAAGAACAACCAAAAAAATCGAAACTTGGCGCGATGGCTTGACGAAAATGCGTACTGCAGAAAATAAAACAAACACCAAAATAGGAATATCAGAAGAAATCCTGCGAAATAAAACCGAAAATAAAACCTGGTCTCTGAAGCTCTAGAGCACTTTTGGTTGCGGAATATTTGTGCGTAATGGGCCATGCCGCTTCATTATGCTCCTTGAGGATCAGTAGATGGAGTTCGAATAATGAGAAGCACAAATAGCACTGAGAATTCATCAAATGTAGCTGAATTCTCAATCACAACCTTCACAACTTTTAATGAGATCTTGAAAAAAATTAATAAAATTCTCGAAAAAATGCGATGGATTGGAACACCATGCTCGAGCGGGAAAGACAAACAACTGGCAAATAAAGGTCAGATATGTATTAAGAAATGTTAGAAAAATCTTAGCCACAGATGCTGGATATGGATCCGTGAAAGAGAAGTTATAAACTGGTTCTAATCAAAGCATTTATATCCGAGTTGAAAGTCCTTATATTGATGCACAAAAAAAAATCAAATTGTTCTGAAAAAGAGCGCTACAGAAACGATTTGAAAACCAGAGATTCGTTTTCATTAGCACGTGATTCACGAGCGTCAAAACAGGCGATCCGGTTGTGAATAAAAACTTGAGTGCTGTCAATAATCCATCAATGTGTCAATGCCAATATCAATAAAAAACCGAAACGAGTGCAGAAGGAAAATAAAAATGACGAAAAAAGTTAAAATGGAAAGAGGTGGGAGACCATGTCAGAGCAGACCACATAGGAAATCTTTGGAAATCAAACTGCCAGAAGCGTACGAAACTGCTTGAGGTTAAGAAAAGAGCAATATTTGGCATAAGATAATAATAACTAGAAAGAACTGCATGCCAGGTAAACCAAGTATAAACAGTAAATCGTACGCAACTGTGGCCGAAAAAGGTAAAATAACAGAAAAAAAGAAATTTAACAACGAAAAAAACGTCAAGGTGACGACAAAAAAACCGGACTCACCCGTTTGTTCGCGGCGGGGACGTCGTCGTCGAGCCAGACGGTTGTGGGGCGATGGTTATCGAGCCGTCGACGGTCGCCAGGCTCTGCTCCATATCTTCAACGTGAATATTTCTCCAAAGACCATTATCGACGTCGACGATGACCTCAAGTTTAGGCCGTTCCGGCTGATGCCTTCGCACGTTCACCACCGATTTTCGAACCGCCGGAATGGGCTTAGCAATGGGTCTGATGGTTCTGGGTTTGGGCACAGGCGGTTGGTCCTGTGAGGTCCGCATGGACGGGGGAGGAGGGTAAATGGCCGAACGGCTTCGTGTGGTGCCGCGCGCGCGTCGTTGGACGTTCGAAACCGCCGACCGGCGACGGAATGTAACGCCTACCGAGAGCGATGAGTAAAGTAGCTGAATGATTAGTCACCCGGCGCGCACGACCACCGTCCCCCGTCCGTCCGTCCGAACCACAACGCTCAACTGACCCTTCCCCCTCCCATTCGTGCTCAATGGGACAGAAACAGACCAACGAGCCGACCAGACGGCATATGAAGCGGGTTTGATGTGATTTTCTACACATCATTGAGGAAATATTGCAGTTTAGCAAAGTGGCGAATGAACGTAACGTAGGAGCAAGTAAAACATCGATAGCCATAGATCAATTCGTGGTCAGCTCATAAAGATCAATGAAACGAGCTTCCCGGTAAGATTCTCCACACGACACGCAAGTCTAAGTGGACCTTCATCGTCTTTTCCTGTCTAATTCATCTTCTCTTTTCCCTTCGCGTTGTACAGAGATAACAGGCGCTAATGACACCCGCACGTTCGAGCGATCGATCCACGCCCAGGCTTACCAAGCCTTCTATGCCTACAATGTTGAGTAAATTGTTATCAGGCTAGCCCGAGAAGGTAAGGACACTAGTTTCATGTTATAAGTACACTGACATAATACACTAGCTGCGCCCGCAAGTCATTGTGTAGGCCAAATAGGCACTCTACCTCTACGATCCGAAATGGAGCACAAATGCCGAGCCGCGTCCTTAGGGGACTGATCAATGCCGACACCTTTACCTCTGCCCTTACCTTACCCTTTCCTGCAGAAAGATAACGAAACATTTCTCGCCATACCCAGTGGGGTGTTTTCAAGAGAATCTAACGGTCACGTTAAGCAAAAAGTACGGCGAAGTGGCACCCCTAGCAGTTAGAGCATGACCTGTCTTCGAGCAATAGAAATAAAGGTAAAGATGCAGGTGTCGGCGTTGATCAGTTCTCTAAAGATGAGCCGTGCGTTTGTGTTCCATCAAGAATTGTAGACGTATGGAGAACGCGAGTTAGGCGTATACAATGGCCTGTGGGTCCAGTCGCTGTTCAAATCAGTCCGTTGACCTTCCCAGATAAAAATGGTATCAAGGTACCCGACCGTGGAGAGATGATAGGTTTGGTTCGCCAGGGCGGGGAGCGATCGCTCGACCGTGGGAGTGAAAATAGCGCTTTTTGTTATGACACTACGCCCGCTTTGCGGCAATAAATAACGAGCTGATCGTCACCGGTATTATTTAAAATACCGCAGAAGAACGGGCTCCTCATCCTTGGGCAGCTATCCGAATGGCGCAAATGGAGCATCTTCACATTGGAAGACCCATGTGAATGAACGTGCGAAGTTCTCCGTGCAAAAACACGATCAACGCGAAAAAAAGCGAGCAAAAATTTCACACGAAGAAGAAGTTCATAAAAAAAGACAATCATCTGAAATGCAGGTGGAAATCTCTGAATGTTTTGCCGACTTTCGAGCAAAAGAAAATTAAAGTTTCAACCAGAAAGAAAAATAGATCAGAACGTCATCACAGTGGAAGTTCGGCTCGCGTGAGAACGAGTTTTTTGCTATCGTATTGCTTTCGTTCTCTTTCTTTACGGTTCGCGAACAACCGAGCCACTCTTTGCCAAAGTCCTTTCCATTTCAATCACAAGTGAGTCAGCGATACTTTTCAACACGGTGCAGTTAATGAAGGTGTAAAATTTACCACATGGAATACCTAGGTTAGTTCACAATCCATCGAAAACTTTGTACCCTGATATTCCCTTTCCGCTCCGATCTTAAGGAGTATAAAAATATGTGAAGTTAAGATAGTCGTTATGATTAGCACATAAGACGGGCAACTACTGAGCCTTCTGACTGGGCACTTTCCACACGGCTTAGGCTCCATGAATTACAAGAATTGTGACGAAACGGGCGATATGTAGTCTAGAAGAGCATCAGCCACACTAATCAGATGTCACCGAAAAAAAAAGCAGAAGCTCTTGTGAAATTTTATAATAGTGGAGACATGAAATTATTCGATTGGAAGGTTAACAACCTAATACATTTGCTTTGTGTTCAGAATTATATGTACATGCCCGATGGGTATTTTGCCTAATCGACAACTTCCAGTCGCTAGCCGCTAGACGAGTCAGTGTCGTCATCTTCCCTGACAAGTTTGCCACCAATTTACCGGTCGCAGAATGGATCACATGGTTGGCCTTGAGCGAGGATAGATCACTTGACGGTGCAGATGAGAGAACTGTTTTCTTTCCCGTCAACACGAGCGTTCCCTGGTTTCCGGCGTTCTTCACAGTAGCGGAAAGGGACTATGAAGCGGTTCAAGAGAAGATTTCAAGCGGTTCAACAGAAGATTTCAGCTCTCTTTACTTTTCCATAGAAGAAGCTCAGAAACACTCAAAAAAAGGAACGTTCCTGGTCCGAAGTACAAAATTCGTCCAGAGGAAATGAAAAAGTACGGCTCACTTCCTATACATAATCACGATCAGTTTCGATAAACCAATAAAACACTGGCGCTCAAAAATCGAATTACCCTAAAGTCTCATAGATAAGCCCGCTCGCGCGCGCGACGCTGCGGCGCCGCGCTATACTACGAGTCAATCTCTCCATTGATAATTTGTAGTGAGAATAGCGGAAATTCGAACCTGAGCATTTTTGAACATGAAAAACTGACCCGAAATAGCACAGTCAAGAGTCCAAAGAACAGAATTTGCTTTTGATCTACTATAATACTGCAAAATCAAAAAGCAAAGTAAGATTTTAATTAGACACCACTATATAAAAGAAGAATAAAACGTAGGAGATGCGCGTCGTGTCCTTAGGGGACTGATCATTGCCGATACCTTCACCTTTAAGATAGCTGACTGGAATTTACTCAGTGCTCAAAGGTATTTATCTCATTAGAAAAGGCCAGCAATACAAAGAACATCTTCTAGAAAGCATTATCAGAGTAACGCGCCGAGCGGAAAACGCGAAAAGAACATAATGAACACGAAAAAAATGAACATCATATTCGTGACAAACGTCCCCAAAAATTCCCTTGAGTTGAGGCAAAATTAGAGATCCTAAGTTGACTTCCCAGGGTGGTATTAAGCCTAAAATACAAATCCTAAAATAATTCTAACGTACAATCCTAGCGAAGTACCAAAAAAAGAACATTGGATTCGTAATCAGCAGATCCGAGAGCGCCCCTATGCGAAATTGGGGCGAATTCCGATGAAAAGCAAAAAAAATGTGTAATGCTCTACTACGGAAGGCGACCGATCGATACGCCGCGCTGCCGTTCGCGCAAGGCGGGCTTATCTATGAGACTTTAGGGTATTATAAAACGCAAAGCAAACAGAACTAGCCAGCGTTATTTTTGGAATGAATTACATAAAATTGAATGCTGCTCTAGTTCAGTTGGAAATTGATATTTACTGAATAGAAAATACTTTCTAGTAATGATTCACAGAGAACGTAGCTTTCGGCACATATTTAATAAAATACTCAGCAACATGAGGCCCTAAACTTGTACAAAGCTGGAGTTATATGGACTGAGGTTAGAGCAGCGATTTCCTCCACGAAAATGCTTACGTTCCAGAAAAGTTGCACCTGAATCTCCTTCCTGATTTTTGTTAGCCTTAATGTATTAATTATGTTGTATTTTTCGTTGGCATTTGATTCCTCTTCCACACAATTGTCTTGAGTAGAGTAATAGAAAAAAATTGAATAAAAGTCCAAAGCAGCCTACTTCAGTAAAGAAAAAGTGGAATGGAACATGTGGCTAGATGAAATAGGTAATTCCGTTTGTTCTGTGTTCTTTTTTCGTTCGTTCCAAAAAAGAGAACAACATCAAGCACTCTACAATTAGTCACGCACAATATTTTCTTCGCATTCGTATTTGGAGAATGTTTATTTTGTTATTATCATCACTATTCACACCCAATATTCGGATGTTGCATAGGTTTCCATCTTACTATTCATTTTTTAGGTTTGATAGGTTAATCGTGAGTAAATCTGAAATTGGAAATGTAAACCAAAACAGAAGCTCATTAGATCCACAACCTTGAAGATTTTTTGTGACCGAACTTGGGCTATTTCGGCAAGTTGGGTATAGTGGATTACTCTCGTTTGAGTACTGCAGTAACCAACGCGCTGCACTTTTCGCAAAAAAGTTTTTTCGTTTCTGATGTGATTTACAAGTCGCCGTCGCTGCAAGTCCCTAATGGATTCCGCTCCGAATTAAAGGCCACGATCATGACGGAAGTAGTACTCTGGTTTTCTCGCTTGAAATAGAAGGGGATTGTCAAGTGTATTGCTATGTTGCAAATTTAGCCCTCGAAATTAACAGAGGTTACGCGAAACTCAGGCCTAGGAGGACCTTCAATTACCCCGCTGGTAATCGCTCCCCTCACTTTCACCTTCAACTTTTATTGTTATATAACTATTTACTTATTTATTTATTCGTGGACTCAAGACGTTGGTCGTGACCACACGTGCAACCAACCACACGCACAAATCACAAAAAAGGGAAAACTACCACTCGGTCGGATCATTAAAAGTGAAAACTACGTTAGGTACACTAAAAAATTATGTAAAATTCATAGTGAACATGACTCACAAACTCCTGATCTGATCTCGAAATACTGTTCAATTTCGTGGTAGCCCATTTACCAATGTACTCAATCGGAGTAAAACTTTCCTGAAGTTTTAGTGTAGGATATAAATATAAATACTAAGGCAAGTTCACTTCTAGTACATACTTCAATACACTAACTCATGGCAAATGATTCTGTACTTTCCGCGTCATCACCTCAGTAAGCTCGCTCAAGCGAAAGATTATCCTGAAATTCTTGTTCCGCGTTTTTGCGAGTGATTGCTAGGTATGCTACAAGGAGGCGTAGTAATGGTTGTGTTAGGATCATCGCAAGAATCGCGGCTTATCGTTAGACCGGATCCCACCACGCGCCTAGGGACCATCAGGCGCACCGCGACGATAGACCACTCCACTACCGAGCCGAGCGAGGATTATTGCAATTATGGGAACACTAACAATAGGTTAGGCATCAGTTGAAAAATCCGACTCCACAGGTTTCACCTTTGTCAAAAAGAGTTAAGTTTAAAGAAGAACTCATCTCATTTTAAAAAGAGCTCAAGAACTCAAGCGTCCCTTGGGGCAACGAGCACGAATGCCTCTTTGAAACGCTACTAAGCGGCTTTTTCGGAAGTGATCAAAAGACATGTGCGGTACAGTACATCAACGGGGTCAGTGACCGTTGACAAGACCACTAAGATTAATTGTATTGATGTTGTGAGTGGTCCATGGCCTAAATTAGGTAAAAAGATGTAAGATTCCTAACCGGCAACCATCAACAAGTCATCCCCTTAAACGAAATTTCGACGAAAAAATATTTCGGCCACGGACGATTCCGTAGAGCTGGGACCTTTATTCAGTCCTCTCGGTTGCCAGTATTTTTAGGTACAGAAAAAGCTCATTTCGTTTCTTTGCAACATTCAGACACCGCAAATGAAGCCGGACTCAGGGAATTGCAGATTCTATGGCGATTTTTTGCAGTTGACAACAATGAAGCTTGCATTCGGGCAAAACAATATCTATCATTTGGAAAGACATGTATGTATCTCAGCAGAGTGATCCCTGCTAACTTATTAATAAATTTCTAGAACTATGGGCAAAATAATTGATGTCGTTATGTAGTTATAACAAAAATTCTACATCACTATGCAAGAAGCGCTCAAATTTCGATCAGAGAAGGCTTAATTGTTCATGATTGCGCTTAATTACACCGGCAATTCCATAACACTGGTACTGTATCCTTTTTTTATGGATCAAAATAAACAGTTACGTGCGTAAATAGAGGGCGTGAGAACGGTGTCCTTGGTGGAGAAGTCACTCAAATTTGAGATTCACCCTGCTCTATAATTGTTGTTCCGCGCAAATGGCTCCGTAACATAATAGCTCACCGAACTCGCTCACGCACTGTATAGCTCGAAAGTCACTAGCTAATTATTCAACTACCACCTAAGGTTAATCACAGTAGCTGTAACGATCAGTAATACCATAGAAACTGCGACCGGTGACGCATTCAACTCAGTGAACTGTAAAATGAGTCGCGTTTCTGCCAACTACTTCTTTCCAACTCCACCTGACTCTAACTCCGAGTGGAAACCTGCTTCAACAATTCAATCAAAATCCTTCTTCAAGACTGCAAAGTCAACCGTCTGCCTGTAGAGGAAGTCGGTGGAGGTATTAAAAGCCATTAAGTTAGAAATCTTTATTACCAGGTGGAATACTACACCTCACTCATATCAACCCTTACGTAGCTCATTGAGTTATACACCTTTTAATTGAAGTTAAAAGAAAAATCAGTCAACGATCAGATCTCTAAGGACGTGCCTCTCATTTTTTGTTTTTTTTTATAAGTTGAGAATCGTAGAGGCATGGTGAATGCGTATTTGGCAAACACAATTGCTTGCGAGGGCCGGCCACTATACCAAGTTGATGTCTTATCTTCTCAAGCAAGTCTGGTACCAATTTACCATACGTCGGAGGAATGGGAAGGCTTGTTTAGCCCATGCGAGAATCGATCGTTCGACCGTGCGGATGTCAGTAGCGCCTCTTACCAATGCACCACGCGCACCTTGTCACCCGCTAACTACTAGCCTGTAAGCCTCATTAAAGCCTCTGCACTTACTTTTAATAATGTTCGAGAAAATTAACGAAGAGGAGAATTCTAAAGGCAGAGACCAAAACAAAATTTAAAAAAATCTATTATGAAAAAACCGGCATGGTTCTATGTTTATGGCAAAGAATTGCTGCCAGCACGATGGCTATACATGGTGGACACTTACGGTCTATGTATTTTTTTTCGAGAGAGATCGCTTTATTCAAAGCGACACACTAATGGAGCGCCTCAGGCAAACACGGCCAGAAAATCCGGAATTTATTATGTGGGCAATATTCAATTTTTATGTCTCAATGGAATCTTAATTTGAAGAACTACATTTGAGAAAAAACACGTCGAAGGTTTATCCCAAAAGTTTACAGTCTAATGAATTACTGATGTCCATTGACCGAAGCGACGACTAAAAATGAGCTCAGCAACGTCAAATCGCCACTTACCCAGGCAATATAGGTTAACCTATGAGTTTCGAAGTAGGTTGTGTGCATAATCGGTTTTTAAATAGCATGTTCGCGCGAACTTTGTTGACCTTGGAACGATAATGTGAAATGCGAAATGATACGGTACCACAGCACATGTTGGGGTGTAAAAACAAATAACAGCCTACAGTGGAGATGATGGAGGCTGCGTAATAAGCATCGCCAATTCAACATGTTTCGCTGTGAATTATGAATGCCAACAGCAGGACGTCCACTATGCAAATAGGTTGTCACTTTTGCATACGAGCTCTTTTCACCATTCGGAAGCTCTTTCCGTTTTTGCACGGTTCGAAACATTCTGGAAATGGAGGAAGGGAATAGGGAACATCGTAAGCCAGTCACTTTCACGTCGTACGCTTCCTGGATACTAGCAGAAATTAGGCGACAGCGAGACCTGCCATGATAATTTTTTCGTGATCGGAAAATAAATATACAGTATCTGTTAGTATCTATCAGTGTGGCAAACTATATTCGTAAGCTATTTTCAGTCGCTACCTCTAGTAGAGTGCGTGCATGGTGCATTGGTAAGAAGCGCCACTGATACACCCAAGTGGTGCGATCAATCGCTGCACAAGATAGCCGAACCTTCAATCCCTTCGGGTCCACCAAACTGGTACAAGACTTCTCTGCGGAGGTAGGGACACTGACCCTTAGGGAACTAATTACCCTTCACCTTTACCTTTACCTTGTCAAGGGTAAAGGGGCTGATCAACACCGGCATCTTTATTTTTTAGTTTTACTTCTAGAAGGCGGAACCTGCTTGAATTTTCACCAATTTCTTTCTCCTTCTTCCCAAGGTTTAGTAGCATAGCATTCATTCGCGAAAGGTCTTTTGGAGTTTCATAATTTTTGAAGTTTTTTTTTATAATTTCTGTTCAGTGGGAAAAAGGGGAAATCCGAAGTAAATTACACAGAACGTGCATTTGCGAAGGTCTCCCCTAATAGCAACAGCTTGCTCACTAAGTGGTCGAAGCGTGACAAACTGCTGCAACTGGTGATGTCATTACAAAACGGATGATGGTGTATAAGACTATCGCAGGCTCCGATAGAGCAGCACGGGAAAAGTGCAATACGGAAGGCTCACGCTGCTAAGGAAGATCTATGTATGTCACAAATCTTGGAAAAATTCTCATATTTTCTGGACGTTTGAAGGAAAATTTCTCATAGCAAATCATCATTTTTCAAAAATGATTTTGACAACTCCTTAACCTCGGGAACGTTTTCTCTCAAGATAAATGATTTCCGAAAGAGGGACCTGAAAGATGCGGTGCGAGACGTCGGCACCTGATTTGAACTATGTAGGTACTCACTATCCGAACTAACGATTCACTAAAAGATACATCCGGCACTGAAGCTTTCCGTCTGCATAAGTTTCGAAATAAATGATCAATCGTCGACGAATATGTAATAAAACTTATGATAATGAAACGCTAGAAGAGCGTCGAAGAGCGAGGACCGTTGAATAATTTGCGCTCCGTCGCTGTCAATGAGGCTCGGAAAACTGACGGTGCGATATGAAAGGTGTCAAATCACATCAATCACCGCGAATATGCACAACGAACGGGGTTTACCGCAAGGAAGGTCAGAATCTGCAAAATGCAACGATAAACAGCAAAAACTACAGCAGTTTTCACTCTAATTTACTTCGTTGAAACGTGGACACTCAGCTCCCCGTAAAAACGACGCAATCTAACCGGTTGAAAAATGTAACTAAAACGCAATGCAAATATACCGAACAAAAAAAGTAGAATAGAATAGAATGGAAACAAAAAATTGGAAACCTGCAGCAATCCACTGACGACGTAACAATAGGGGCAAGATGAAAAGATGTTGGAAAATCGGAGCTAGAAGTTTGAAATCTGCGCTACATATGAATTGGCAATAGTATTGGAATTATCTGCAGTTATCTCGAAGACGGTATCAAAGCATGACACATGCGAACAGACGAACCATAGGCAAAATCGGCTCCATATTTTGTTCAATTTTGTGCTTTTTGCTTTTTTTTTACTCCCAAAATTCAAACAAAGTAGAATAAGCCGTATGAGATCATAGCACTGATTCATTCATAGGCTCTATTTTTTTATGGTGAACACGAGATCGCAGAAGTTCTCCTTCCATTGGCGCAGCGTAATATAAATGAAAAACGTGAGCGAAAAAAAACAAGAGAAAAAGTAAACCGTAAAGATGAAAAGGTGTGATCCGAGCCAAATCGCAAGCAAAATTGACCGTAAATGAGCCGAGCCTAATTTAAGTTTCGAATCGAAATATTCAACTGGTGTTTATCGAAAACCATCGACCTTATCACGAAAAATGGATGAGTCTATGAGGAGGAAAAGGGGATGTTGGGAGTTGCTGTCAATCACAGCCACCGCAGAGTATCGGTAGCCGGTAGCCGTGACCTTGTGGGTGCTTTCGACCGAGGCGCTCTATGGACGAGCAAACAGTCTGGTCGAGGGTGAACCCTCACTTGCGGTGTAAAGTCGAACGGTTCAGCAGCTCAGATGGAAGTTGATCCGTACGGTGGAAGAAATCGTTCAAAAGGAGCGAAAATGGTCTTCAAATAAAGAAAAAAACTCCAAAGGGCGAGAACCAGCCCGCCCAGTGCACTCCAGTGAGCAGCGTGAGTACCTGATACGAAATCGATCTGGACTGTTGACTATCAATTGGATTGATCAACATCCGTTTCGGAACTACACGTTCGCTCTCAACCTTACAACGGAACTTCTTGGAGTTTTTTTGAAAATTTCCAGAATAGCAAATCGCAATGTCCGCCAACACCCTTTATGTTAAAGATTCGTGAATTTCGGTTCCTTTTCTTAATGTAGCTGTTTCCTAATAATTACTCTATGCTTACTATTTGATCTTCATATCGTGCAAACAGAATCTAAAACTGGAAAACTGAAAAGTGGTAAAACTGAAAAGTATAACAGAAGGTTGTTGCATAGCTGGATGAAGTATGTTCTTAAAAATGAGATGAAGAAATCGATTTCTTCGGTTCTTCTTCGTAATTGGACAACAACGAATTAAGGCAGCCTTTTTGAACAATAACTTAGTTGTGCCATTTGATCTTCAAAATAATTTACCGATAAGTGGTAAACGGTAACCACCTAATTGCCACATTCACAGTTCCGTGCAAAGAGCTGAAATGGGCCAAAGTGCAAAAATGACAGAACGTTGAACAAAATGTACACTTTTTGTTATGTGATGACTCTTCTCACATCATCATCCACTGACGTACTAATTTGTCAATCTGTAACTACCCTTGAGGAAAAAAGAACTGACAAAGGCTCCCGTCGTTCACGTCCTAACTTTCTCCTCTTGACAAAAACTTTTGCACTTTCGTTTTGCGAGCACGTTCGACGGGGAGGTGGTTTAAGCAGAAACAGGACGTAAATCACGTTTAATGGTGAGCAATTCTTCAGCTTTCCACGTAGCGAGTCGAAAAAAATAAGTCTAGATCATAAATAAATCAATAAATCAATAAAAATGTCTCAAAAATTACGACACAGACGGCATTCGAACTTGGTGCGATACATCACTGTGATAGAAAAACGACCAGCCTACGTGCTTTGGTCATCGTTTACGTACTTTAGAACATCACACAAAAAGGTGTGAAGATTCGATCCAACAAAAACACAACAAAATTCCGCAACGAAAATTTTGAGCGCTATATTATAAGCACGACCACATGCTCGCCGAAAGTAACGTTAAGAAGAAAATCTTAGGTTTGAAAAGCGAAAGTAGAGGTCTCAGAAAGTTTGCCATCAAGCCGTGAGCCTTGGTTATTTTTGACATAATTTCATCTGCGCGTTGACATATTTCTGCTTCTCAACTTGAGAACATGAGCTTTACATGCTTCTAATTATACAGCACTCACTTTTTCCTGCAAAACATGACACGCTTGGAGTGAAGTTTTCGAGAATGATCACGAAGCGTAGCGAAGATTGCCGTTTACTATGATCGTGTTATGAGTTTACCGCATTTCGTTGACTTGAAGTTGACTTAAAAATTGAATTTGTCATCGTTAACCATTTTCTTAAGAGTGTGCGTGAAGTAGTGTCAAGAGGCAAGCTAACACCCGCACTGTCGAACGATCGATCCTCGCTCTAACTGACCTCACCAGGCTTTTCTTGAGAGGTATTTTCACCGAAGGCATATGAGAGGTATAGTGAACTAAAGAACTCGACAAACCTGTCAAAATATGAAGAATGCCTTATTGAAAAATTCAAGAGATTGAGGTTACCGCCTCATCTAAAGGTTACCTCTGTCCCAGACGTAGTCTACGTGATCAAAGTCCTTTGTTCTGACGAAATTTGAAGCATTATTAGACGGGATATCTCTAATAACAACTCCAGTATCACATGAAGAAAAATAAGAAGAGCTCAACTGATAGATTATTCTAGGAAAGGTGCGGAGTTCGAAAAAATCGCTTCCATTCTGAAGGTATAAGGAACGAGTTGGCTTTCGAGGGCTGCGAAAGCCACTACTTTGCCTTAGCTAGCTGGAATGAAGTAGCATCACGTTAAATCATCCTTACTTCTATGATATGACAACGTAGAAAGGCAAAATAGACGACTGGAGCTAGCAACTAGTCTGGCGATATGCCAACTAAAACAAATGATGTGAAACAGTCGCCAGCAACAGCCGCCTTCGTGGCGATTCGTCCCATTACCTGCTGGACGCTCGCAGACCACACAGAGTTTACACCGGCAGACATCTCGACTACTCTTCACTCAAACTGCTTCACATCAGCTCAATGGCTGACTAGTTAAGGAGCCACAGAGGCCAACGGAAACACCTGAAGTTCGTGCTTCAGCAGAAGCATTATAATCAGTTTGTTCGAGGTAACATTCATGCGTAATCGCTTCAAAACACGGGAAACACTTGAATGTTCTATTTACTTGGCTGGCCAGTTACAACTAGGGTTTTTATCATCCTACTGCAGAAGCGCAACACCAAATTCAGTCAGCAGACCCCTACATGGATCCGGAGAGAACTCCTTTCAAACTCAGTTTGTCCAGATACCCTGAGTACCTCCTCTTGATTCTATAGTCGTTTAAGAAATTAAGAAAGCATTTAAGTGTGCTCTCAGGATGATGGGCATCCTCAGTCTCCTTGAAGCCAGAGATATCACATTAACACTATCAGATACACGTTTAACTGTCACCAATTTCATGCTTTTATCTGCCAAGCTATAGATGAGGCTGGTACCACTGCGTTCCATTATGAGCCTCTGTTGACAGACTACTCCGTCGTGGAAGTGAGATATCCTGATGTGGTTAACTGATTACCAACAAGGAACAGGCAAATGTAATAATACTAGATCCTAATATAATACTAGATCCTATTAATACTTTGAGGAGGGGGTCGTACTCAACCTCATGGAGGAACAGTCTATGAAAGCACGTTCGAGGAACAATTACAGAATAAAAAAACAAAAATGAAGCGACAATGTATTGTAAACAAATAAAAATTAATCGAAAAATAGATGGAATGAAAATGGAAAGTATATATTTAGCCGATTACTATGTTCGTTCATTAAACTGAAAAAAAACCTGAAAACCTTTGAAAAATCTTTGAAAGCAGGGAAGGTCTCAGCCGTGTTTTCGCTAAAATACCAATCTATACACCATCAAAAGTTTCTGAAGTTTTCCGAACTCACATGCGACCGTACATGATTTCCGCAGGATGGAGCTTCTACATCAATATAGGACTAATTAAGTGAATTTCGAAATTCCAGAAAGACAATTTCCATATCGAAATCTAGATGAAAAAGCGATGCTATGGTTACAAAATGTTCTCGGAAAACAAAATCGCTTCCTAGAGAAATCTTCGTTTAGTGGGTTTCTTCACTTAATCGATCATAACTTTGCTCGAAATTGGAGTTTAGAGAATTGTTTTTGAAAACAGAAACCAGGAAATGAGCTTTCTAACCACTAGATGGCGCAGTGGGTCCAATTTTTGGCCGATTTTTACCGAACATTGACCAAAAATTGTGTCGAGCCCTTGAGGGTCGTTGTGAGAAGATTACTATCGTAGAGCTCGAAATTCTGAGCAGAACGAATTGGAATTCTCGTTGGAACGAAATCTGGAGGCTTCTTCTCACAACTCCTCTAATGAAGGCGTTGATTAATTGATGATCTGGTCGACTTGGGAACCATCGTTGGCCATTGGGCCATCATCGGGTCACTCTGCCTTTCTGGTGAGGAGACCATGGCTCGTGGAAAAGAGGCGGCGGGTGTTATTCGCGTTGTCGCTATTTCAATCCGAGGGTCTAGCGGAACCACCCAATACGGCGACCTAGCGTCCCCTTCCCCACCGGGACCTTTACTTTTTATTCTTTACTAATATTAGTGTTCATTATTATTTTACTACACAAGCAGAATGAACAACTATGGGTTTGTGCCTACAAGAGGTGTAATAAGTTCGATTGAGATACGAGAGAACCAAGTGGTACTTGTACTTGTTGTAGCCAAGATTATTCAGTACTACTCGATGCTGTGAACAAAAATGAGCTGTTATTATTGTTGGGAATAGCCGGGCACCTATCCTTCCAAAAAATCGAACGCTGTGGGCAAAACCTATGGGGAAATTGGGCAAATAAAGGTTATTTACCGAGGAGTACTTTACAAGAAAGTTGCAACATTGATGATAATGGCGAAGTGCTACCACAGCCGTGTTGATTTTCAGTTTGCTCTTTTGTATAAAATATTCCTATGTTCATAATTCGTAATGAGATTCGTTGTAGTCTGACCTACATTCCCTTATTATATAGTGTTAACCTCGCGAACGCTCTCTTTTCCGTGATTCGATCACCCATTTTTACGTCCAGAACTATGAAATGTACTTAATTGTCAACAATTCGCTTCCGAGTTCCCTCAATTGTGTTCCGCGATAGTCGACCTATAAGGAATACAGGTGCGGACGGGACCACAGATACTGATGGAGTAGAGGATCTTATGATCAATGTCGTGATGATAAATAGATTTCGTAGCAATTCAACAAATTAATTTTCAATATTAACGCGAAGCAAATGTGGAGCTTGGAGAGCGCCACATATTCTGTCTGTCACGCTATGCCCGGAGACTATTGATAACACATTGTCCCACACATAAAAATTCCCCATTGTCATATAGTTTTCGTGAGCATTTGGAGAATCACGGCAAATCCCGACGCCACAACGATAGTGGAAAAGGATCAGTTCCAGCTAATAAACACTATTCCTTTCGCAGGGTTGTTCCAGAGCAGAGCAAACAGCAGTATTCTTTATGACACAATCTAATAACAGTACATGGAAATCTTGTTCACTACTTCTGCAGTTCCATCAGATTTACTCTTGCATTTTTTTCGCTACACAGCGTGTGCAGCATTCAGTTCTACTACATATATGTATTAGCAGTAGCCACATGTTTTGCGACACTGTTGCATCATCAGGTCTCGGTATATCGGATTGTGGCAGAGGTTGTATCGATCTCCGCAATCGGATTTGCCCGTAGCGAGGTTTATCATATCCACACAAGCTGGAAAGTGAACTATTATATTAGGTTATGTCATAAGTAATCGGACATTTGCGCGCGTTCGGATTCAAGATGAAATTTCCAATCAACGAGGACACCTATCAAAATGAGTAAGGTATCATTCGAGAAAAAGAGAAAATCATTACAAAATGTTTTGCCACATCCCCTTCAATAACGTTGCCGGTTGTTACAATGTCTTCGGAATTCATTCCATTCAAATAGCGTATTTGCAACGTTATGCTTTTTGTCTATCTATCAGGTGGATTTCTTCCATACTTGGTGACACATATAGTTTGAAATATCTATAGGCAGAGCCCAAAAGGAATAAAAAAACTAGTGGTGGTCTAGTCGTGTCAGAGAATTGGCCTACTACTTCGTAAAGCCGTGATGTTAGTGGAAAGTGAGTCTGCATACAGTTTCCAACGCTTTTGCGTAAAACAATGCGTAATGTCTTCTTGTATTTTGCATAGCTTCTAGTGCCCTCTTCTCTTCACAATAAATATATACCGCGAACGGAAGAAATTTAAAGAATAGTTCACAGGAAACAGCATACTAATTGTTTACCTGTGGCGCCTGGTTGTGGCTGAGTCGTTCCTCCAATGGTGCAGAAGCCACATGTTCGAGGGCACTGGGATTCCATTATGCTTCTGTAGATGGCGTTGCTACACAAGTTTGCCCTGCTTGGGCAGTCTGACCTCCCGGTTTTAGGATTTAATTGGTCAACGCAGGCTGTAAGTATGAGTTGTAAACATCTAGCTTAACTGGCTCACCATTAACTGCTCACATCTGGAGGAGAAGTTACGATATAGTCAATATGGATTCCAGCTGTTGAATCCATTGACTAGAAGACAAGCGACGGCATAACTTCCTGCACGATGTTTTGTTCAAGCCCAACCAGGGCAACAGCGTGCCTTTTTCTCACCATCTAAGGGGTTCCCTACTTACTTGCGATACTTCGGACCAGTTCCTCAGCAACAGCTTTTCCTGTGTGGGCCTCAACTTCTTTTCCATTTCGCTCTTTCTTGAGCCAGCGTTGGTATATCAGAATGGAAGAATGCACACTCACAAGGAAAACGCTGCACTTTGTTTTCCGATTAAGCAAAACTAATCTACATTCAAGATCTGTTCACTTTAGTTCCTAGAACAACGCACCTGTAGCAGGAGTGGTCACAGATGTTGACTCCGACACTATCTAAAACTAAGTTTTATTAGGAATGACGTACGCCACCGTTTTTGCCAACACATGCGATGATTTTCTCATGAGAAAGATGGATTTAGGTTGAAATCTGTTGTTAAATCAACATTTGAGAAACTATTACCTGTGATATTTCGCAGCATATTTCGCCAGCGGTAGTATTAATGCATTGCTGGGTGGCGTCCACACATTGGCCGTTAATACAAGCTGAATAGCAAAAAAGACGGACACGATCTGCACCAACATCGAGAAAAAAAAACATTTGAAAATGTCAAAGAGGGGTTCACTGAAAAATCATGTCAGAGAAAAGAACCTATAGACGGCGTCTTTTGGCTGCTCTGGTCATAGTTCTTGACAACAATGGGAACTTCGACAATACGTACCAGAATCCGGCGTAACTTACCCACCAAGGTCGTTTAAAAAGGACTAGCGTATTAGCTAACCACTACTAAATAGCTGCGTCTAGTCTTACTGACTGGAATAGCAGATTCTACGCTACTTTTCAAGCTTTTCGCTACTATGCCTTTGCATTCTGATTTAGAGTTTACTGCCAAAGATTTGCCATGTTACTTGGCAACCACTGTTTTGGATATCAAGGCGAATACATCAAACTCACGTCCCGTTCCTCCGTTGAGGCAACTGTAAAACTGTGCTCTTGTTAGGGTCCAGCTCAACGCGAGAACAAATAACAAGAACATTGTGAATTCTTCCACGCTCTCCCTCAGATTGGAAGAGTCATTTATATGCTGCAGTTACGTAGCAGCTGTTCCAACAATCCATTAATCTGGTTTTAGTCTATAATCGCTCTAGAGCACCGTTTACAGTACAGTTGGGATAGTATAATAAAATGCACTGACTGTCAGGAAAAGAAAAAGCTGTTGTATTGTCCAGTGAAAAGTCACATTTGAGGCATTGGATATTCGCGAAGCGCTATGGTTTGGATCTCCGATGAAATGCTTTCCGAAAGAAGGAAGATTTGTTATCAAAGCCAAATAAGGAGTTGTTGATTTCACTGGGTTTACAATCAACTTGTCGCCATCAATCTATTTTCCCAGACACAAGCATCTCCTGCATACACAATTCGAAGATTACTTCGGACTAGAGGTAACATTACTGTATCGTCAACCTAGCCAGACCATAGACAATTTTGAGTATTTTTTGTTCCTGACGCAGAGCTTCTCGATGTATTGCAGCTGTTGGTGTGTCACTGAAGTTCCACTGTCCACTATTGTCGCCAACTTTCCTTGTTCATAATGTCTCCAACCCGTCTCATACATTCTCGTGCTTTCATACTGCAACCAACATCTCGATAAAAACGAAGCACCTAACATTTTGCAAATCAACTCATTCTCTCAGTCACTATTTTACTCTTTTTTTTCTAAATTTCTGCTTGTGTGGCACTGATTTAATACGCGTTCAAGCGCAGGAAAGATAGCGAGGGTTCCAAATGATCCCGGCTTGGTACTTTCTCATTCTTTGCCCTTTGTCCCTTGTTCCTATTACCTGCTCTTGTTCTATTCGCCATATTAGATTATGCACTTGTGCATCACTTTTATCTCTTTATTCGCCGTACATCCAGCAATCGTTCAGGTATATTCATTTCACACCGAGAACTCCTCTATGTATGTTGGATTCTTCACATTACAAGCCAAGCCACTATTGCATTCTTCCCAGCTGTTCCTGACGTTTATAAATAGCAAATAACTGGTATGATATCGATTCGGGCTGGGCGAATCGTATAGATCATCAAAAAGTTGCGAGCTATTGGTAATACTGTTGATCGGATCATCTGTAATGTTTCCATAGCTGCACGTGCTTCTGCATGCCTCAGAAAGATCAACACCAAGTGGCGGGGGTAGCGTAATAACCGAGCTTCGTATACAAATATTAGGTTGTCCGGAAATTAATGCAAGTTTCACCCTTCATTGTTTAGAGCGCCACTTTTCTCAAAACTCCTTTTCTCAAAACTTCTCTTAATTTGAAATATAACATTGTTGTGTACTGTTACAAAGCTTATGTTAAGCTATATCTCACAGTGTAGTTGTTTTTTCAAACAGACCCCGCCACCGTTACTTTTGTAGGATATGGGTTGTCAAGGCAACGATTTTGACACATATGCTAGTATGAGTTCAAGTTGGATCGAACTGCAACAGAAACGAGTCGGAACATCAACCACGTACTTGTCCAAGGAAGTGTTAACGAACCCACAGTGATAGGCTGATTACAAAAATTTCGTCGTGGTGAGTTCGATCTTTGAGATGAAGAAGGTCGCGGCCGTCACTCTGCTGTTGTTGACGATGAATTGAAGAGGTTGGTGAAAGACAATACTCGTGAAACTGTTCGACAACTTGTAAAATAGCTTACAGTGAGCAAAACAAGTGCTTGCGAGCAACAAGTGCTCTGAAGAAAATAGGAAAGACGAAGAAATAAGATGAATGGATACCGCACGAGTTGAACGAGCACCGAAAAAATCGTCGGTGCGAAGTGTCGTTGGCGCTCCTTCTTCGCAAAAAGAACGAATCTTTTCTCCATTGCATTATAACATGCGATGAAAAAAGGATTCTCTACGACAACCGGAGACGAAGTGCTCAATGACTGGACGGTGATGAAGCTCCGAAGCGCCCCCCCGTTGCACCCAAAGCAGATCAATTCCCAATCTGGTGGTGTGCTTCGAGATTGACACACCGCAGCTTCTTGCCAAAGGGTGAAACATTTACAGCAGAGAAGTACGTCCCGCAAACTGACGAAATGAACGAGAAATTACGACTTCTGAATCCAGCATTGGTAAATAAGAGGGGACCACTTCAGCTTCGCGACAACGCGCGGTCACATGTCGCACATCCGACGCTTTGGAAATTGAACGAGTTACGAGATTCTTTCTCATCCACCATACACACTGGACTTGTCTCCTAATGACTATCACTTGTTCAAGCATTAAGATAAGTTTTTGCGGGAGAAATGCTTCACTGACCAAGCGCAAGTGGAAACTGACTTCAACGAATTCATCGACTCCAGAAGTCTAGAATTTCTCGCTGCAGGAATAAGTCAGCTGGTTTCTTGTTGGCAGAGATGTGTAGACTACAACGGATTTTATTTTGATTGCTAAGCTCTCCTTTGAGCTGAGATATGTTGCTTTGAAGTTTTGGGTTGAAAACTTGTATTAATTTCCGGACAACCTAATAATTGGTGTATTTTGATCTTGTCATCATTCGAACGTGCACGGGCTTCTAAATTTCTCGAGACAATTCATAGATATCCGCACTTATACTGTCACAACAAAGCACATCTTATTTCATTTTTATTAATATTTACAAATAGAGAGCGAGGCATTGCTCGATAATAGCTCCGCGGTAGCTTGGTTACCTTGGTGTCTGCTACAAAACCACGGTGTTTTTGCTATGATGGCCGCGTTAGCGAAAGATGTGGGGTCATGCCGGAGATGGAGGTGGAAACCTTCAGTTGGAGCTTGGCGCTGTGGCAATTCTTCGCAGGTGAGTCATGGAAAGATAGAGAATGTTGACTATATTGGTTTTAGTATACGTACATGTAGTAATTTTGTTTCAGTGTGGCTGCTTGTTGGTTTGATTATTGGATTTTTCGAAATTCTGTGAATTATCCGAATTATGCGTCGTGCACGTAAGTTTTACATGAGAAAAAATTAAAGTTTGACGTGATGGTACTGTTTTTTTGATTGCAGGCGATACTGCGAGACCTGTAGCGGTGGATCTCGAGGCTGCAGTCGCTGAGCCGGAGCCGGTTGTCGAGACAGCGGCGGTAGCGGATCTTCGTCCGAACGATGAGCTGCCATTTGTTCCGTTGGAGGCTGGTGTGGCGTCGGTGGCGGAGTAGGATCTGGCGAGAGGTGTATTTTGTTGTTGATCTGCGTGAAGCGGTGCTGTTGACCCTCATTTACTGCCTTATTCATGAATTTGGGTTTTATTCGGGAATGTGCTATTTGCACTGGGGTTGATTCGCATGTTATCTCATATTAGTAAACTTATTATGACGTTTCCTTGCGCATTAACAAAGGATGTATACTTATTGTGTTTTGGTCAACAGATGGAAGAAAAGAAATGAATGGAAGAAATCGCGAAAGACTTTATTAGTTTTGAAGTCAAGGTTATAGGGTGTAGTACTTGCTTGGATCAATGGGATGTCATGTGGAAACATGTATTGATGTGTTGGTTGTAGTTGTCTACGTTTCATGTGCAGAGCACATGAATGAGTGGGGAGTGGTGGAGTTCCAATTGATGGCTAGAAACGAAATATCTTCGATGTTCAGTTTATGGGGGAGGTCTACTATTTTCTCAAGAAAGTGGTGTGTATTTATGTGGTGAATGAGTCTTTTGTTTTGCCAGAGAGCCGTGAGAAGTTTGCAAGACTATTGCAGGTGTGGCGATGCAAACTTCGGTCGTGCTGGTGGGGAGCGAGAGCGTCACCCCTGTGCTATGGTAGCCAACATGGTTTGAGGAGGTAGCTCGTTTGTGAGACGCGAGTTTTTTACGGTTTTTTGATGGCTGACGCGTAATGAATTGGGTGATTAGAGCGTAGGCAGCGGCACTGATTACACTGCCGTGAGGAAATTGATAAATGAATTGGTTCCTCGTTGAGTGGAGGCGGTTTTTTTTGGCGAAACGGAACTTGGGGATAGAAAATCAGAGCAATTGTGCGATGTCAGCCGAGATGACTTCGTTGTGATTACTATTCGTAGTCAGTGCCTTGATGATTATTTTAATTAGTATTTTTATTTAAATTTGCGCGTCCCCTAGAGCTAGCGCGGCTCAGAGCAGTGGTTTTGGAATTAACTGAAAAATTGCGCGAGCAGGAGAACACCTACCTCGAACGCGCAAATCGCTGTTTTAGCCGCTGCGGAGAGGCGAATATTGCGGTGGAAGTCGCGATAACGGTGAGTAACGTAAAAAGGTATAATTTTAGGATTAAAGATGTAGTGTAAAGAAGTGTCTTGTGTTTTATTTGGGAGTATAATCGTCTCGATCGAGAGATGAAGACAATGCGTGTTGACTTAGCAAGAGATGGTATATATTTGGGCTATCGTCCCGAATTTAATCTCGAGTGGGATGTACGTGAATCGAGCAATTCGGATTCGTAACTTTTGTTTTTGCTTTTGTGTGAAGATAAAGATTGTTATTAATATTTGTATGTTGAAATAGGAGTATTTGCTTGCTATTTATGGACGTTTATTTCATTCATCATAATATATGATTTTATTATGTAGGAGTAATTTTGTCGGCGAGAAAAAAATTTTTGAGGATGACATATGTGTTTAAAGTAACTAGGCGTACGCTGAATGAGTGGGATGGATTTGGATCGCCAGTTACCGACAAGGAGGAAGAGGAGGTTGGGATTTATTATTGTTGTATCGTCAAAAAAATGTTTGTCGTGAGAATTAAAACAACAATTTAAACGCATATTTCAGAAACGCGCATTTGATACGAAATGTGTTTCTCTGCGTACCGAGATTTATCGTCTGAAGGAAACTATTACTGCTCTTGTTAAAGAGAGCAATGACGCGTTACATATCTAGGAAGAGCACCTGCGGCAAGCAGAAGATAGGTATGAAGGGGCTATGAAGGTACGAGGATTTTTTCCAACTTTTCTTAATGTTTAGAAGAAGCGCATCTAATTTCGGAGGCGAATGATAACAAGCGCTGGATGGAGAAAAAGGCGCACAAGATTCGCCAAAGGAATGCCGCTCTTCAGTAGTGAATTGATACAGAGAATATATGTTGTTGTTTTCTTTTCGTGTTCGTAATGCAGGATTAGTATGTTTGGTCATAAGGGGTGGATTGTATGAATCGTACACAGAACGAAACCGAGACAGGGAAAAGCATGTGAATCTTGAAAATAGTGTTTGGTCTTATGAGAGGTCGCCGTTGTATAGTTTGAGACGATTCATGTGGACAATATGTTCGCGTCGACCCTCTTTTATAGTTACGTTAGGGCGGTTAATCGCGATGATGGGAAAAGGGCCTTCGAAACGTAATTGGATCTTATTTCCAACCTCATTACGGATCAATACGCTTTGTCCGACGTTGAAGTCAGAAAGCACTGCACGGGTACGGAAATAATATTGATGCTCCTGGGTGGTTTGTGCGGATGTTATTTTGGTGAGGGCAGCCTCCCAGATAGATTGTAAAATTGGGGTTAATTGGTTCGCGTAGTCCTTTTCGTCCGTGCATCGTCTCACTGGCAGTTGCAGTGACAGTTGGAAGATGTTAGGTGGTGTGAAACTATGCAGTGTAGAATATGGGGAAAGTTTAGTCGTCGAGTTGTCCGAGCAGTTATAAGCGTGGGTGGCGAGGAACACAACGTTGTCCCATTCGTCGTTCCGGTGGGCGAGTGCTAGGGAAATTAATTGCTGAATCGTGTGGTTAGCGCGTTCCACCTGTCCATTGCTTTCGCGATGATATGGAGTGGCAGTTTTGTGAGAAATACTTAGATGTTGAAGCGTGGTACGAAACGTTTCGCTCATTTAGTTTGCCCCTTGGTCCGTGATGAGAAGTGTTGGTGGCCCAAAGCGTGATACGCAACGATTCAAGAACGTGTTAGTGGTGGTTAATGCTGTTTGGTCAGGTAATGGTTCTGCGATGATATACTTGGAGAATGCATCTACGAAAACTATTATGAATCTGTTCCCGTTTAGAGTTTAGGGCAGAGGTCCAATCACGTCTGAGTGGACCCTATCACAGGGTCCTGTTGGCATTGGGAAAATGCATAAATGTTCGCGGATACGATAAGCGGCGAGGTCTTTTCGTGTCTGACATTGGGGAAATTGAGTAACTGCTTGGGGACATTGAGTAAATGGGTATTTTGGATACAGCAGAGGGCGTTTTATTAATGGCTAGGTGTGCCATACCTAGTGTGGATATGTGCACTTTGTTAATTAACGGCATTTCAAGGGAAGAATTGTCCGGAAGGACTAATACAGGATTTTGGTTAAGTTAAGCAGGGATATGATACAGAACGTCGTTGAGAAGAAAATAGATGGAAAATAGAGGAATATTAGGATTCTGCTGAATACTGTTTTCGGTGGCTGCGGTACGTGGCCAATTTTGTTGTTCTGTACGCACATTTTCAAGAGTAAAAAGTGGTGTAAGTACGGCGTTGATTGTATTAGGTTGGAAACTAATTTCGTGGACTCACACGCACCTTCAACAAAAGTGTTAGTTGCTAAATAAAGAAAAACGTTACCCAAGCGACATATGAACCATCAAAACGAGCAGGTAATACCCCACTCTCAGGTAACTGCCCCATTCCTCTTGCTAAGAAATGCTGGAATTTTTGAAAGGAACTATTTTCATAGGTGTGTTTTGACCTATACCTCATTACCGGATCGTCTTTGCCCCAGAGAATGCAGAAAAAACTAATATAAGTGTAATTCATAAAGTGCTATTAGGGGGGGGGCCAAAAGTATTAAGGAAAATGCACCAAACTCTTTTATTTCTCAATAACTTGAATACAATTCAACTGTGCTGAGGGATGTATTCTCCGTTGAGGTCTATGACTTGCTGCCATCGTTTAGCCAGCTTTCTGATCCCATCCTTCCAGAACTGCCTCGGCCAGGAGTTGATCCACTGGTTGAGATACCTGTCAAAGTCTGCTTGGCTCCTTGTGTCCCTTCTAGCCAAGAGGTCTTGCATGCTAAAGAAGAAGTGGTAGTCGCATGGAGAGATGTCCGATGAATACGGTGGGTGAGGTACACGGACGTACCCCAGCTGAGCAAGCTTCTGCGTGGTTACTTTTACCCGGTGAGGTGTGGCGTTGTCGAAGAGGATCAGTCTTTTGAAACGTTGCGGTCGAATAAGTGCGTGTCGCTGATCCACCTCCTCTCGTACAAGAGAAATGGCGTAGATTGGCACGGCACACAACGACACGCAAGTGGTCTGAGGTAGCCTGAGGTTTCAGTATGTTTCTCAAATACGCGGAAGTGATGAATTCTCAGCTGGTCTCAGGTAAGTAGCATACAGACACATAAATACGACGAGCATACAGTAAGACCCCAGTCGGGAGTTATATGGAAAAAAAAGGAGATACTTATTACTTTTGGCCCCCCCTAATAGATCTGTACTATAACCTTCATGACCAAGAGTCTCCTAGCTTACATCTTTGGAATTTTGGAGCGATCGTAACGAAGCGTGATGTCTGACGGTGTCTTGATGAGTGGTGACCCAACTTTCAGAGAGCTGCTTAAACCGGCTACGGCGTATTTCAACCTGTACATAGTCAGGCTTAATACAGTAGGGGTCAAGGCAAGTACTGAGACTACCATCGATCAATTATCGAAAGGTGGGACCTTCGTAGAACCTCCTGACTGAGATCATCAGCTTCTTATGAGGAGGTGGATTCGAGGATCTGCAGCGGCTCTCATTTTGTTTTGAGTGGCCGGCTAGCAAGTCAGCAATTATCAAGTAGTGTCCACACCCATCGCACCTTACCACTTCAAGAACAGGCAACTGGTTTCTAGGACAAGCTCGAACTTCGCTTGCAGCATCTGCCTCACCCTCCTCCGCGATGGGTCAAATCACAAGGCACCTATTGACCAGTCTTACAGAAAAACTAGAATAGTGCAGAACATTTTCAGTACGGCTTTTTGAGCAATTGACCTCTAGCGTCAACATAACCTTTGTTGAGCTCTGGTTTCTTCCGGAGGAAATAATTACGACCTTTCGACCGCGCTCCGTAGGTCATCCGAAGTGCACTTTTGTTTTCGTTTGGAACTGCTTGCTCAAAATCTCTTGATATCTTTGAGTGCCATCAATCGCTTCAGGACATCAACCCAAGACTGCGCACACAAATTGTAACGTTCCGGTAACCTGGTGGCTAAACAGGTATTCATGAAGAAGGCCTTGGCAAACGCTGGTTTTGGGTATTTTCATTTCAAGCAGAAGAACATTCGTTGCAAGCAAAAGTAACAGGATTTGTGTATGGTTTTGAAAACTGCTTAATATGCGCTATCGCACGGTTAAAAGAGCAACGAAATAGGTGAACTTCAAGCAAGTTATGTTTGCTAGAAATAATGACCGCAAAACAGTCCATGAAATTAGTTTCCAACCTAATAGATGCGGGAGGGGTAGCGGGTAGATGTCGCGATAAGGCGTCGCATATCACATTTTTATTTCCCGGGCGGTATAATATGGTTGTGTCGAATTCTTGAAGGGCGATTTGGTATTACGCCAACCTTCCCGTGAGATCTTTTCGGTGAAGGAGGGCTTTCAAGTGAGCGTGGTCTGTGATGACTGTAGCTTATGCGCCGTCCATGTAGGGACGGCGAAAACGAGACTTAGCGCTTCAAGTTCTATTGCGGCACATCGCGCTTCATGTTCGTTAAGTGCGCGACTGGCATACGCTATGACGTGTTGTTGGTCGCCATGATCTTGCTTTGATACTCCAGCGATTCCTTTAGCAGAGCTGTCGGTTTCTATAATGAATGACTGTCCTAAAGACAGAGCTTGTGGCGCGAGACTGTGGGTCTTAGTATGCCCAATTGAACGAGTTGATAAATGCAGCGTTTTATGGTGGTTCAGTGGATTCTGAACCAGACCAAACAAGAGCAGAGAGCAATGAGAATCACCGCTTATTGGTGGGTGCAAGAAGATTATGGTCAGTACAAAAGGTTGGGCTCACCTTGACCCCATGAGGGGGCGGGGTGAGGGGGACGTGGGGGTCGTCGTATCGACACAGAGCTACTAAGATTGGAGTTGAAGTTAAAGCTTACTTCAGTGATTTGGTTGCGTTTTCACATTCAGGTGTCCATGCAAAAGGTGTGTCCTTTTTTGTAAGGGCAAAGAGATTGGCAGTTATTTGAGCGAACCCATGGACGAACCTGCGAAAGAATGAGCAAAGCCCTATAAAAGCTTTGACTTCAGTGACGTTAGTGGGTGTAGGATAGAGTTCGATAGCCCTGGTTTTATCAGGGTTTGGCTTGATACCATCCTTATTTAGGACAAAGCCAAGAAACTTTATCTCTTCTTGTGCGAATTCCCACTTGGAAGTTTTTAGTTTCGTTCCTATGTGTTCGATTTTTCAAGGACTTCATCGATGTCGGCGAGGTGCTGATCAGGCGTCTTGGATGTTGTGATGAGGTCGTCGATGTAGATGAATAATTGGGCTCGCCAGTGTTTCTTGAAATGATCCACTGCGCGTTGGAAGGTGGCGGGTGCGCCTCTCAGTCCCATAGGCATTCGAATGTATTCGAACGAGCCTAAGAAACATGCAAACGCTGTGCGTTCGCAGTGTGCTGGCTCGAGAGGAATTTGACGAAATCCTCGCTGAAATTCCTGAGATGTGTAGAAACACTTGTGGGCGCAGAGGTCGAGAATATCCTTGATGTTGAATAGGGTTGATTGTTGCGGCTTAGTGATGGCGTTAAGACCGCGAAAGTCAATAGTGAAACGCCAGCTATAGGCGTCCTTCTTTTTGACTATTACTAAAGGCGCACAAAAGGGTGAAGATGATTCGCGAAATATTCCATCTTCAAGCATTTGTGTGATCTGTTTCTCTATTTCTTTGCGTTTCTCTAGGGGGACGCGATTAACCTTGCGAGCTGGAATAGGCATGTTAGGGATAAGGTCAATTCGGTGGCGAATGTGGCCGTTGTAATGGCCAAGATGACCGCCTGGTCCTACAAATGCGTTTGAGTAAGAGCGTAAGATGGATTGGAGCTGTGCCATATGGGGTGGGAGGAGGCAAAAGCGTGAAAGGTCAATTTCTTGGGTAATGTCGTAGTTTGGGCGTTGTTGGTTAGCAGTACGCAATTGGGGTAGATGACGTTCCCAGTCAACTTCCGGTGCTATGTAAGGGGATGAGTTAATGGGGGATTGTTTGGTTTCGTACAAGAATCTGGGGAATCGATTGTGAGCGCTAGGTGTTGTTGCAGTGGCAACCAATGTTATATACCTTTCGACGACGGTAAGGAAGGAAGAGTGCGAAGAATTAAATCTGAATCTGAAAAAGGAGTGTGAGTGAGAAGCGCGACAGGGTTGGGTTGTAGGGGATTTCTCAGACAACGAGTAATGAACTCTCGTTGTCTGGTGACTCCGGGGTGTTGATCTCCCTTTTGCCAAGCAAGGGTAATATGGGCCTCTGAAATTCCTGCACAGAAAGAAAGGGAAAAAACGCTTCTGAAAGAAGATCAAAATTCAATTTAAATGTTCACGTTTAGGGTCGTGCACAGTCGACGACTAACGCGACACGACAAATCGCCGCACTGTTCGCCGCGCGCGAATGAGCGTAAAGTGTGCTGCGGGGCCGCAAATTGCGTACGCTGCAACAGATAGGCGGACCGTCAGCTGTTTTGAACGCACCCCTGCTAATTTTCTTAGTTATTTTCTCGTTTTCTCGTTCTCGTTTTAGGTTAGTCCTTGCCCTTGACTTCGCGTTTTCTCAAATATCTCCTCCCGCTCGCTGTTTGGATAACGTTTTCTATTAAGGTTATCGACATAGTGGTAGGATTCGCTCTAATTATGCTCGTTTGTGTTGGATACAAAACAAAACTCTCAGCCATGCTGCTAGTTGTTTGGCTCTTCGGCCTGAATCTCTGGCTTAACGCCTGATTACTCATTCCTAGTTTCTTTGCAATGTCCTACAAACATAAAGTATGACGAAAAGAATAAATTTACAAATTTAGCCGTAACAATATTATAAAGACCACACGAACCTTAATGGTAATCCTAGAATATGCAAGGGAAATCTGCTTAACCGCCATCTTAATGACATTCTGTCGAAGGCGCTATGTATCAATACAACAAAACTATCAAAAATTTAATCAATACCTGAAGCAAGAAAAATTCAAAGGTTTGCCAAATTCAACAGTGGAGAAAAGGATTGGTGCAAAAGCGTTCTCGCACGCAATTCCACACAACCCTGTACGACACGACGCCGCACACGCGGTGTCCTACTCGCCGCATGCGGCGACTTCGGCACCGCAAATGGCTTGTCGCACTTGTCGTATACGAAAAGCGCGACACGATCAATGCGACACTGGCCGCTATCTCTCATCAGTGCCGTGTCGCGTTAGTCGTCGACTGTGCACGACCCTTTTGACATATTGCGCAATAGTGAATAGGAATCCGACTCTGAAGTTGATTGTTGAGCTTTAGGAATATGCAGTTCCGTTTGAGTCTATACCAAGTGGTATAGAGAGTCTGCAAATTAATTGTCGCGATTTCTGTACGCGAGATATTCGGAGACTGTCGGTGAAGAAGAGCGGGAGGGGGTTGTTTTCCACATGGGGGATCGCTTTTTGATTTTTTTTCAAGTGCGCACTATATGTAGTACTTTCACGCCGCAAGGTGTGGTAACCCGGGCCCAGGTTTTTCTAGCTGCTTATTGGGTCCTTAGGGTGGGTTGCTCATTTTGGCACCCACGTCACACTAATAGCATGCATTGGTCAGTCTCGTAGCGTAAGTATGCTGAATTGGCGGCTCAAGCGAATAGGAAACGCGCACAGTTGGCTGATGCAGATTGGGGAAAGCAGAGTGTGATTTTGCGCAGGTCTGGCTGTTCTACAGCTGATAGGAAACGTCCAAGTTTCAGAAGAAGAAAAGAAAGAATGCAAAAATTGAAGTGCGACTTTTTGGGCTTATGTGGGACACGTGGTAGGTTGCAAGGGACTGCAGTGTTATTACGAGCCAAAAGGTAGAAGAGGTTCTAGGAAAAAGAGTCAGAGGAAGATAGAGTAAAAAGGCGAAATGAGAAAAAAAGTGGGCAAAAAAAGCAAAAAAAAAATCGAAAATTGAATGAAAGCTTTCCTTTTTTAAAGCTACATTGAATAAAAAGAAAAAAAGGTTGGTTGTTGGGACTTACAAGTGATAGGTATTTATAAAAAGTAAGAGGTGTTCTGACATATCCAAAATAGAGAAGAATAGTGAGGGGAAAATCCAGAAAATTGGGAGCCGGGATTTCCATCTGATAAGTAGAAGAAGTGGAGGAGAAGATGAGGAATCCAAAACGGATTCGGGTCCGGGACCTTCATATGATAAGTATAAAACATGGAAGAGAAGATATGATTCGGAGGAAATCAGAACAGAGTAAATTAGTGAGAGGGAATCCAGAGAGTTTTATGATATTCTTGTCTCCGCTTGAGTTTTCTATAGTTCGCTGGACTGTTAGGTTCCGATGTAGTGTAGCGTAAGCGGAAATCCCGTATCAGTATAAAAAACACAGAACACTTAGATGGATATATGTTTACTTCAGGCATAATCACACATATAGACACACGACAGGAACGAAGCGAGTAATGGATACATGTGGAAACTGTCACCCTTCAGAATGTATGAACCCCACGAGGAAGAAGAAGGAAGGTAGATATGATACACAAGTCTCCCGTCAGCTTTAACTGTACCCGTTGTGAATTTTACTCTATTTTCATAGTGTAGCGGAGACGGAATGACTTGGATCAGCTAGTTTTGAGAAAACATAATCAGAGTCACGAGGATTTATTTGCATCGCGAATTTACAATATTCATTCACACGACAGAGAGGAAATGGATACAGACGTCTCAAATCAGCCCTCCAGAGAAAGCGAGACCCATAATGAATAAACCAGGAGAATGGAAGGAAGATCCACCAGCCCAGGGACCGAGCCGCGCGAACACTCCTGATCTTCTTTTTATGTAGCCGGAGGCTGTGTTTAATGCGTGGGTTCGTTCTTTTCAGAACGCCTGGGCCTTCTGAGAGAGTTCGCGTTCGTCGGATAGGCGAGACAGAACGCGTTACGATTTTTAGCTTCCCGGGACAAAGTTCGCCTCGTGATTGATGGTGCCAGCCGGGGCGGCCAGCCGGTGCAGCCGGTGACAGCCGGGTACCCCAGAAATAGTTTAACCCATGATCTTCTATGCCTTATTCCTATTTCCCATTACTTTACTCCTATCTCCTGACATAGAGGTCCTTCAGCCCGAGATCCAACCAGCCATGCGTTTTCCCCCTGTCTTTTATACGTCCCGGGGTCGAAGGTCAAGTGTTTTTAGTGCGGGGGCTTTTAGTGGGTTTTTAGTACTTCTTTCCTCGTTACACCGCCCGAGGGTCCCTGTGTCCGCCGGAGGCGTGAGACGCTATACACCCGGCTTTTGGTTTCGGCGGTTCAAGATTCAAGTTGAGTTTAATGTGGCCCGCCGGAGCGGCCAACTGTCCGGATGGTTAGTCGTTGACCCTCGTTTATGTTCCCGAAATATCTTCTCCATCCCTTCTCCCGTTACCGAACCCTTCTTTTCTACTCTTCCATACATTCCTAATACATTCCTGACATCCCCGGCCTCTCGCAAGTTCCGGTCTCCGGATCTAAATTGATTAGTTGCAGAGATTGTGATAATGTTGGCGAGGGCGTATGTCGATGTCGTTGGTCGGCGTCGGATTGGCTGTCGGCGGAGATTTGAAGGCAGGAGTAGCGTTGTTGATGGAGGTAAGCTTCAAGTATAATGGAGGTTGGGTACAGCGTAAAAAAGAATGAAAAAAGGAAAAGAGAGAAAAAAACGA
The DNA here is from genome assembly GCA_030553155.1 of Nippostrongylus brasiliensis. NCBI lineage: Eukaryota > Metazoa > Nematoda > Chromadorea > Rhabditida > Heligmosomidae > Nippostrongylus > Nippostrongylus brasiliensis. The sequence continues at coordinate 15,381,665 of CP130736.1, forward strand.
GTATTTTTAAAATGAATGTAAGTATGTTGGAGGAAAAAACGTGTAGCCGTGATGTGGTGAAGCAATGTGGTGGAAGATGGGGTGGTGTTTTCTTTTGTGTTGCTGTGTTACAAGAAGAAAAGGTAGACGTAGCGCGCTGTAGAGACTGCACGCGGTGGCGTCGTTGAGAAACGAAGAAGGTGATGTATCGGGAAAAAATAGGTTGTAGACGCAATTCCACCTGTTTGGAGTGAAGCATAAGCGGTGTTATGTGTGGGTTGAGACGGTATTACCCCGAGTAGTTGATAATAGAAACCGGTTTTGATGATTGACACGCGGCTCCGGTTAATCAGCTGTACAGGCGCAAGGTCTAGGACCCGTGGCCGAGGAAGCAGCCGGCAACGTTTGGGAAGTGTCTTGCCTGTTTTGGGATAAAGGCACAAAGCAGGGACGAGTGAGTTGTTGGTGACTGAGATATCCTGCCTGGTGCTAAAAACGCTTGCCGTAACGATGATTTGTGGAGTGGTGCGACATCTGGACCAGTTATGCTCACACCTTTCGCACTACGCTTCAACATCTAGGTAGTTCTCACAAGACTACCACTCCATACCATCACGAAAGCAATGGACAGGTAGAACGTGCTAACCATACAATTCAACAATTAATCTCCCTAGCACTCGCCCACCGGAACGACGAATGGGATAACGTTATGTTCCTCGCCATCCACGCTTATAACTGCTCGGAAAACTCGACCACGAAACTATCCCCCTATTCGACATTGCATGGTTTTGAACCGCCTAACATCTTCCAACTCTCACTGCAACTTCCAATGAGACGATTCACAGACGAGAAGGATTACGCGAACCAACTAACCCCGATTTTACAATCTATCTGGGAAGCTACTCGCGACAAAATAACATCCGCACAAACCACCCAGGAGCATCACTATAATCTCCGCACCCGTGCAGTGCCTTCGGACTTTAACATCGGACAACAGGTATGGATCCGCAAAGAAGTTGGAAACAAGATCCAACCACGTTTCGAAGGCCCTTTTCCCATAATCGCAGTTGACCCCCCTAACGTAACTATAAAAGACGGTAGACGAGAACGTACAGTCCACATTAATCGCCTCAAACTATATAATGGCAACCTCTCATAAAAACTAACACGGTTTTCAAAATTTCACATGCTTTTCCCTGTATATGCTTCGTTCTATACTACTTCACCATCATCTCCGCATACTACTCCTGCATAACCAAAAAGTAATACAAACATTTATTCACTGGCCATGCACTAATTCAATTCACTTCGGAAGCGATGCGTTTCTCTGGCGAATCTTCTGCGCAGTTTTCTCCATCCAGCGCTTCTCAGCATTCGCCTCGAAAATAAGCTAAAATGTGACTCTTCTAGCATTCAAAAATAAATAAAATTTAAAAAAATATATATAAATTATCGCACCTTCATAGCCCCTTCTAAAGTAGCTTCTGCTTGGCGCAGATGCTCTTCTTGAACGAGTAATGCATAGCGAAAATAGCAAAAAGGGGAACAGCATTTTTATCTTTCGCAGGGAAACATCATTTTTATCTTTCGCAGTTGTAACCACGTAACCCACCTTCAGAACGGCTTCATAGGCGTCGTCCATAACACGAAAATAAGACTCCCTCGCCTCCAGGACCTTCTCGTTAGGTTGGGGGAGCAGAGTGTGACTCGCGCGGGTCACGCAATCTTACGTTCCGGAGGAAAAGCATCTCCTTCTCGCAAGCGCTGACAGGACAAAAGATTCAAAGTTGTTAATGGAGCCGCGGTGGAACATGGGGTGGGTTGATTCATGACTTCAATATAGAAAAGAGAGCGATTTCTGCGATTCAATATAAAAAGTAAGGAGGAGCAACTGAAAAGGAAGGAGGATTCTTCAATACTTGTTCTGAAGGCTGTTTCGAAAAGCGGAGCGAAATTTGGTACCTGGACCAGTTGCATTATTGAAAAAAAATTGTTCTTAGGGTTGAGGCGTTTATAAACTTGAAGGAGAGGGAAAAACCGAGATTTGGAGGGATTAAAGCCGAGATCATAGGGAAGAGGCTGAATTCCGCGGTTTTTCTTTATCTATTAGAGAACAATAAGAGATGGGAATTCAGAGAGTTCGAGTTCGATACCTCCATATGATATGCGGGTCTCCGTTTTCAATTTTCTGTAGTTGCTGGACTGTTAGGTTCCGATTGTTGTGTAACGTAAAACGGTGATCCCGTATCGACTTGAACGAGGAAGGTACAGAACTCTCGGATAAGTATATGTTTAATTCAGGAAGTGTCGCACACCTAGACATTTAACAAGAACGAAGCGGATTATAGATACATACAGAAATGTTACCCCCAAAAATTAGACGAAACCCATAAGAAGGAGAAGGAAGGTAGACGTCCTTCGTGGACCGAGACCCGACCAACCCCACGTTCTTTCTCCCCTGCCTTTTATACGCCATGTGGTCGAAGCTCAAGCATTTTTGTGCGTGGAACTGTTTACTTCTTTCCTCGTTACACCGCCCGAGGGTCCCTGTGTTTGCCGGAGGCATGAAGCGCTATACACCCGGCTTTTGGCTGCGACGGTCGAGGTTCAGGTTGTGTTTACGCCGGCCCGCCGAAACGGCCAACTGTCCGGATGGTTGGTTGCTGATCCTCGTTCATGTTTCCGGAGTATGCTCTCATCCCTTCTCCCGTTACCGTACCCTTTTCCTACTCTTATGTGTATTTCTTCTATTACATTCCTGACAATTCCTGACATTATTCTAGTCTGGCCGTTTGTTGGTTTGGTTATTGGGTGCTGGGAAACTCTGTGTATCATCAGAATGATGCGAAATTCTGTGTATCATCGGAATGATCCTGGCAGTTCAGAGCCGGGACTTCCATATGATATGCAAGTCTCCCGTCATTTAAAACGTACCCTTGCGAGTTTTATTCTACCTCCATAGTGTAGCGGAGATGGGACTACTTGTATCAGTTAATTTTGAGATGACACAGATGGAGTCAAGAAGATTCATTCACAATACGAATTCACAACATCAATCCACACGACACGAAAAGAAATAGATACAGGCAAGCCGCGCAGAGGACTTCTGGTCCTCTTTTTATGCGGCCGAGGCCGGGTCATGAGTGTTTTAATGTGTGGGTACGTTCTTTTTAGAACGCCTGGGCCATCCGAGAGAGTTCGCGTTCGTCGGGTAGGAGAGACAGAACGCGTTCTGATTTTTAGTTCCCCGAGACAAAGCTCGCCCCAGGATTGATGGTGCCACACGGGGCGGCCAGCCGGTTCAGCAGGTAACGGCCGGATACTCTAGAAATAGTTTATTCCGTTATCTCCCACTACCTTATTCCTATCTCCTGATATTATTCCTAACTCCTGATACTAGTGATATTGGATAGAATTGGTATTTCGTCACGTTGTGGTCGTGTTCACTTGCGCCTCCTCATGAGATGGTACTCATGAATGTATGTTGAAATTTGGGCGGCCGCATATGGCAGGATGGCGGAGCGGATCGATTTGGCATTGTTGGTCAAGTCGGCTGGGCCAGCCACTCTCGTTCGGTTTCGTGCGCGGTTTTGGTCTTTCTTTTCATCTGCGGTGGTGATTGATTTGGTAACGCATTCATATTGTGGTAAAGCGTTTTTTTATTTATGATATTATGATATCCGTGACCTAAGCTGTATTTATTTTATTACACTGGCTTTGTAAAAGCCGCAAAAGTAGTGTAGCGTCAGCGGAGGACGCGGGTCAGTACAAAATTGTGAACTCACCAAGACGACATCTTGAAGACAGCCGAGTTGAACTGAGCGCTAGGCAGTAGAACTAGTTTTGGTGTTTGCAAGAATTTTGCAATGGAGAGAGGTCGAACCTTGGTCTATAGGATGGTAAGTCTGAGGTCTATAGGTTGAACCAATCCCAGACCAAACCGCATTGACAACTACTAACACATTTCTAAACCGTTGTGTGTCATGTTTTGGTCCTCCTACTCTACTTGTCACGGATCAAGGCACGAACTACATGAGTGAAATCTTCCGTACCACGCTCCAGCACCTCAGTATTTATCACAAGACTACTACACCATACTACCATGAGAGCAACGGACAGGTAGAACGTGCTAACCACACAATCCAACAACTAATGTCGCTCGCCCTCGCTCACCGAAATGACGACTGGGACAACGTGATATTCCTCGCCATCCATGCCTACAACAGTGCGGATAATTCTACGACAAAACTTTCCCCATATATTACACTGCATGGATTTGAACCCCCTAACATCTTTCAATTGTCTCTACAACTCCCAGTCCGACGCTTCATTAACGAAAGAGATTACGCAGATCAACTAACTCCTACTCTACAAGCAATCTGGGAAGCCACGCGCTCTAATATAACTTCATCACAAACTACGCAAGCGCATCAGTACCACCTTCGCACTCGAGCGCGACCAATCGACTTCTCCGTCGGACAACAGGTGTTGGTCCAAAAAGAAGTCGGCCGCGAACTGCAGCCACGCTTCGACGGACCGTTTACCATCACTGCAGTGGATCGCCCCAATATTACAATTCAAGACGGCCGACGCGAACGAACGCTCCACATGAATCGCCTGAAAATCTACCATACTAATCCTAATAACCAGTAACCAAGCCAATAGACGATTATTTTTTTCATCCTTTTCATGGTAAATTTTTATAACAACTTAAAAGACCATCCTCCATTCAATATATATATATATATATATATATATATATATATATATATATATATATATATATATATATATATATATATATATATATATATATATATATATATATATATTTCTCGTTGAATCACTCAATCACTCATCTTTAATCCTAAAATTATACTTTTCACGTTACTCACCGTTATCGCGACTTCCACCGCCATATTCACCTCTCCGCAGCGGCTAAAGCAGCGATTTGCGCGTTCGACGTAGGTGTTCTCCTGCTCGCGCAATTTTTCAGTTAATTCCAAAACCACTGTTCTGAGCCGCGCTAGCTCTAACGCGCGAATTTTCTCTCTTCCCCAAATAAAAATACTAATTAAAATAATAATTATCGTCATCAAGGCACTGACTACAAATAATACTCACCACGAAGTCATCTCGGCTGACGTCGCACAATTGCACTGATTTTCATTTCCCAAAGTCTGTTTCGCCGTAAAAAACCCGCATCTACTCAACAAAGCACGAATTCATTTATCACTTTACTCATTTTACGAAAGGGTGAGGCGTTTCTTCTGTTGAGGCGTGTGTAATTGGATTGATCGGAACAATTTAGTCAAAGAAGATGTGAATTCATCCCAGCTGCTTCTCTCATTTGTAGAAGGTGTTTGAAAAGTCAACTCAGCTTTATTTATTAAATATAGTGGTAATAGCATGGCGGCATATTTTTGACCGATAAGGAAAGGGTAATGAAAGCTGTAAATTGTGAATCGTTAAAAAGACTGTGTATTCGTACCTGAGAATTTCGGTACATGTTTGTGGAAGATTTCGCTTGAGGCGAAAAGTTGTTTGGTGTTGAACATATTTTGATTCATTACTCAGGTGAAGTTGTTGTGGAGTAAAAGAGAAAGGGAAAGAAAAAAGAAAAAAATTAAAGTGTAAAATTGGACGTCACGTGGGCGGTAGCTGCTATTGAGTAGTGAATAGGCTCCGAAGATGATGTTGTGTAGAATCGTATTTAGGAATAGGTAGTCGTGGTGAGGTTGATGTCGTGGTACTGTATACCACTGATAGGTTGATCCGCGAAAACAGAGAAACAGACAGAACTTTCCCGTTTAACGCCTGAAAGGAAGGATGGTTTCTCGAAAATTCCGAATAATATTCTTTAATGATTCTTGAATGTAAGATTAGAGAGGTGATTCTACTAATGAAGAAGTATAACTATTGTGAAAGAAGTATATTATCTACGAAGTTCCTTCGAGCAATGCTATTGGCTAGGTAGCAACGAGCGGATGACACGCCTCAATGTTTAGTGTTCAAAAAGAATGTTTGTTGCTGCAGTTTCTCTTTCTTTTACTTTTCTTATGTAAAAATAAAGGAAAAGGGCTCGGAAGACGGACGGTGCGATATGAAAGGTGTCAAATCACATCAATCATCAACATGACACATTTAAATGGTATTTGAATAGATTCATAGCGACCATGCTGTTTAGCTGCAGTCTATGGCCGACCCTCTATAGATATTGCATTTCATTACACATTAGGTGACCCGTCGACGTCCTCCACTAAGCCTTGTGTGGCGGCGCGTGTTTTATCCTCACCCATATGAAGTGCCTCAAACTTGGGTAATTAAACCAAATCACCGCAAATATTCATAACGAACAGGGTTTGCCGCAAGGAAGGTCAGTATTTGCAAAATGCAATGATCATCAACAAATACTGAAGTACCCTTTACCTTAATTTACTTCGTTGAAACGTGGACATTCAGCTCCCCGTAAAAACAACGCAATCCAACCGGTTGAAAAATGTAACTAAAACGCAATACGAACATCCCGAATAAAAAAGTACAATACCGCTCATAACTTCTGTCCCAAAAAGCGTTCTGAACGCTCCGGAACGCTCCAAGGCGTTCTTTTCTTCCTAGTGGGTAATTTAATAATTTGAACATATCAATCGATTCGTCTATCAACACTGAGTTCGAAACTGACGTTATTTTTTTGTTTCAGTTTGAATTGACCCAGTTATAAGCCAGATGCTCTCGAGTAGCGCTAACTGGCGCTAATTGGTTTACAACCCTCCGAATATTGCCATTGGAGTCTCCTCAGGAGATACTGTCATCACGGAGCGAAAAATTCCGGAATCATAGGCTACTCTAATTGAATTTGAATTCAGCTTCCCACTACAAGTCTTTTGGTACCTAACATGCATTTTATTCGCAATTTCAAAAAAGTTTCGTGTTTTAGCAAAAAATAAAAAGTTATCAATTTAAACCGGTTCTTTCCGCGGGTTACTGATGAGCAGGCGAAGTAATCAGTTTTTCTCATTCAGTGTGAAAAACAGTGTAACATCGTGTGAAAAATCAAATCAATTGTGAAATATTTCGAGAGATATTGGGACTCAGAAACCACTACGCGCAACATTTTTGCTGATATTCTGTAATTTTGTCCAACTTTGCCATTTTTTAGCAGAAAAAATGTTCTTGATTTAAACCACTTTTTCATGGGAAAGTTGATGAGAATGTGTAAAATCGCCTGGTTTCTCGCACTCGGTACGAAGGACGCTAGCGCATTTCACCAAATCCCAATTGTGGATGAAAAAATTAGTGAGATTTTGGAGTGCAAAGTTCACCACACGCAGCAACCTTGTCGTAGCGTATAATTTTGTTCCAACTTTGTCAGGTAATAATGAAGCAGAGGTCGTAGCAAAGAGCAAACAGCTTTTTCGGCAGCCGGATAAGGATTCCTCACTTTAAGACGGTGATGTTCCAGAGCAAACTGAAATGCCTCTGTTTTCGTACAATAAAGGACTATTTTAAGGCTAAATTCTCAGAAATTTCAAAGTCGTTTTCCTCCCCTCGGGGAGAAGCACCGAAACTTTGCTTTTGACAGCACTGAACATGTAATTCTCATCTATAAAATAATGTAAAGTTGCTGGCTTTCAGAGGAATTCATTTTTTCATGTCTTTAAACTTTTAAATCTTTCCTTTTTCTTGTTTAGAATTCTTGATTATGAAAGGAATTGAGTACCGCCCTGTATATGGTTGAGATTTTATGATGGCTAGTTTGAAATATCAAAGACCTCTGGGAACCATAAACGAGGCTGAGCAGTCACGTTGGGCGCTAATTACCCCCGCAGGATATTCGAGCGGTGTCACCCCTCCACTCTGGTGGATGGAGAATTCCAGCCACAGAGCAGCGACACTTGAGTTTTCCTTTAGACGGTATGACTGAACATAAAAAATTGAATTCAACGGATATTTGGTAATTCCACATTGCTACATAGCTGAGAAAAAGCAGTTCAACGCTGTTTAAAGCGATTTTTCTCCTCTTCTCTCTAAGAGGAGAAAAACATCTGCAGAAATTTTTCTCGAAAATTTTGCTATGGAATAGCTCACCATAACACGAAAAGAGAGGCATTTAGGGTTTCTAAATAAAATCAGCGTCATAGAATAGGAGATACTCTCTCTCGATTGGCGGAAAAATATAGCCTACACTACCATCTCCGCCATGCTACAACATGGCAAAGTTGGACTCCAACTTTCCAGTTCCTGTAGTGCTCGTCGCTATCTCAAAGCATTGACACTTCACAATGGGGGCAAGGTGTTAGAAAATCGGAGCTGGTAGTTCGAAATCTGTGCTACCTCTGAATTAGCAATTGTATTAGAATTATCTGTAGTGCTCGTCGCCATCTCAAAGCATGACACATGCGATCAAAACGACCATAGGCAAAATCGGCTCTACATTTTGTTCCACTTCGTCGTTTTTGTTTTTTTTCACCACTAAAATCTCATGCAAAAAAATAAACCAATGAGAATAACAAGAGATGAAGCCTTATGGGAGCATAACACGATGTTTCGAAGGGATGTTGGGAGTTGCTGTCCGTCACAGCCGCCGCAGAGGTAGCCGATAGCCGTGACCTTGTCGGTGCTTTCGACCGAGGCGCTCTATGGACGAGCGAACAGTCTGGTCTGGTCGAGGATGAACCCTCCTCACTTGTGGTGTAAAGTCGAACGGTTCAGCTGTTCAGATAGACCAGTTCGGAACAAGAAGTCGTTCAAAAAATGCGAAAATGGTATTCAAATAATGAAAAAAAAACTCCGACGGACCAGCCAAGTGCACTCCAGTGAGCAACGTGAGCACCCGATTAATTTGGATTGTTGACTATCAGTCTGTTTGATCAAAATCCGTTTCAGAACTATATAATTTTGCTATCAACTTCACAAAGAGACTTCATGGAGTACTTTATTTTTGAAAAATTCGAGAACAGCGTATCGCAACGACCGCCCACACCTTTTATACTAGAGTTTCGTGAATTTCGTATCCCTTTTATATCCTGCAAACAGAATGTAAAATTGGAAAATTGAAGAGCGGTTCAACGATTATATCGGTAGGTGGATGCATGGCTGGATGAAGTATGTACAGTATGTACACAGGATGATGTATATCAAAAAATGAGATAAGAAATAGATTCCTTCGGTTTTTCTTCATAATTGAACAACAACGAGTTGAGGCAACCTTTTTGAAGACCAACTTAGTGGTGCCATGTAAACTTCAAAATTTTCTATTTACCGACAAGTGGTGAGAAGCAACCACTTAATTACCACTTTCATGGTTCCGTGTCGAGGGCTGAACTGAGCCAGGAAGAGATGCAAAAATAAGTACGTGTACAAAATGTATACTTTTTGTTATGTGATGACTCTTCTAATATCATCATCCGCTGGCGTTCCAATTTGTCAACCTGTAACTACCCTTGAGGAAAAAAGAACTGACAAAAGCTCCTGTCGTTCACGTCCTATCTTACTTCTCTCGACAAAAACTTTTACTTTCGCTTTGCCAGCACATCATGACTGGGAGGCGATCTCAGCAGAAGCAAGACGATAATCACGTTTCAAAGTGAGCTATTTTTCACCTTTCCACGTAGTTAATTAACTTACGAAAAAATGGGTCTAGCTGTAATTCAACAAAAAATGCCCCGAAAATTAGTAGAGTCAGACGGTATTCGAACTCGGTGCGCTATCTCATGACAGTAGAAGAGCCAGGTCCCAACTCTACTGATACTTACATTTTACCGTTTCGAAGCGGTGGAATTCGTTTAAATTTATTAGGTTGTAAAGAAAGTTCTGTCATTATATTTAAAGCGTCACAACTCTACTCATGTCCAGCCGTTTTCCTCAATTCAAGCCCCATTCGAAAGAGCACATCTTTCTCTAGGGAAGGCAGTATGAAGTGTGACGCTATCGCGAATGTCTCAAGATCTGGATTAATTAAAATATTCGACATTCGGACCCTCTGCTCTGAGTACGAATGAGTACGAATGAGGGTTGCGGGTTCATCAATTGAATTGGATTTTGCGGAGCCACTTTCATAAGGATTTCTAACCTATGTCGAAGAACGGATATTATACTATGATAAGAAGAGATTTTCCCGTTTCTTACACAACGACGAACCTTCTGAGTTGGTTAAGAAACCAGAGTTTCACGACACGAAGACAATGGTGACGTTATGATGAACTGCAGCAGTACTAGTGTGCCTTTTGTTTCTTACTCTTCACCAAACGATAAAGAAGGAAGTGCACATCGTGAATATATGTAACATTCAAAACGATTCAACCGAAGCTAGGAACCATAGAGTCCATTTGACATTTTACAGCAACGCAAATCCACGTGTTTTAAAATATCATCTCCAGAATTCAAACCAACGACACGTTGAAACTCATCTTCGTTCGTAGAAATTGCCAGACCTCGGACTATCTGCCAAATTTCAAACGTTCATATAGCTTCTCAAGGAAGAGAGGATTCTAATACCAACACGATGTTGAGTCCGCCTTCGAACATTTGACTTAATTCCTATCTTTAGACTTTTGCGATAGCGGCACACTTTATATTGCATTCCATAGACAATAATGTGATCTTCCGAACGGTGGTTAAATGAAGAGAAATGGTGAGACATGAGCCGAGTTATGGCGGTTTGAATATGTGCTGCAAAAAATGACAGAACTTTCATTACAACCTAATAGTGGCAGGGCTCATGGCAACTGCAGTAACAAACCTCTACAGTACTAAAGGAGGAGGAAGGTGTTGACCTTCAGAACACCAGTCCAATAATGATCAGTTTTTATATTAAGTTCAGCGGCGATCATTGATTATAGAAGACTAATGAAATAGGTAATGGTGGAAAAATATAACTATAAAGGTTAAAACAGTCACCGTTAATTATTTCTCTAAGAGTGTGCGTGGAGTAGTGTTAAGAGGCAAGCTGACACCCGCACGATCGAACGATCAGTCGTACCTATGACTGATTTTCCACCTTACCGGACCATTCTAGAGAGGTGATGTCACTGGAGACATAGTAGAGGTATATGAACTAAAAATACTCGACAACCTGCTAAAATATGAAGATTGCCTTGATGAAAAATCTAAGAGATCGAGCTCCAACAAAAGTTGCCTCTTTCCCAGATGTAGTTCGATGAGCAAAGTCTTTTATTCTGGCAAAATTTAAAAATGCTTTACTAAACAGCATATCCCTACTAATAACCAGTATCCCATGAAGAAAAAATCAGAAGAGTTCAAGTCATATATTATTCACGGAAAGGTGCGGAGTTCAAAAAAAAGTCGCTTCTATTCTGAAGGTACAACGAACAAGAAGTCCTCTGCTCAACTACAAACGAGATAACGAACAAGAAGTCTGTTGAAGACTATGAAAGTCGCTGTTTCGTCTTAGCTATAATGAAGGAGTATCAAGTTAAGTCATCTCGTTCCTACGTATTATATGATAACACCCAGAAAGAAGAAATAGGCGAGTGGAGCTAGAAGCTAGCTTGGCCATATGCCAACTACAACAATTGATGTGAAACAGTCGCCAGCAACAGCCGCTCGCGCGGCGGTTCGTCCCATTACCTGCTGGACGCTCGCAGACCACACAGAGTTTACAACGGCAGACATGTCGACCACTCTTAACTCAAACTCCTTCACATCATCTCAATGGCTGCCCAGTTAAGGAGCCACAGAAGCGCGGAAAAGCCAGCCAAAACACATGAAATTCATGCTTCAGCATCTGTATTTAATCAGCTTGAGATCACGTAAAGAGTAATCGCTTCGAAATTCTGAGCACTTGAATGAACTATTTACATGATAGTGGTAACATGGTTTCTTGCAATACTATGGCAGAAGCGCAGGCATCCAGTTCGGTCAGCAAACTCTTTTACGGACCCGGAGAGAACTCTATTCAAACTCGCTTGCAATTCTGCAATGCAACTCAGAACTCTATTCAAACTCGTTTGTCTTAACACCTTGGATACATCATCTCACGTCTATTGTCATTTAGGAACTCTGTGGAATTTAAGTGTTCTCTGAAAAAGAAGAACATCCTGATTCCCCTCAGGGCCGGAGATATCACATGATTACTACCAGCTACGCGTCTCCGGCGTTTAACTGTCACCATTTTCGTGCTTTTATCTGCCAAGCCATACCTGAGGCTGGTATCACTATGTTCCATTACAAGCCTCTGTTAACAGACTACTTTATCGTGGAAGTAGTCTGTTGAGATATCCTTCTGTGCTTGACTGATTTCAACAAGGAACAAGCAAATACAATATAAAATATTTTTAAAAAATACCGAATTTTCAACAACGGTATGTTTCGACATATTTTTAAATGGAGTGGTCAGAACTATCGATTGGTATCTTTTCGATTTGAACTATTTGTGCATGAAAATGAAAAGTGACGTATCTTTTTGACCGGTACTTTATGTATGTTAACACTGGATCTATACCACTTCCACCTGTTCAGCATACAATTAGAATGCTTGTCATGACCTTGTAAACTCCTACGAGCCTCCCGCTTGCTCATTTTCTGGAGAAGGAGGGTACCATGCTTCCGTGGTAAGCAGGGGACACTAGTGGTTCCACTCTCATCGACGGCTAGGAGTTTCCTTCTTCTTTAGAATACTGTTGGAATACCGTCCTGAAAATCCATTTGTTCAGAGGTTGATATGGAACTAGTTGCTCATTATTCACGATTATCCAATCAACAAAATTCAAACAGAAGAAAACGCACACACACAAAGGTAAAAATGGTAAAGGTAAAGGTAAAGGTGCCGGCGTTGATCAGTCGCCGAAAGACGTGCCGCTGCATTCGTGTACAATTCAGAATCATAGGGCATGGTGTTTACATATTTGGCCTATACAATGATTTGCTGGGGCCAGCCGCTACACCAAGTCAGTGTTTTTACCTTCCCAGAAAAGTCTGGGACCAATTTACCTACCCAGGAGAGATTGAAGGTTTGGTTGGCCCGGGCGAGAATCGATCGACCGAGCGGGTGTCAGTTGGGTGTCAGTATCGCCTCTTGCCACTGCACCACGCCCCATTCCAGTGACTATTGGACTGACTGACTATCCTAGATACGATTGGTGTGTTAGTGTAGCATAAACTGACCGCCTAGGAGGGTGTCTGTGACATTCCACTGTGACATGAAGTTGAATAGACTGACTTCGTGTGGATTGTATAGTCCAAATACGCATTCACATTGCCTCTACGATTCGAAATGGAACAGAACTGTGGCGGCGCGTCCTCAGCAGACTGATCGACTCCGACACATTTACCTTCTACCTTTTACTATCATAAGTTTTGTGCCACTTCGAATTTCTATACCGGTTTTCTGTGCCTGGTGCCGCGTACAAACAAATAAGCAATTAATTAAATAAGACCTGCTTCCACCCGGTCAGGCAGTCGACCAGTAGTGAGCCCTTCTTTGGTGTCTGTTGAATTAGCTTAGAGTTGGCTGGAAAGATGAAGACAGTAACCTAAAGAAGTGTTGTAACCCACAAGTCATTGCATAGATGATTTACGCCTTCACCACGCCTCTGTGAATTCAAAAGGAAAACCAATGTTCGGCGCGCCTTAAGGAATCTGACAGTCGCTATCCAATTCATGTTCGCATGCTGAAAGGGAGGAAAATGGAAAATTAGCAGAAGTGATAAGCGTAGATAACTTCAGATCTGATTTCGTTGCCAGAATGAGTTGAAGCCGAGGATGGTTAATTTTCAAAAGATGTCGGCGGCCGTGCGGTACGATTGGATCTGCATTTCGGTATGCTTAACTGTTTCAGAAATGGAAGCTCAGCTTCAAAGTGATGCATGTTCCAGGCCGGCTGCATACTAACCTATTTGTTCTACTTGATAGGGATCATAGCTAGCCTCATTACGAACTGCAATAAAGGAAGAGCGAAATCCGTTGCATCGCCGGAAGGAACTCCAACTCCAGAATCATCGGGTAGTTCATCGAAGAAAGGAAAAGAAACTTCAGGAAAACACATATCAAATGGGCCAAGTGGAACTGCAAGAAAAAAGAAAAGTAGAGCAGAGGAGAAACACGTTACAGCCGCTGAAACCACCAAGGCGGGAGAAGGCAACGAGACAAGTGCTGTCCGACCACTAGAGGAAGGAAAGGAGGATGAGGGAGAGCTTAAGGGAGAAACCACAGATTTCTATAATCTTCCTGTGAAGAAAGTGACAGAGGTGATGCTGGGTACGTTACAAATTAAGGAACATTTAGAAGAAACGCCTCTAGGTTATAGCACCTACCTTACGGTGCCGATCAATGAAATCGGTTCGAGAGTACACTACCTATCATATTCTCCAACATAAGTGGTACTCATTTTGCTGGTGGAGGCGACAATGCCAAACCACCGATGACCATTAGAATCTTCACGGGGAATTGTACAGGGTGTGCAAAAATTACCCGGAATTAAATATCACATTGTATCTTCAACGAAAGTGTAGATCTGACAATGAAACTTAACATACAGTTTCCCTATTCCCTAGGTAATAGAAAAGTATCAAGTTTGGTCAAAGTGGCCCCCTATTTCACGGACACATGTCCTCAGACGAGTAGCCAACCCATAATTCATGGCACGGAGGTAGTCTTCTACTATATCGTTCTTTGCCTCAGCCAGGGAAGCTTCCAGTGGAGCCGAATTTTTGTGTTGTGTAGAGGAATTCTCGCTCCCAGTAAGTGACCAGAAAAGTGACTAAGGCGGTCCAAATACGGTGAGTTCAGAGGTCAGCCATTTTGTGCTGTGCGGCGTGGGACAGCAAACTTATGAGACGATGATTGCTGACCTTTGCCGATTTGCCTTTGCCATTTGCACATTGTGAACTCAAATGCACTCATGCTTGGAATACATTTGAGTTTAGTGTATATCTACCCACTACTCCAATATTAGGTTGAAAGCTCAGTTCTAGAAGTTGTTATCAATTGCGCCAAACGAATAACTCGTGACACGTAGGTAGTTCTCGTCGAAATCATTCCATGTGTTTGTTAACGGTGCTATCAGAGGCAGCAAAGTTGCATATCAGATAGAGCACCCTTTTTTCTCAAAAACCTTCTAGACTAGAAGATCAATTTCACAGTACGACCAAAGAGGTGTGGACTGATGATGGCCGATAGTTTCAGATTTCGTTTTGCTATTACCGCTGTGCAAGCATTTAAGAGCTCTAACTTGGACAGCGTTTGTGTGTAGTACTGATGTATAACATATTCCAATATGAGGCTTACAATCCTGTTCTGCCAGTAGTTGTGGCCCGTGATGTATTATTCCGGGTAATTTTTGCGCACCCTGTAGAACTCTACTGTCGGTTCCAAATCACTATGTAATGTAGTTGTAGTTTCACCTCTGTCAGATAAGGACAACAAGGCTCTGGAGTAGGACCGCTGAGATCACAGCCGCGAGTCTATTAAGGGCAGTACGAACATTAACGCGGCAGTTGAACAGCTAACGGGATTGTGGGCGTTTGTCCGCAACAGCTGCTCGCCATTGTGACAGTGCTACCAAGATACGGTGATTTTCGCTTTCGCAGCAGCAACAGCGTTTGGGTCATTGTCAGGCTGCTTGTGAGGGTAGGCGGACTCGCAGAGTGATCACACACTCCACTTCACCTTTCCGTAGTACCCGAAACGACAGACGTACTGTGGCAATGCTGCGGTAGAGCTGCCACAACAAAAACATGAATGTGACAGCAGCACTCTCACGCTGCTACGTCACGTCTCTTTCCTACCCTTAGCCATTACTGTTCTATTGCCAAAGTGAGATGTGAACGGGCATTTATGCCACAGTGTGGCCAGGGACAGTGGAACAGTGGAGTAAAGGCAGCGACAACATTTGCTGAGAGATCAGGGACCGTATGCTCGTCTCTCACCAACTCGAGGGTGGGCGGGGTTAGGGGAGAAACGGGCGAGAAATGCACAGGCCATACGGGACGACTCCGCTCTTATTTTCCCGTTTATCGCCTAACCCAGCCCACTCTCGAGTTGGGGAGAGACGAGCATACGGCCCAGCATACGCTGACAATGGTAGCGTGGGTTGATCTCTGTGAATGATTGCCCACAATCAGCTTTGATGCTGATTGTGATAGTGTTATCCGGTGGACAACAAAGGCCCATACAGAGCCTGCGGCATTGTGGCGTGGCAATGATTAAAGATAGGGCAGATAGGTAGACTCTGCCACCTTGCATTTCCGCGGCGGCAGCGGCGGCGAAGGCAGCACCGTGACGGAAAGTGTTTACAAACATAGTAGAGTAGGGCTCTTGTCATTCGTGAACCTTGTTTGACGTCCAGGAATGACATTGGGTCCTATTGCGCCTGCGGCAAACACCGCCGACCTTTCCTTTTACCGCTGAGACTGGCGGCGCCGTTACCGCAGACTCTGGCTTCAACTTAGCCGATGTTGTATTCTATCGCCGCTCTTTCGATGGCGGCATGGAAAATGATGGCTGCCATTTCGGCCGACAACGACCGCTTTCTCCACCACCACCAGTTTTGGAATTGGTAGTAAGGCAAGCGGTGATGTCATCTTCCTGTCCATGTTATTATAACTCAAGCATAACATTGGACGCAGAGAAAGCACGTTGAGGTGTTACCGAAGTCTTTTATTTACTTCAGAAATGATACTTTAGATGGTAGAAGATCTCATTGCTGTTTTCTCCAGAGGCTGCTATGTACCGCAAAATTTTTTTGCCTGTCCCCTACAGCTGACCACGCACCGTTACCTTACACGACTTGAACAGTAGTTTAAAAACCAGAAAGAAGTTTATATGCTCACGCAAGATCTTTTTCAGAAACGAAAGCGAACGACTCCGATCCGGTGAGTATGTCTCTTACACTTTCCTATCGCTCCCTTGTACCCATTTTCTAAAGGTAAAGGTAAGGGAGTCGGCGTTGATCAGTCCTCAGAGTACGCGTCGTCGCATTCGTGTTCAATTCAGAATCGTGGAGGCATGGTGAATGCATAGTTGGCCTATACAATGACTTACGGGCACCAGCCCCTGAACCACGTCAGTGTTACACCTTCCCAGAGGAGTCTTCTACCAATTTGCCGATCCCCAAGGGATGGTGGGCTTGGTTGGCCCGCCCGAGGATCGTTCGACCGTGCGAGTGCCAGTAGCGCCTCATACCACTGCACCACGCACACCCTACCCATTTTCTAAGACGATGTAATGTTGTTTCTAACCCTTTTCCCTATAAGAGCGACAGTATTGAGATTCCCATCCATTTCTGATCAAGTCTGATGCCAATCAATGAACTTTTCGACTGAATTGGATTTGGAATTTGAGAATTGGTCGCAGATCCAATTACATTTAGTGCGAAGAGCGTCTGACCGTTCAAGGTCATATACCTTCAAGCTGCACTAGACTTATTTTACAGGGTGACGGACCATACGAGGATGTGAACTTAGTGGAAGCACAAGAACCCGATGCCATGAAGTGAGTCAATGGTTTTTGGATATGCGTGTTCGTTCCTCTTAGTTTTTACGAAGAATAACACCTGACTTTCAGGGCACTACTCGCAGCCGACCCAATGAAGGCTTCGTTTAAAGCAAGTGGGGGTCAGTCAACGCATGCGCTGCTTAACTGCGGTGAAGCGAGGATTGTGTTCAAAGTGATGTGCTCAAACAATGCACTATTTCGCATTATGCACGTGTATTCGTAGATTCGTACGCAAGTGTGGATGTTCATGTAGCCCGTCTTAACGGTCCAGCGAAGGAGGACAAAATGGTGATACATTGGGCAGCAGCCACCGCTGATGAGACAGACGCCAAAGAAGCGTTTCAAAAGTCGGAAGCTTCTGCTCAACAAATCACCATACCATTGATAGCGACTGGAACCCCTGCACCGGCAAAAAAGCCGCCGGCCACAGGGCCTCCTGCAGGAGAGAAACCCATTAAGGCAGCTGCTGCCACGGCAAAAACTACACCTTCACCTGCAGCAAAACCCACTCCAGGTGCAGCAGCTCAGACTGCGGCGCAAGCAGCAAAACCTCCCACTCCCGCTTCCACAACGCCAGCTGCTCGCACAAAATCATCGACTGCATCACCAACTGTACCTGCTCCAGCAGCTACTAAACCGAGTACGCCTGCAACGACTGCACCAGCCCAGGCTACAGGAAAGCCATCCCCAGCCACACCAGCGGCTCGTAGCAAGCCCTCTGTACCAGCTGCAAAGCAAGCAGGCAAACCGTCTGCGCCACCATCGCCTGCGGAGAGGAAATCACCATCTACACCTGCATCACCTGCTGGTACAAAACCGTCCACTCCATCCCCGACCACTTCAGCTCCACGAAACAAGGAATCGTCGAAACCTGCAGCTGCTGCTGCAGCGGAGACCAAGGTGAAGCAAGAACCATCCACTCCACCTCGTACAAAACCCTCTGCCCCAGCAGCTACAGCTAAAGTTGCAAAACCCACTCCAGCTGCCGGTGAGAAAGGGACCTCTCCAGATGCTAAACCCAAGACACCACCACGCCCTAAAAAATAATAAGCCATTCAGCTTTGAAAAAGTCGCTACGCGAAGCTTATGCAATATTTCAGTTAGGATAATTTCGAGAGTTCGAACTTTGATCAAATTCATAAGAAAGAAAAGTTTAGAAAGGTTAAACCGCAATAACCTACATACAGCGTTGTCTTGGCGATCCGTTTCTAAAAATGATAGTGTTCTAGTCCAGATAATCTCTAATTAGCCTAACTCGCATTCAGTATTCCAGAGGAAAATCATTTCTTAAATTGTTTCCGAACAATGTGCACTTTGTATTGATTATAAAGTTTAACACATTTGTGATGTTTCACTCGAGAGTCCACATACCAGTAGTGAACATGTTCGGCACTGCGCATTTTTACAAAAAGTTGAAATGGATGCTGACAATGGAGGCGTCAGGGCGGTATTCATGAGAGGAACGGCTAATTACGACTGAGAAACGCAACGCTCAGACATCAGTTCTATGAGCGATTGACCCAATAGCCAGATACACTCGTACTGAGCTGCTGCTTATAGTTTATTCTGGACTATCGGACGATGTCTTATGCAATCAACAACGATCCACCTTCCTCTAGAAGAGATTACTCACCGCAATTATTAGCTGGGGTGTGCGGAATTTTTTTTCAAAAAAGCGGAAGGCGGAAACCGGAACGGAAATGGCCAAAAATGGCCGGAAACCGGAATGCGGAACACGGAAGCCGGAAATAGTGCAAAAATCACTAAATGATTGGAATTTAGCCAAAACGACCACAAAAAGTTTTTATTTGGGTTTCTAAAGGTGCCCTGTTTCTAGAGATAGAGTGCTCGTTTTGTTTCCACCAGAATGTGCCTATTATTTTGGTGAAGGTATTCAACGTTTGATGATAGCTTCAAAGTAAACGGTGGAAAGTCATCCTTATAAACTTCATTATAAGCCGAAGACGAGAACGTAGAGAAAGACAGACTTTTTTGGCGTGATAGACGAGAATGCTTTGAAAATAGAATAAAAAGCTTAAAACAATCATGTTATGGTGGAGAAACAGCATTTTTTCATGATCTTGGGGAGGGAGGCTTTTTCTCACAATCAGATCGTTTTTCAATGAAACCAGCCGAAGAAAACAAAATCTCGCACTCGGACGATGTGGCAGGTGCCGACATATACTTCATTGCAAGTTTTCTTAGGAGAGGGAGGGGGTACTTCGCTGCACTGGTTTCATTCTACCACAATTCGAATGGATCGCATCGACGTCAGCACAATAACTTCAGTATCCATTTTGTTAGCTTGCACAGTGGAGGTCTTCGATTTCATCTTACGTTTCCGTGTTCAGCAAAAACAAGGCGGAATACAAAACAGAACGGAGGGCCCAAAAACGGACGGAAACCGGAACTCGAAACATGGAAACGGAAGTTCCGCACACCCCTGATTATTAGGTTGTAAACAAAGTTCTGTCCTTTTTTCGCGCCTTATTTTAAAACGTCATAACTGAGCTGAGGGCTAACCGTTTTTCCTAATCTAAACACTGTTTTGAAGAGCATGTTTTTCTCTAGAGGACGTTAGTCTTCCGTGCCACTAGCGAAAAAATCTGAAATTCTGCATCGAGTAAAATCCGTGAAGGCGATTTCGACATCATGTTGGTTTTTTAATCCTCTCTTCCTTCAAATGCAATGTGGATGTCTAAAAAGCGGCAGCGAGTTAGAATGAGAGTCTATGAATGTGGTGGATGTAGAAGAAGTTGTAGCTCGCTTGAGTTCTGGAGGGCCAACTCTGAAACACGTAGATGCGGTGTGTCCTGGAGAAGTAGCGGGGCATGCTGGTCCCTAGCTTAGGCTGTCACTTTTCGAATTTTATATGAATTTCCGATATACACCTCTTTCTTCATCGTTTGGCTAGGAGGAAGGAGGAAAAAGTAAGTCTAATAAAGCTGTGGTTGACAGGAAGGAGACCACTACCTTATTGCAGTGGAAATCCGCCCCCAGAAAGATTTTGTAGGTCCAGTCGACGTGAAAAATCTGTGCAAAGTGACTCTGCTTATAGTATAGTATCCATCTTCATCGCATTTTATGAATGTATGGAAAATTACCTTGCAAAAGTAGCTCTGATTGAATGAATTTGTGACCGTCACTCGCTCCAACTGCGCGCCTCAGTGAAATTGTGACCCATTAATTGTCGAGTTTTTTTCACCCTCTTAGACGGCCTAAGATGGCAAAGGGCCATTGTATGGAAGAAGCCTAGATCCCCTGCTTTCACAAGAAGTAGTTGTGGTGGCTTCTTGTTCTCCACTTCCTTTTAGATACAAGGATTAACGAACGAAGGTCCGTCAAATGATGCCATCACTTCAACTGATTCGCTTTCTTCAAGGAACTTACTAAATCAGACAAGTATGTATGGAATCGCTTGAAAGTGCACTTCCAAGGCGTACAATGCTCAGACCTACAGTGCTCAATTCCATCACTCAGCAAAGTTTGGACTGGTCAAGCAAATTCTTCCAAAAAGCCATCTCTGCTCTGCCGTGTTTGAAGCTTTATAATAAATCACGAATCGTGAGTAACTGTGAAAGAAGTACTTCTATAGGAAGAAGACTTATTTATTAACCTAAAAATCACAACTCCTTTATTTAGTCGTCTTGCCCTTCGAATTTGATGTTCAATGAGATCAGGGAGGTGCGGAAAAGGACAGAACTTTGCTTACAACCTAATATTATCATTATCAAGATACGTAACCCGAAAAAAGGACCCTTTGAAGGCCTATGTAGAGTCGGGAGTAGCAACAAGCAGCCATGTATTGAGGCAGACCTGCAGTACTGATTTTTACCGAAGCGCTGCTGAGGGATCGTCTTTCTTGCAGCCGGCGGTGTTGTTGTAAACTGTTAGGGATCTGCCACAGCCGAAACAGCATCGGTGAGAAGTTTTGATGAGGTCGCTGGACACAAGGAAGAAAAATCGCTCATCAAAACACTATCAGCGACAACATTACTGTGCACACTCATTGTCGTAGGTCAGTCACTGCTAGCAATGCTTGCGGATGACAGTCCAATAGCGATCGCTAGCGCCACCTCCATTCCACTACTTCAATGTCACTGCTGAGTCTGAACCATTACAGTATCTGCACACATACTGCATAACTAATAGTACCAAATAGTCTACTTTGGTCTTATGTCAACGATATTCATCTCGATGCTAGCTGGAGCCGATTAAGATGACCACCACTCGGCTGGTCCCGTTCTTGCACCACAGCTGCAAAATTACCACGTCCACGGAAAAGTTCTGTGGACGCGTTTCGCGGTAGTTCTATGGTAAATCGTCCAAAATGTTCTCTTCCGTGTAGAAGCTGTGAAGGAGCTGAACGTGCGGAATCTGTATAGCACAGCTGGTTAAGTACAAATTGCTCATGATTTTACAAATCCGTGTTAAATATAAAAATAAAGGTAGTTGCCGACGTTGATCAGTACCCTAACAATAAGGACGCGCTGCTGCATTTGTGTTCCATTCAGAATCTTGAAGGCTCGATGATTGTATTTGGCCTATACACGGCTTGCTCCTATACCAAGTTTGGTGCCAATTTACTCGACCGTGAATGGAGGGAAGGCTTGTTCAGCCCGAGCAAGGATCGATAGCTCGACTGTTAGGACTTCAGTAGGGCCTCTTACCACTGAACGGCGCCTCCTACGAAAGGATGATGTTTTACAATTCCATGAAATGCTTCAGCGGTCCTGTAATCCTCTCTAAACTGGCAGGAAAACTCTATTCTGCTGTATGCAACAATGCTTTGCATTTCATGTTTATTAAGCGAAATGTGACAATATGAACACAAGCTACATTGTAGATCAAGTCTATCGGCATCAGCAGCGAATTTTGGAGAAGAGAAACAGAATCTGGACGAAAATGCGATGATGCTCAGTACGGCTGTCGCTCCAGGCAGTGTTTGAGTGTGTGCCTGCAAGAGAGTCGTTTTAGGCTACGACTTTGACTGGACATTTTCATTACCCTAAAGGTAGCGTGGGGTAGAGCCGCTTGTAAGTTCTGCTTTCTGCCTTTGCTTGACCTCACATAAGGTTTGAAGGTTAATACACTCTTCTCTTCAACATATTCTACAATTTTGGTGGAAGAAAAAGCAGAAAAGCAAGCGAAACCAAAACTCACTGAATCGGGTACGGGTTAGCCACAGCCTGCCAGGATTCTCGTTCGTCAAACTGCCAATAACCTTGCTTCACCTGAAGTTACATGTATCAACTAGCAATAACCGACTACTTCGGACCCTTAGCAGCAAAGCAGAACACTGAGGAAATCAAAGTATACGGAATTATACTCAACCCAAACTGCCGAAGGCCGGAACGAGTCCAGAAAATCCGCCCACGAGTAAGCCGCCAACACAAACGACAGGCACCTCGCGCAAAAGACCATCAGTATCGGAACATGAGGACCCGGATGCACCGGTCAACAAAAAAGGACGCGCCTCAGGAAATATGTTGAAAGAACTCCTCCATCAAGGAAGCAGGATACTCCAGCTAGCTGCATCGAAGGTGGACAACTTCGCACCCGCGGTAATACCGACCGTAGGAGGAATGGAAAAATGGAGCAGCTCGAGGAAATGCTGAACTCTATCGGAGATACTTCGACATGTATTATCAAGGATATATTTTCCAAGATTATCAAGACGTGCGATAGAAGCAACTATTGATATGATACTATTGAGTAAGGATGGTTCATTCTGCGTTTACTGTTCGTTGAGTTCTACCGAATAAAGTTGGTTGGAAGAGTCGTGGAAGTGACTACATGGTGCATCGATCCACTACGATCCCGACGGCAGCTCTGACAGGTACAAAGTCAAATCTACAGTTTTGACAGTGGTGCCACCGATCTCGGAATACTCTCATCTACACTTGCACACAGAGACGGCAGAAGACTTTTTCAAGCTTCGTCAATTCCACTTCAGAGTTTTTTTTTTAATGTTTTGGTCTTTACTTAAGGAAGCTCTCTACCGACGTCACATTCCAGAAGAGGTTTTTGCATACCTAGATCATCTTCCAAGAAGACAGAAGACAACGCTACACGACACTTCGACAATTCAACAGCCCCAAAATGTCTGGTCCAGCTACCCTTCGTTCGCACAAGGGGCTTTCATCAAGATACTGTAACAACTTAATGAAAATCATAGACGAACACGAAGCCACACAGATGAGCGGACTTTACAGCCAAACATCGGTCCAGAAACTACGTAGAACATCCTTTGAGATGACCGCTACATCGAAACTCGTTTCGAAGGCATTGTGCAACCTGACTTCCACCGTAGACACAATGGGATCATCTTTATCAGAAGAACAAGATAAGCAAGCAACGCAATATATTGATAACGCCCACACAGTCTTAACTCGTGCGCAAAGTCTGATAGTAGTCGAATCGAATCGAAGGACGTCTGGTCGAAGCTGAGAATGAATTACAAGGTATACAGATGACGGCAGAAAAACTTCCAGCAATCCCCATACCAACGTTCACGGGGAATATTTTGGAGTTTTCTAGTTTTTGGACTCTATTTGAAGCTAATGTACATTTGCAGCCTCTGACCAAGCTTCAAAAGTTTAATTACCTTGTCAACGCTTTGAAGGGAGAGGCCAGAGAACTCATACGACGATATCCTGTCACAGAGACAAACTACGATCATGCGATTGAGCTGTTACACACGAAGTACGGCAAAGAATCAGCACTCATAGGATATCTTCAATCTCGTCCAGAAACTGCAAAGGTCGAATCGAAATCCATCCACGCACACAGAAGGCTTCTGGAGACGATCATCCCGATTTTGATACAGTTGCAGGAGCGTGGCGTCAGCCTGGATGGTTCGTACTTGTCGCAGAAGATTCTTTCGATGTTCTCCACTACCCTCCAAAGGAAGACGCTGGAATCTTGTATCTCTCGCAACAAGCAGGAAAGCGATTGGAAGATGAGCCAGATGTTGTCCTACTTGACGGCTTCATTTCTACAGAAGAGCGAATCAACGAGATAGTCGACAGACACGGCAAGAATGATACCATTTCGAGTTTCCAGTCGGACAAATCTAATAGAAGTACCTCTCAAAGCATTTCTCCCTCACAAACGCAGAAGTGCATGTTTTGCGATCCAGTATACACAAGTCGGGAGCCTGCTCAAAACTCACAAACCTGTCAGATCGACGGACATTCATGCTTAGGAACAACAGATGTCTTAATTGCGGATGAGAAGGACACTTTCTCAATCAATGTGCAAGCAAAGGATGTAGGAATTGTGAAGGGCAAAAGCACCACCACACTATCTGCCCACGACTAACGAGGACCCAGAATACTAAGCAACCACCGATAACTAATAGCTATGAACCACAATCACAAAGCACAAGAGCACCATCGCCTATACAACCCCAGAAGATATATACAGACACCACTCAACCGAGTGGTCAACGACCTCGTAAAGGAACAGCAAACGCGAACCCAGTACAGACGCACATTATAGACTCCGCAGACGCTCCAATGGAGATCGATCATACAACGACGGTTATTCATAACACGGAACGTGACAGTGGCAGTCATCATGTTCTGCTGTTAAAAGGTGTAGCTAAAGTTCGAGATGAACTTAACAGACAATGGAAGGAGGTGGAGATCCTCCTCGACACAGGAGCAGACCAGTCCTTCATGAGTCAGTCTCTTGCTGATGACCTAGGACTGAAATGTACAAAACAAGAAGATTTCTTGATGTACACGTTTGGAACAGATAAACCCACACCATCACGTTGTGGGTCAACCCAAATAGAATTGTGGGACAATGACGGAAGAAACCACACAATACAAGTTTACACGACTCCAATACTTACAACGCAACGACATCAAGTACAGCTGAGCTCCGTGGATCGCGAGTTTATCGCACAACGCAAGATTCAGTTATCGAAACCAACAGATATGCCCACATCTAGGCCGCAAATTTTACTCGGCTGTGATCAACTATGGGGGTTTCTAGACACCCCGCTCCCGCGTTTCACACTACCATCTGGATTGAAGCTTATTCCTTCTACACTAGGCTATTTATTGTCCGGCAGACAATAGTCACCTGTTCAGGTGAACATAAAACAGGACATGGGAAGGATCAATACACTAACATTGAGCAATGACACCAACGATTTTGACGAAGAATTAGAAAATGGGAAAAATACTGGACAATGGATTTTACTGCTATACACGAATTCACCGGCACAAAAAAACGCAGAAAAGGAGGCAGTCAATCAGCAAGTGATTGCTTTTTTCAATGACACAATAGAACGCCGGGAAGATGGATATTATGTAAGGCTCCCATACAAGAGGGGCCACCCTCCATTACCAGATAACAGGAATATTGCAATGAGAAGACTTCACAGCGTAGTTAATATGCTACGGAACAATGCGAAGCTATTGGAAGACTACGGAAATACTCTAAATGATCAGCAGAAACAAGGAATCATAGAAGAAGTCACCGAGAACGAAGAACAAAGTCGAAACGTCCTCCACTACATCCCCCACCATCCAGTGCTCACACCGCACAAAAGTACCACGAAACTGAGAATCGTATTTGACGCTTCTTCTCATTATAAAGAATGCCCTTCCCTCAATGACATACTACACCAAGGTCCCCTGATGCTACCTGATCTCTACGGTCTCATTGATCAGATTCCGGGTCCCCTTTATGTAGCGATATCTGATGTTGAAAAAGCTTCCCTACAGGTACGACTCCACGAACAAGATCGAGATGCAACACGGTTCCTATGGATAAAAAACCCCAAGTTGCCAATTACGGACGAGAACATTATCACATTTCGCTTTACCAGAGTGACGTTCGGACTGAATGTGTCTCCATTTCTGCTCGCAGGCACAGTACACTATCACCTAAGAAACGCAGTTGAAGACAAACAATTAGCCCAAGAGGTTCTCGACAATTTGTATGTAGACAATCTAATTCTAGGCGCACAAGATCAAGACGAACTGAGCAAAAAGGCGTCAACAGTGAGGCAGATCTTCACGGATATGAAAATGAACTTACGCGAATTCCTATCAAACTCGAATTCATTGTCAGATGCCATCCCTCAACATGCACTTGCCAAATCCACAATGCTAAAAGTACTCGGCGTGACCTGGAGCGCATCTGAAGACCGCATCAAAATAACGAGTTCATTCCCTTCCGTTGATGTCGTCACCAAAAGACTGATTACTCGTCAAATCGCATCTATATACGATCCTCTTGGATTGCTAGTTCCCTTAACAACGCCTACAAAATATTTTCAACAACAATTGTGGAAAGAAAAGATTGGCTGGGATGAGCAATTACCAGAGATACTCTCAAACCAATGGAAAATTCTCGCCAACAATGCAGACCAATTCGAAAGAGTATTTTCTCGCTGCTTCCCAACAAACAATGGAACGGCTAAACTAGCTGTCTTTGCTGATGCAAGCGACATAGCAATGGCGACATGTGCCTACCTCTTCAACAATACAAGTTCTTCCTTAGTGATGGCACGATGTAAACTTCCGTCCATCCGATCATCACCAACTATTCCAAAGATGGAAATGAATGCGCTCACTATGGTCGCTCGCCTCGCATGGTCAGTGTACCGAGCACTCCAGACTACAGCACAATCACCTAGCGAGATCATCCTTTTCTCCGACTCACAAATCGTTCTCCACTGGTTATCAATCGTCCCAATGAAATCCAACGTAGGAGTACTTGCACGAAATCGAGTGAAGGAGATCCGCGAAATAGCTACCGCTCTCAATGAAAAGGGCGTATCCATTCGTTGCGGTTACATCAACACACACGAAAATCCCGCAGACGTTGGCACTAGAGGACTCACACGAGAACAACTTCAGGACCACGATTTGTGGTGGAAAGGACCAAACTTCCTCAGTCAGCCGGAACTTGATTGGAGTATAAAGTTCTATCCGCTCAATGTGCAAGGTTCAGAAGACTCGATTGGAACCAAAGTTCTAGTCAATTCGACAATCATGCAAACGGAAACTTCTGATTCGCTTATCGATCTCAATCGCTTTAGCTCATTTTTGAAAGTGAAAAGAGTAACAGCCAGGATATTGATTTTCCTCAAGAAACTACTACGCTCCTTGACGGAGCAATCACAACAAAGAATATACACAAATATCCCTGAACTGCGTAATATCTCAAGTTCTACAGTACTGAAAGCAACCGACATCCGCACAGCTCGTTTCTTACTCATCCGGAAACACCAAACATCTCATCTGTCAAAAGAGTACAGAAGATCCATGGAGAACACGTTACGTCTTTTCAAAGACAACGACAACATTTGGCGCCCTCGAGGACGTCTACAACACTCTGCGTTGAAGACAGACGCCAAATCACCTATAGTCATTGCACCAAACACGAAAATAGCTTTTCTGTTTATTCGGGACGCTCATGGACCATATCACCAAGGGATCGAACACACTATATCCACTGTTCGCCAGACCTATTGGATCCCCAAAATACGCCAACAAGTACAAAAGCTAGTACAACAATGCGTGGGATGTCGCCGGTCCAATGCCCTCCCGTATCCTTACCCAGAAACAACAGATTTACCCAAAAGACGCGTATGCCGATCCAGACCGTTTCAACACATCGGATTGGATTTCTTTGATTTACCCCCGATACAGTCACTCCGAACGATCACCACCTCAATGGTTGCATCTTTACATGCACAGTGACACGTTTGATACACCTTGAAATTTTGGAAAACGCGAGTACGGTGGAATTCATCAATGCACTCCGTCGCTTTGTGGCCAGACGAGGACTTCCTACGTCCATAACCTGCAACAATACACCTACTTTTCTCTTAGCATCTACCCTATTGCAGAACAATTCTAACGAGGCACTCTGATTCAGCGAAGAAATCGAGGAAATTCTTGCGAACAAGGAAATTGAGTGGAAACATATCACTCCATACGCGCCTTGGCAAGGCGGGTTTTATGAACGCCTCATCAAATCCGTTAAACACGCACTCTATAAGGCGTTAAGAGGATCGCTCCAACGTTCACGAAGTCATTTGCACACTATTCTAACTGAGATCGAAGCTTGTCTCAACTCGAGACCATTAACATATCAGAACGCAAGTCAAGAGGACCTATCATCAGTGAGACCAATCGACTTCTTGGAACGTCATGTGAGCATCGTGTTGCCAATCCAGGGACTGCTCGAATCCCAAGAAGATGATCCAGATTACCTTCGACCTGATGAAAGTCGAGCACTTCAGTCACGACAGGATGTGATTAATGCCCTCAAGTCATCCGCTGATGCCACGGAACGATTCTGGAAAATCTGGCAGAACCAATATCTTACGAGCTTGCGAGAAAAGCAGAAGGCCTTTCTAAAGAAGCCAAACCACAACCAGATCTGTCCAAAAACAGGAGACATTGCACTTGTTTGCGATCCAGTTCTTCCAAGAAATGAGTGGAGGATGGCAAGAATAACTGCAATCAGACAAGGCGAAGATGGTGCCATAAGAGAAGTTGAACTCATCACCGCCAAAGGCAGGAAGATACGTCGTCCAGTTAATTTAATAACCCCTCTCGAGATCGATTCTTCCACCATCGACAAGGAATCCGACAATCAGAATGAGGAAAATGATGGAAGTGAGAAAGAAAACACAACAAGCACAAAGGAAACAACGAAGAAGTATAATCTTCGTCCACGTCGTCCGAAGTCAACACCTGCAGAGCCCTTCAGAACTCAAAATCCCAACCCTTCACAACTCTAGAGTCCCAAAGACCCATGACATTTTATCTTCGTCACCACACCACCACTATCGCACTACGTTTCACCCCAATATTACTGTAAATCACCACCAATCCACTGAACCACCAAACCCGAACAATTCGCGATTCACCCACCCTCACCACACAAGGTCTACAACCATTTCCTCCATCTTCACCATTCCTCACCTACACGAACACACATCCTTGGAGGCGGGAGTATCGAAGATACTTCGACATGTATTATCAAGGATATATTTTCCAAGATTATCAAGACGTGCGATAGAAGCAACTATTGATATGATACTATTGAGTAAGAATGGTTCATTCTGCGTTTACTATTCGTTGCGTTCTACCGAATAAAGTTGGTTGGAAGAGTCGTGGAAGTGACTACAAATTCCATGATCGGAAAGATCGAGAAAGGAGCAACATCAGTGGAAGTCATGAAGAATCACTGCGCGCTCGGAGTGCGACTCGATGAGCTACTTTCTAACGTCAGAGAGATAAACGAAAAGCTCGAGTTTCCGGACATCAAAAAAATTGTCTTCGAGTTGAAGCTGCTGAACAACCGCATGAGCGAGTTGGAAAAGCTCTGCACCCCTGCCTCTACTGTAGAGGTTTCTGACGCCGCGGTGGAGCTCACTCCCAGAGGAAGTGATACGACACACGTAAGCGACGGAGTGAAGCGAGGGTACAAGCCTCGCGATAAACAGAACAGTGAGGACCGTCACCACAAAAACTCTCCGCCTCGCCCCTCATTGGACACGCGCCGTGCGACACCGCCGAGGGACCCACGCCGTGCGTCAACTCCACGAGACTCGAACCGTACGTCGTCACCAAGGAATGCACGCCGAACTCCTCCGTCGAGGGATGCCCGCAGTACACCGCATCCGCCACGAGACACGCGCCGTCCGCCACCTCAGCGAGATTCGCGCCGTACGCCACCGCCACGAGCCACACGCCGTACTCCACCGCCACGAGACACGTACCGTACGCTACCTCATCGAGACACGCGCCGAGACTCACGCCGCACGCCACCACCTCAAGATTCGCGTCGTAAGCCAACGAGAGACGAGGAGTATCGCAAAAGAGGTTCGAACGACAGAAGCGAGGACGCAAGAAGACGCTAACCACGAACGAGAGAGGGGAACTGCCTTAAAATCTTGAAGTGCCTTGATCTCTGGGTTGAACTCTCCTGAGCTGATTTTTCTTCTCATGGTCTAGGTCCTCTTCCCATTTAGTCGGCCGGAGCATAGAGAATGTCTTCCCTATTCTTCTCTTTTTTGTCATCTACTTTTCCTATTTTTCCTATTTTTAGCAGTTTCGATTGTAACCATGTGAGCTTCTATCTCGCTGTTCCTGTAAGATGACTCATTTCTGTAACCATTCCTTAAGCTAATCAGATGGTTGATCAGAAGCATGCACTTTCAACATAAAGCACTACCTTTGAGCTTCATCAAATGCCAGCTCGGGACCGCTAAGTTCTAGACTACCGCATAAATAGGACCTAGCTGCTCGCTGTTCAGTTAGATTAGCTTTTGCTCTCATTTCTTGCTCTCATCTAATCCTCCACATGTAAAATGTAAAGTAAATGAGATAAAGTTTAATTACCCAAGTTTGAGGTCGCAAGTGGCAGAAGTACAAAAAACCGCGTGGCAGCAACTATCGAGCTTACATCATTCAATGGCTGTAACAATACAGAAAATAATTATTAACTGGGTTCATGACCCCGACTATTGGCATTACGTGGCTGGGGTGTAGGTCACAATGGTTTGTAGTCAGAAACGAAATCTGTGAAGAGTTGAAAATAACTTATAAGAGGGCTGTAATACAAGCCATATCTATTATAACGCTCTTAACTGACTGCAATGTATGCCACTACTGAAAGTTACTGCTACTACTGAAAGTTACTGAATTACTGTCACTTAAATGTCAAAGGTGTGAAATCTGTAAAAAAAACCACGCCAGCTATATCTTCTTCTTCTAATAAATTTGTCGTTTGTTTCTTAAAACATAGACCACATATAACATAAAAAAGGATCCTCGTTGAAGTGGTCGGATAGGCGGCGAAATTTTAGTCTGGAAACACGTTTAACAATCTATTATTCAAAAATGTCTTAATTTCTTCCAAAAAAAGTGGAAAGTGAGAATATTTTGCCCCTGGGCTTTTTTAAAAAGGATTCTGGCTGAGCTCATTCGATAGAGCTCAAAATTCTGAGTAGAACCATATACAAGTTTCCACAGAAGCGCAAATTGAGGACAAGCTCACTCAGGCTCCTTAGGTGACGAGCCATTGATTACCAGAAAATCTGGTCGAGCTGTGGACCGTCGACGACGATCGGGTCGTCGTCGGGTCACTATGGCTTGGGTGGTTGATGCACCGTCGCGTGCGACGAGCATGGCCTCTGTGCGAGTCTCCGTTAATTGTATCCACAGGACTCGCAAGCCACCTTTGCCGAGCCGACACGGGGGCCCTAACGTCCTCCCCGAGTTCTTGGTGTGGATTGTATGGCTGTCGTTTGGGGTTAAAGTTATTGCGCTGAGGACGGGGTTTATAGCTATATCGAAGTAAATGATTAGAAGGATGTCTACAAAAGTTGTTAAAAGTTGGGCGGTTTGTTTGTTGGTTCCGCCTGGACGGATTAGGAAAGCGGTTATACCATGGGCGAAAAGAGGATTGCTTATTGGGAGTTTGGGTTGATGCTTGGTTAGATGCTTTAGAACGAAAGTTATTGCAAGTTTTATTTAGATCATTGATTTGTGTCTGGGTTTTGCTTATTTGATTGCTAACGGTTAATGCTTTGAGGCCTTCCAGGATATAGTCTTCTTCAAGACGTTCTTGTTGCTGCAGACGGTATTCTTTTTTGGAGTAGGTTAATATTACCTTAAAGTCTGCTGATTCCGGCAAGCGGCAGACTGCGCGGCGGCTTTTGGGTCGCATTCCTTTGATAAAGCCGTTTATTGTATGCTGGCTGGAAGTTTCTGCGTTACCTTGGAAAGCTGCTCTTGCTTTTGCTTTAACTTAAGTAGCGAACTCTTGAACTGTGTCTTTACCTTGACGCATGTTCAGTAGTTCATTGTGTTTATTATTTATGCCGGCCATAAATGTAAATTTTTGGGCTAACGATTTGCAGAGGGCCGTCGAGTCGGATTTAATAGGGATTGGGAGAGCGCGGTATATTTGCTTAGCTACTCCTTTTAAGAAGAGGGGTAGTAGGATATGGGTGTGTTGTTGGTTAAGTTTTCGATTAAGAATGCTTAGTCATCTAAGAATTCTTCGAAAGTGCGGTCGTCTACCGCGGTGAATTTTTCGATGCGGTTGTTTAATAGGCAGTTAGAGATTTGTAATTCGGTGGGGCAACAGTTAGGGAGTTCAATATCATTGGGTCCATAGCAGATGGAGTCGACTGTTTGCCGAGGCTTCTGGCAGTGTATGGATTATGTCATAGTAGTCCCAGAGTGGTTTGTGAGTTTTTTCTTCAATGTCGTAGTCCGAAGAGCTAACGAGAGATTGTTTGGTTAGGGTTGGCGATTTAACGTTGACTGTTGCACTTTTGAACGGACGTGGGTGGGGAGGCTGGTGGTTCTTTTAGGAATGATGGAGTGCGAAAAAAGAAAAAAATTGTTAGAGATAGAGAAATTGGGCGCTTAGGTGCGGGCTCCGAAAGCGGGCTATAGAGAGATGTTCGAATTTTTAGGTTTAATTTGGACGGTGAGCTTTTGCGAAGTAAACGAATTTCGGTTTTGTAGTTCGCGCTGCGTCTTCAACAGGTTTGTCTGGTTTTTTGTTTGAACAGGGTTAGTGAAATCGGTGATTTTTTTAGTGGTTGCGCTGCCAACGGTTGCTAACTTTTTAATTAAAAAAACAATGATTCAAAAATAAGAAATGTAAGATAGGAACGGGTATTTGGGAATTTCTCAGACAACGGGTAATGGTCTCCCGCTGTCTGGTGGATCCAGGGTATTGATCTCCCTTTCACCAAGCGAGGGTAATATGTGTGCCTCTGAAAGTTCGCGCAGAAGGAAAGATGAGAAAAAAGAAGTGGAAAGTTCCTGAAAGAAGATCAAAGTTTGAATTTGAATTGTTCACGTTTGACGTCTTCGCTTGATAGCGAGTAGGTTCCTGACGATGACGTTGAGTTTTAGTATAGGAATATGGAAGTTGCAGTTGATGTTTGATTATACCAATTGGTATGGTACGCGGCTGTAAGGTGTATGCGAAATAGACGAAACGACCATTGACATAGGCGAGACCTGAGGAGTGGGAGAAGGGGTTGTGTTCCACAAGAGGGAAATCGCTTTTATTGTTTCGTGCGCACTGTTAATACTATCACTGACGCGACGTGTAGTAACCTGATCAGGATTTTTCTTCATGAAGCTGCTTGTTCGATCGAAAAGGGTGGCTCACTGGCTCCCACGTCACACTGATAATAGCGCTATAATAAAGTCTCGGATGTTTTTTGAAGCGAACTGCGGTTACAGTTGGCTAACGGGGTAGGGAAGCAGAGTGTTACATGCGCGGGTCAAGCTATCTTACAGTCCAGAGGAGAACTCATCTCCTTTCCGTAAGCGCCGAAAGAACAGAAAACTCGAATGTGCTAACTTGGTGCGATGTGGGGCGTTTGTGGAACACGGAGCAGGTCGATGTTTCGCTTCGATATGAGAGATAAGAGCATATTAAGTTTATGAGGAGTTGATTTAATGTGAGTTGCCAAGAGAAAGGTTCAAAGTTGTTGTATGGAAGAACTATATTTGAAAAAATGTGTATTTGGAGTTGAGGAGTCCAGCAAGGTAAACGAAAATGGGGGAACCTTCGGAAAGGGAACAGGAGAGAGAAGGAACTAAGGAGTGTTGGTTATATGATATCCGTGGACTCCGCTGTGTTTATCTTCTTATACTGACTTTGTAAAAGCCCCAAAAGTAGTGTAGCGTCAGCGGAGGACGCCGGTCAGCATGAAGCGATAAGCACACGAACAAGATTGTATATACATATTTATTGAGGCGTGTGAATGGTTACAACAGATTTTGGAGACGATAAATCCCAGAGTAGACCAGCCCATGGAAGAAAAAATAACAGAAAGAGAAGGTGACGGACCACGGCGCTCGGGTGGTTTCTCCAGGCCTCCTTTCACACGGCCCGCGACTGTTTAATGCGTAGGCCGACTTCCCGGAATCTCCTACGCTCATTTGAGAGTCTATGTGTTTTCCGAAGGCGAGTGAAAAAACTCGCTCCGGTTTTTGGTCTCCGGGGCTAAAAGTCTAGAATTAATTACTGGAGCCAGCCGGTTCGGCCAGCTGCCGGGGTAATTAGTCTTCCGGCCCTCAGCTGCTGCTCCCGAAATACCCTTTCCCACTATCCCTTTCTATCCCATCTCTTGCTGGTCTTGTTGATCTCTTTGATGCTGACATAATCTTTCGGAAGTTCCGGTCCCCGGAACTAAATTGATTAGTTACAGAGACTGTGGTAATGTTGGCGAGGGCAGATGTCGTTGTCGTTGGTTGGCGTCGGCTGTCAGCGGAGATTCGGAGGCGGAAGTGGCGTAGTCGATGGAGGTAAGCTTCAAGTATAATGGAGATTGAATAAATACAGAGTAAACACAAGGAAAAAATGGAAAAGCGAGTATTATTATGTTTTTTTTGAATGTAGGTGAGTAGTATTATATTTTTTTAATGAATATAGCCGTGGTGTGGTAAACAATTTGGAAAAAATGGGGTAGTGTTTTCTTTTGTGTGGTGTTTTACAAGAAGAAAAGGTAGACGTTGCGCGTTGTAGGGACTGCACGTGAGGACGTCAATGATAAACGAAGGTGATGTATCTTGAAAAATAGAATAGGTTGTAGACGCAATTCCACTTGTTTGGTGTGAAGTATAAGCGGTGCTATGTGTGGTTTTAGACGGTATTACCGCGAATAGTTGGTAATCGAAACCGGTTTTGATGATAAACACGCGACTCCGGTTAATCAGCTGTACAGGCGCAAGGTATAGGACCCGTGGCCGAGGAAGCAGCCGGCAACGTTTGGGAAGTGTCTTGCATGTTTAGGGATAAAGACACAAAGCAGGGACGACTGAGTTGTTGGTGACTGAGATATCCTGCCTGGTGCTAAAAACTCTTGCCGTAACGGTGATTTGTGGAGGGCTGCGACATCTGGACCATATGATATCCGTACCCTCCGCAAGAGGATCTTAGATTATAAACCGTAGTGTAGCGGTTGCGGAGGACACGTATCAGTGATTTTTATGCGAGGTTACAAGAACAATGATGAGACAGTTTTATTTAGGCAGGAAGATGATACAACAATTAAATATGAACGAGTATAATAACACGTGCATAATAATCCCCCCATCCCAGAGAAAGCAAATACCAGAGAATCCGGAGTTGATCTTCCGGCCCGAGACCCAGCTCGAGCGTGTTCCAGTGCCCTAACGTAACTATAAAATACGGTCGACGCGAACGTATTGTTCACATGAATCGCCTCAAACTGTATAATGGCGGTCTCTCATAAGAACTAACACGGTTTTCAAAGATTCACATGCTTTTCCCTGTCTCTGCTTCGTTCTATGTACAATTCACCCTCATCTCCGCATACTACTCCTGCATCACAAAAATAAGCAAAAACAAACATTTATTCACCGGTCAGTTATGCACTATTTCAATTCACTGCTGAAGCGATGCATATAATTGCTCGGACAACTCAACGACTAAACTCTCCCCATATTCTACACTGCATGGTTTCGAACCACCTAACATCTTCCAACTGTCACTGCAGCTGCCAGTAAGATGATTCACGGACGAGAGGGACTACGCGAATCAACACCCCAATTTTACAATCTATCTGGGAAGCTACTCGCGCCAAAATAACATCCGCACAAACCACCCAGTAGCATCAGTATAATCTCCGCACCCGTGCTGTGCGTGCCTTCTGACTTTAACATCGGACAACAGGTATGGATCCGTGAAGAGGTTGGAAACAAGATCCAACCGCGTTTTGAAGGCCCTTTTCCCATTATCGCAATTGAGTAGCGTGGATGGCGAGGAGCATGACGTTGTCCCATTCGTCGTTCCGGTTGGCGAGTGCTAGGGAAATTAACTGTTGAATTGTGTGGTTAGCGCGTTCTACTTGTCCATTGCTTTCATGGTGGTATGGAGTGGTAGTTTTGTGAGAAATACTCAGATGTTGAAGCGTGGTACGAAATGTGTCACTCATGTATTTAGTTTGTTCCTTGGTCCGTGATGAGAAGTGTTGGGGGAACAAAGCGTGATACGCAACGATTCAAGAACGTGTTAGTGGTGGTTAATGCAGTTTGGTCAGGTATTGGTTCTGCGATGATATACTTGGAGAATGCATCTACGAAAACCATTATGAACCTGTTCACGTTTAGGGTTTGGGGCAGAGGTCCAATCACGTCTGACTGGACTCTATCCCAGGGTCTTGTTGGTATTGGGAAGTTGCATTGAGGTTCGCGGATACGATAAGCGGCGGGGTTTTTTCGTGCCTGTCATTGGGGACATTGAGTAACTGCTTCAGTTACGTCGTGGGACATTTTGTTCCAGATGGCTATTTTGGATACAGCAGCGAGCGTTTTATTAATGCCTAGGTGTGCCATACTTAGTTGGGATATGTGCACTTTGTTAATTAACGGCATTTTAAGGGAAGAATTGTCCGGGAGGACTAATACAGGATCTTGGTTAAGTTCAGCCGGGATATACAGAACGTCGTTGAGAAGAAAATAGTTGGAAAATAGAGGATTATTAGGATTCTGCTGAATACTGTTTTTGATGGCTGCGGTGCGCGGGCAGTTTTGTTGTTCTGTACGCACATTTTCAAGAGTAAAAAGTGGCGTAAGTACGGTATGATATGCGGGTCTCCGTTTTAATTTTCTGTAGTTGCTGGACTGTTAGGGTCCGATTGTAGTGTAACATAAAACGGTGAGCCCGTATCAACTTGGATGAGGATGGTACAGAACACTCGGATAGGTATATGTTTAACTCAGGAAGTATCGCACACGTAGACATATAACAAGAATGAAGCGAATTATAGATACATACAGAACTGTTACCCCCCCCCCCCCAAAAAAAAAAAAAAAAAATTAGATGCACCCCATGAGAAGGAGAAGGAAGGTTGACGTCTTTCGTGGACCGAGACCCGACCAGCCCTACGTTCTTTCCCCCTGCCTTTTATACGCCCTGTGGTCGAAGCTCAAGCATTTTTTGTGCGTGGAACCGTTTGCTTCTTTCCTCGTTACACCGCCCCAGGGTCCCTGTGTTTGTCGGAGGCATGAGGTGCTATACACCCGGCTTTTGGCCGTGGCGGTCGAGGTTCAGGTTGAGTTTACGGCGGCCCGCCGGAACGGCCAACTGTCCGGATGGTTAGTCGCTGATCCTCGTTCATGTTTCCGGAGTTTGTTTATCTTCTTATACTGGCTCTGTAAAAGCCCCAAAAGTAGTGTAGCGTCAGCGGAGGACGCCGGTCAGCATGAAGTGATAAGCACACGATCAAGATTGTATATACATATTTATTGAGGCGTGTGAATGGTTACAACAGATTTTGGAGACGATAAATCCCAGAGTAGACCAGCCCATGGAAGAAAAAATAACAGAAAGAGAAGGTGACGGACCACGGCGCTCGGGTGGTTTCTCCAGGCCTCCTTTCACACGGCCCGCGACTGTTTAATGCGTAGGCCGACTTCCCGGAATCTCCTACGCTCATTTGAGAGTCTATGTGTTTTCCGAAGGCGAGTGAAAAAACTCGCTCCGGTTTTTGGTCTCCGGGGCTAAAAGTCTAGAATTGATTACTGGAGCCAGCCGGTTCGGCCAGCTGCCGGGGTAATTAGTCTTCCGGCCCTCAGCTGCTGCTCCCGAAATACCCTTTCCCACTATCCCTTTCTATCCCATCTCTTGCTGGTCTTGTTGATCTCTTTGATCCTGACATAATCTTTCGGAAGTTCCGGTCCCCGGAACTAAATTGATTAGTTACAGAGACTGTGGCAATGTTGGCGAGGGCAGATGTCGTTGTCGTTGGTTGGCGTCGGCTGTCAGCGGAGATTCGAAGGCGGAAGTGGCGTAGTCGATGGAGGTAAGCTTCAAGTATAATGGAGATTGAATAAATACAGAGTACTTTTGGCTTTTGGCTTTTGGCACATTGTCGCGTGTGAGTCATAAAAATTTGAAAATTTCCACCATTTTGGCTTTAGTGTTCCTATTTGATGATGTTATTTTAGTCTGGCTGTTTATTGGTGTTATTGTTGGGTGCTGCGAAATCCTGTGTATCATCAGAATGATGCACCGCAGGCGTAAGTTTTGTTTGTATTTATGTGTGAAATCGAATTATGTGAAATGAATTATCTGTTGTGATTGTAGGAGTTGCTGCCAGTCCAGTTTTGGAATCGTGACCAGCTGTTGAAGCTGTGGTCGTGGAAGAGCTTCGTCCGCAGGCGGAGTTGCCCATGCTTCCGTTGGAGCTGACTGTGGGCTTGGCAGAGAACGAGTGATTTGCAGCGTGAGATATTTTCCCATTGTTAACTTGTTGATCTCCGAGAGTAGGAGTTGTTAATCTCATTCCGTGCTTTTTTTTTGGGGTCCATTACTCGTGTATTATGTATGGGTCTTACTTGTTTTGATCTGAAATTTAATACCTTATGATGGATTTCCTATGTTGCAATAAAAGAATGAGTAATTATTGTGTTTTGTTCTTGCAAGCGGAAAGTGCTAATTACAGAGGTATGGTATCTTATATGGGAGAGAAGGTGACTCTCATGCATGATGAAGAGAACTGGTTATTCTTCGGAAATGAGAGGGGTACGTTCTTCCGACGTAATTACTATTTTCCTGAAGGGGAATTTATGTGAAGATTGGTTCTACTGTGGTTGGAGAAACTGTGGAGCGTTTTGCAAGAATGTTGCAAGTGGGGGAATTGAACCTGGGTGCCTGGGAAGTGAGAATGTTACCGCTGCTAATGTCGCACAAGCGGTTAGTTTCCTCATAATATTTGGTGTTCAGGTTGTAGGGCAATGTGGTATCATTGCGAGAATTCTGATACGTATATTGCGCGGGCGTACGATGGTTGGCTGCAATTAGTCAATTGGTGGATGAGCCGTTGCGGACAGTTGCTGAGGCGTTGCTTTTTGTGTAAGGTGCTTAGCAAAAAAGAGGGAGGAGATTACAACAAAGCTGGTGTAGGGGGTGATTCTAATGTGAAGTGCTTATTTCAATTCGGCTGTCCCTCCTGCGATGGCGTCTTGGTGAGTTAGCTCCTTTTTTTCCGATTCCATAGGTTTGAAGGGGGTATATGGTACCGTTAAAAGAAGACGATGTTTATGAGGAAGGAAGGAGATGGAATTTCAACGCACCCAAGTGCTTGCATATTGGCGAGGGCGAGTGATTGACGTTGACGCTCAACTGTATGAGCAAGAATCCCGGTTTTTGGAAATCGTTCGACGCAACCATTTTCGTTGCGACGAACTTCATAGAAAAATTCGTGCTGCTTGGGAGGTAAGCATTGATGTGGATTTTCCCTTAGTTTTGAAGAGGAAATAAATATTTGAGGAAGTTGGTCGTCTCGATCTAGAGATAAAATGTATTCGGGACCGTTTCGCCGTTTCGACTGTTCTTTTCCAACCGGCGCGATTTTGATCTAAACTGGGATGCGCCTGAGGATAGCGATTCGGACCGAGTATTTTCTATTATCCACGTTGATTTTTCTTCGCGAAATTAACCGTTGAAAGAAATTTTTGGTTTGTGCGCCACTGGGTTGTGCCCACTATACGTAAATGTAGAGTTTTTTAAAGTCATTTTCAAAGAGATTTTTTTAAAGAAAATTAAAGGAAGAGGAAAACGCCGTTCGCCGACCGCGCTGGAAGACATTCTTTTGGTGGATGGGATTCACCCGGAATTCCACAGACGGTTGAGGAAAAAAGAGCAGTGAGTAAATTTTCTTGTTTTTGGAGTGTATACGTTTATAGTTTATATTTAGAAACGCGCCTTTGATAAGGAGCTCGCCCAATTTTATGGACGGGATAATTTGAGGACGGCCCGAATCGATGACAACGAGAAGGTCCTGGAGGCGAGGGAGTCATATTTTCGTGTTATGGACGATGCTTATGAGGCCGTTATGAAGGTGGGTTATGTGGTTACAACTGCGAAAGAGAAAAATGCTGTTTCCCTTTTTCTGTTTTCGCTATTTTCCCCGTATCAATGTTTCCATTTTTCAGATAGTGGATGATCGCAAGGAGCAACTGAAATGGAATCAGAAGTTGAGAAGAAGGTGGCCCATCTCCGTCCACCCAGCCCGTCCAGCCCGGCTTCCCCTCAGGCTGAGGAGTGACCCGACGCAGTTTCTTTGCCTTTTGCTTTTTCTTTGTTGTCGATAGAGATATCGATAAAGTTATATAAAGGGTGTTTTTGTTGGGATTAAACAAAAGGCTGTCAGAGGGCCGCAATTTATGACTTTTACTGCAAGGTTGGTGGATTTAACATTTCCAAAACCGCGCCCGCTTCTGTTTTTGAGCGTGGCGCCAGTGTGCGTTTTGGCCGCTGCTAAATTGTCTTCATGGGTGGATTATTTTGCCTGAGGAGACGAATTATGTGAATGAACGTTCGTCGTTGGAACTCTTGAAGAGAGAGGTTAAGTTTGACGTGTCTTTTGGGTGGGAATGGTGTCCCACTTCTTTTTCTTGTATAGAGGTTCGCGAATTAAAAAGTATAAATTGCGTATACTGAATAGTAGGCATGCGTTTTCATTTTGCAGATTTTGGTGTTTTATCGGGTGATTCGACGAGAAATATATATTGAATGGAAGGATAAAAATTTACCATGAACTATTGGTTTGGTTACTGGTTATTAGGACTGGTATGGTAGATTTTTAGGCGATTCATGTGGAGTGTTCGTTCCTGACCGTCCTGAATGGTAACGTTGGGGCGATCCACTGCAATAATGGTAAACGGTCCGCCGAAGCGTGGCTGTAGTTTGTGGCCGACTTCTTTTCGGACCAACACCTGTTGTCCGACGAAGAAGTCGGTTGGTCGCGCTCGGGTACGAAGGTTGTACTGATGCGCTTGCGTGGTTTGTGATGAAGTGATATTCTTGCGCGTGGCTTCCCAGATCGCTTGCAGAATAGGGGTTAGTTGATCTGCGTAATCTCTTTCGTTAGTGAACCGTCGGACTGGGAGTTGTAGGGACTATTGAAAGATGTTAGGGGGTTCAAAGCCATGCAATGTAGTATATGGGGAAAGCTTTGTTGTGGAATTATCCGCACAGTTGTAGGCATGGATGGCGAGGAATATCACATTGTCCCAGTCGTCGTTTCGATGAGCGAGTGCGAGCGATATTAGTTGTTGGATTGTGTGATTGGCACGTTCTACTTGTCCGTTGCTCTCGTGCTGGTACGGTGTAGTGGTTTTGTGAGAAATACTGAGGTGTTGGAGCGTGGTACGGAAGATTTCACTCATGTAGTTCGTGCCTTGGTCCGTGACAAGTAGAGTAGGAAGACGGAAACGTGACACACAGTGGTTTAGAAATGTGTTAGTAGTTGTCAATGCGGTATGGTCTGGGATTGGTTCCCCAATTATATATTTAGAAAATGCGTCCACGAAAACCATAATGAATTTATTGCCATTCAGTGTTTGAGGCAGTGGACCAATCACATCGGAGTGGACCCTGTCCCAAGGTCTTATGGGTATAGGAAAATTGCACAGGGGTTTCCCTTATGCGATAAGCGGCAGGGTCCTTCCGTGCTTGGCATTGTGGACAGTTAGTAACTATTTCGGTCACATCGTTTGACATTTTATTCCAGATGGCTATTTTAGACACAGCTGAAAGTGTTTTATTGACACCCAGGTGAGCCATGCCTAGTTGTGAAGTATGAACTTTATTTATTAGCGGTTTTTCAAGAGAAGATGTTTCCGGTAAGATTAATATGGGGTCTTGATTTAGTTTTGCCGGTATTTGGTATAAAATGTTGTTAGACAGAAAATAATTGGAATATAAAGGGTTATGGGGGTTTTGCTGGATGCCGGTTATGATAGCTGCGATGTGCGGGCAATTTTGTTGTTCTGTCCGCATATTTTCAAGAGTAAAAAGGGGTGTGAGTACGGCATTAATTGTAGCTATGTGAGGTTCCGCGGGTAAGTGACGTGATAACGCGTCGCATAACGCATTTTTGTTCCCTGGTCGGTATGTTATAGTTATATAAAACTCCTGGAGTGCGATTTGGTATTTGGCGAGCCTTCCCGTGAAATTCTTCCGATGAAGAAGGGCTTTTAATGGCGCGTGGTCCGTAATAACTGTTGTTTTTGCGCCGTCAATGTAGGGTCTGAATTTTTGTACGGCGAAAACAAAACCGAGCGCTTCTAGTTCTATTGCAGCATATCGCGCTTCATGTTTGTTAAGTGCGCGACTAGCGTATGCTATAATATGCTGCTGGTTGTCGCGTTCTTGTTTTAGTACTTCAGCGATTCCTTTTGCGGAGCTGTCAGTTTCTATAATGAACGGTTGTCCCAGAGACGGGGCTACTAAGATGGGCGCTGAAGTCAAAGCTTTCTTTAGAAAATCGCTTGCATTTTCACATTCAGGTGTCCATATAAAAGGTGTGTCCTTTTTTGTAAGGGAAAAGAGAGGGCCTGCGATTAGCGCAAAGCCATGGACGAACCTGCGTAAAAAGGAGCACATACCCAAGAATGCTTTTACTTCGGTAACGTTGGTTGGAGTCGGATATTGATCGATGGCTTTAGTTTTATTTGGATTAGGTTTAATACCATCTTTATTCAACACAAAGCCCAGAAATGTGATTTCTTCTCGCGCAAATTCACATTTGGAGGCTTTTAATTTCATCCGTATGCGCTCTATTTTACCTAGAACTTCATCTATATAAGCGAGATGCTGATCAGGCGTTTCAGATGTAATAATTAGGTCGTCAATATAAATAAAGACTCGAGCGCGTAGTTGTTTCTTGAAATGATTCATGACGCGTTGGAACGTTGCTGGCGCACCTTTGAGTCCCATAGGCATTCGTATATATTCAAAAGAGCCTAGGAAACATGCGAGTGCAGTACGTTCGCAATGTGCTGGTTCTAGAGGAATTTGGTGGAATCCCTGTTGGAAGTCCAAGGAGGTGTATAGGCATTTGTAAGCGCAAAGGTCTAAAATGTCTTGTATGTTAGGCAGTATGGATTGCCGTTTTTTAGTTATAGCGTTAAGACCACGAAAATCGATGGTGAAGCGCCAACTACTGGCGTCCTTCTTTTTGACCAATACTATTGGGGCGCATAATGGTGAAGATGACTCCCGGATGATTCCATCCTCGAGCATTTGCGTTATTTGAGCTTCGATTTCTTTGCGCTTTTCTAGTGGTACACGATAGACTTTGCGAGCTGGTATTGGTTGGTTAGGGATGAGATCTATTCGATGGCGGATATGACCGTTGTAAAGGCCGAGATGGCAGTCTGGTCCCACGAATGCATTGGTATGATAGCGCAAAATTGATTTCAATTGCGCGATTAGAGAAGGGGGAAGAGAAGAGTGTGAGAGGTCAATTTCCTGGGTGATGTCGCGGTGCGGATTTGGGTGGTTATTGTTACGTAGCTGGGGTAGGTTACGTTCCCGGTCTACCTCTGGTGCTATGTAGGGTGTTGGGGTGGTCTGGGATTGCACCGCAGTTATCTGTTCCTTGGGATTAGGGATAGGGTGGGCCAAAGCGACATTCATGTTTTTGTATAATTGAATGGGCATCCAGGAGGGGTTATTTATTAGGATGTAGCAGTGACCGTCTTCCCGTGGGTTGACTAGACAGCGACCGACAATGAGTCGGAAGCCCGTTGGTTATCTTCAATAAGGAAGGGGTGCTTGTTTTGAGGATTAAAATTGTCGATGGAAACTTCGACGAAGTGCTTAGTGCGTTTTGCCAAAAGTGTAGGGTGCGTAATGCGTACTTTGTAAGTGGTTGGGAGAACCGAGGCGACATGGTTAATATTTACAGTGGGGTGGGAGTCCGATCCTACGGAGATGATGTTGTTGTACATATCAAATGACACATTGAGGCCTT
Source organism: Nippostrongylus brasiliensis (assembly GCA_030553155.1). Lineage (NCBI taxonomy): Eukaryota > Metazoa > Nematoda > Chromadorea > Rhabditida > Heligmosomidae > Nippostrongylus > Nippostrongylus brasiliensis. The sequence continues at coordinate 15,425,904 of CP130736.1, forward strand.
GGGAGTTCAGTCTTCGAATGAAGTCGGTTCCGAGGAGTAATGGGGCGGGGCGATACTAATTAAAATAATAAGTGTCGTCGTCAAGGCAGACTACGAATAATACTCACCACGAAGTCATCTCGGCTGACGTCGCACAATTGCACTGATTTACATTCCCCAAGGTCTGTTTCGCCGTAAAAACCCCGCATATACTCAACAAAGCACGAATTCATTTATCACTTAACCCACTTTACGAAAGGGTGAGGCGTTTCTTCTGTTGAGGCGTATGTAATTGGATTGTTTTGGAACAATTTAGTCAAAGAAGATGTGGATTCATCCCAGCTGCTTCTCTCATTTGTAGAAGGTGTTTGAAAAGTCAACTCAGCTTTATTTATTAAATGTAGTGGTAATAGCATGGCGGCATATTTTTGACGGATATTGAAAAGGGTAATGAAAGCTGTAAATTGTTTGTGGAATTGTTAGAAAGATTGTGTATTCGTACCTGAGAATTTGGGTACATGTTTGTGTAAGATTTCGCTAGAGGCGAAAAGTTGTTTGGTGTTGAGCATATTTTGATTCATTACTCAGGTGAAGTTGTTGTGGAGAAAAAGAGAAAGGGAAAGAAAAAAAGAAAAAAATCAAAGTGTAAAATTGGACGTCACGTGGGCGGTAGCTGCTATTGAGTAGTGAATAGGCTCCGAAGATGATGCTGTGTCGTAATCGTATTTAGGAATAGGTAGTCCTGGTAAGGTTGATGTCGTGGTACTGTATACAACTGATAGGTTGATCCGCGAAAAAGGAGATAGATAACTTTTCCTTTTGACGCCTGAAAGGAAGGATGGTCTCACGAAAATTAATAGTTATATTCTTCAATGTAAGATTAGATAGGTGATTCTGCCAATGAAGAAGTATAACTACTCCGAAAGAAGTATCTTATCTACGAAATTCCTTCGAGTAATGCTATTGGCTATGTAGCAACGGGCGGATGACACGCCTCTATGTTTAGTGCTCAAAAAGAATATTTGGTGTTGCAGTTTCTCCTTCTTTTACTTTTCTTAAGTAAAAGTAAAGGGAAAGAGTAAAGGAAAAGGGCTCGGAAAACGGACGGTGCGATATGAAAGGTGCCATATCATATAAATCGCCGCGAATATTCATAACGAAGGAGGTTTGCCGCAAGGAAGGTCAGAATTCGCAAAATGCGGTGACAAACAACAAATACTACAGTACTCTTCACTTAAATTTACTCCGTTGAAACGTGGACTTTCAGCTCCTCGTAAAAACAACGCAATCTAACCAGTTCAAAAATGTAACTAAAACGCAGTGCAAATACCCCGAATAAAAAAGTAGAATTGAACAAAGTAGCAACAAAAAAGAAATAAATGAAAATTGCAGCAATCCATTGACACTTCACAATGGGGGCAAGGTGTTGGAAAATCGGAGCTGGTGGTTTGAAATCTGTGCTACCTATGAATTAACAATAGTATTGGAATTATCTGTAGTACTCGTCGCTATCTCAAAGCATGACACATGCGATCAGAACGACCATAGGCAAAATCGGCTCTACATTTTGTTCCGTTTCGTCGTTTTTGTTTTTTTCACCACTGAAATCTCAAGCAAAAAAATAAACAAATGAGAATAACAACTTTGTCATGAAAAACGAATGAGTCTATGAGGAGGTGAAGGGGATGTTGGGAGTTGCTGTCAGTCACAGCCGCCGCAGAGTATCGGTAGTCGGCAGCTGCGACCTTGTGGGTGCTGTCGACCGAGGCGCCCTATGGACGAGCGAACAGTGTGGTCTGTTCGAGGATGAACCCTCACTTGTGGTGTAAAGTCGAACGGTTCAGCTGTTCAGATTGATCCGTTCGGAAGAAAAGTCGTTCAAATGGAGCGAAAATAGTCTTCAAATAAAGGAAAAATTGCTACGGGTCAACCCGCCAAGTGCACTCCAGGGACCAACGTGAGTACCCGATAAGAGATCTGGATTGTTGACTATCAGTCTGTTCGATTAACGTCCGTTTCGGAACTATATAATTTCGCTATCAACTCTACAAAGAGACCTCATGGAGTTCTTTATTTTTGATGAATTCGAGAATAGCGAATCGCAACAACCGCGCACACCTTTTATATTAGAGTTTCGTGAATTTCGTATCCTCATTATATCCTGCAAACAGAATCTAAATTTGGAAAATTGAAGAGTGGGGTTCAACGACTATATCGGTAGGTGGATGCATGTATGGATGAACTATGTACAGTATGCGCACAGGATGATGTATATCAAAAAATGAGATAAGAAACAGATTTCTCCGGCTTTTCTTCATAATTGAGCAACAACGACTTGAGGCAACCATTTTCAAGACCAACTTGGTGGTGCCATGTGAACTTCGAAATTTTCTATTTACCGACAAGTGGTGAGAAGTAACCACTTAGCTACCACTTTCACGGTTCCGTGTCGAGGGTTGAAATGAGCCAAGAAGAGATGCAAAAATGACAGAGCGTGTACAAAATGTATACTTTTCGTTAAGTGATGACTCTTCTCACATCATCCTCCACTGACGTACCAATTGATCAACCTGTAAGTACCCTTGGGGAAAAAAGAACTGACAAAGGCTCCCGTCGTTCACTTCCTATCGTACTCCTCTTGACAAAAACATTTGCACTTTCGCTTTGCGAGCACCTTTTATTGGCAGGCGGTTTTAGCAGGAACAAGACGTAGATCACGTGTGAAAGTGAGCAATTTTTCACCTTTCCACGTAGCGAATTAATATGCGAATCAATGAATCTAGCTATAATTTAACAGAAAAATGCCCCAAAATTTACGAGCCAGACGGTATTCGAACTCGGTGCGCTATCTCATTGTGATAGAGCAAGACGGTATTCGAATTCCCAGCTATAGCGATACTTACATTTTTATAGCTTTGAAGCGGTGGAACTCGTTTTACTTTAGCAGCAGGGCACTGCAACAACAAGCCTCTAAGGTATTAAAGGGGCAGGAAGATGTTGGCCTACAGAACACAAGTCCAATAATGATCAGTTTTGATCATAAGTTCAGCGACGATAATTATAGAAAACTAACAAAATAGGCTGTGCTGGAAAAATGGAACTATAAAGATCAAATCTGACACCGTTAATTATTTCCCTAAGAGTGTGTGTGTGGAGTAGTGTTAAGAGGCAAGCTGACACCCGCACGGTCGAACGATCGATCAGTCCTAGCTCTGACTGACCACGCTCTACACCTTACCAGACCACTCTAGAGAGGTGATGTCAGTGGAGACATAGTAGAGGTATATGAACCAAAAATACTCGACAACCTGCCAAAATATGAAGATTGCCTTATTGAAAAATTTAAGAGATCGAGATCCCCCAAAAGTTGCCTCATGCCTCAGATGTAGTTCGATGAGCAAAGTCCTTTATTCTGTCAAAATTTAAAAAAGCATTACTAAACAGCATATCCCTACTAATAACCAGTATCCCATGAAGAAAAAATCAGAAGAGTTCAAGTCATAGATTATTCATTGAAAGGTGCGGAGTTCAGAAAATCGCTTCTATTCTGAAGGTACAACAAACAAGGAGGCTTTTGACGACTACAAAAGTCACTGTTAGCGTCTTAGCTGGATTGAAGGGGTATCAGGCTGAATTGTCTTTGTTTCAATGTTATGACAATATAGAAAGACAAGATAGGCGACTGGAGCTAGCAACTAGTCTGGCGATATGCCAACTAAAACAAATGATGTGAAACAGTCGCCAGCAACAGCCGCCTTCGTGGCGGTTCGTCCCATTACCTGCTGGACGCTCGCAGACCACACAGAGTTTACAACGGCAGACATGTCGACCACTCTTCACTCAAACTCCTTCACATCATCTCAACGGCTGACTAGTTAAGGAGAACAGAAGCGCGAAAGAGCCAGCGGAAACACCTGAATCTCATGCTTCAGCAGAAGCATTTAATCAGCCTGAGATCACGTTTAAGAGGAATCGCTTCGGAATTCTGAGCCCTTGAATGAGTTATTTACATAGTAGCGATAACAGGGGTTTTTGCCATACTGTGGCAGAAGAGCAAGCATCTAGTTCGGTCAGCTAATCCTCTTGCGGACCCGGAGGTAACTCTATTTAAACTCGGTCGCAATTCGTTTGTCTCAACAGCTCGGATACATCACTTCAAGTCTACAGGGTGTCTCAAAACCTCCTTTTTGAAATGACATAACTTTGGCAAATGTCAACCAATCGAAACGAGTTATAGCTTGAATGAAAGCTAAGAAAAAAGAAAATCTTCTGTCATGGGATTGATGAGGATTGCGTCATGCACTCGACCGAGACCTCGGATTTTTGAGCCTGATTGATAGTGCACGGGTTATATGCTTGCTTTATTTTGGTCGTAAACAGGTGATATTGCTGTCATCAGTTACTCCTGGGGCGGTGAACATATCTACTTGCTGCAGTTTTTGGTTAATCTTGGAGCGATATCAATATCGATCAACAATTTTAACCACTGTTTGAGAAGCTAAAGCTCTTCCAACAGTGATGCAATCATAAGAAAGGAGTTAGGAGGGATGTAAAATGTATGAACCATGAAGATTGCGCCATGCATCCGTCCAAATCATCGGATTCTAGACCTGATTGAAAGTTCACAAATAACATGCTTGTTCTACTTTGGTCGCAAACAGGTCATATCATTGCGTTACACTTGGGGCAGCGTACGAAACAACTTAGCTTTCGGTTAGGGACAAATAAGCACCTCTGTCAATCACTGAGTGGTCATTTTGATCTGAACAAAAAAACATTGTCGTATTGTGTAAGTGCATCTCAAAGTGCATGTCAAACTTGTTATGTCTTGACGTTTTTATGTTCACTGCATCACGAGAAATCGTATCAGCGATATGACCTGTTGGCGACCGAAGTAGAATAAGCATGTTATCCGTGAACTTCCAATCAGGTCGACAATCCGACGCTTCAAGCAGGTGCATGGCGCAATCTTTATGGTTCATACATTTTACATTCCTCCTAATTCCTTTCTTATGGTTGCATCACTGCTGGAAGAGTTTTAGCTCGTCAAACAGTGGTTACAATTATTGACCGATACTGATGTTGTTCCATGCTTAACCAAAAGCTGTGGCAAGTTGATATGTTTGCTGCCTCAGGAGTAACTCATAGCAGCAATATCACCTGTTTACGACCAAAGTAGAGCAAGCATATAACCCATGCACTATCAGTCAGGTACGAAATCCGAGACCTCGGTCGAGTACATGGCGCAATCTTCACCAAACACATACCATAGAATTTTCTTTTTTCTTAGCTTTCATTCGAAGTATGACTTGTTTCGATTGGTTCGTTTCGCCAAAGTTATGGCATTTCAAACAGGAGGTAATTTTTTGAGACATCCTGTATTGTCATTTAGGAGCTCTGTGGCATTTAAGTGGGCTCTCAAAAGGATGAACAACCTGATTCCACTCAGGGCTTGAGATATCACATGATTACTATCAGGTTCGCGTCTCCGGCGTTTAACTGTCACCATTTTCGTGCTTTCATCTCACAAGCCATACAGGCAGCTGGTATCACTATGTTCGATTGTGAGTCTCTGTTAACAGACTACTTCATCGTGGAAGTAGTCTGTTGAGATATCCTACTGTGCTTGACTGATTACCAAGAAGGAACAAGCAAATATGTATATTAATACTGGGTCTATACCACTTCCACCATACAATTAAAATGCTTGTCGTGACCTTGTGAGCCCCTACGAGCCTACTGCTTGCTCATTTTTTGGTGAAGGAGGGTACCACGTGGTGTCGGAGGCAGGGGTCCCTGGTTTAGTGGTTCCACTCTCGTCAACGGCTAGGAGTTCCCTTCTTTTTCCGAATACTGTCGGAATACCGTCCTAAAAGTCCATTCGTCAGTGGTTGATATAGAACTACCTAGTTGCTTTTTATTCTCGATTATCCAACCAACAAAATTCAAACAAACGAAAACGCGCGCACAACGGTAAAAAAGGTAAAGGTAAAGGTGCCGGCGGTGATCAGTCGCCGAAGGACGTTCCGCTGCATTAGTGTACAATTCAGAATCATAGGGGCATGGTGTTTGCATATTTGGCCTATACAATGACTTGTTGGGGCCAGCCGCTATACCAAGTCAGTGTTTTTACCTTCCCAGAAGAGTCTGGTACCAATTTACCTACCCAGGAGAGATGGAAGGTTTGGTTGGCCCGGGCGAGAATCGATCGACCGAGCGGGTGTCAGTATCGTCTCTTGCCACTGCACCACGCCCCATTCCAGTGACTGTTGGTCTGACTGACTATCTTACATACCACTACTATGTTAATGTAGTATGTACCGTACAACAGAGGAGTGGAAGTCTCGGTATGCCGGGGCCGGGATATGAACTGACCGCCTCGGACGGTGTATCTATGTCTTTCCACTGTGGCCCAGTTTTTCAAACGATCCGATGTTTTGTTTTGAGTTACTTTTCTGGAAATGGTAAGAGACGCTCCTGAAGAACCAAACGGCCGAGTGATCGATCCCGGCCCCGGCATACCGAGACTTCCACTCCTCTGTTGTACGGTAAATTACTACCAGACTTGCCTGGAAGGTAAAAGCACTGACTTCGTGTAGCGGCTGGTCCGCGCAAGTCATTGTATCGGCCAAACACGCATTCACCATGCCGGTACGATTCGAAATTGAACAGGACTGTGGCGGAGCGTCCTCAGCAGACTGATCAACTCCAACACGTTTATCTTTTACCTTTTACTGTTATAAGTTTTGTGCCACTTTGACTTTCTATACCGGTTGCTATGCCTAGTGTCGCGTACAACAAATAAGCAATTAATTAAATAACAAGCCCTACTTCCACCCGGTTGGGCAGTCCATTAGTGAGCCCTCCTTCCGTGTTTGTTGAATTAGCACTAGAGTTGCCTGGAAAGATGAAGGCACAAACCTGAACAAGTGATAACTTCAGATCCGATTTCGTTGCCAGAGTGAGTTGAAGCTGAGGATGGTTAACTTTCAAAAGATGCCGGCGGCCGTGCGGTACGATTGGATCTGCATTTCGGTATGCTTAACTGTTTCAGAAATGGAAGCTCAGCTTCAAAGTGATGCATGTTCCAGGCCGGCTGCATACTAACCTATTTATTCTACTTGATAGGGATCATAGCTAGCCTCATTACGAACTGCAATAAAGGAAGAGCGAAATCCGTTGCATCGCCGGAAGGAACTCCAACTCCAGAATCGTCGGGTAGTTCATCGAAGAAAGGAAAAGAAACTTCAGGAAAACACATATCAAATGGGCCAAGTGGAACTGCAAGAAAAAAGAAAAGCAGAGCAGAAGAGAAACACGTTACAGCCGCTGAAACCACCAAGGCGGGAGAAGGCAACGAGACAAGTGCTGTCCGACCACTAGAGGAAGGAAAGGAGGATGAGGGAGAGCTTAAGGGAGAAACCACAGATTTCTGTAATCTTCCTGTGAAGAAAGTGACAGAGGTGATGCTGGGTACGTTACCAATTAAGGAACATTTAGAAGAAACGCCTCTAGGTTACAGCACCTACCTTACGGTGCCGATCAATGAAATCGGTTCAAGAGTACACTACCTATCATATTCTCCAACATAAGTGGTACTCATTTAGCTGCTGGTGGCGACAATGCCAAACCACCGATGACCATTGGAATCTTCACGGGGAATCGTAGAACTCTACGGTCGCTTCCGAATCACAGCGCAGTGTAGTTGTGGTTTTACCTCACTATCAGATCAGAACAACAAGGCTCTGGGGTAGGAGCGCTGGGGTTAGGGCTCGTTTCAACGTGGGGCGGCAAACGGCGCGACCTAATGCAAAAGATGCAAATCGACCATAGCGTAGGAATTCCCGCAGTAAGAGCAGTACAAACGGTAGTGCGGCACTTAAACAACTGAGCGGGGAGTGTGGACGCCTCTCCGCTATAGCAGCTCGTGCTGCTGCGACAGTGCTACCAATATTCGGTGATTTTCGCTTTTGGAACAGCAACAGCGTTTTGGTCATTGTCAGGCGACTAATGAGGGTATGCAGACTCGCAGACGTGATCACACAGACCACCTCACCCTTCCGTAGTATCCGAAACGACAGACGTACTGTGGCAATGCTGCGGTGGAGCTGCCGCAACAAAAACATGAATCGTGACAGCAGCACTCTTCCGCTGCTGCGCCACGTCTCTTTCCTATCATTATCCATTACTGTTCTACTGCCAAAGTGAGATGTGAACGGGCATTTATGCCGCAAATTCGCCAAGGACAGCGGAACAGTGGTATAAAGGCAGCGACAACATTCGCTGAGAGACCAGCAGACGCTGGCAGTGGCAGCGTGGATTGATCTCTGTGAATGATTCCGCACAATCAGCTTTGATGCTGATTATGATAGCGCTATCCAGTGGACAACAAAAGCCCATTCAGAGGCTGCGGTATGGCGGGCGAGCCGTTGTCAGCTCTTTTTTCCTCAAAGGTAGTTACCGATTGACGAATTCGTACGTCTGTAGATGATGATATGAGAAGGCAATGATTAAAAAATAGGGCAGAGAGGTAGACTCTGCTACCTCGGCGGCACAGTAATCGAAGGTGTTTACAAACGCAATAGGGCCCTTGTCATTCGTGAACGTGTTCAACGTCTGACATTGAGTCCTATTGCCAATGCGGCAAACGCCACCGTTCTTCCCCCTTTGCCGCTGAAATTGGCGGCGCCGTTTTGGCAGCCTCTAAATAGGCTTCGACTCAGCCGATGTTGTATCACTACCGCTCTTTCAACGGCGGCATGAAAAAATGATCGCTGCCATTTCGAGAAACAGCCGCTTTCTCCATCGCCACCAGTTTTGGAAGTGGCAGTGAGGCAAGCGATGGTGCCATCGTCCTCTCCAAGTCATAAAGGCTCAAGTAGAACATTGGACGCAGAGAAAGCCTTGATGCAAGTTGAGGGGTTACCGAAGTCTTTTACTTATTCCAGAAATGATACTTCAGATGGTAGACGTTCTCATTGCTGTTCTCATCAAAAGCTCCTAAATCCCGCAAAGTTCCTTTTGCCTGTCCCCTATAGCCGACTATACACCATTACCTCTTACGATTTGTACAGATGTGTAAAAGCCAGAAAAAGTTCTGAAAATGCTCACGCAAGATTCTTTTCAGAAACGAAAGCTAACGACTCTGATCCGGTGAGTATAAGTGTGGTAGTAACTGAGATTCCCATAACCGTTCTGCTGTCTTGATCACCAATTACCTGAGTAGAGTGAAAGGTGAAGGGATAAAGGGTTTAGCGTTGAACGATCACCTAAGGAAGCGCCGCCTCATTCACGTTCCATTCAAATGTTGGAGGCGTGACGAATACGTTTTTGGCGTACAAAATGACTTGCGTGGCCTGCCGTCATACACCAAGTCAGTGCCTCTCCTATCCCAAACAGGTCTGATACCGAACAACGAGCTTTTCGACTGAACGGGATTTGTAAATTGGAAAGTGGTCACAGATCCTATTACATTTGGTCCAAAAAGCGTCTGACCGTTTGAAGTCGTATGGCTTCGTAGCTGCACCTGAAATCCTTTACAGGGTGACGGACCGTACGAAGATGTGAACTTAGTGGAAGCACAAGAACCCGATGCTATAAAGTGAGTCATTGCCTTCTAGGCACGCGTGTTCGTTCCTCCTTAGTTTTTACAAAGAATTACACCTGACTTTCAGGGCCCAACTAGCAGCCGATCCAATGAAGGCTTCGTTTAAAGCAAGCGGGGGTCAGTCAACGCATGCGCTGCTTAACTGCGGTGAAGCGAGGATTGTGTTCAAAGTGATGTGCTCAAACAATGCTCTATTTCGCATTATGCCCGTGTATGGATTCGTCGATTCGTACGCAAGTGTGGACGTTCATGTAGCCCGTCTTAACGGTCCAGCGAAGGAGGACAAAATGGTGATACATTGGGCAGCAGCCACCGCTGATGAGACAGACGCCAAAGAAGCGTTTCAAAAGTCGGAAGCATCGGCTCAACAAATCACCATACCATTGATAGCGACTGGAACCCCTGCACCTGTAAAAAAGCCGCCGGCCACAGCGCCTCCTGCAGGAGAGAAACCCATTAAGGCAGCTGCTGCCGCGGCAAAAACTACGCCTTCACCTGCAGGAAAACCCACCCCAGGTACAGGAGCTCAGACTGCGGCGCAAGCAGCAAAACCTTCCACTCCCGCTTCCACAACGCCAGCTGCTCGCACAAAACCATCGACTCCATCACCAACTGTACCTGCTCCAGCAGCTACTAAACCGAGTACGCCTGCAACGACTGCACCAGCACAGGCTACAGGGAAGCCATCCCCATCCACACCAACGGCTCGTAGCAAGCCCTCTGTACCAGCTGCAAAGCAAGCAGGCAAACCGTCTGCGCCACCATCGCCTGCGGAGAGGAAATCACCATCTACACCTGCATCACCTGCTGGTACAAAACCGTCGACTCCATCCCCGACCACTTCTGCTCCACGAAATAAGGAATCGTCGAAACCTGCAGCAGCTGCAGCAGCAGAGACTAAGGTGAACCAAGAACCATCCACTCCAGCTCGTACGAAGCCCTCTGCCCCAGCAACTACAGCTAAAGTTGTAAAACCCACTCCAGCTGCCGGTGAGAAAGGGGCCTCTCCAGATGCTAAGCCCAAGACACCACCACCCCCTAAAAAATAATAAGGCATTCAGCTTGGAGAAAGTGTCTACGCGAAGCTTATGCAATATTTCAGTTAGGATAATTTCGAGAGTTCGAACTTTGATCAAATTCATTAGAAAGAAAAGTTTAGAAAGGTTAAACCGCAATAACCTACATACAGCGTTGTCTTGGCGATCCGTTTCTAAAAATGATAGTGTTCTAGTCCAGATAATCTCTAATTAGCCTAACTCGCATTCAGTATTCAGAAGGAAAATCATTTCTTAAATTGTTTCCGAATAATGTGCACTTTGTATTGATTATAAAGTTTAACACATTTGTGATGTTTCACATGAGATTTCACATGTCAGTAGTGAACATGCTCGGCACTGCGCATTTTTACAAAAAATCGGGATGGATGCTGACAATGGAGACGGTATTGCGGTATAGCGCGGTATTTATGAGAGGAACGACTGATTGCGACTGGAAACACCACTTAATGGTTTTACATCAGTTCTTAAGCGGTTGACCCAATAGCCTGATACACTCGTACTGAGCTGCTGCTTATAGTTTACTCTGGACTATCGGACGATGTCTTACGCAATCAACATCGATCCACGTTCCTCTAGAAGAAATTACTCACCGAAATGATTATCATTATCAGGATACGTAACCCGAAAAAAGGACCCTTTGACGGTCTATGTAGAGTCGGGAGTAGCATCAAGCAGCCATGTATTGAGGCAGGCCTGCAGTACTGATTTTTACCGAAACGCTGCTGAGGGATCGTCTTTCTTGCAGCCGGCGGTGTTGTTGTAAACTGTTTCCCGAAACGATAGAGATCTGCCACAACGGAAACAGCATCGTGGGATCTTTTAATGAGATCGCTGAACACAAGGAACTCATCAAAACACTATCAGCGGAAAATGACTGTGCGCACTCATTGTCGCAGGTCAGTCAATGCTAGCACTCATTCTCGTATATCAGTCAATGCTAGCGGTGGTTGCGAATGACAGGATCACTAGCGCCACCTCCATGTTGCTGCTTCAATGTCACTGCCGGCTCTGAACCACTACGGTATCTGGGTATACTGCATAACTAACACTTCCAAATAGTTTACTTTGGTCTTATCTCACCGTTATTGATCTCGAGACTAGCTGAAGTCAGTTAAGATGACCATCGTTCGGCTAATCCCATTCTTGCACCACAGCTGCAAAATCATCGCGTACACGGAAAAGTTCTTTGATCGTCATTCCAAAACGTCCGAAAATGCTCTCTTCTGTAAGCTGTGAAGGAGCTTAAAGTGCGGAATTTGTATAGCACAGTTGGTTAAGTACAACTTGCCCATCATTTTACAAATTCGTGTTAAATATAAAAATAAAGGTAATGTTGCCGGCGTTGATCAGTCATCTAAGGACGCGCCGCTGCTTTCGTGTTCCGCTCACAATCAGAATGTTAGAGGCTCGATTGGCTTATAGATGGTCTGTCCCTATACCAAATCTGGTGCAAATTTACTCGACCCTGGAGGGAGGCTTGGTTACCCCTACCAGGGATCGATAGCTCGACTGTTAAGATGTCACTGATGTCACTTACCACTGAACGACGCCTCCTACGAGAGGATGATGTTTTACGAAAAATTTAAAGAAAGATCAAGGTAAAGGGTAAAGGTAAAGGTGCTGGCGTCGATCAGTTCCGTATGGACGCGCCGCCGCATTCGTGTTCCATTCAAATCGTATAGGAGTGATGAATGCGAATTTGGTCTATACAATGATCTGCGGGGCCAGCCGCTATATCAGGTTAGTGTCTGCCTTACCAGGCAAGTCTGGTACCAATTTACCTGACCCCGGAGTGGTGGAAGACTTGGTTAGCCCAAGCGGTGATCGATCGCTCGATCGTGCAGGTGACAGAAGCTGCTCTTACCATTTACGACGAGGGACCTTTGTGAAAGCATAATGCTCGAAAAAATAGGCTTATATTCAACAATTGTGCCACTTTCGTATTATTAGTGTCTGACATCGCATAGTGCTGCTTCGAACGGATGAGGAAAACAGTGATTACGTTGCTGTCTTTTAATGTTCACTAAACACCACAAAATTTGTATACAGCATAACAGATTTCTATGAAATGCTTCAGCGGTCCTGTAATTCTCTCTATACTGGCAGAAAAACACTATTCTGCAGTATACAACAATGCTTTGTATTTGGTGTTTATTAAGCGAAATATGACAATATGAACACAAGCTACATTGTAGATCAAGTCTATCGGCATCGGCAGCGAACTTTGGAGAAGAGAAAGAGAATCTGGACGAAATCGCGATGGTGCTCAGTACGGCTGTCGCTCCAGGCAGTGTTTGAGTGTGTGCCTGCAAGAGAGTCTCTTAGGCTACGACTTTGACTGGACATTTTTATTACTCCAAAGGTAGCATAGGGTAGAGCGGCTAGTAAGTTCTGCTTTCTGCCTTTTTACGACCTCACATAAGGTTTAAAAGTTAATAATCTCTACCACATATTCTATAATTTCCGTGACAGAAGAAGCAGAAAAGCAAGCGAAATCAAAACTCACTGAATAGGGTACGGGTTAGCCACAGCCTGCCAGGATTCTCGTTCGTCAAACTGCCAGTAACCTTGCTTCACCTGAAGTTACATGTACCAATAACGACAAAAGTAAAGAAAGGCAATGCGAAAAAAGGATATGTAGTAGCTTCAGCCACCTTTTTTTACCGTATTGAAAAGTTATGAAGCACCTTTGCTGTCCCACGCAAAATCCAAAAGATAAGTAGTAGCGGCGCCGTGAAAAATAACACAAAATCATCGAAAAGTTGATGGCGGTGGTGAAACGGGTTATTTAAAAATAAAACTCAAAGCCGCTGGAGAATTCTCGCACGTCCCACAACAATGTGGTGGAGGTTCTTTCATAGTACATAACTAGACATGCTGGTATTTCTCCACAACAAAAGTTATGCGCCAACAACATAAACACTACCTATCATATAATGATATAGTGATAAAATTTAGCAAAGGAGATATAATAAAAAATAGTGAAGTTGAAACGATTTTGTAGATCTGAACGTCTACTGTGAAGTTATTTGCGATGCTGGTCATGAAATCGACTTCCAAACATCTTTCGAGCACACTCACCTTGAAGCACTAGTGTTTCATCGCGCTAGTTTATGAGCTCTGAAGCTTTTGAAAATAGAAATTGTCATCCATTCCCGGAAATTCAGCTAATTAGGTAGATTTCCGAGCGCAGACTCAACTCTAACAAGAGATCATGATATACATTGCGAACTTCATCAACCGTACCCTAGGACACAATGCGTCCCGTTGACGCGCTCCATTGGAAACCGCGCGCGACCGCAACGCATTCACCATAAGGCCGGTTCAGAGTGTTGCTGTATGCAGCTGCAGCAATGATAAAGTACAGGGATTGCAGCGCTGCAGCAGCTGCATGGAGCACACTGCAGCAATGGGGGTGTTCAGAGTGTTGCTGCGTGCAGCAGCTGCATGCAGCGCTCTGAAGCAGCTGCAGCAGAGAATTCCCCCCGTCCTGCAGATTTCCCATCGACGCCACACCATCGATCGATTCTGAAGAGTTTACATGTTAAACATGTCAAAACCGATCGAGCTGCTGCTGTGCGCACGCCAATCTGGGTTTGGCTACGCATACGCACCGTCCCTGCTCCTCACCATACCATCGGTTAGTTGTTTGATGTTTCCATTAACGCCGTCGATTATGTGTTGTTTTCATTAACGCAGTCGATTTATTCTCAAGATGTTTTCGTGTCGTAGTTTATTATTACCGCCCTTCAGCCTGTCTATTATTAACGTCTCGTAAGCCATTATAGTCCTCGTTCAAAATATTCTGAATCGGTGGTCCGCGACGCAACCCACAACTATTCGAAGCTGGAGCGAATTTGAATCATAAAGAAAACCATAAAAGTGTGGAGCGAAACCGGTTGTGCCGACTACATTTAGAGTGTTTCTTTACCTTGCTACCATGCAAGTGCACATTGCACAGTGTTTATTACGGATGGAGCCCTGTCATTTTACAATGCATTTGCGGAGTGTTCTCTAACGCTACGTCCTGAAGAGTATTCTGACGTTACCACATTTACAAAACGTGCACACGAAAATCAGGTGAAATGGTGAAGGTATGTACTTCATAATCGTCGATTAGCTCATACCGTGCAACTTCACGAGATGTCTACTATTTCGTTGTGCATGCTCGTTTGAGAGGATCGGTGGACAGGTTTGTGAGTCGGCTATTGAAAATTGGCGATGAGACCGGTTTCCGACTACGTCTAACTGAGCTCCCGACGTTCCTGGATTCAAATGACGAACACTTGGAAAGAAATTATTTAGGTACGGATTCATGGGCTTGTATGTTAAATTTTCTTGTTTGATAATTATATTTAATGATGCCAGGACGAATAGAGGATTGGACTTGATTCACGCGCCACGAAATAGCATTAAACACAACAACGATCGCAGAAAGATGGCATAACCGTTCAAAGTCGGAGGTATTGGGCAGGTCTATGAGCACTCGCCTCGACTTCTCAATAGAAGTGCTCATAAATGCCACTGAGGAGTTGGCGACATCAGTGGAAGTTCGAGTAATTACCTTCACAGTTGCGATGGTGTGCTGGAAAAATCGCTCCACTATTTAGGCTAGGCGGAAATATTTGAGCCGTATCGAATAAGGGAATTAGATGCATCCCACAGATCAGCAGTCGCGTTCTTTGGGCCTGGAGATGTTAAAAGGATTGGAGCGCGCGATTGTGGAATCAACTGTCGCACCGACGGAACGAAATCCAATGTGACTTTCGTGGCACGGTGCAATTGTGACTCGATGGTAGGCTTATCCTGCTTTCCTCCTACGGACCTGATGATATAATTTTCTTCCGAGGACCAATCCAGACACATTAAGTCGGTTGCCAGAATCGTAAATGGTCGAGGACTATCATGCGAGAAGATGCAGCAGATGGTGAAGACAGGATCCGTAATAACGTTCCATAGGGCCACCTATGGAATGTATGCGGATAAGATAAGAACTATGAAAGCGCCTCCTGAGAGAGTGTTCATCTTGGTCACCAATATGTGTGAATGTGGGATAAACCTGGATGTGGATGTGGTTGTGGATCCTATGAGGACCATGGCTTTCAAGACGGCGAATCCGGGATACGTTGTTTGGAGAAAACCTCTGGGGCCGTATGCAGATGTCCCCCTCGAGGGGATACACAAGCGTGCATCCCCTCGAGGGGCCGATCCCCAAGTGCCGCACGCGGGGATGTCTCCGTATGCAGATGTACTTGGGGATCAGCCTCCGGCATTAGCACGCACGCAGCCGCCTCGCGAGGCGCCCGCGACGCCGCAAATGGCGTTGGAGCGCTGAATTGGTGGCGTCACTCGTGGATTACGGCGTCATTCAAGCATGACGGCGTCACTCAAGTCGTTCGATTCGTTACCTTCCTATCCTCATTTTGCCTTTGTTCTTTGTCGTCTTCTCGCAATTTTCCCTTTTGTCTCTGTTTTCTCTTGTTTTGATGGTATTTTGAGGAAATCTAGGAAATGGTGGGCTCTTATTTTATTTGTTTATATATCCGAGATGTGTGCAAAAGCTAGTGCATGTCGCAAAAATGCAATAGTTCCATAAACAAAATTACAGGCACTATTCCACTTCATGGACCCCACTAGCCGGAGAAAACTTGTTCTTTTCAATTTGGCTCAAACTACACCTCCGAGGGTTTTCGGGGGTGCTGATCACGAATCTGACGTCCGTGTACCGAATTTCGGCCGGATTCCTCTCCTATCGCTAGTAGGGGTTAGATGGCTGGTCTAGGTAGGATCTCCGATTTGTTCAAAATTTTGTGTAGAGTGTGCATTTTGCATGCTGATAATGATTCTGACGTTTGTTTTTTGAATTTCGACCGAGGACCATCCATATCGTTAAAGTGGGAGATCGGGTCAAAATCACCGATTTGGCTGGAACGTTCTCTAGATAGATTATTTGCTATGCTGATTACGAATCTGATGTCTTTTTCTCAGATTTCGATCGAATCGGGCAGATCCATGCAGCTGCTCAGTAATGCACCACCCCCATGCCTTCATGGGTTACCTAGATCTTCTCACAAATCGTGATCAGTACCGCTGTTAACTCTATAGGTGAAGTTTGGGTAAGATTGGTGAAAAATAGTCCTCTCCGGCCAGTGGAGTGCGTGACATGGAATAGTGCCAAATTACAAAAAATTCACATACGAGATATTTTATTAAAGAAAACTACGCAGGGAAAGACCCAGGAACTTATGATTTGGTTCCAAAATGCGTTTGAATTTTACCAAGCACTTGTAGACGAAAGAATGGTGGCCCGTGATTTCGCCACACAAACATTTAGTCTCAGCGGTCCTCTTTTGGTTATTGTCAGTGATTATCCGGCGAAGCAGTGTGGATTGACAGATCCTGCCCTCGAATATTGTAAACATCATTAGGTGTTTTGAATATCATCCAATTTTTCCTGCGATAGTGTACACCCGGGGAATTGGATATTTTTGCTCGTTGGTTACTTGTTGTCAACTACATCTATATTTAAAGATGTCAGAAAAACCCATTAAAGATGTTAGGAAAACGTAAATCCCCACTTGGCATTTGGTAGTAGTTTCTTCTCGACTATGCCGTACAGTGGAAATTAGAGCCATATTGGCAACTTAGCTAATTGCAGATGTGAAATGGCCGCCAAAGAAGTAGATGATTTTTTCGAAATCGAGGATGATTGTTTTTTGTATGAAGAACGCAACTCACTCAGTGAAGTTGTCGCTGAAGCAGGTTTAATAAGTTAATATGTGTCGACGTATGCCTTTGGTATGAATGCTATCTAATTCAGAAAACTAGGACTGACGCCTCCCTCTTTGTACCGTTCACATTAAAAGAAACGGAGCTGATACTGGAGAGATACGTAGAAAATTATGAAGTTTACCACCACATGCTCATTGGAGGAACTCGCCAAGGGATTCCGGTGAGACAGAAATATAATATTTCATATGGAGAAGAGAATTTGGATTTATTCGAATTTGATGGGTTTAGGCAAAGAAGAAATTCATCGCGACGTTAACAGAGGAGGTGAATGCTCTTGGCAATGCAAGAAGAACAGAAAAACAGATTGACCAAAAGATCCGTGATGAAATTAAAGAGTTGAAAAAATATAGTAACGCCGTTGTGAGTTTGTTACGTTAGGGTTAGACGTTTTTCACTCTTTCCAAACAGGTTATTTTTAGAAAACTGAAAGAAGCCGTACTGGAGGGGGCAGGTCCATCTTGCCGCGACTCTCTCGGGCTCAACTCAGAGCATTTGAATCGCTGGAACAAAAACCGCGGGTAGGCGGACTAACGAGGGGAATAGAGATTGGAGGAAAGGTAGAACTCCACGCTTTCTGCTTAACTTTCTTTAATATTAAACAGGTTCCTTCTCCAGACTCGTAGTCCGAGCCCTCTCGAAAGGCGCCCTTCGCTGCCTGCGCAGTCATCGATTAGAAGTCCTTCAACAATCGATGTAAAAAGCTCTCCACCCCGAACGCAGTCATCAATTAAAATGCCGTCAATAAACGATGTAGGAAGCCCGGTACCATTGACAAGAACGGAGTCGAATAGAGTAAGGTAAAATGACTGCGTTTCACCAATGAACAAATGACATACTTGTTGTGTTTCAGGAACCCCATTCAAGCAACCCTGATAAAATTGGAGTACAAAAATCTTCTTATTCGAAGAGAAGGCCTGATCAAGAAAAATAAACTTCTGGATCTACAGATCGCCTATTGGCGCAAAAGCGGAACTGCCGACTACTGAGATATGACGCCTGTAATTTTTTCACATGTCCTACTGTGAATGTCGATACTGTGAATGTTGATACTGTTACGGTTATGGTTTTTTTTGCGGTTATTACTTACGTGTAATTGTTGTGTTGACTGATCTAGAGGATAAAAGAAATTTATCCGATAGCAAGAAATTCTGTCGGCAAGAAATTCAAAAGTACTGGTGTATTATTTCATTCATGAAAGCCCGACCACTCTCAGTGGGGAAGTGCGAGGGGTCTTCCTGCTCTGCGCCATCTTGTTGGCGATCTAAACCAATCGATGATGAATGGAATGACGATGAGGAATGAAATGGTTTCTCACCATCCTCTGCCTGCCTATCAGCACCTAAATATTCGTCGTAGTCATCTGGCTCTCTGTTCATAATAGAAATATTCCGAAGAACACAGCAGGCGAGGATTATTTCCGCCGCCTTCTCAGGAGCGTACCTAAAGTGTCCTTAAACGTTCTACATTGGTCTCCAGGTAGTTGACGTCCATACCTACACTCCCCATGCAGTATATGAAATTGTCTTTTGAGAACGCCGAATGACTGCTCGATCCTGGCGCGGGCACTATTTAACGCCCTATTATAACGCTCCTCTGTAAAGATGCAGTGAGCATCGATAGTAGGGTAAGGCATCAACTCCTGAGCATATTACCTTTTTCTGTCCGTGGAATGTTCACCGGCTTCAACAGAAAGGTCTCGGCTGCGTAAGCCGAGTCCCCCAGAAGAACTCCTTCAATTTCTCCTCGCTTCAGTTGCCCATAAAGGGTTGATGTTCGGAAGACCCGAGAATCGTGTGCCGAACCGGGCCAACTTGCGTTTACCCACCGGATTTTCTTTTCAAAATCGACTACCATGCCCACGTTGAGGCTATGGTAGCCCTTTCGGCAAACGAAGTCCTCTTCATTATCGACAGGACGCTGAACACGGCAATGAGTGCCGTCTATGATGCCGACGATTCCAGGTAGCCCGTACTTCCGATAAAACAATTGACGGAGTTCCCTGCATTCTTGCGGATCGGGCCATGAAATGAACCCCGCCGCTTTCTTATTTATCGCCTGGACGAATGCCATCAGAGCCCTACTAGCGGTGGCCTGATGACATCCAGCCAGGCGCGAAGAGTCATTTTGCATGACATTGCGACCCAGTAGGTGGATGCCCAACGCTACTTTGTCGGCAACTGTCATGACAAAGTGCTGTCCTCCTCTCGCCTCCAATTCTTCCTCCACCATGGCGCAAATCTTATAAAAGACCGGCCTCGTGAAGCGTTAGTCCCGTCGGAACTCCGCGTCATTCAACGTGTCGTACGGGCACGTCCTGTCGCGGAAGACACGAGGCACGGACTCCTTTGCGCCATACTTCTTGGCAACGTCAATGGTGGCGAGGACGTTCATTTTTACAACTAAAAGCTTAAAATAATACAATCAGTAACACTGGTTGAGAAGGAACGTGAGGAGTCACTGACCTTAGCTCGAGCGATCGTCTCCAGAAATGAATATACCACATCTCATCGTCTACGGAAATATTTCTCCAAAAACCTGTCCTACTCGTCTCTCCATGATGAGATCCCTTTCGCCATTCCATTCATTAAGTTAGGTAGTTAGCAGTGCGACAAGAATCGTAGGGGCAAATGCGCCCCTATGGAACCCGGGATCTCAGCACATACATTAGTCTTGCATTCTAATTCTTTTAGTCTCATCGCCTCTTAACGTGGAGTTGTTCAGGTCGCTCTAAGCAGGAAGAGTTGCGGATCATGGGATCTTTAAGCCTTCGTAAAGTTCGTTTCAACGTTTGCTATAGTTGTCTTGGTATACTTGGACTTTTTTAGTATCTGAAGAAGGCAATACACGCCAAAACGTTGGCCAATTGCTCTCCATCATGCCGAAATTCATAGAAATTCGAGCATGGCACCTACTTTGATGATCGTACAACTAGGAAACCCTTTGCGCTTTAAGAAGCAGATCACCTTAAACGAACGTAAAAATATAAACAAAATAAAATATTAATTAATTATAACTAAATAAGCATATATATTAAACCTGAGCTTCAACCTGAAACCAACATATGATCACAATCCGTAATAGTTCCACTAAAGATACAGAATATTGTGTATTGAACAAATTCCTTACATGCTTGTCTATCTCGCTGGCAATTAACTACCTTTGTTTACTGTCTAGCGGAACATACACCAATCACATATCAATTACATAATCACTTCTCCCCACGTCCAACGATTGAAGACAGAGTACAGAACACGTTTAGAGAAAATATGACTTCCTCCATTTCTTTACACCTTTTATTGCTGTTCAACTTTTTGGAAACCGCAGCGCTCCACCGCTTAATTGGCACGCCATCGCCACCATCCCCTCACTCAATTCTAGGGGGACGGCAATCCCCTAAAAAGTGGGCGTGGCTTCTCCCCTCAAGGGGAGCTCCGGACATCTGCATACCGGGGTCCCCTCGAGGGGACCCCGACACCCTCGAGGGGCTACGTGGGGCCACGTGGGGATACATCTGCATACGGCCCCTGACGTTGTATCAGTGTCCAGTCAGATGTAACGCCGAGAACGTGTTGGAAGGCATCATGAAGGGGTGTATCTTTCCCCGGTAGATGTAGAACCGCATCCGAGGTTATACACTCTCAACTCTAAGGAATTGTTGGAAGCTGAGTTGTGTTCGGAAGCTTTCGGATACCAATTGATGATTGGTGAAGACAGTGGATGGGAAGATCGCAATTTGAAGGTATCCCTAGCTCAGGCGCGGAAATTCATTAATCAGGATACAGTAGGAAAGACTCGAAGCCTTTGTTACTTTTATCTCACTCGTCATGAAGATGGAAAGCCTCGAACGCTGCGTGAAGTGAAGGATTCTATCGATAGAGATCAGAGCGAGTGGGTGTTTACGCAACTTTTGGGCGTGTAACGATAAGACTTAGATGGTTTGCTCATTCCTACCCGGACTTGGTGGCAAAATTAATGACGATGTGTGCGACCTCACAGTATTTTACAAGGACGGATATGGCCTCGGAGATTGGAGAAGCCTTGAGTGTGCAAGTGAAATACCAAAGTGACACTGAAGATGAGATGGTTGATGAGTCTGGTGACGATCCTGGCTCTGAAAAGAAGGTGGGAAAGGCAAGTTCCTCCTGGAAAATGCAATATTATGTCCTTCTCGTTTTTTCCTGTTGTGGTGATGTCTTACTTTTTTTTACATTCATCTTCTTTTGAGGGATTAAAAGAGGAAGCAGCTCTTTTGCGGAGTAATGGAGGTTTACTTGCTGCTTGCGTTATCTCCGTAATAGTAATTTGCTGCTCCCAAAGATTTGATCTTTGGGGGAAGAGTGGTTCCCTCCCCCCTTCTGGGAAGAGTCTTTCTTAGAAGAAAGTTACTGGCCGAATTGCCGAGCTCTAGAAGAGCTAAAGGCGTTGTATGTCGGAATGGCGTTCACCGGGCGCTAGTGAGGTCTTGGATCTGCCTGAGGAGCGGGACTAAAGGACAGTGATAGCCGAAAACAACTCGACTCAACTCCGGCGGCGGATCATTTTCCGAGGACAACCCCCCCCCATAAGCAGGAAGGAGTCGGCGCCTACAAAGAATGCACGAGACTCCCTTGTACGGAAACTACATGATATCGAGGAACGAATCCGCACAATCAACCGGCAGCTGGAAATCGAGCTGGCCGTGAACACAGACGACTCTTGTAAGAGAAAAAAAATTTTCGTCGTGAGTAAAATCTGTTGATGAAATAAAAGGACTCCATCGCACTCCGACTGAAGGATCGTTGCAGACGTACTGAAGCTCGTCGCCAAGTATCTATCGAACTGGCGGACGTTCAACATTGAGGTTGCGGAACAGACCAGAGGATGAGCGCTGGGCCTGTCGAGGAAGTGAGAAGGAAACAGAACACGGGATATCCACGGGATGTAGGAGGAATCGAACCGGGTGCAGGTCGAGGACCCATTGCGACACTACGCGCAGAGCCACATATGGCTGGGGAGTATAGCGATTCTCGCCGCTGGGGAGTATAGCGACCTAATTCTGATTTTTCAGATAGATCGTAGTCATACTACTACATAGCTTCGGACGTGAATCATCCTGTAATTGTTGTTAGCGCCAATCAATCGGCGCGTCTTCGAATTTGTTTATAAGTGAACTCGCAGACATGTGTATGGTTCACAAACTTCTCCACGATTTGACAGGTATGGAGTTTGTTCGCTTTTATGAACTTCTACCGTTTGCGGTGCGATCAGGATTAAGCGTATCTGCGGCTTGGCAGAAAGGTTATTCTTCCTCGGTCTCTTTCTTCTCTGAAACACCTCTTTTTTAATACGCGTTCCGAACAAGCCAAGTACAGTACTCTATGAATGGTGTTCCTTCTAAGCTCATCGAATTTCTGTGCCTCGTTTCATCACGCTCAGCTAATTTTCGGTGTTCTTAACGTGTTTTATCGGTTGTCGTAGCATTAGACTTTTTTTACGTCTACCTTACACAGCGTAATAAATATCAGATATCAAGTGGACGTATTGTCCAGAGCTTGTCGCTGCTCGTGAACAGTTTTTTGCTGGGCTCCATAACGCACAGAGAATAACACTTCATTGTTTGGAGTTTCGTATAACTCCGCCTCCAAACTTGTCTCATTCTTGATCGAACCTTCCGCAGCAGCTGCGGCTGCTTTTCTATATTTCATTTTACTGTTATCATCGCCTTACTGACAACTGATCGCATACCACTTTGCGGTGCTCTGATCTCGTACGCAATCTCTGAATTATCGAATCTCATCCTTAATTCACTCGAATCTCATGTGAATAACGTGAACTATGTGAAGGTATAATTATCCAGGTTTGAGCATTCGTCACCATACACCGCGTTACACCTCTTGCCAGGAAAGGATGTGGCGAGCTCCCAGGAGAATTATATTGGTGCATCGGCTTATATATCAGTGGTAGCCGCCCCGTAAGATATAACACCGAAACAACGAAATAACGAAACAATAACACTGATGGTGATGAAATTTAGCAGAAAAAAGTAATCAAAATAATAAAAAACAGTGAAGTTGAAACGTTTTCGAAGATCTATCGTCTACTGTCAAGTAAAGTTTTGTTAATGTAACTTCCCATGAAAACACATCTCAGTTCGATCGCTGTGGAACATTTGACACAATGTTTCCAAATTTCGCGGACAGGAGAAAGGGGAATTTTTAATTCTGGAATAATATGCAGTGTTCCTTTCGCTCTTGCTTTTCTGAGCAATTTGGCTACCTCGCCGCTGAACGTCCTTCTAGCCATTCCCAACTCGATGTACAAGGGCTCAAGAAGCATGCTTTCAGAATTTTCGAAACATGTGAATGGTTCCGTTCAGTGACGCTCAAAACCTCAGTCAATGAGGAACAAGTAAAAGGCAAAGAAACCTCAGGCACTGGGTAGGTGTAGGCAGACTCCAGTAGTCGCTGCTCAGCCAAATCGCTCTCAGGATCCTCATACGTGGTCGTTGTCGTTGTTGTCACGGTTTTTCTGAGATATGAAATAGTAGGATGGGGTGTTTATGCTGCTAGGTAAAGCCTTGCAAATTCGGGCTCAGTTCAACGATTCGAACTGGTGTCTACCTGGGGCACTATAATGCTAGATCGCCACGCCACCGATCCGTGCCACCTCACAATATTTTCGATTTTCGAACCTTTTATCGTCGGAACATTGTACTCTTATTCTATTCACAACAGCCAACCGCAAAAATTTGTTTATAGATGTAAATTGTCACCTTAGTAATACCGCTACAAATTGTAAAGAAAGCGTAAACAGAAGCGCTGAACACAATTCCAGAAAATGGAAATGAATAAAAAACAGTAGCAGAATATTTAGTTCAACATTGGTATTAAAATAGATATAGAGTTATTTAACACATTCATTGTACGACCAAAGCGTTTGACTATAAAAATTATATGAATAAACGATATTACTACCTTGAATAAATTGTTCTGTAAATGCTGTAGCCTTTACAAAGCTGCAGGTAAACGGAGTTCATCCTCTAATGGGACATAAAAAATAGAAAATAGTAACAAGTTTTAAAATCGTAGAAAAGTTCATTCTCTTTATTACATCAGGATTCAGTATCTGAGTAAATTCGAACATAAACAATCTCACTCACTTGATTGGAATCTGACCGCTGTCATCCAGCAGATGAGCGGCCCATCCGCAATGGAACAGAAGAATTCCAACGATTAGTAGAATGAGCGCAAGTGGAATCAAAGCTCCTGCCCTAAATCCACTAATATTGTTAGTTATATGTTTATAACACTCGCCGAAAGAACTATTCACTAAGAAATTTAAGTTGAATCCAGCATCAGATACAGAACTTAAGGACCGGAAAACATAGGCTGATAGATAAACAAAAGGCGAATCGACTTAACACTGACTCTAGATTTAATAACACTGTTCTCGGTTTTAACTCCTCGGAACAAAATATGCTTCTAGTCTCCATTCAGATTGGTTTAAGAGGAATAGCGACGTAGGGAAAGTTTTATTCTTTTATGATAACGTTGAAACCGAAGAATTCAACTAGCGGGAAAAACTCAGTCGGACATGTATTCAACGGGGTCACCACAGGGTGGCTAAAACTTATGTGCGCTATGAAACGTGTTTATAACTTCTTATGAAGAAGATGTTCGTTCAATGAAATTTATTTATATCCAAGAACAGCACCTAGCACTTCGTAATTACACTTGCACAGCAGACGAAGGAGAATGGATCTCACAATGATGTTTAAAATCCTGACGCATAAGGTCTCCTTGAACCCGCTTGCATTCTATGGTGTTTCTCTGACTCGAACTATAAGAGGAAAATTGCGCTTGTATATGCCTGTTGCGAGATCATTTGTAAGGGCGAACTTCCTTACATACAGATGCCTTCGAGAGTTTAACGACATACTGAAGAGTGATAAGATGTCGCTGGGGTTGTCCGTCAAAGCCTTCCAGGGATTAATACAGTAACGGTGCAGTACGGTGAAGAAGAGTGTAATCTCCACAAATTGTAAGCGATACTCTCGGACTTCGATTTATTTTTTAATTGTTCTAGGGCATTGTTTTAGTTGTGTTTAATAGCTAGTTTTTGTCAAAGTGGTTTTCTGCACTATATAGCCGTCATGACCTTGCCTTGAAGTTTGTTGTTCTTACGCATTTGCGCGTGGGTCCAGGCCCGCGTCTTAAATAAATAAATAAAATAAATAAATTACCAGAAGTTTCCAAAGGTACTGACGTCATTTTCTATATAAGCGCAATTTCATTATTTCATTCAAACGATGGTGCGCCGCAAGTACATAATAGACGTCTACGTGGTTTTAAATATCAATCAGCTCTCTTCGAAATGTTGTCAAATTCGTTCTTCGGATTGCTCAGTTCAGTCAGCGCTCATTCTATAACTTCTCGAACAGAAAAGCCCAATGAACTCAGTTCCGGAATGTTCAAGGGCTACAAAACCGTGTTCGATAAGGAGCTGATTTCGCTCTCATAGAGGTGCACTTTTGTTTTGGCTACATGTGCCGTTACTGTAAGGTGAAATTGGGATGTTTCGTGCTTTAGAGAGACTACAACTTTCGTGAGGATGTTTGCTTGGCAGACTTTTGCATCAGCTTCATATTTTTTATCGATAAAAATCAATAAATCTTGGCCGAAGAACTGAATGCGCCTGAAACAATTAAGTTTCTAAGATATCAAATATTCGTGGTAGATTTTTCCACTTGATGTTGTTCAACGGAGCTGTGCTAAGAAGATGGTGGTGATTTGGAAAGTTTCCAGGAAGTTTAACAGTGAAAAATTTTCCATCAAACCAGAAGGGACCCTCATTGCGCCGCACCTTAAAAATTCCCACAATGTCTCTCTATTCTTCCTACGTTTACCCCTACGTTTAATGGAAAAGAGCTTTTGTTCTAAAGGGGAGATAACGTTGAAGCTTGAGCATTTTACCACTATCGTTGAACTGATTTGTAAGAAAAGAGCTGGACGACTATTTTCATCAACATCACCTCATTTTGTCAGTCAGTCCTCTTCGTAAGGATCCCATACAACTATTAAGTACTGACAGTCCATTTATACCCACTTTTGAGTTTGGACTGGACATGTCCTTCCTTATTCCAATGCTTCACAATCGAGTGAATGATTCTTTGAAAAATACCAAGCCCCGGAGAAACTGCCGTGTTCTTCATCACACCTGCGGCTTGCTGTTCCCTTGCGTTTCGACTTGGGCAGTTTTTAGTAAAAAATCAGTCGAATTCGCGCGCACGTAATTTTTAGCCACCCTATAGGTACCTCTCTGCTATTCTTTACTACTATTTGGCTTTCAGTTTTTAAATCGTGCGATATCGCATTTATCAAGTCTTAGCTCAGTCAGTGCAATTACTAAGTTTCTCCCAAATATTATAAATCGGCGACAGGAAATTTGAACAAATAAATAAATAAACTTACACGTTGGAGCACTCAACAGCTATACATGTGAGAAGCATTGCGAGAAGAATTATCACACCGATAAAGAACAGAACGGCACCCAAAACCAGCACGCATCTCCTGAAATCATCTTCTACCTGTACTGGCATTCGTAAATTCAAAAAACCGCCGACTAATTACTTGAATTATAGTGGCTAAATCCGAAATCATGCTTATTTGTTCCTTTCTGAAGCTTTCTCACAGTTCTTAGTATTGCTCAGCCACCTATATTTCTTACTTTCCTGTGGTTCTCATGTCGCTAATGCCTTTCATCATCAAGTTCATTCCTAGGTTCATATCAGCTTTACTACTCTAGTTGTTTCAAAACATGTGTTACAGTCCTTTGTTCAAGTCTGTTTTTGGTTTTGCGATTGGAGAGCTTATTGGTCGCCCTTATAAGTATGGTTGTCTCAACGCTTTTGCAATAAAAATATAATACATACATACGCTAGTTCATTCGCGTTCTATTTGCGAACGTAGATTTGTAACTAAAGCCTTTTCCAGCTAGATGTCTAGTGTTCTGCTCTGGTTCGACAAATTTCGATTGATTGAATATTGGTTAGCGTCAACCAAGGACAGTAGGGTTTTATAGTTTCTTGAAATTATATCACAGGTTCCACAAGAGTTTACCCCTGTGAAATGTCATGTGTTTCCTTACTTTTTCAGACTTGGCAAAGGCGATAACGTGTCGTTCGTTGATTTCGTTAGAAATTGCTATTAATCGTTTATATAACCGGGGAAACACGCTCACGGTAAGTAATACAAATAAGAACATCGATTGTCGAGAGAATTATCCTTAACATTACCACCTCAGAACCATTATCTTTATTCTGTAGTATAGTAGTTCCCTTGAATTTCTGTAGGACTACTCAACAGTCAGAAATATTTTACCGAAAAATCCCTAGCTAGAACATCCCGTCTAACAATCGGATTCGGTGATGGAAGGTTGTGAAATAGAATCGCATTTCAATTATCATTTTAAGCCCTTCACCCAGAATCAATCACTTTTGATTACACGTAAGCCAGCAACAGAAGGCACCGAAGGGTAAAACGTCGACCCGCCAAAGAGCAGCAGATGTGCCCTCCTGTTCTTCGTTGCTACGAACCTTACCTACGCGAAAAGAACAACATTCCGATCTTTAGTATTTAGTTTTGTTTAGCGGCACCCATGATTTGGTAATCTTTTTAGAGAGTAGCCAAGTTCCTCTCCTATACCTACGCAACGAATGTGTCTCCGAACGATCTTGGCTCAGTGTAACCCATTTTGTAAAAACGCGGAGAGGCTAAATTAACGTTGTTTCGACGAGGAGCTTTGAGTAAATTTCAGGAATAGCGTAGGCTCTTCGATTATCCAAGAACTCCGGCCAAACCCGGGTTCGCGGAGCATTTCCGTATTATTTTGCCGACATTTTGCTTCTTCTTTTCATTATCTCCTTGTTATCCCTACTGTACCCACTGAGCTACCAACTCGAATGATTTCAGGCGATCACAGAAGTCGATCTTCCGTGGAACACACGTTTTCTATGATTTTTCTACCGCAGCTGCGTATCCGCCGTTGTTCCTAACACTTTTTCAATATTAACTGCTTCTACATATATTGAAATAAAAAAGAGAATCGAAAATCTGAGCGAATTCCAACCGACCTTGCTTTCCATACCCCCATATACGCCGGAACGCAAGGATCGCAAAACACTGGGCATGCTCGTCGTGAGTACCACGGGACGTAGTCGCCTTCAGTGGTTATGCGAACCATCTGAAAGCCGAAATTTAGTGTTAGACGTAGAGGGAAATGTGCGCTACAGCTACCAACTTGCGAAAACACGAAAAATTCAAAAAAAAGGATGAACGAAAATGAAGAAAAGAGAGCGTCATGCTAAAATCGCTAAAGAGACAATAACAGCGACGATGTTCAAAGAATCGCTCTTAAAAACGATCTCGTTCGCTCTATGAAGAGTTCGAATTATCAAAACGGACATTGGGAACAACGTTTTTTACCACAAAAATCGGGAATGTCTCTTATGGAAACAACAAAACAGCACAAAATTACTTATGGACGCCTATGTTGAGGCCAAATGCAATGTACTATATAGCAACTATTTAATTGAATTTTAGTTCGTAATTCTTAACTCACACGGCTACAAATAATTGTGAATTTTCGTGGTTTGAGGTAAAATGAAGCAAAAAATCCGTCTACACTTGAAATACTGCAGCTGAAATGCTCATTCTGTCATTGTGCTATTTCTTTTTTCCTTTTTTGCCCACAATATTCTGTAACAAAAAAACGACGAAAAATCCGGGACTTTTTGGTAAATTTGTTGCCATTATAGAAAGGCAAGCATGATGCTGTTACTTCGGTTTTGAAATTACAAAATCGATGCAAAATAAGTCTGTTCAATGCATTGTAACTGAATTCATCTGAACTGAAGCTCATTTCAAAACACATGATCAATTTACATTTCCATGGTTAAGTACCGTTTAGAAGCGAAACTGTATTATTCATCTTAGATCCCAAAGTACAAAGTTACTTGACTTTGGTTTTAAAACGTTTGTCCAAAAATGACTAGACACAAAGTTTGCTGAAAATTATGTCTTCAGTATCCCCCTAAAATTTGAACCTCTTATTCGAAAAAAAATGACAGAGTAAAGACAAGTGCACCTTCGACAATTAGCAAAAATCGGGAATGTCTCAAAGCAAAGTCATATAAAAACATGAGAAAGTGTGCTTGAAGAACAGATCAATATTTTCCCTTCTCATAGCAGTCGCCATTATAACGTTGTCGGCCTTTGGTGAGTAATCAGGCTCCAGAATATCTATCAGGACAGGGAAGCTATGAGTGGCTACCTTCTGCTAGGCTCAACGACAGAAGACGATATTTTTGAAACTACAGGACAACACATAAATGAAAGAAAGACGCCATAGTATCATGGTTTTTCGAATAATCGATTCAGATGTAGAAAGTGGGTTGCTTCGCATAAGCCTTGGATGGTTTGCAAATCACAATCAGAACATCAATATTCATTTCATGGACGTGGTACTATTAGCGACAAGTATATATTATCATATATTTCATTTATTTTATATATTAGCAACAATTACATATGTACACTATTATATGTTACCTTAGTATGTATTTGTTATTTTTACAAACCATAACGGGGGGGGGGCTAAGTCCATTAAGGATACAGTGATAGGAGGCGGTACTGACACCCGCACGGTCGAGCGATCGATCCCCGTCCAAGACTTCCATCCCTCCGAGCTCGGGCAAATTGGTGTCAGACTTGTCTGGGAAGGTAAAAGTACTGACTTGGCATAGCGGGTGGCCAAAACAAGGCGTTATTCAGGCCAAATACGGTTTGAATGGAACACTAATGCGGCAGTGCGTCCTTAGGGGGATGATCAACGTCGTCTTTTTTCCTTTTACCTTTTTGATGACCGTCCAAAAGTCAGGTAATGTTTAGTAGACAAATAAAGCTTCAAGAATCGAAGTAAAGTTCAAGAAAGGTTAGTAATACAATCAAAGTCATACATTAGAAGTCATTGAAGCTTCATGTTAAAAACAGGCGGTATTGCTCCCCCTTTGCTTTCGGAAAAAAAACACAAGCATGAATCTAGTCTGTTAATTTCCGCTTTTTGTTTAGCGGTTTATACACAAGAACTAGTTGAAAGACTTATATATTTGGAGATGCTAGGTTATTCGCAAAACACTGACATCGAACGGGAATTGAACACGCGTCTTTCTGTTTCTGGAGATTCGCAACGTAGTACATCGGTAGCACAGTGGTTAGTGCAGTCTGCCGGGAACAGAAAGACGCGGGTTCAATTCCCGTCCGATGTCAGTGTTTTGCGAATAACCTAGCATCTCCAAATATATAAGTCTTTCAACAAGCATGAATCAATACAGAATATTGGAGGTTGAGACAAGCGATCGATACAGAACATCGGAAACATCAACGTTCTGGAAGATGGTGGAAAATGTTGAGATGCCACGACAGCTGTGTGGCTCACGAAAACATCATGCTGCACATTACACTATCAGGGGTGAAGCAGCAGGATGTCTGGCGACTACCTTTACATCTCCGTTCTTCCCCGCAACAGTTCTAGCTAAGAATTTCCGAGGAAATGGGGCGAGTTCCAGCTGCGGATGATGGTTTCGCCCTTTTTTCATAGTGCACATATGCCTCCAACTAACCCACCGTATTCGAGTACCCAATGGATATCCTCTCTTTAGTAACTCACAGCTTATGATTATTTTAATATTATCATCTTTGAAAAAGATGACCGAGGAAAAAGAGAAGAGAGGAACACGTTCTGTCTTCCTAAGTCTTCTCTCAAATGCTAGAAGGAAATGCTTTGTGGGTGGGTTAGTCTCGAGAATCAATAAATTTGAACTGTGTTCGTGCCTCTGAAGATGACAGGAAGGTTGAGAAGGTAGGTCGTTAAAAGAGGTCTATCCACCGAACATCCATGTAAGTCAGAGGAAAAAAATTCAAATACTAAAAAGCACTTTTGAGCTTCAAAGATTAGAAAACTTGAAAATATTTCAAATTATTTTCCAATTTTTTGATGGCGCTTACTCAAAGCTGAGAAGTATCAGACCATCAACAATTTAAAATACAAAGGGTTCATTTTTTTCATCATATATCTCACGTACGAGATGTAAGTTCTGCTGACAATTGATTTGGTCATTTAAAGGAAGGAATATGAGAACTAGCTTTATTGTCAGAGTACGACATCATCTGGTGCTCTCACAAGCACTTTTGCTCTGCTCTTCAGTCGATTGAGTATATGACTAGGTTCTAAAGAGGGTAATCTTGCCGAACTGCAAACAGAATGAAGGAGACCAACCTTACAATTAGGTCGAGTACAAAGGAAGAGCGATTTTGAATTTCTGACAAACACCGCATTATGAGGGAGAGGGACTTTTGTTTGTTGTTTTTTTTTTGTTTTTAATGTTACTAATATCATATCCCAGTCGGCTGTA
Source organism: Nippostrongylus brasiliensis (assembly GCA_030553155.1). Taxonomy (NCBI): domain Eukaryota; kingdom Metazoa; phylum Nematoda; class Chromadorea; order Rhabditida; family Heligmosomidae; genus Nippostrongylus; species Nippostrongylus brasiliensis. Next base: position 15,457,789 of record CP130736.1, read on the forward strand.
ACCCACTGGTCTTAAATGTTCAGCCCACTAGGGACTGGAGAAAAATAAACGAAACTAAATGGAACATAAAATGACAAAAGTAGAGTGGTCTGCGTGACCCGTTGCGGGAGGATCTCTGCTCTCAGAATTGTAGGCACTTACAGAAGTGTTTTTAGCCTACAAAATGACTTGCGGGACAAAGGCCGCTGTTTGTTTCCATTGAAACAAGCCTGGCACCAACTTTTGGCATGAGGCTCAGTTGTGGTATAAGCTAGCGAACATCTAATAGTATCTTTCACGTCCTACTCTCCATTGATATTGGCATCGTGCCGATACGGTTTCAGTTGAAACTGCTCGATCTAGCGAAAGTGATACAGTTTTATTCGACCGACGTTTCGGCCTACTCGCCTTCGTCGGAGCCTAGAAGTCAGGAGAGCAGGTGAGCAGGTGACTGGGTAGCTACAGACCGCGTAACGGGTCATCTGCTTCACCGACGCTGTTCTTATTGTCTCTGAAAGGCTGTGTATGTTGGTCTATCCTTCCCTGTCTGTAACAATCCGAGATACACCCTTACGGAAGATCATCCCTGCGTCACAACCTAGAAGCCAAGCACTTATATGACAAGCGCACAATTCCGCAGCTTTTCACAAGATCTAGGACACGAAAAGCGTGAAGGAGACCAGACTTTGTACGCTGCAAGGCTCACCGGTGTAATAGGCTATAAAGTAAGTCAGCTGCGATGGCAAAATTGTAAAGGAGCTTTTCTCTCAAAGTACGGATATTTTGAAGAAACATTTCTCGAATGGCTTCAGGTACAGTGAACGCCTCTGACAATGAATCTCTCTAAAAATGGCGAAGAGCTTGAAGTCCATACCAGAAAAAAACCTGATCCAACTACCAACCCTAATTCGGCGAACCGACGTAACGCACGTCTAAATACATGTCGAGCAGTTGGGAACAAAAACTTTAAGAGTCCAAAGATGATTCAATAGATGTAATAGGAGGATTGAATTGTATCTGTAAATTTAATTGAACTTTGTATTTGTACATTCATTTTTCACAATGGCTTCACAGTTCGGATTTAACAACAGTAAACCCAAAGTAGATCGGAGTGGTTCTCAATAGAATATTGGCGATAAAATATAAAAGAAGGGGACGCTCTATTAGAAATCTCGAAGGCGGCTGAGCCAGGATTGGGAGCGGAGCCTGGCAGGAGTTCGAACTCATGACATTCACGTGACAAAGCCCATGCTCAATTTTTCAATGACTTCAATTATGTCCCAGGTGAACGCTGATCACCTTTCTTCATTCAATCCACAAGAGCATGAAGTGCAGAAGGTGGGAAAATAACTGTGAAGTAACTCTCGGCGCGAAAAATGTAAAGGTATGAAAAGAAAAGTAGTATGTCTGACGGGCATGAAGTGGAAGAGGAGGCAAACGACTTTTTTAGGTGAATTTGATGACAGCGGCTGTGAATGGCGGAGAATATCGGCGAGTTCCTCAATGGATTGATTGTGGTCTCGAAGACTCGTCGCCCACGTACTTTACAGCACAGCCGGCGGCGGTCGCACACCAGCCGCAGGCCCCCCTCCGTTTCCCATTGAAAACAAAAGCATAGGCGAGGCACTGCTAGAAAAAAATTGCGAAAAGTCTAAGTTTCAGATGCACGGCAGTCTCCTAGGACTTCACCACGCTTCCAGTGAATCAGTAGGAAGCGGAGCATTCTCATCTTCTTAGTCACCTTTTCAAATGAAGCATGGCATAGTCTATATTGTTTTCATACTGCACAAATGCCATAAATTTGTGTCGTATTGAAAAACCGTCCAGTAGCTTTTGTCCATAAGTAGAACACCTCTAATCAGCAATAAAGTGCTGAGAGCACCTACACTCCTTGGCTATATAAGCGACCGAAACGCCAGCCAAATCGGTGAACATGGAGCCTCATCTAGTGGAACCGAAAAGGTAATACGGTCAAAAACAAAATTTCTTACTAGCCATTATAGGGTATCACACTTTAACTTATTTATTCCAGAAGGTACTTGAAGAGGTGACTAAACTTAGCTACCCATCACTGAATATCACCCTTTGCAGCTTAGTATCCGCTTATATTGGGGTTCACAGTATTTTAGCCGAGGCGATTGAAGCGGACTCCTGTAGTACTAGATCTAAAAAACAATGGCTCGCGCTCTAGCAATTTATCAGTTTTATCAAAAGTTTTGGCGACTGTTATCGAGTTTCTTCTGATCTTGCTACCGGAAGCTTGGAGAGAGATGATAGCTTGGTTTCTTAGCTCTTGTGAAGGAAGGTACTTTCCTTCCCGTTTTCGATCACGGCGAAAATGAAAAAAAATTGAACAAAAGGCGTATAAATTATACAAAAGGCAATATGACGAAGGAATTCTTAAAAATGGAAATGACTGAATCACTACGAGATAGAGCAGTGTTCTTAGCTCTTGTGAAGGAAGGTACTGAGGAGTGTTTTCCTTTTTTACTTATTCACTACAGATTAGCTTCATTTCAAAGCTTGAAGTACGTAGGCGATACACTGGTGAGCACATGTGTTTATAGCAAAGTAGTAAGGAAAAGGGCCGACATTGATCCGCCTACCCTTTCAAGGCCCGCGATCAAAATCTGACGCCGGTGTAATGGATTGGCGGAAAATCGTGAACACGTCATGCTTACTGAACTTCTTACCGAGAGAGACCCTGTGAAACTGGTTCTTTCTCGACCGACGCCGTAACGGGTCACTCCCTTCCTCTTCGTTTTTCGATGACCACAACCTTCTCTCCTCGTTGCTCCTGCCATATCGAGGTTAAGCATATTTTCCATTTTTCTGCACATTGCGCATTTTGTCGATAACGTTGTGCTTGCTCCTGGCAATGTTTTTCCGTCCGCAGATGGTACGAACAACTTGTAACCTCAGTTTTGGAATCCAACAAGTGATTGATGGTTCTGTAATCTGGTCTTTTTAGTACGCTGTTTGTTTGAAGAGGAAAATACAGTACCGTCGGTATCTCTCCGCCAAAACGCGATTTAAACGATCTAGATCGTTTTTACCGTTCACTCGCCATAAATCACTTTAAAAGCATTTGTATTGAATAAAAAGCACATGTCCAGAACCAGAAAAGCGTGATCTACCCAACAGTAAAGGACGCGTAGCCAGAATTTTGAATTTTTGATTCTCAATGTGTGTGTTCCTTGACCTCATCAACACGACGATCACGTAAGGTCAACGTCTTTAGGCCGTCGTCGTTAATTACAGTCTGTGGATATTTCCAACTAAGTTACGTCTGAGATTTATATTGTAGCATTTTTGCAACTACGAGATATCAAAAACGAATGCCATATCTGCAGAGAGGAAGCCGAGACGATCATTTCAAGATGCAACAAACCTGAGAAAAAATTAAGTTCGGAATTGGGCGGAAGCAAAATTTGAAATACGGCACCTTTTAATGAAGCGATGAGGTCAAGGAACACACACATGAAAATCAAAAATTCAAAATTCTGGCTACGCATCCTTTACTGTTGGGTAGATCACGCTTTTCTGGTTCTGGACATGTGCTTTTTATTCAATACAAATGCTTTTAAAGTGATTTATGGCGAGTGAACGGTAAAAACGATCTAGATCGTTTAAATCGCGTTTTGGCGGAAAGATACCGACGGTACTGTAGGGGCTGGAATATATTCGATCTTCGGCGCATAGCTTTCTGTGAGGTTTTTTAAGAATTCAACTAGTATTCAATTTCTAGCTCACAGGGAGATTACACCTAATCGTAAGAAAGCGTGTTTTACGAATTCTCAAGTGTATCCATTTCCTCGATGCTGAGTATAAACGCCTCTAGCAGAATAATGGGTAAAGTGATAACACCGCTCCTCCTATTCACCAAGTTAGCCCAATTCATTCGTTAGCATTTGTTCTTCTTTTTATCTCAATTTTATAATATGCAGATTGTATTTCGTGTCAAAATTGTGTCCAGGAGTACCGTAGTCACCTGTTCTATGTCTCTCATTTTTCTGTTCTTTATTTTCACTTTCTATCTCACTTCCTCTATCTTGTAGTTGGTCAGTTGTCACGTACACATGTAGTGTATTCATGTCGTAAACATAAAATAATATCATAAGCAGAACTGGTGGATAAGGCTGTGCTCGGAACTGCTGAGACAAAAACATCAGAGTCGTATCACATTTATTAAATGCTAAATTGCGATAGGGAAATTCCATTGCACAGAAAACTTGCATCTTATTTGAATTTCCAGTTTCTAGTTCTAGACAAAATGCTGAATACATTGGAAGTTCATCACGAAAAGGAGCCCTGGAATACTTCCCTAAACAACTATTATGGCACGGATTTATCTCTGAACGTTTCCCTTTTCTGAAATGTACTTGTTGGGCCTTGTTCTTAGCTGCTTTTCTGAAGGAGCAGTTAAGGCTCAGCCGAACACGTTGCCTTTCGCCATCAGAATGTCCTCGTCGAACTCGTCCTCCTCTAACGGGTCCTCAGGTCGTCCCTCCTGTACCGTGAGCACTTCATTTTCGTTGCTCAGCTTACCATCATAACGAGACGATTGTACCTGAAACGGTTCCGATGAAAAAGCACCGATGGAAGAAATGATAAGAGGTACAGCATCAGGCGGCTGATGTAGCGACAGAAAAACTCAATAAAAAAGGTAAGGTGTCGGCGTTTCTCATTCCCTCAAGAACGCGCCATTCATGTCCCATTTAGAATCGTAGAAACATGGTGAATGGGCCCATATAATAACGTACGGGGCCAGCAGCTACACCAAGTCAGTGTCTTTGCCTTCCCAGACAAGTCCGATAGCAATTCACCCAACCCCGAAGCGAATGAACGCTTTGTTAGTCCGGGTGGAGGTCGATCGTTCCATCGTGCGGGTGTCAGTAGCGCCTCTTACCACTGTACAACGAAAGCACATTTATTGAAACAGGAAATATTTGTAAAGAGAAAGGCGGAAATCTGGCAAGAATCAGCTACCTGTTGAACAACTTCTGCTGCGGGAGCTCTGTAAGCTTGCGGCTTTCGACTGCTCGCCTTCTCTGGCCACTGCACTGGTGGCAGGGGCTGTTTCGTTTCGCTACGCCCTTTGACTGCCACAAATTGACCCTTTCGCTCTCGTTTTGCCTGAGGCGCTAAAGGTGGCTCAGCCTTCGCATCAAACATATCTTCAAGTCCTACCAACTCGAATGGCTCGCTTTCGTGTGTTTCGGATGGCTCTTTGAATGCGTTAGATCCTAAGAATGCAGACTCCTGAAAACAGCCAACTTTTTTAACACATTCGTCATGGCTGCATAAATTTACGAAAAGAAACCTCTACTGCTCTGGAGAAATCGACATTAGGGTCAGGGCCAGGAAACTCTTCTGAATTCTTTTCTGACTTCTTCAAGTGTGGCCGTGGCGTTTCGTGCTCCGATGGAATCACACCACCCCTCCATTTACAGTACATCAATTCTGGATGATGCTTACATAACGACCATCTGGAGTAGTCCTCATCCTCGGACTGAGGTCTTGGCACCTGGAAAACGCGAAATCGTTATTCGATGAAGAATACACAAATTCTTCAGAATTGCAAAAAATGAGGGGTTTCAATAACGATGAGAAAGGCCAAACCTCATTAAAGTCACACGCTGCTGAGATGCCTGGCAATTGGCATAGCTTCTTCCTCAGAGGCAAAGGAATCAGCGTCCGTCGTTCTGCCGGTGAAATTGCGCGCACCTGAGCTATCATTACATTAAAGACCATATTTTGATAAGCTTTAGCTCTAGTGATATGGTTCTTCTCGTATTCTTATTTATTCTCATATTTTTACAGAACTTCAATCGAATTCTGCTCATCCTCGCTTCATCTAACCGAAGCCACGATTTATATTTTGAAAGAAAATTCCACTATCACTTCAGGAAGGAACACTTAAAAACTTAAAAACATCACCAATAACAATTCAGAACTGTTAAGCGAAGCTCGGGATTGTAAAACACATTCCTTTAGGCTAGGGTTTCATTGACAGAACGCAGATCTTTCAACAAAAACATGCGTAACATACCCAGACGAACAACATTTTCTCAAACAAAGGTAGCGCTGCATGGACATAAGGGTGAGGGAGGGGTGGTAATCTACCTCGAGTACCAGTAGTGAGGTTCGTTTCCGTTGCTCCCTTCCTTTCGGCTTCAGCGGTACACAGATTTATTTTCGCATAATGAAATAGTGTTTTATCTGCCAGATTTCAAAAAATGTTTGACATTCTACATAGGTTATGGCGAAGGCCATACCGCTGGAAAGTAACATTATAGAAAAGCCAAAAATCCGGAGGAATGCGATAGAATAACTTGTAAAACGTCAACATCGTTAGAAGATGAAATCGTAAATCTATTCAATGTGGGACCAAACGTGAAGCTTCCTCTATTCCTTATACCCCTTCAGCCTAACTTTTTCCTGTCCATGTCTCAGACCAAAATTTTGATGAAGACTACAAAATTCGTCATTTCACAGTAACCACCTTAGAAAAACTCACTTCGATCAGCCATGCGGCCAGAAACGGCAGCAGAAGACGCATCAAAACGGATCGCAACTCGCTGGTGAGCTAAACAGGAGAAGTTTGAACACCATGTAAGAATTAACACTTGTTCCTAATGCGTTTTACCCACCGAGCGGAAGAGGAAAAGGCCGAGGGATAGAAATTATGTCAGCGAAAGAGATCGATAATCTCTCATACTGGAGGATTTGCTTGCAACACAATAAAAAAGTGTTCGTGAACGGTGTTCATTCGTCATTTCAGCGGGATACGGTCGGACAAAAACACCATCGTCACAGATTTAGGGCCGCTAATGATGCGGAATGGATCCATGCGTATTATAACATGAAGTGTAAAATGGGATGAATTGTGAAAAGATGTGAATCTTCACGACTGTCTTACGTTATGTCTCGAGAGGAGACTAACACATCAAAAAGTTCAATATCGCGTGGAGTTAATAATGGAATATCAAATTTTCTCCAAGTAAGGATAGCTTCTTACAATTCAAAACCAGTGTAGGATAAGCTTGGGCCTTTCGATAAAGAGCGATAGAACACATATTTTAATTCTCACAAAATCTTTAAATTTATTCAAATTGAATTGAATTAATGAAGGTCAGAGCAGCGGTGGAAAGCCCGCAGGTCAATACGTAGACTGTAGGCTTAATAAAGGAGACAGTGTAAGACGTCAAATTGGGTGGAAAAAAAGAGCGCGTCCTCTCTGAAAGGTAGGAACAGCACAAATCATTCTATCTGGTTCAGTTTACCATAAGAAAGCCGTGCTACGAATGAGGAAGAAACTGCATTACATATATCGAGCTTGCTCACTTTTTATGCCTTTCGAGCTTTGAGCTTTGAGCTTTATGGCAACCTTTGTACGTGGGCGGTGGAAACGAAGGAACAAAGGAAAAGACGGGTGATCGGCCGAAACGGCAGAACATTTTGACGAATTTCCACAAAACAATTCTCAACGTAAAAATAAAAAGAACTGCATATTCCAACAGAACGGTGAAATGGTGAGAGAACTCGTTTGACGTGGAGTTGGGTTAGCGACGCCTAGTGGAGGGAAGTGGAAGCTCCTTGTTTTCATATGAGTTTGACAAGAAGCTTTATGAGTTCCTAATCGAATGTCAGGCATTTATGTAGTACAGAGCAGTCACCCGTTTACAAAACGTAGATTGTCGCCTCTTTAGAAGCAGAAAAGTGGAAATCAGAGGATACCACAAAAAACCGTAATGAATATAAAAGATGCTATTTGAAGTCTGCCTCCCGAATTTCACTATTTTTTGACCACAAATACCTTTGCTCTAAAAAGCTGTTGGGCTGTGTCAAAATGTGACCTTGAATTCATTCATCCAAAATGTGAAGTCCATGATAAACAGTAATTGTAAAAGACAAGGTTGCGGTATTCTAACTGAACTTGAAACTTTCAGAAAGAAACTATATCACAGAGATTTAAATGTAACGTGTGAAGCAGAGCAAATGACATGGACTTCTGTAGAGACTTAGCGGTTCTTGATATATTGACAGTTGATATTTCATATGGAAATCGCTGATTAAAGTTTTAAAATCGTGTTTTTGCAAAAGAGCTATGGATCGATATGTTTCAATGAGACTTTCAAAACTTTTAGCAGGTTTCGTATGCTGCTGTACCGAACGAAGTTAGTTGGTGTATCAAATTTATTGATGGCTCAACGTTTCGACCTGTACGTCGTCGTTAGAGGCCTAAAAAGTGGCTCGAATCTTCTTAACTTAGGTCTGTCCGGCTAAGCACTGAACCATTTCTTTCATTTTCGACAAACTTGAAAAATCTCCCTAAAAACTGTAGAAAACGGGAGATATTGAATGACTATACCTGCTAGTCTCGTTCGGCACAGCAGCGTACGAAACTTACAACATCGTGCCGAGGTTTCAAAGAAAAGAGAACTTGGAGGACTCTCAAAACTATTATTTGTGTTAGGATTCCTCTCATTTTGAGCTATTTGCTATTTATCTGCGCTATCTGCAAAATGCAATGCGACATAGCACTTGACCGCTACTAAATAATGAGCTCGGTCGTGAAGCAACAAGTTCATTAGTAAAGAAGAAGAAGCAGAAATCATTCAAGGAACTTAATTTTGGTGCATGAAAGCCGATAATAACAGATCTACTCGGCGAATAGGTACTACCCTAGGGAGCGTGAAGGTGAATCGGCTAACGCTTGGACTATTTACTGTATGAAGAAGTCCACAGGCAGAAAGAAGTCGTTCGAATAACCGGTTGGCGACTGGCTGGATACTTCAGCTAGCTGAACAGGGAGGCGAGCAGCAATCACTCGAAACCACCGCAGTCCCGGCGGATCTCTAAGCATCATGTTTTGGTGAGCGTGTGGTCATTGCTAGCCGACGGCCGATATCCATCTGTTATAGTAAAACTAGATAAAACGGCGCCATGTCGTTAGCCGCAATGCTTCCTACTGATGTGAGGCAGGAAGGGACGGATCCCTTCTCACGCTGGCTCATTCAGTTATGCCTACCTGTATCTGTGAAAGCTAATTTATTGAGAGATGTCCTCATGGCGAACATAAGCGTACTTCTGGCTCCCGATGAATCTTGGCAAGGTCGTAGTCAGTGAGGTATTCTGGTTACTGCAGCACAAACAAGATTGGTATTAAAACTTTATTTGGAGCTTAGGCGTCGAGACAGACGTACAATTTACGCTTATGTTCGTCATCTTGGTGTCCTCACCATTCGATGCTCTACCAAACCATATAAGTCTCGATGAGAATCTTTGGGGCAAGCTCACTGACCTCCTTTGTAAGAATTGGACTAGTGAGGTCCAGTAAACGCCTGTAGCTCCTAGGACGTGTGCAGCTGAAGTTTCACGTCTAGGAAAAGCAGCCAGGAAAACTTCCTGAGGATGGCCTTGTGCGTCAAGACCACGCATGTCAGCGAACGGTGCCAGTTCCTAGGTCACTGCCTCACACTCATCCTTCCGTTTGGCTCTAGGAGACCTGCCCGCAATCCGAAGCGCTTCTAATGTACGCCGCGCCACGATCTCGTATTCGCGCGCTGAAGTTTATGCTGCCCAAAGGGACAGGTGATACAGGGTGCGTCAAAAGTCTTTGGACTCGCTGTTTGAGGATCATTAGATATGGAGAACGCTCTGCAGCCATACAAGCTTTTATGCGTAACTATTATACTAATCATGCCCTACAGTGCAGGCAATTTTCCTTGCTGGTCGTTGGCCTGTTTGAAATGTCTGGAGTAAAAGGTTTGCGCACTGCTATGGCGAAAATGCACAAGGAGGGAGTGTCAGGCGCGGACATTGTCAGAATTCTTCGTATCCCAAAGTTCGCAGCGTACGACGACTTGGTCCGTATATTAAAGAGCAAGGCCTGCTCAACACTACACAGGGACAATGAGTCGCCCAAACGAGCTTTGAAGAAAGCCTGGAAAGAAATTGATGAAGAAGTCCTGCGCGCCGCTGTAGAAGGGTTCCTTAAGAGACTTAAGGTCTGTGTTTGTGCTAAATGAAGCCGTTTCAAAGCCTAACTATGTTTTTATGTGTACAATGTCTAAAGTAATAAACGTTATGAATTTCATTTCATTTGTGTCAAAATAGCCGTTAAGGCGACCGATTATCTGACGATGAGTCCAAAGACTTTTGACGCACCCTGTAGAACCCGATGTGGTGCATATGTGAACAGACAAATTAACAAGCGATTACGAACAGTCTTGCTTCCGAGGTTTCTGGGTGGTATTTCTGCCACCCTAACTATTTCGCGCAAATCAGCTTTTCTGAGACATGTTCATACTGCATGACCTGAGATGAACGACACAGAAAACTCCATTTTCGTTCCGTCTGTCAGTGCCAGCCAACTTTCTTCAATACCATATGGACACTCCTCACATAGGTATCATTTCTGTTTAGCGAACTCACGGGCCATACACACTGAGAGACGCTTCGGGGTGGTAAAACCTTGTTTTGATCCCCCCAGTAAGTTGGAGTTAAGGAAAGCCAGTAACCAGTCTGTTGTCCTTTCTCTTGTGAACTATATATTAAGTTGCCCAAAACCCCTTTCCGTAACAATTTTCAAAGTTTTACAAATTCCGACAGAACCAACATTCCTCATTGAAGTACCGCACATCTTTGTCGACGACTGTGCTCCATCGATTCGGTACGAAATGGATGCCGTAGCGGTAGAAATCTGTACGTTTTGATTCAAAGAACAGGCGAAGATAAATTTCGAGTGCTGCTCGAACATCGTATCATTCTCCGTTATCGAAAATGTGCTAACGAGCGGAACAGATTGTAGTCAATTGGAGTATGAAACCAAGGGAACAGATGAGCTTTTGGCTGATGATTTCCCCTCTGCTGGAACCCATACATGCCTTGCTGTGTGTGACACTTGCAAAACCCACTTCTCATACCCTGCAGTGAGTGAGTCCAGCCAGCCTAACGGCGAGAACTGTACAACTTGGAAAGACATGCATCACCTCGTGCGGAGCGCAGTTCAAGTGACAATTCAAACGGAATCCATTGCCGATTTTTCCAGACAAAAAAAGCTCGCACAATGCATAAGTTATTGCGGATTTGCTACAAGAGATATTCTCAGCCAAAACACGAGTGGTTTGGAGAAGATCTGCTTTCGATGGCATTCAGTAATGAGTCATTGTCAACGAAGACTGCCGTCCTGACCTAGGCTTGTCAGACAATGAAAAATCCCCGGATTTGAAGCGATTCATCCAATTGTCACAGGTACACTAGGTGGACGTGCACCAGGTGCTTCTTGACCAAAAACATCGCAAGATTGCGATGGGCTCCAGCAGAGGAGTGTTTCAGTTGAAGCTCGCAAAGAATGCAGTGACTAAGATGAATCCTTGATCACTCCATATCGTTGTAGTCAACCGGCTGATTTAAGCCAAAATGTTGCGTAGGCATAAGCTAACCTTTGATCACTTACAGTACCGGTCAAAAATATATGTCACTTTTCATTTTCGTGCACAAATAGCTCAAATCGGAAAGAACACGATACTAATCGATAGTTCTAATCACTCTATTTGAAAATGTGTCGACACATACCGATGTTACGAATTCTGTATTTTTGAAAAATCTTCGGTAGTGATTTTCATACGCTATTTAAAACGAAAATATCTCAAAAATCGCTGAGTGTAGGATCAATCTGAGACGACATTCTGATAAAGCATGGTATAGTTATCATAGTGTGTTCCGAACATTTGATTCACATCGCGGCTAAAATATAGATTTTTCTAAGCAAACATTTTGGTGGTCAAGAAGTGGTCAAACTTTGAGACCATGTTTCAAGCAAAATCCTATATCTTCCTACCTTCTCAACGAAAGTATACAAAATTCGAGGATGCGATAGGAAATGATTTTTTCTCTAAGAAAATTGTTTCTGTTTTGAGTTTGGTCTCTCAGTTTGTGAGAAAATGTTCTTTAAAGGAAATAGCGTAAACTGTTATATTCAAAAAAGTTCAAGAGGAATCGACTCGATTTTCTCTCGATTCATAGTACAATTATGGTTCTTTCAATACTTCACGTGTGCTGAAATAATTCGGAGTTCTTAATAAAAATATATTGCTTTGACTAACACACGCTATAGGCGCCGTCAGTACCAGTACAGTGTACGGTGACGGGCAAAGGCGCGCATAGCGTGTGTTAGTCAAAGCGATATATTTTTATTAAGAGCATCGAATTATTTCAGCTTTTTTGAATATAACAGTTTACGCAATCTCCACTTTAGAAGACATTTCCTCACAAACTGAGAGACCAAGCTCAAAACAAAAACAATTTTCTTGAAGAAAAAATCATTTCCTAATGCATCCTCATATTTGGTGTACTTTCGTCGAGAAGTTAGGAAGATATGGAATTTTGTTTGAATCATGGTCCTAAAATTTGACCATTTTTTGACCACTAAAAAGTTTGCTCAGAAAAATCAATAGTTTAGTAGCGACGTGAATCAAATGTTTGCAACACACTATGATGACTGGATCATGCTTTATCAGGGTATCGTCTTAGATTGATCCTGGGCTCAGCGATTTTTGAGATAATTTCGTTTAAAATAGCATATGAAAATCACTATAAAATATTTTAAAAAAAATACAGAATCCGTAACAAAGGTATGTTTCAACATATTTTCAAGTAGAGTGGTCACAACTATCGACTGGTGTCATGTTCTTTTCGATTTGAACTATTTGGGCATGAAAATGAAAAGTGACATATCTTTTTGACCGATGCTGTATATACCCTACCGCTAAATCGATAACAAGTCTCAACCAGGAACGCCAGGTCAAAATACAAAATCGCAAGAGCTTATTGAACAACCTAATATGTTCAATCTGCTCACTAAATGTTCCAGGGCAGTCATCCATGACTTTTTGTTATGGACATGCCACACAGCAGTCATCCACGCACCGACGGTGGAGGGACGGCATCCGTACAAATACAACGTACTACGTACTGGTTGTAGATTAGTGCTACATCACCAAGACACCGTCCTTCCGCTAGTTACCCAAAACCACAGAGTGGGTCATTCTGGACAACCATTGAACAATAACTGGGTGAATTTCATTTCTCAACATAGCAAAACACACAAGAATCTGCACATAACAATAAAGTCATATACATATATCAAATCTCAGCAATGAAAAAGCAGAAGAAGAATAATCATATAGAAAACTCCACTCCGAGGGGGTGGAGCTGGTCGCAACGGGTGCTCGAACCCGTCTGGTCTGCCCCAGTAGAGGCGATCCGAATCCACGTAGCAACTGGAGTACTTGAAAAGCACGGGTCGTTCGCGGGCGCGAGACCATCATTTGGGGGTGAGGGCAGTCTGGTTTTGTCCGAAGAAACGAACGACTCGAGCCAGAAACGAAGGTAGGTAGATGCATACATATAATATAAAAGAAAAGACAGTGTCGAGTACTCCTGATATGCGATGATAACGGTGCTACAGAGCATGAACGGCCGGCACTCGACACAAGCTGAGCACCAAGTTTACGGCAGTTTTAACCGAACGACAAAATCCCCCTAAAGGCAAATTAGGCCTGAACGAAGCTTCACTTTCGTCACATAGCTCTGAGAGGGTTCTTCAGTGGCAAAGCGGTCACCTTAAAATAGCAGCGGATAAATTTGGGTTGATTAAACTCGTTTAATGAGGTTCTTAAAGCCTAACACCACTTTAGACCAATCGAGTTTTAGATGGTTCAGGCAGATTGACGCGGTCCCTTTAATTCTGAGCTTTTGAGAACGGAGGTAAACCACTTTGCTACGGATGGCCGTTCTCCAAAACGAATAACCCTTATTTCAGCTTGTGTCGAGTGGCTAGCCGAACAGGCCGACTAGGAGATCAAATGAAGAGAAAGAACACGCAAAGAGTCATGAAAGGCGTGCACCCTTCGAAAACGATATGTGATTAGAAACTCTATCAACCTAATATATTTCATCCATACGCGGATCGTGAACTACTATAAATGGCTAGCCGAAGCGCAATAACTGCGGTGAGCTTACAGCTCTATGAATAGAACGGATGAATAGTCACTCATCCTAATCGGAAATTCGAAAGTGAGAAAGTGAACACAGCGACTGTAAATACCATACATGACAGTCTAGCAATAAGAACAGATCACAGAGATGAGCCGAGAACGCCGGCAGAGCGTATCCTCTTAAAGTGGCCCGATTACAACGATGAGGTGGAGAGTGGCAAGAGATCCGCTGATATCTTGGGAGTTCAACCTCAGACGTACACAGGGGTGAGGTTGTGGTCCTTCTCGAACTCGGCCCATCTGGCATCGTCGCTTTCGTGCGTCAGGAAACGCTCGCCGACCGCCTTCTCCAGCAGCCGAAGGTCTGACCACAATTCGTAGCCCTGAAAACAACAGTTTGAATGTCAGCAAAACACCGTAAAGTCAGAAGAGATGTTTCCCAAACTGACAAAGAGATAAAGAGGGAATTGCGGCCCTCTTGTCGTATAGAACTCCACTGGTTTCTAGTTCATTACAAAATTGTTTCAACTTGTCTGAAACGCTTAATGTTCTGGAGGTGTTACGAAGTTACGGTAACTTTCTCGAAAGTCGATTAACGGTTTCTCCTCGGCTTCTCCTTCATTCCGAGACTTTTGTCATCTCCTTAAATATCCCTATCTTCAACTCCTTTTCGCATTCCCGGACTAGTCTATTCATAAACTGAGACTTTCTTGCCTCATCGTCCGACCGATGGTGTATGCCCGGAGCGTGACGGATTGACCCAGCTTGCAGTCACTTGCCCCGACGACGACCTAGCCAAACCTATGCCACCTGAGGGCCTATCACCACTGAGCTCAGCCTCGATCTACCCCATCATTTTGCTGAGTATACGGTTAAAGGCCAAGGTAAAGTTGAAGATGTCGGCGTTTTTCGGTCCCGTTCCATTCAGAATTGTAAAGGTGTGGTTGAATACGTACTTGGCCTATTACACAATGACTAGCGGGCTAGCCGCTGTACCATGTCAGGGTCTTTACCTTCCCAGACAAGTTCGGTGACGATTTACCCGACCACAGAGGCGTGGGAGGCTTGGCTAGCCCGGGTGGGGGACGATCGCTCGACCTTGCGGGTGTCAGTGGCGCCCACAAGGTCGAGCGATTTTAGCACTGTACCACGCGCGCTCAATATGAATTTTGATGGCATCGCTCAGTCGAACAGGACCGATGGTCTTTTACGCTTCTTACGCCTTTGGAATTGTTACTTCTTCAGAACTCATCTCTGACCACCACAACTAATGCTCGTGTTTCACCGCTGCCTTCCTTCCAGCTATTTTAGTCCTCGCAGCCTATACTTGTTTAATGACATTGTCTCTGTGGGACTAGGTTTTGAATGTTTTCTCGGTTTGCAAACTGATAGAAGACTTTCAGCGATCACGGAATCCGCTTCAAAGGACTGGATTCTGAAGAACTCAAAACGACAGTCTCTTCTCTTACCTGCATCCAGAGATGAGAAAGAGCCTTCGATACCGTGAATCGTTTATTCATTTTCACTTGCAGTAACCCGTTGATGAACTCGATAGCTGAAATGGCAGATTAAAAATCGAAACTGTAGCGATTCGGTCACAATCAAGAGGTTTATCCGAAAATTGTGATTTCATGAATCACAGGGTGAAGTGCAGTAGAACTCAGACACCACAAAAATGATATTTTAAACTTTGTGTCTATACAAAGACTCACCCGATTCACCAATTTCCTTCCACGGGGTGGGCGGATACATGAACTCGGCGTTCTGAATCTGATCGTGGATGTCTTCGTCCTCGTTGAACGGGAATGTGCCGGACAAGCTAAACGTAATGCGTTTTGAAGCCGAGTTTGTCTAAGAAAAGAAAAATTGGAAAGATAAAATAAATTGAGAAAATATATGGTTGAAGCATCGATAGATCACGATCAGCTAACCTGACATAAACGATGACACCAACACTCCACATGTCGAGCGATCGATTGAATCCTTTATTCCTTAGCACCTCAGGGGCCAAATACGCAGGTGTGCCAACCACCGATCGTCGGAACGATTTTTCGCCGATTATGCGGGCAAAGCCGAAGTCGCACAGTTTCACCTGAAAGAAAAAAGTCTCAAATTTATTGTAAAAGAAGCGAAAAGCTATAATTGATAGGAGCTCGAAAGCTAAGTTACCCCACGGACACGATAATTCTTATGCAATGCATTTTGTTAGGCCCCACCGCCTCCCTTTTCTAGTCAGTTCCCTCTTTACTGAGAAAGGATTTCGTTTTCTGTGGTACTCCTCGGACTAATTTTTCTCAAAACCGTTTCCCTACCACGGAACATCACACTGAGATGCTTTTTTTCTGGGTCGTATGGATTACTTTCATATTGATTGATTTTATATTTACTTTTATAACATTGATTTTTATAACATTTCTTTCGCTTTTCTAAGAAGGTTGTATTCGTTTCTACATTAATATACCAACTCTATAATACCTCACATTAGTTCATCAAAGGACAGGAATATGAAACATTTGGACTGGCCACTAACAACAAATGATGCAATAAAAATTAGGAGGCGGTCAAAAAGCATACACACTTGAACTGAACTGACTTGAATGGAAATGAATTGTATAAACAAAGCGTGCTAGAAAGTACAAAAAGGGTTTAAAAGATGTTGATTGGTATGTAACTTACTTGAGGGAAGTCGGAGTTGGACGTCAATAGTATGTTCTCCGGCTTCAGATCACAATGCACGATATTTTGGTTGTGTAGGTAGCGGAGAGCAACAAGAATCTGAAATGCAACCCATAGTTTTCCATTTTCATCCATTTCCTTTTGATTTTGTTGATTATGATACGACCTAAAGAAGGTCCGCGTGGTGGATTGGTAAGAGGCGCCAATGACACCTGCACGATCGAGCGATCGTTATCGGTAAGTGCAAACCGAGCCTTCCCTCCCTCTAGGGTCGGATAAATTGGTACCAGACTTGATTGGGAAGGTACAGACGTCTGGTTTAGCGGCTGGCCTCGCAAGTCACTGCATAGGCCAAAATACGTATTCACAATGCCTCTACGGTTCTTAGTTGAACACGAATGCGGAGGTGCGTCCTTAGGGAACCGTTCAACGGCTGTTTCTTGAACTTCACTTCTTACCTTTACGCTGCCACTTAATTTCAAAGACTTTATGTGACTGGAACAAAAGAGAACTAAAAAATTATAATATGTGTAAAAATATATTGGCGGATTTGTCCTGAATACATATTTAACACAAATCATACCTGAGCAACTAAGAACTGCGTAATTCGTTCGCTCAGTCGTCCTTTCTCGCTTGATAGTATCATCTCCAACATGTCTCCCTGAAAGGAAATATCTTCTGACTATTCCTTCATTTAAGTCGAGTATTTTTCGCTATCTACGTATTTTTTTATCTAGAATAATCCAGTAATAAAAACAATAAAGAGTAGGCTAAACACAGTGAAATATAACCTTAAGCTTCTCCATAACGACAAATATCCGATCCGGAGTCTCAAGCATTTGCTGGAAATCGACCACACCGGGATGATGGACTTTCTAAACGAATCAGCTTCAGTGTGGTTGGAATTTATAATGAAAAACATGCATTCAACTTACTTATTAATGGGACACTGATCAGGGGCAAACAAAAAAGAGGAAAATCCAACTAAAACATAGGCCACAGCAAGAATTCACCTGCAGGATGTTGACCTCTGTTCGGAGCAGATCCTCTTTGTTCGGAGGGAATTTGAGCTTATCGATCAGCTTCACCGCCACATGTTTTCCAGATTTTCGATGGATGCCACCGTACACCGTACCGAACTGACCCGATCCGAGAATCTGCAATGGGTCGGCAAAGATACGATTAAAAGAGCAAAAGTGCAAGTACTGAAACTAAAATTGAAATGGGAGAGTAAGAAGATACAAGTTAGCATTACATGGAGCTCCGCTAAACAGTGATTAGGTCTGTTCAAAAAATGCAGAATGTTTAGAAGCGATTCTGATTTCCTAAGTTCCCTTCTTCATGAAAGTTCGTTTTGTGTTCTTTGTAAATAGTTCTCACGGTATGTCTTACTAACCGTTCCATTGATGGCTGGCCTTGTGTATGGTAAACAGAATAAATAGGTGAATAAACAAGTAAAGGGAAAACAAGCGATTATTCACCTCGTCAGCAAATATTTGATAGAGCTGTGAGAATTCTTGCTCGCTTTGTATCGCCGACCCGAGATGACCTTTTTCGCCTGTAAATTATTTTTATATCGTTCTGCTCTTTCAGTCACCACCAGCTCACTGTATTGTCTGCAAAGGGTTGTATTTCTTTATTTCTGTGTTCTTTCCCTATTCTTCTCTATCATTCTCTATTCATATTTGTCTTTCTGCTTTTAATTCCTGCGATAATGCATTTTTCAGTCTTATTGTTAGACCAGTCGGAGTAATTACAACCTTTTCTCAATTACTTTGATAAACTATAGTATTAAATAACTAAATCGTTGTATTGCAGTTCAGAAAAAGTGAATTCCTCTTTAGTGGGAACGAACCTTCATTGGGGACCTTCAGCTTGGCCATTTCAGCTCCTCGTTTCTGGGCTCCGGTAGAGGACTGCGGTGTGACCGGCATCAAAGCCGCCTGGATCGCCGCTGACCATGACTGTGCCGAGTCGATTGAATTCTCTTCGGATGGCGAACCGGCTGAAAGAGCATTGTCTTGTAAACAGTTAGAAACACTGCAAAATCTTTTAGCTTAAACATAGTACCGCATTTTGCGGGTTGAGCCAATCTATAGTAGAAGTACTGCTGTTATGGTTGATAGTAGGTCCGCCACAAAAGGCGCGGCTAAGATGGGATTTGAGACCGCGCCTCAAGCATTCCTACGGTCCAAAAGAAAAAGAAAGCCGCCTGGTGACAAAATACCTGAATCTACCTGAATATACCCTGGTTGGCAGGGGTAATCACGATTCATCACTGCAAGGCTATCTATCGCCAATTTTTATTCCTGGGTATGATACACCGTCTAGGGTGGCCTATCGATCGTCGCACAGGGTTCTCGAGTAGTGGAAACGAAAAAGGGAAATAGTGGGAAATTCACGATGGGAAGCGGGTTTTCAACCTAGGCTCATAGAAATCCTTGCCTCGAAGCTCCCATGAAACCAGATGCTCTACCCTCTTTTGGATTTTGAGTCAATTCTAACCTCCTTATAAAGCTGATCGGCTTCTGTCTGGAACCCTTAATTTAATTTTCATCATATTTATGTCTTGCAAATTCCATAGCACCGATATTAACATCAACACTTCTACTACGAGGCTTGTTCTCTGGCAAGCCTGGCTTACTTTCCTGAAAACAAGCACACAACAACGGTATGAAGCAAATCAGTGGGTGTACCACTCTTGTCCCAGGTTCCACAGAAGTGAATAAAACAAACCGTAGCAAAGAATACTGCTTCAGTTGAAAATCAAGGAATGGTTAGCAAAAATGTATACCCAATTAACCTCGACTTGTTGACGGTGTGTCGGCGACGAACTGATCCAGCACTTTGTTGGTGACGATTCTCTTCTGGCGTGAGAAATGCACTAGCGGAAAGTCATAGGCGCATAGGTATCCAGGCTCGAGCAACATCATACTGTAGGAATGTAACCGATAGCTAACGTTGTCAGGGTTAAATTGTAGCGCGGCAGCGGAACATATGAAGAGAAGAAACTTTGAAAAAAGCGGTGAAGGAAAAAGAAGAGGAAGGGGAAAGAAACTTTCACAGGAAGTAAGAGAAAAGTGGAGAGATGATGGAAATAATCTTTCATTGAGAGAGTTCAGGAAGTTGGATTCTACTCATTTGCAACATATCAGCATATACAGTAGCGGTCAAAAAGGTATGTCACTTTTCATTTTTATACACAAATAGCTCAAATCGAGAAGAATCTGATACCATTTGATAGTGTTGACGGTTCTACTTTAAAATGTGTCGAAACATACCGTTGTTGCAAATTCTGTGTTTTTTTAAAATATTTTATAGTGATTTTCATATGCTATTTCCAACGAAAACATCTCAAAAATGAAGAATCAAGAGAGATGATCTTCTGATAGAGCATAGTCTAGTTATTATAATGTGATACGAACAGTTGATTCACATCGTGACTAAAATATAGATTTTTCTGAGCAAACATTTTGGTGGTCAAAAACTGGTCAAATTTTAGGCCATGTTTCAAACAAAATTCTATATCTTTCTAACTTTGCAACGAAATGGCACCAAATTCGATTATGTTATAGAGAATGATTTTCTCTTCGAAGGTCTTATTTTTGTTTCCAAGTTCTCCTCTTATTTTGTGAGAAAAGTCCTTTTAAAGTTGAAATTGCGTAAACTGTTAGAAAGATATAGGATTTTGTTTGAAACGTGGTCCTAAAATTTGACCTGTTTTCGACCACCAAAATGTTTGCTCCGAAAAATCTATAATTTACCAGCGATCTGAATCAAACGTTTGTATCACATTATAATAGCTAGACTATGCTCTATCAGAAGATCATCTCAGATTGATCCTTTCATTCAGCGATTTTTGAGATATTTCCGTTGGAAGTATCATATGAAAATCACTACAAAATATTTTTAAAAAACACAGAATTTGCAACAACGGTATGTTTCGACATATTTCAAGATATAATCGTCAGCACTATCGAATGGTATCAGATTCTTGTCGATTTGAGCTATTTGTGTATGAAAATGAAAAGTGACATATCTTCTTGACCGCTACTGTATGGGGCAGCAAGTTCAAATTTGTATATTTTACACCGTAAATGGAATAGTTGGTTGAAACTGGAAAAGCCCAGCGACGTAGACCAGACCATAAGAAAGGACTTCAGAAAGTCATATGGCGAGGACGCCGAGCAGTGAACAATACTGTCAAGAATGCAATGCGATATCGAGTCGTGGTGTCTACGAATGATAATGTCTCGCAAAAATATGAATGATATGGCTGTGGCATGATCACGTGGTCAGACCAGAGCAGATGCGCCAGGGAAAGTGAGAAAATTCAGCAGGAAGAAACGCATTTACCATTAGACTTATGTATCTGGGACCAAAAAAAGAAGTTTTCTTTGGATACTTGAAGGCACTGGTTTCTTCTTCCCACGTGAAATCTTCGGAGTTTAATTGAAAAGGTTATGCGTTATCTAACTATTTAAGAGGCCTGCATAGTCTTTCTGGATCGTTCCTTGTGTTTTGAATTCAGGAATTCATTTGTTGTCTTTCTTTTTACCCTCTGCTATTTTTGTTTTAGGCGCGTTACTTGACGTATCAAATAAATAAATAAATAAGAGTCTTGGTTGGATGGTCGTGTTATATAGTGGCTACTCGTAACCACGTGACAGTAAAAGGGTTTGATTGCCAGCGTTTCAAGGCAATTTATTGACTGTAACACTTTCTAAAGAAGAGCTCAATTGTCGTCCGTTCGTGCCAGACCACTTGCTGGGCCTAAGGCAACGTTAGAAATCAAAAAGGGAAATGGTGGGTGGAGGAGGTGTTTTCCGCATTTAAAGGCTATGCGAGTGTGTCAGAGGGCGTCAGCTGAACGACCGAGCCGTTCATTCATCTTCCACCAATTCTTTTATTTGCACCCGACAAAAACACACCGAAAAGATAGAGACCGATATATACGATTTCTTTTTAATTTTTTGCTTTTGTGAGTAACTCCTAACTATAAAAATTGTAGTAGTTCTTCCAGCAACGTTATCGTTCATCCCAAAAATAACGACTCAAGCGGGACTCGTACCTTCTTCGAAGGCCCATCCCGGTGCTATGATGCTAGACCACAGAGGTCGTTTTTGAGATGGACATAGCTGAGATCGAGATCTAAAGTCTAGATGAAGTGACAGGCAAAAGTACCACACTGTGATAGCAAAGAAAATGAACGGCACACAGGTATCGAAGATTGAAAATCTTATAATAGAACTTGTGGTTTCGCAAAAACTCTACCCGACTACTTGTCCAACAAGAGATTTTGCCGTCAGACTTTTCTATTGAGAAATTGCTGCAGGATTTCAAATTTTACTAAGAGTAAATGTCTACAGAAGAGAAGAGATCAGTGAAACGGAATGGATAGACTAAAATCTTGCACAAAACTCTGTTTAGCGATAACTAATAGCTGCCAGACTAGGAGTAACGATAACAGGGAAATGGCGTCCTTGGCGATGTGCTAACGAGTTTCTTAGAAAAACAGTAAGAATGATGCAATAAAAGCTCAGTGTGAGAGCGATGCACACGAGCGAATTAACCATTTTCCGACAGATTCTACTCAGTAGAATGAGAAATGAAAACAACATAGAGAGTAGTTGTTGCAAGTAATTTTTAAGCAATACAAGATTGCTGGGCCCGCGTGGTACAGTGGTAAGAGGCACTGCTGTCACCCGCACGGTCGAGCGATCGATCCCGGCCCGGGCTAACCAAGCCTTCCATCCCTCCGGGGTCGGGTAAATTGGTACCAGACTTGTCTGGGAAGGTAAAGACACTGACCTGGTATAGCGGCTAGCCCCCGCAGGTCATTGTACAGGCCAAATACGCATTCACTAAGCCTCTACGACTTGAATGGAACACGAATGCGGCGGCGCGTCCTCAGGGGACTGATCAACGCCGGCACCTTTACCTTTACCTTTACCTTTTACAAGACTGCTAGGTGGACCTTATTGAACTGTTTGACGTGTTGAACCGCTAAAAAGTTAGTGGCCTTCGTTACAATCGTACGGTGTAGCGATTACGCTGCCTCTCACTGTTAGAACATTAGTTACGAACGTTACTAAATCTATAAAAAATCTTGCCGCTTGTATAAAACTTCATCAGAAACTTTGAAAGGTACACAATTATAGATAAACGGCGTTGGAAGGGTGTCAAGGTTCAAGTAACCTCAAGGAACGGGTTGGGAGAATCAACGATTGGTTAGGATTCGAGGATTCGCGACGGACCAGCCAGGTGGGGATGACGATGGAATGTGCCCGACGTCAAAACAGGTCAGCGATCACGTACGGGTGAGCGGCGCCGAATAACTGTTTGCCGACAAACCGCAGAAATCTAATTACCCAACCCAGACCAGTGGGTCGCCAGCGGGAATGCCCCACACTGGGTATAATTGGCAAGGAAGGACAAATACTAACAACAGACGTCATACGGGACCGACAGTGGCAGGGGGAAGTAGAAAAATCTGAGAATCACTTATTCGGGTTATTCTACAAGGCGAAACGGAAATGGCAAACAGTAGGAAACAAATATTCATCCGCAATGTTGATCCCTTGTTATAATGTTTTGATTCCGGACATTTTTTCTAATACTACACGTTAGGAACACCGAATCCACCTTGTATAAGACTAAAATGTGGTGAAAATCATTCACTTTCTTCCTTTCGTATTAATTAATTTAGAAGTTTGTTTGAAATAAAATTCAACTAAAAATAAACGAAATGTATGAAATGACAGGAGTGAGTGGAATGAATGAAATTTATTAAAATGAATGAAATGAAACTGAATGTTGCTCAAGCCAAAGCCGTTTTCTCGAATCGTGACTTGTCTGCTCCTAAACTTGCACTTGAACTTTGTGCATATCGTCCTGCTTCCCAGAAAAAATCAAAAAATGATTCCCAAGATATCTACAGAGAGGAGTAGAAGACCATTAAAGGATAACGAGGAGTAAACATTCTTCGGTACCGGAAAAAAATTGCTGATTCGAGAGTAGGGTCGAGTGTGTGCAAACCTTCCGCCAAGGGCATAGAAACCAAATCAAATCAAACACTGAATAGTTCTACTATTTAAAAGCATGTCGTCCCAACCATTTAATTCACTTGTGTAAGGGTATGTCTACACGTTACCGAACTGGACAAACATTATCTCAGCCTTAAAATGGACTTTTGAGTAGTCATTTTGCACTTTTCAAAATGTGGGATCCCACTCATTTGAATCATATCTGCACATATGGGAGGCGAGCCTATATTTATACATACTTTACATAGTAAAGCGCCACAGGGTCTGGTAGGCAAACAGCGAAAACCAGAACAGTACAGCGACACAGACCAATCCGTGAAAACTTAGTGACCTTTTCAGTGCCCTGAGAATAAGAATAAGAGGGCGCGGGTTGTGAACGATATAATGGAAAAAATTACGGTGTGCAAAAAGCGTAGCGAGGGTTTAGATTAATCAAACAACATTCAGATCAAGAATTCAATTCTGTGATTAACGAGAAACCCAACCCGCTTCAATGTTCATGACTAAGGAGGAACCCATCACACGACCTTTTTGGCTGGCTAGTATTTTTGAAGGAGAGAAAGGGAACGAAGGATGGAATCAAAATGAACTCCAATAAAAGGCAAAGTTCTGAAGAGTAGAGAGGGACAAATTTAAGGGAAATTTTGAAGAGCGAGGTCGAGGAGGTAGGACGGAAATCGAACAAATAGCCGTGCAAGTGCAAATCAGCTAAACCTTGATCAAATTAAGCAAGGTAAAAGAGTAGCAGTGCTAGCCTCAACTTTACATTATTACAAGAAAAATGGAACCTAAGTAAAATTGGGAAGGTCTACTATACTATAGCGAATTTTGAAATAGAGTAATTTTACACCATTTATGGAAGTACTAGTTAGTATCATAGTATGGAAGTACTGAACATTAACTAATCTTACCAGTTTCTCTAAGCTGGATAAAAATGATAGGCCAGTAAATATCATTTCTTCCTATCTTGCTCGTTTAATAGAAGGTACGAAAAGAGTACTTCACTGCCCATATTGTAATTAATGTTTATTTTTTAATAGGGTGATTTGATCTTTTACATACTTGCATTGTTACCAACTATTAGTTGTCTAATAGTTGCCAAATTGGTTAAAGGGCTGGATGACTTTGCACACTGGAATAGAAAAAGCTGCCAAAGAGTGATAAATTAGCTAGGTTAGGAAGTTCGGCAACTTTTTCTTTGTGCAGATAATTGAACAAAGGCGTGGCGAAGAAGGCATGAAGACCGTTGGGGGTCAAAGAGGCGAGAAATCAAGGTCGCCTGACGTTTACACTGGCCGATGAAACACTACGCGATTTGAGTTGGTCGAAAGACGACCGAAAGTGAAACGGCGCAATATCGATGACCAGTCTCCAGGATAAAACACTATAACCTTCCATATAATTTTCGATTGTTCTATAATTTTCCCCAAAACATGCAGCAAGCTCACAGTGAACCTTCTACATAGATTGTGAAAATTTCGAATATGGAAGATTTACGGGCCCAAAAATGGAAGATTTGCGGTCCCACAAGCAAAGTCAACTATGTAGCACGCCGCTTTACCTATTGCTCAGGAAAAAAGGAGGACTGAATTGCCATCCTCCAGGCTATGGTATGAATAGGAACTTAGGACTATTCGAATTAATTATTTATTAATGTTGATGATTTTATTTGTATGCATATTATATGTGCTTTATTTTATTTTATTTTAATTTGTTTATGTTGATTGTCTGACTTCAATAATCTATTTAGAGGCTCATACCATTTTCATGTTTTTTCAGTCAATAAGACTACATCCCGTACATGAATCGAATGATTGTTACTCAGATCGCATGAGTGCTCGGTGCTCGTACAGTGCTAAGAGCAGCTACTGACACTTGCAGGATCGAGCCATATCCCCACCCGCTAAATTTCAACGTTTCCTGTTACATTTCAAATTTGTCAACCCACTAAACCAATGCGAAAATAATTAGAGAGAAAGATTAGCTTTATTGGGGTGCACTGGAATTTCCCTCCCTACATGATAACATGCGAGAAATTGGCAGATACAAAACTACGGAGTTGCCGTCAAGAAGCAAGCAGATCAGCGGAGGCACTAACGTAGGAGATGAAGCCAATAGCAAATAAGTATTCCGCCTCGGGTGAAGCGAGATCATTTGGAAATGCATAAAGAAGAACAAAAAGAGAGGAGGGCGAAAGTGCATGCCCTGCTTACGTCATAGTTCGGTGCTTGAATTCACGGCACCTTACATTTTGCGTAAACTGAGGACTACAAATAAGTCCTATTTTAAATGCCTTTTTTCCACGGTCGACGTCAGATAGCTATGAAACTACATTTGGAACAATGACGTAATCGACTCAGGTGAACCACATCAAACAAACAACGACAACGAATCAGAAAGGCATAAGAAATGTTCAGGGATGGAGAGAAAGATGAAGACAAATTTTCGCGATATTTCTAGCTGCGTTTACCAAAAAACGATAGAAAACTAGCGAAAAAATATGGAGAAATTCAGAATCTTCATGGTAAATACACCAGATCTGAATCTTCATGGTAAATACACCGGATCTGAATCTTCATGGTAAATACACCGGATCTTTGAATTGCTTCATGAGTCCTCAGAGAGCGAAAGCCATATTTTTTGAGACAAAAAACGCACGGTAGCCATCAAAAAATCTGCAACCCTTCCTCGATAGAAATTTTTGTCCACGAGGCCGACCCGCTTCAAAGCAACTTTTATGAAAAAACACCAGCTCAAGAACTAATTTCAGCACACTTTTTATACGTCGAATGGTAATGTGGAAGCATCATTTGAACGGTTTTGGAAGCGAATGAAAAATATCATCAAAAACCGATAAATTAAATTTTCCCCAGCAAACTAGTGAGGCAGAGCTAACTACTAAATATAGAAAACAACAGCATTGATGTCCTTGCTCAAAGGTGAGAGAACTCGGAGAGAATTCAGAAAGCCGGTTCGCTGGCCACAAAAAGAGGACTGAATTATTGAATAAGGATAAAAAAGCCAACCCAGAATGCACTCCTATTGTTTCAAATTTCGCCTTCCTAGAAAGGCCACCCCTCTTCTGTCAAGACACTGATCATTTTGGAATCGAAAACTGGTGTCGACAAGGAGACTGTCAGCTTGTTGGAGCGACGGAAGAAATTTGAGGGAGTCAGAGAATGGACACAATAAAAGCTACCAATAAAGATCACTAACAGGAATGCAGACCGGTACAGAAGTTCCATATGAATACACGACCTATACAAAGATTTGCGGGGCCAGTCGCCAAACCGAGTCAGTGTTTTTATCTTTCCAGACGTGAGTGCCACAAATTTACTTGACCCCGGAGGTTTAGAAGGCTTGGTTAAACCGGGCGGGGATCAATCGCTCGACCGTGCGGGTGTTAGTAGCGCCTCTTACCATTGTACCACGCGCTCTCAATAATGTCAAGTGGTAGAACTATATGCTATTTCTGTCCTAGAGCTCAGATGAGTGCGTGATAAAGAAATAGTTCTCCAACCCTGGTATTCCTCAGCAAAAACGGTTGGCTATAGGATGAATTGAAGGATATCGACTACAAACAATTTTTAGAATACCCATACTTTGATCTATTTTAGGTTTAAATATAAAATTCCCATGCACACATATCTTGACCAATAGCTATATTTTCATCGGTAAAAACAGACTACAACTGAGGAATGTTAATAAATGGTGATAAGGCAGATAAGGATCCGGTCAGTAGCAAATGTTGCTGCTGTTAACTGTCGCCACCCAGCCAACAGTTCGACGCTATCGCTTTCGTCGCCGCTAATGCCCTAAAAACTTCTGGAACTACTCGCCCAAACGCCATTTTTCATTAAGAAGTAGATCTGATGAAGAGAAATTACGAAAACAAAGCAACAAGAGATGACGAAACGTTTTTTTTTTTTGAAAAGAAAGAGGAAAAAGAGCCCTTGTGCACACTCGGCCTTCGAGTGCCTCAGTGTACGAAAGGATACATGGAAAAAAATATTCAATGTACGTTATGAGAAAGAGGATAATTTGACCCAATTCACCCTTTTTGTCCCTAAACAGGATAAAAGCCTAGCAGGGATTATTGCTACAGTACCGTCGCTAACCATCACGTCAGACAAGAGCTCACTACATTCGCAATTTAGGTGGAAGCAGCCCTGGGTAGGTCTTCTTCAACGATTCGAAGACGGAAGCGTTCGAATCCGGACTACTCGAGTTACTGATCGGGTAGTCGCCGCGTCACCGCAGGAAAGGGGGAGGAAGCTGAACCGCAAGGCGGGTGGCGACGGAACTGGTGGATCTGGACAGACGACCGATGGACGATGCAATTAATCCGCCGCGGACTTCTTATGAAGACGTCCGTCGGCGCGGTTCAGAGCTGCTTCTCAGTGGTAGCAGCCGCAGATCGCCCGACCTGTCCCCATCAACCAGCCACACCCCTCGATGCTACCGTCTGCGATTGAAAAATAGGCACATGTACGCCCTCTGCCAGAAACATACAGTTTAAATACAGGGTGGCCGGAAATTATGGGCCGCCTTTTTCGAGTCTTTGTTAAAGTTATATTAGCGGCGACTTCCACTGATCTATGGTGGCATTTGATCGGCCAAACCTTGCCCTGAATAGCCAATCGATATGGGATCATAGACTTAGTTCCTTGAGCAATGGTCGCTCCTCATCCAAAAAGACTCGCCATAATCGAGGTTCACCATGCAGCCCACTCCACGAAAAACATTACGAAACTGCTGAAAATCAACCCTCGTGCAAGCCGGAAAGCTATGGCTCGATTTCATGAGATTGGATCAGAGATGGACCGCCCAAGAAGTGGTCGACCGGCTTCTGCAACTTTGCCTATTAACTTGGAAATTGTTCGAAAGAGAAGTGACTAAAACCTAAGGAGATCGACGAGAAAGGTGGCGAATGAGCTTGGAATTAGTCGATGGAGCGTGTACAACATTGTGGTTGGAAGCCTAAGACCAAGTAGCTATAAGCTGCAAAAATGCCATCCCTTGTCAGAAGCAAATAAACGGAAGAGGATTGAATGTTGCCGAAGGTTGCTGCATCGCGCCGCGAATGGACGACACCTCTCAATTGTTTTTTTTTTTCGAATAAAAAAAGTTTTCAATAGAAGAAGCTTCAAATCGCCAGAACTATAGAATGAGTGCACCAAACCTTAGACAAGCCAGTGAGTATGGTGGACTTGTTGCGCGAAGTGCTTAGCCGGTAAAGATCATGGTTTGCGCATTCATCATGAGCGACGGGAAGGCACCATTGTTTTTTGTGGATTCAGGAGTGAAGATTGGCGCCGATAATTACTTGAAAGACGTCTCGAAGAAGCATCTTTACCCGTGGTTAAGTCTACATTTTGGACTATGACCGTACGTGTTTCATTAAGACGGAATGCCCACTCATAGGGCCAAGGTGATGCAGGAGTGATCTCGAAACAATTTGTCGGATTTCGTCGCATCGAAGGATTTGCCGCCAAACTCAATCCTTTGGACTACTCCATTTTAGCGGTTTTGGAGAAGAAGTCGTGCTCTACCAGGCATAGCAGTCTGGCGTTTCTCAAGGCTGCGCTTGTCCAAATCTGGGATGAAATAGGCGACGACTATCTGCGGCGGATCGTCGATGCATTTCCCTCACGTCTTCGTTCACGTATTCGCCGAAAATGCAACCAAATTTAGCACTTTTAATTTACATACATTGCTGTGTTGTTAGTAATTCATCAATAGATTTTCATGGCTTGAAGTTGTCTTAGTGAAAAGTTATAAGTCTGTTTCAAGCGGCCCATATTTTCCGGCCACCCTGTACATGAATCAAGGGCAAGAGGCGCTACTGTCACCCGCACGGTCAAGCGATCAATCCTCGCACGGGCTAACCAAGCCTCCCATCCCTCTGTGGTTACGTGAATTCGTACCAGGCTTGTCTGGGAAGGTAAAGACACTGATTTGACATAGCGGCTGGCTCCGCAAATCATATAGTAGGCTAAACACGCATTCACCGTACCTCTAAGATTCTGAATGGAACACGAATGCGGCGGTGCTCCCTCAGAGGACCGGTCAACTCCGACACCTTTACCCTAACCGTTACATGTAGAACCTCTTGGAGTGAAACTAAACACGAAACTTATTGCAGATTCTCAGCTCGGGTCGGTTCAGTGCGGTGTACGGTCATATACGTTGCGATGAAGTTGATCCTCTACGATTTCTTTACTTTTTTAATTCAAGAGCAGATTAAGATACCAAATTCATCACTATGGAGATAAAACGTATTGTTTTCGTGATCTATCAAGCTTCGAGTAGAAGTAGCTTTCCATCTTTATTCGTGTACGTGAATTCAAGACCCACGTTAGAGAAAAATAAACGAAGGAAAACGAAGTAATTTCTGAGCTTACTGAGGCAAGAAAAGCAAAAAACAGTATGCGTATCTGGGATGCGATAAGAAATGACAACACGCGAGCCCTTTAGGTAACAGCCGATTATCGAGGACGGCATGACGCAAGTGGATAATAGCTTTGTTGATGCTTCGCATCCGATTGGGCATGACGTTTTTCCAGGAATCATTTCCAACAAGCATAGCGGAAATATGACGAGAGAGAAAAAAGAAACAGCTAACAGGACAGAAAGCGTCGTGAAAAATGTCGTCTATCACCTGATCGCTGCTGCTGCTCTTATCGCATCACGCATAGGTGCTGGAAAACTGGTCGCAGCAGGAGGGTCTGACGTTGTGGGGAAGAACAACCAAAGGTGCGCAAGCAGCTGAAGAAGGTTCGAACAACGATCAGGCTAGAACGTAGTCTTTTTGCGAGTTCTCGACTTCTAACGTAACCGATCTTTGACGAGAAAAACCATAAACTGTGACGATCTGTCGCAGATATGTATCAAGACAGGAAGCGATCTTGAAAGAAATCCATCTACTAGCTCGATAGGCTTCCGGTGTCACAGGAAGCTTGAAGAGTTTGCTCAGAACAACAAGATCCCCAACCTCGAAGCAAACGCAAACCAGCTGATAACGAGGGCGATGATACGGAAAAATGCAAATATTGGTCTTTACACGGAGATGAAAAACCAAAAGCTGAATTCCAGATTTAGAGCCTCAATCGAGGAACAAGAATGTGCTCAGCATCAAGCTGACCTTGATTCGAATTGATTTCCCGAAATCGCAGTGGGAAGACGTACAGTCTCGAAAAGTTATCGCTCAAACCGCGTTGCAGAAAACCTTTCTGCAACGCGATTCGAGAGAAAACGACAATCAAATCTGCAGAAAGAAGGCAAAGAAAGTTGACGGCATTGACCTCGTTCAGCGCTGAGATAACTGCCGCCCGCTATCCGCAGTAAAACCGACTGAAAAATGGCACCACACACAGCTGTCGCAGACCTTTCATCTCCGGCACGTTACACTTCAAGTCAGCCGAGAAAAAACCCCGAGTCGCGATCAAGGCAATATTTCACGGCGAGGAAATGATCAATGAAGAAATGAAAACGAAAAGAAAAGCTCTGAAACCGAGCCGCGCGCGACAGCAACATTTCAGGAAAACCCATTTTAGGAAAAATATGTCTCGGTTTCGGAAGGCTTCAACTCTGACGAAAAAAGACGCCATTCTAGTCCAAAGTCGGTCCTAATCTTTGGTGAGAGGCGCGAAGCGATCAGCGGTGATAAGGAAAACACGCCCAGAAAGGGTTGTTCGTCGACGGAAGTCAAGGTGTTTGTTTCGCTGCCAGTTGGAAGCGATTTTGGTACGATTAGCTGCAGAGCAAAAGACAGAGTAGCTAAGAGGAAAACGATAACAACATTGCCATTCTGTAATTTACACCACAGTTAAAGATAGGGGTTGATTACAGGTATTTGCAACAGACAAGTAACCAACAATGGATAAATGTTTTATCGAACATACATTCGAGAGGACGAAAAAGACGGTGTATCACTTCTCATGGTCCCGCCTCTTCGTACGGTCTGATTTTTTTCTTGAATTTAAATTTCACATTTCCTAGGGTGCCGACGTTCTGTTTTTCACTGATTGTCCCAAGTTAGCAAGCCTATGAGCGCAGCAAATATATAAATAAATTAAATAAATAAATAAATAAGTAAATAAAGAAATAAATAAATGAATAAATAAATAAATAGATAAATAAAAGTCAACCGAGCGAGGTTGGATGCGATTTCAATCATTCTCTGAGCTCTGAGAAAAAGGTGAAACCCACAAGCAAAGATGCCAGATGTGGGGAAAGATTAGGATAAGTGATGGAAAAACGGAAATCACCATAATGCGGCTGGAAAACTGGAGAAAAGTCACACGAAATGGTTTCTATCGGTAGCCCATTATATAGGCTAAATCCGCATTCATCGTGTATCTAGGACCTTGAGGAACCAATCGGCGCGGTTTCCTTTACCTTTACCTACAACATTTTTTTGCCTTGCATCATATAGAGGAATTAGCTCAGTCAACAATATGCAACTTTATTTATTTATTTATTTAATACGCTCTTTGACTCTCTAAAATAAGCAGAAATAGGTGAACACTGATTCAATGCTGGGGCAAATCTATGAGTCGGATTTCCGCTGGAAAACGGCCACTCTGCTTCAACAGCGCCGAAATCGCATTGGCGTAGCCGGGCTCCATTCAGATGCTGGGCAATTATCCAGAAAAACGCCACTCGTCACTCTGACGTCAGGCTTTGAATTTCAGAGCGAAGCATCCGCATTTTCGAGGGAAAACTCGTCGAGTGAGCACGACGCCATTCAAAATTCGATCGGTAGCCCATTATATAGGCCAAATCCGCATTCATCGTGTATCTAGGACCTTGAGGAACCAATCGACGCGGTTTCCTTTACCTTTACCTACAACATTTTTTGTCTTGCATCATATAGAAAAATTAGCTCAGTCAACAATATGCAACTTGAAGATGTGTGTGAATAGAGAACAATTGGTAAATGTCAGGTTTGAGATGATTTTAACAAGATGGAAGCGCCGGTCGGAAGACTCGATTCTCGTCGTGAAAATGGAATCAAACTTGCATTGGTGAAGAGAAGTTGAGGATCTAGGCGGTTTATGCGAGTTGAGGATCTAGGCGGTTTATGCGCACTTACCTAATAGCTTAGTTTGTTATACAACCTTCCAGTTAGCTTGTCAAACGATTGTAAGCTTCTTTAGCGGTCTATTATTATGAAATCTTTTATTATGCTTAATTGCTTATGCTTAATGCTTGCTGCTTATTAATTATTATGCTTTACTACGGCGTTTCTGTAGGTGATCACAAAGCGAACTAAAAGTAGATTTTGTAAAAGTGGTGGTCAAATCATCGCAAAACTCTTTATCTTTTATCAGTAAGCAGATTTTCAGGTGACTAAGCTGTTGAGACGGAATGTAGGAATGTGTGGAGTGTTTTGGCGATGAGACGTCACGTTGAGTGGAACGACCGGACTGAAGCTGCTAATGGACTGTAAAGCAATTCGAACTTCTTCGTCGACAAAGAATGCAGCTTCTATGGAAGGCCAATTCACAAGGAATGTCACCCATACGTATGCCATTCAATTTATGAACACCCTCCACGATGGATCGGCCTGCTCCTACCGGCATGATCACAGCCGTTGTCAATGTAAAAAAGTTGGGCGTGAAAGAAATGTTATTTATTTATTATTCATTTATCCATTTATTTACCGTGGTACAGCCAGCGGCAAATAAACGCAGAAATAACGGAGCAGTGCTATGTGTGGTTCATTGCAAAAAACGTACCTCAGGCGTCTCAAAAAACACTAACCTGAACTAAAACACTAATCTAACCACTATACCACTGAAACGGCGGCTCTGCTTCCCTACTTCAACGATAATTTGCGCTCCCTAGCACCTTATAATAATTTAGTAGTAAAATTAAAACCAAAAGGTGACCAGTATGTTTGGATGTACTGAATTGTGTAAAACTACCAGTGCACGAGAAGGTAAAACTCTACGCCTTATGAACTCGGGAAGTGAACAGATATGGAAGGACTCAAAGTTAAAAACAACGTCTAAACGCGCGCAGCACACTACTGCATACTGTGGCATGGGCAGAACTCGAGGGGCCTTTTTAAGGTGGTACGTTAGGAGGTCCGTATGGAAAGAATGACGAACAGAGGCTTTTAAAGGTTCCGCTATTTATTGTCTTTTTTGCCCGACTTAGGAAAGGATTTGTTGTCTACTTAGGGTTTCCGGAGGCTGACGAGGGCTCAGTGAGGCAGAGCGAGCTGGGCAGGGAAAAACGATTAACACACGTCACGATGACGTAATGGAATAATGAGCTCCAAGTAGAAAAACACGCTCATTCAAAGAGAGAGAGCCTAGCAGGAGCTCACCAGAGGAAAGTCGAATGAGGTGTGGAGCATCTTTATGTAATCAATTTTTACTTTTACCTCTAACGATTAATGCAAATTGTATGTTGTAAATGCCAACGTTCCGAATAAATAAATACACAAGTAAATAAATAAATTGAATAAACAAACAAACAACGTATGGCGAACCAATATCATCATTGTATTAGGTCGTCAAGAATGTTCACGCAGTTTTTTTTCAAACGATTGTTAAAAATTGAAATTGAGTGCAGAGCATGGCATAGCATTCAAAAGAGCATTATTTGCTCCTTCTAACAGTCCTTTTGGAAACCGTGAAGACTTTGAATGTGGTTGATAGTTGGCTAGTAAAGTGAAAAACGAAAAAATGCAAAAACAACCTCATCAACAGGGATTTTTCTGCTCAGTTTCAGAGGATTAAATAAAAATTGATAGAGCGTTCGAAAGGCGATGATAGTCTCTATTGAACAGTGTTCAATTTATTTTTATTTTCTTCAAAAATTGCAAAGTTTTAAACCACCAAAGTTCGACGTGCTCGGATTGACTTCTGTATTTTTCTGAAGGGAATTTTCCGCTCTATCGAACGATTTGTATATTTTCGAACAGCTCCAGTTTTAACCTGTTCATTCAAACTCATACAATATTCGAGAGAAGGCGATTGCTCTATACATCTTTTAAAGCCGTCTTGAGTACCATCATTTTTTTAGGTCGCCAAAGTGGACGTAAAACTGTGCTCGCATGGGCCGCAAGGGCTCGCTCGGCGCAGCGTTGAATCTCCAGGAAGTGCAGTTTTACGTCCCCTTAGACGAACTAAAGAAACAACGACATTGAAAGTTTCCTCAAATTTAAAACCGAGTGTTTTCTTTCGAATGCAACACCATTCTCTGCAAAAGTTTCCCTACTCAATTTACAACAGTCGTTTGAAAAAATGCCCATCAATGTGTTAGCGTTGAAGAACATGGTCATACAGTTAGGCCTTGCGAATGAAACTGTCGTTCAAAATTATTGTGCCATCTTTACAGGAAGTGCGAAGGGCTATAAGACAAAATTGGGAAAGCTTGCTGAAGGAGAAAGTTTCAGAGGGGAAACGAGGCAAGAGAAACAGCTAATAATTTCAGGATGGTGAATTGGTGGAGCGCAGGTGGTCCGGCTCCCGTTGCTCGGTGGACCACCCACGCTCCACCGAGCAAAGGGAGCTGTAGATGAAATAAATCAAGAGAATCGTGGAAAAGATATTATATATAATATTGACTTTGTTGCCGGTTCCGGTGATGAATTCCCCCCCCCATATCATTCCTTTACTGTGTGAAAAGAGCAGAAGAATGCGGAGGTAGATGTTATAAGTGTGGTTATAGGATCATCTAAAAGAGGCTGAGGCGGGTTTCGAACCCATCATCTTGGACTAATACGAGGCATGATAGATCACCACACCACTAAGATAACGGCTCTCCTTCCCAACTGTGGCAGTCATTTACTCACCCCGAGCGTATTCCTTAACCCACACGGCTTCTGCTTCTAACGTACATCCCAGGAAAAATGGATGATGCCAGGAGAGCAAAAATGACCGGCGCATTTGGGGAGGAGAGCTGTCGGATCGGTGGTCTTGTGGTCTTCCATCACGGTAGCCACGATAGGCCGGAGACCCGGGCTCGAATCCTGCTTGAGCTACGATTATCGCGACGATTCTTGCTATATCATTACAACATCTACACATACGTACATAATATACTCAGTAGAAGTCCACAAAAACCGGAAGATTCAAGCTACAAAAGGGGGGGGGACAAAAGAGGAGATAGTGAATGAACTCCGAAAACAACAGGAGCACTGTCAACGGTTGGGCATCACAAAACAACGAAGTGAAAGCAGCAGAGATGACCGTCGTCGACATGAAAACAAGAAACTTTCGAACGGCGCTCGGCGCTCTTCTCCTTCTGCTGCTAGCAATCCCTTGAATGGAATGGAATGGGTCGCACCGGTTAGCGCCAAACCTGTTGCATAACGGCGAAAGGCGTGCCCGCTCAACTCGTTAGCGTTCCCATTTCGGCCCAATGAGCCCTCCGAAATGCTAAATGACTAGCGGGAGACTTGCTTGAAAAAGATAATCGAGCAGCACGCTAACCCAAGCTTTCATTTGCCAGTGGAGGCGACGTTTATCCCATCAGCTGGGGTATCATTTAAGAGGGTTTCCGACCTTTTAAAGTTAAATGAGATGTCCTTCAAAAAAAATTTGCACGCCATAGACACGAAACAGGCACATCTTACTAATTCTACTGAATTTTCTACTTATGAATTCAACTCGATCTCCCCGGGCTAACCAAGCCTTCCTTACCTCCGTAGTCGGGTGAATTGGTACCAGAGTTGTCTGGGAAGGTGAAGACGCTCAGGTGATGTAGCGACTGGCTCTAGCTAGTCATTGGAGAATGGAACATGAATGAGGCGGGGCATACTTAGGGCACGATCATCACCATTACCTTTACCATTTTACCTTTACTAGTCCTACTGTTTACCTCTTTTCATGTACTGAACATCCTTTCAAAGCAACATGAATATTTTTCGAGATTTAAAACGTTAAATTTTCTTGAATGGGTCCTGCTAAATTCCAAAATCTTTTAGTTCAAACTGAAAATGATGAAAAGGTTCATGACGCAAGAGAGAAATAGACGAGAGTGAATATTATACTAGTATAGCGGTGATGACTTACGGTTGCCTCAAAAACGATGGACACTATTATTACATAGTTTATTCTTTTGGGTATGAGTGAAAAACGACGAGGCGACTTAACTGAAGATATTTCTGGGCGAAATTTAAAATTTCGGAGGAAAAGCGTGGTTGCAGGGTACGGATGGTGGAAAAGGACGATTTTTTCGTTCCCTTATAGCGAGACAAAACTTACATAAAAAACTACAGCAGTCAGCTTCGATAACACACGAGTTTAAGTAACAGATAAGGGTACCTGAATTTATTGGCCAAATTCGTTTCATAAGCTCAACTTTGAGCATGAGAAAATCAAGTTACTAATTTCTATTCCGGCACCTATGAAATCAACGCTATATGGAAAATCTTGCAGTCGGATCTGTTCCCAAGTTCAGAGCAAGACATAATACAAAGTTATGTGAAGGAATTGAACACATGGAATATTGAATGACTTGCTGAAAAAGCATTGATAAAATATCTCACCTAATTATGTAAGGTGCCATGCATTTTAAATTGCAAAAGCCACCATGAGGCATGTTCCTCATGAAAGCGTGAATCCGAGTGGAAAATATATCACCAAAATGACCTCAAGGAGCTCGGTTCGCTCCGGATAGAAAGTAGCAATAGTTGTCGATAGTAACGGAAGTGGAATATCAAAAGAGAAGGCCAGAATGTATTGCGACATCAAGATGGCTCTCATTGGCAAAAAACGGCTGATTGTCTATAAATGATCACAACGACTTGAAAAAAAAAACTAACAGAAGAATAAGGGTTGAAATAAGAAAGACATAAATGCTTGTCAAGCGAGGACATTATCAGTGAAAGCGACGGAATGGACGGCACATTTTAATATCAATGGGAAAAATGCGTGTAGAACGCCATTTCTGAAAAGTGGCTGCGTCGTGCATATTTTAGCAATTTTAGCGACATTTTCAGAAGAATAATGAATCGTGGAGAGACGCATCATGAAAGGGGATGGGGGAATACGAGAAGAAGGAGACGAACCGAACCCGGCAAGTGCAACGAACTGGTTCCTGTCTCGTCGGTCGGGCTTAGCAGAGGAGGAGGCTCGCGCCCACCTGGCGACGACCACGTTCTTCACCACGAAAGCGAAAACGGCAGAACAACAGCACGACCAGAAACGACACCACTGGGTAAGGAAAGTTTGCGGGGGTAGGTTTAGAGAAGTGAGGAGAGTAATGAACAGAATTTTGCATCAAAAAGAAGTGTATTATATGTCACCGGTGTTCCTGGTTTTTGAATTGAATTGCTCTTCAGGTTCGAAAAATTCGGCTGTGTCTGAGGCTCCTGAGAGCGTGAATGTTAAGCTGTTTCGCTAACCATTTAATTTGAATCTTTCTTTTTTGCATTATAGTTTTATGTTATTCTTGCCAATGCTCTGTAGTTCACGAATTGTCGTGAGCGATCACGGGTGTGAGCGTAATAAGTAAATAAATAAGTAGATAAATAATCAAATGAATAATAAAAACTTTTGCAGAAGCTCTACGACAGAGCGGTAGCCACTAATATCTAGGAGAGACAAAGCTCTGCTTTAGAAATTTGTAGACTTCAGGGACCCATTCGGCTTGTGCTCTATTTATTCTTCAATTCACAAGAATCTTTATTTGTTCATTCATGTACTATACCCATAACAATAAAAATAGTTAGCGCTGTCAACAAATCGTAGAATCACTGGGAGCGAAAACATGAAATCGAACTTTAGAAAATGGAAAAAGATCTTTCCTTCACCGCTTCTACAGAAATTCCAGAAATCCCAAAATTAGGGAAAAGCGGATCAAAGGGCTCATTTTCTGGCGTTTGCATGTCTCGGAAAGAAATCGGAAGTTTTCAAAACGATGGCGTTTTTACAAAGAAAAGACGGAATAAAAAGAGTAAGGAGTTCCAGCGCTATTGCCATCCGTCAGTTTTTTCTCGAAAATTGAGCAATTATAGTGGAACTCCCTGTGTAATTTTCGACGAGAATCGTTCGTATGTAGCAGCGCTTTCTTT
This sequence comes from Nippostrongylus brasiliensis, assembly GCA_030553155.1. NCBI lineage: Eukaryota > Metazoa > Nematoda > Chromadorea > Rhabditida > Heligmosomidae > Nippostrongylus > Nippostrongylus brasiliensis. The sequence continues at coordinate 15,496,533 of CP130736.1, forward strand.
GATGTGGCGCCTTTTAAGAACATAATTTGATGCACTTTAACATACGCTGAATAATGAAAGTAGAAGTCATTTTCAAGGAAAGTGAAGTACTGTGCGGATTTTGAGCATTAATTTGAAATAAGCTAGAGCAATCTTGGGGAACGGGGTAGAATAAAAACACTAGATCACAACTAAATTTGAAATCCAAAATTACATGAAAACACTGCCGCCATACGAGACAACCATGGATTATAATGTTCGACTTACGCTTACGTCTTCCAGCAAAACTTAAACAATTCATTAGGGAATATCATTATACCATACCCATTCGCACCGTAACGCTGAACGAGTAGATCTGACTGAGTGGTCTTGGTGCCACCACTTCACATCTCAATGTTTTCCATCGTGTTTTAAATTCTTCGTGTCATATATCCACTAATATTTAATTGATTTGTGGCTGTTTTGTTCAGATAACATAGAAGTGTTACTTGCTTGTAGTCTTTTGTCGTTGTCATTCTTATTGGATCTGCTCATTTGGCCTTAATTTTATTATATATGAGTCTCTCCAGTTTAACCAAAACGCATAATCATATGTTAAAGCTTTAGTTGTACGTATGCATCAATAAATCGTTGTGACTAATGAGCAAAATTGTTGAAGAGATAGCCTAGAGCAGATATACAACTCCCTCAGTGGGGTATTCATAGACGTTCGAAATCATAATTTTCTCAATGTTTCCACGAGAACTCAGCTGAAAAATGTCTTACTACTTTAGATTTAGCCACTCCGTGAAAGGATAGGAGAAAAATGATCAAAAGAAGAAATGATTGAAGTTAGAACGAGAAGATGGGAAATGATCGAAGCACTTGTCAAATGAGTCGACCGAGTCTGGTTCATAATGCAAAAATTTGAGGTAGTTTAAAATTCATATATTGCTCTGATAGCTGAAGGTGTAGTGAACGAAGAAGCAAAAAGCCATCGGAACGCGCCACTCGTTTGTCTTGGGCAAATTTGTTGCACAAACAATAATGAAATACCCGAACACCGGAGCAGCTTTGTGATTGCATTCCAGCGAAAGGTCGCAGCTCAGAACGCTCGCCAAACAGTAGAAATGAGGATTTTCAATAGAAAAAGAATGAAGGAAGGTAACAGCTCTAAGATTTTTCCCTCACTGAACCCCAGCGTTGATGCAAAGAATTTCTTCTTCTCTTCTGTGCCTGTTGGAATTGTTAGGAAAATCATTACGCGATCTAAACTCACCACCATTGGGCTGCCTAAACCATCATTGGTTAATATCTGGCTCACAAATCTTAACAAGGGTCTAAAGAATTCTTTAATTATCTCGAAGAGAGTCGTCACTGACCACACTTCTAGCAAAACGTCAGATCGCAGCTGCGACGATCATCATCACCATGTTCTGCGATCAGAGAGAATCACCTCGCGATCAATCAATCTAGCTACTAACCGATTGACATTATCGCAAATTCTAGGCACTATCTCATCATCTATTTTTAGTCATTCTTCTTCTGTCTTGTACGCTAATTCTAGTTTTATTTCGGCTTTCACGGGTTACTACTAGGTACACTATAAGAAGAGCTTGTAGTGACGGTGCGCATCGCAAAACTCGCGGCTCAGGCGCGATTCGAACCCGCGTCTCGAGTCTATAAGTCTGGGTTCGGGGCACTGTTCGGTCCCTAACCACCCAGCCGACGGCTCTGCTCCCAAGAACTTCCTAACAATAAGGAACAGTGACAGCCTTCTGGCTTAAGGAAGGTGTTAGGCGAACAAAAACGACCGAAATAGATGGGGAGGACAGTCGTGCGCTTAGGTGTATAGTGGCCTGATACAAAAGGCCCGAGTAGGCCCGCGACGCTGGTTCGCATCACGCCTTTTATGATGACTTTATCACTATCACTACTACTTTCTCTATTTTTATTTTTCTAAACAGCACTACTTTTGGATGCTATGAAGCTGTAAAGAAAATAGGATGAGGAAAAAACTATTTTAAGAATGCAGCTCCACAATAATACTACGGACAACTGTGTGTTGATATTGTGGCCAATCCCTCAGAATTTTTCTCTCAGTAAGTGCGAGAGAACGGGATAAATTGCCCTGAAGTAGTGTTTTCGTGCTGATCAAATCGAAATCTAATCCGATCGAAAAAGTATCGAAAACGTTTCAAAAATCTTCAAGAAACCGCGACGCGATGTCGTAATTGTGTACGAAACGATCGCGGCGAATCTAGGACAGGATTCTCCGTGATGGGTGTCATATCACCGCCACCATCATCTCCGCCACATCAACCGCGCTTCTTCGGCGATTAGCTGGCTAGAATGTTGCAATTTTTGGCTGTCGAGCAACGAGAATACGCCATTTGATCGCCATCCAAGAAACGACTCCGTCTGCACTTTTATGGGTGAAGCAGAATTCGACGAACCGGAAGCTGACCAGAAGAGTCGTTAGACACAATAGAACCGAAAATGGGCGATTTTGTCGCAAAGTGCATTTGCCAATGATTAGGAGATCTAGAGAGCTTGAACCGGAATGATCTAACAGATCCATCTCCCTAATCCCGCCTATCGGAAATAGGCTATGAGCGAGTACCAGATGGATCGGCTTCAACGGCAAAAAGCGGTGAGCGCGGCAGAGCGGAAAGGAGTCGCACCCATCCACCCCCGCCCGAGAACCGCCTCTCATCCGGACCTCTAACACGCGGGGAAATTGAGAGTCACAGCGATCGCGCTGAAAAACGGGATTCACATCTCCGGCATTACTGCGTCGCTCAGGTGGAAGAAAACTGACTGGATCCTCTTCACTACTGGGTCAAGAACAGCTGACGATCGGGCTACGACCTCGGGTTAACTACAAGACCGATTGAGAAAACTAATCTGTCAAGCCCAGTAACGAAGGGCAAGAGCTCTAGCGGTGGGGTCGGCCTCTGAAGACGAGCAGCAGGTCAGACTATCAGGAACAACATGGAAAGACAGAAGAGCGAAATTGAACGCTCCAGAATACTCTAAATGATCATAAAAGCTCAAGGAGTGCTTTAGTCCTCGAACCTAATCTATCGTATTGACTATGAGGTATGGATGTATGTAAAATGCAGAAGGAGAGTGTTAGAAAGGAGAAAATGTAAAGTGGACGGCGCTGATCAGCCAATGAGGACCGACCGCCTTCTTTTCATGAAGAATCGTATCATAAACAGTGAGTATATTTGGCCTACACGATGACTTGTTGGGGCCAGGCCAGGTGCTGAATAAGTTAGTGTCTTTATCTACCCAGACAAGTCTGGAACCAATTAACCCGATTGGAAGGTTTTGTCAGCCTGGTTGAGGTCAACATGACTTAAAGTAATGCTTATAACAACTGGCATCTCGTGCATCTTTTCCATGATTATTAGGACGGCGACTGGTATTCCTGAGAGATACTAAGGGCATCGCAATTCACGTAACTGAAACACTCCCTAATCTCGGAGCATTTTTTAAACAACATTTCCTGAACAGCGGCAAAAAAGTAGAGCAATATCTTCGATAGAAAAGCGCATTTACAATTAACTTTCGAGAAAATTAGCCAAGGAAGATGGTTGTGCGAACGTTGAGCCTGGAAAAGCGCTCTGGTAGTGGTTACCTAGCCGGGTGTATTTATGGTGGGTTGATACTAAAACGGTCGTCGGATTATCGATGACGCAAGATACACGGTGCAAACTAATGCAGAAGCACTTCGCTCTGAATAGCGGCGGTGATTCATGTGCTGTGTGGTCCAGCAATTCGTCACCTCTCGTGGAGGAATAGCGAGAAAACGGGCCTATGGAACACTTTTCGGTAGCGTTCGGCGAAGGGCGCATCTTCTTCGATTCAGACACTCACCTGAAGGGCGCGGAAGAGTCTTTTGTCGACCCAACTCACTACGGAAAACAAAAGATAATGGAAAAATACCAGATATATGAAAAATACCGGAATGTCAGCCACGATGAACGTGTACCATCTTGGCAAATTGGCTTCAGTTTATAATTCTACTGACTTCATGGATTTTACATACCTTAATTTGGAACATGGACTCGGACCTACCGCTAAGGAGAGGAAGAAGAGAGGAAGGAGAGGAAGTTACTCCCAAATGGGAAAAACGGAAACCACCTATAGAAAATGTTAAATGACCTGACTGAAAGTTCCAAAATCACAGTAAAAATAGCAATACGAAAAAGTAAAGCGAGCACACCGAGAATCAATGTTGTTGACTGCAGCTCGACCATTGTGATTTCTAAGCTACAGGTGGTCAAAAGGCTTCTTATAGCATCGGTGGAAAGTTTTAGACAGATACTAGAGTTAGGCATGTCTAAATGCTATACTGAAAAGAAGGAGATCCCATCAGCCGTCCAACTTCACATATTTCTATAAGATTGAAAAAAGAAAAAGTCATTGAACTGTTGGCGATAAGGTCGCTATCCTCCGACTAGATCACCGCCATTCCTCTTACACTTAAGCCAATATATTTTTGGTCGTTTCCTAGCCCTACAAACCATTGAAAGACAGATTTACTACACCAATTACCTCTTCTTATTTTTAGTGTAGAGTAATAAAAGGTAATAGGTATAATAAAGGAAATGCGTAGGGATAGTTCCAGATGAGAAGCTTCCTTTTCTACACAATTCTTACAGCTGCGCCACAGAATTCGTTACAGATGAATTCCCTCATTCTGTAGTCCATTGTATTTTGTATTGAGAACAGTGCATTAATACAGCAGAAGGGAAGGATATCAACAGAATGTCGAAAAAGCGCTAACAACAAAGGCAAGGAAAATGCGCCGCAGCACCACTAAATCTGTGGGATCGGAAGTTTTAGGTACTAGCAAATGAGTACAATCCTTTGCTTCCCTCTATCTCAGAAGGACCCCCTTTTCCTCAAAAGGAAAAGAACCAAAAGGACTATTGCGATAGCGCTGCATCGGCACTGTGAACACAAAGATGGAAGGAAGATAGGAGGATTTAGACCACCAAAAGTGCTGCGGGAAAACGAACTCACTCATCGCACCCTCAAGGGAAAAGAAACGAAATAAAATTGACATTTCGAGAATGGAAAATGTTGAGAAGATGAATTCTGAAATATAGAATGCATCGAAAAGACGAGAAGTCCTTCAAAAACCGTGGAACAGTGACGGCCTTCAACTGACTGATCAAAGCTTAGCGAATTGTACAAAACGGAAAAGCAGCATATTTACGGGAAATAGTCGCGATATCATACAATAACGTCACCTGTACGAGTACGTTTGCAAAAATGCAACACTCGATTGTTCAAAAAACTTCAAAAACAATGGAGCCTAAACATGGGCATGCATAGAACATCTGTTTTTAGCAAGTTACTGTTATTGCTAAAAGTGGAACCGATTGTTGATGCCTGTGGTGCGGCCTCCAAGAGGAAAACACCTACCTGATTTGCTTCATACAATTTTCTTTCAAGAGCCACAAACTTACCTCATCATTATCCGTAGCGGAAAAAAAGAAAGAAAGGAAAAAAGAAGAAAACATGAACGGCAAATGAACGAACCGATGTAGTAGGTGCAGTCCTGCGTGCGAATCTCGAAGAAGTGCGTGCGAGAGCGTTTCAGTGTCTCGTGGTCGACGTTTTTCAGATCCAACACCTCGTTCAGAGGGATTTCCTTCAAAATTTTATTTTATTTTATTTACACTTAAAGTGTGCCAAATGAAACAGACATGAATGATACTAAGCAATAACACTGTGCTTAATTTCAACTAAAAAAAGAATAAAGTAAAATGTTGGTAACTTAGGCGGCATCCCAGTCTTCAAGAGGAAAGACTAACGTCATAATGTGCAAATAGATGTGAGGAAAGCCTTCCTGGTCCCATTAGAAGAATAATACTCATATTTAGCTAAACTATTCAACGTTATGGTTCACTGCCAGTCGTGCTTAAAACATTACACCTAATTATATTAATAATTAGTTACTAACCAGATTCCTAGAACCTCCAAACATTTGGGAGCGACGAAAAGTATTGCCGCTGGATAACATGCTTGAGACCGAAATCAAGCGCATGCTCTTCAAGCAGTGTTTTTTGCATCTTCAAGAACTGTTTTTGGTTCGTTTCACGATTTTGTGCATTTGCAAACCCTAATGTTTATGGAGGACTTGAAAATGTGGGCGTACAAACTGGAAGTTTAGAAAACATTGTCAATTCGTCCTACTCCAAAGGCGCCTCCTAGTGATTGCTAAAAGGAACAAAATCAATGACCACACCCAAGCGAAACAAAAGTTCCCCCGTGCCCTAAAATCTCCCTTTCTGTATTTTTTCAGATCTTTCCTATTATTTCACCAGATAAATACAAAGAACAGCGAATGATACGGAAGCCAGTTTTTTATAGATTTTCAGAGATAGAGCCGCCTTCTGGAAACTATCAAAAGCCTTACAATCTATTATCGGAAATCAGAATTTGATATCTATAGAGAACTGGTGGGCCGTGATGGCCAGGGAATAGAAAAACACTTCAAAGCAGGTATGTTGAGCAATCGTGAAAAATTGTTGAAAGTACTATCTCTTTCTGGCTCTGAAAATACAACAACACTTCTGAGAAGAATCTTTCTAAAATACAACAACATTTTTCTATGAAGGCGGCAAAATGCGCTCGACATTAACTAACAGAATTTAAGAGATCCTAACATTCCCAAAGAAGAACTTGGTCTTATTATCACAGTCTCTCGAAAGGAAGAGACTTACAGATTGTTGCTACACAGTAATTGTTAAAAATATAGTTACCCATCAAAATAGAAAAGAGAACGGTTATAAATAAGTGAAAAGAAAATAATGGAGAGATAATGAGAGACAAACACATGGACACACCTTGAAATAGCGCGTCGAGCTCTCATCTTGATACATGACAAGGCTTTTCGTGTCCAGCCTCCAGTAATGCTTTTTCCGCTGGAAGTACGGTATTTAAAAACAATGAAAAAACAACAATCAAGTGAAAATAGTCAACAGACAAAGTAAACTTAGTCGACACTGACCATGTTCATCTGATTGGTGTAGTGCACAACCCATCCTTCCTTTAGGACTTTGTTGCTTTTTCGTTTCGTCTGCTTCTTTGACATTACCACTCTCATCAGCGGAATGTTCTGAAAAAACTTTTTAAGAGAAGAGAAAACGCTATGCTTTGACTCAATGAGATTGTTTATGAAATTTTTTATTTTTGAAATAATTAATCAGTCATTTAGGTACATACTACGATAAGAGCAGAAACAAGACACGCGGAAAATATCGTAGACAACGAATTTGAGATACGATTCATATCGAAAAAATAAGGAAAATAAATACTTTAGTAAAATGCAAAAGTCGAGCTTGTAAACCACTTTTTTTCGGAAATTTACAAAGAACAACATTTTGACAAAAATATTGCTCCGTTAATCGAAGTGGCAAGAAATGAAAAAAAAGAAATTTCTCAAGTATGGCAAAATGTACTGCTCAATATTCACCATGGTTGGGCATAAAGTGGAGCACATGCTAGAAATTCGACGGTAAGTTCGGAGACGGATTAACTTTTATTTTTTCTACTTTTCTACTTTTTCTTCTCTCGCTGTTCCATCCCTCTATGTACTTCGAACAAATCACTGCGCAGTAGTGGTCCGTCTTTGGTAGAAACCTTGAGAAAAGTTTTGGAAAACAGGCTTAAAATGCGCGCCTCCACGGCTGCGTTGAGAGTAAGGATCCCGAAACTTCATGGGGTAAATAGTGTTGAGTCACTCTTGACCTTACCAACCACGGGTAGCCTTTTAAGGGATAAGCCTTCGCCGATAAGGCTCGACAGGATTATGCATAATATGAGCGGCTGAAATAGAAACCAAACAAAAGGAAACAATATTTGCCCAAAAGGTTACGGGTGGAACTGCATATACAAGTAGGAAACTGAGGCTAAAAAGAGAATAAACTAAAAGAAACAAGAATAAAGTGAAGCTGAGCACCTACTGTACGATCTGTGCTACGGATGCTATCACTTTACTATTTTTTATCATTATTTGTCTTTCCTTTTCAGTTCCAATGACATTGCATTCTTTAAATCATATGAAGCCCAGTCAGGGCAATCAGAACATAATTCAAGATTATTATGACGGCTTTTGGTTCTTGGATAAATAGATAAATGATTCGAATTAAAGGAGAATACCGTACCTGGCTTTCGGTGCTGATAACATCATCGTCAGGACTGCTCTGTCCGTTGAACCCAACATCAGAGCCGTGCAATGGGGCACTAGGTGTGTTCTGTGCTTTCTTATGACTTCTCAACGACACCTCATCATCTCGGTCCTCAGTGGTACCTTAAATACCGGGATTTGTTCAAGAAATAGAGAATATGAGGAGCAGAGTGCATTCTTCAAGCGCAAACGAAATTTGTGCATCAAAGCAATACACAACCGTAGAAGCATTCACTCAAAACGAACTTCACCGAAAACGTTAGTATTAGTCACGGCAAAACAAGGCAGTGCTTTTAAGGATCACGTTTTTGCCCTTGCAACGAACAATGGCAAAACTTTGGGTAGACGCCAGAGCCAGAAGATACCTTTCGTTGACAACGCAGCCATTAGAGAGGGACATCATTGAGGGAAGAGTCGACATGTGAGACTAGATGAAGGTACATATCTCTCGAGTAGTGCAGTGGTCAAAGGCGCTACTCTCACCCTCATCCGAGCGATCGATCGTGGCCAAGTTTAGGCGAGCCTACCAAGCCTCTGGTCCACGTAACTTGGTACCAGTTGTGCTTAACTGGTGAATACACTGGGAGGCGACTCAGGGAGGCTGACCAACGTCAATCACTTCAGGTCTTACTTTTTCGAAACAGGGCATGAATTCGGTGATGGGCTCAAAGAGGTTCAAAGCGAAGGGGTGTGTAGGTTCCACAAGGCGGTTTACATTTGATAGCTGTTTCAAAAGGGAGGTGTCTATTTCGAGGACCTTGTTCAGCTTTCGGCGGATTCCTAGCACACATGCTGTTCGAACCACCCTCCTTTAGTGTGTTGCCTATGGAAATTCGATGGCCGCCTGCCTTCTGGTGCGTAGTTGCTTGAGTGAGTGCAATGGTCGTTGTGTGTTAGTCGTGAAACTCCAGTTTTGTTACTGCATTTTTACGGATTGCTATTAAATAAACTAGAAGTAGATGTTGTAATGGTGCTAAGAGTAACCCTGAAAAGCGGTCAATGAATTATGTAGAATTTTGCGATAATTGTAAAAATACTTTCAGCTTAACTAATACTGGGACGAATCCTGATTGCGAGCTCAACCATCAATGAGTTGAGTGTCAGAAGAAAAAGCTACTTGGCTTAAGTAGTGTGCTGGGAAAGCGCAAATGACCGCTGCTGTTAGGGAGCAGAGCGTGTTCGGTGGTGTAGTGGCTTATGATTAAGGTGCCACGGATAGGCCTAACAGCGGGTCCGAATCCCGCCTAAGGCGCGTTTTTTTGCAAGGATCTTAGCACCATCACTACAACATTTATTTCTGGTGTGTGTTAAGCGTTTGTTAGATTAGTAAAACCGCATCACGTACACGTCTGGTTAGTGTGTAGCAATGCGAAAGTTAGGACGACATGCGCTTAACAGTGTGCACTCAAACATCACCAAAGCTACGTTGAACAGAACTTTCAGAGGACAGCAAATAGTTGCTGGCGATGATCACATTTTGAGGGCGACACTAGCCAGAAGGCGAATTCGTTTCTGTAGTATGAGACCTAGAGGAATGGCCAGACTCAAGTCACTTTTTCGCCAGAAGACCGGCAGGAAATTTTCACGTTATGCTCGTTGGAGGTGCAGCTAAAGAAAATAATCTTCCAAGGTAGTATTTTTCTAAAAAAAAACCGAAATTGATGCTCGAGTATTCGAGCAGGGAAACACACATTTAAAATAGCGTGACTGCTTTCTAGCAGCATTCCAGTAGGAGCAAGAAGTACATCAATTCTACTGGCAGCCAAGCATACCCCTCCGCTCCATCAAAACGCCGAAATTTGTAATCAAGAGCAACCTCTACCCAAAGGCCGAACCCTTTCATTATCACCAAACAAAAAAGGGAATTATCATTTCAAACCATTCAAATTTTCAACGGTAGAGCCGTTTTAATGATGGGAGGAGTAGAGTGTAATGTCTCTAATTTCTATTCTATCCGACCATCGATAACTCGTGGTGTAAAACATAAACTGTCGTTTGTCCAACCTAAAAGTAGTGTTAGGGCTAGATCCTTCACTTGCAGAGCGGGCTTTGCCCATTCTGTGTTAAGGATTGGCTTCCCGAACTCCTGTTTTCTGAATCAAAAGTTTAAGGGTTTAGCCAAGCGTGCATTGCCTACTTATTAATTTGTTTGTTCTGCTGCTGTTTACTGTCATCATTTTCCTTGGTTGCTTTTTTCTCTAACATGGGTCTTGAATTCACGTACATAAATAATTAAAATAAATAAATAAATGCGAATGACGTGAAAACTGCAAGTTCCACAAAGAATACATCACAAAATCAATAAATCATTTCAGTGTGATCATCGCCATCAACTGTTCTTTCCACAAATTTAAACTCATGTGTGCGTATGTATGCGTGGTCGCTACCCGATGTTTGATCCGAGTCGTAGGGCACACTGCACATGCGCAGGTTCTCCATGCTGCCACCCAAGCTGCGACCTAACACTATTCAATCAAAAAAAGAAAAAAGAAAAGCATAAAGTGGGTCAGTAAATGACCACAGAGTACCGGAACGCAAGCTTAAGTGATGTCCTGAGGGGAACAATCTGAGCTGCTCGAGTCACTGAGCACGTCATCAAAGCCTTTTCTGGCAAATGAATCACTTAAAATTAAGTTCGAGATCATCATATCAGTTTATTGATTTGATACTTCCTGATGCTCTCCCTGATCCTGTCCTGATATCTTTTCCAAACAGTTTCGAATTTCTTGGTGTATTTGATGAAGCGCTACCCGAATAGCCGATGCACATTACCGCTGCAAAAAACGGCCGCTCTGCAGCCGATGTTGACGTCAAAGCCGAGATGTTGCAGAGGAAATACGTCAGCACCGATTAAGAGCATAAAATTCACCAATATCTCCTCATTCCCAGAAATCTATTTGCCATTTGCGCAAGCTGCAGAGGAAAAAAAGAACGGATAGGAAAAAAACCTTGCATCTTTCTGTTCACTGTCAGAAAAAAACTGCGAGAGAACGTCACAGAAGTCTGTGTGTTTGTGAAGTATAATATTTCACCGAAAGCACTCTCCCCAGACGACTTCTCATAAAAGACTTTCTCAAGTTCAAAAGGTATACGGTGAATTTCAATAAGGAGAAACAAAACAATAACACTTTGTAATGCTGCGTTGCGAGGTTAGTAGGCGGATCAGATTTTGTTGGTCTGACGTTTCGACCTGTTCGTCGTCTTCGGAAGTCTAAAAAATAGCTCGAAACTCCTTACCCTTAGTCCGAATGAAATAATACAACACAGATTTTATTATAGTTTTATAATAACGAATTCTGATCTATCTACCAACCTCGCTAGGTCCAGCAGTACTACAATATAAGATTAACACCATGCCGATGCTCCAAGGAGAGAGTACTTGGAAAACATTAAAGTTTAATTTTTCATTAACTAAGCGTTTCTGAAACGGCTGGAGATGGAAATGAGTCAATTACACGGGTCTCGATGTCCCTAATTTATAAGGGTTCCAAATCCTGACATAACCTTTACGAAGAAAACAATGTGGTAATATCCAGAAAATATTTGAATCCCCTTCATGAGGCCAAACCGAGTAATTGACGACGGGAAGACCATGCTGAGATTTACGCAATGCCAATGATACTTGCTTGATTAGGGCTCATTTTCCCTAAGAGGTAAACAAATCTCACAAATCAAGTCACTAAACCAGCTCTAATGAGGTTTGCTGCAACGTTCTGGATTAAATATCGTCATATCCCATTTCACCAGCTACTCTATAAATATTTGAACATATGAATTTAAATCAAAACCGCCCTTTTCATGCAGTTTTTGAATATACCGACTCAATAGTTAGGATGATAGTATAAACGAAATTCATTGATAATTTAGTTGGGAAAGCTTCCTGATAGGAAAATTTCACGATGAGGTGCTCAGCAACTCTCGCAGCTTATTTTCACGCCGTGAAAATACGGCTAACTAGCCATACTAGCAAGCGAGCCGAACGAACGAAAGCGGAACAAGTCTTGCGCCAGCGGTGAACCTTAAAATTTGTTGTGCTTAAATTTACAAAAGAGAGTGAAAAGACCCGCGCTAATAATTTTATTTAAAAGTACGACATCCGCACATTAAAAAATTCGCAGAACGCATGTCTCCAAACATCGCGTAAGCTGAGCGATAATTACAAATGTTGATAAAATGCAGTTTTTCCGACTTACCATCATCTGACGTGCCGAGGAAGAAGTGATTCACCGATGGATTGCCAGGACAGTCCTTGGCGACAAATTCACTGCATTTTTTATGACAGTTATACTTGCAGTCTGAAAATAAAAGGGTGAAGATGCGGGGAAGGTAACGAACGTTCGGAAAGCAGATAAACATGGAGTAAGTAAACAAAGGCGCATGTTCCTCCTAAAAAGCATGAGGGTTCCAAAATCTCGAAAGGTTCCAATTAGGGAACCAAGAGTATAGTAGATGACGACCTCAGCACTACGGCACATCTCAAAATGAGGACAATTATATGGAACTAGATGATAGTCGTAAGTTCCTCACAAAAAATTATTATAATTATTGGAAAATTCAAGAATGGTGCAGCCGTCAAAAGTCCGAAATACACCTCGAATGGTTGGTTAAACCGCGATTCATCAATGAGCCCAGCAAGTATTATTAAAGGATTATCCGAGGTTTGTACAGCTTGCTTTGTCTTACACAACTCATTGGTGTTGTGACGATTGGGAAACAAACTCACACGTATTAGCAATATCATTTGAACCCCAAATATACCCTGAATAAACCTCGTGGCATGTCGACTAATTACCCCTTCGGATTATATTTCTAAGCATGTGCCGAATATACCTTTCCTTAATCTGACTCCAGGAGGCTGAAGCTGGCCTTAATTGAGAAAAATGCCCAGGCTCAAAGGGGAATTATAGCCTGAGCTTCAGCAGTACCATGCCTCAAAAATTCATCTATTAGGAAAAGTCACAAATAACGTGCCCGCCCAAGTGAAAATGGAAGACGAAGGCAGGAGAAAAAGAAAGATAATAAAAAAGAAGGAAAGTTATCTCTAGTTCCAGAAGAAGTTCGGTAACGTTGAAGGTACCAAAAACACCCTTGAGCGCCGACCGCTGGGAAAGCTGGTATCTTTTGGAACTTAACCACGAAACTGGCTGTCCATCTAGATTTTTCTCATATACAGGTTTTTATCAAAAGCAAAACGAGATAATTCTCGATGTACTCACCTCTACACTGTATACCTTGCCGTATCAAACCTTTCAACAGCTTCTTACAGTACTGACAAACCGTCGGCCTTTTATAGCTGTGCACTTGGAAAGTGTGAGGTACCTAAACGAAAAACATGCAAAAGTCTCCAATTTTTCGAAAAATCCAAAAACATGCAAAATTCTACCTTGACTCTTGCCGCCTCGGCGACTTCCATCCATAATGGTCTGCCGCTCCACGAACAGCTACGATCCTTACGCGGCATTTGCAGGAACTGAAGGGATCTCATAATCAGATGAGGGACAAAAATGACTACGGCAACCGTTAATTGATTGAAAAACTACCAATGCTCTAGAAAACTAGTCTAGACTTCTACAAAAAGAGGAAAAAGCTCGGCTTGTCGCGGAGCTGCAGGACGCAAGCCCTCAACGTCAACCACTGGTGCGCCACCCTCAGCAGAATGCCTAATTTGGGATATAGTTCAGTATCAAAAATTGCATTTGGGCATCGAAAAGAATAGGGGTTGTCTTTTCACAATTATCGGACAGCGACAACTTTTCTGCGACATCTGCAGTGTCGGTCTACTCTTTTATCCATAAGTTTTTTCAAACTGTTATTTGAATCTGGATTTTGTCAAACTAAGGCGGGTAAAAAAGCGAAAGAGGGTGTCAAATTAGCGCTGTTGTTCACCCACGGAGTTCGTAATTAGCAAGATGGCCGGATAACAAGCGATAATCATCGAACTCTCCCTTTTCACACATTCGTTTCACAACAAGCGCGAGAAGAAAACAACACGGCGCCTTTTTTCATCATTAGTTCCCGTGAGGACGGCGAAGTTTATTTGATCGCTCCGTATTTTATCCTCTCATTACCAGTCGGCTCCATGCCCTTGTTACAGAGAAATGCTAAGAGGATGGAGCTAGGACGTCCTGACCGACAACACATGGCTTACCCGGGTACCCATTCGTCAGTGTTCCTATCTCCGCAAGGAGGTTTTCATAGTCTGTTTAGTAAATGTGAGAGGACGAGCACTTACGACTGGAAATCGCACGGTGTTGCTCAGTTCCCCTTAGGAGAGAGCTTCTGCGGGAGGGAAATCAGACATACACGTCAAGAAGGTTCTACAACGTCTGCTCATGGCAGACGAGCGGAACGCGGTACCACAACCTGATCTCAGAGTAGCAGGTCTGTGCTGTCGTTTGAAGGACTCCGCTCTGAAAGCTGCGTAGTGGACCTCACTAGTCCACTTATAAGAGGTTAGCCTTTTCCGACCCTTTTCATTTGCTCAATGGTTATTCACTTTTCTCTCACTTTTTCGGAGAATTTGATGCGGTGTTGAGTGGGTAGTTTCTTAGGTTGAACTCGACTTGTTCTAGGTTCTGAAGAAGGCGAGAACGGCGAAACGTCAGCCCGAGTAAACTGCTATATCAATCTTGATTTTGGCTTCAAGTACACTGGCCGAGAGTGCTTTTGGTGGACACTCTGTGTGACGTAAACGGACCCTACTACATATGAATAGAAAAAGAGACCAGCAAAAAGTTAAAGAAATGCAGCTGGAACACGATTTCAAAATTTGTTTTTGGGGCACTTTGGTTCCGACTAACGATGCTGGTTATTTCTAATATAACACATTTTTCGCTGAATAAGGAAACAAAGAAAAAGAAAACGCCAAACGGCTCAGAACTTTCCTAGAACTCTATATTATTGAGTGTTCTTCGCATTTTTTCTATCAGAGGACGACAACCACTGGGAACTTCAGCGACAAAAGCATGAATTGGCTTTGAAAGCGGACATTAACTTACATTGCCTCCCACCGGATCTCCACAATCATCGGTGGTGATGTAGATGTCCGGAGCGAGATGAGCGGCACCAATCGTCGACGACGGTCTGGCAGCATCCAGTGCGTCCAGGCACGAATCTCTTCGTGATTGCTGAAAATTTTGCCAAATTTTCAAGAGGGGATTTTTACGGGGGGGGGGTGATTTTCACCAAAAATACTCCATAATTACCCGTCTATCTCCGAGGCTTAGCACATTGGAACTGGACGGTGACAGCGGAATCGCGCTTGGTCGTCTTTGACGCGATCCATTGCAGTTGTTCGGGATTTTCGAGGCACACCTTTTGTGGTAGTTGAGACCGCACCCTAAAAAATTGATTATAAAACACGCGAGTTACCCCTAAATGTGTCGATTTTTTGCCAAAAAAGTCATCCTCCATCATGTTGAATTGTTGTTCTTTCGTAGAACGAATTTTCCTATTTTCGAAACATATCTACCCTCACCTATCGACATTTATAAAGAAGAACTAGAAAAATGAGAACATTATGAATACCGTCAATAGACACAACCTGAATGAAATTCTTTCGATTATTTAATAAATCAACGCAACACACCAAGCTCTCATAAGATCATCTCTACAAGAAAATCAAATGGAGAAGCTTCGACAAGCTCCAATACCAAAATCTCAATGCCGACGTTTAAGGAGGAGTGAACTGTAAAATACTCGGATACAGAAGAGCGCAAGATGTGATAGTTTGTTCAAAAAACAGGAACGGCTTAAAAAGGTATTTGAATTACTAGATCATAAGATGGCACGGATTCATGAAGTGCATACTCAAAACTAACTTCCTTATGCCTCGAATGGCGCGCAAAAACTGATTCATCAAAGCGCCCATGGCCTCTATTCCGGCTTCATTTGGGATTTGCACGAAGCCTAACACACCTCACTAGCGAGGTCACGGAACTTCTCAATTTGGATTATTTTGGGTCAATGTAAACCTGACGGTCGTTAAGTCGAATTTCTTCGTCGTCACAGAATGATCATACATATACATATGAATGCTCTCAATAGAAGGCATGCGGGACAAAAAGACAAATGTCCTTAAGATACTATGAAAAAGTGTAAAATAATCAGAACTGAATGCAGAAAAGATTTTTTTGGAAATAGGCACTATTTTCAGCTAAGAATCTTGTGGTGATCATTCGACTTTTTCTCCCGATGGAATATAAAAACACAGCTGATCTGCATTACATTAATGAGATGGTACAGATTTGAGGTCCACCGGATAATTTGCAGTCGACGTATAATTCATTGCGAATGAAAATGCAGGAGTGATAAGAAAACCACTTAGCGTAATGAAACGATTCCGTTGATCTCAATATGCTGTGAGAATCTAGCTCATTTCGACTGCATAGATTCAGGGATGCTAGCAAAACAAGTTTGCAGATTCAAATACAAGAAAATGATTTAAACGGAAGAGTGAAAGAAACAGATGGGTAATATCATATAGGACAAGCAGAGCGAACTTTCAAGAGGTGGGAAATTAGGCATTAAACTCGGATCGAAAGAAGTAGGACCCACAATTCTTCCCCTACCTCCATCATAAGAAAAAGGAAATCAAAAAAAGGAAATCAAACGCAAAAAACAAGATTTCGAATAAAAATCTGTAGTATTAGCAGTGATAACCAAATCAGCAAGTAGCAACAGCGGATCAGACGAAAGTAAGAAAAACAGAACCTATGGAGAGCTCACACTTATTTGATCCCGAGTTAAAGCGTGTTGATCTTTCTCTGGTTGGTTTTAATAATTTACTACCAGATTTCAAATGAAAGTCGCAAATGAATTCTTACTTCTTCTAATGCTTCTTGCATTTTGGACATTTCTATCAGCGTCAGCAATAAACTACTTTGAGAAATGTATAAATAAAAGTTAATTAATAAAAGTCTGTACGGGACGCCTGAGAGGTTAAGAGCCCAGACTCATGGTATCGATGATCACGGTTCAATCCCGTTCCAGGCAGGAACGTGGGAGCAGCACCAAAAAGAAGGAGGACGAGGAGACTATCAAGTAACTGATAGGGATAAAAACATTGCGAAAAAATAAAAATAAAATAAATGAAAGCTCACCGTGGCACTTTAGACCCTGCTTGACGAGGCCGAACAACAGTTCACCGCAGAAATCGCAGAACGTGGGCGCCTTGTACGAGTGCACGTAAAGGGTGTGCGGATGCACCACCAGCCGCTCATGATGCGGACAAGCTGAACAAACAACCATTAAAAAATGTAAAATAGAAAGTTCATTCCATGTTTCAGGGTATTAGGTTCATTTCCTGTTTCAGTTTTGTTTAGTTTGCTTTCTCACTTGTTCATTCCTCAGCGTTCTTGTTAATTGAGGCGCACGCCATGTGCACGGTAAATAAATAAATAAATAAACGAATAAATAAATAAATAATACGGACTCTATTTCTGTTACTAACTCTATTTCTATTTCTCTTCTGTTACGTACATCTTCACCTCTGATTACCGTTGTTCCGTTCGTTTACTAACTTTTTTGATTGCTAGCACACTTTTGTATGGCGTTGAGATTGGAATAAATAAACAGCGTAAAAGGTAAATGTAAATATATGTGGACGGTACACCGCTCTAAGCTGCTTAACCATACACGAGATCCTGATACTCTTCCAAAATATGCACTGAAAGTCATTGAGAAACCCAGAATTATTATCACTTCCGCAAGAGAACCAACGGCGATTTTGGAAATTCGAAATAATTCCCAGTAATGGTGGGAGAGATTATACAAGCAACTTCATTTCTGAGTTCTGTTATTTAAATTACGCATATGGAGTTTACACGTCTTAAGTAAATTAGCAAATAAGTAAATAATAAGTAAACAAATAGACTTGTTGTAGCTGTCCAAATGTTTCTAATTCTAACAACTGATCTTCTTATAACTCACCGAATGAAAAAAGTGAAAAGCAGTGCGAACTCAAAGATGCTTAGTGCTGCTCAAACCGCGATTCATCAACGCGCACGGTGGAGTTAGTTCAAAATTCATCTGGTTTTTTTCTGAGTCGTTTTTTCTGAGTCGCTTGAAGATCTTGGATCTTCAAATCCTCGCTGCCTTAGCGATGTGTGCCAGATCCTGTATAAATCCTGAATAATCCATCATGCGTTGAATCACGGTTTGTGTGCCACTCAGGGTTAATCTCGATGTTTCGGGGAGGTATACCATTCCTGAATCTGGGCGTTCCGTCTTGTCTTGGAAATCACGTTTTATTAGCATTCATTCTGTTTCATGCGATAAGAACAGTCTTTTCTTGATGAAACTGAAATCTGACCGCTCACCGGCTAGAATGATCGTCGGACGATCGCAGATCATCGTCTTTTCGCAGCTGATTCCTCGTTTTGAATGATTTGTACAATGTGGAGGCCGAGACGGTAGAGTGGTATGAAGTTTCTTCATGGAGAAACAAGCATTTGAGTATTATCGAACTAAAGCACTATGAGGGCGTCCAAACCCGGCCAGACGAAAGGGTTTTCAGAAACGGATAGGATGCTTGTCGTAGACGAGAGAGTAAATCCAAGTGAAGAACGACGGGAACAGAGGCGAATCCGTCCGGCCAGCTGAAGACGATTAGCAGGAGCAGGCGAAATTGATCGTCGAAGGAGTCGTCGTTGACACGAAGTCGCCCCCCCCCCACCTCCGGACGGACAGCTCCAGCGAAGTGAAGAAAGCCGATGAGATTTCCGGATCTAATGCACCGTATCCTGGACGACGAAGTGGAGTTAGTTGTCGCTGGGAACTTCACCTCATCAACTTCGACAGTGCAATTTCACTTTTTGTCAGTGGTAAGAGGCACTACTGACACGCACACGGTCGCGCGGTGAATTCCCGCCCGAGCTCACTAAGCCCTCCATCCTTTCGGGGTTGGGTGAAGTGGTACCAGACTTGTTCGGGTAGGCAAAAACACTAATTTGGTATAGCGACCGCCCCACCCGAAGTCGTTGTGTCAGCCGCACAAGCACTCCCCACACCTGTATGATTCTGAATAGGACACCAATGCGGCGGCGCATCTCCAGCTGACTGATCAACGCCGTCACCTTTACCTTTTGCTTTTATATCGAAGGACAGAAAGGGGAATGTTAAACGGTTACCCATGAGCTGAGCATTTAATCCCACAGCGTCACAGATTCGAGTGTTCTTTTCAACACTTGACTTCTAATTCTATCCAGCGCATTTCCTGCTGTCGCTTAGTCCCCTTTGAGGTAGTTTCTGATGACGACTCTTCTCTTTTTCTTAGACCCTCCCCGTGCACTCCTTCCTCGCGCCTCCACTACCAGTGCTTTCCTTATTGGGCAGTCCTCGGGTCTTCTCAGAACGTGCCATCTCCACCTAAGGCTCAGCCTTCGCATTTTAAGGTGCACAGAGACTATTTCCACGGCCGAGCTGACGTCCCCATCTCGTGCCCTGTCTCCACCATCGATCCATCCGGGTTCAAACAAACTGGTAGCTACAGTGCCGATCAAAATGATATGCCACCTTGCATTTTTGAATACGAATAGTCGAAACCAAGGAGAATCCTGGTCCATTTGGTAGTATTAGTTACTTTACTCGAAAATACATAAATCTAAGCACATAGTGGAGAATCTTGATTTAAAAAATTGAATGCGTTTTTATATGCATTTTCGCATATAAAAACGTCTGAAACAATCAATCAATCAATCAACCTTGGTTTCGACTATTTGTATTCAAATATGTAATGTGACATATCATTTCGATCGCCACTGTAGCACTGAAGCTGTCAGAGCGGTGGGAGGTTCCCTACGGTGAAATCCAAACACCGGTTGACTTCTGTAACATAGAGAGAGAGAGAGACACTAGCTGACTAAAAGGTTTTTAACCACTTAGAGCGCGCATAGTGCAGTGATATCAGGTGCTTATTAATCATACTCGATACCCCGGGCAATCCAAGCCTTCCGTCCCTCTGGGGTCGAATAAATTGGTACCGGACCTGTCAAAGAAGGAAAATACTCAGATTTGTACGATCGTTGGCCGCGCAAGTGTCTGTATAGGCCAAATTCGCATTCACCGTGCCCCTGCGATTCTGAATGAAACACGAATGCACGGCTCGTCTCAGAGGACCGATCAACCTTCACCACTCTACCACTTTACTACGACGATATATTTTGGTAATATGGGGTTGCCGCTATGGCAGCCGCAAAAGAACCGCGATCCAGCTGACGATATGGATAGTGCAACCACAGAAAAACAAAAGCATTCTTTTCACATCAATGCGAAAAAACGGGTCGATTTCCCTCGGCAATCCGGCGCGGAACAGCGATAGGCAGTTTCTGGTCGACAAGAAAGGAGAACATCATGAATGATGTCATCCACGGTAGAAGGTATGATGGTTGTTCAAAAAATGATACGAAGACTCGAATTCTGAAGCCTGAGATTATGATTGGGTAAATCTTGGGGCTCATAGGCAAATAATAATTACCCTCCTACTTGTATCCTCCGGGAAAGACGTACGATTACATGTATGTAGCTATCCTATTTCAGGGAAAACGCTTATGGGATGGATATCGGTTCGTACACCATACGCTGTAAAGGGATAAGCTCAAGGACAGATGGGGAACCGGTTATGGTAAAACTGAAGGGCAAACAGAAATAAATAAACAGAAACCGCGATTGTAGAAAATGTGATGTTTGACAGGGAGGGAGCTGACCGAGTTGCTACACTGTTCTTTTGACGGAATGTAGTGCCTCCTACGATTGAGCTCAAGTGTTTTGACTTGTCGCTCTGGGTCTTCTAAGTGGACGAGTATTTAGTAGCATTTCTGACGAGTTTTTGTTGTCTTATGAAAAAATATAGCGAAAATTTGAAACAAAACTGTAGACATTACGTAAGAGTACAATAAGGAAAGACTTCTTCGATGAGAAAAGCATCAGACAGAATTTGAAGGTTTCAACATGTTCATCAGATGTTATGTTCCCTCAAGACCACCTTGGCTCGAGGAAGTGTTTTATAGAAAAAAGACAACAACAAGGAAGGTAGGAAAATATAAAGGTAATATATTATAATGAAGATAATGAACTAGAGCTCAAATAAGCAGCAATCGGAAAATCGAATGGTTGTTCTTCTAACATCACTTCGCCGGCACTTACTCTGTAATTGCTTGTTTTGAGAGCGGTAGTAACTTGTTTGGTGACTGTTTGTTTGCTTTCCATTAATTTTTTATTTTTTCTCATATTTTTGATTTGCTTCCTCATGGAAGCGTACCAGTTGAGATACATGGAACCAAGACCAGATAATTGTGCAAATTGATAAACGAGCTTATGCTTGTGAATGTTGATAAGCTGGCGATTCTGCTAGCAAGATTTGATCTAGAAACTCGAATCCCTCTAGACCTCAAAAGGACCCCCCTCGCCTCAAAATAATTAGAATGTCATATAACTCAAATTCAAACCAATTTCTTTAGTTTTCCTTCGCGTTCGACTACTGGGTAATCCGCCATCGCACACGTTTTAGACGTCTTAGTATTTTACACATGCTGCTTTTACATCATTGGTATTTCATTATTAATAGTACTTTGAAATTGATATTTATTACGTATGTTTAACACACGTCCGAAAGCGGGATTCAAAAAAGAAAAGAAAAGAAAAAACAAAATATGGTACAAATAACACGATAAAGTTTTCAGTGCTCAAGAAGTCTTATTGTTAGTTCCACAGAACGTTTGAAAGAGCGAAAAGAACAGAAGTTTACTGGTATTATGTATTATTATTATATCTATTGCGAGAATATTACATATTCCCGCTGCTTTGCCAAAAATATAAAAGAAGGAGAAAACCTTCCTGACCCATTTTCTCATAGGGAAAAACCAAATATCTCAAACTCACAGCTAATGACTATTTCAACCAGCGTGCCCTCGGTGATGTCGGAACTCGTGGTGATCAACTGCAGAATGTTTATCGATCGCAAGTCATGCTTGTAGAGCAGTATGTGATCCTGTAGCGATTCGCAAACGCCTTCGGGATACTGAAACGCAGAGACTGAATTATCTATTGGAACCATAAACCTGTTTACAAAGAACATTAGAGTCAGCTATGATGCGCAAAAGTGCTTACAGAGTTCACATGTAGGAGAAACATAGTATTTGAGTGGGTTTAGCACAGACTATGAGACTGGTGGTGAGAGAATCAAGAAGCAATGAGGTACATTCCGAGCCCATAAGGGATTGGATGAGGGCAGGTGTATGTCGTCTAGACGACATTAGAAGTGTTCCAGGTAGATGTGCAAGAGAAAACGCAAAAAAGCAGCGACAAGAAAACAATAAACGTTGATGATTTGTTCGAAGAATGGGGAACTGATCTGACGTTGACACCGCCGTTCATGCAATTCATTGGTTTCCTTCTAAGATTCTTACAATTCTTTTTCAGTAAAACCCCGTTTTTTGTGCAACGTCCGATATCTTTTGGTAAACGAGATTCTGCTTTTCCCTTTTGCCTTTTCTTTTTTTATTATTAAAAGATTAGATTGTTTTATGCTTCTGTGCTGATCGAGGTTAGTAGGTATATCGTGAATTTATTGGACGAACTGCTATAGAGGGTTCTGTGCTTGGCCGAACAAATCAAACGCCAAACATTTCGAGCCATTTTTTGGGACTCTGAAGACGACGTATAGATCTAAACGGCTCTACAGGCCAATACTTTATGAATCGTCTATAAACCTCGGCAAAGGAGCATGAAGCACTTGTAAGGCCATGCCTCTAGTACAAGAAGAAGCTTGATGAAAGATCAGAAGATGAAAATGAATCTCTCATTAGATTAGTTGCTGTAAGTGATGAGAAGTTGAGTGAGATCTATGGAGCCAGGGCGAAGTAGAAGTTATCATGAAGGGAAAAATAACAGCAATGATTAGCCACTTTAAGAATGAGCTATGCTAAGCAAAGAAATTAAGCTCGAAAACGTTCAATTGCCAGTGAACGCCCTCTAACCTCAAGTTCACTACTACATCTTACAAACTGCAATGTTTATTTATTCGTTTATCGTTACATACCCGTGGAAAATACAACCAAAAATAGTAAGGAAATTGGCAAAAAAGAACGAAAAGAGTCAAGGAGGATGTAGCAAGAGAATCTTCAAAAAGCGATCAAGCAAAATCAAGATTACTCTTTGTAACAATCAAAAAATTGTTCGCTAATCAATATCTTCAATTTTATAAAGGCTTCAGTAACCTAGGAGGATTCACTATCGTGTGGAGCCAGGTGCAAAGTCTGCTAACGGGAAGACATATGTATCGGGCACCAAGGTTGAAAACTGATAAAAACCGTAAAGAGACCAGGTATACTACACCGTACACTAAAAGGTAAAGGTAAAGGTATCGGCATCCGTATTGATCAGTTCCCTGAGGACGCGCCGCCGCATTCGCGTACAATTCAGAATCGCAGAGGCATTGTGAATGCTTATTTGGCATATAAAATGACTTGCGGGGACCATCCACTATACCAAGCCAATGTCCTTATCCTCTCAGACAAGTCTGGTACCAATTTACGCTACCTCGGAGGGATGGAAGACTTAAGTAGCCCGAGCCGGGATCGATCGCTCGACCGTGAGGGTGCAAGTAGTGCCCAACAATCCGCGGTATAACGGTTGGTAAGTGCTCGAAAGCAAAAATGACAAGAAAATAGGTCCATAACAGTGGATTCATCTGATAGGTATCAAGTGAGTTTCAAAAAACCGGCTATAAAAACTTGTGGCAATGCAGGTAAAGAATGCTGGAAAATCGGTGAAATATGCGAACCGAGCGGCATTGGCAAAGAAAACAGCGCCATTCAGGGTGTTTGCACATGCTGACGCATACCAGTTTGTTTTCGCATTTCAAGCAGAGAACGGCCGACATAGAGCCGCCCCGGGTATGAAAGCACATGGAGGAATCTGTGACGAATACAAATCGAGCGTGTAGAAAGTGATAGGTTTTGGCAAAATAGCGGAAAAACTGGCTTCCAGAACAATTGCATCAGCTGTTGCTGGGAGGAAGTTGCTTAAAATTGAGTCACCAGGAAGCCCTCAAACAGCAGATAAATAACTGTAAAACGACAGCATGCCCATAAAAATCAGTTCGTGAGCGAAAATATAAAAATATGTGAGTCATAAGATATCCGGATTATTCGAAACGTTTCTAAGAGCTTCAAAATTTTCTAAAAGATTCGATAGCAAAAGAACGAGAAGAGAGAAACACGGAAGTACGGTAAGGGGGAAGGGTGAAAGGATGTCTGCCTGCCAGACCCGAACCATGTACGTTTCAGCTGGGGTGGTTCCACTCGAGCGATTAAGGTTAGAACTAAAGCAAAAAGCATTTGACATCCTGGTTCCATACAAAAACGAACTGTTCTTTGGAGAATAGGAGGCATAGCCAGTTAGAGGTATGTAGTACTTGAGAGATTATGATGCAGGGTCGACTTCCCTTCACTCCATCAACTGCATTTTCTCTCAAACTAGCCTCAGTACTGGGAGAACTTGAAAGTACTGTTCATGAAGTACAACGAGTTCTTCGAATTTGGTAAGCTAAGTATGTTAAGTTAATATTCAAGACATTCATTATAATAGAAACGATTGAGGAACACCACTACCTAGTTTAGTTTTCCTAATTTCCAAGGGTTCTCATGATCCTCATGTTTTTCGTTCCATTCACTTAGGAAATAGGTTAGGTTCCTATGTCCGGGTCTGTTTCCTTGATTCTGTCGTTCCGAGAGCTTGTTGCTTACTCTTACACTATTCTTTCGAGTCGTATAATAAACGAACATGTTAAATACATATTGCCGAATGCTTAGGCTGACTATTTGTGCTAAATCACAGTTGTATTAAATGTCAAGTACCTATTGTAGATGCACAAGGACTGCCTCACGCCGTCTTCATCAGAATGGACGGGAAGCGACTCTCTCAATGAACCTATTTCTTAACGACGACTCGCGACCCATTGACAAATCGGAACCTACTGACAAGCACTAGAGAGCAGAGAGGCTGGTGAAGGGCGACCGAAGGGTCCATTATCAGAGAAAGTCAAATATGTTTATTAAGCACCTCCAGCAAACCACAAAAATGGACCAGTAGTAGAACACATTTTGTATAACAGAGAAGATCGTGGACTATCGAGAGAACTGTTCAATAAGCTATAAGCACGGCTTGCTAGAGCTACAAGGGTCAAAATACCAAACGAATTGGCTAGGCTTCCAACCCTCCGGCCAGAAACAGGTTTTGGGTTTTAAAGACTCAGAAGCGATAAATACTTAGGGACAATCAAACAGGAGACTCACCGCCGACAGTGGCTTTTGCTTAGACATCGCGGCCTTAAATAGGCTTAGTATCCGGAAGTTTTCAAAGAAGACGGCCAATAATGGCCTGATAATCCAGACTGGATGTGACGATGCATAGTCAGACGAGTACACGAGAACTTCCTTCCTCGTCGGCAAAAGATTTTGAGATCAAGAATCGGAATGAAAGGAATAAGAAATTACGAATCACGGAAAAAGAAAATATAAGAGATTTCTGTACTATGCTTATGAAGCAGCGATTAAGATTGTGGATACGCCAATTTCTCTCTTCTTGAAATCTCGACATGGTATTGCAATTTTCGTATGCTGCTGTACCGAACAAGGTTGCTATGTGGATCAAATTGCAGAATTCTATCATATGAGGCCGAGATATCGTCTAGGAAAGCGTTGGAAGCGTTTTGCATTTCCGCAAGGAATCCTTATGCACAATTTTGCGGGTTTCGGAATGACTGATATGACTCAGCTGGTTACCAACGCGCCACCACTGCAAGTAGATCATGGGGTAAGTCATTTGATAATTGAAGTTTTTACAAACTCTAGGGCTAGATTTTTCAAGTTCGTCAAAAATGCTAGGGATGGTTTGGCGCTTGGACGGACAGAACAAGGAAAAGAAGTCATTTTCAGATCTCTGACGACGACGATCAGGACGGAACGCTAGGCCAATGGTAGATCTGGTCCACCTACTAACCCCGTTCGGCACAACAGCATTCGAAAATTGTCGATACGGTTTTGGTTTTTTCTTGAGGCTTCTTAAAAACACTGCTCTATAACAATAGATAAAGTTTTAAGTGCAATGTTTAAACTCTTTAGAGCGCTTTTTACTAACAATGCAACGGTGTTTCTTCGAGTATAGAAAGGTAAAAGGTAAAGGTGCCGGTTTCATGTTCACCAGCCGCTATACCAGGTCAGTGCCTTTACATTCCCAAACAAGTCTGTTACCAATTTACCCGACCCCGGGGGGATAGAAGGCTTGGTTAGCCCGGGCCGAGATCGATCGCTCGACCGTGCGGGTGACAGCTGCGCCTCTTACCACTGTACCACGCGGGCTTTTTGAGTATACGAAATAATTATACGTATGAACTCAGAGTATGAACTTTGTTGGGGTATGAAACCCCGTGTTGAATCCCCAATAGGAATAGTGTAGCGCTTAAGGGTGTGCAAAAAACTTCACAAGAGGCTCATCAATAAAGAACTGGGATTTCAGCATAATCAGAGACCTAGAAGAAATGCGAGAAATATCAGCTTTTCCGGAAATCTTAAAATGAAGGAGGAGGTAGAACGATATCACTCATTACCATAAAATTATTCATCATATGAGCAGTATCAAGTCTTCAGAATTAAAGACTGTAAGGTTGAACATTATCCGAGTCCGTTGTGTTTGATCAGATGCTGGTAGAGCCAACCTCACCTGTAGGCGGCACGATTTTGCATGGAGACAAAATCTTTTCAAAAAATTACACAATAAGCTTCCAACAGAATGGAGCGTTCTTGTTGGCTTGTCAGTCAAGGACTTTAAAAAGCTCCTCGAGTCCATATTTTCCTGATGCCCTAGTTACTGTGATGTATTAGGTTTCTTCAAGTTGTTACTTCTACGCAAGACCATGCTTGTGTAATAGGTGAAGGTAAAGGTAAAGGAGCCGGTCAGGCCCCCAAGGGCATGTTCCACTCAGAATAGTAGAGGGATGGTAGATGTGTATGTGGCCTATACAATGACTTTTGAACGCCAGTCACTATACCAAGTCAGTGTCTATACTTCCCGAACAGGTCTGCTATCAATTTACCCAACCCCGGAGGGATGGATGGCTTGATAAGCCCAGGTGGGGATCGACCGCTCGATCGTGCGGATGCCAGTAACACCTCTTACCACTGTACCACGTACGATACTCGTGGAATAACTCAAATCAAATAAAAACGGGAAGGGAGAATAGGAGGGTCAGGACGTGTTGTCGGTTCGGTTGAGGTGAAGGTGCGATGACAGCAGCAGTGCTCTCGGTGCAGTTGCCTATTGATCTAGATAGCCGCCGTCGTCGTGCTTCATTGCCAGAGAGCAACACTCAGCACGTCGACGTCGTCGTCGTGTATTTCAACAAAAACGTCTAAGCCGGCAGTTGCGCGGATTCTCATCGACTCATGTGCTGCACAGCACGACGAGCAGCGTCGTCGTCGCAATTAAATGAAGCCTGAGTAAACTAATATAGAAGTGCCAGCAGCCATTTGATAAGTTTGTCCGCGAAGCGGCAACGCCGCGCCTCCGCTTAGCCGGTGCATAATGGGATGGATTTTTCGAACAAAAAATGCGCACCGAAGTGCAAAAGGTGCCAAATCTTCAAATACAAACATTTACACGGCTGTCAAACATTCATACAGCTGCTATCTGCCCCACTGAGAGACCAATAGTTCGATGTTATGCCGATGAAGGAAAGACAAAAAATCGCGAGACGAAAAAGTTTTCAGGAACTCGTTCTACAGAGTTTCGGTTTCGATTGATTTGGGGAGCAGAACTAGAGTGTTATTAAAAGCATTCTTCAAAATGATGAATAAAGTTATCGAATCGAATGTTCGAGTTGAAAATTAGAAGCATGAGTTTCAGTGTCGACTAGATGCTGCAAAGCACAACAGAAACCTTCGTTGAAGTTGAAATCAATGCCACATTAACTGGAATGGCGGTAAGAAAACGCACAGAAAAGTGTACTGGATGAAATTGGATTTTTTGTGAGTAGCGAACGTGAGAAATGGCGTCGTTAATGCCTGATGTTTTGTTCTCGAAGCTGTTAGCTTCATACAATAGTTTATAGTTTTCACTTTCTTGAAGGCAACAGCTTACATCAAATTCCTGACCTTTCCAATTTGGATTTTTTTGTGAGCAGCGAGCGTAAGAAATGGCGTCGTTCCTATCTGATGTTTTATTTCCAGTTCAGCTTATTTCTAATCTTCATTTCATACTAATACTCTGTTCTTGAAGATGTTAGCTTCATAGTTTATAGTTTTCACTTTCCTGAAGGCAATAACGTACAGCGAATTCCTGGGCCTCCAATTCGACAATGCTTGAATTCTAAAAAGACGCTAGAAAGAGAAAAAGAAGTGGGGAAAGAGAATGTAAAGGCTAGGCATATTTAAATCTCGCAAAAGGCACTTACAGATACCAAATTTAACAAAGGATGAAAGCTGAGTGGAGGTCGTGAAGTTCAGTGGAATGAAGGCGAGTGATGATATGGATTGAATATTGACAAGACCGCTTGATAAAATTCATTCTTCTAATCATTTGGTAAATGCAAATGAAGTAATTGGCGATGAGAGATGCGTAAATCTCTCAAATCTCCTTTCGAGCCGCTGTATCAGCTGGGTGGGGCTTTTTCACGTACGAAGCCATTTCTCAAACCTCATTTGCGATGCACGAGGGGCTTCCGGTTTGATGGAAAACGCGGTGAGAAAGCACATTCGAACATGGACTACAGGATAAGAAAAGATAGAGCTCAATAAAAATGCAACGCTGGTAGACGATCAGCTTAACCAAGTGCTATGCAGGGGGTGAAGCCTGTAGAAGATTAATCGCAAGAACGTACAGATAAGGAAGGTCACTGAGCAAGCCCCAAAGATTACCACCGGAACTCATATGCTATTGTAGAGCATCGGATGGAGATCACAGCGTTTTGGATTATTTTTCGGTACCAGTCAGTAGCTGGTCCAAAAATGTGGCAATCCATCACTTTCTAAGCTACGGCGAGCGGGCTCAGATCAAATACCATGAGTGGTTAGCAGAGAGGACTCGTGGTCTGGCGGTTAGGAGTTCGGTTTCTTTGCCGAGCAGTTTTTTCTGCACCATCTTGAATCGTGTTCCTGCAACTGCATCACAGTTGATGGCCAGAATCACACTTGGAACAATGGAGGCGATATCCTCTAACACCGATGTGTGTAACCCATACCCATCCAAATCGAACCTACACAAATCCATCCAAAATCCAAAAGGAACGTCAGATGAGAGATCGGTATCCTACTATATAATAAGCGAGACCCAGCCTTTGTATGTATGTATGTTTGTTACAACGGACTCCTGTCCTCGATTTTTTTTCAGTTGTCGAAAGTCGCTGAAACTTTGCATGGGGGGGGGGGGTAATTGAGGACGCTGATCACGAATCTGCTATCTGTTTTTCACGTGGGTGGTCTCGGACCACCCAAAGCGCTACTTGGGTGGTCCAGGCAGGATCACCGATTCCGCTGAACTTTGTCTATGGGGGTTAATTGGGGTCCAGAACACGAATCTGTTGTCCGTTTTTCACGTGGGTGGTCTCGGACCACCCAAATCGCTACATGGGTGGTCCAGTCAGGATCACCGATTTTGCTGAAACTTTGCCTATGGGGGCTCTCTGACCCACGTGAAAAACGGACAGCAGATTCGTGATCAGCGCCCTCAATTACCCCCTGTGCAAAGTTTCAGCGAATTTCGAATTTCGAAAAAAAAATCGAGGACTGGAGTCCGTTAAGTTGAATAGTGCCGAAAAATATGGTTGAAAGTAGAGAACTTCGAACTCCATCTATGGCAAAGAAGATGTGGCAAAACCTTTATGTAAAATGAGTCACTAATGGAGTAATCGTTTGTGAAACAAAACTGAGAAATGACTGTAGAATGGTGTCGTGAGGCTGAAAGAATGGTAATGCAGTAATGGTGGATAGCTTATGGTGTGGACGAAGTTATGAGAAACACAATAAAGTACATTTTTTCGAGGAATACCTTTGTCTTCAGCGGGTTGTGAAAATCTCAGTCACTAATAGAGTAACCGTTTGTTTCTCTATTAGTGACTGATTTTACATAAAGGTTTTGCTACATCTTCTTTGCCATAGATGGAGTTCGAAGTTCTCTACTTTCAACCATATTTTTCCCATGCTCACATTTTAAAATTTCGAGAGTCATGAGGGGGAGGGGGGGCGAAGCCCCCCCCCCTAAAGCCGTTTGGCGGCCGTTAGGCCGCTGAACGGCTGGTTCCAAATAACAACAGAAGACGACATCTGGCAGAAAACTGTGGATGAAAAGAGCTTTCCTACGAATTTAGAGGGTGTCATTGAAACATATATCATAAAAGTAAAAAATATACTAATATCGAATTATGGATGTAATTTTGTTACTACTGAATAGACTTCTGGAAGAGGTCGAATTCTTCTAAATTGTGCACTCTAAATTGTGGTACTTATCCATACTCAACACCAACTAGAGCATGTTTCTGCGAAGGATGAGGTAGTGAGAGCTGTTTTATTCGGAAAGTCCCCCCTATCCCAGAAAGTCCTCCAACTCCATTCTTTTTTTCCTTTATTTCTTCTCTTTTTTCCTTGCTCTTTCTCCTCATTCGCAAACGGCACTAACATTGGAAAACTTCGGAACGCAATTTACTTCATTTCACAAAAAAATGAGTACCCTGGGTGGCCGTAGTGTCGTTCGGCAATATTATAAAACAAAAAAACAGCTGATTTTGTCACAGGATAACGTTATAGATCGGTGATTATACTTCTGTTTCTTATCTCTTGTCCAAGTTGCAGGATTTCACGAGCCACACTCTTTTTGAGTGGAGAATGAGAAAACGCCTGTTCAGAAATGACGAAAAGAGTTTGTTTACGTCACACGAAGTTTCCTCGAAACATTGACAGAAACAACAGTAGAAAATAGCTCGAATCCCTTACAGCACTGAAATACGACAGAATTCGTGTAAGATAAAGTCGAAAAATTCCGTTCCAATAAAAGTTCATTGTCACAGGTGATGTGAACCCTGTTCGGTTACAACTCATAACTTTGCCTTTAGCCTTGATCAGAAGAAAAATTGTTCAGATCTCTGTATTATTTCTCACGTCCTTCGAGGTAGTTAAGTGACACAGAAAATGAGAAATTGCCAGAAATTTTCAAAAAAAAAAACAGATAACATTACTGCTGAGGTCTCAAGAAGAGAGAACATGTGAATTATCGTGTTTTTCAAGTGCTTGTTGGTTTTCATAAGGTAAAAGGTAAAGGGTGAAGGTTTCAGCGTTGATCAGTCTCCGAAGGACACGCGTCTGCATTCGTGTTCCACTCAGAATCGGGGCATAGCGAATGCGTATTTGGTCTGAAAAATGACTTGCGGGGCCAGCCGCTATATCAAGTCAGTGTCTTCTCTTTTGCGAACAAGTCTGGTAGCAATTTACCCGACCCCGGAGGGATGGAACGAATTATATTATAATGAGAGTATGAAATGCGGAGGCGTGAAAGAGGCATTGACGTCGAGTGTGAAGCACGAGAAGCGCTCAATGGCTCATCTTCTCGGGCAGGACGACGAGTCGGCCGGCCTCTCACGCCCTCTCACAAAGGAAAGTTTTACTGCCTTGGATTTGTCCATCAACAGGGTTGAGCTTGCTATGACAGGCACATTTAATTAAATTGAAAACACCATGATAGGTAATGATCAGCTAGCACTATACGAGGTTCTGTCTGTTTCTGTAGGACACAACTACAAGTAATGTTTTGAGGGAGCGAGGTATCAACAAAAATTGCCCCACGGATGCCCTTCAGTTTTCTAACTAATGGTTTAAGGGCTAGAAATTCCAGTTCTGAAATCTGCAAATGTATTGCACGTTTTTCTGATTTGTACAGATCTTGTCAGATCAGATTCCAAGTAGCCGGTCTTGTTTGCAATTTTGAGTGAACTGTAATCTAGTGTCAGGACAGAGCTCGCCTGAGGGCCAGAACGGAAGAGCGAGGAAATGCCATGATATGAAGAAAAGAAAATGCAAAAGACATTAAAAAACGAGAACTGCTCAAAAGAGATGGAATATATTTCATATTTGTCACTACCAGTGCAAGCGTGAGTAAACTTCTCCGCAATACCAGATCAAAGATTCGGTCCAACGCTTCGGCGTCCTACCCCTTAACAAACACCTTCAATCCCTTCTTCGAAGCTACAAGTACCAGACATGACGCAGCTGTAGCCAAATGATTTGAAAAGCAAGGGCTTGGGAGAATGAAAGGTGATTAGTGGGAAGGCATGGAGAGCAGAGGTCAGATCGACCCAATTCGCGAAACTGCTCCTGCAACAGGGTGCTCATCATGCATTTTTTATTTTTTATTTTATTTATTTATTTTTATTACATGAGCTACGAGTAGCATCATGCACAGTAATGTAGGCGACCGAGGAAAGAAAAGCACATATTCGAGGTTGTCAGATCGTAGTGAAAAAGTATACAAGGGTGAAAGAAAGAAAAAAAAACATAGGTCACCTTGATAAAACAAGAAACTAAAAAGGAGAAAAAGTTGAAATGACAAAATTCAAGAACAGGAATGATCAGCTGGAAACCGCCAAGGAATCACGAACTAAGAAACTTGTCTAGACTGTTTTTGAATGTATGGTAGCCAACAAATATGCTATACTTTTTGCGAAACTTCTCCAAGGAAGAAATGGCTCTGTGCGAAAAGAAAAAGCGGCGAAAATTGTGTTTTGCGCTGGCCATCTGAAATTTAACGGCACCACCCCGGGTGTTTGAGGCTCTCAGCGAGAACATATCACCTAGCTTAATACTTGTCTTTCCATGCACAATTTTGTATAGTAGGAGGAGATCATTCTTAATTCTCCTGCGGCAAAGGGTGGGCAATCCCAAATTGAGATTCCTTGTTGCGCTTGAAGGGATCTGGTCATATACAAATCCGATCGCCCGAATGACGAGCTTTCGAGTAAAGCTATTCTGGACCCTCTCCAACATGTTGATGTACTTAATTTTGTGAGGGCTGAAGACGGGGGTCCCATACTCTAATATAGGCCTTACGTATGATTTATAGGCTTGTAGTAGTACGGTAGGATCTCTGGTTGATAGGGCTCTGAACAAATTGTAAACAACTCTGGTTGCCTTCGTAGAAATCATTTCACAGTGTTTATCAAAACTGAGATCTCTAGATATCAAAAATCCCAAGTCCTTTATTTGATCCACTCTGTCAAGAGGAGAGTCGTCGATGCAGTATCGATGGTTGAGATTGCGGTTTCCTAAGTGGAATACCTTGCATTTCTCTCTCGATAGTGGCAACTTCCATCTGTTAGCCCATTCATTAACGATATTCACTCCTCCCTGTAATGCTTCTGCATCAGCTTCACTCCCAATGGACCGGTAAATCTTCAGATCGTCTGCAAAGGCGCAGAACCCATTTTCAGTTCCGGAGAGGAGGTGTAGTAGATCATACGTATAAATATTAAACAACAAAGGGGAAAGGACTCCCCCTTGAGGGACTCCACTACGAACCATTTTGGGGCTAGAAAAAGAAGAATTAACACGAACTACATATCTCCTTCCCGACAAAAAAGAGCCAACCCATGAAATAATTCGAGGATGAACTCCAACTGCCTTCATTTTATGCAATAGGAACCTATGCGAAACCCGATCGAAGGCTCGACTGAAATCAAAGTATATAGCATCTACGTTTTTACCGACGTCCAAATTTTTAGTCCAGTGATCGAGAGTCTGAAGCATAGCAGTAATCGTGGAGCTCCCTTTTTGAAATCCGTGTTGATTTTTGGATAGTATGGCGTGCTTCTGTAAGTGGTCGTCAACTCTCTTCTTCAGGATTTTTTCAAAGAGTCTCGCAAAGATTGATGTTATACTCACAGGTCTAAAGTTTGTGGGGATGTTATATGGTGGCTTCTTAGGAATAGGGGTCACAATTGAAAGCTTCCACCGAGAAGGGACTTCCGACCTCATGAAACTGAGGTTATTTTTGAGCTGTTTCTGGCGGGCGCTGTCTTCACTCTTCTGTCTACTTTATATAGGGTGACAAAAAGCTTGTTGAATTTAAATTATCACATCGATGCTGAGGTTTGAAGAATAGAGAACATAGGAATTCCTGCAAAGCAGAGCTAGTTATTTGGAGAGCGTCAAAAATTTTTGACACACAGATAAGATGAATATAATAGTTGACAAAATAAATGACAAGTGATACAGAGATAAGTAAAGATAAATTACATATAAGAACATAGTTCCAAAATCCCAGACTAAGAAAAAAAGTGTGCTGAAAAACAGAAAAATTTGAATAGCTGAGTGGCAAACTTAGAAAGTCTGTTTGCGTGCCAACCCAATTCGAATGTTTAAAAACTCGGTTTTGTGTGAGATCCAATGCGAGAATGAAGCCAATAAGCTTTACAGTTCCAAATTAGTAGATCAAATGTGTCGAAAGCTCTAACCCTCAGTAAAAGCAAGTTTCTTAAAGTATTTCGTCATTTTTCACCCCCGATGTATAAATTCGTAGCAAGAAATAAAAGTTACTATGTCAACTGAGGTGCAATATATGGAAAAAGAGTGTTGGAACTGACAAGATTTAGTTTGGATTACTGGAACTAGCCAAGATATTGCAGCTTTATTTACTGCCACGATGTCAAAGTTAGTAGAGAGACGTACGGTGAAGATACTATGAGATTTCGTAAAATAGGCGCATAATTTATAAATGGGGACCGCGAAGAGCCAGACAACCCACCAGCTCCTCAACTGCCAGTGTGATGCTAAATTTGCAGAATTTATAACCGAGTCGGTGGAACCCAGAGGAAATTCAGCAGCAAGTGAACAAAAGCGCCAGAGAATAAAAGCTCGACTTCTTACGAATGGAGCACTTCCAAAAAGAAGTTGCACGGGAGAAGGAGGTGACGTTTTAGTACATTTTTCTTACTGGATTTTTCGCCTGTGTCTTTTTGCACTTTGTCGGTAATCTATGGCCTGAATCTCAAAATAGTTCGTCGAAAAAGGTTGAATCAGTTATTTGAAAAAGCTTCAGTCACAAAAACCCGTCTCTTATAAGAACAGAGTCAGCCGCCGCAATTAGCGGGCTCAGGGGAGCGTCTAACACGAGCAGCCGTTCAGCTTAAAGTGGTATTCGCTTCTTTTGCGCCATTTTGTCGTTGAATAGTTCACGGTAACTTCCTAAAAGACGGTTGTTCTTTAGCAACGATCTTCATGGCTATTAGGAATGAATGGATTACAGCGCGGCTTCCTTGAGAACAACTTCCCCTGCTCATCTTTCTATAAGATTGAGGCATTTTGCAAAACAGAAAGCTGATCGACGTACTTCTAGCCAAACTCAAAATTCAATGTGGGCGACTACACCATCAAGAACAACGACAATTCAGGACGCCGGATGGAGTTGGATCTGGACCATGGGTGTGCATTTTACAATTTGCGATTTTACGATTTTTACGACATTTTGTTGTAACAAACGGCTTCCCGATTTTACGACAAATTTTGGGAATTGTAAAAAAATTTTTACAACTTCAATTTTAAGCTGAGGAAGCGCCAACACGGAACTCTAACACAACACTATGGAGTATGTTTATGTATAGATGTAGTTATAGAGTTGAAGATTTTTTTTCCGGAACCTGTAGAAACGTCAGCTTACCCCCTGGCACTCCGGACTTCTCCTCTTGCACAATCTGTCCCCCACATTTCGCGAAAATAATTCCGAAGTCACAAATTCCGTATGCTGCTCTGCCAAACGAGGTTAGGATGGTGGATCAGATTTACTAAAGCCTAACGTTTCGAATAGAACGTCGTCCTCAGAGGCCGCGTGATCCACCGCAAGAGCGTTGCGACGATGCAACCGACTCTTGATATTAGTAAGATGCGATCCGTTTCCACCCGATGGACTATCGCCCTAGGAGACTGTGGTGATGAGCATGCTGTTGAGTCGCATCTTACTAACATCAAGAGACGGTTGCATCGTCGCAACACTCTTGCGGTGGATCACGCGGCCTCTGAGGACGAAGTTCTATTCGAAACGTTAGGCCTTCAAGAAAAGGTTTCAGGAGAAGAGAACTTGGAAAATTAGTTCCGAAGTATTTCTGTGCTCCTCTAGGGTCCGCCGAGATAGAAAGGATTTTTTCGTCAGCCGGTCAGATTTTGAGCGATTATCGGAAAGCGCTAACACCTGCAAATTTTTCTGCACTCCTATTTCTCAAGATCAACATTCCTCTGATTGGTTTTGATCGATAATTTATGGGATTTTGCACAACATATTTCCATTTTTTATAATTTACGACGACGCATTTACTGTAAATAAATAAATTATTCGCTTCGACGCTGAGCTGAAATAAATGTTTCGACTTTCAGTAACATTTATCTGTGTTTTGACGCACTATACTGCCAATTTTCATAAAATAAAACTATTTTACGAATTTTACGTTTTTTACGACAAATTTTGTAGTAAAAAAAATTCGTAAAAAAACAGCAAAAATTTTACGCCCACTCCTGATCAGGACGTACTGAGAAGCGAGGTGGAAACGGAACCACACCAAACCGCTCGTAAATTATCAGACACCATTAGGGCTCCCATTCTTCTGGGGTTCGAAAATTGAAGTCGATCGGCGACGTTATAAAACTTGCTCAATGGACACCCCTGGAGCTATAAAAGCTTGAGCCTGTGACCGGTGGACCTTTCAAATCCGCTGCTTTTTTCCTATCAAGAAATAATCAAGCATTTTCTACTCTCCGTTCTTCAAATCAAACGTTCTCAGTGTGTGGTCACAATTTTTCAGTGTCGTACGTGCACCTGTCGCAATGCAACGACGAATGTTTCAGCTGTCATACCGGGAATAGTGAAGAAATTGTAATGAAAGTTGCAATTCTGCAAGATCAGCTAAGTTTTTCACCTTGAACAGAAGCAATCGAAGTTGAAAATGCCGTCGGAATAAATATTGCGAGAAAAAGACCGAAGAAGAAGGAATTAGAAAATATCACTGAACGTTCTTTGTTCGTGATCACGTAAACGGTTCACGTAGCAAGTCTAATTTCCGGGTCATAGTCTAGAAGATGGCACGAGACGCGGAAGAGTTCTAATAGTTCCCTTCCTCATGCTTTCATAAGCTTATCCAGGCTACGCGCTATCGGGTGCGTCAATCCCTCCTTGCGACGCTCATGTGAGTGGACGATGATCGCTTTATTCCCCAGTCAGTCCCGTTCAACGGAAAGTGGAAAATGGTCCCATTACGAAGACATTCTGCCTGGAGCAGTAAATCCTTGGTTCTCCATATTGCCCTTCAGAGA
The DNA here is from genome assembly GCA_030553155.1 of Nippostrongylus brasiliensis. NCBI lineage: Eukaryota > Metazoa > Nematoda > Chromadorea > Rhabditida > Heligmosomidae > Nippostrongylus > Nippostrongylus brasiliensis. The sequence goes on from CP130736.1 coordinate 15,534,039, forward strand.
CCGCTTCTTCTCAATTGTAATACATCATAATACCGCAAGAAACTTAACAACTGCCGCAAGCGGCTGCTCTTCTTTGGGAAATAAATTTAAACGATAAAAGAGTTGAAATAAGATGAACAAAAAATGTGATGTGTGTGAATGTGAATGTAAAATGTGAATGTGAATGAGCCGATCCAGCATTGAGGACCAAAACGTCACAAGGAACAAACACCAACTAAACATGGTTGAACGTAAGCTCAGGTCCCTAAAACCTTTTTTATTGTAATTGTGACTGCTTCGGAGACAGGTCAATTTCCATTCAGAGACCTTCTGAAACAGGTCAATATCCATTCGAAAGGGTTCATCAGAATCGAACGATTTCATTGAAGGGAAAGATGCTATGTCAATCTCTCGTATCTCAGATGAGAAACAATAAAACTTAGGAGAGATAATCAATAAATATGTGTAAAGGACCCTATCAAAATGACGCAAAGGCGAGTTTCCAGATGAGCTACAGGAAATGAACAAGAGGGCGACGCTATACCCTGGCAAAAAGACCATTCTCAGATTGGGAAAAAAAAAGAAAAAAGACCATTGGGGTTATATACTTGTATTTAATCATTCAGCACGTGAAAAAAAAACCGCGCGTAGAATTTACTAAAATTGCAACATACATCAAAAGTAACCTTAATACAACGAACAAAAGAAATATGTTAGTCTGCACTCTAATGAAACCTACTAACAAATTTCTGAAACCACGCTGGGACAGGCTCAGAACGTTTCGCCCGGATTCAAAATACCTTTGAACTCCACAGGATATCTATAAATACAAAAAACTGCCACGTGACCTTGCCACACCATTAGGTCTGAAATGAACTCTTTCGGTCATTTCCAGTGCTCAGCCGTCAGTTAGAAAGGAGTTCTGTAGAAAAAATACTGTGCAGATGAGTTTCGATAACCACGACTTCGAGTTCTCTCGTCTTTGAACCTCGGTATCAGCATCTTTTTACATTAATAATTTCTTCCGCAAGTTTATACCTAACAACCTCGTGAAGCAGGTAAAATCAATACTGTCAATTAGTAATCAGGACTCTCTCATAGATTTCTTTTCAAATTCTGCTGACTTGTCTTTGGTATGAATGGACGCACTCGCTGAACCGCTTTTCGTCTGCCTAACTTTTATTGATATTGTCCTTACCTATTACTAATCCCGTCCCTGTATGGTTAAATGGAAAAACTTTTTGTTCTCACCTAAGCAGAGGAACTTGCTACACTCAACAGTCTAAACACTTCTAAAACTGGTTTGCTCAACACTTTCTTTCTGTCTTTGAAGGTTGTTAAAGCGATAAAACATAAACAACTCATTTTGAATTCGCATTACCATTGTTGGCCACTCAATATAATCGTTGTTACCGTTTATAATCGTTTATAATAGTTAACCACTCATTATAATCACCAAATGGAGTTTATTGAGTACGACTTGGGAGAGACTGCTAGTAGTTCAGAAATCTAACTCTGTATCCAAAAAGACAACAAGGTAAAGTTGAAATGGAGAAAAAAAAGAAGAGATTTAAAGAGAAAGACCGATACGGACGAGGTTCCAGTATGTACATATTTTCAATGATGCAACTTAGAAGTGACTTTGTTTGCATATTCTTCTTTACGAATCATTAACTTCTTCCGAAAAACGAACATGAATTTGAGGGTACATTTTATAATTTGTGCAAAGCCGACCCACTTCTGGGTCAAGAATTCCTCGAAAAATGAAAAAAAATGTTCCATATTGGGCTAAATTAGCGTGGAAGTTATTTTCACATGGAAAGCAGAAGCCATCGGAGAAGCTACTAAAAAGCCAATCCTTAAGCCCTTGTGGTTCCTATCAATCACGCAGGGGTCCATAGAGATGTCGAAAGAGAATTCTCCAAATGAAAACACCGGTGGCGAAGAGGCTTCAATATAACGCGGGAAGATAGTGCGATCATTCACCTAGTATTTAGATGAAAACACTTGAACAGAGAGCAACGCAACATGAAAAGAAAAAACTTCGAAAGAACAAAAAATGAAGGTAAAGGAGGACTTCAATACACTTACCGTGTCCTGAATAAACTTGTACGCCTCGGCTCGCAGATCACGAAGCGATATCTCCGGTGACTCGATCGCCAACGCTCTTTTGTGAATGCCAGACTAGAAATTATGAATTTTTGAAGTTTCTTCGGTTTTGCAACACGAAAAGCTTCCATTATTCCATTACTTTACCTGGTTACTATGAAAGATAGCATTTGCCCATACGATTCCTAAAGGGGCGAAAACACTGGAAAGTCGTACCTGCAGTTGGAAGGTGAGCCCGCTCATCGCTAGCGGTGGTAGGCCGTGATTTATCGGTCGATAGTAGGTCTCTTTTCGATTGTATCGGCTGTCAGTGTAGCATGCTCTGAAAGAAGATGAAACATAGCGCAGAAAAAAACCATTTTGAAGAAAACATGGAGGAAGGAGGAAGAGAATAAACTAGTTGGCGACGTTTGACAAGCAGTTGTAGCTTTTAATACTTCAGCACGGTAAGAAAAAGGAAATTCATGGACGATTCAGACCTATTCATTAAATTGAACAAGTGAGGTAAACAAATAAACAAATAATAAATAAAATGCTGAAATAATACTTCACTTGAATTTTATTCAGCACATGGGGGTTCGAAGCATGTGGAAGAAAGTGGAACGAAAATTCACAGAGAAAGAGCATGCCACAATAGGTAAACCTGCTGGTTGAAATTCAAGGCAACTATTTTCTTGTTTTATTTATTTATTTATTCATCTTAATTACTCATTTGATTCCGGCGTGAAACGGCGATATTGCCACACGTGGAAATAATTAAAAGTACGGAATAAGAGGATATTGCGCTGACATCTCGATACAACAGCATACCACCGCCCACAACCGTACTTTTCAGCCAATTTATTAACTTATTTGAATAAGTGCTCGTGGTTCAGTGGTAAGATGCGCTACTGACACAAGCACGGTCGAGCGATCGATTGTCGCTCAGGCTATCCAAGGCACGCAACCCTCCAGAGTCAGGTAAATAGTAGTCAATAAAGTGAAAACAACCTTTTGCCCAGGTCAAATTCACGGATTCAATAGAGTGGAGTTTAGGATGATCGATATGAAAAAGTCTAAAATTCAAGCAGATAAAAGGAGTTTACTCATAATTGCAGAAATGCCATGAATTTCTATTCGCAGTTCTCGGACCATTGATATCCTTAAACTGGATCGTGTCGCCTCAATGAGAATCACGAAGTAGGTATAGGTGGGCAGCAGCTTCTGTTGGAGAGGAGACTCAAGAGGACAAACTGGTGCTAAGTGAAGGTTCCAAATTTTTCGTTGTTTGGGACCCATGAATCCACGTTTTATGACATCAAACATGTGCAGCATCGAATGAAATCAATCAAAGCTACATTTGCTGACATCCTGAGAGATCCTGAATATTCAGTGATGGTGGAAAACAGCTACTGAAAATGAGCGGCGTTTTCATCGAATCAATTAGGATCTGGAGAGGGAGTCAAAACCGCTTCCCAAGTGAATCCGAGAGCTTATTGAAAAGGTGTTCACAACTGCATGACTAAATACAATTATCCGACCACATAACAAAACAAGGAATAGAGCAAAATGAGCAAAAAGGGAAAAAGTTCCGAGAAAATGCAATCAACTACTTCCGTAGACGGCAGGTGAGCTGGCGAGTAAAGTAGTGCATCAGCAATGCAGCAGCTGCATTACTAGATTATCAGACTCGTACAAAACGAAGTAAATTGCTTGCTAAAAATACAATCACAGTGATGGAGAAAGCCTAGCATTATTGAGCCGGGAAAATGTAAACAAAAACATCATCAGGAGTAGGCTGACTGGCTGGCTGCCGACGGCTCGACTGGGTGAGATGGAGCCCGAGGGCCGGAGCGCTGCCGACCGACTGACTGACTGACGTTCGTCGGCCCACTGCGCTTAATAGACCCATAGTGTTATTCAATGGCCAAATCGGCATTTAAAGGCAGCAGGGTACACAATGAAATATTTCCGGGTACCGGAGCCATCGATTTCTTTTGCCTGCCCCCTTCTGGCTGCCAACAGGAAAAACTGCAATTACCTCAGCGCGGAAATGCACGTAAATAGAGTAACGCGTCTAGCCGACTTCAGTTGAAACCGACTATTCGATGTGGCCGGAGACCGATCGCAAGTGTTCAAATATTTAATAATTTTGAATACCCTATTATGATGTACGATTTGATAAGGTGCTCGTTACAGTGGTAAGAGCCGCTCACTGACACCAGCATGGTTAGGCGATTGATCCCCGACCTGGCTAACCAAAATTGGCACTATCTGGGAGGGTAAAAGTACTGAATGGTATAGCATCTGGCTCCGCAAATTATTGTATAGGGCAAATACGCATTCACTACCACTCTACGATTGTGAATGGAAGACAAATGTTGCGGCGCATCCTTAGATGACTGATCAACGCCGTTATTTTTACCCTCACTTTACCTGAGCTTGAGGTTCTGACGAAGGCGGATTCGAAGAAACATAAGCCGTAATAAGCTTGAACAATCTTGGCTAATCGGCTCTAGTCTACAAAATACTACAATGCTCAAAATGATAACGGTCAATGACAGTTGGTCATGAAATATTTATTTATTAACTGATTTATTTATTTATTTAGACAATTTATTATTTACAGAAAAATATCAGTGCCCAAGAGTCAGAAACGGAAGAGCTGGGAATCAAATTTGGAACGCATTTGTGATAGGATAAAGGCAAAAGAACTCAAAGAAAAGAGCTGAGCTGTTTATTTAGCTATTTCTGTGCTCCAATGAGTGCTATCTTGTGACAGTTAATAAAACAGTAGAGCGCGTAAACTCAAAATAACACGAAAGAATAAAGATAAGAATGTATGAAAGATCGGCGTTGTTCAGTTCTCTGAGAGCACGCCAGGCACTCGTCATTTATTCACAATTGTGAGGACCAGCCGCTGAACGAACTCATTGTGTTCAACTTCTCAGGTAAGTCTGGTACCTACCCCATCCCAATGGAATAGAAGCGTCGCTACGGATCGATCTCTCGATCGTGCGAGTATCAGTAACGTCTCTAACCAGTGCACTACGCGCCCCCATACGAAACCGACGAACATCATTAACGATTAACTATAATAAATCTTAAGGATTGTTTATAATCAGCGAGAAAGCGGTGGACCTTTAGGTGGTGACAATAGTGTCGGCAGACGATAGAAATGTATCCGAGTACTTTTTCATTTATATTCCTTTCGATCAACTAACTCTAAACTTGAAAAAACAGCATTTAAATGTAAAACATTTTGAACCTTGCCTCCTAGGGTTGGCTCACTTTTGTTGATCAAATATCGATGTCGGGAGTCACAAAGGGTCACAAACGGACTATGGAACACACTTGATAAAGACAAGAACGACGAAAAACCTCGGAAGGGTGCAAACGCGCATGAGGCTGGGAATATGAAGGCGCTCAGCTGAAAAGAAGGAAACAAACGAGATGCGCCAGATGTCGGGGTCCTTAGGTGTAAAAAACAAGTAAGACAAATGTATGGCGTGCATGGAACGGCATCATGAGTGTTCGGACGATTACAACGTCGTGCCGATCACTAATCGCCTATTTTTGTAATGTTTCTGGACATACGAGACCTCTGGGGGTGTATGTGACGAGAAACACGAGAATAGGAGCATCATTTCCGTGGACGTTGTCTACATTTCACTCTAACGAACATGGTAACGAATTGGAGGGCGAGTGTTCCTGCAGGAAGAGGTCAATGATCACAGCAAAATTTCACAGGGAGAGAGTGATTTCGGAAGACCCTCTCAGCAGGTATTTCTAGGGTTTATAGAGGCGATGGAGACCAATGTATGTAGTTCGGTTGGAAAATCGTAAGGATACGCAGAGAATTCAAAAAAATATCATATTCAAGCTGACTGCAATTGCAAGTGAAGCAGTCCAATACGAACATAAGCCAATACGAACATACGTAAGTTTAACCAACGATAATATTCCCAACAAAAGTGGTTGCAGAGCTATCCACTGTCAAACGTAGTCTAACGTAAGAATAGGACAGGACCACGAGCTCTTACGACATTTTCTTTGGAGTTTTTGAGTAGAGCTCGTTTCCAGCTCCATATCCGGTCTGGCACATTTAGTACGTCAGCAATTTGTCATCGAGAATGCAGATCTTTTCTTCGTACCGTTTTAGGAGAGTCATCGAGAAGGTAACGAGAATTCAGGTCATGTATAATATTATGCGATTCATCGATGCGTAAAGTAATTTTTTGAAGAAATCGTTGCACGAGAACGAGAGGTAAAGTGCTTTTCTGTGGGGTAGTAAAGAAAAATAAAGGCGATAGAAAAGATTCCTTGTAAGGAACACCTTTACATATGAGCAACTATTGAGCTGCGCGATGACGTGAATGGGCCTATAACATGCGCTGAATCATCGCCAAGTTTGTAGCGGTTTTTGGCAAAATGTCTTCATATTTACACGACAGTACCTCTAGAGGGCGGGGTGAAGCTCAGAGAATTTATGAAAGCGCTACTGCATCAGAAACCATGTATACAGCTTCAATCAAAAAAAAGTTGCAAGACAGGAAAAAGCGTCATACAAATCAAGATAGAAAACACTTGATTCGCACATTTCAACCGTAAATAACAAGAAATAAGAAGGTGGCTAAGCCATGCCCTTTTTCGAGATCTATCAAAACTTAGATCATAGCGTTCGTAACGAAATTATGGGGAAAGTTAATCTGAATTTCGAATGTGAAATGATAAGTAATGAGTAAATAAGAACCGTTCCAATGTGGAAAAATTGCGTTCGGTTGGGTACCTCTCACGTTCCATACCATTTCCAGTCGCATCTAGATCTCCAGCCGATACATTTACAGCCGAAAAATCTTGCGCTCTTAGAATAGAATCACAACTACTCTCGCGCATGGATAGCCTGAATAATTAGGATTCTAGAAGAGAACCAATAGTTTTTTGGCCCATAATGTATCGGGTAGAAAACAAGAAAATGCTGAAGATACAGCAACGGACAGATCTTCTGACAACGTCTCGAAAAAGACGCCCGGGTCGGGTAAATTGTTAACCGACCAGGCGAGATCAGAGCAGATAATATTTCAAAAATTCAGGTGTGGATAGTTCATATACCAAACGATAGAGCTCGGGCAGCCGCACTTCATGATTGTATCCTTTCACGAATAGTTTACATTTGACGCAGTTATTCAAAAAAAAGAAAGATTCAAAAAAGCCGCCTTAGAACGCTCCTAAGAGGCGTTTCCGAGAGGTGATCAAAAGACATGTTCGGTACTGTAGTGTAGAATTTGAGAGTTATCTGGCCGAAACACTTTTTTCCCTACACAACGAGTTCTCTCTCAACACAAGATGCGGTTGCTGGTGCATCGCGCATTGGTAAACAATGTTCAGGCCTTGCCCGACTGAAATGTATATAAAATTAGAATAGAATCAAAACATGTATGAAATAGGAATGTGAGCCCTTTCATCTGACACCGAGGAAGGGCGTTGTAACTACGAACGTGCGTGGGTGCAGGGCTGCAAACGAGTGACAACGACTAAGAGCTTTGCAAGTAGCATAAAATTAGCGGTAGGTGACGATTTAGCAAACAAATGAAGCTATTCACGGAGGAGATCCATAAAAAACCATACCTGCCCCCGTCAGAGCCCAGAGAACGAAAAACCTGAGACCGTTTCTTGAGTTCTTTTTTTGCCGTATTTGGGTACAATTTTGTCCCCACTGATGCATGTTTCAACTGTTTCGTCACCAGCGATTTCTTTCTCCCAGGGGACAACATCAGATGTTCAGAATCAGGAAGGTATGTCTACAATTGTATCGGCAAACTATATTTGGACAGAAGCAGTGGAATCTGTTCGCTATTCTGGTGAGGACGGCCGGAAACAGATGACCATGAGCATCACCACCCACGGAAACGTCGACTTCGTTAGCGATCGTCTGCCGGGACACTTTCAAACACAGACACATTCATCACACGCTATTAAAAGCAACGCTGAGCGAGTGTCTCTAACCGAAAAACACACCATTGACCAGTGACGGGTAAATTGTAAAGGTAAAGGGGTGGGCGTTGACCAGTACCCTAAGGATGCGCCGCCGCATTCGTGTTCCCCCAGAATCATAGAGGCGTGGTGAATGCGTATTTGGCCCATACATTGACATGCAAGGTCAGCCGTAATACCAAGTAAGTGTTTTTACCTTCCCAGACATTTACCCAACCTCTGAGGGATGGAAGGCTACGGAAGGCTCCTAGATACAGGTAGACTACGATATTAAGAAACGTAGGTGTGAAGAATCCACGGAATAGACGTTGTAGTGAATGGCGCATTTTTTATTTGAACGACACTTTTATTTGCAGAAGATAAACACTAGTAATTTAATAAATTTCAATTCAGGTAATTTTACTTATTCAAATTTAATCAACGTTTAAGAGACTTCGAGCTGGTCAGCTCTGCATGGTCTGCTCCCAACGGCCAAATCGAGTAAAATTTCCGAATCGAATAAAATTCGTGAATGACTATATGGTTGTTAAGGTGAAGGTGTTGGCGTTGATCAGACGCAGACAATTGATATTGAGACTAAATTACCCGACCCCGAAAGGATGAAAAGCTTGCTAGCCCTGTTCTGAGATCGATCACTCGATCGTGCTGGTATCAGCAGCGCCTCTTACCACTGCAACACGTGCGCCTATGATTACTAATTCACTTTCTTCAACTCACTTTAGCTTCAACTTTCGGCTTATTCTAAAGCAACGTCAATCATCTCGCCGCCTTTTATTTTCTATTTTTCCTGCATTAAAAAGGAGGCTGTTCATCGTGCAATAATAAAAATAGACTATTCCTCTCCAAGCGAAACAGGAACCGTTATTAGTTACGCTCAGTGAAGCTCCGAGAAACAGAATTTGCAGTAATTGCAGCTGTGCAAGCTAAAAGATAACATAATGAGCGAATGATCAGAAAAGAAACTTGTCAGGCACGTCACTAGAGGTAGAAAAAATTTATTCGACATCATCTTCGAAGAACAAATAGCAACCAGAAAGATAGCGTTCATTCATCCATTTACTGATTACGATCACATAAGACAACTTCAAGATGATGAAATATTATCTCTCGTACTCTAATGATTCACAAATAGTATGGGGTTTGGAGATTTCGAAGTTTTCAGCGGGAACTTGGGGTCAGGATTGAACGGAAGAAGAACAAAACCTTCACAGGAAGTAGAGCACTCGGCTCGCATTTATCGATGAATTATGAATCCGAGATGAGAATTCCGAGAACGACGACGATGGGAAGGAGTGGTGGGTCGAAGATCGTTGTCATTGCTGGTGATTTGTAGACACACTCAACTAGTTGTCGTTGGGCAAACCGCCAACTTCAATTATACGCATGGGCAGCTCGTTAAGCTCATCAGAAGCAGTGGAGGCGTAACTCCTATTAATGTTGCAACTAAGCGCTCAAATCAAAAAGAAACGAAACTTCTGCATGGATGCATCCAAGATATGGGAGAGTTCACATTTCGTACCCAATTTCTAATTGTCGACTTTCAACCGTCGGGAAAGTGCTTCAAGCCTGGTTATGGAGATAAGAATAGGTGGAAGGTGAGCAACGATCCCATATATGTATAGAACACATGAAGGAGGGATAGAGATTGTTCTGATTTATAGAATAATTATCAAATTGTGAAGAATAGATCTTTATTCATGACAAGGTACTATTTCTTCTTCCCCATTCTTCTTCCAATTCATATAAAACGGTATTACTTCTCCTTCTCCCCCTACGACACCAGCGCCACGCTAATGAACCCCCTTATTTGGAGTGCAGAGGCTTCCGACCACTTTACAATGGTAGATAATATCACTACCGTGCCGTTTCGTAACATATCCTTCCACAAGCAACAATGAAATTTGATTCCGATGAAAAATTTTCTCAGAAGGTTTATCCGAATTAAACCCATCGAGAATCACCCAACCCCCTTCATCTGCATTAATTTCTGGAATTTACCCATTTCTGGAATCTAGATGGAGGAGCAATTCTCGAATCACTTAATTACAATCAATAAATACCAGATTTCTAAACAAAAAAACATTTGGGCAGTTTTTTTCGATATTCATAAGCAACACGTTCTCTCGTTGATCCGAATTAAAACTCACCACGATTTCTCACCAACTCGCCATTTTGTCGACATTAACTTCAGAAACCAATCCGCTTCTTCCTTGACATTGAAGAATTTTTCTTAGAGTTCCTTGAGATCTGTCGAGAGTAGAATTTGAACAAGTAAAACCTTCAAATCGTCCTTCGCTGATCAAACCCGCTTTTCCATTTATTTTTCCTTTCGCTTTCCTGCTTAATTTTTTGAATTTTTAATTTCACTGACATAGACAGTGTTCCACCCAAGGAGCTTGTTATGATCATTATTGTGTGATGCTTATAGAATCGTCCCTCATCAACGTAAGCGAAGGAAATTTGCATACAGTAGACGAAAGAAAACGAAAATCCTATTCCTATGTTCTCGGTCGGCTCAATTGGAACCGTATTTGCACGATCTTAACGATTCGCTTCTGCTAAATACGTACGAAAAAAAAGTTCAAAACTTCGGAGATGAAAAGAGAGGCGAAAATTTGGAAAAAAAGAAAAAGAAAAACGGCAGTATAACGGCACGAATTGTCTACTACTAAAGACTCGTTACATGTGAGGTCATGGAAGCTATTAGAAAAGCATAAAATGGATGCGTGAGACGCGCAGACAATACAGCAACAGAAAATATCACATACTACTTCATAAAACTATGAATTAATCCAGACAGTATAAATGAAGAATAAGTGGTACATAAAAGGCTGATTCATCAATGTGCGCATTTAATGGATGACTGCAAACTAACAATAAACCCGAATCAACGAGTGAACCAGTTGCCTATGAACTCCAAAAGACAAACTGCCAAAAAATTTTCTGGCATAGAAGCTTGGCATCGATTTCAAGCGAAGAACACAGTTAATGATATCTCTCTTTAATTTTTTCGTGCTAGCATTCTTACTCTTTGTACTGACTCTATTTATTTTACTGCTGGCTTAATGTATCTCAGGTATTGTACTCTTAATGCTTCAAGGCTCTATTTGGGTCATCTCATTCTTCTTCCCTAAGAATGTCTTGAACATCGTAATAAATAAATAAATAAGCTACAAGTAAAGAAGAAGAAAGTTGCATTGAATGTCAGTTGCGAATGTTCCCAAAGGGTCTCTCACCTGGGCTCAGTTGTGAAGCAATTAGCAAAGGACCGTGCTTCAGCATCACGACCACTTCGTAATTCATCAGAGGCACATCATGAGTAATTCATGGAAGACCGAGCGGTGTTGCGCACAGCACACACACACACTGCCCCACGCTAAGCGTATCATAGGAATAAAGGGTAGAAGCAACGGAATAATTCAGAAAGTGAAGAAAGATCGGTGAACGCGAGTTGATGGAAATTTCTTCAATGACTCTTCTTTTATCGATTTTCAAACTTGCTGCCTTCTTTGTCTTCCTGTTATCACACCTTACTCCCCACAATTGTGAATCCAGCTAGATGATTGAAGACCTCATACAAATTGAATATTTTTACTGTCAAATAGAAAAAAGTCCTAAATCTTAATTTCCTAAGATTTAATTCGCTTCGAAGCTACAGTAGCGGCCAAAAATCTATTAACACTCGGCCGCGCAGAAATTTTCACCCTTCTTTGACCAGCAGCCCACGAAAGAGTTCAGAATTTTCGAGGAAGCTGTGCACAGTTTCTTATAGAGCAAATCTCCCTCTTTCATACAATGTAAAAAAATTTCTAGATGTGATGAATCTAAAGAAATATAAAAGGTTTTTGAGACATACATTTTTCTTCACTCAAAAATTGACTTTGGTGACTCGTAATTTTTCCGCAAACAGCTGTGAGAAAAAAACTAAATAAACTTTCAGGCAGTGCGCACAATTTTCATTCAGACGGTGTATTTTGTTTTCAAGGTTTCTTTACAAATCCAGGATTACAGTCTTTTTAGTGAACTATTTGGTATTTCACCAATTTTGCATTGAGGGAGCTAGATATTATGAGCATTGTGTTTCCTATGCATTATTGCCTTTATGCAGTGACTTTCAGCAGAATACCTCGTAAACGCAAGATGACAGGAATTTTTGAACAAATCTCCAGCAGGCAGTGTGGTGCCAAATTATGGGTTCGCGCCAAATTTCCCTGATAGCTCACCAAGAGCGCGCTTTCAAAGACAGAAAATACAAGCATCGTATTCCACATAATTTGCTACAATCATGAAAAAAATTTTGAACGAGGTATCTCGTCTACGCCGGAAGCCATGAATTTTTAAAAAATTTTCAACTAGTGGAGTAGCAAGACTATGAGTCCGCTCAGAATTTAGGTGGTAGTACACTAACAGCGCGATCTCGAGGGTGGGAAAGAACACCATAGCATTTTACGTGTCAGCCTACCTTCACGAAAAAATTCCGAGCAGGATTACTTGTTAGCGCAGGACGCCATAAATTTTCAAAAAATAACACCAAGTGGCGATGATGACAGCTTATGGTAGCTTTCGCGAATCGCGGTCTATTAAAGAAGAAACTTCTCAATTATTTTCTGTTTTGCACATCGCTTGTCTGCGTACATCTTCTACAACTATTAAGTACACTACTGTTGAATTACTGATGACATTTATCTTGAGCACTGTCAATCAGGTGTAAAAATTGGTCAGTCGTAGAGGTGCATGGCGCAATCCACACCAATGATGTGTCGTAAGATCTGCTTCTAATGTGCTTTCGTATGGCTTATAACCTATCTTTGGATCTCTACTATCAGTGAACTTATGGCTCCTCAAACAGTGAGCACATTTTTTGAGACACCCTGTAGTGTTGCATTTCTTCGTGAGTTTTCACTTTGAAATTGTCTGTAATTCTGGATTTGTAGAGAATCGTTGGAAACAAAATACACATTTTGAAAGAGAATTGTTTGCACTGCCTAGAAATTAACTTAGTTTTTTTCTCACAGCTGTTCGCAGAAAAATTACAAGTCACGAAAGTAAATTTTTGAGTGAAGAAAAATGTATGTGTATGTGTGTCTATGTATCTTATATTTCTTCAGATTCAGCACATCTAAAAATTTCTTGTACACTGTTTGAAAGAGGGAGAATTACTCTGTTAGAAACTGTGCACAGCTTCCTCGAAAGTTCCGAACTCTATCGTGGGCTGCTGGTCAAAGAAGGGTGAAAATTTCTGCGCGGCCGAGTGTTAATAGATTTTTGGCCGCTACTGTATGTGTATTCACCACATACATAGAAAACTAAATTTCCGTGGATTTTTTTTTTGGTTAATAAACTGAACGTGGTTAAACGAATAAATTTATTTATTTATTTATTTATTTATTTATTTATTTATTTATTTATTTATTTATTAAAACAATGTACATTATTTATTGAAAACAATGTACAATCTAAAAACTTGCGCACCAAACGAGATTTAAGTGGCATAACCTTCCAAACGTTCAAGATCTTACTTCTTCTGTGGCAGAATATCTACTGTTTTCTCATGACAGGACCTGAAATTTTGAAGCGCCAAGGACGTAATTTCCGGAATTTTGAGTAGTTTCCCTTGAACTGGGAAGCGGGAGGCAGGTACGCCCAGCCCTCAGCCGAAATGAGTTTGCGTAGATGTTTAGGCGGCCAGACACGGCCGAATGCCTATGAGGCGATGATGTCAGATCGGCCATGGGGACATTTTAGAGCAATTGAAAATGCGAGCACAAAGGACCTCCAAATGAGACGATTCCACTCAAGTAAAATTAAAAGAGCTGATGACCTTTTCAATAACGATCTCAAAATGTTAGAATAGTTTTCAAAAGGGCGGACGAACTTCTGAAAACGGACATCAGTGACCAACGCCCTGAACAAAACCCATCGACGAAGTTTCGACGACTTCCAGCCACTCCTAGAATTGCCAACCAAACGCTGAATACATTCCTCCATATACGCATTCAGCCTTGCAAAATAATACCTTGCACATGACGTCGAATTCATCTCCATTATTCAATGGAAATCAGCTCTTTCTAAACAGAGTGGAGTTTTCGAACCACAACGTCATTATCAGCTAGATATTACATGTCGATATTCCCCGAATCTTCTACAAGCGTCGCTTTACGCGAATACATTTCAACTGATGAATGGCTTCTGCCGTATAATCTCCTGAAGCATTGTTAGAGCAAATAACATTGTGACGCAGTGAATATCGTAAACTCCGCTCTTCCCCAACTTTTTCTGATGCGATTACTGAGAATGTTACTAATTATGAATATAACACATATGTTATATTGTACTAGCACACTCAAGACGGCGTCCGCACATATGTGTGGACAGTAAGGGGGCACGTGGGACGGTGTCCACACATATGAGGACAGGAGTGTTTCGCCCAGAACTCTTTGACGGCGACTTTTATTGATTGTTCTTTCGGAATCGTAGAGTATAAGGTTAAATCAGTACTAGGTTTGCGTCGGCACGAAAATGATGGTTTTTTTCAGAGATTCAGCAAGAAACCAAGAAAAACAGATTCAGAGATTCAGCAAGAAAAACAAGAGAAACAAAGATTCAGCAGGAACACTTCTTATCGTTGAAACACAATAAACAAACATATTTTTCACAACTCGAACAGCGCGTAACCCTTCTAACCGTTTTCTTTGCAGCATCTCTCCCCATGCTATCGCTCAGGCTTTTATAACATCCTGCACAGTTTTTCTGGACTCTTCCTGAATCGGCATCGACCTTCTCCAAAATTCTACTCCTGCGACTCTTGGTCGTCGTCCTATTTTCCGTGTCCAATAAATATTCGATCACCTCTTCCTTGATTTTGACCATACGCGCGCGCATGCCAAAGAGCCAGCCGGCCGTCACGCCCATTGCGCGCGAAAACCCCTTCGTCGTGACTGTGTTAAAGAAGAGAATCGCGTATGTGGGAAGATAGGCTTGCGGCTGAACATGACGAAGACGATGTTCATGAGGAATGGATACGTTTCTGATGCCCCATTTTCGCTCAACGGAACGAATATCTCTGAATGCCCCAGCCATGTGTACTTGGGCCGGAAGGTCAACATGACCAACGACTTGAGTCCAGAGCTGGGCAGGAGGAAACGAGCGGCTTGGGTCGCATTCTGTAACGTTAAAGAAGTGGTGAGGAAGACGAAGAACGTCCGACTCTGCGCCCATTTCTTCGACTCTACGGTTCTTCCTGCGTTGACGTACGCTTCAGAATCCTGGGCATTACGCAAGCAGGATGAACATGCGATTTGCATCGCGCAGCGAAGGATAGAGAGAAGGGTGCCCAGAGTGACTCGCTTCACCCAGGCGCTCCGAGCTCCGAGCTACGAGCGCGACAGTCGAAGATCAGAGACGCCGTCGCATGGGACAAGTTGTAGACGATCAGATGGGACGAACACGTAATGCGATTTCATGACGGCCGTTGGACGAGAGCCGTTACTGACTGGATTCCACGGGACGTCAGAAGAACATCAGGTCATGTGCTGTTCGGACTTCTTCGTCAAATCCCTGAACGATCGATTCGTTGCTCATCGTGTTCCTCGAGCCAGCAGGACCCACTGATCTACCATGGCACGCGACAGGGACGAATGGATACTTTACTGGCGCCCACTCGAACAAATCGATGATCAACGGGAGGACAGATGATATAAGTGATAGAAGAAAACTCCTCTTCCAAATGTGTCAACTTCGCATTGTAATGAGAATTAGAGAATTTGCAGGATTTAATGGTATAACAAGGTGAGGGAAATGAGGTAATGAAATTGCTATCCGTTAAGACAAAAACGAAGCCTGATATGTGAGTTCTTGAGGCAGCCATCTTCCTGGAGTTATTGTGGCGGAAACTAACTGCACGTACGCTTTTCGAGGAAATATAACGAAAAATCGAAATCAGAAAGACCAAAGAGAATGTGCTAGCGCTCTCACAAAAAATCGAATGGAATTCCCAGCGCTCTCACAAAAAATCGAATGGGATATGTGCACCCTGCAGCTGGTTTTACTGCAAACAAAACAAAGTGAAAATAAGAAAAAAGAAGGAAACGATGCTTCTTGACAAATTGTGGTACGCGGTGTACCTACGGTAAGAAATTCTCACGAAACTAGCCTACAAGTTGCACAAAGAGGACGACCGATAGGAGCGCGACATCCCAGGAGAACCGTTCCTGAACGAGACGACAGCGCGAATATCTCAACAACAACGCATTTTCAATGCACGTCAAGTAGACGCTGTTCAGCTCGGAATTGCTCTATTATTCGAGCTGACAACGGCATTGTCGGCGGCTCATCCTTACCGCTGCTGTTATTGCGACATGCACTGCAAACTTCAAGCGTAAACTAAATCGAACTTTTTCAGAGACTCGCAACAGATATGAAGGTGAGACATTCAAGACTATAAGGTTTTTATTCAGTAAGTAGTAGACCAAGGTTAGTAACGCACCGTTATTCGGCTTACGTTTCGCCGTAACCGGCTTCGTCAGAGCCTAGAAGAAATCAAAGTTAACTCGTGAAATCACGCTGGGCTAGTGCTGGGGTTCGAGACTGCATTCGAAAAGCTGGACTTCATAATATGGTCCGCGTGGTTGAAATACCACCGAACAACCTGAAAGCCCAGCTTGTGAGGAATCGGCTTTACGAAACTGGCTGTCGAACTAGAAGATGTCTGGTTTTTCACTCGGGTACTGAGGGAGACTGCATGGTCTCAGGAGTGGTCTACCTCATAAAATGTTTAGCTTGCAACTGGGAATACATAGGTGAGACGGGTCGGCCTCTTGGGGATCGCATTAAAGAGCACCTGGGCACGCTGCGTAGATGCGACGTTAGGGAGCCACTGGGAGAGCACAGGTTGCGGTGCCATTACGGAGCAACGATTGAGGTGACTGTGACTATATTGTCACGGGAATCCGAAATCTCAGCGAGAAAAACTCTTGAAGCGCTGTGGATCACCGCTAGAAACCCGATTATTAACAGGAAAGAAGAACATATAGTGGTGACACAAGACCTGACTCCGTTCATTGACTTGTGCGGGCTCGATTCAAACAACAGCCACGGGCAGTGACACACCAGTAAAAAAGCGGCCCAAGGTTGACATCGCCTCCATCCAATCTCCACAGAAAACGGTACCGAGCGGATCACCTATTCACGGGTAGTGTCGTGCTGCTACTCTGCTGTGGCTGGGCTCTCTATCCCCTCAACTTTTGACTCATCGCTGTTTCTTGAAATAGATTTTGGACGCGTGATTTCACGAGTTAACTTTGATTTCTTCCAGGCTCTGACGAAGCCGGTTACGGCGAAACGTAAGCCGAATAACGGTGCGTTACTAACCTTGGTCTACTACTTACTGAATAAAAACCTTATCAACGGATCTATGCCAAGGTTCAAGGATAGTCGAACTTGGAGTATTCAAGACTATATTTCGCTTTCTTTGTAGATGATATTAGCGAAGCGATAATGGTTCGAACTTGGTAAGGTGTAAAATTTACTTCGGGATGTCTTTCAGATCCTCTACATTGATATAGTTACATTTTCTCGTTCCTTTTATAGTGGTTTCTAACTTCGTGTGGCTGCTCTATCCTCGCTAAAAATGAAAATGTATAGTTGGGAGGAGCTGTAGTAGTTATGGTGGAAGATTTTCATGGATCACTCAAGAGGAAAGATCATTATAGACATAGATATGGGAAACACATGACAACAAAGATTGTTCAATATGTCCTCCTCTGTGGTATGTGTAGTCAAATATCTAGTTCGAAGCATCAGTGACAATACCCATAGAATCACAGGCTACCCTAATTACACCTCCTCCTATCCTGAGAGGAAAATATCATAAAATTTGCTTACGAAGCAATGGAACTTTTTCAGCACTCCTGTGCATTTATGGAACTTGAGAAGTCCGTGAAGCACTAGCCATACAGAAGACGTGCAACCGTGTTTCAGCGTGAAGCCGAAAAGAATAGTAAGCGGAGAGGAGCGAAAAAGAAAGAGGAGGAAGGAAGAAGGAGGAATAATGAAGCTCCGTATTGATACTGTGGCGATGTTTTGAAAGTCTACGCATAGCAATGTGGTTTATTTTTACTGTGAACCACTGTTTGACCCGAATGAGGCATGTAATTTATGATTTCCGCCTTGTTTGGTCCAACCAGTTTATTTTTTATTCCACAAGGTTTTTATCCCGATCAATTACGGGATACGTCTTGCACGACAGTCGCTCCGTTTTCTTTCTCCTTGGTGCTGCTCCCGCATTTGTTGAGGTGCCACACTGCCATCTTGTCTCAATCCTTGTGGGGTGGTCATATCGTCCTCGATCGCAGGTTCTTGAGCACCACTTCCTTGCATGCGACCATCGATCCGTCTTGTAATCGTGACAGTTTTCCTCCATCAGCCGACCTGTCACACGGGCCTGACGCTGGTACCGACGCCCTTTTCAGCTATTTCCAAGCTGGCAAGGGTTTCTTTGGGACGGGATTGAACCCTGATCATCGAGATCTTGAGCCTAAGCTCTTAACCTCTCGGCATCCCGCCCCTTGGTCCAACCAGTGGGCCGCACCAAAAAGAATTTACATTGTTCTGATTCCCGTTCTGTGCTCAGTAAAACCACGTAGGTTCCGATGAGAACCTTTAGGGCGTGCCCACTGGGCTCTATTCTATGTAAAAAGATGTGCCGAGCAGAGCTAAATGTACTCGCCGTGCTTCGTTAACTGCGAACGCGATGGACCGACTACGGCCATAGGAATGTCTTTTTCCGAGAACAAATCTGATGCGATTGCCCACGAACATTCTGTGCTCTGGTGCTCCAAGGATGCCGTGCTTCCCAGCCCGTCGCATCGACACGAAAGGATGGATAAAAACGCGAGTGCAAACCTAGCACAAGAATTCTCCTTAATTTTCGCCGCAGCTCAGACTGAGGGTTTAGCTCTGTCAGGAGAAAACAGGACTGAAATTCCGTTTTTTAAAGGAGTTTGAATGGGAAATTGACCGTTGACGAGCCAAAACGGGATAAAAACAAGTGAAAATTTTAGCACGTCGAGTCATGAGTAATCGGACATTTTCGAACATTTGCTTGTGTTCGGATTCAAGATGAAATCTCCAGTCAATGAGGGCACCTATAAAAACGAGTAAGGCATCATTCGATAGAGGAAGAAAAGCACTACAAGACTTCCCTTTGCATTAACTTTGGTAATGTTGACCACTGTTACAACGGTTCCGGAATCCATTCAATTCAAATAGCGTATTCGTAATGTCATTCTTTTTTCTCCCTATCTGATCACTATTTCAACCAAACTAAACCCTTTGAAACGCTCTGACCAGTTTATAAAGAAAGTGCTTCTGTTTGATACACCGTCTACTCCTGTTTGTCGAAGTTGTGTATTTGCTGCTGCAGCATATAGGGCAAAAAGAAGCCAGGACGACCAACAGAGTTGGGTCTGGACGTGCTAAGGTCCGAGGAGGAGACAGAAGCATACCAGAAACTCCTAGTGCACCTCAGTCATCCGATATCCATAGGTAAATGCCAGTAGGTAAGGCTGGGAAACTTGGTAGATGGATACCTCATGCGCTGACACAACGAGGCATGGATCACAGGGTAGACGCGGCAGTTTCGCTTTTCATACTGATACGCAGGAATGTTTGACTGAACAACCTAATCACTGGCGATGGAGGAGACGTGGATGCTCTACTCTACCCATCAACGCCATGTCCAGTTGGTCGCCAAAGGCAGAAAGGTAGAAGGCATTCCAAAACCTAGCAGGCAAAAGGGTGATAATGTGCAATTCCATAGCAACTGTAACAGAGAGGAATTTTCCCTAAACAAATGTAACTACCCGTTTTGTAATTCTTCTCCACTTCATCGATTGGTTCCTAACATGTTTTGATAGGTGCCCTCATGGTCAGAAAACGTTTTTAACCGGAGCACATGCTGAAATGTCCGAATACGTATGACTCGACCTAATACAATCGCAAACGTAGCCGTAAATCCATTTCCTGAGTTTCGCACCAAAACTTGACAAAATCTCGACAAAATTTTCAGCAGTCTTACGATTAGTCGGCGTTCGGAATCAAATTCGACTTCCCTATTCATTTAATTTCACAGAAAAATCAGCGGAAATTTAGCTCCACGTGTTGCCTCTACGAACTCTACCTTCTAATAGTAAGATAGCTTCACTGTTATTTTCATCTAAAACCTAAAAACATAGATCATCGTCGAAACATCACGCCTGGACAAGAAAGCCAAAGATAGAGGAAGACAGATAAATAAATAAATAAATACATAAATAAACAAATAACGACAGAAACAAACAAGAAGACGGAATTCATTGGAAGCCAAACGTGAACAGTGCCCACACACATTCTTTTCCTACCGATGTGGACTTATAGATTTCAACTAGGAAAGATAGCAAATAGCCCTCATAGATTTCAACCAGGGAAGATAGCAAATAGGCCTCTTCAAAAATGATACTATTCTTCATTCAGTTCATGAACCGCATGTGACTGATTAATCTCGATAAACAAGATACGATGGAGAATGACATCTGATCTTTGCAAACCAGATAAATGGTAACTTTTGACCTAGCCCAGCAACGTACACCAGACCACTGCGAGCTGACGTCTTCCACCGCTAGGTTGAGGCACCTCCTACGCGCTGGCAGCTTCTTTCGGCCGCTGCCGCCAGAATGAAATACGACTCCCATCTCTACGTCATAAGAGGGTCCGTAGAAGGAAGAAGTATTATATAACCCGAAAGAATATGAAGACCAGCAGCAACCTTTTCATTCGGGCACAGAAGGAGATGAACGACTAAATGAAGACGAAAAACACACGGAACACTTCAACAAATTGATACCTGGGCGTGAGTACATGCCAACAGATAAGAGTTGAAGTAAGGTAAACGGAAAAGGTAGAGAGTCGGTGTTGATCAGTCCCCTAAGAATGTGCCGTAGCGCTCGCGCTCCATTCAGAATCGTGGAGGCATGGTGAATGCGTATTTGGCCTACCCAATGACGGTCCAGCCGCTATATAAAGTTAGCGCCTTTGATTTCCCAGACAAGTATGGTACCAATTTACACTACCCCGGAGGGATGGAAGGCCTGCTTAGCCCGGTGGGAGAGGGATCGATCGCTCGGCCATGCCGGTATCAGGAGACCGCTTACCACCGCGTCACGGCGGCCCATGATTTTGGTAACCCATACAATTTCTTCCGATCAATTCGTCCCGTACTAACAATAAAATTATAATTTCTCACTGAAAGTTCCGTAAATGATCTTGCTCTGCGAAAACAGACGCCTGTTGGCATGTACCGACCAAAACGGATGTCAGATCTTCTGCATTCCTACCTTGTTAGTTTTCTTCATTTAAATAGAGATAAAATCAATACAGATCAATGGAGGTCATTCATTTGGATTCTACGGACCTACTGAAGTGGTTGAAAGAAAGAAGTTTCAGCCCCAATTTTATATTCAAACGGTTTCAGCCCCAATTTTATATTCAAACGTGAACCATAAAGGGTACGTAGACGACGTCAAATCTCGCCATCATTGTCTAAAAGCTCAGAAACGCGCACGGACAATAGAGCAGCTGTGCTAACTGCCGGGCACCAAGGAAAAAACGCGCCACCTTTTTCCTGAGGCTAGAAGGGCTGCAAAGTGCTGCTCGACAACTATTACCTGAAGGTGAGGAACTTCATATGGGAAATGCCATAATTAGAAAAGAAAATGTTTCTAGAAAGTATGTGGGAAAGTGTGTTTTTTGAAGCAGATTAACGAAAAAGAATCATATTTGATAATTGGAACATACCAAATGTTTGTTCAGTGTGGGGAATACATTGCGCAATTTAACATACAATTGGACTTTCTTCACACATCAGAATTGGATTTTTTATAACTTAGTATGATTCAAAATAGACTTTCCTACTTTTTGCTTGAGAACAAACAAACACAAACTACAACTATAAAAATAACTAGAAAATAATAACACACTACAGAAATGGTTGGTACGTGAATACGAACCATGAAAATCGAGAAAAGCGACCAAACAATGTAGGCATTTTGGTTACTACTAGTTCATTTGTTCTTCTTTTTTGATTAGAACTTTTATTTTCAGTAACATTTGTCGTAAGAGATAGAGCCGAAAAGCAAAAATAGTTGCATTGCGTGGGAAGTTAGAAGGATGACCCATCTTGACGCATTATGTTCTTTGTAAGATTCATACGTTACACCGTCTGTTTCTTTTCGTGATTTGAAACACGTCTGAGAAAAATGAAAATAAAATCGAAACAACGAAACTCCATCGCTTCTGACTTTTGTTATCTTCAAAATTATATTCATGGCAGCAAATCGTAATTCCTGTGTTTCTTGTTATGCGATTTGAAATGCCCACCATGTGCAGTTGCTCTTCGAGTTCTTTCTTTTCAGTCCCGATCATAACGACCTACATACATACATGAGCGCGGTGATTTAAAATTATTCTTCCCATCAATTATGAGGGAAATACTACCTGAGATATAACAAAATCACAACGACTTGAAATAATAATGATCAGTGCAAGGAAGCAAGGACAAACGAAGTCCCTAGGGTAATGATTTCCGCCGGGAAATTGAAAAACGTCTGCGTCAAGCAAAAAAATGCAGCTCGGAAGGTAATTTTGCATAGCGAACATCGCTATACCTAGACTGAGGACCTCGACTATTTCACGATATCGATTATAGAGGATATCCTTATATAATCCTAAGTAACCCGTTAAGCTTAGGTTCATTTCATTTTTTCTTTTTTTTCCAATGGAATTTTCCTGTTGATTTCACCACTAACCATCTTTTAGTACGTCTGGGAGAAGGCGTAAATAATCAAGTAAATATATAAGTAATAGAAGACATAATAGACGATATTACATAATAGAATAATTAGAGATCTCAGCGGTCTGAGAGAAAGCTAAAGACGGTTATGCGTGCAAACCCGACATCGCACATTTTTCTCATGTACTTAAAATTTGCAGAAATTTCTGCTAGAAAAAACTCGTGGTAAAATCTTCAGCAGGTTCGAGGGACTTGCAAACTTCTACGCGGCTGTGACTCAAATAACTCAAAACTCGGAACTAGAAAAAAAGCAGTAAATAAAAGCTAAAGCGACAAAACCAGAAGAAAAAGAAAAGAGAAAAATCTCTGAATGTAACCTCTAGTTGCATTGCGTGGGAAGTTAGAAGGACAAGAAGCAGATTACATACATAGGCACGAAATAAGTGGGTCTTATAGGAGTTTTGTCTGAGGCGGAACTCAAATGAGGCGCACCATCTGGTGGCTGACCCATCTTGACGCGTTATGTTCTTTGTAAGATTCATACGTTACACCGTCTGTTTCTCTTCGTGATTTGAAATACGTCTGATAAAAATGAAAATAAAATCGAAACAACGAAACTTCATCGCTTCTGACTTTTGTTATCTTCAAAATTATATTCATGGCAGCAAAACGTAATTCCTGTGTTTCTTGTTATGCGATTTGAAATGCCCACCATGTGCAGTTACTCTTCGAGTTCATTCTTTTCAGTCCCGATCATAACGACCTACATACATACATGAGCGCGGTGATTTAAAATTATTCTTCCCATCAATTATGAGGGAAATACTACCTGAGATATAACAAAATCACAACGACTTGAAATAATAATGATCAGTGCAAGGAAGCAAGGACAAACGAAGTCCCTAGGGTAATGATTTCCGCCGGGAAATTGAAAAACGTCTGCGTCAAGCAAAAAAATGCAGCTCGGAAGGTAATTTTGTATAGCGAACATCGCTATACCTAGACTGAGGACCTCGACTATTTCACGATATCGATTATAGAGGATATCCTTATATAATCCTAAGTAACCCGTTAAGCTTAGGTTCATTTCATTTTTTCTTTTCTTTCCAAAGGAATTTTCCTGTTGATTTCACCACTAACCATCTTTTAGTACGTCTGGGAGAAGGCGTAAATAATCAAATAAATATATAAGTAACAGAAGACATAATAGACGATATTACATAATAGAATAATTAGAGATCTCAGCGGTCTGAGAGAAAGCTAAAGACGGTTATGCGTACAAACCCGACATCGCACATTTTTCTCATGTACTTAAAATTTGCAGAAATTTCTGCTAGAAAAAACTCGTGATGAAATCTTCACCAGGTTCGAGGGACTTACAAACTTCTACGCGGCTGTGACTCAAATACTCAAAACTCGGAACTAGAAAAAAAGCAGTAAATAAAAGCTAAAGCGACAGAACCAGAATAAAAAGAAAAGAGAAAAATCTCTGAATGTAACCTCTCCACATTCGTATTCGGAACGTTTGTAGGTTTCCCACCTTAAGATTCAGAACAGAATTTCAGTGGCCTCACAACATCAAAAAAAGAATTCAACTGGAAACGGAGAGGAAGGAAAACGTTAAGACAAAACAAACATAATTCCTTAACAATTTCTGTCTCGCTCAATATTTATTTATTTAGATACCCATTTAAATGAATTAATGAATATTATACGAACGTGTGAAGGTAAAAGGTAAAGATGAGGTGATGCGCGCTCAATAGTCCTTGAAGGATACGCCACGAATTCGGCTCAGAATCAGAATCGGAGCGATGAGTGTCTGGTCATTCCGTTGGCGATTAAAAAAGAAAAGAAACAGGAAATAATTGCTCCACAATGAAGAACAAGGGTAGAGGAGGCGAAGCGAGAACGGCGAACCATGTGCTCTCATTGCCGTCGACAAGGCGTTCGCCACGAAACCATAGTAGCATAAACTTTGGCGCTAGACTGGGAAAAGTTGCGATGTAAGTGTCTGTATCGCTAATTTCAACCATTTCCGAGGTCTTCCCGCGACAAATTTCGAACAATTATGTGGAGCTTATGCGGGTGAACAGAACGGAGTCTTCAGACAACTATCGTGTGGCTTCATCATTATGTTTGTACCGAAGCTGACGGCGGCGGATGTCCGTCAGCGATGTCACACCGTCGGAGCATCGAAGCGATGCAGCAGTTGATAATTGAAAACGCGACAGGAATTCATTAAGTTCTTTCAATCACACGCCGGCGACATGCGACGGGCGCCGGCCGGCCAGCTGCCTGCCTGCCTCCGGACATCGTTTGTCGGACTTCTCCGTCCGTCCGTCCGACCGTTCGCTAACTCGTCCACCGGTGGGACCCGCTAATAGTACGGGGGTGGAGGACGATGAGCTGATGGGGGACGACGACGGGTCGGAGTAGTACATGCGAAGCACGCTGGGATTATCGAGTGTGAAAACGAGCGTAAGCGTGATCAATAGCGTCTCTCGGCCAAGCTCACACTCACTAGGCACACTCACACACACACACACGCCAAGCCGAAGAGCAAAGGACACCGCCTAGGGGGCCTACCCCCACCCCTCAGGGGCCCATCGACACAAGACACAGGTGGGCGGTGCCGGTGCATAGACAAGTATATTACCTGTCAGGTAGAGTCGAGCCATGCACTCGACACGCGTTTCCGACGGTGCAGGATGAAAAGAATTTCGAAGCGGCGCAGATTCCTTTTCCGAATACAAATAGGAGCTGTTCGATGACCAGAGGAAGAGAGAATTGGGAGCATTAGGATGAAAATGTGAAAGGTGAAGGTTAGGTCAATACTTCTGTTATTATAACATCGTTAAATTAGGTACGTATTTTGGGTAAGACTTCCTCGAGCATCATAACCGTCCTTTCTAAGAATAAATATGATATAACAATGATATTTCTGCTAGCAACGCAGGTTGCTATATCCAGCTTTATTCCGGCATGCGAAGCAGCGTACCTGTCTTTGTTAGAACCTCGAATAAATAGGCCGAAATCAGGTGGTTGGAACAGATCAATCTTCTGCGCCGTGAATTTATCTTCCGTCCGGGATCGTAGAGGTCTGGTGAATGCGTATTTGGCATACCAAAAGACTTGGAGGAGCTGACTGCTTTACAAGTCAGTGCCCTCACCGAACCAGAAAAGACAGGCGGCAGTTCATTCAACCCGGTGAGTGGAACTTGGTTAGCCTTGCAAGGATTGATCGCTCGACCGTGCGGGTGAAACTTGCTTCACATACCGGTGCACCTTGCAAACTTATTGAAGCGAAAAGAGAATGGAAAAGTTTAAATTTAGTGAGAAGAGCAAATCGAAAGCTTCAGAACAGGGAACTCGTAACCCGTTTTTCACATTTTGTAGCTATCCTTATTGAGGAATACCATTTTTTATCGTAAAATATCAATGCAACATTTCTTTATCATTAGTATGATAGGATCAACTTTAGGGTACTTTTCTAATTAAACGGTGTTTAGACAATTGCGTAGAGGCAAATGAAAGAGTCTTTAGAAATTTGGCATGATTGAATAGAAGCTGAAAACTCTCCACAGGTCATCGGCCAAATATAACCCACAGCGTAACCTTGTGGGTTGATTATGATCCTACTACTCCTAAGTCTACCATTCTAACCTCCTCCTGCTTTATGTCTTACTTTTCTTGTCTTCTTACACTCCACAATCGACTTTCCATTAATCTTTGAATGATTAACTAAGCAGCTTTTGGTGTTTATAGCATAGCCGGCAAAAATGATGTAGGATTTCATGGCTGACGTCCCGGCTTATTCGTTTTTGATCGAGCTCAGAAATTCGAAACACCTACCAGAGTTCCCCCTTGAGTTCCCATGCACGGTTGTTGATACACAACCAATTTCAGAACGAATATTAGTTTTACGGAAGTAGCCAGTAATTTAGATTGAATGAAATATTAGATAAGAATGTCTCAAAACGGCTCCCTAGGCGCAATCCAGATGCACCCTGTGAGTATGCACTCAGGAATCGAATCTGTAGTTCCACCGTCTGAAGACTTTACCCATTGGGTCTCACAAGAGCGGTCGGTGAACTTTGCCCGACGATTCTCTACAAGAGCTATACGGTCTTGTACGGCATGGAACGTAGATCCTTTCACCTGTCTCTTGTAAGGCATGGAACGTAGATCACAAAAATGTATTTTTTTTTCGCAAAATGGCTATGTGTAGTCCGCAATGGCAAAAAACTGTGACTGAAGGTCACGAGTTCGGCCTTTTTGCTGCGTTTCCCAAAGTCCCAAATAACCTCTGGACCAAATTTAGTTGAAATCGATGATTTCGACCAAGTATCTTCTACTTACCCTCACCTACCAAGAACAGATCAAAAGACCAGCCGACGAATTCCTCATTTTTCTACGCCTAAAGATGCTTAAATTTTTGAGTGACTCCTGGCACGTAGTCATACGTTGTTCTCTGGTTATATGGCGACAAACTGAACGACAAGTGAAATACCAAATTGTGCCTTCGCAAATTGTACTCTAAAAACTCCGGATTGTGGCTGTTATATAATTAAAGACTAAAGGCTCAGAAAGAATATATGTACACTGTAAAAACCTCAACCTCCCGTCAATATCCGCAAAATAGGACAGATCACCGACACTCCCTACGTGAGAGAACAAGCATATTGATACTAAACATGCATCGGGAAACACTGCCTTGAAGCACTTGAACTTCGATGCTTAGCTTATTTTATCATAGAAATCTTATGCAATCCACATTCGAGTCTGAATTGCGGCTGTTCTACCCCTCTTTTTTGACAGAATGAAGCTGAAGAGAATAGTTGCGGTCTCTGAACGATTGCACTTCCGTAATTACTCATGAACATGAGAACGCCACCCGCCTAGCATTTTTCGATGTTCAATTTATGATCAGTCTACGTAGGCCGACATTTATGTGTAATATAATTAGAACACAAAAACACAGTATCATCGTATTTCCCATCTTAGCTCTCATTAGCTAGCCCTTATCAAGGCAACTGACTTCAATATTATCAAACATCCAGAAACAAAAAAGGTAAGGTAAAGGTAACGGTGCCGGCGTTGATCAGCTTTCTAGGGACGAGCCGCCGCATTCATGTCCCATTCAGAATCGTAGAGGCATGGTGAAAACGTACATGGTGCAGTGTTTGTGTCTTTACCCTCCCAGACAAGTCTGGCTCCAATTTACCCGACCCCGAAGGGATGGAAGGGTTGATCAGCCTGGGCGAAGATCGATCGTTCTAACGTGCGGGCGTCAATAGCGCCTCTCACCACTGCACCACGCGCGCCCTGTCCATCCAAAAATATGTAGAGCGAAATCAGTGAAAACGGAAATTCGTTTTTGATCTCGGACTTTTTCAAATTCGCGAGAGACTACAGCACAAAATAGGATTACATGGGATGACAACGCTTGCGTATAATACGATTTCATTCTTTTCCGGGTAGTGAAGGATGGATTGTGCTCTCTGAGCAACAGCTGCTTCGAACCACAAAAAAATTACTGAGACCGGGCAGGTACGGACATGAGAAGAAAGCGAAAAAAAGACGGCAGGAATTTTTTTCGTTGAATTGTCAACAAAAGAGAACTTTACACTCAGAGACGTCTTCAGTACAGCTGTTGAGCATCACCGCAGAGGGCACTAAAAGCCGATTAAGACCCAGCAGTACACGAAAAGGCAACATATGTATCTTATCATGATAAAAGACACTTGCGCATGAGGTTCAAAACCAGTGGTCTTATATCAGAGGACGCTTAATCCAAGTATGTGGAGCTTCATTCTTTACTCCTCCGTTAGCCAAGACGGCGACATAAGATTACCTATGGGAGTTACCTTGTGAGAATCACTTCACTGAAAATGAAAATGCCCCCTAAAAGCTCTTCATTGTTTGATTGACAGCAACTATGAACATTGTCCATAAATTTTGATAGTAATAAGAACGATTCTGCCACCAAGAATTGCTTAAAAGAACGAAATTTTATCATTAACAATTTCAACATACATATATTGCGGTGACCCGAAAGTTCGTGTGCATTTCAGATTCTGACTTCCTCTGTTCACAGCTCTCTAAAAACAAATGAATGACCAATAAGAATAGCATGGTTAAGCGCAATTCTCTAACGGATGACTGGCAATAAACTCTGGGTAACCGCGATACCCTAACTGAATAAAGGAACTAAGAATCTGAAATGCACACGAACTTTTGGGTCACCCTAATAGCTTATCTGTATCCTCGATCTAAGGCTACATAGATCTACAACCTCTTTGACTCTTGGACACGCTGCTAACTCAGTTCTTTAACAACATAAGACTCATGCATTTTAAATGAGGAATTGTTATTTATTTATTCATTTATTCATTTATTTGTTTATTTATTTAGTTGTTTATTTAGTCAATAATTTATTTATTTACGACGTTATCTATCTACGTCTACAAACTGAGCTTTCTTTCACTAGCCAACTGAGCTTTTTTCAAAGTTCCGTGCTCTTCAGTTTTCGCAGCGTTGCTTGTGGTGCTAACTATTTTTACTTTTAGCACGCCGGGTGGTAAACAGTAAATACGTGAATAACACCTCTTCATTTAACATGTATAGATCGGCTGCATACATTGAAGAATTGAGCTAATTACGGGTCCAAATGTTAGGCGGCTGACGTTTTTAGTTGGCTTACACAGCAGCTAAACGGAACTCCAAGTAAACAGCTTCCACGTTGCATTACTTACTAGCTAAACTAAAAACGACCGCTCGAGCGGTGGAAAGGTCTGAAAACAACGAGCAGTTTGAAATGTTAGACTGTCAATGAAACATTTCCCCTATCAGTCTCAAAAGTCGTAGTCATAGTTGTCACAAAATTCTTCAAAGGAAGCCAAAAGTGCGTTTCGGCAACATACTTTCTATTTAAATATTTGTCAAGGAAAGGAAATGAAATGGAAGGTGAATTGATGTACGCCATTGACAGTTCTTCATTGTTATTGTCGTTTTGTTCAACATATCATGCTTTCATTCCGGGTGGTACAATACTAAGAGGCACTACTGACACCCACACGGTCGAGTGATCGATCCCCGTCCGGGCTAAGCAAGCCTTCCATAGCTCCTGGCTAAATGGCACCAGACTTGTCTGGCAAGGTGAATACACTGACCTGATATAGTTGTCGCAACCCCCCCCCAGTCATTGAACAGGCGAAATACGCATTCAACATGCCTCAACGATTCTGAATTGAACACAAATGGGCTGGAGATTCCTTCGGAGACTTATCAATACCGACACGTTCACCGTTTCGTTCATCATTGTTTCGAGCGACTAGCTTATGTAGAATGCCAGCCATTCAGCGGCCTGGCGGCCGACAAATGGCTGCCAAATACACCATAAATAAAAACAAAAACTAACCACTAATAGACTGAAATAAAGAATTGAAGTAAAAGAAAAAAGTGTCAAAATAAAACGATGAGCAACTAGCAGAAGACGGCGACGGGGAGTACGGTAACGGGCAATCGCGGCGGGGCCCATATGAACCACCCATTACAAACATCGCGGTCTCGCTTATTATATAGTAGGATACAAATAAATAAATAAATAAATAAATAAATAAATAAATATCATCATATTAATGATATCAATCATTCACCAGGCTTTCAACTTCAACAGTCAACTTGCGTACTCGGATATATGTATAAATAGTCCGCTGTTGTTATAAATAGTATATTTCATTATTCACACTGTACACCACTAATGCACTATTTATAACAATAGCAGACTATTTATACATCCGAGTGAACAAGTTGAGACTATTGAAAGCCTGGTGAATGATTTCAATTATCAGAAAGGTTGGTGAGGGAGAAAATGAGCGGTGCGGGCGGTGTGAGCCGGAGAGTGAGTGACGGCTGCGGTGCCGTGCGGACTAAGTGGATATCTCGTTATGGCCGACTGCAGCAGCAGGGGCATGGCCCGCGGCTCATCACCGCGTAACCATCAAAACCGCCATCGCCATCAAATGGCTGTTTCCGGAAGGAAAGATTAAGCAAATTGAACCAGAAACACGCATCTCATTGCGATTAATCCGTATCTTTGAAGGAGCTATTCCGCGGTAGCTGATTAGATTGGCTAATACGCTGCTAAATCTCACTGCTCGTCACGACTAGCAGCGATCATACACATTTGAAAAACACTTCATTAAACTGCACTTGACAAGGTCATGCCCTGAAGATTACCTACAAGACCTGTACCGCTTTGTATGGCATCGAGGTGAGATAACAACAATGTGGAATTTACTGTGAGCCAGGAACTGGTCCTAAAAGGCAAAATATCAACGCCCGTCTAGCCCTTGCCAAAAGGTCGTCTGTATCATAAGCTCCCTCCGGCAATGCCTGCTTGGCGAAGTGGCTAGCGAAGAATATTCGCAGTACGGGGGGTCAGAAGTTCATTTATTTTGTTGTGAAAGCAAAATAGAACTCGTCACTCACATTATGATCGGCGTTGCTCAGAACTGCACTGCTGCAAGATATTACTGAATCAAAAAATTTGAAAAATATCTAATATGTTTCAGAATGTTCAGAATTTCAAAATTATTTTCTTCTCCTTTAAAGGCCTTAAAAGCTGCGAAATTACTCCGTATGTCAGCCTGCTCACCGCTAGACGAGATTTGCAGCAAAGGCGATCCGCTGCCCATCTGCAATCTGCCCCAGTGACAGATTGCTGAGCACTAGATGCTCCATCCATTCTCTTCGTTTTGCGGTCTTCACCGCTGCTCTGCTCCCCGGCTGTTTCTCGTAAAAAAGCACTACCGCTAGAAAAACATGGAAATGCCTTAAGATTATGTAGTGCAGATTGTTGAGGGCGCAGCGTGTTAGATAATTTCAAATATCACTGAGGAGGAAAATTAATAGAAAGGTGTTGTGCTGCTGTGCCGAGCGACGGTAATAGCTGGATCGAAAGTTCACCTTTACGGGTTCTTTCCAGGCCGCGTACGGGTGATAGATAGAAACTTTCGCCTGCAACACCAAATTGAAGGAGTAGGAAATAAACCTTTAAATTTCCTAACTGCAGAAGATTTCTGAGAATTGGTTCAGGTGGTTAAACCTGAAAAATAGCGATCAAAAAACAGCAAGGAGTTGCAATTTCCAAGGGATTCCTGCGAAGATTTGGCGTACTCAAAAAGCAGTATAGGAGAATTCAGTAAGGACAAACGGAGATAATCCAGCACGTGAAAGCAGGTGCCCTTGAAAACAGAGTGAAAGTGGCGTCGATCCAACTATGTCGAAAAACTGGTAGGAAAACGAAGTTTTTGTACGGGAGCGTCACAAGCAACAATCGTTCCATCGCGGGAAAGTGGACATTTGCAATCACATGGCCTCGAAGGATTGCAATAATGAGACCAAATATAAAATTCCAAGTCTCCATGTTTACCAGCTTTGGAAGCAGCAACCATGAGACAACAAGACCTCAGAAGAGCAGCACGGACTGCTGCTTTATCCCTTCACTAGAGAAATGGCGTATAGAGAGAATCAATCATAACTGGAAGCTTTGCTGTATTGAAGACCATGGATAGCTCTATTCCGTTTACTTTAGAAATGGCGTATTCAAATAAAGTCTAGAGGAACAGTGTAAGGAGAGTCGCAAACAATCCAGTACGTGAAAGCAGGTGTTTAGAAAACAGTGTGAAATTTCATTGAATGTGAAAATGAAAATGTGAAAAAAAAACAGTTGTGCGAATCATTGTTTGTCTTGAAAATTTCCTAATGAATGAATGCACGGTTTTCTATAAAATGAGCACATAAAATGATGCACGATTCCGCGTTTCCTTTTCAACAGCCTATATCGTTATTAGGAGAAGCATCCGAACAATTAAAACCAAGGAAGAATTCAGTTCTTCATTCTGTAGGGAAACGAGATTGTCTGTCAGTTCCGCAGGGAACCAGACAATACAAATCGCAGGAAACAGGAAATGGAGCAACAAATCGGCAGTGCTTAGAGCGACCATTGGAGTCGCTCTGCGCCACTTTTCTTCTGGAGACGTTTATGTAGGGTTTTCTCAAGAGAACTCAGTGCAGCACTCGACGACTATTAAGCGGCGGCCAACAAACCACGAGATTCACATGGTCAGAGCAACATAAAAGCAGTCGCATTCCAACCTATCATGTGGCAGTTCAACAGGTCGCATGTACCTTGTAGAGGTAAAGGTGAAGGTGGTGGTAAAGGGCTCAGCTTCCTTTTTTTCTAGAGGACCAGCCAGAATATTCGTCCTCCGTTTGGAACCGTCGATGTACGGTGAATACGTATTTAACCTATGCTATGACATGTGGGGGCCAGCCGCTGTTCATATCAGAGTCTTTATATTCCCAGACAAATCTGGTACTAATTTGCTGGAGCCCGGAGGGATGGAGGATATGGTTAGCCCAAGCTAGGATCGATCGCTCGATCGTGCGGATGTTAGTAGCGCCCTTACCAGTGTATTGTGCAAGTCCGGCAAGAGAAACTAATTGACGAATAGAAAGAAATCTACAGTAGTAATCACATTCGTAGAAAGCACGAGATCAATTACTTGAAATCACACGAAAGAAAACTCAAAGAAAGAAACGTACTGGATGTCAAAACACCAATGTCTTCCAACCTTATGCGTTCTTCGGAGGCGGATGAAAAATTGCTGTTTCAATTTCCCACATCGGCACCGTTGTTCGGCATCAACTAGAGTGGCATGTCCTCATTCCATTTCAATTTCGATTCTCAATTACGCCTTCACGTTTTTCTATTGCTCATTATCACAAGAGGTGTCTGCTGTCGGACAGCTACATTGCGGCAATGGTGATGGTGATCCATTACCATTAACACCAGCTTTTCCATCAAAGCCTGCGAGTATCGACACGAAATTCATCCGTAACCAATAATTACAGTGCTATAAAGTGAGTGAACGAGCGATTTAGAGAGATGCCAATTCCATCATTCGTGACAGATTTATGAAATGAAAGTGATGAGATGAAACGTTGTCGCAAACGGGAAAAGAAATTTCAACTGTCCCAAAATTCATCATGAGATTGGTGTCGTAGTAAGTGTATGTTCATGAGAATTCGAAAAGAACTAGAAGAAACGACAAAAGACGGAAGAGAAAAGAAAAGAAAAGAAGGGTGCTTGGCGCCTATGCAAGTGGCATTAGGTTGGTGCAAAAGCTCTCGGACATTTGCTAGTTCTTGATTTTGAAAATGATTTCCTCGGTACCTCCTGCCAAAAAATGGTATGAAGAAGAGAAGACCTTTGATATTAACGGAGCTCACTACAAATGACTCCTTGCTATTGTTCAGATGTTATAAAATGAACTGTTTTGTATCCCAAATGTCCGAGAACTTTTGCACCAACCTAATATACTTCAATTCCCGCACAGACGAGCAATCGATCCTCACCCGGGCTAATTAAACTTTTTTCCCATCTATATACCTTGACTTTATACCATACTTCTCTGGGAACAAAAAGACACTGATCTGCTCAGCGAATGTCTTCAGAAGTCATCTTTTTTTTCGTTTTTGCCGAATTCGTACTCACCATGATTCTGAACGGAAGAAGAATGCCTGGCGGGCACTTCGGTGACCGGTCAAGGTCGGCTGTGTCACCTTTACCTTTATTTGACACGGAAACGAACTAGTGACGCCAGCTGATTTCCATGACAGTGTCAAAAGTCTGATGCCCGCATTCACAGCCTTAGCAGACAGATTGGAATGCTTGGTTGTTACTAGGCGAGAATCGATCACTCGACCGTGCCAGTGAAAACGGCGCCTCTCACATTTTTAGCTGACGCGCCAGCAAATATGGAATTGCTTGTGCAGTTACTCTAATAACGTAGGCAATTGGCTTGGCAAGATAGTATAGTAAGAGGGAGAAAATTGTTGAGGTTTGAGTTCGAGATTCTAGAAATCTAAAACAGCAAACACCTACATATTCAACTGCTAATTAGAGAGAGTTCCCATAGCAATGCAGCCGATAACCTCGAGCAGGCTTAGAAGCAATATCTGTATACCTCACGAAAAAATGAGAAACTAGTGAGGTAAGCGAAACCAGGCAATGATGAGACTCCGCATTAACTTGGAACAGAATTCTGGCCGATTATCACACCGCGAATCCTTCCAATTCCAGCACGGTAAGTAACCCTACAAACATAGTGTTTTCCATGCCAAGCAGCTTTGCAATAGTCGCAAATTCAGCTTCCATTCCCTCAAGGATTGTCTCCTTGGCGACAAGCTCAAAAAGAAAGCGAAAAAACGCTCATGCTTAGATCTAGCACACCAAAGAAGGAAATTGGCGCAAGCATTTGTCTTCACTTTGCCGAGCAGGAACAGAGAAGGAATGAGAGCAAAAGAGACAAAACAAATGAGATTGTGCGGGAAAGCCGACAAAGAAAATAATGAGAAAGGATCGCCATGCGTTCGAAAAACGTCTATTGGCTGTCATGTCGATGCCTTCTTAACAACGCTCGGAATTGAATTTACATCCTCATACGAACGAAAAGGATTTCGAATTCCTCAGACCAATTATATCATTCTTTAGCTTATTGAGCCCACGGTGGCTCTTTCAGCGAATGGTCGCTCGGTGGAAAACGTCCACAAAGTCGGGACGTTTTTCTAGGAAAGATAAGTATTTTTCCTCTCTTAGCCACAAATAATATTTGTCGAAATCTAAACACACTGATACCACAGAAGCGAATAAGAGCTGCTCGTAACTGCCCGCTCAGAAAAACCTCCCACAAAAAGAGCGTCGACAAGTCCGAGAGGTTTACATCAATCTCACGTGTAAGCACTGGGTAGTTATAATGCTTCGTGGTCTTTGGTTTACTAGATATTGTTGACTTTCTGTTGCACCTACATACAAAAATTTGAGGATATAAAAAACGATGTAGAAAAGTGGTCATCACAAAAATAGGGGCGTCTTATAATCATGAGGCAAATTGCATGTATATTACAATTCTCTTGAAGAATTCAGCCTTCTCGAAAAGGCCTCAATCTACATATTTCAGCCGCTTTTCTCATGTGCCTCCATTCGGTGAAAAATTTCGATTTTCAACCACTATGTGGACTTAACTCTTAACCATTGAGGCATTCATCGCTGACAATGGCTGGAACATTAGCAAAACAGGTACATAACAATGAGGGTGTCGACCTATGTAATTGGTAATCTCCGCCTAACCCCAAAGTAACGAGGTATTATTTTGGCCCTGCTGACAGCTCGAAAAACAAAAGTGGCAGAATAATTAATTCGGTCTATGGACTCGAAATAATTACACTACCAGACGAAACAATTACACCTGAACAGCAGCCGGTATTTAACGAAACCGTCTAGTGGAGAAGATGCGCACAAACAATAGAATGTCGGAGAAGTGAGAGAACTGAGAAACTCAAAGACCTCGGAAGGAAAACTATAGTCATTTAGGGTCGTCCAAAAGATCCGGGGTGACTGGGTGGCTCCTCCGAGCTTCGTCTGTACTGAACTTCTTAAGAAGACTTTCAAAATTCATTCAATGTGACTAAGGCTTATGGTATACTCCGGCAACGGGCCCGTCGCAGCGGAGCTAAAAATGCATGGCTCGCCTCTATGCAGCACTGCAGCTGGAATTTTTGTATGCTGCTGTGTGCGAGGACTCGGAGCAGTGGTGCCCGACCTGTCGCAGCTGGCGCCGGCTGGTCGCAGCGCACTGCGCTGCGACCGTCGCGGCTAGCTGCGACAGGCGTCGCAGCTCGCTGCGACAAAAGCCACAGTACTGTCCTGAGAGGATCTGCACCATCTTTTTTGCTCTTGTGGTAAACTATCCGAGTCCCCGCACACAACAGCATACAAAAATCCCAGCTGCAATGCTGTATAGAGGCGAGCCATGCATTTTTAGCTCCGCTGCGACGGGCCCGTTGTCGGAGTACACCATAGGCCTAAGGAAGTTTCAGAGACTTCTAGTAACGTATATTTATTTATATATTTATTTATGGCACATTAGCGTGCTCATCACATTAGCGAGCCTCGAAACATGCAGACAAAAAATCGAATTGAAGTGCACAGCAGAATGAAGTGAAAAACACAAAGAATGTAGAGCCAGGAAAGCTATGCAGCACACTCAAGTTCACTAGATCTCTTTTAATGACCAATAAAGCAACGCCTAGAACTTAGAAATCTGAGAGGTGTCGTGATGTAGTTTACGCATAGCGCTCGGTAACGAAACGGAGACTAGGCGCTATAATTATTATACTAGTAGTTCATTTGCTTTCTTCTCCAATTTACATTTCAAATTTCATTTCCGTGTTCGTGAAGCTGTTCCCTGCGTTCTCAGCAAAAGGATGCAGCGGAGAAACGATTATTTTCCATGGCGCGCAGCAGTGGTACCTTGGTGCCCTTTAAACGCAGCAATAAAATAGAATTCCCGTTAGGAAGCGAACAGGCCTTATAAAAAAGCAGATGGTGAGCTCAGATGGTGATCGCAGTGCACCATATTTCACATTTCAATTACAGCAGTACATCAAAAAAGGCGACAAACACAATCTGCATAGAATTGTTGAAGCTGGTGTGCCACAACAATTGAAAACAGGAGCAAAACAGGAGAAGAGGAAATGAGAGAATGAGGACCTCGTGCCAGCTGTTCGGCTGACCCTGGCTCGTTTCAAAAAAAACGAGCCAGGGTTTGCTGCCACAAATGAAGCTGGCTTTTCATAGTAAGCGAAATGTTTGTCATTTTGCAAGGGAAAAGAGACCGTTTGAGCAGTTTGGTTTCGCTTTGGATTTGTTTTTGATATGTATACATCCAGAACTGGTATTGCCCAGCATTTTTTGAAGGCAGTCTGGCTTTTCGAAGAATACGATCAAAGCGATCAGTATCAATTTATTGATCCGTGCGGTTGACCGTACCTCCAAGGAAAGTACGAAAGCAAAAGGTGAAATTAAAAGTAACTCAAGTCAGAAAATCAATATAAACCGCCGTCTTCCCATCTGTCAAGTAAATCGCCCAGTGCCTGAAGGCAGGATATGCCTCCATAAAACCGTAAATGTAAAGGTAGAGGTGCGGGCATTGATCAGTCCCCGAAGGACGCGCCGTCACATTCGTGTCCCATTCAGAGTGGTAGAGACATAGTGAATGCGTGTCTGGCCTATACCAGCCGCTATACCAAGTCAGTGTTGTTACCTTCCCAGACAAGTCTGGTTCCAATTAACCGAATCTCAGAGGCATGGAAGGCTTGCCTGACTCGGGTGTTAATCAAACGCTCAACCGTGCGCCAATAGCGCATCTTAACAGGGTACCACACGCGCCCGTCGATAAAACCATAGAAAAATAAAAAGCGAGAATTTGTAAAGCTGAGCTTAAAAGTCAAAGAATATCACATTACGCTAGCAAAATAATCTATCGAAAACATTTCAAATCTCGTCTAACAACAGTGTCAACGAAGAAACCTTTTGGAACGACAAGATGTTCAAGAAGGAAAACGCAGTAGCACCTTCATGAAGGGTGGCCTTTTTCGATGAGGTTTCTGCGAAAAAACAGGGCGAATGGGTTCGAACTCACGAGGACTAACGGCCATTGGAACTTGAGTCCAACGCCTTAACCACTCGGCCACAGCTTTGAACAGCAATCCAGAGCGATATAATCCAAAATCGGCCATATTTTCGAGCGATATTTGCTTGAATATGCCTGCGAGGTGGCTTGGGTCTGTTTCGCATGAAATTTTCTGAACATTTAGCAGTGCGACCTCTGCAAAATTCTACCGCGAGTGGGGTTCGAACCCACGAGGAATTGCGTGGAACTTGAGTCCAACACCGTAACCACACGCCCATGGCGCTTATCTGTAACCCAGAGCACTACAATCCAGGTTTTGCCCAGATTTGTGATTGAGATCCGCTTGGGTGAAGAAAAGAGTTAATATCAATGAATTATAAAACGAGCTCTCATTTGGTAGCCTACATCGTAGACACCAGCGTAAAACCGCGACTATCGTAATGGGAGGAGTGATCCTTCCTAATCTGGTCACCGATTCGGCTGTTAGGCAACTAACTGGCAAACCGAGACCTACAATTCTTAAGACGTGGGCAGTAGAGCTGCACATCACTTATAAATTATTTTTTCTACTGATTGCTGTGGTAAAGCTGCAGTGGTAAAGGGCCAAGAACCCGCACGGTGAAGCGATCCTTGCACGCACTCACCGAGCCCTCTACCCTTTCGAGGTCGGGTGAATTGGTGTCAGACTTGTCTGGAGATATTGGATTGTACAACCGCTGCGCCCATGACAATCCTATTCTCCACAGACCGGACACAATGGAGAGCAAAACAGAATCACGAAAAATTGATGAAGAGGAAATGCGCCGTATATGAGAAATGGAAAATAATACAGGGTCAAGAAGACGAACAAGAATGTGGCAGCGTCCTGGAAAGAAAGATATCTAAAAATGGGAAAATTCAACAAAGATTTCTGAGCAATGAAACAGAAAAACTCATTCGCAGAAACTACACAAAAATTTGATTGATAAATGCACCAATACAATGCATGGTGGTGATAAGTGTGGTGGGTGAGTCATGCACTGCACTGTACTTATTTATTTTATTTTTTGAACATATTTGACGCCTTCGAATTCATGATATTTCGATCTTTTGATATATTCCTGCTCAAGAGTTGTTAAGTGAATTCAAAGGGTTGAAGTCCTATATGGCTGCATAGAAGCGCAACGAATTTATGGTACTATCAACTGGTATCAAGAGCTCAGGATGACGGCTTCAACCAAATTCGTCCAAACCTCCGCAAGCTTCTGAGTTTTGGCTGAATACCTCCCAAGTCACCATTAGAGGTGGTCTTGACTACTCACGGTACGGCAAAATAATGATCAGCGAGTTTCTAGAAGGTGCAGTGTCAAATCATTCGTTAGCCCTACAGCATACCCAAACTTTCCCCTCAATCTTCTATTCTATATTCATTCCTTAATTTTGCTATTTATTTTTTTTTCGACACGAAGACGTGCAGCAGTCAAACAATAGTCAGAAAACAGCTAAAAACCCTCATCTGAAACAACTTACTTTGTTGGTGATGTCTAAGACTTCGAACAGGCTGAACTGCTGTCTCACATTTATCGTGTTTAGTTTTTATGCCACGGCACTCCATTCCAACAAAACCTCGCGAATCATAAAAAACTTTTAAAAAACCGCAAAAGCAATCAGCTTGTCAGCTAAATGAATAACTAAATGTCTAGATCAGTACATGTCATAATTCAATTCAATTGAGCACAGCTTACCCAAGAAGCCGCAAGCCCGGTAGTACGCCAGTGAGACCCATCGGTCGAGAAGACTCGCTGAGAAGTCAGCATTGACATAGAACAAAAATTTGATAAAATAGAATTTGACTAACTGTTTTAAAATTCCTGATGTCAACAAACGCGATAAATATGGTCCGGAAGGCAATACTGACGAGGTGATTTGATCAATAGAGGCGAGTGATAAGTGTTCGACTTTGATAAAGAGTTGTGAAGAATAGAAGGACGCATTCATCACAAATCGCCGCTAACAAAGTGAGAACCTGCAGCAAAATAACAGCTGCTTTTTTAGATACATACAACTATGAGCTTCGACAATGGCCAAATAGTCGAAGAGCTGTGCGCTTGTTGCAGCCTTACGGAACGAGATTAGTGAACAGATCAAGCCTCCTTTTGTCTGACATTTCGACCTTTGCATTTGAGCGTCGCTTTTTCTGCGAGCTTCTTGTTGAGATTTGTCATAATTAAAAAGGAAAATAGTAAAGTATACTTAATGCATAGTTGGAGGACGGCTTCAGCTTTGTTACAAAGGGCTTGAGAAGAAGAGGAGGGAATGTCCACGAGAGACCTCAAAGAGATTTATATTTGGCATCGAGAGCCCGCAATTATTCGTGCTATCCAAGAAATTGGAAATTGCACCTATCCAAGGTCCAATTTCCAACTTCTGTTGAAATCTTTTGAAAGAGTTACATCAATGCTGATTCAAATATGATGAATAGTTTGTGCAGAATTAGCACAAAAGAAAAATCGAGAGCCTTCCGGCTGCAGACATCCAATTTTGCTGATTGAATACGTAAATTCCCGAAACAGCATTCCTTTTCTGCCTGCGAAACACATCATATTTGTATTCACGGAAGAAAAACATTTTCGCCCTAAAAAGTACCAACCTTGAGGTGATGAACTTCACTGATCTAGGCTGCAGAAAAGGAGTGGCTTTTGCCCACATCTTGACAACTAGACAACACTGTTGCTCTGATGAAGCCCCACTCAAGAATCGCGACTCAGATGGGACTCGATACCGCGTCCTATACCTACCCAAGTCCCTGTGATGCTAAACCGATGTATCATTCAGGATTGACGAACGCATTTTAGCGAGTTATTTATGTATTGCGGTGGAGATGGGGATGTTTAATTACATCTGACCAACCTGTTCAATGCAAAGATGTGCTGGCCTTCTCATGCTGCTAACAGTAGGGTGCTGGTAGCAAAGTCCAACCATTCATTACCCTTTTCCGAATTAATGTTCTGCAGATGCAGAGAAGTGTATGAAGTTCTCATTGCAAAAGAAAGCAAAACATAGACGCGATTTGAACCCTCCCCCCACGTAGGAGTTATCTATGACAATGCGGTGCTAAACCGTTATACCAATAAGCCTCGTCCCCAACTGAGACTGTCGTACGTGCTCCCCTCATACCTTTTTTTACCCAGATGGCTTTTGCTCCAAATAGCCATGCATTCTTTATTCTTTATTCATAGTTATCCAATCCACAGAATTCAAACAGTAGAAACACTAATATAACATGTGACTATTGGACTTGGGTAATGATAGCAATTGTAAAAGTGAAATATCAGGTAAACTAAAAGGGTGACTCATAATAATTTGTTCACTTCATGAGGTTACACTAAAAATTTTAAAAAAATAAAAAAGTGAAAAACTAAAATAGAAATAGAAAAGGCCATCGGTGTGTGAGAAAGAGGGACAGTCGGATCACAGTGAATTCTGGTCAACAGCATCGAGAGCGTCGAGCATTTGAGTGCAGTGGGCATAATGTACCAAGAATAAACGGACGTTAGCATAACGTCAACAGTAGCTGGCCTAAGATACTACTGCAAGCAAAAAGCCCCGGCAGACCCTGTTCTCAAGGGTTATCTTAAACTAGTGCATACCCTGAGCTGGACTTGCTAG
This sequence comes from Nippostrongylus brasiliensis, assembly GCA_030553155.1. Classification (NCBI taxonomy): domain Eukaryota; kingdom Metazoa; phylum Nematoda; class Chromadorea; order Rhabditida; family Heligmosomidae; genus Nippostrongylus; species Nippostrongylus brasiliensis. Next base: position 15,576,114 of record CP130736.1, read on the forward strand.
GAGGTCCTAGGTGGCTCTAAATCAAGGGATATTGACAGATCATGGAAATTCTTATCACCATGTAAGGATCTGTGTCCGACTGACCGTCGTTCTCCCTGGACGCGCATGGCCGTAAATTAATTGCGGAAAAAAGTGACAATAAAGGAAAATGATAAAAAATATGTTATACATATTTACAAGAGTTATTCGTTGCTGGGTTCTGCTCCAAAGTGTCCAAAATCGCCGATCCATCCGGTGACTGTTGTCCAAGTAGGGAACTGGCGCTACTGGCGCTATAGGCACTGTACGTGGTACCATCTACATCACGAATAAAGACTCGATCATCATTCATGTGGCCTAGGAAAAACGTCTCAGGTTCTGTGCCGATTCCCGATCCATATTGTATTATTTATTTATTTGTTCATTCATGACGTCGGCAGAGGACCCGCGTGTAATACAACTTGTGTACAACTCATTGATCATTATTATTCTTACTCGTAATTGTACATAATTTTCTTTACGTACCTAACGTTATTATTCGTGGATGTGTAATAGCAAGCAAACAATAATTATTTCCTTGATGAGAGGATAGTTGAGAGCTTGAAAGGGCGAGGATAAGATCGATAATGATTCTCAAAGTGTAGAGCGAATGCCATTCTTTCTTACAGAATGATTCCCATCAACTTTCAAAACATTCGTAATAAAAGCAGGCATACAATCACCATGTCTGAGCCGATCGAAAAGGCTTGGGAGCGCTCTATTTCTAGAAAACAGCTGACCGCTGAACCCCTCTGCTCCATCGTAATAACCCCTTTCCCTTTAAAGGACCAAAAATTCTGTCAGAACTTCCAACTACTCTCTTCTTTGAATAACGGCATTAGAAAAAATAGGGCTTTCACCTATCAACCTCGTAAGGCACAATATAATAACAACGAACAATTCTGTCGGAGTTTAAGATACAAAGAAAGAGAAGACACAAAGAGAAGGACAAGGACAGGAGATGCTGTGTCATCTCACCAAAGTCAAAAGGTTTTAATGATGATGGTCGTGATGATAATGTGCCATACACATGAGGATGGAAGGGTCTTTGAGGATGGAAGAGTCTTTCATGATATACGTAGCTCGATATACCACATCGTTATATTCTGTTGAGACGGGTACAGAAACGCATTGTGATCATAGGAAAGCTGCGAAGAGGTACCGAAGGCTTATGGACTCAATAAATACCCATTCCATAGGATATATCGCTGGGTATGAGTAAAAGCAAACATCAGCGGTCATTTCTTGCAAAGATAGAATTCTTCGCTTATCTCAAAAGGAACCGCAGACGCGATTTTATTAAAGATGGGGGACAACAGAACAAGAAAAGCAGTGTGAACATCTCGCGAAACTCTCATTCAGCTTTCGAACTCTGACAAGTACGTTTATGTGATTGAGTTAAGGCGGGAGATTGTTTGAAAAAAGAAAAATGTACAACTCAATTGCACTGAGAATAAAGGCAACTTCATCGAGATGCAAAACCACCGTGAACAGTAGATTCGAAATTTCACAAATCACCACCAAGCCTTGGTATATAAAACTGAACCGGAAATCAATTAACCAGGGAGAAATCAATTTTCAACCAATTTAATTGATATATAAGTACGTCAAGGATGTGAAGAAAAATCGACACTATCAGTAAACTTCCAATACGGAGAGCTCGGGGCGTTAGGGAGTTTTTGGAAGAGGAATATTATTTACTAGGATGAAATGGAAAAACGCAAAATCTTGATATTATGATGCAAACTGAAATGGACCGTTAGGGTCAACGCAGAATTCTGGATTAGGAAAGCGGTGTTAGTTGTTTAAATCTAGGAATTTCCAGCGTAATACCAAATGGAGAAATAATTGAGAGTGTGCTGAAAAACATTATGGTTGCACAATCTAACAGCATCCAAATCTCTTGGATAGTAGATCGAATCGAGTCGCTTCAGAGAAAGACTCAGGAGATCAAACTGAAATAAAATTGATAGAGAATAATCGACGTACCTGGGCGGTTTCGGTGGAGGTGGCGCGGTAAACTGACTGAAGATACTGTCTGACTTCATGGACGATCCCGAGAAGTAGTCAGATGAGTAGCTGCGTAGTGACGACGAAGGCATCTAAAATCATAGAGTTGGGGTAAATTTGATAGGCAGGTTTTGCTAGGAAATCACTGTTGTAATGCAGCTACATTAAGCGAAGGAATATGCTCTAGTCTTAACAAACGAGAAAGTAAATGCTCATCAAAATCAGATTATTCAAGTGCATGCCACCACACAGTAGAGTTACCAAAAGCTTTAATGAAAAGCAATTTAGTGGAAATGAGTGGAAGAACGATTTCCATAATAATACGCTTCACAGGAAGCAAAGAGAACTGAAAAAACAAAAGGGGCAAGAAAACATCAAGCGCGTTTCTAACTAATTAACTCGGACAAGCAAAGTTTAATTAGTTTTAGAGCCATCTAGTGCACGCTCAAGAGACCTATCACTTTGAAAATTGAAATGTTACAAGAGAAGGCGGCAACGGCTGGATGCTGGAAGGCGGAAAATCAAAAAAGAAGACTGCCGCTGAACACAATACCCTCTGACGAACGCTGAGTCAATGGAGTTACCCATCGCCTTTCAGACGTGTTCGCGACAATTAGTGAAAAGGCGAAATCAACAGAAAGTCATCTCAACTTCGTGACGCATGTACGTGAAATTCTCACAGAAATAAATAAAATAACATCGTTCAATTCATTCTCACTGCAGAAGGCTACTTTTAAAAAACAGCTTATTTTCCAGGAAATGTAAAAAAGGTATTATAGGGTAGGTTCGTCAAATATGGTTATACCTAGTACCAAGGAAGGGAAATTATATGTTCACAGACTGCCTGAGTTTTGCTATAGGCAATCTGCAAAAACAAAAGGACGACTAGCATAATGAGCCCCAACGGAGAACAAATTGAACATTGCGTCCCTTTGAAGTTTCTATCATTCTTGAGAACAATATGGGATAGGGAATCCAGCACTAGAAGGAAATCAAGGTGTTGCTAAACCCAACCATAGTTTCTCAGCATTTTTTACAAAAATAAAATGAGCACTTTTAGAAAAGCAGCCTCGTTGACGATAAATTTTTCCTACCCTAAAACAAGTAGAGTTTTTTGCAAACGCTTATACGCCGTTTGAAAGAGGAAGATTTTTCTACAAAATGATTCCATCTGGTTCGTCCGCCTTCTTTTGACCTCAGACAGATACATATGACAGTGACCCAGCGAACCCGATGTGCGGTACGCTCATAGTCCAACTGACGATCCTAAGGGAGCATTAGCCATCCGTAGGTATACATGTTTCATGCTATCCTTTTATCACGTATAGGTCGAAGAGGTAAAACAGAATAATGCTACCCCTTTTCGCATTATATTCATTAAGTATACTCTACTCTCTAAGTATTCAATGACTATCCTCAATACCAGTAAAGTACACGGAAGAAGAAGAAAAGAAGAGAAAAGATCTCAGATCAAGTACGTCATCAATAGCGTCTCTCAGAAAGTCATCTACAGCGAGTACGTCGTGGCGCTCTTGCTTAATTCGCAGTTCAAAACATATTTCTCACTTGCAAAAGCACAATAATTTGTATAGCCGAGTATAGGAAGTATGACAGACCTCTTAACAGTGTGAGAGATCCAAGGAGTACATAATTTATACAGCTTTATTCATACTATGCGGAAAAATGCGGAAAACATTATGAGGTTTGATTTTGCTGAGATGGTAAAGTGGTTTGGAGCAGATTGTAATGAAGACGTTGCCGATGGTGAGGGCCGTCAATATGAAGCCTGAAATTCATCACCTCGAGAGTGACTGCGCGAAAAGAACCGGCAGCAGCCGATGGAACGAGAGAAGGCTTGGAGACGGCCGCCGTTTCCAGTGTGATTGCCAAGAAGAGAGGCAAAAGAAGCGGCGTCCGTCACAGCGAACAATGTGTGCTCAAGAGATGCTATTACTCTGCGTATATGAGCGAGAGATGGATCATTTTTAAGTCCAATTTCAATACGAGCTGCGCGGTCCGGCGGCAGGAGGCGATATTTTCACCAGGACGGTCGACTGATCGATTCTCGCTCAGGCTAACAGAAAAAGGTTGCCTGTCGCAGTTCTAGTCGCTGTTCCAACTTTCGAGGCATGTTGGGTAAAAATTTATTCTCTCCAACGGAACCTTTTTTCCATTGATTGATTCAGCAATAGTTAAGAATAATTGTGCGATATACATACATATTTCTAAAAAAAGAAATCAAACAATGGTTATGAAACTACAAGATTACAAACACGTATATCCCACAATTATTCGTAACTGTTGCTGATTTGATAAATGGGATCAGGATTCCATCCGATCGGGTAAATTCCTACAAAACCTATCTGGAGACACCGGCTAGATCTGCGACTATGTAGCTTCCTCAAGCCATTGTAGGCCAAGAAAATACTTCAAGCCCAACGATTCTGAAGGATAGGCCGCAGCGCATTCTTACGATTAGAGGACTGGTAAGCAACACTTTACTTCATTTGAGTTCAAAAATTTAGGAGTTCCAAAATTAGGAATTCAGAGAGAAAGCCTACAACGATGGAAAAGAAAAGAGAAGAGAAGTTAGAGAAGTTGATTCGTACCCTACCTACCTGTCCAGCCTCTCGAAAGGATGTTCGGACTCTGACTCGACATTGCGTCGAAACAGTGGATCGAACAAAAAGCCGACTTAAACACGACTCTGCGCTCCTTCCTCCTTCAAGATTGTTAACTACCGCTTCTAACCACAGGTTACCCTCCCGCGCAAAACGTCTCGTTTCATCAAACTGCTACTTTGCTCATGTGCACCTAGCGTTTTTCTGTTTGAAAATATGTAACTGGTAACTTTGCATCGCAATGTTGCGAAACGTATCGAACACAAAATCCAGATAATTTTCGCTTCAATACATAATATATGTACATCTATACCTCCTCTCGTGTTAAAATTGTCACCAAATTCATTACTTACTTCTCTTCGGAAGATGGTGAGGAAGCCATAGGTTAAAGCCGGCAGGGACAGAACAATCAGGACGCTGGCGCTCTAAGGGCTTGTTCAGACGACGCGCGTCGAAAATGCAAAATTGAAGCTCAATCAATAATTAACGTCATTGATCGAATTTGCTCCTTTGCATTAGTGGCGCAGTTCGGTTGTGCCTCATATAGGCAAAAAAATTAGGCATATAATCACATAGGAAAGAAATTAAACGAAAAAAGTGAATTTCGTCAAAATTCCCTTTAATAAGGAATGGCAGAATTCTAAAAAACCCGAGCGACCAGTAAGTTTGCCTATATGAGGCGCATCCGGACTGTGCCACTAATGCAAAAGAGCAAATGCGATCAAGGGCGTTAATTATCGATTGAGCTTCGATTTTGCATTTTCGACGCGCGTCGTCTGAACAAGCCCTAAGGGCCGGCTTATACAGCTAGGGAATCAAATCGCCTCGAAAGAAATTGCTCCAGACGGACCTACAACTGGATTTGCATGAAGTACGTTTAACAGGAAATTAACCACAATTTCAATTTCGCTTAAAAATAATAAGCGAGACCCAGCCTTTGTATGTTTGTTTGTTACACCCTGTGGGTCCCGCCGCGATCTCCTTCTTCGACACTTTCGCAGCCTTGCACTGAGTCTGCTGTTTCGCAACCGCCAATTTCTGCTCTTTTCTGATTTTTTTCTGTTATTCTGTCCTGTTATTTTTTCTGTTAGAAATTCTGTTATTTTTATCGTCCTTTATCAGTTTTTTCTTGCTCAAGAAGTTTTCTGCTGAAGGGCGAAGCCGTATGGCGGCCGTTAGGCCGCTGAATGACTGGTTATAGATATCCGAAGATTTCTCAAAGAGCGGATCCGAAATTAGTGTTGGAGTGTCTTGTTAATTGAAAAGCTAACTAATAACTAAGCAAGCCAATGATGAAAGAACTATGTACAGGAAAAGGAGGTGAGTTCAGTGAACTTCAAAATAAAATATCTCGCGATTTGAGCTAACAAGTCCAGCGCTAGGATAGGAGGTCTCGTGCTGAGATACAGAAGAAGGACAAAGATTGCTCGCAGCAACCTTCGAATTCTGAAATTTATCACAGCGAGGACATCGTTGAGCCCAACTTTACAGCAAAAGGATGGGGTTTAGGAGTGGTCCCAAAGAGGAGCATTCGCGCATGATGGCACTCGCATGATGATAGGAGCTCATCTACTATTAATTGAGCGTAATGTTGATTGATAGTCGTTCAATCATCAGGGAGAAACATCAGCCACATGGCAGACCCATGACTGGAGTCGCGTTAATGGAAGCCGTATGAGTACTTGAAAAGCTATTCAGTATCGGCTATCTGAAGAGCCCAAAAAGCCACAGCGGATAATTTGCGTAGGGCAAAAGGAAGGAAGCCGTCAACCCACATATGTGAAAACAACGAGGAAGGATGGAACTATATGGAATTCTTCTCTTTCCCTTCGGCCAACATGTAATGAAGAAATAGCCCAGCTGCCTCATGGCTCCAATCCATGAGCAGCATGCCCAAAATAAACCCTGACATATGTAAACTTTAAATGGATCCACGGTCCTAGATTCAAAAACACGCCATGAGTTCACTCAGAGTTTATTAAGAGTCTATTCGACGTTATTACTTCGCAACCATCTTACGCTTATCGCACCAGGAAAGTATGTTAGACCTTGTGTGAACCTTGGATAAACACTGAATGACGCCCACTACGATTAATAATGAATCACACCATACTTCGTGCTTATATCGGATACACCACTGGTGATCGCGGGCCCAGCACCCCTTACCAGGGAATGCCGCCAACCTCCCATGGAACTTTGAATTGAGACCTATATCAATCGATAGATCTCGGAACACTGATTACAGATCTGTAGATCAAATTTGCAAAATGGGTCTCCTAAGCGAGTTCTGGCTTGCGAAACCCTGCGTTGGGCGCGGTGTTGCGTAATGAGAAGGGCCGCTAGCCCTGCTGGCAGCTGCGGCTGTGGCGCAGAGGTTGAGGTCTCGCCTCGCAGTGGTGGGGTTAGGGTTCGGTCCCCCGTGGTGGCATTATTTTTGCATATGTTAGTTATAGTCCGTGCGGACCATAGGACGAGATCGAACTCGTTTTTAACACTTTTTCCAGTGAACGACTGATGGTGACTTTCACATAAGTCTGCAACGTCACTTGAATACGGAAATTTACTCTCTTAACTACAGTTCTAACGATCTTCAACACTGAAGAAACAATACAGAAAAGCAAACATGCTGTTCGCAAACACAACTACTCAAATCTGAATCTAACTCTAGCAAGCGCTCTCACTGCAATTCTAGCAAGTAGGTCAAATGCCTGCAGTGGTAGATCAAATTTGAAGGCTTCGACGTGTTATTGATTTTTACTCATTCGTTATGCCCTTGTCTCCAGCAAAGGTGGTTTCTATTCTGCTCTCCGAATTTGGATCAGCTGAAGATAGCAGAGCAGCTACACGCGAAGAGAGGAAGATTGCCGCAAGGTTTGCCGACATTCTTCGCGAGGCTGCTGCAGCATTGGTAGAAGTTGAGACGGATGAGGATTTGGAAGCAGGCGCTTCCACTGACAACGACGCGGATTGGGATTATGACGAGGATGGAAACACAGAAAGTGCGGAGGAATTGTACTTTGGCACCTCGGCTGTAAGTCCCGACCAAGTATGTTTGCGAGCTCCATAATTCTACTTCTCTACTCTGAAGGCTTATTTCTTGAGTTTAGATAGCAAAGGCTATTGAACACTATAGAAGCTCTACAAAAGGATATCGCTCTTTGTCGAGCATGAGCGCAAGATTTCGATGGATTAGAGATGAGGAGCATTTGAGAAAGCTCCGCAGGATTGAACACGCGCAGCAAGAAGCGGCGGCAACGAAGCTCCGTCGTTCTGAACAAATGAAAAGGATTGGAGACCTTCTGTATGAAGAAGTCAGAAGAAAAATGGCGGAAGGTGGACTTTTTTCCTATTTGGCTACTTGACACCATTCATATTGTACTACTGAACATTAGTAGCTGACCAGTCGAAATGGTGAGTCGAAATTCAGGCATCACGCTACATGACGAGAACCTGCGACTGATGGCACTTGAGTTGTGTAGACAGAATCAAGTTGAGCAGTTCAAGGCAAGCCAGACCTGGGTATCATCTTTTAAAAAACGTTACGGAATTGTGTCGAGGAAGATAACGACGTTCGTCTCGAAGAAAGCTTACAAATGCCGAGACGAAATTGAGCTGAAGGCGCAACAGTTTGTGAGTCTCGTTCGAGAAGATATGCAGACCAAGCCACTGGCTATTTTCTGTAACGGCGACCAGTCAGGGTTTGTCAAAGAAATGACAACAGGAAGGACACTAGCACCACTAGGAGTTAAAAAGGCAAGATTATCACGGTAGTAGCATTCTCATCTGGAAATTAAATTGGGACCAAGTAACTTTTCAGGTTGAAAGGATAGTCGAAAGCAGGGTAGCACTGACTCATGCGTATACTGTCCTTCCGCTACTGTATGCTGACGGCAGGTTGGGAGAGAGGCTTTATGTTGTCCTTCAAGAGAAGCAAGGAGCATTCCCGCGACATGGCCACTTTGAAGCCTCAAATCTTGTGGTCAGAGCGAACACGTCACATATAATGACCAAGGAGCTCATGATTGACTGGATAAAAACTTGCGTATTTCCAACGAGCAATACTGGAGAGGCGTATCTTATTGTGGACTCGTGGTCCTCTTTCCGTGACATCAACAGCATAAAAAAAGCGGTGCCTGAAGGTGTGTACAACTTTCCATCACCGCATTTCCGAAGTGCTCTGCTGTCTATTTCTTGTTATGTATCGTTGCAGGCTGTCAGATTACGGTACGAAACATTCCAGCAGGCGCTACGTCACTGATTCAACCTCTGGACGTTTTCTTCTTCGGTCCGTTGAAAAATGTCATGAAACGGGTTAGGACGTGCGCGATGGTGAACAATGTGCAATTTAATATGACACAGAGGGACAACATATTGAAGGTTATATCACAAGTCTATCGGATGTTTTGCGCCCCTAGATTTTCCAAATTTTTGAAGTATTCATGGTACAAGGCAGGATATGTCGATGATCATCCTGGTTCGTTTGTCACCCCTGGTGATTATTTATTCGACTTTAGTACGGTTGAGTGCTTTATGAATGGTTGTATGGAGACAGCCTGCATAAGATGTGCAGTTTGTGAACAGTATGTTTGTTTTACACATTTTTTTGCGTTGTTCCATCAATGCTGATGAAGGTTAGGACAAGTTTAGAAGGAAGGAGTAAATATTTGTGTTTTCTCACGCCATTACAATGTGTTTGCTGAAATGCGTTCCCAACTTCAAGTAACCTAGGAGACTTATGTGAAAGTCACCATCAGTCGTTCGCTGGAAAAAGTGTTAAAAACGAGTTCGATCTCGTCCTAGTTGAGTTCACTCAGAGTTTATTAAGAGTCTATTCGACGTTATTACTTCGCAACCATCTTACGCTTATCGCACCAGGAAAGTATGTTAGACCTTGTGTGAACCTTGGATAAACACTGAATGACGCCCACTACGATTAATAATGAATCACACCATACTTCGTGCTTATATCGGATACACCACTGGTGATCGCGGGCCCAGCACCCCTTAGCAGAGAGCGTTGGGCTTTCAGTTCGCATCATTGGGCTAATACTATAAAACTAGGCTACAACCAACACCTCGGTGTGCATAATAGGTTGTAGAGACAGTCTACGGTTATCATAAATCAGAAATTCAATTTTTTAGAACTGCGTTGGGCTGTAGGTAAAGTATCGCTCACTCAGTATGACCGTTTGCCAAAATTTTTAAACAGGTTCAGGGTTCTCACCCTCATAACCCACTTGTAGGCCGGATTATGGGCTATATACGGTACAGTTGTCGCGCTTCTGTACTGCGGGTACTCTAGAGAAGATAGGTGTTGTTCAGAATTAAATTTTAGCAGGTGAATGGGAAGATTTTGTTGATAATAATGGTGTATAGATTTATCAGAAGCTGAATGGAAGGAGCGATAATAAAAACAAATTCGCAGAGAACGGCGTGAATGGTGAGTATCTTCTTCTATGACCTAATGAAAACAAACCATAGCCAGAAAAGGTCAACTATTCATGGTAAGACAGAGATAACACCTCAACTGGAGAAGAAGAAATAGAACGTTTGCAGCGATAGTAAAGTATTACAAATTTGTATGTCCCATTCCGAACTTTTGCGAAATTGATTAATGTTATGATATGTATTGTGGATTTCTCTGAGCTCATAATACGGAACTAACCATCCGCAGAGGGTATCAGTGACGGAGCTCCTCTCGTTTATATTATTACTGATATCTATTCTGTGGTAATTTGTTGTTTTTTGTATCTGAACAGCGTTGTTGTTTAATTATCTTACTTTACTAGTCAGCAGTACCTCCATATTTAAGGATGTAATAATAAGTAAACAATGGAAAAAATAATACTATTGGTGTTGCAAAACGTGGTGTAGAGGCTCGTGGCGTGGCTGTTTCGTCTTCTGGGAGGGATTTGTTTTCGGCTCTCCAACGGCGGATAACACCTCTGTCGCAATTTTGGCGATGATCTTGTCACCATCAAAACATCAAAATACTTCCACTATACGTAGGCGAGTCATAAACGCAATGGTAAAAGTGGGGTATGGTGTCAATTCAAACGTCTATGACCAGTTAAAGAGCTAGGTAAGTGGGCAGTATATCAAAAATAAAGAGAAAAGGAGATGTAAGAAGCGATGTATCCATGCAGGCTGAGGTACTAGAAAGGAAAGAGAACATAAAAAGGCCGCCGAAACCCCAAAGCGAAACCTGAAGATAAGCAGTCGTAACTGAATGCGGAGGATTCCTGGCGACAGAAGGGGATACGAACACCAGGGAAACAGGGTTTCCCGGAGGGGAACAAAGCTCATATTCCGCTGAAATGGTTCAGAGAATCCTACTCTTTCACCATCCTAGGTTCAAAGGTCTAGTTAATATTTAGGTGTACAAATCTACAAATATGACATGCACGGGAAGAGCGGACTTTGCATTTAGAAGCCGATTTCCGTTACCGAAAGCCGATTCCTTCCAGGTGGAGTGAAACGAGTAATGCGTTTGTGAGGATCGAGGAATCTCCTTCCACGGTTACATCGTTGCATTTCCTCTTTGTTTCGGGCCGTTTCAACTGTGTTTTAGTTGTCTTTTCCAACAGACCAATTGCGCTGTTCTTGAGTGGAACTGAGTGACTTCTCAATAAAGTAAAGTAAAGAAGCAGTAACTGACTTCTCAATAAAGTAAAGTAAAAGTATATTTTGATGGGAATAATAATGAACCTTGGCATCAAGCCGTACTCCTAGCGTAAGAGATATCCTGGGTATTAATAGAGGGCAATCAGAGATGGAAGTTATCAGGGATGAGAGATAACAAGAACACCAAATTGCGTAGCTCAGAACGAAATGAAATTGGCAGACGGATCTTGCGGTGTTCGGCTTCATGTCGGTGATATGCAACACAAACGCGCTCCTCGCGACTAGGCAGCCGGTGGGAAATGAGAATATTACGTAGGCGTGGGGATGGACGGATATGGGTGAAGCAGTAGCATGGCTGCATTCGCGAGAGGAGAAGCCTAGTGGTATTCTGAGCAGCCGTAGGACTACCCACAGGGATGGGGTTTATTCATAAACTGATTTATTTAATACATGTGAGGCTCAACGGACGCAATGTAAAATAGCAGAACACAAAGAACATGTAGCTTACAACTAACCGAAAACTGGACCTAAAGACAGTGTTTGAGGTCACAATCAAACAGCAGATCACTTAGGTACGATTACAGGGTTGTTATCATGTTGCTATCATCACGAAACTCCAGTTTCGTTATTTCATTCTTGCAGGTTTCTATTAACTCTAAAAGGATATTGTGATGGTGGGGCAGGATCGCCCAGAGGTTAAGAGCCTAGGCCCATGATTTCGAAGATCAGGGTTCAACCCTGTCGCAGGCACAAAACCCTTGCCTAGCTTAGAAATAGCTGAAAAGAGTGTCGGTACCATCGTCAGACCCGTGTGACAGGTTGGCTGATGGAGGAAAACTGTCACAATCACAAGACGATCGATGGTCGCATGCAAGGAAGCGGCGCTCAAGAACCTGCGATCGAGGACGATGTGGTCACCACACATGGGGCTCGAGATCGAGACAAATCGGCAGTGTGGTATCCTCAACTAAGCGGGAACAGCACCAACGAGGAATAAGACGAGGCGATTATCATGAAAGACGTACCTAATCGGGATAAAAACGTTGTGGATGGTGGTGCTAGAATCATTGCAAAAATTGCGAAAATTTCAAGCAGTATTCGAGCCCGCCTCTCCGGCTTATGCGGGGCATCAACTAGAGGAAGGTATGTACTATAGGAGCACAACTGACGAGCGAGGAGAAGAGCCGCAGGCTCGGTGGTAGTGTGAACTAACACCATACTCCGGATACATAGGTCCAAGACGCGGGTTCGAATCCAGGTTCTACTTTTCGTGATGGTTCCGCAGCAAGAACGACACAAGAAGAGGAAATACTGCTCTGCTTAGAAAGAAAGCTCGGCATTAACGAGAGCAGTGACTACATATCGGCGCTCAATTCGTAATTAAAAAAGGGGAACACAAATTAAGTAAATAGCAAAACTACTCGAGTATAGTTCGAACTACGCTGGTCTGTAGCAGTTGCTCCCCTGTTCAACACATATGGCAGTCCAATCAAACCGTCGCAGATCTTCAGTAAAAACAATGCACTTTATTCAATTTCATTCCGCCTCTATTTAGTTCTGAAGTTCATTCAATTTTATTCTGCTACCGAATAGAGGTTGTGCTCTTACACTTTTCCTAATAAGGAATTAGATAGCCGATACCATTTAATCTTTGGGGACATGGGGTGAACAAAGATCCTACGCCTGGTAGCATAGACAGCAACTTCTATCAAATGAAGGCGGACGGCGACCAATCCTAAGTCTATTTTGCGAATGAAATCTAATAACCACTGCAATGTGAAGTTATTTGGAGCGCGTTGATGGCAGCAAGTGCGTCGTGTGTCGACTGTGTACGACTACGCAAGCGTAATAGATGTTTTATTGAACCTCAATTTATTTATTTATTTATTGGACCTCAATGCTCTGACAACTTCGACAGTCAACTGGCTTGATCCTAGATATATGTACGTTGCAGTTGCTTATAAATTCATTTATTACGGCGCATTAAGACGTGCCAATTTTGAAGCAGTAACAAGTAAGCAAACATAATTTCCAAAAAGGGTTTGTAATAGGAACTATTAATTCTATCCTTATTTTTCCTTACTATTCATTATTAGGGCCCGCGTGGTACAGCGGTAAGAGGCGCTGCTGACACCCACACGGTCGAGCGATCGATCCCGGCCCGGCCTAACCAAGCCTTCCATCCCTCCGGGGTCGGGTAAATTGGTACCAGACTTGTCTGGGAAGGTAAAGACACTGACCTGGTATAGCGGCTGGCCCCCGCAGGTCATTGTATAGGCCAAATACGCATTCACCAAGGCTCTACGATTCTGAATGGATCACGAATGCGGCGCGTCCTCAGCGGACTGATCAACGCCGGCACCTTTACCTTCACCTTTTACCTTTACTATTCATTATTACTATTCGTCTCCCAGTCTGCAACTCTAGTGAAATTGCATTATTTATGCCCTATCCAGGCGGTGCAATCAATTTTTTCTCAATTATCGCATGTCATGTCTGGAGGTTTGAAGAAATGGGTAAACAAACAAATGAATAAAATGGTTGAAAACTGGAATTGACTATATTATTTTCAAGGCCGAGCAAAACGACGCTTGAAGCAAGAACTTCGTATTGCGCCATTAGAGGAGCTACATAGTTGATTATCGATTGAAACACATTTGTTAAATTAGGCGCTAAATGAGAGAGAGTCGAGCTCAAAAAATATCCAAGAGTGCTCCCATCTTACTTTTCAAAAAAGACTCTATGAAATTCATCTTTATTCCTATAGAACTGAGCTCATCAAACTTTTTGGGAGTTAGAAAGGTTTTTCAACGAATAACGATACGGATGTCAATGAATAAGGTCACGTTGACCACAGCGCTAGAATATTGTTTAGTTGATAAAACAGAAAAAAGGAAAGGGACAGAATGCAATGAATATGAATGCCGCGAGACGATTTCGACGATGTGTGAACAAAAACAAGCTGCACTAGATTTATTCATTCAAATATGGTACATAAGGCTTAAAATTAAAATTGCCAAATGAAATTGCTTAAAATGAGTTCTCAAACTTGTAGAATAGCTTCAATAGACCAAAAAAGTCTAACAGGCTCCAATGTATAGAATGGCTCTACTTAGCTTCACCTTGAGATATATCATACGGCTCAGGCAAGCTTGGAAAAACTCTTCCTTCACAACTATCATTATTTCCCTTCCCTGTTGCTGCAAAGCTGATAAAAGAATCACCGAGGTCTAGGATGTCATAGGGACAGTCCGCGCCTTTTTCGGCTTCTAACCTGCTCAGTTTTGCAAGTAGAGGATGGATGACCTGTCCATCAGCGGCGTTGTTGATCTGATTAGCGATGGTGATTATATCGTGGAATAAAATATATTGCGTGCCGAATAAGATAACGAAGAAAAAGTAAACGGCAAACAGCTCAAGACTATCTATTCACCCAATACAATGACGATACCTTGGTGCACACCCGCCATATAGTGCGACAAGAGAATTTTGAGCGCCAACTTGCTTAGTTCTCCAAAACTCTTCAGCTAGAGTAGATCCAACAACGAAGGACGGCAGAGATTTCAATACCGGAACACGAAAAACCTGAATCCGATCAGTTTTCACGAAGCCGAGCGGAAAAGTGCAACAGAGCGCTGTTGTCCCAAGTGGAAACCATTAAATGAACCACGTACAGGCAATCGCTGCAGGGATGAAAGCGCTTCGCAAAAACAACATGCAGCCATTTACGCCCGACCAACCAGACGAATCCTCGAATTAACATTGCCATCGGTGGGAGCGTTGGGAGAGTGTTAGGTTTTGTTCAATAATGTAATGCAGAAGCCATGTGTGGTGAGAGGAGCTACTTACATCCCCACAAACGATCGAACCTCGCCCGTGTTGCCCAACCCTTCATCCCTCCGCGGTCGGGTAAATTGGAACCTGTCTGCTTGTACTTGTCCGGAAAGGTAAAGACACTGACTTGGTGTAGCGGCTGACCTCCGCATTCTACGATTCTGAACAAAACGTGGATGCGGCGGCACGTCCCTAGAGGACTGATCAACGCCTACACCATACTTTACCTCAATCCAGGCACTATTTGGATTCTATGGGTTTCATGTTTTTCGCTCATTCGTTTAAACCAGCTCATTCATAGCTGATTTCGCCTTCCTCCCTCTTCGCGACGGTAATTCTGTTCCCTCACTATTTTTGCCGACAAGTTCCTGTTGAATGTGACGACAGTTTCAGTCAAATTCTGTTGAAATACCATAAATAGGGGTAATGGTGTAGGGTATAAAGGGGCTGTTTAGTTCCCTAAGGACACATCGTGCATTCGCGCTTCTTTCAGATTCGTAGACGTGGTAAATGCGTATCCGGCCCATGCAAAGACTTTTGGGAGCCAGCCGCTGTTCCAAGTCAGTGCCTTTACCTTACCAGACAATGCTGGAAACAAATTAGGCGACCACGGGTGAATGGTAGGAAAGCTTGGTTAACTCAAGCTAGTATCGATTGCTCGACCGTGCCAGTAACACCTCCTACCACTGTACAACACGTTTTGAGTAACGCGTGCCCTCAAAATGAAAAAAATGAATAAACTCAAGGGAGTCACATCATATTTTCTAATTTATTGTCACCATTTGCCATATCCAAGCTACTTGCTCACTCACGATTTACCTTTATAGAGCTCCATGCTTATATTGAAAATGTACGATAATTTCGGCAGCAGAAGATCAGTTGGGTGCGCAAAACTTAATTAGTATAAATACAAATTTTACAAGAAAAATGTTCTAAACGTTGTGATTGATAACGTTGCCTGTCCTTAACCAACATCGATAGCATGGAGATAATGAGATCGTCTAAGCAGAACTTTATGCGATACTTATCCAGCCGAGCAAATTTGTGTAGGATAGAAGGAACTAGGAGAGCGTGCGACGAAGCTAGAAGAATACGAAGTGAGCTCTCCGAAGTTGGGATTGACACTCGAATCATAAACCCCCGAAACTGATTGTCGAAAACGAAATAGGGGTCTCGGTGGCACCCAATCCTCAGTGGAGCAGCACGGTAAAGTGAATATAAACGCGAGAAAGAAGAGCTCATGGAGAGATTTTATTGCGACCGCCTCTTCACCCGTTCAAAGGACAAAATTAGATTTGGAAGGTAATGTTGTTGTTAATGTTGCATCGTTTGGCTCCAAATAGGTAAGGAGGAGAAGAAAGGTGGTCGCTAATCACCCCACTCATGAAGCGCCGGACACCTATTCAGGACGGTAGAAGCAAAGTGAATGTGAAATTGGCCTATTCAATGTTTTGAGGGAGCCATCCGGAGCACAATTCAGTGTCTCCACCTTTTCGGACAAGTCAGGTACCAATTTTGAGAGGGATGGAAAACTCTGATGGGATGGGCGAGGATTAATCGATTGATCGCGCGGTTCGAAGATGCGGCCATTCCTACTTCACCAAACAAAATTCAGACCCGTTGAGAATATAAACAATACGCGTATGTGGATTAACAGCAGAACACTAATTGCCGGCGAATTTTTTTTCGTAGAAGCTAAAGTAAGGGTAACTGGAACGCTGGCGAGAAAACAAGAGCTCGTCATTAGGGCGGCAGATATCCCGCGAGCAAATGGTGGAAAATAGCCATTATTGTTCTCTCTTGAGGCTGTCTCCGAGAAAATTACGCATACTGACGTAATATTAAAACGGATGGAATCTACGCATAATAGGGTTTTAGAGTCGGCCGCAGCAGCGGGCAGACATTCCACAATATGAGCATGCACATGCAGCAGGTTTTATGGTTATTAAACGATGGTAAAAAAAAGTGCTAAAAAAGGATGGGCAAACTTAGTATGGGTAAAAAAGAACCACTGATTCGATCTAAACTCACAACAGAGCAGTAGAAATCACTGATGATGATGTCGTTGTCCATGATTCACGTGTGTGGTGGCTACGTCCGCAGAATAAGCAGTGTTCTTATCAGCAGTCGCAAGACGATAACGCCTAGAAACGTCAAGAACTTTATCAGTTCGCCAAGTGTTTTCACGGAGATGCTCGGCGTCGGTTGCATTGCGGCACATCCGACATGGAAGAGACTGGAATTAGCCCAATGAGGACAGCATGTGAAGCGTAGCGTAAATGCAAAAGTGCGAAATCAGAGACGACGTTCCCTCATATGAATCTATCTTGAAAAGAAACTGTACTAAATAATAAAATAATGAATTTAACGTGTTGTTAGTATTTTTATAGGAGTTTCTTGTATACGATCGCCCTGTTTCTTTTAACTGATGCATTTATTTTCTATGCACATCTATGATAGGCGTAAATAAGTGAATAAATTTATAAATACAGTAGGGAAAGTCCACATAACCGAAAAATCGCGTCACCTATGGTGATCAAAGATATTGAACAAACAACATGGAACTTTCACGTGCAACACAGATACGATATTGAGCTTTTGAAGAAGCTCTTACTCCTTCCACTCATCCTCTCATATGGGCTAGCGTTGTGTAGTAGTAGGAGGCGCTACTGACACCAACGCCGTAGGAGATCGATCCTTGCCCGGCTTACCAAGCTCTACATCCCTCCGGGGTCAGGCAAGGTGGTACCAAGACTTGCATGGGAAGGCGAATACACTGAATTGATATAGCGGATGGCCCCGAGTCGTTGTATCTGTCGGATACCCTTTACTTCTACGGTTCTGAATGGGACATGGACGGCCCCGCCACCTCTACCTAGCCCTCCGCCACTCACTCTCCACGATGAAAACTTTAGTAGTGACATCCTCCAAGGTTACCTATACCTTATGTTATCAAATCATAAACGTGTTCTTTAGAGAAATAAAATATATAATGATAACAAATCAAGTCCTAGTACATACCACAGAAGTCCTTCATTGATATCACCGACTCGTGAACAGAACGCAAAGCGAAAACTCAGGCACCGACCTGCAGTAACGGAAGGCGATCATGGTGTGCATTATAACCAGGGGTGTGCGGAAATTTCGTTTCCATGTTCCGAATTCCGGTTTCCGGCTGTTTTTGACCCTTCGGTTCCGTTCAATGAAATATTTTTCCGCACCTGCCACATCGTCGGAGTGCGAGAGATTGTTTTCTACTGCTGGTTTCAGTGTAAACGATCTCAGAAAAAGCCCCTCTCTCGGAAATCTTGAAAATCTGTCCTTTCTCTTCAATAACATGCTCGCTTTAGGCTTCCAATTGCATTCCTGTCTATCACGCCAAAAAATTCTGTCTTTCTGTACCTACTTGTGCCGGCATTAGTTGAAAATGAGTTTTAAAGATGAATGAAATTGTTATGGTTTTTGTTCACATAGAAGCTATCACCAAACGTTGGACGCTTCCACCAAAATAGTAGACACATACTAGTGGAAACAAAACGAACATTCTATGGGTATCTCTAGAAACAGAAAAGGAAACGTCTCGTAGTCCAGTTTCGGCTTAACTCCAAAAATTTGGTGACTTTTGCACCGTTTCCGCGTTCCGGTTTCCGACCATTTTAGGTCGTTCCCGTTCCGTCTTCCTTTTTTTTGAAAAAAATTCCGCACACCCCTGATCATAACTCAGAATGGATCGGTAGTCGTACATCTGAACATTGGTATTTGAGGCAAAGATGAAGACGTAGTCACAGATCAGTGAACGCGCTCAGTTCTCAGAAAACCGCTAGGCCTTTGTTATACCGACACTCATGGTGAGCGTCAGCTGCTTGCGAGCGGTGAGCGCCCAGCCGCTGAGCACGCGACACACGCACGCACGCGCCCGAAGCATACAGAGCAGCCCTCGACCGACCCCCAGCGAAAGGGTCAATCGCAGTGCAATGCACAGCGACCAGCGACGACGCTCGTGAGCGTCTGCATAACAGCCCGTGAGCATCATCACGCCAGCGTCTGACGTGATAACTCGCACAAACGCGTCTGCCCCACGGTGTCTGATACTGAATGGGACGAGTTGCGCTGGCAGACGCTGGGGGGGGGGGTGAGCGTCAGTATAAGAAAGGCCCTACACACTACCCTTTCCAGATGATATTTAAAAAAGTCTTACCTGATATCCAGAACATTTCGAGTGTTTCCCTCCTCCCGAGGGTTTTAATTCGCGTCTCAGGATTCTCATATGATGAAACACTATCTTACATGAATCGCAATGTCACTTTTATTGTGGACATTTAGCTAGCCCCTAGCGAATTGGATACCCCTACCTCTGTGGGAAAGGTGGACCAAACTCAATCTGGTCAAAGGCACTATTCAGACTTGCAAAGCGTGACAATTTTTATTTGATCCGATAAATAAGGCATTTCCAAGATGGTATGTCCAAGGAGAATTATAATTAAGAGACTAAAACATAAAATAAATAGAACATGAAAAGTACGATCGAAACTTGTCCTAGTGACTACAACGGCTGAGCACGGGGTGATTGGTGGATTAGTAGTTCAGAAAACGAGGACTTCAAAGGACAACAACGAAGGTGCGACGAAAGGGGCATGTGCTACGGTTAGTGGATGTTGTTCAAATGAGGAAATATGTGTTTCGCCTGCAGTGATCCTTGCTGAATCATTTTACCACTAGGTAAGGATCAACTTCTCATAAATTGTAGGTAGGGTCACAAGGGTTTTCATAAGTGCTCAGGCAATAAGAGGGATAACAACACAGATAAGCCGGCAGTAGCTACAAAAACCTGTACAAGCTGCAAACGTTCGACAATTTTGGCTGGAGAGCGGGGTACATTTTAACAGAGTTCTTTTTTGGAAATTACTTGAAAGAAAAATTTGGAGCAGTTGCACTTTCAGATGTTGGACTGAATGGCGAAGAATGTTCTAGGTAAGGCAAACGATGGTATTAGGTCTCCTAATTTCCACAAAACATGCAAGGAAAAGGATGGAGGCAAAATGGGAATTCTTGAAACCAAACAAGATGCTGGAAAAAGTTAAAGGTCCTTTAGGAAGTACGTTCGCACCTTAGTGATGTAAACACGGCCGCAGCCCTACATGTCACAAACTCCAGAACTCAATAATAAAGCGAGATTTGTTACTACCGAGCGATGCAATCACTGCCTCACGGCAAAAGCTTAAATTAATACAACACAACTACGATATACAAGAAGAATGTACAAATAGCACTACAAATACATAGGGAATACAATAGCGTACAATTCGCTTCGATTAAATGATAAAACTGGAAACATCAAAAGATAACTTAGTTCATTTCAGTTCAACATAGTTAGCAGGGAACAGACCATACTGTCCGTTGCACACTCCTCGCCACCATCCGGCATCGATCTAAAACAGACAAGTAGATGTCCTTAACTGGTAGACTTCACTTCAAACAAGAGAAGTAAAGACTACAAAAAAGATCTGCTTCCAATGGAATGTACTGGAGTGGCCTCCCGATGACTAGTTAACGAGGACATACTTGCTCAATATTTGTGATTATGTCATCCGGCTCAAAGCTGATCTCATCATCATCGTTCTTCTGATAATCATAAATCGCGACAGCTGTGAGTCCCAGAGCAGGTTCAAGAGGATGTGACGGACCCTTCAGTGGATCTCCTTGAGCAGCCGCAATCGTAGCAGGTTCCTGAGCACAATTGTTTACATTTTGCAGTACCAATTAATGAACAGTTAGTATCATAGATACCTACCTGAGGAGGTGGCAGATCGTACTGAGCCGAAAGTGCGGGAGGAGCCGCACCAGGAATCTCAATATCTCCGGGAACTACATCGTATCGTGGAATAGCTGCCGCCGTGGATGGTGGAGGAGCTGCCGCTTTCACCATGTCGATTTCACCGGGTACGACATCATACCGTGGAATAGACGCCGCAGCTGGCGGCGGTGCATAAGCGGCGGGCTACAATAATGTGCTTCAAAACAAGTCTAAATACCAAAAAAGTGAACTAGTAACAGAAATGCCCGATAGCTGTTCAACTAGTAAGGTAGAAGCTCATGCGCCATAGACCACAGGAAAACTGGTAAAAGGTAAGGGTTTCGGCGTTGAACAGTTCCCCAAAGGCGACCCGCCACGTTCATGTCCTGTTCAAACCGTAGCTGCATGGCGAAAGTGTATCTGACCCATATAACCACTTGCAGTGGCCAGCTATACCAAATCGGCGTCTTTACTCTACCCAAACTGGTACCTATTAACCATACCCTGGAGAGATGGCAGGCTTAGTTAGCCCGGGAGGCGTTAGATCGCTCGACCGTGCGGGGTCAGTAACGCCTCTTAGCACTGCACCACGCGCGCAATTAAATAGCAAAGTTAATCGGTAATATAAATTTCCGAGAACGGTTTAACTGGTGGGACGGAAGCCCATGCGCCATAGACCATGGGGAAGCTGGACTCACCTAAACCATATCTGGTCTAAAGTGCAGGTGTTCAGGTTAAATCTGTCCCAGCCCGACACCCAACCAACGACGATAGCTCATTGGACTAGTTCACGTTCAACGTACTACTTCAATATGTGGAAGCGGCAGTCTCATCACACTTCGAAGAATCTTTAACTCCGTTATCGACAGAAACGTATATCTTATTGGAGTGCCTCCAAATAAAGATCGATCCCGAAATAATGAATGGCCGCCATAAACCTCAATATGTACTCAGAACGAGCTCTATTCATCATTGCCAGCGGCGAGGTTTAGTTTGGGGCTCATAACCCACGAAAAGTACCCAAGTAGTACCCAAGTAAAACGAAAGGAACTAAAAACGATACAACAAAATCTATACGATACAGGATTTTCAAAATATCTCAAACATTAGAGCTCATTAGAGGCCTTTGAAAGAACAGGAAGCAGTAATAACATACAGTACTACAACTCTCAAACATCTGTGATTATGAGTGAAGGGTAGCTATGACGAGGTGACTTTCCGAACGGTTAAACAGCGACGGATATTCGTAACCAGATCATTAACAAATAAATAGAAAAAAGGAACTTCTAAACAGGAAAGACATACAAAGGCTACTGATAAAGGTACTGGTTCCCATCTATAACCAATGACCGATGTTTTTCCTTTTTACAACGCAAAATTAGTGATAAGAAAGAAGAAAAACCAGAGATGGAAAATGGGAATGCGAGAATGGCCAACGGAATCACAAGCGACTATTACAGGAAAAGAGACTTACCGCATGCTTTCCATCACCTGCAGTGGTGGAAGTAACCACGGGAGGTGTTACATGTGATTTTCTCTGAAACGGACAAATGGTCAACTAAGAATAAATACCTATGTAGAGAAGGTCTTCATTACCTGAGAAGCGGCTTCGTCTTCTTCCCAATCAGCATCGTTATTGACTTCATCATCACTTGAAGGAAGGCGACGTAGATCACGAGCTTAAACATCAACATTTGCACAGACAAAACAGGATCTTCAGTAAGCAGATAAACGTAAGGTATACATAAGGGTATCGACGTGACCAGTCCCCTATAGACACGCCACCGAATTCGTACTCAATTCAAATAGTAGAGACATGGTAAATTCTGCCTATGCAATGACTTGCGGGGCCAGACGCTACACCAAGCTAACGTCTACCTTCCCAGACAATCAGGTATCAACTTTTTTTTTAAGGGTAAGCCTGGGCAGAATCGATCTCTCAACCGTACAAGGGTCCCCCTACCACTGCACTTCGCGCTTTTACCTTTACCTTACCATACAAGCCTTCCATCCTCCCGATGTCAGGTAAATTGGCGGTAAAATTCCCGATGTCAGGTAAATTGAGGTAAATTCACCCTGCCTCTACGATTCTGAATGGAACACGAATGCATAGGCGCGTTCTTATCGTTAGAAAATGATCAACGTGGACGTCTTTCCATTTACCTTTCAGCCAGCGAAAATGAATAAAAATAGTGAAAATATTAGGTTGTAACGAAAGTCTTGTCACCATAGACTACTTTATTTCAAATATACATGCCTTTACAACAGTCAAACATTAATCGATAACATATTCACCATCACTTTGGATAACCTTTCGCCATCTGTTCGGAAGGTCAAAGATCCCGTCTCTATAGAACGACGCCGGTTTGGTTTCGAAAAACGTGTTCACTGCTTTTCACATCCTCTTCGTTTCTAAATTTTTTTCCAGCAATGTGATTCTTGAGAGAACGAAATAGATGGTAATCTGAAGGAGCAAGGTCTGGAGAGTATGGAGGGTGGCAGATGACTTCCCAACCGCACTCCTTCAGGAACAAGCGAGTGTTGTTCGCAACATGCGGCCGGGCGTTGTCGTGCTGGAAGATGACGCGGCCACTCCAGTAGGTGTCGCTGTCCAGTTTTTCCTTCAGACACCCCAGTTGTCTTCTGTAGAGCTCTGCTGTGACCGTGATCCCTTCAGGGAGAACCTCCCAGTACTCTATTCCACGCACGCTCCACCAGACGCAAAGCAATAGCTTCCTTTGATGTGCTTCGGCTCTTGCACGGCATGGAGGATCAGAGCTAGAGGGAATCCAGTAACGAGTCACTTTGGGAGTTTCGTACAGAACCCATGATTCATCTCCAGTGATGAGCCGCTCCAGCCACGCGAACGTCCGCCGTTTCGTTAGGAGTTCTGTCGCACAGTCTATTCTCCTATTCTTGTTGTCCAGCGTGAGCTCGTGTGGCACATCTCCTCCTTTCACATTTTTGTAGCCGGCTCTTCTCAATCCTCTAGCCACCGCAGAATGGGAACAGGATAACTTCGCTGAAAGCTGGCGTGTAGATTGCTCGCTGTTGTTCTCAAGATCGGCCTGTAGAGCCTCCAAATCCAAATCAGATGGACGTCCAGATCGAGGTTTATCTTCGATATTATAGTCCCCTTCAGAGAACTTGGCGAACCATCTTTTCACTGTGCGTAGACTCATCACGTCCTCGCCATATACGGAGCACAGTTGACGATGCGCCTCCGTTGCTCCAACGCCAGAATGGTGCAAAAATAAAATGCACGACCTTAAGTGACTTTGCGTAAGCTCAAAATTCTTGACAACCATAGCGCAAACGTGAATGTTGAATGTACCTCTCGAAAGTGCTTATATACCCCTAGTTTCCCGCCAAAATGTTTGAATGTGGCTTTCTTGGTATTCTTGTAATAGAAAGTTTTACAAATGGTGACAAGACTTTCGTTACAACCTAATATAAGAAAATGACTGTACCAGCTGGTACTGAGCTACTCGGTGCAAACGCAGGTGCGTGCATCGCGCCGCCGCCGATTGGAGGCAGAACGGACACCGGCGCAGGAGGTGGGCTAGCCTGAGCAAAGAATTGGGTTGAAATTGAGAACACCATTTACTAGCGCCAAAATAGGTTTGAAACGAAAAAAAACGAACCGGAAGTGCAGGCGGATGTTCGGCAGGTTCCTCACGAATAGGAGCTTTCGCAATGCCGGGCATTATTGCAACAGCTCCTGGGGCAGGACCACCACCACTGCGACGCTTGTTCTGATTCTGGAGGCAAATCAGTCGATTAATATGGGTTTGAAACGAGGCGGAAATCAACAGCAACTTACCAAGTAAGCTCTCTCATTAGCACTTTCTTCAGCTCTTTGCTGTTCCACGTCAACGGGGTTTTCTGTCTCCTGTTTTTTCCAGGTTTCGTCGATGCGGCGCATTCGTTCCTCCTTCAATAAAATTTTTATCAGAAGAAGATAGAAAGAAATGAGATTTTACGGCAGATCCAACTCATCGGAGTGCTCTTTTCTAGTATGTCCTTACTTTCCCATTTAAAGGTCACCTAAGCTTCTGTACAACGGTAGCGATCTAGGTAAAGGATCAGCATTGATCAGTGCCTAGGAACGTTCGTGTTCGATTTAGAATGGTAGAGGCATGATGAATGCGTATTTGGCCTAATCTTTAACACTCGGGAAAGCCGCTATACCGGTGATTTACGATCCCAGACAAGCCTGGTAACTTGCTTACCTCGGAGGGGTGGAAGGTTTGGTTAACCGCTCGGGATCAATCGCTCGACCACGCGGGTGCCAGTAGCGCCTCTTACCAGTGCACCACGCTTCGGTATACTGTGGCCAGAATCCCATCATTCTATACCCTTCATACATGGGTTCCTTATCACTGTAGTATTAGAATGACAATTTAACAAAATTGCAAATAATTTAATATGAAGGGCGCGATTAGATAGGCGCGTTATGAGCCTATAGAGACAATTCGCACAGGTACGAGGAGAAGGAAAACGATAGACGAATACGAAAACCACTCTCACATATTGGACTCACCTCCTCACGTCTTTGCTGTTCTTGCAGCGCTTGATCTTCGCGCTTTCTTCGTTCACGCTCTGCAGCTACACGATCGTCAGCCTAAAAATAACCCCGAAGTTTTTATTACGGAAGGTTGTTACTACTATTCTTACATTTTTAATTCCTGCTTAAACCACAGCTATTGGTTACACTGGCCTTGTGTATTTTATCACTAATGGATGGTGGAACCTTTATCAAAAACTAACTAATTCTAGCAGTCCCGGAGACTCAAACAAGACGATTTCGGTAGACAGTCATTTTAAGGAGATTTGTGGTAAGGTGCCATGATAATTTCGCACCCGCCCATCGGAAGAGATTCAGTGACGATTGATATCGGCATTTAAAGGAAAAAGTGGCTTCTCATGTAAATTTTACTACAAGGTAAACCCGCAATATGACAAACAAGCTCTGTGGAGACTAGTCTCCCAAGTTTTTTGAAAAATGGGAGGCAAATTCCTCTTTTCCTTCCGGAACCTGCAGTCGCATGAGATAGACTCAAGATTGGCTTGTCAAGAATATGAGTGCTCGTGAGACAATATCGGTGATGCTTTGAAAACCTAAAGATGCATCGCTGCATTCGCGTTCCATCAAGGATCATAGAGGCATTGTAAATGCGTTTTTGGCCTATACAATGGCTTACGGCAGCCAGCCACTATACCAAGTCAGTGTCTCTACCTTCCCAGACAAGTCTGGTACCAATTTACCCGATACCGGAGGGATGAAGGCTTGGTTAGTCTGGGCAGGAATCGATCGCTCGACCGTTTGGATGTCAGTAGCACCTCTTCCCACTGTGCTAGCAAGCTATATCATGCATTAACGCTTCGAAAGGTAGACAAAAACACTTCTGACCTCTGACGTCGCCAACTTCTCGAAGCGGGCACGCAGGTCTGACGCTCTTCCCTTAACCGGGGCAGCGGCCTTCTCCTCGTGTACGACGTTGCTCCTCACCGGCTCGTCACCGCGGGTCTGATCGTTCGATTTGTCGATACCTGGAACAACTTGTAGTGGTCTACTCAAGTGTTCTACCGTCTTTCAAACCTTTCGTTGTACTCGATCCGAATTTCACACAATACATTTCCAATAAAACCCAATCTTTCAAGAGCTGCTCGAACACCCCATACAAACGACAGCAATTTCGTTCGCATTACACGCTTCAAGGATTGGCATTTCAAAAGTAGTTTTTCAAAGCCTATCAGCACAGCAGGTTCCACAAAAAGTTCCTGTAACATTGTAAAATTCAAGGAAAGTGTACGAAACGACTAGTAATTCGTTAATTCAAGATTTATAATAGTAAGAAGGAATAACTCGATGAAATGCCTACCTTTGTTGATCACCTGGCTTTCGTGCTTCGAAAGCTGTTCGTGATAATCGAAACCAGCGGCGGCACGGTCTTGTCTGTCAGACTGGATTCCGAACTTTCCACCGAATCCTTTCTTATAATCTGCAGAAAAGCACTGTTATTCTGCTAAAGTTTTCAGACTTATTTGATAGAATCCCTGATTCTCAAAAAATCCAACTGCTAGAGAACCAGAAGTCTGCATTTCGACCGAACACGCGAATCTTTCAGAATTCACGTATCAGAATGATTTTGTTCTTGAAATGTGGCCGATCTTGAGAATCAGGGAAGAATAAAAAGAACAACAGCCAGTATCGGACCATAAAATTAAGTGGAACGACCTTTGATATTGAAAATATCGACTCAGGATTGCGTACCTGTTTGACTCTCATGCTTCTGCAAATCACTGTGGACTTCATAACCCACAGCTGCTTTATCTTGGCGATCAGTTTGCACTCCAAACTTGCCACCAAATCCTTGCTTGTAATCTGAAAGTGGAAGTAATAGAAATAAGGAAGTAACTTCCACATAATACAGCAAACAAATGAGCATACCGGTCTGACTAGCGTGTTTCGGAACTTGTTCCTTCGCGTCCCACCCCACAGCCGACGCATCCTGGCGATCTTTTTGAACACCGAATTCTCCTCCGAATCCTTTCTTATAATCTGAAGAACAAGTATTTCAAGCCGAACTTAGAAACAAAAGAAGACTGCTAGAATTTAATAGATCCCTAGACACTATTTAAAAAGACAAAAAAAGAGACACTATTTAAAAAGACAATTAAAACGGCTAATGATTGCGGCACATGAATGTACACAGACTAGGCTAGATCTTATCAAGACGAAGCTGAAAACTAGTTTGGCCGGAGGCGGGATTCGAATGGTGCTCAATAATGAAAGAAAAATTTAAAAAAAACTAAAAGTAAAAAATAAATAACGGTAATACTCGTACCCATCTGGCTTTCGTGTTTCATGAGCTCATTGCGCTCGTCCCAACCAACCGCTGACTTATCTTTCCTATCCGTCTGCACTCCGAACTTGCCTCCGTAGCCGGTTGCCACGTCTGGAATGAAGTCTGCTTTGGAAAAACCACCTCTAAGCAATCTCAAACGCCCTATAAAACAGAATCTCAACATTTTCATCTCCATAACGCTAAGGCGGCGCTCAACTTTGTCAAAGATCTTCGAGCGCTCCGGCATTTTCCGATCGCCCCTCTCAAAGTTTGGTAGAATGGTATATTTGATTTATCACTTCATCGTTCCCACGATTGTAAAACAGATAGATTTTGTCTTCCAGTTAGACAACTGACTTCATCGTTCCCACATAACCGTTACAACTGTCTACGACGATGGGCGCGATAATCAGGCCATGAAGATTATAAGAGATCTGAACGCCTCTGAACATTGATTCCAGAATTGGGTGCGGCAATGAGAAGAAGAAATAAGAATGGAAATGATTCGATATCAACAGTTGACGTTTTCGCACCCCCATCTAGGTACTAATTAAATATGTGATACAATAGACAGAAGAACAACGGAATACTCCTCCATAGAAGAAACGAGAGATAATCATGAAGGGCATTCAAGTTGAGCATGACGCTTTCGACCGGCATTTCCTTGGTTTTTTATCGCTTGTCAAAAACTCTGGGATCGTATAACTTTTGTTGGACGAATCTGGTAATCCGTAATCTTCGAATTGTGTCCAGGCCTCCAAGGCGATGGGAAGGTCGAAACATTGGGCAGTTAAATGAAGAATTCATCCCGACAACCTCGTGAGACAGAAGTGAAGCAATATATTATTGCTGGAAATTGATAATTGTAACTCTTAACAGACGGTGAAAGAGAGCAAATGTGTAGCGAAGGCAAGACCTTAATTAAGGTGCTCTACGGTACGGCGGGGGGGGGGGAATATTCAACTGATAGTTAGTTATCTTGACTCTGGAAGAACGCTCAACTGTTGAGGACGACAAGAAAAATCGTAAACACTGGAATTCGTTCTTCGGATCGAGAACAACCACTGAACCACTACAGTCACAGGAATGAGAGAGAAAGCCGATGAGCGCGCACGCGAAAAACTCGACCATGAACAAATGGTCGGCAGCTAAGACGAAACATCCCCGATGATCTTAAAATTGCCTATAATTGCGGAGACACAACAAACTAGAGGACAAATCGGTTTGCAAACTTAGCATCCTTTAAAGCAGTAAAACATTCAAATCTTGCAGAATCTTACTGGCACAGTAACTGTAATATAAAAAGGAACGGACCTTTTTGGCTCTCGTGCTTGGCGAGCTCCACTTTTTCGTCCCATCCTGCTGCTGACTTGTCTTTTCTATCCTTTTGAACGCCAAACTTTCCTCCATAACCAGTAGAGGCATCTTAAACCAGCAAATTCTCGAGTCAAGACATTAATAAGAGCATATAGGAAAGATTGAACTGCAATACTAATCGTAAGAAGTAACTTTCCGATGCCAACATTGTTGACGAATACTCGTGTAAAGAATTATCATTTTCAGCGTTCTACCGCAGTGCAGCAGAAAATCACAAATGGTTGCAAATCTAAGCAAGTGCGAGGAAAGTGCAACGACATCATAGCTTCAATAACAATGGGACTTATGGTAAAGAAAGTCAGGATTTTGCAACTCCTTGGAGATTTTTACCAGCAATTTCTTGAAATTTTAGAATCGGAGCCAAACCGACAGACAAACCGTTAAACTTGAGAAAATTATAAACTGCAGAATTGTATGTTTTTCTAATCAGATAGATGACAATCTCTATTTCAAACGACCTTGACAGAGCTCATCTTGCGACTTTGCGCAAAATTGATTGGAGCAATTTTATCAAGAAGGAACCCTCACAAGAGGGAACATGTCTCCACTCAAAATCAACCCTTGGCTATCCATATATCAAAATGAAAAAATCAAACGCATTCTGCTGTCTTGCGATAAGTTCTCTATCGAGTAGACTACATGAAAAACACCACGAACAAACAGCAAATTTCGAAAATGGTAAGCTAGTGATTATCAGTCTGCTTCCCCTACACCGAGAAAATGCAGAGTTAATAAAATAAAGGGAATACCTTAGAAACAGACCTTTCTGGCTTTCGTGCTTTGAAAGTTCAACTTTCTCATCCCATCCAGCAGCTGACTTATCCTTTCTGTCCGCTTGCACGCCATACTTTCCACCGAAGCCATAGGCGTAATCTTTCTGTGAAGCGTGAGGATCCACTTTGCCTTTGTAGTCGAATGACACCGCCGCCTCAAAATACACAATGATACAATGATAAAACCACCGATTTTTTTCAGATAGTTCAAATTAAGGCATAAAAATTGTTGAAAATAAATCAAATAAAGTCAGTTGCCCTAGCCTAGCGGCATCAAATCTACAACAATGACTTCGACAATCACGACAATCGCATCATACCTTGTCCATTCTGTCGGTCATCACACCAAATTTGCCACCATAGCCTTCGCTGGGTTTGGGCATCTGCTCTAGTTTCTTCTCCTTAAATATTGAACTCATCATAGATAGTAAAATTCGCAAAATATGTGAACATACCTGCATAATTTTGTCGGCAATTAGCGTCTCCTGTCTGAATTTGTCCATGTCGAAATGCCCTTGATGCCCCGATCCTTCGACGGTTTTCGCTCCCCATCGACTGGCCTTCTCAGAAACATCATTCTGCAAAACGCAATGGTTTGATAAAAGTTGCTTCTTGATCGTCAACATTAATTATGCTCGTAATACAAGCACCTAGATATTTGATCTGTTCAAAAAGCTGAACGATTGCTGTAAAACTAAACCAGAACGAATAATAATCCGCAGAGGGCAGATGACCGCTCCCGCACTACAATAATCCCAACTATTCATCTTTCTCGATGCGACACAGCTTAATAACCGAATGAAGTTAAGGTTTTCAATCGATTTCACAGAGCTATACCTTCCAAAACAAGAAGTAAACCTAATCTATTTCTGTAGTAGGAACTCCGCCATGGGAAGACATAGGAACTGGTGGCTCTAATGCACTGGAAATGACCACACATGAACTTATTCTACACAGAAGTAGAATAAGAACCAGGATTTAAGGCAAGAAGTGTAGGACAAGTGCAACAAAAATGCGGCTTCCTAGTCACGAGGTTTCCTATTTTGCGAGTGGATACCACATTTCCACTATCTTTGATGAAATCATGACGCATTATAGCCAAAATCACTTAGGTGCCCATACTGGAGTTCTCTTACCAGAACGTTTCATTGGAAGAGAAGATTATTCTAATTCCTGCAATTGCACAATATACTCATTGAAGGAAAATCCCATTGAGGAAGGTGGCCTAACAAACGTGAGCAAAACTACCAGAGAAAACTGTACTAGCAATAACAGTATGGCAAAAAAGCCTTGAGGAGTGTATTCTAGCTCTACACCTTCGTTACAAAAAGAGAATATGCCAGTGAGAAATTGCACAGAGTCCAAAGTAGTAAAGGTATTTGTTTGGAACATATGTATTCAGCAAAGAAAAAGAGGGATTGCTGAGCAACGTTCGCAAGAATCCTTAAGCAAACATTTCGTCAATATCACCTTCGTCAGTGATTGCCAAATCGAAAAAAGTTCGAAGCCTACAAGCCCAACACCATTTTATTTGTAAGAAACGATTCTATCGAAGGGCGTCCACTTGTCTACCGTACCCCGTCGTCAGCTCAGTTGTTTTGGTTATTAATAACAAATTCATACCCTTGCCATTTTTTTACGTTTTATATTCGTTCTCCTCCAAGAACTATCAAATAGCCATGAAATCTTGTCCATTTCAGTCTTATACAAACCCGCGGGGCGCCGGACGCGTGCTTCATAACGACGGGTTACGGTGGACAAATGGACGTCCTTCGATAGAATCGTGCTTGTTTTTATTTATAGATTCCATTTAAAATTAGACAAACTAGAGATTTTTTTATTTATAGATTTATAGATTATTTATAGATTTTATTTATAGAACAACAGATTCCGAGAAAGCACCTCTGTCGAGACCACCTGGACGCCGAAAATGATAGGGAAAAGATTCTGATTCGTTCAAAGTTAAACTTGCTCTGAGGAAACTGCTATGTTAGAAGGAATTGGTTTGGAGGATGCTACTTAGCCGATTTAGGGTCAGGCTTTTGAGTTTTGCTCCGATATTTGGTTCCCGCGACTTTGAACGTTGACGCTACTAGTGCTACTGCCGACGAGATTTACAGCTATTCCTCTCGAAGCTATCTCGAGCTTACTAATCTCTTATCTTGACTATTGCATAACTATCTTTTTTATCGTTCTTTTTTACAACCTATTGCTAGCCACGTTACTACCATCTGACAATGAGTTTTAGCGCATTCCCGGATGTGTAAATAAATAAATAATGCTGCACATGGAGGAAAACTTCAACAAGGCAAAAAACAAACTAGTGAATAAGAGCACTCACCACGAAATCTGGATCGGTTTCCCACTCATCATCCTCGACTGGCTTTGGAGCTATGGGAGGCTTTGCTCCGATCGTTGCTCGCCACATGGACATTTTTCGATCCTGAAAGAGCAAACATTTAAAATTAGACAAACTAGGCGATTACCGCAGAAATATTAAAGTCGACAGGACGTTAGCTGAAAGGAGAGCAGATGACTCAACCTTCGTCGGCTGATTCATTTTGTCCACACCCATCGCGGGTAAACAAGACGCGAGCACGGAATTCAGACTGGAGCGCGGAATTGTCGTCATAACCCAGTCTAACTAGGGAGGTTACCGAGCGTGCCCCAAAGATTCCGAACGAGACCTGTATAGTTTTGTAGAGCATCGAGCGGGGATCACAGCAATATAGTTTATTTTTGCTGCGGGCCAATGGGTGGTCTAAAAATCGCAAAAAACCACCACCTTTGGGACACATTGGAAGCCGCTTCTCAACCCCTAGTCTTCGTGGTGAGAGGCGGCCACCAATGTGCCTCCCTGGCTCAGTGGTACAGCAGCGGATTGCCGTTCAGAAGGTCGTGGGTTTGAATCCCGTTGGTGTGTTTTTGTTTTGCTTCAATCGCATTGATACCAAAACGTACTCCGTTTGCGATTTTGCCATTGAGGTTGGAGAAAATCATGTTTGGAATAGCTTAAAACGCACAAATTTTAGTAACAATATTGTTTCAGGCAAGATTCATATGAGCAGCCAATATCTACTGAAACTTACCCTAAACGAACACAAATTCAGAAACCGACGTTAGATTCGTGATCAGAGCCCCAAATAACTCCCAAATACGGAATTTGGACGAAATCGGTGAATTTTACCCAGGCACCTCACTTACTCACCCTTACCATAGGAAGCGCTCATCAGTCCACTCACAACCAAACCCACCGTAAGATACCCTCCCAGTTGCAAATCACGAAACTAGTGTTAGTACCGTGACCAGCGCCTCAAATAGCTTCACTAGCAACGTTTTGGCGTTTTGGCGAAATGGGTGACCGTGACATCTCGAGCCTCATGTCAGGTATCGGTACAATTGCCCAAGATTCGGTCTCTGATGAATTACTGGCAATACTATGCCACCATTCAGACTCTAGCTGCCGGAAAATCCTCAGCTTCCACTACCTTCAGAAATTGCCTGGGAGTCTCACCTGGACTGCTGATCACGAATTTTACAAAGTTAGATATTGGCCTAACGAAAGTTACAGTAGATATTGGCTGCTCATATGAATCTTGCCTGAAACAATATTGTTACTAAAATTTGTGCGTTTTAAGCTATTCCAAACATGATTTTCTCCAACGTCAATGGCAAAATCGCAAACGGAGCACGTTTTGGTATCAATGCGATTGAAGCAAAACAAAAACACACCAACGGGATTCAAACCCACGACCCTCTGAACGGCAATCCGCTGCTGTACCACTGCGCCAGGGAAGCACATTGGTGCCGGCCTCTCACCACGAAGACTAGGGGTTGAGAAGCGGCTTCCAATGTGTCCCAAAGGCGGTGGTTTTTTGCGATTTTTAGACCACCCATTGGCCCGCAGCAAAAATAAACTATATTGCTGTGATCCCCGCTAGATGCTCTATAAAACTATACAGGTCTCGTTCGGAATCTTTGGGGCACGCTCGGTGACCTCCCTAGTAAGTGCGAGCGGAAGGAAAAAAGAAATGGGGAAGGAAAGGTGAAGCCGAGGAAACGGAACAAGCGTTCATTTGGATGTTTAGACCTTGTGTACTACGACGCAATGGTTTGTTTAGCAACGATCCATTCGATAGCGGCGGATGGCATTTCATTATGTGACGCTGCAAACATTACGCGCTGCGCAATTGGGGCCATTTCAATTCGATACGTTACGTCTCTGAGATTTTGATTCTATGCTCAAATAACGTTGTCACAAACAACAAAATTAAGAATATGGGGTATAAAGCTGAAGGTAAAGGTGTCGGCGTTGATCAGTTCCCTAAGGACGCGCCGCCGCAATTGTATTCCATTCAGAATCGTAAAGGCATGCTGAATACAGATTTGGCCTATGCAATGACTTGCGCGGACCAGCCAGCGTACCAAGTCTTTACCTTCCCAGACAGCTCTGGTACCAATTTAACCAACTCCCAGAGGATGGAAGTCTTGGCTGGCCGGGTGAGGATCGACCTACCGAACGGACGTCAGCACCGCCTCTTACCACTGCACCACACGAGCCTCTCAACATGGGGTAAGGACGCGAACAATAAGCGTAAGCTTGAGACCCATTCGTACTCGGTGGCAAAGTTGAGTGAATGGGAGATACGAATAGAAGGCGACGCTTAAACACTGGAGATTTTTGAACGGCATCCGAACTCTTGGTGAATTTCTATGGCTAAGGTGAAGATCTCGGCGATAGTGGACTGTGTCGCAGCGAAATTACGTAAGTCTGGACTCGAGAAATACTTTGCAAGTTCAAAGGCAAATCCACTCAGTAGGAGTACTGATTAGGGTGTGCGAACGGACCTCTTGAGAACAGAAAATAAGAATTAAGACAAAAAACGAGAGAAATCTGTATTTTAAACGTTCCTGGGTACTTTTTCAGCACTATAGGACACATTGCGAGTTATTTAGTCAAAACTTGCTAAAATGTGCAAAATATCTTTGCAAGAACTGCGGTTTAGTGGAGCTCCCTCTTCTTTTCGATTTATTATGAAATTATATGTTATCTTTTTTATTATTTTTTAGTTTCATTATTTATGCATGATTGCTCAAAACCTCGCGCCACTGTCGTGTATATGTACAATATAGTAGACCGCTAAGCTCAGATGGAAAGTTAGGTCTGATTGTGAGAACTTGGAGTAGATGGCAATGCACTTCACAGAAGTGTACCTCATTTAACGTATCACTTACGATTAGGCAATGGTAGGACGGTCGAGTCATTCCAACGATTGTTTCTACGGTGGTGGAAGAAATTATAATAAGTAGCCCGTGTTGCAGCCGTCTGGCAGTGCTAAAGTTCGCTACACCTGCACGGTCGACTGATCGATGCTTGCCCAGGTTGATAAATCACTTTATCCCGTTGCAATCGGGTAAATAGGTACCAGGCTTATTCGAGAAGGTAATGGCACTGACTTGGTATAGCGATTATTTCCTTAGTTTCTTTAACACTCAAGCTGTCCTGTCACAGAGGTGGGATTGTGATACTTTCAAATCTACTCCATTCATTTTTGGGTATAGGGATGGCCTCCCAGACGCTGTCAACCGCGGTTTAGTTCAAGTGGCGGGGAATGAGGGAAGATATTCGACCCTTACATCACTCACATATCAAGCGGCTGAAAATTTCAGAAACAAGGTGTATCGAGAAACTTCAAGCCATCCACTTTTTTGTCCACTTCCAAAAAAGTAGTCCTTTCAAGGATGAGATCGAGATGACAGCCTTTCTTTGGAGAGGATCAGCTCTAGCAAAAAGGAATTCAATTCATGATCGGAACTTGATTGTGACGGCTTCTTTGAATGCATTAGAATTGCACACCTTCGACGTTGGAATGAGCGTTCAGAGTTCAGAATAAAATGGGAGCGTTGCATATTCAACTACAATATCGCAGCTAGTAGAGAAGGAAAGAGTAGGGATTGGAAGCGTGCTGAACTTGTTGAGCGTCTTCTTCGAATCTTTCAAAGCTAGAGCGAAGAATCTTGAAATTTTTTAAAAGGCTATTGAAAACCATTGGAGCTAATCTTCCAATAAATTTTAATAGCCATTAAAGAAAAAATTAATATTAAAGAATTTTAAGGCTCTAGTATTAGCTCCCTCATGACATGCGCTTAGCTGTCGAAAAAGGATCACAGTCGACGTTTCAGAAGAGGGGAGGGGTACCCCTTCCCAGAAGGGTACCGATTATTTAGCCGCGTACTTCGTTGGCAAAGATGTTGCATAGGTCTTATTATTTAGTTATTGAGCGTCTAAACCCCTAAAACTCAAAATAGAATAATTGTTTTTGAGTTCAAAAATGTATGGCTCGCAAAAAATCTCTTGTCACCAGTCAGGTCATAAACAACTGTCATTAAAACACCCTGGCACGTCATGGTGCCTAAGACACGGTATTGTAAACTGAAGTCGTTTTTAGAACTAACATAAATCCTCTGTTGAGGCTAACAAAGATCGTAAGACCTTTGCAGTGGCGCGGTAAGTTTTATAAGTGCTCATCAAGGTCTTTTATTTCTTCATCAACTGATGGTGATGTTTTGTGTTTTATTCCTTCACTATTGACTGTTCTTTCCTGCACTTCTCTGAGGACTACATATCTCATGCAGTGTGGATAGAGAACTAAATAATTACACCAGTCATCTCGGGCTAAAGCAGTAGCCAGCTGGGCTTAACCCCCGCTCTCCACACTACGGGTGTTCCAGACAGCTTGCGGTGATTTGGAAACGGGAATATAGCGACTTTCATCGCTTCTCTAGCGGCTGCATTCCGAAATTTCGGTGGCTTTAGCGGCGGCGTCCCATGGAGGGCACCGGGATGCGGTCGGATGTGGATTTCTCTGAGAGAACACTCGGTGGGCTGATCGGCTCGAGAATGCGGAGGTTCACTCGCATCACTGGCGTGTTGATTCTTTCTCGACACCCACTTCGCACATCACTATCACAGCCCAGCTTCATCTCCTTCCGGCCACTATTTTCCTTCACGTGAGAAATGTGTATTAATTTTATGAATTATAGTTTGGGATAAACTTCATTTATCTCAAGGAATGTTTTTGTTTAAACCTTGCCGACCTAGCCACCGCGTCGTGATGTTTCAGTAAAACGAGCACGTTATAACAATAACATAGTTTCATTACTTTTCCTCTTAATGCCCAATTATCATATCACACCCAAGCGTTTCATATCATGCTCATATCTTAATGCTCATCCTTGAAGCGGTCTTATCATATCATGCTCGAGCCATAATCAATTTATTATCAAGCTGTTAAACAAAATCAACGACTTATCTAAGCTAGAAAACAGCTTCATACAATTAACCTCTGAAACATCTTTCTTTTGGAAAAACTCCTCATTCTTGCGAGAAAAAAACGGCTTTTTCTTCCTTATCAGGCAGATCAAATAGACTGCACACGACCACAGGTGGATGCGAAATGGTATGATATCGAACAACACGGTATGATGAGACCGCTCCAAGGGTGTACATTAAGGTACGAGCATGATACGGTTGGGCATGATATGATAATTGGGCATTAGGAGGTAAAGTACCTAAACTTCATTTATCTCAAGGAATGTTTTTGTTGAAACCTTGCCGATCTAGCCACCGCGTCGTGATGTTTCAGTAAAACGAGCACGTTATAACAATAGCATAATTTCATTAATGTTCACAATGCCGCCTCTCGAGAAACAGTTGACGCTAATCAGTCATCGCTAAGCTCTCTGAACACGCTGTGAGAAGGTGGCATGTATTAAGAATGAAGCTATGTATATCAGCATGTGACACGCAGGCAACTGGTATCGCCGGTTAGTAGGCTCTAGGAAAGCTTGTTAGATCAATCTATTTCTCTTACGAATCTGTTTAGAAATGCCACCTGCCACTTCCACCATTCTTTCTTTCATCCTTTTACTCCAACTAAAATAACGAGAATGTGACTCTAATCCTTATTATTAATTTTGACAGATAACGTAGCAAATGGGCGAAACAACAACTAATTACACTTACATTATTTATTCATTTGTGGGTGTCAGAACGACACAAAAACAGAACAAACAACTGCCAACAACCATAAGTGTAAGAAACTGACCATTAGAACAATTGAAATATCAGAAAATACAAAAGTATAAGAGCAGAAAATCTGTTAACATCAACAAACTGGGCCACACGTATGTATCTGGATTGAGTTGCATTTTAGAGCCACAATATGAGACCTAAGAACACGATTGAACGTAGAACGAACTCTAGGGTTGATTTATTTATATTATACAAGTTTTACACTATTATTAATTATTACTATATTTCATTATTTTAGCAATTTATTAAGAATTGAGAAAAAGGTGTCAGCTACTAAATATTCCGACTGCTGTTGGTTACAATATTAGTATACGTCCGCTACAGAGACAAAGGAAATAAATTTCCACTTGTGGAAAGTATTCAAAAGTGGTGGAGGTAGATAAGAAAATGTCATTGTTCTGGTTGATCAGTACTGGTTCGGTAGTGATCTAAATTTAGCCTTCGTTTTCGAATCTTGTGACATTGTGCCAGTATCTGTTGTTTTTAGTGCAATTTTTGAGGCATTATCGCTCCCTCTCCACTTTTTCAGTGATCCTTCATAGGAACCGGGTGGGGTTTCAACGATCACTGTCGACCACGCGCCCTCCCCTACACACACATCTGTTTGACACACAAATTTATGCGCCCCGTGTCTGTTTTAAATTCACATAGTTCTCGGTGAGTATCAGCATTTTCCAAACTTATAACTTCTTTTGCTCAGTTTTTGTTGCACTGCAAAAAAAATTATCAGGCTAAAGCTAGTAAAACTACCATCTTCCATCACCCTGGGAGTACGCGGACGAGATATTCATGTATTACTACATTCTAAAGAAATTACGAACATGTCGCGTAATTACGAATCGATTTTTTGAGGGGTCTACCTATCATATATTGAGTTTTCGCTATAAAGCACCTTCAGTTTATCTTTAAATTAGCGGAAATAAGTGCTCAAAGTACTGCACCCATAGAGATCCCAAAGATTGCCGGTTAGTAAAGCAGCAGATCACAAAACACCTACTTGCAAAATATCAGGATAGTGAAAAAATCAAAAATCTCGTTGCTAGAATTTTTTGAGGCAAGCCAATCAATTTTTGTTATTGAGGATCAAGATCATATGTAGTTGAGCTCCAAGCACAATTTACCACGAATTCGTGATTTGATCCTGAAGTCTCACCACTAGTCCTAAAACTAAACATAACACCAGTGAGTCATCTAAGTAGACAGCCGAGGTGAGCAAGTCGAACATTTGACTGTTTTGATGCTCTATGTAGTTGATGGATTTGGGTCGTTCATGAATTATTTTTTACAGATTCTGTTGCTCTTATAAAACGAGTATTTTCAGTAGGCTATTTCTCCCGTTTAGTGGGTATTTTTCATCTTTCTTCATGATATCAATATTAATCAGATAATGTAATTGAATTGAAAACGAAAAGCGAACGAACGTGCATCCGGGTATATAATGATTTACTAAACTAGGCGAAATAAGCATTGATAAGTTGACGTTTAACTAATGTTAGCGTCTACAATACCTTACTGAATCGTATCATTATTTTTTATCATTTAAGCTGATCGTAAATCTGTTTGCTTAATAATTTTCGCTTGCTACCACACCTTTTCTTCTCGCTCAAGAAGTAAATGAAATGAATGGAATACGGAATCGATTCCGGGTCTTGATCAGATCCAGTAATCCAGTGAACGTCGCGGAGCAAACATTTCACATCTGATTTCTTTTCACTCCTTTTTTCACTCCTAACTTCTTTCCCATGACAGCGAAATGTTTCAAATAAGTTTGGAAAACGACTTTAATATCTAATGAATATGTACTTTACTCAGGTAAAAATGTTGCGGCTCCATCATCATACACCTGTGTGAAACGAAGTAAATATTACAAAAGAGTGCACGTTCTAGGAACATTTTGTTCTCACGGTATTTCATTGTACATGACAAGGATTGTTACAGCAACTTACATTGTTTTTTTTTTCAAATTTCTCATGTTCGCGGTGTAACAAATGTTATATGCTCGATGCCGTCCATGCTACTCTGCTTAGCAATCACCTAATCCAATTACTCCTTACTAGGAATGAGGTAGTGTGGATGTAACCCTCAACAGCCCCGGAAACGATGGTTTTTGCTTTCGATGTCGCTCAACTAGAATTTCTTCTCAAGAGCTTACCGCGACTTTCGATTCATGTATCCAATAATTGTGTTTACCTCGGACTTCTCGCATTGATATATCGTGATTGATGACCTGTTGACGATGTTGTTCATGAATCGTGAACCGTGGTATGCCTTTGGCAAGAAGTTGGGATTAAGTAACTTCGACAACAAAAACCGTCGATTCCAGTCTGTTTACTGTAGCTTTACATCAATATTACCTCATTTCTATCTATCAATAAGAACAGTCAACCTGATACGGCAGGTTTGAGGGCTACCAGCCGATTCCTCAATGGCGATTCCGTGGGTCCAGATCATTTTCAACGTTCATCTCATCTCTCGTATATTGAAGTTTACAACTGTTTGATACCATTTGAAAGCAGAAGAGATTCACCTCCAGACTCTCATCAACTAATTCCACCCATCCGAAACTTAGAGAGCGTTCACTTCGACGAATCGTCACCCCGCTGCTCTCAAGTGAACAGTACCAACGATTACTGTACCGAAGCTGGTATCGAATCCGGCGAAAATCCCGCGTAGGGTTGCCGCCGCCTCCGATCGTGGAGGGCCGCCAGAAAACCAGTCGGTAAACAGAGCCAGGGGCGACGGTGACAGAGCGAGGAGTTGACAGCACTAAGAGAGCGGGAGGGCGGAGGAAGAGGTACTGTCCGGAAATCACGGGGGTGCGGGGTGCTCCGACGGATTTTGTTCCTCTCGACGGCGCTCGTTCTGCTTGGCAAACAGACGTCAAGCACGCGTGTGCTCGACTGTAACCAGTAGCAGCCCCAGCTTTTCCGTCGCCCGTGTCAAAGTTCGTTCACCTCCGCTGAATTCTTGGAATTCTTATATTATCATAAAAATAAGTAATAATCCTCCTAGCGAAGGTTTCAAGGATTAATTTCCCTAATTTTGCTCTCACCAACTTTAATTGTTTCCCCACTTCCATTTCATCTGGATAGAATCTCTGCTTTTTCCTCTTCTTTTTTCCCTTCCTACATTGCTTTTCGGTCAGAGGTGCTCAGATGAGATACTGTAGTATAATAGATACGATACTTTGTAACCTTTCCGCCGCTGGAAAATTTCGTTGTTGTCTAACCAATTCTTGTGATATTTACTACTTCCTGGTGTCAGGCGGCTGTCACAAGGAAGTTGACAGAATTCCCAAATTGATAAACATCTCATGTTTTCGGAATCAAATCGTCTCGAATTCAGTGCTCCCAATGCGAGGGTTTGTAACCCCTTAGTCACAGTTTTCGAAAGAATATTCGTTTTTTTTTCACGGGGGGGGGTTGGTGGATTTAACTATTTCGAACTGATTGGCATTTGAAAGCCATTTGTTTCAATTGCTTTTTGAAATTTCATCTGAATTTCAAGCTTGTTAGGTAATGTCCTTTTTGAGAGGTATTATTCCCACTAACTAGCATTCTTCATAGGTGAACTATTAATAATTCCTAAAAGAGAACAATGGTTCACATCAAGGCTTCTGCAGGTGGAAGGAAAGCGAATGTCGCGCCCCTAAGGGACTGATCAACACCCACCACCTTACTTTACCTAATCATCTGTATTCGGAGTGCAGTGGGTAGAGGCGCTACTGACACCCGAACAGTTAAGTGATCGAACCCCGCTCGGGCTAAACATGTCTTACATCCGTGCGGATTTGAGTAACACAACTTATTGTTTGTATCACACTTGTCTGAGTAAATGGCTTGGTATATGTAGTGGCTTGTCCCGTTAGCCATCGTATACGCCAAATAGACTTCATTATGCCTCTACGACTCTGATTGGAAGGGAATGCGCGGCGCGTCCTTAGGGCACTGATCAACGCCGACCCCTTCACACTTTACCTTTCACATTTTATGAGTATTCATGTTTGTGAAGCACAATTACGACCGTTATTTGGGTCCCGTGGAACA
The DNA here is from genome assembly GCA_030553155.1 of Nippostrongylus brasiliensis. Classification (NCBI taxonomy): domain Eukaryota; kingdom Metazoa; phylum Nematoda; class Chromadorea; order Rhabditida; family Heligmosomidae; genus Nippostrongylus; species Nippostrongylus brasiliensis. The sequence continues at coordinate 15,618,157 of CP130736.1, forward strand.
ATTTTCGTTTAATTAATAGAACTTACAATAATAGAACGTAATAGAACTTTATTAAAGTCACGGTCGTCCACTTTGGCGAATTAGCCACGAATTTTATTTCAAAATCTAGTTCTGTGAGAGAAGAGATCATTTCAATAAGAACTCTGTCGTAAAAGGGCTGGTTCTTGCAAAGATTTTCATGGCGTCTAATTCCCATTCTGCTCCTCATGGACTGGACAACCTTCAACTTCATTCTTTTCCATTAACTAGTACAAGCTGTGTACCACCCGATTAGAAGACTGGAGTCCTCGTCTGGATCTTCCATATTCTTATGATCGATCTTCTGTTTACGGCTCTTCCATTAGAAGATATGGACATTAGGGGAGGAGAGCCATCGACACGGTAATGCAGTGGCTTCAAACACACAGTGCCCCGGATAGGCCTGAGACACGAGTTCAAGTTTACCCTAAGCTGCGATTTTTTAAGCCTACTACCATCGTTGAAACATCTTCTTCTAGTGTGGTCAGTAGCATTTGACAATAACATTTAGACATTAAACATCATCGCACAGAGTGATTAGGCTGTGATAAGAAACTTTTGATTGGTTTTCCCCTGTACATTAGATTTTCCACCACGTTTACAGTGAACAGCAACGTTGTCAAAACAGTGAAGAAAATGAAACGAAGAATTCAGAGATGAACAGAGAGGTTTTTTTCGCTTTTGATGTGCCGGTAGAGTGGTAGCTGATAACAATTCCTGGTGTAGGGAACGATGAACAGCCGCGCCAGGCCCGTTCCTGCCATCAACGCAAAAGCAATGGCTCCTCCCTGACACATACCCTCGCCGTCCCACATCGCCATCGACCGCCTATTGCCTCCATATTGATTAATCAGCTATTCTTGAATTCATCAATGATTTCCTTACTTGTCCACTAGTCAATCTGTAAAGGATTCCGGTTCGCATTAGTCAGCAACAACGACTGAAAAACTCATTGTATGCCGTTAGACCTTTCGATGCGCCTACAGATCGCTGTCATGCGAACTACCTACGGCAGCTTCAAGCGCCCCCGATTGTGTCGTCTTCTCTAGTTCAATGTCCCAAACCGGTTTTTGTGTTAGGGTAAGGCATTCGTTGCGACACTGACAGATATCTGTCAAAGTAAACCTGAACGAAAAGAATTTGATGCTCACTACGAAACAAAGTGCAGTGAAGCTGCATCTGCTGCAAATGTTTCAGTCCTTCTTCCCATCCTTTCCCAATTGTAAAAGAACGGGAAAGGTAAATTCGAAAGTATGAAGAGCCGAATGAATTGCTCCGAGCTGAACGAGTTAAGACAACATTGAATCCAACATCCGACATTGTCAAACGCATCATTCCACATATTCCTACACTTCACTTACTGTCCTCTAACGAATTATTCACCAAAACGTCTAACCCTTTCGTTAAATTGCTGGTTCTGGTATTTTATTTCATATACTCCTATGATCGCTGAACCTTTTCGTCCATCGTATATTCTTCTTCATCTTCGTTTCTTCAAATGTTCTTCTCCGTATGCAATGCTTGCGGTGATTTTTCGCTTCATTCGAGCGCTCAGCGCTGACGAACAGAGTCACCTGAAAAATCTTCTTTTACACTTTTCGCCTCTTTCCTTCTATTACGGAAGGATATGAGACAAAAAGAAGTTATTCCGCATGAGCATCGACATCATTACGAGGTATTTAGACGTCATTTCCTCAGTCATAAAAGCGAAGACCGCGGGGAATTTGTTTGTTCACTGATGCTTAACATATGTACATACGCTGATAGTGATTCGAGAGTAGCAGTAACATGGAACACAAGAAACTGCAAAACTACTCAGACGCAAGATTTGGGTATGCGTATGTATGACCTGGAAGCGGCGTAGGGTCGATGATCTTAGAATATCACAACAGCAGTTTGATTTCCTGACGATAGGTAAAGGTAAGGGGATGGGGCGGGATGACCGAGAGGTAAAGAGAGCTCGGTAAGAGCTTAGGATCGTGATCTCGAGCTGCACCGAGGAGAAAGAAGGCGAGGAGACTATCATGAAAGGCGTCCCAGTGATTGATCACGATAAAAACACTGTGGAATGGAAGGTAAAGGTAAGGGGATGAAGAGGTAAGCGCTTATTTCTCCCCTAAAGACGTGCCACGGTCCTTGTGTTGTGCTCAAAATATAATAGTACATAGATGCATAGTGAATGCGTATGTGGCCTACGAAATGAATTACGATGGCCAACCGCTGTGCCAAACACGTCTTTACCTTCCCATACAAGCCTGGTGCCAACTAACCGGACCCCGGAGGGATCGAAAGCATAGTTAGCTCAAGCGGTGATCGATGGTTCGACTGTGCTGGTGTCAGTAGCGTCTCTTACCACTCTACCGCGAGCACCCTTTCCTCGTAATATCTAGCGTTAGAAAGCTTGAACACAAACGGAAGAACTCAACCAAACTGCATCGGGTTCAATGCAGTTATTCTATTAAGTTTTATCTAACCAAATGTTTTCACTCTATTCGGTGGATGTTTCTGGTTATCTTTCTCTCGCTGTTCCCGTCCGCTTGATCTCTTCCATCGATCGGTCGGATTCGATGAGACGTCCAGAGGGCAAGATGGACGGCAGACGGACGGCGCTGAGCCTGGCCGCTTTACAGCTGGCCGATTCCCCCGTAAACATCGGGAACTCACAGCGATCAGCATTCAATCCGTCGTCAACTTATCCCCCCAACACCTCGTTCATGGCATGAATCTGGCTGTAACACACACATAAAAGTAATCCGTCTCTCTACAATCGAAATGCTCTAATCTCCGAAGTGCCATCTGTTCTGACATTTCAATTTTTATATTTTGTTTTAATTACCCAAGTGTGAGGCTCTGACGAAGACGGATTCGTTTCAGATTCGAAACGTTAGCTCCAATAAATTTGCACCATCGTGACTGCGCGGCTTCAGTCTATATCACACTTCAATATTTTGCTATCCACCTAAGACAGTCGTTCTCATTTTCTTTTTGTTTTGGAATCGGTCGAAAACAGTCTGAGAAATTTCCCTCCGAATGTCATTCCACTGTAAAGGCAGTTTTCAAAAAGCAGTTTTTTATTAAGGTGCGTTATGGCACATTTTGGTAATCTACGTAGCTGTTCACTGAACACTGACTCCTTCACAATTTGCGAGGGAAGGGCAAGAGAAATCGGAGCTTTTGAATCAGAATTTCACATTTCTCAAATGCTAATTGGCTGCTTGAAAATCAGAAGAGCTTTGTTCCTGAACCATTTCATCAAACAAATAGGAATAAAAAAGTACAAAGGGGAATGTCTAGGTGTATCTTTTGATAATGGGTGGTTCGTTTTTGCTGGGCTGAATACGTATCCATCGACTCAGTTGCGGCGAACTCATTCATTTAGAGTCAGTTGTCAGCAACGTTCTTTACGAGAAGTCATATTTCATTTTCTTTTCAACATCTTTCAATTCTTTTCTGTGTTGATTAACTTTGCTCTATGCCATTGTTCAATTTAAGCTCAACTTTTTACCTGCTAAATACAAATCCATTTACCCAAACTGTGATTCAACAAACCCTAATGCTTATTAACCACGTCATTCAATAACGTGCCAAGAAGCTAATGATAGCAACGATATGTAAATTAAAGGCGAACGACACTAGTGACGAAACATTTAGAGTGGCGTCTTTCCCGTGTGCTATACAAGAACGAAAAAAAAACCATGGAACAAATCTGTGCCCTTGCTAGACAGTACAAAAAGGAAGCCGGCATTATTTTTTTTGACTTTTGAGCTTTCAATTCTAGGTTTATTCCGTTGTTCAGGATAATTATTTAAACAAACTCGGTCGTAATCTCGTGTTGTCCTATTTGAAATGCTGAGCACTGTCTTCGGGCTCCGAGCTCCTCTAGAGAACCCCTCCAGAACTGGGTCGGTTAAATTGGTACCAGACTTATCTGAGAAAGTGAAGACACTGTCTTCGTGCAGCGGCTTGTCCTCACATGTCATTGTATAGGCCAAGTGCATACGCATTCAACATGTTATTGCAATTCTCAATGGAGCACGAATGAGGCTGCGCGTTCTTAAGGAACTGATCAAGGCCAACACCTTTACCCTCACCTATCATCTCTAATTCGCTAGAGCTGCGATAAAGATGCCATTCACCCTAGACCGGCGAACCGGACTCGTCGAGGATGGTGAAATTGCCGAGCTGAACGCTGTCTAGTCTCCGTAAGTCACTGTATAACTCCTAATTCGCATTTACCGCGCTATTACCTTCCTGAGAGGAAAGGGAAAGGACTTGTGCATGAAACGGGTTCCGAGAGTGTAAGAAACAACCTCAACAACTCTTCCTTCGTATACCATCGGCCTCACGTTATGTGTGAAGCACATTTGTTTTCAGGGGTCTTTCAAGGGATCGTTTTCATGCACATTTAAGAATGATTCACATGAAGGGTCTTGATTCGATCAGGCCACAGTGAACCAGTCGTAAACTCTCGGAATCGCTTTCATGCAGAGAGGAGTGAGGAAAAGTGAACCGGACCAGTTTTTGTCGACCTCACGATCAGATGTTAAAAACTACTCGTTAATACGTGGCTGAGCCTAACTATCCAGTTGAGCATGCTTTCCTCTCGAATGATAGCAACACGCCTAGCTACAATATAGAGAATTTCCACGATCTCTTCACGTGCTCCAACTGGCCACTTTCATAAATCATGGGCCAGACTCATGATCGAGAATTGAGTATTGAATCTCACAATTGTCGAATTGTCGTCCAGATGGTATCGAATTTCAGGTGTGCTCAGATTGGCCTGATTGATTTACTTGAGTCTTATAGCCGGTTTACTATACTCCAGATATCGTAAAAAGGTAGAAGGTAAGGGTGTCGGCTTTGATCTCTCTCCGAAGGACCGCACCGCATTCGTGTCCCATTCAAGATCGTAAACGCTTCGTGAATGCATATCTGGCCACGGGTTCGATCGCGAGACCGCGCCGGTGTTAGTAGTGCCTCTTACCGCGGTACCACGCGAGACCGCTCAATGTCTTACAGCACATGTAACCTGCACAGAAGTCAAACCGCTGCCAATTTCTGCATAGCAGATCTGGCTCGCTGACTGTCTCCTCGCTCATTTTTTCGTTAGCTCAGATTTTTATGAGTTCACGTAAGCTCACGATTACACTTTCGTCCTCACTTCTCGAAAAGAATTTATTGGTCCTTTGAAAACGCAAGAGCGCGATTTTCCTCCCGTATTACACTGTCAGTCACCTTCCACTTCGTCTGCCACTCACCGTGACGTTGCCTGAATGCTTGTGAATACTAACCGCACATTTCTTCACTCGCTCGCGACTTCGTGAATTTTTTGGAGGTGATTTTGATCTGTCACACGAATGGTATACAGTGTTCAACGTAACTCTAAAAACAGTGGCTACGGTAACACTTAGTGATCATAGCAATTGTTTTGAAAACCGACTCCACCCGGGGAGAGCAGGTCAAAAATTTCCTGAAATTCAAATTCAGATTCATCGAAGCAGTCTGTGGGTGTTATTTGGGACGCTGATCACGAATCTAGTGCCCGTTTTGCAAAATACGGCCCAGAACCACCCATATAGCTTGCAGGGCTAGCAGGGTGGTCCAGGAAAGTTCACCGATGTGGTTGAAATTTCTACTAGTGTGCTCATCTCATTGTTCAAATTTGTTATTAGTGACTTCTGAGGTTGGTACTCCGACTTCCCATCCTGCTAACGTTTCGGCGTTGTCGCCTTCGCCAGAGCCTGGAAACTCGAAGACATTACTAACCCACCTGCCGAAACATCGTTTGGCCTCAGGTGTCGCTAATAAAAATTTGAATATTGAGATGAAGATATGCCGAGGCTCATAGAAAGTCGATCCTGGAGTGTAATTTTGTTAGGGTGAATATTTTGCATGCTAATAATGATTTTGATGTTCGTTTTTCGAATTTCGGCTGAGGACCACCCATATCGTCAAATTGGGTGGGTGATTCGATCAAGATTACCGATTTGGCTAAACCTTTACCCAAGTAGGTTATTTGGTACGCTGATTACGAATCTGCTGCCGTTTTCGCAGCTTTCGATCGATTTCTCCAGATTTAAGTAGGAAACCCTCCACGCCACCATCTCGACCATCCCTTCTGCTCCTACCTGAATCTACCCATGACGATTTCGCTGGTTTTTGCGACCGCCGCGACACTCTGGTAGCCTGGAAATTTACCATATATAGTTGCAGTCCGATTATCAATTTTTTGGTTACTCTTCCCTATCTCTCCAACACTCTAACCACCTTCAGTGTTAGTTCACCTATGTGCTTACCGGATAAATCGATAAATGCAACACTCGAGGCGGTCTTGATAGACGCGAAATGTACCAACTCATACTAACAAAAACACGCTTCTTCTCCACACTTCAAGTTTCTTGCTATACACCCAATACAATTATAATTCGAGTTCCAAACGTTCTCGCGAATCGATATTTGGGTTGTTCTGTTGGTTTTTGCTAATTCCAAAATTCTATGATTGCCTGACTCCAGAGCTTGCAGTTCCTATGATGACATTTTCCGGCTCCTCTTGGCTTCATCATTCTGTCATTAGCTGTTTCTGATTTTTTAAAGCAATAACAGCCGGCAGCTGACGTCAAACACGACTTCTTCTAACCCAACGCTTACCGGACTATAGTCTGTCGGCGGTTTTCTTTGTTTAATAACTACGAAGTCAGTCACCTTCTGGTGGGTACGAAATCATACTCATGAGGCACTTTTGAAGGAAAACAACGCCTAGTGTATTGTCGTCTATGATACGATCACTGCTTGTTGATCAGTCGTCTGCTCAGCTCGGTGATGTGTTTTTCGCTGTCTCATCAGAGCTTTGATGTTATGCTGATGAACATCGGTTGCTTCTCTTTGCTTAAGATTTTGTTACAAACCAAAGCTTTGCCCGGAATTCACTCCGATTTTTTCGATTCCTATCTATTCGTTCCAGATACTGAATACTAACTAATCAGCATTTCTTCATTCATTCTTAAGTCATTGCTGATCATTTTAGAGATCGCTTTATGAAAAAAGTGTATTGTTTCAATAAAAAAATGAACTAGAGGACGCTCTGCTGAGCTACCTATAGCTGTGACTATACCCTCATTTCTTTAGTTGGAGCCTTATTGAGGAATGCACAGAATTCCCGAAATATGTTTGTCATTCTGATAATTCGCACTGAATGAGAGTTTTGGAAAATATATGATGTGGTATTATGTTTTATGGGGGCGTTTGCAGCATTTTGAATTTTTTTCTTCTCTTCTCTTCTTCTATTCTTTTTTCTCTTTCTCATTTTTTTCTCTAGAGTTTTCGACCATATGTAGGTATTTTACTATCTGCTATATTCTATAGACTGGAACTGAATGAAGAACAACATTTTGTAGGGTTTTGGAATCTTTCACTTTTTTACCCTACCTGCTCTTTGTTAATTAAAACATCCGACTGTTACTATTATATTTTTGAATGGAGACGTGCAAACAAGAAGAACTGCCAATAAGGGTAATCTTTCCTTGCTAAATCACTTTCAACCGGGAGGCATTATTTATGGCGCCAAAGATAATGGAAAATAGAAAGTCGTCATGGAATATATACAGACAGTCAGCTTCGCAAGCGTCTATGCTATGCTACAAAACATTTTGACGGTGATTCACCATTTTCGATCGTGCTTTCTTTTCTATCGAAAGAGTTTCATTTTCTCGCTTGCTTTATAAATATCGTCACTTTTTGCCTCCCTTTTCACTGGAACTCCGTATTCAACTGCATACACGATGAAATATCTGCCGAAGTTTCAACTGTTCATTCATCGTCAGATTGCTGAGAACTCCATTACGAGTTCTGCTGCTTGCTGTTCTCAAGTTATCTTTTTTTGAAGACTCGTTCACTCCTGCTAAACTGGACCTCATTAAGAGACATGTCTTCGCTTCAAGAATAGCTGCAATTCGTCTCTTTTAGTGGTTTCTGGCGGCTGGCCTAACCAGCGTTAAATTTGCAAATCCACGCTTGTTCTTGATGGGCCTTTCTCAATTATCCGGAGCGGCATTCTGTTCCTACTACACTTGTCGTTCTTTCTTTCTTTGAACATGTCGACAAGATTCCCCACACAGAGCTTGATTTCTACGTATTGCAGTTTATTTAAATTTTTATTCCATGCATATTTCTCCATCATGACACATGATTGGGGCAAGAACTACACACAGATGTGAATCTGTTTTAATGGTATGGGTAGAATCTGTCTTAATAATCGATTGAAGCGTAATAAAACCAGAGAACAGCTGAGGTACATAGGTGACTTGGATAATAGGGTGCACTTCGTGCAATCAAAAAAAAAAACAAAAAACAAAAAGCACGTAGCTCAATGTGAGGGTTTTCCTTTTGAATACAGTAGCTGCTTCAGCTACCATTAGCGCACGTGGTTGGCAAATGAATCGATATTTGTTATTATGACCCCGACGTTTCAACCTTTAGTCAGTTTCCTAGAAAATTATACGAAGTGTGTGGCGCATTATCATTTCGCCATCGTTCACTATCTTCTCCAAGATTTCTGTCAAAATTCTCCAATCCTTCTACGAGGTCGCAAACACAGAAAATACACTGGGGCGCTACGGTTGACCGTTTTTGGTCCTCTCCGTAGAGTAAGGTGTTCATCGAATTTTCGTATATCGTTTAAGAACGCTTTTGATCTCTGACTGCCACATCCATAAAATCCAAAATTCTAACTTTCCATTGCTATCTGTCTCACGTCCTGCGCTTTTGAGCAGCTACTTCGTCAGATTTCGTTTTTCTATATACTTTCGATACTTACGAGTTTCGGGTTTCTTTTTTCCACTTTTCTGTTCCTGTCGTTTGTCTGATCAACGCTTGGAGATAATGGTTGAACTCCACTCCTGCTCCTTGAGGCATTTCAGCAACAGTTCCATATTCGTAACGTTGAGCGTATGATGCGTATCACTATAGCTTCTTCACTATAACCTTTAGCACTATTCAACTTAACGGATACCAGTACTTGATTTTTTTAAAGGCGTCGATATTCGCTGAAACTTTGCACAGGGTGGGGGGGTAATTGAGGGGGCTGATCACGAATCTGGAAAGTACCTAGCGCTTATGGGAAGTACCTAGCGCTCATAACAGGTCTTGCATTCTGGTCGACCCATGATTTGTTGTGCTCATCGTATTGATCCGGCGATGCTTTTTCCCTCAATTCTCTGCTCTCCGCTTTCTTAACTAAAAAGTGGAGTTGACCTTCAACTCGAGCTCTCAGTTCGGCTTGTTCCCGTAGCTAAATTTTCCTTTTATGCATATTTAAGTCCAACCACTCTACCAATGGTCAACCTACGTGTTGCTCTCTGTTCTGCGTTGGACGAAATAAATAAATAAATCTGCTGTCCTTTTTTCACGAGGGTGGTCTCGGACCACCGAAATCGCTACCTGGGTGGTCCAGTCAGGATCACCGATTCCGCTGAACTTTGCCTATGGGAGTTCGCTGGTGTCCTGAACACTATGGTGACAGTTGTTATAGGTGAGCCTCACCAGGTAGTATCGGTAAGTACTCACATATAACTATGATATTCGGCCGCCGTTCAGAAAACGGACTTCACCATAGTGTTCAGGACATCAGAGAACCTCCATAGACAAAGTTTCAGAGAAATCGGTGATCCTGACTGGACCACCCAAGTAGTTGATATGCGTGGTCCGAGGCCACCCACGTGGAAAACGGACAACAGATTCGTGTTCTGGACCCCAAAAAGTCCCCATAGGCGAAGTTTCAGCGAGTTTTGACGATTGAAAAAAATCGAGTATTGGTATCCGTTAAGCTGAATAGTGCCTAACCTTTTTACTTTCCTTGCAATAAGTTCTTCTCTATAACTATTCGTAACAGCTAAGACGCTGATCATCGCTGCATTTCACCCCAGCCATTCCGAAATCTACCCGACAGCAATTCTACTATTGGTTCTGTAGTGTTGAGGATATTTTTTCGGACAATTCAGTACCAACATTGTCTCGGGTCTCGTGTGTGGTACTAAACAACCCAACAACCCTCGTTTTTGAGTTTTCGTATGAGCTACAATTAAGAAGAGCGTTTATTGTCCTCATTGATGTGTTTTCCAAGATGTCATTGTTTCTTGAGCACCATCTTTTAGAACAGCTGAGTTACTCTTACTTACTCTTACTTACTCTTAGTTACTCTTACGAAAAGTTACTCTTTGCAATGGCTGAGCTTTGGTGGCTGAGCATCGATTGTTTTGTGATGTTTTCATTATTACAGCGCTCATGCGATGGAAACCATTGCCCTTTTAATTTTAGGAAGAGCCCAGCAGATATGACTTTTTGAACATATGTAGTTAGCAGTGGTCACTCATCAGTCTGCTTATCTCCTGTTGCACAATTTTTCCGTATTGGAGTACATGTAGTCTACCATAAGTTCCTATTTGGCAGAATTCCCCTGGTAGAAGTACAAAAGGCCCTGTTGTTATCACTGATGAATCGTGGAAGTAAAAGCCTTCTGGTTTAAGGGTGCAAATGGCCGGCATAGTTGGGACGAGACCCGTCGTCTCAGTGGTTTAGTGCTTTAACACATGAAAGTCGGATATGTCACGCTGGTTCGAATGCCGCCTAAGCTGCGATTTTTGTGATAAGCCTATCACCATTATCACAACGTGAGGCTCTATTTGACGGTAAGGGTACAGCGGCTGGAGGCGTGTGAGACCTCGTGCGGTCGAGTGACCGATTCTCATTCAGGCTAACCTAGTCTTCCACCTTTCGGGGACTGGATAAATTGGTTCCAGTCTCGTATAGGACATAGTTATCCTACTGCCGACCTGAGCAAGTCATTGCATAGGCGTGGACTGCTTGCACCTGCCTCTACGATTTTGAATGGAGAACGAGTGCGTGGCGCGTTTTTTGAGAAATAGTCAACGCCGATAAATTTACCTTTGATAAAGTCTCTATCTTCTATGAGCATCCTATAAGTGGAATACCATGCTGTGGGTGAGTTTAGCATTTCTTCTCATAAACTGTTCTTCGTCTAGTGTAAAATTGCTTGAGAAACGAGAAGTCGGGGGGCGAGCTGTCTTAAAATGATGTCAAAGTCTCGGTTTCGGATAGGTGACAGCTTCCATCTGCACCAAACCGCAGAGTGTTTTGCGCCGACCACTAGACGATGAACTCGGTTCCCCATGTGTTCGCCAACCGACCACCTGTTGGCAGATGTTCGCAGAAAGAGCCGTTTGGAAGAAGCGCCGCCTCTGCATTTCTCTTGCGTCTTCAGCGACAAGCACTGCTGTCAAAACATCACAACAAAACAGAGAAAGTGCTTGTGAAAATTGCTATGTTCGTCACCCTTGCTGAATATTCGCTGTGCACACATTCGCTGCCTTGTATTTAGGATTTTATTCAATTTAATTGTCCTGTGCCTAACTCAACAGGCACCATACAGAGAAAAGTGGGGAGTGATTTATTGGCGAGTGAAGGGTGTGGATAATTACCGGATTCTACGTTTTGTAACCGCCCGCGTGGTGCGGTGGTAAAAGGCGCTACTGACACCCGCACGGTGTAGCGGTCATTCCCGTCCGGACTAACGAAACCTGCTATCCCAAGGGATCGGGTGAACTGCTGTCAGACTTGTCTGGGAAGGTAGGCGCTGACATGATATAGCGGCTGGCCTCCGCAAGTCATTGTAAGTATGCCAAATAAGCACTCACTATGCCTATTCGATTCCGAATTGAATCCAATTGCTTAGTTCCTTAGGGCTCGTTTAGGCGCCGCGCGGCGAAAACTCAAAATCGAAGCGCAATCAATAATTAACGTTATTAATCGAATTTGCTCCTTTGCGTTAGTGGCGCAGTCCGGTGGCGCCGTGAACAGATCCACGCCTACATCTTTACCTTTGCCTTTACGTTTTGTAACTTCTTTTTCAACACCACTTGTTATACCTTCCTACATTGTTGAAAGCGACATATGCGACAAAACTCTTTATTCTTCCATCAGTTAGCATGTGGGAGACAATTATCACTTCCGGGCAGATGGTGGCATTAACCACACACACAAACGGAGTTGAGAATTCACGTCGCAGCGCTATCTGAAAGTTTAATAACCTGAAACTCTGATTTCACCAGTATCTGTTCGATATCTTCTCCAAAATTCCAATATTCTTTTTTAAAAATAAAAAGAATAGGAAAAACAAGCGCAAGCTGAATTGAGCATGCTATTGATCTCACCCGGAAAAGTCTTTGATATCTTGCGCAAGGAGCGAATCTTCAGGGAACAACAATTGGTTTGCATAAATTCATAATGTCTGAGCAGTTATATCCGAGTCTAGTCGACATTTTTGACCCCCCTCTCAGTGAGATCGTGCTACATTTAACAATAAGAAAGAACGCGGCCGTTCAAAAGTACATTGTCTGGATAGTAAGGCGCACATAGTATGATGTTTCCGATCAGCTCTGCGAGATTCATCTCCTGCTTCGTATAATTTATTTGCGGTTCTCACCGTTTTCGATTTTTTTCCTACAAAATTATGTATTGATGTTGCACTCAGCATTTTCGCCTCTTTAATAGTTAATTGGTCCTTGTTAAACTTTAGTTACGCAGCTCCTCATGACGAGGCACAACTTTTGTGATGTTAAGTTGTCGAACTTTGTCAGCTCTTCCGGTCCAGTATCTTTGGGCCTACAAACCATGACGCTTTGCTGGTAACTCAAAATCCATCTGATGCTCGTGTAGTGCTCCTCTAGCACATCTCGGGGCCACTCTAATCGCAACAGAAGCTTATCATTCTCGGCAAATTTGAAAGTAGACAAAAAACTGGAATAATGACAGTACGTAGTAACCGGAGCTGATGCCAGTACCAAGTACGGAGAGCGGCAATGGGATTTTTAAAGCGTACTGCCAATGACTACTATGTATAATGTCACTACTAATGAACGTCCTACTAAAGAACACTTTCGCTGTAATTTGGCTCAAGGGTCAATTGAGATATTTAATATCAATGCAAAACAGAGTCCCCACACATTGTATGCCCCTCTAAATTTCATCAGGATACCAAAAAATACGCCAATAGGGCACGTGGTGCAGCGGTGAGGGGTTTGATTTACGCCCGTAGGATCTCGCGGTCTACGCCCGAACTAACGAAGCCTACCATCCCAAGGAGTTGGGTTAATTGTGATCGGACTTGTTTGGGAAGGTAAAGACACTGGCTTGGTAAAGTGACTGGCACCTGAGAGCCATTGCATATGACAAATACGCGTTCGCCGTGTCTACGATTTTCAGTGGGACACGAATACGTCGGCGCGTCCTCTGCGGACCGGTCAACGCCGGCACCTGTGCCTTCACCTTTTTTACTAAAAAAGTCGTCCTTTCAGTGCAAGTTTGTCGGTAAAGGGGTGAAATGGCAGAGAGGCTAGTAGCCGAGGCTCAAGATGTCGATGAGTAGGGTTCAATCCCGTCCCAGGCAGAATGGGGGTTAGTCCCCCATAGTCTCATGGAAACGGCGCTCAAGAGTACCTGTGATTGAGTACGGTATGCTCACCCCACATGGAGCTCATGACCGAGACAAGATGGCAGTGTGGCACCTCGACAAACGCTGGAGCAGCACTGAGAAGAAAGAAGACGAGGCGAACATAATGAAAGATGTCCCGTAGCTGATCGAGACAAAAACATCGTGAAATAAATAAAAAGTGCAAGTTTGGCAGTTATTTGTTTCCTTTTTCCTTTCACTAAAGTCACCTGGGTCACTAAAATAATATGCCGAATTCATGACATCATTTTGCGCTTCCATCAGTGACGTCTGTTTACACCTGTTGATACGATGAGTCAAACTCAGGGCTTGATGCTTGGGCGATTAAAAAACGGCGACTGAGGGCACGACTAGTGTGGGGGAAGTGTAAAGTGAAAGAATGACATCAGTATGCAATAGAAGATTTCGGAATATTGAAGCGACTCGATATGATTGGCTATTCAAATTATGGCAGCATACACTGCTGTCACTGGGATGTACATACATATTTGTTGCCTTGTGCGAAAAATCATCCCTGTTACATGGGCAAGACACATTTTCTAGGTCAACATTTCCAACACCCTACTTCTAGACTAGATAAACCGTTTTTTATTAATTCATCTTCATATCAACTTATCTTTATATTTATCTTTATATTTATTTATCATTATATTTATTTAGTTATTTAGTTATTTATTTATTCATTGACAGAAATGCTTCTTAATTCGCAAACCACCTAACCGACGCGACGAAGACAAAGCCCATCTTCCAACCTGTGTCCATGTTTAAGACGCTGTTACGTTTTCCGAAAATGTAGATGTTATGCTCAAACGTTTAAATTCCCGACTCCTTTCAAGACTTGGAAGGTGAAAACAAAGGAGGAATGAGTGAGATGGGTTAGGGTACCCTTTCAAGTAAAATGGGAAAAGATGAAAATCAACTACAATGCTTTTCATAAATATACGCCGCCCCCTATTTTGGTGGTTCAGACTTCAGCGAAAGAGGTGCAGTTTTCTCCTCAATGCCATTTCCATCAGCATGGAAAATAACAACGGAAAACGCTTTTTCGGAATTTGTGAGCCGATGTGGTATTATTTATATCGATTTTTCAATATCCGCAGGTTTTTGCGACCGACGCGACACTTTTGTTTCCTGGAGATTTATTAAAGATACAGTTACAATCCGGTTGTTAAACCCGACGATTATTCTCTCCTGTTTCCCCCCCCCATTTATCAAACGGTTCAGCATTCCGGAGCGCGAGTTCTGAGGATTTTGTGGGCCAATTTTTACGCACTTCGTCAGTGCGGCACCCCTGATCTCCGTGATGTTTTCTTAGTGATGTCGAATCACATACACATTTCGAATGAGTATGCTCTAACGATTCTTGACTGGGTTGCGATCCAGTGAAGAATCGTTAGAAGTCGAGCATCCTCCAATCTCAGCATGATGACTGACGAGCAGAAAAAAGTTTTAAGAAAAACATTTCGTTCGGAGAGCAAATATCAAAATGTTACTGAGGAGAACGGTTCGATCAAGTTTAAAGAGTTCGGTCAAAAAACGCAAGATGCCATGACTCACTGCAGAGCATCGGGTCCACAGAACACGAGTCACTGCTTTCTGGCTGACAGTAACAGCTGTGCGAAATCTCCTCCTCTCAGGAAATTTTTCCAGAGTTGAAAACCGCGACGATTCATTGCTTTCGTCTTCGTCTCTGCACTTACTCTCGACTGAAAGTAATCTTTTGCAGATGTCGGAGGCCGGCTCAATGCCGCCAACGCTCCGCCCCGACGAGCTCATGACCGACGAGGATTTCGTCAAGGCGATTGAAGCGATGGACGGACAGACGGACGGCGAGATCAGCGAGCTGCTCAGTGAGTTGCGCTTCTATTTCTCTTCCTCTTTTCTTGGAAGCTATCGTGAAAAGTCGCTTTGTGTCACCTCCACCTATACATTCCCTGGCCTGAATACGACTTCCAGATTTGTACATTTATGGACATTGTTTTGTTTTATTTTGTATGACTTGTAGCACACCTTCGGTAGCGTGACGAAAAGTACGGTCTGTGTGAAATCCTAGTTCCACTACAGCATTTTCGCGGAATACTACGAACTGGCTGGAGGTAAAGTGTTCTAATATCACGGTAGCCTGGATAGGCGCGATACGAGGGTACGACACTCGCGTGAGCCGGGATTTTTGCGATGGTTCTAGCACCATCGTTACAACACCTTATTCTAGTATGCATGGAAGTGATGGGGGAAGGCTAAGTAAAGGCGATAGTAAAACTAGAAATTCGCGATAAATCAAGGTTGAAAGATTACACTGCTCTGTTATCTCGTTTACTGTTGAGCAGAGGACCGAGATTGTTAACACTTTATTCAGGTAATGTTGCACACATAGAGTTCGGTCAAAAAACGGAATCCACCGGAATGGACCTTCCAGTTGCGTGCCTCACTTGACGGCCATCGCCTGGGGTGCGTAACAGTTTAAAGAGGCCCGAAAGGGCACGCCCCGGAATGGATTGTCCAGTTGCGTGCTCTCCAGGCAGTAGGCTGCGTGTGAGGACAGAAAGCCATCCGCTACCAGAGGACAGTAAAGGACTCACGGCCATACACACTAGCCTCTCGCCTGTGATCATAGCATCTCGATCCACTACCCCATCCTTGTGTTGCCCTATTTATCGCTTCCAGAGTGGGACCTGCTGCCATGTCGTGGTTCATTTCCCCTTTCTCAAAAAAAAATCCATTCCAGTGTAATCGTCGAGTTGGAACATTCTTCTTCATTTATGTTGCTGGATTGAATAAATATGAATATGAATATGAATACACTGCTCTGTGTTTATAGTTTTATCACTCAACGCTCTTCCCTTTAATCTCAGGGAAGGCTTCTTCTTATTTTGTTGTTCACATCATTTTCTAACAAGTGTCATTTTTCAGAAGCGATGAACGAGAATCGAATCATCTCTTGGGAAGAGGCTGAGCGAATTCTGATGGACACCGGCACGGCACCGGTGAAGAGCAGTCTACCCGAACAGACCCGGCCATCCGAGCCAGACAATGATACCGACGTCGATCAGTGTGTACAACGGCTTCTCGACAACGATCCAACGCTCAAGGAAGTCAACATGAACAATATGAAGGTGCGTACGACTTTCGAGCAATGATTCCGAGGTTCTCTCTTCTTTGAACCTCGGCATTGATGTTAGTATTCTGGTGTATGTTAGGATGCTTTGCCTAGGTTGTTAGGTGAAATTATTCACTAACGGTCTGGCCCGTTCTTCGTGCCGTATTCACTCGTTCACGGTGGAGTCGGCCTCTGAAGACGACGACGAAAAGGTTGAAACGTCGGGCCGTCAAAAAATAATTCCACTTAACAACCTCGGAAAGGCATACTAACATCAATGTTTCAAGCAATGGTCCTTCACATTCCATTTACATTTTACCGTTAAGTAATATTAATAGTATTATTAAGTTTCAGTACCCACCTTCAACCTATGTATTATAGATGAGCTAGTTACTGATGTAAATGCGCCAACAATAATCGCTATCACTTGGGTCTTAAATGTCAGCAAAGTGAAGAGAATATGGCACACGTCAATTAAAAAGCTCGATTCCATTGATGAATTGATTAGTTTAGAATATAATAAGGTCGCTATATGAGCTAATTTTCCGAACGGTGGAGAGATCGATCCTCGCCTGGGTTAACCACGCCTCCATCGGGTCGTCAAAATTGATATCAGACTTGTCTGGGTAGGTAAAGACACTGGCTTGGTTAAGCGGCTGGCTACCGCTGGCCACTGCACAGGTCAAATAAGAATTCATTAAACCTCCACGGTGCAGAACAGACTGTGAATAGTAAAGAGACTGATAGAAGACAAATCAATGTCGTTTTTTCTCAACCGTTCCTTTTTTCTAGCTCTTTCCCGTTCAATAATAGAGTGATTACCATGAGAAGAGAAGAGATTACCATGAGTGGTTCTAAGTCAGCGAAGCATCTCTTCGTCTAACTATTGGTCCATTTCATCCATTTTTATTGCGTTTTTTCACCTTGCCCAATGTCCCCATCAAATTTTGGAATTCTTTGGGTCTTCTGTGGAACATGACGGTATGACAATCAAATACTAAATCCACAAATAAATAAATAAATAAATAAATAAATAGATAACAATTTTGTTTCTTCTGTTTCTTAGTGATTTCGAATTGGAAATTCTCATTTTCAACTCACAGCGAAACTTTCCACTCAAACTGTTGCCTTGTCATTTTCGCTCATTTCACTGGTTCATGAGAGAGGATAAAGATCCCTGCAAAAGTGCAGCTGTTCCACAAATTTGACGTGCACACTCTGTCATCAACTAAGAAGCTTCGACGAGGTCGTACACAAAACGTGACGAAGCACTCCATTGTTTTTAGGTCTCTGCTCATCTCGAAGGTTCGATAGGAAAAGCTGAAAGATTAGTTAGTCACTTGAAAGTGCTCTGTTCAATGCTCTGTAATCTTAGCGAAGAATGTATGCCTTGGAAATATTACATTGGCCAGCGGTACTCACCGAAAAAGGCTTCAAAGACTCTACAGTAGGCTTCACGTTCACGAAATATAGAGAAGGCTAGTCCTGTTGCTTCCCTGTACAAATTGTTCTATAGCAAGAAGAAGAATAACGACAAAGTGTTTTCAGCTAGAAACTTTCCAACTTTTGGCCAAAAAGAAAACTTGAAGGATAGATGAAGTATAGCGTCGCTTCACGTGACAAAGTATTTTGGTTTTTTCTATTTACCTTCCTCGACTATAAATTGTCTCTTTTGCATTCCATTTTCCAAGGTCATTCTTGTAGTCATCGTCGGATTTTCTTTTTGTAACCATTCCATTTTAGTCGTCATCGCCTTTGCATGGCTAGTTGAAACCCAATTTTCACGTCGTTGAAAAGTATAAACTCACTACATGGCATCATACACAGGGAATTAAACTCTGCTGAGGAACTAGAATTGATCCAGATTTTAGAGTGATTGAGCGGAAAAGGAAATAATGTGGTAGTAACATAACATCAAATTCATGCGATCGCATAAACGTCGCTAGCTTCTAACCAGCATACTAGAAGCATTTTGAATGCTCCAGTAATTTCTTTCTACTTCTCTCGAAGAAATGAATCGGTGTAAAGCAACGGCCCACATCGATCGAACAGTCGATGATTTTCAAGATTTTCAAATTTTACGACTAAAGGAGCATTTGCACTCTGCACTTTACATTAAACATCATCGATTGTCTGTCTTCTTTCTGACGTTGACGTTGTGACTTTCAATGTTTGCATTACACTTCACAACAACTCTCTCTTCAGCAGCTAAAGAGAGACCCACACCTAAAACCAAAATTTCACCGCTAAGAAATTTACACCATAGTGTTATTGTACGGTCCATTAAAAGGGTATATCCGGGGAAGGCTAACTGTGAATATTTTTGGATGACACTTTGAAGGACTGCTCCTTCCTGGATTGCTCACGCGAACAACGTATAAAATAAATATAAAGATAGGAGTTAAGGCCAGTTCCATAGAGACCACACTCGTATACCATTCAAGTCGTAGAGCCACGATGAATGTGTATTTGGCCTATAAAATGACTTGCGGGCGCAAGCCGCTATGCCAAGTCAGTCTTCACTGACAACTCTTGTACTAATTTATCCGATCTCAAAGAACTGGATAGGATACACTTGTATAGCCCAAGTGAGGATCGACCATTGGACGTTAGTAGCGCCTCTTACTACTGAACAACGCTGGAACTTTAGAAATTTTAAAATACATGAAAGGTGAAATAGTATACTACATATAATAGTACGCAACGAAATTTATTGGCTCATCCCAGTGATCAAGGCAATTAGCGGTTCAGGGTTTGTTCGATCTTCTGAGCCTACGAACCGAGGCCTGAACCTCTCGGCCGTCATTCTGACACTCCTTCCTCAATTTCGTTGTTTCAGAGAACGCCAATTCCTCAAATACGAAGGCTACTCGAAGCCCTCGCGTACAACGAACACTGTGAACGATTATCATTAGCAAATATGGGTCTCTACGACAACGATGTCGCAGTGAGTGGACGATTTCCCCTTATTTATGGTCGATATTTCATTCATTTTTCCTATCTGAACTAAAGACCTCTTCAGACTCTACTGTGGTAGTAAACCAGATATTTAGAACGTTGTTGACAATATGAATGGTTTTCGCCTGCAAACCTGAAAACTGATGTCAGATTCGTGATCAGCACCCTCGACAACCTCTTACAACGCTCATTCTCAGCGAAAAAATGATTTGATCGAGGTCAAATCCGATTTTGGAATGACCTACTGCGCTGCCGCGGGTCCCTATCCTTCATGATTACTGCGTTGCTGCAGCAGTAAAGTGTGAAGAGACCTTAATATCAAGTTGCTGTGAGTTACTTGATTCGCTCAAGAGACTCTGATATGTCGTAGTTGTCGGTGGTAAGATATCACGAATGTTGCACTTTATTGTACATCAAAACCAAGACCATCATAACAATCCACAATTTTTTAATTAATTTGATTATTGAATATTTTGATAGGACAATAACATGCACAGTTTTTTTTCTAAAATTTTCCGCAATAGGCATTAAGGCCCCTTCAGACTTTACTGCGTTGCTGCCGCAGTAATAATGAAACATGGGGACCGGGGCGTTCGCTACGTGGTGTGCTGATAGCGAATCTCACATCCGTGTCTTCAAATTCCTTTGCGAAAACCACCCATATTGTCGACTATGCACCAAACAGTTTTCGAACAACGACAGTCCAATAGACGGCCGCAATAGCGTGCAGCTATTGGGAAAATACGGGCGCTCCTCCTTTTTTTCACTGCTCTTCGTTGGTTTACTGCGGCAATAGAGTCTGAAAGGGCCCTTATAACCAAGGGGCAGCAGCTCATCATAGATTACAACTAGGATTATGATAGCTACGATTTTTAGGTTTTACTACCAGTGATCGAGATGAATACGGCGCTGAAGAAGCTCAATCTCGAGACGAACTATTTGAGCGGTGACTTCTTCGCCAAACTATTCAGAGCGGCGCTCGTAAACCAAACACTCGAGGAAGTGAAGGCTGTTAACCAGGTATGATTTGGAGAGAACTTTTGTTACCGCAAAATTGGCAGGGATCGAATGTGAAAAAAGATAGACTAATACAAAGAGATAGATTCATCACTAAAGGCCGCTAATTAGACCTTTGAAAATGTTCCCTTACTGCAGGGTGTTTCGTTTGCGACGATGGCGGAGAAGGAAATCATCGACTGTATTGTTGCCAACACTGGATTGACAAAGGTAGGAAGCATTCCGTTGTTCGGCACTGGTTAGCATGTATCGATCAACCATATTTTTAGTCCCATAATTTATTTCTTCAGATTTCTGTCAATCTTCGACTTCCCGAAGGACGACACAAAGTTGAAAATGCCACGCTCAGGAACGGCGAATACAGTAAGTGCTGAACAACTGACGCCTTTTCTGCGTTTGAGGTTGCTTCAACAGCTTAAGCAAACCTAAGAAAGATGCGCAGGCGCTGAAGATGGCAACAGTTTTCATTTGATTTGACTTGAAAGCTGATCGAGAAATAGCTCGTGGCGATATCCTCCTCAATAGTTGCTGCAGGGGAGAGGTTGGGAAACGGTCATGTTCGCGTTGGGACCACCAACTACGTATGAATTGTTGCCGGGCTACTGAATAAAGTGCGAGTACTCAATGACTCACAAAGTTCACCATGCACTCCACATCACCTTTCTATAACAGCAACTAATGAACCCGGTCCTTCCAGAGCAAAAACATGAACAGCACTGCAGCACTGCCCTTACTGCCCTAGCGTAACCCTATCCTTAACAATTGTTGTATAGCTGCCACGGTAGGGAATGAATAACCTCCATGACAGCAAGCCATTAAAAGCTCTTACAAGAGAAGTCAGTCAGCGTGCTGCAGAGATTCTCAACGATACCTATATGGTTCTGTAGAGCTTCGAATGACGATTACAACGGTATAGTCTGTTTTTGCTAAATGGCAATAGGCGGTCCAAAAAAGGCAAAAAGTCTTGACCGTTAAGTAGTGGCGAGAAGGCTTCTGGGTCTTAACCACCTCTGATAGTATCATGGTGGCTCCCTGACCACCAGATTGTGAGCCCTACATGCTACCGATTGAGCCACTATGGCACTGTCAGAGGTGGTTAAGATCTAGAGGTTAAGATCTTTAGATATTCCGGGACATATGGGTTTAAATAGAGCTGAACATTTTACTTCTTCCTATAGAATGTCGCAGAATCTAGAACGACCAAATTTTCTGTTTTAGAGCGAATTCTTCGACGAGAAGCGGCAAAGAAAGCGAAATGGGAAGCCGAGGAACTGGCAAAGAATCCTGTGGTGAGAGCTTGAGCGTACTCGTTCATCCTCTGGCCGTTCATTATCCATCCTTTCCACGCGTATCATCTCAAGACATCCGCCTCTTAGGCCCTCCTTTTCACTTCTCATTTAATCCATGTCACTTTGATTTGCTTCCAAACGTTCTCTTCTCCGCTGTAGTAGGAATAGCAAGCAGCATTCTTTTCGAAAAATGGTAGAAATGGGAAACTGGTACGACTCAACCGCAAGCAAAATTTTGCTAGTTATAGAGGGACGATTCACCACATAAACCGCTGATGAAGATATGCAGACCGACAGGCCGGGCAGCACAGACATTTTGAAGACAGTATGCTTTCTATTTAGGATGGCGGCTACTACGTAGATTAAGTTTCTGACCGAATTTCTGCTCAGTAGTTTCTCCACAACAGTAGATAGAATCGCTAACCAAAATGCGTCGCAAATACTCAAGTGTTCTTCTGTAGCCCTCTCTCTCGCTCTCCTGATTGTAAAAATACATGAAGCACATGCGTTCGCCACCTTTTACCTCATCCAATGCTCATTTCAACTCTTTACTCAGCATCTTTGTCTTATTGGTCGTCATTCTAGCCGCATCTGCCTAAGGAACCTCCTAAGAAGGAGCCGCCTAAAACGCCGGCAGCACCAGCTCCTGCTCCAGCGGTAGCATCTAAACCGCCCGCAGCAAAGGTTTGTTTTTAAAACGAGCATGCGCGTTCATTTATCATCACTCATAATAGTTCAAAGCGTTGCTGGTGAAGAATTGGTTCTCTCGGTTGTTTGTGTGTGTGATGAGTCTGTTGTCCGGTGTCTGTGATAGCGTGTGTGCTATATACGTTATGTGTGCCCGTGTGTAATTACAATAAAATACGCGTGTTTTATTTACGTGATTATGATTTCTATCCGCTCGATCTATTCGTTGATGTGGACGAGATTAGCTGGACATAAGACTTTTTCGACGAAGCAGAGATCTTCAGTTTAATTTATATGCCTTTGAATATCCAGAGAGAAACGCTAATGAAGCTGCGGAGTCCAACACAATAAACTGCGCAGAAAGTAAGCTTTGAGCAAATTTCCAGTAGCAGATGGGGTACCATATTTTAATGGTAATCAGACCTAATACATACACTGATTTGATACACTTCGACATTTACCTCATCACACTTCTGCAGTCATAATACAATCAGGGAGAGTCGTATGATCTTGCGATTCGGCAACGCGATCTGAGCCTAGATTCATGACGGGTATCGGCGCGATAGACCTGCAAATAAACCCCGGTCGGCGCGCGCCCATTAGCTGATGTGTCGCTCAACTTTCGTTTTACACTATCATTTTTCGAAGTTTAAAGGGAAAATAATACCGCTTCTTAGCAAACAGAGAACACGGTCAAAATTACAGTGCAAAAACCAAAGCGAATAGCAACCGAATGCTATAAAAAATTCTGATAGAAAATCGGACCTATCGATTTGTGAACTGACGACCGCTTACCCATAACAGCCGTGATCACGGCCGTTGCATTGCTTCACGTCGAGTATCGCCAACCCGATTGTCATGAATGTGAATATTGGGAATGAATCGGGTTTATCTCGCCCGCAGTGTTACATAACCCAAATCTTCGTTCATGAATTTGGGCCGTGGCTCTCGCCATTGAGTCATTTGGCCGATATCCGAACGAGTACGATTACAAAGAATGATCTATGGTAAGGTAATTAGGAACGATTGAACGACATCTTGAGCGATTCCCTCATGAACGTTTCAATTATTCGTGTTCAATTTCGTTTTGCATGCGATTTTCAATTATAGAGCGTAACCAGGATCAGAATGAGACTTGTGACGTTGTAGTGCCAATCCCTTGGTGTTAACAACGTTGACGAAATTCATGCTGCATTAGCTGGAGCAACATTAGCCAGGTTTTCTGATTCGGTTCACTAGCTAATCGATGGCTTGAAACCATTAGAGTGGGAGAGTCGGTCTTGCCACTACAATCAAATCCTTTTGGTCACAAGTATTACCAGCAACGGACATCGTTACTAGGATTCATACCTATTGAATTAGGTTTTCGTAAAACAATGCGATCAAAGAATTTGAACATTCCGATTGCTAGTTGATAAACAGTGCTTTCTTCTCTTGTGATGTTGTTAGATGAAACTTTCATTCCAACAGCTCAACGGTCTCTAAACTAAACTTAATTCAAACTACCGCCGGGTGTTATTAGTCAGCAGGTAGCAAATAAAAAACCAACTTCGTTCGCTGGTTGATTGTTGCTACTACTGTGTGGAAAGTAGAAGTGAAATATTTGAGCCGCAGCAATTTCGATCACAATCATGATTACATCGTTGCAGCAATGTGCCCCGGATCAGAGTTTGGGAAATCGAAAAACATGAAACCAAAACGATCATCCATCATTTCATTAAACAAAGATAGCTCTGGGGGCTATAAATCAGAATGAGTGCAATTCTGGGTATCAGCTGAGGACCTTCTCATGAAATTTCAGGAGGAATGGGCAGCAGTCACCATAAAATTGATCCTGTTCCCTGACCTAGCTGGGTTCAAATGGGGCGGTTCCACCTACTGATTTCGCTGAAAAAGTCCTTTCACCTAATTATCTTAAACGAGTAAAGTATGACGGATTCGAAACAGTGCGTGGCAAGACCTCTCTACCCACTTAGCAGCGAAATTCACTGACAATGACCCAGCTGATCTGTTTAGGAGCCTCTCGCTAAGGCTAAGGAGCCAGCTCCGAAGCCATCTTTGCCAAACGCCAAGAAACCGCCTGTGACTAAACCGGTCACAACGAATGCTACCACTCCTACCGTATCGTCATCTGCTAAGGAAAAACCGTCACTTAAACCCGTCGCGAAAAAATTCCCTGTCAAAGACAACACAGACCAAAAACCCGTCTGGGCCAGACGAAATACCGAGAAACCTAAGGACGAGCCGAAACCTCCAATGGAAGAGAAAAAGCCTCTCATACCTCCGACGGAAGAGAAAAAGCCTCTCAAATCTCCGACGGAAGAGAAGAAGCCTCTTGTGTTCAAGAAGAAGAATGAAGACGTCGACAAAACAGAGGAAACGAAACCGACAAAACTCAAGATGGCGGCTCTGTCACGAAAGCCAAGGAAGGAGGTGTCGTCGGCAACACCAGTCTCGGAGTCGGGTGTAGGCCAGGACAGGTTGAGAAAAGCACAAGATACTGCCAAAAAATTAACAGAACAGAAGGAGAATGCTCCACTGAAGCCTGCTGTGAAGCCGGATGAGAAGGCAAAGGGACCCGCGGCTATAGATAGGGGTGCTAAGGTTAGCGAGATCGAGAATGGTCCAGTATCACCTGCGAAAAAATCGGATGAAAAACCAAAGAAAACGGTGAGTTTAAGTAAAGACGAAAAGCCTAAGAAATCTGAAGGCGGTCCAGCATCAACAGCAAAGAAAGCTGAAGGGAAAGTCCTGTCAGATAAGGCGCTCGATGGAGAAAAGAAGGCGAAAGAGACGAAGGCGAAAAAGGCAGATACTGAGGAGGAAAAGAAGAAGGCTGAGAACGGTCCTACACCACTCAAAAAGTCCAACGTTGATAGGCCAAACTCGTTGTCCATAGGAGACAAGAAACAGACGACTGCAGCGAAAAAATCTGCAACATCAGCTAACAAAGTCTCTCCAACAAAGCGAACAACCGCGAGCCCTGCGTCAACGGCTGAGGCTAATGGTAATTTGCCATCGGGGAAGAAACCTACGGAGGAGCTCAAAAAAGCGACCGCAAAGGCTCCTGTCAAGAAGGATGCCGGTGCGAAAGCTCTGCTAAAGCCGAAGAGCACACTACCACAGGCAGCTCCAGAGGGCGAATTGTCCCCCGAGCACGAGGCAGCTTCACCTATTGCCCCTGAGGCCAAAAAGGGGTTGAGTACCACCCCACGATTGGCTGCAAAGGGTTTGACGAAGAAGAAAATCGGATAGACAGCACCGATGGACGATCAACAGCACCAGCTGCGATCGCACATGCGTGTATTGCAATGCTTGTGAAATGTATGCGTGTACAGTATTCTGCAGTACGCTACAGTACACCGACTCGGGTACATCGCCATATGCAGTAGTCTTACGGCACTCTTTGATGGACTGATTGAGCGATTGTTTAGTCGTCAACTTCTCTGTATATATTATATATTCGTATTCATTTATTCGCGTACATGTTGTATAGTTGCTGTCATTTCGATGAAATACTTTTTACAGCAAACGACCGAGAGAATCAAAACATTTCAGGAAGGAGGGGGGCTCTGGACAGTCAAGTCGCCTCTGTATGGTTCAGGAAAATACCAAATGTTAGATCTTCGGTCCCGAGGCATAAACTCACATTGTTCCATACGAATATTCGGCAGTTCTATGTAATTCTTAAAACGGTGCTCACACTTTACACAATGAGGGAAACTACATACACCCGCCTTACCACGCTAGCTAATAGGAGAAATGAGCCTTGATATTCTCGTTTTTCTTTGGCCTAATTTTCGCAAAATCATAACGCTGTTTGAAGACCATAACCTGGCGATTTGACTGTCAAGAACCTTCGTCGCTATAACTACACTTCTTCAGCATTCCTCAGCATGCAGTTGTGTGTAATGAGGAGAATTTAGGAATCACAGAATCACCTAAACCATGTGCGGAAGCCAGTCGACCAGCCGATGGCCGTTTATAAGCTGCGCCGGACCCAGCCAAAGGACGTCGCTGAGAGAAAAATTGTTACGTAAACTGGAGACAATCAAACGACGAAGTTTTTCCTATCGGAACATCCGAGATTCTCGTAATCGCATCGATTCCATTGACATCTATCGTAATGCTGACTGATGTTCGAAATTCTAGTCCAACATTTTCTTACCAAGATATATCTCCGTTTTCAAATGTTCGCACATTTTCACGCTGTCCAAATTCTTCCAAAAATTCCCTAGAGATGTTTTCAAAATTACGTTCACTTTTGCGTCTTCAGTCTTTGGATCTGCTTATGCTTCTCCCACAGAACACACTTCATTGTGTGAAAATTTATTAAGGACAATATTCTGCAATATTGAAAGTCCCTTTAGGAATTTGACATCCAAGGATATCGTGCCTTTCCATGCCGTGTTGACATATTTTTGCAATTCGAAATGCTATTTCGGTATTGGTTCCGTGCTTAATTTGGGTATATGGCGTGATATTCCACTTTGTTCCATACGGTAATCTTTTCCTCCTTCCCTACACCTTCGAAAAATACTTTGTAAGTCTTGAGTTCACTAAGATTTTCCTGAATGAACGAAATTGCTCCTTCGTTTTGTGCACAAGTATTTTAGACATTAGCCTTATTATATTGAATCTTGTAACCTTATATTATAATATATTAGGCAGGGCGGAACGTTTTGTAGAGTTCATTATTTGTCTCGTTTTGCTGCTGAATAAAATTACTGCTCCGTTGTGAATTGAAGTCACATTTTGTGCAGAATTCAATCTGATGGTGTTTTTTCTATCATGTTCTTGGATATCTATTTTATTTCTTTTTGCGATGACCAAAAAGCCTCAAGAACTCAATGTTGTTCCGGCAATGCCTTCAAGCCCCGTTCGAATTAGTCTGCTTTGGCTGGTACGACATTTTTTTGAATCTCAAAAAATGCGACATTTTTTATGAACAGAATAATTTCGCAGTCATAAATCGAATCACTTTCACTTCTTTGGAGAAGATCCCACATTTGGAATAAAGTTTGTTGGTCCTAAATCTGAAAGATACGAATGAAGCTGTGATCTGTTGAAAACGGCATACATAATCAGGTGAAATGTTTGAAAAAAATGAAAAATGACGATGCTGAGGAGACAAAATGTTTCATACCATCAGATTGGCACAGTTTCAGTGCAGAATGTGATTTCGAATCACAAAGGAAGTCAGAAAAAAGCAGTAGCGCTAGAAGAGATGAGGTGAAAAGACGTTCGGCATCCGACTTATCACTGAACTGAACTCTTCTGGGAAGTTGACTTTTACGTTTCCAAGTATCCGCTGTAACTGCCAAATGTCACTCTCACTCCCCAAGATAACTTTATACAGCTCCTTCGCCCGCTGGGTTGCCCGTTCCCGACCGCATCCTTTACCAGGGCCCAGATTCATGAACGGGCGAGCCAGAATCATTGCGGCTGAGTCGATGAGGGATTGCGTTCAAAATAGGAAGTCTAGAAAAAATAGTCAATGGTGGGCGCCGTTCGAGCTATATCTCGGGGTTTATCGGAGGTTTACCAATGACGAATCTGGGCCCAGGTGTTCGGCACCAGTTTAAGGGGTTTGCTGCTGCCAAAAAGTCCCCACTCGGTCGAGTCGTGAGTGCCATTCGAAGGTAGCTCTCGGCCGGAACGTGAAGTCAAATAGGCAAGATGCCTATAGACGAGAACCATATCTAATATATTTTCCGCAACCCTTTTTCTAGTAAGTGAAACTATAATAACAGGTTACATGTTGGACATTTGTTCGTTGTTTGTCCATGTCTGCCGAATTTCAAAATTTCCGCCATTTAGTATTTGGAAAAAATGGGTCCGTGTTGAGTCTGATATCACATATCAATTCACCATTTTAGGAGTGCAACAAAAGTCTGGGAAGATAGGGTGTATTATAATACTAATCAAAGGGCGAAAGGAACGGTTTCCGATCACTTTTTGCGAGAAGACGATTCTTATCATTTACTGCTCTCCAATTCCCGTTCGACTGACTTTCTAGCATATAATGATAATAATGTATCCTTTTAATGATGATGATATTAGTGTAGCCTTTTAAAAAAATCGGGTAGTCAAATGGATCGTCTGTCAGAAGAAATTGTCTGAATAGTTTTGGCCGAAAGAGCGATCCGAAAGAAAACGCGAAATTTCACTAGTCGTATCGCAACACAAAGTTGAAGTCGCACCATGCATAACTTACCCTCCGTAAATCGGCACTGTCAGCATTACGACAGATGTGTCCAAATTATTTTTGATATGCAGATGTCGTTCAGAGCCACTCAGCGAGTTTCTTTCTTTCGAGTTTCGAGTTTCACTCGGAGTTTGCGTCGACTACGGAACAGTATATGCATTCGAGAAGTCTTTTATTCAACTCTTTTCCTCACACGGAATGAACATCATAACATCACATCTTTGCAGTTGTACCCGTAAGCAGAGAGATATATGTACTATGTGATAAAGAGGAAGAAAATAGAAATGCAGTGTCATATACGATGAAGATTGAACCATTACAGGTAATAGGCGAACAAGGCTTTTTCCGTTTCGACTGGCAACCTGAAAAAAAGTGGACGTAGATCACAGAAACATGTGGTTGAGGTTTTAAACAAGGTTTTTCGATCCAAACAGTTTGAATCCCAATGGAGTCGCTTTTTTTCTCAAAATAAAAATTTATTACTAAGGTTGCAACGTTTCTTGATTTCCACTTCACATCGGCAACAAGGTTGTGACTGGAAGTAGTAGTGAGAAGATGAGGTAACGGTCCAACTACCCAGGTGTATTGAAGGATTGTGAATCGGATCCCTGGCTCAGTAACGTATATAACTTAACGTAACGTAATCTAACTAAGTGACGCTGTGATTCCCCACTTTACTCATGTTCGCCCCCTAGCGTATTCGTAGAGCTAGCCACCATCGGTCGCAGTTATGAATTTTCTATTCTCAGGAAAACCCGCCTCACTTATTGTGTTAATCGGCCATTTAAAGCAACGGGGTGTCAATCGACCGACTTTCTAATCTTGCTGATCGAATTATGAACCACATATGACTGACAAACACTAAGGGTGTCTGATAATTCACTAGTAGTTAGGATATGGTTCTGTGTTCATCTCGCTCCTAAGTAAGTCCAGATCGAACTCCATCAGACATCCTGACTTATCCTTGTTCGCGATGTTCGTGTAGCACTGAATTCCGAGAAGAAAGACCGGACGATGCTCCGAGCAGGACTTTCCTTATAAACCTCCTTTGAGCGCTCAAGGGATTGGTTGGGATCGTGACCATATAGGACAGAAAAACCATGACGATGCTAATATGCATTAAGACGGAGTGAATCCCGAACAGACCTTGTAACTGTTAGCAAATTTACCAAAGTGAATGCAGTGAATCTTTCGCAGAGAGTGTCCCCCTATCGGGCCCGCATGATGCAGTGGTAAGAGGCGCTACTGATATCCGCACTGTTAAACGATCGATCCCGGCCCGGGCTAACCAAGCCTTCCATCCCTCAGAGGTCGGGTGAATTGGTACCAGTCTTGTCTGGGGACGAAAAGACACTGACCTGGTATAGCGGTAGCCCCTGCAAGTCATTGTATAGGCCAAATTCGCATTTACCATGCCTCTAGGTTTCTGATTGGCTCGTCCTTAGGGGACTGATCAACACCGGTACCACTGCCTTTTGCTGTTCTCCTACTATTGACTGGTATCCTACACGTTTTGAGCCTCATTGACGGGAAAGTTGACTCCGAATTCGAGCACATACAAATGTCCGATAACATACTTACGACTACTAATAACATCAATGCGAGTTCAGGGATCAAGTTTAACTATAACGAAATTTTGAAAGGTTGTAATTATGGAGCAGTTCACATAATTTACGAGCACGAACCTTTTCGTTTTTCCCGCTGGCTGAGGTGGAACTCGAACGTCGCTGGCGTATTTGGAATGGGCTGAACATCGTTGTGCCACAATCAGACAGTAAACGATCAGCCACAGGGCAGCCGCGACGAATATCACAGGCAGCATCTCGTGAACACCCATGCTCAACTGCCTGACGCTTCGGTTCGATCACAACCACATGTTCTACAATGGAATCGTCTGAAATATCTGGACTACAGGATAAAAACAAAAAAATCTGCGAATATAGGATCCTAGCTGTGTCGCAGTCATCAATTTGAATTATCGCATGTACTGTAAGAATAAAACAACACTCCAGAAACAATTCAATCTCTTATTAATTATGATATTTCTAGCAAACAGCGAACAGAGAACTAAGCTACGCGGAACCGGTAGATGCAATACAAAAGAACCATGGCGGAAGTAGTAAGTTCACCTGAGAAACTACGTACTTGGGCGGTATTGGAGCATCCTTATAATAATTGAGTAGCCAACAGGAAGACTCCCTTTTGTCTGATGCTAACGTATAAAGACGCTGCCTATGTGCGAAGGAGTCAGGCTTATAATTTACCTTGGCTCGACTAGGGTCTGCACTCTTGATGGTTATTTCAGAGACTCTGAAATGCTTGAAACTTTAGACCTTTGATCTGGATCTAGACGACAAATAAAAATAAAAATAGGGCCTAATAGGAGCCTCAACAAATCTCTTTCTTTATACAGACATTTGTGTACAGTAAAGAGTGCAAGGCTAGCGAAATCTGACTAATAATATTTAAACTGAGCTCATAAAGACACTGGTACGTACAACGCAGTGCACTTCCTTTTAGATTGATCGCCCATCCATTAAGACCATGCTTAACAGGTTACGAAGAAGGTAAATTCTGAAATAGAACAGATGATAGCTTGAAGTTGTTTCGAACGAGAAATGTGTTGCTTTGGCAACTCGATGTTAGGATCACGATATTGTTTCAATTTTTTTGGAGGCTCTCCTGTGACAGGCCTGGTCTGGCCGTTTTGCCCTGTGGGTTGGTACACAGTGACGTCTGGCAATCCTTATTTTTCCACCTTATCTTATCCTACACTGATTATCCTCCCACAAGCTTTTTTGCACGTCTTGGTTGCTTTGAAAAGCCGCCTCAAATGCTTCTATCCCTCACTTCTTATCCGTTTATCCGAAGCTATGACGCCTTCGATTCCTCAGTTCCGTCTCCTTCCGTCTCCCCCTTCTTGTTTAGAAAGCGTTGCACGTTGATGCGAAATTTGCGAAGACACATTCCGTTTCTCATAAAACTTGTGAACATATCAGGTATATGCAGTGTAGAGTAGCGGAATCTATGCAGCGGTAGCGTAACTGTGACCAAATAGATATCATCCGGAAACAATCAAGCGGGGACGTTTCATTTCGACCTAGATGGTTGACACTCAACATTTACTCCTGGTGATTTTCAACGCTATCTGGGATCTGTTTGAATCGATATGTAGTACAACAAATATTTCAGAACTATAAGCCCAATGTGAAGACCAGAAAAATATCAAAATTATTAGATACCTGGTTGCAGCATAATTTCATTTGGCCTTCAAAAAACAGGGCATCCCCTTCGAGATCGAATCCTTTTCTTCCAAACGCTTTATAAAAGTAGGTTGGGCACAGGTTAGACATAAAAGGTAAAGGTAAAGTGATCGATTAGCCCAGTAACGACGCGTTACAGCATTGCTGTTAATTTCAAATAGTAGAGAAAAGGTGAGAATAGCTTCCAGGGCGAGCCGCTGCTTGGGTGAATATGTTCACCTTCTCGGACAGGAATGGAACCTGTTTATTCGACCCTCGAGGGATGGAAGGATTATTTAGCTCGATCGAGGATCAATCTCTCGACCGTCAGCTTTGTCTCCTGCCAAATATTTGAGTAGTATTCAGTAAGCAGTAAAGAGAGACAAAAAGATTCCAGCGACTACAGTTCCGCTCGATATAAAAGCTACTAATTTGCAATTCGGTAGCTGTTCTGATGTTGTTAAATAGCGGAAACGATATTACCTCTAACACAAAGGTGAGGTAGTGGGAAAGGAACGCAAACTCGTCTAAGTGACAGAAAGGAAACATGAAAGTAACAACTGTGCATTACATGACTTCCGAAAGATAAACACCACCTCAAGAAGACTTCTTTCCTTTTGGAAAAAGCGAAAACTCGAAGGTGCGTGTGAGAAAGAAGTGAGATTTATAGCTTCCTTTTCATTGCACTTTTCACGTTCCAATAAGAGTTGTTACTGTCGATAAGTAAGACGTATCATAGCACAGAAAGTAAGGAAATCGCAAGAAACTGATGGTCCAAGCGTGGTTGAAATCAAGGATTACAACTCGTGGTTGTTAGAAAACGATTTACATTTCGCTTCCACCCCGAGGTTCCTGAAAAGTCGGGCACCGCGGTTTGTGAGCTAGTTGAATGCTTCCGACCATCAAGTGACTTCCATTTTCACTGTAAAGGAGTCCGGCCTAGTCAAGCATGGTACTGTGGTAGGAGGCGCAACTAGCACTCGTACGGTCGAACGATTGATCGCCGGCTAACCAAGCCTTCTACCCTTCAGGGTACCGACGGGAGGGTAAAGACACTGAGATGGTTACGCGGCTGACCCCGCAAGCCATTGCATAGGCCAAATACGTATTCACCATACAATTACCCCCACCAATGTGACCAGTGCATCAGTAATGCATGCCGTGATATCAGGGGTCTGATCAACGCTAACCCCTTTTACCTCTACCTTGTACCTTACTAGCAGCACTCGAGGAGAGGAAGAGAAAGAGCGCTAAGTCGTTAAGATGAAACTAAGTTCAGAATGGTCTCGAAAGAAGAACAACTTTCTCTCGCAGCTGAAACACTCCCTGCTCAAGTAAGGTTGGACAGTTGTTCAGGAACAACTAACAAGTGAAAAAACGGGGTGGAGTGGAGCAGCATGATCTACAACTTTTCGGAGCAGGAAGTAGAGTGGGATTGATGCTAGGCAAATGACACCCCTTAATAACCCCAGCCGAGCTAGAAGAACAATCAAAGTTAACATTTCGAAAAATCACGAATGCCGGTAGAATGCGAGAAAATACTCTAACAGAGCGCAGGAAACAGAAGCTAGAGGAGAAAAGGTAACGTGGCTGTCGACAGTCATGATCTACGACAGTTTCAAGTCCGAGGCGCGTACGAGCAGCTTTTCGTGGTTGCTAGGCTAGCATAGCATGAATCAAATGGAATCCGTTGGAGAAGACTTCTGACTGAGTGTCAGCGCCTTTAGCGTACTGGGCGATAAAATGAAGCCGTGAATTCTACGGCGAAGCCAGTCCTAAGGCGATTAAGCAGCCCTGACGCAGGTGTTGAAGGAAGCACATGTAGAAGTTTTCTTGGAAAATGACTTTCCTAAATAAGTCGGGCGGCTACGGCAGACACTCACTAAAAGCGTACATTCCTTATGTATATGCATTTAGTATGAAAACAACATTATAACTACGTGTAGGAGTAGTGGCTGCCATTAATTGAAGCCGAGAACTAATGGAATGAGAGTATCGCATTAGTTGGATGGCTAAGAATCACAACTACATGTGTTTTGATTCAAAGAACACAACCATGAGGTTCTCATATATCACATCGTTGAAGGTAGGAAAATTAACGAGGTGTGTTGAGCATGGGCACAAACAGAAACCGCTGAATGTAGTGTAAACTAGTGAGCGAGAAACCGACGCACCATCGAAACAGCCGTCTGACTAATGCAGACGAAAAAAAAGTGCTTCTGAAGTCGTTTCAAGATTTTTCAATCCAACAAACGATGATTTTTGGATTTAAACGGATGTTGGTACTGCTCGAGAGGTGAAGGCATTGGTTGTGCTCTCATCTCCACCCCAAAACATCGTTTCGTACTTTCATCAATCAATAGTAAAGTGCCTGGGTTTCAGGAATCAGTGAGGGGAACGCGAGGCTAGACCGCTGCGCATGCTGTACTCTTCAAGTGTCACCTTCGTTTACCCATCACCTTTTCAAACCAAACGGCATTTGCTTCCAGTACTCACCCCTAACAGAGTAGAAGAATTGGGGCGGTAGGGATAGAAGGAATTGGTCAAAACCGGCCACGGCTGAATGTAAAGAAAACCAAATTTCCCAGTTGAGAGAGAATTAGAACCAATGTTTGACTGCTGTCAGGAAGCTATAGAGAGGGTGTACCGCTTCGGTTACCTTGGGACTGAATTGTCAAAGGATGGCACCTTAGATCATGCAGTGACGGAAAGGATAAATGCAGCCTGGGTAGGGTGGAGAGAAATCGCCAGAATTCTCTCTAAAAGAAGGTGCTCAAGCATGCATGAAGGAAGGGTAATTTTATTTATTTATTTATTTATTTATTTACGTTAATTTAAGATCCACGTCAGAGAAAAGACAAATGTAACAGGAACACTAAGAGAAAAAACGAACAATAACCAACAGCAAACAACAGTCACTAATAAGTAAGAATTCGTACTATACCAGACAATTGTACGACCGGCGCTGCGCTACAGCTGTGAGTGCCGATACGTAGCGGAGGCTCACGAGAAATAAATAGATTGAGGATGCTCAGGTGTGCATGCGGATGGACTGGATAGAGTACGGAACGAGGACGTCAGAGCGGTTATGATGACAGCTTCAGTGCATCTTAAGGTGCGAGAGCAGAATAGCAGGTGCTTCCGAGATATGATGAGAAGACCTGAGACCCACACAATATGAAAAGCATGAAGTTTGAGTAAACGAGTGCGGAGCTCCCCGAAGAAAAGGAAGTACGACGTTATCAAGATAACTCAGGATGTCGGAGAGGGTGGTCACTCATGACAAGAACAGTGTGTCCCGCGACGGCGAAGGACGAAGGGTTTAGGTTAAGAAGAGTCAGCCCCACATGAGTAGACTCACTAATACTTGCAACACTTACGGCACTTCCCTCAACAACGACTCATCTTTCGCGGGTCCCAACTTCTTTCCCATTTTGTCCAGTCTTTAGCCAAAGTTGTCCACTGGACGGAGACCTTAATTGGACTGGGATTCGGAGGTAGGATGTTGTTGCGGTGAGCGACTGAGTCTTGTAATGTGGAGGTCGGCCAACCGGTCGTTTTTTACTCAGCGGTTTTCAGCGTACTGCCGCCGTACTCCAGAGTCCACCGTTGTCCGGTCAGATCTCCCGCAGAGTGGGGCTTCGCTTCATCTGCGTGAAGGATAATGTCCCAAACTCCGGATTTCCCTTATATTAAAAAGAGTTTAGGTTAAGAAGAGTCACTCCTACATGAGTAGACTTACTATTACTTGTAATACATGCGACACGTTCCTCAGCAACGATTTTTTGCGCAGGTCCAAACTTCTTTCCCATTTCTCCGGATTTCCCTTATTTGATCGTTGTTTGGACATGAGGAGACAAAGTGATAAAAGTAGAACACAACATACATTTCAGAAATGCTCTCAATTACTGTACAATGATTTAAAAATTCGGGGCTCTTCTTCCGGGATCCCATGCCTACCGCCCTTGGAATGTGCTTGGGTAGTGCCGGTGATTAGCCCAGTTGGTGGCGAGGGTTATCGCCTCGGTGGCTCAAGGGACGGACAGGGGATTCAAACCTGCGTCTCGAACCTCGTGGGAGACACATAGGGGACGATTCGTATGTTAGAATCCCGTCTGAGACGAGATTTCTGCGATGATCCTCCAAGTATCATTGAAACAGCTACTCCCAACACACATGACATCAAAAACGTGATTGTAGGAGTAAAATATCAAATTTATGCAGTCTGCGTGTAGTTCATCGTTGATGTCCATTGGCGAAGATGTTGATCCATGGCTAATCCCTACGACCCGTTCCATTTCACTGGTGTGGATCCTCCAGCTTATCCCTTTGGTCTCAGAAAAATGGTTCAAAGAACACGATGAATCGTAATTCTAAATTATACTGCAGAGAACACCATCAGTTCTAGTTCGCTGCTTACTACAAAGTTTACGGGAATATGTGTTCCTTCATGGCAGCATAAATTGAAGCCCCGAAATAGAACTGGTGTTCAAATGCGAAAAATGTTGCCGGAAATAATGTTAACCGTTACCCGCAAAGCATGAAAACTGTCACCGGCTTCTTATGCCGTAGTTTGTCCTCTCAAGACCATAAATTCCCTTTACTGCTCAGAAATAAGACTCAAATAACTTTTGGAAAATTACAATTAACAATTAGGAATGCAAGCCAACGGGAACGATCATCGAGCAGGCGGGAATGGTGAGAATTGCTATGTGTGCCGTAGCAAACTGTTTTTCCTTCGGGAATGGATCTACCTTGTTCCCGCCGTCTACTTTATTCGTCATAAATAAGTTACGCATGTTTTCTCACAGAGAGTGAGTGGAGCTACACCTGACTTACTTACTTGAGCTATTATGATTACATATTCTTGCTATTAGCATTATTCTTTGATGGAATAGCGTTGAATTTTGGTCTGTTGAATGTGAGTGGCTTCAGAATAGTGAAATCTACGAGCCAAGGTATATTTTCAAGGTATTTTTTTTCGTATATTTTCGACAATAGTATGAAATAACATAATTCTTTGCTACTATTTTACTACTTTCATTTCTGTTAACTGTTGTTATTAAAGGCCACATTTTAGTGTAGAATTATCGATTGAATAAATGAAGACAGACAATCTATGATGTAAAGCCTGGTATCAAGAAACCGATCAAAATTTCTCTATATTTCCTCAGTAATAATCACGAATTTTTCGGCAAACTAAGCGCCAGCGTTTTAAGGGGCCGATGAAAGCTGACCGCTTCATTTTTCATCATTTTCTCTATTTTTTCAATTTTATCTACTATCGTTCTTTTACTTACATTATGGCTCTTGCGGAAAGAAGGGAAATGTTCATAAGGTCCACGTCCAGACTCGTAGAAGCATGCTGAATCTGTATTCGGCTTATTCAATGACTGTCGGCCATCCCCAACACCAATTCAGTATCTTTCCCTTCCCAGACAAGTCTGGTACCAATTTTTCCCCTTCCAGAGAGAGATTGTAAGCATGGTTAGCCCTGACCGCACAGGTGAATGAACTGGCCAAAAGTCAAGAAATCTGCTGCGATTCACCCTTTTTAGAACCACCGTATACTATGCATCGAGCAGAGATTTTAATTATTCTTTTATGGTACTTTACTCACTTCGCTTTCAAAAATTACATTTTGGAAAGGGTTTCGTTAGTTGTTCGGACATCACTGTCTTCTAATAGTATAGTAGTAATAGTGAGACGTAAGAAATATGTATAGACCCATTCTAGCTCTCAGCACAATTAATAGGATCCGCTGCTGCCCTTTATTTCATTTCTAATTGAGTCAGCGTTCGAATTGTGACCTAATGAAATATAAAGAATTCGCTGTCTGACAATCTACGCTTCTCCTCTCTAGAACACTATGCGATGTCGTCGAACAATTACTTTAGGCTAGCAATTCCTTTTAATATCCACATAAATATTAAGAGCAACACAAAACGTTCGTGTAAAAATGAAGATTCCGGTCTCAGTACCAAATTCAAGTACAAATTGTAGTCCTCGGTTGTTCATTGAGAGATAAATACCATTAGCCACTATAGTTGTCACAGCTCCACAATAAGTCTCAGAGATCTTGAGATGAACTGATAAGAAAGATTGTAATGTCGTTAGGTCGAGACTTAAGTAAGTAATCGGACATTAGAGCATCCTCGATCGAGCTCTCTATTTTTTTTCAAAAGGCACCACAGATGACTGAGGAATACTAGGGGTGTACGATAATTCACGAGAGGAGTGGTATGGTTCTATTTCTCGATGGTGTAGTCGACAATATGGAGAACCGAAATTAGACGGTGCTTCGAACAGGACCACTCCCCTTATTAACCTTCGATCAGTGATTAAAGGTTCAGGTAATCCGACTGGAAGAGAAAAATCAGGAAGTTACGAATACCGACGGATTGAATTCCGGAGCCGTAATAACAGATAGCAATTTGGCCAATGTGAGTGCAGTGTACAAATTTCTCCTCGAGTGGTATGTCACTTTGATTTTACGTGTGCCCTCATTGGCGGGAACTCAAATCTTGATTTCGAACACTTGTAAATGTTAGATATCTTATGATTTGACCTAATACATTCAGAGGAGCATTATACCCAGATTTGCTCCCACGTCGGTTTCTGAAAAGGGAGAGTGATAGCGTTGTAGAGCTTGTTCCTAGTCCATGGAAAGGTTCTACTCCACTATATATAGCACACTGCTTGGCACAGTTAACAAATCTGATAAATTAGCAGTTGTTTTGGAGTGGCTACAAGTAAAAGCTCGAATAAAGGATGAGACCAGTGGGATCAGCTGGCGAACGCTGGATCGCAGGGAAGGGGAAGGGGCGCCTCGTTGCCCATGGATGTTGAGCGCATTAAGCATGGCGATAATCCGATTACTCCCATAAAGGAGACTAATAGCCGACATACCCGACAAGTCACATGAAATTGAGATCGGCTCGTATTACTAAGCAAACCGCAACGGCTTAATTGTCGCTATCTATGTAGCAAATCATATGATACTAGTCGTTATAACTTATCCCCCTCCAGGCGTCAGCAGAACTTATGGGACTCATTCATGTCTTCCTTCTAGTTGACTCAGTGCTCAATTTGTGAGCCAATGAGATATAAAGGATCCTCTCTCTGACGATCTACGATTCTCCTACCTAGAACACTATGCGATGACGTTGAACAATTAATTTCAGTTGGAGATTCGGTTTAATAAGCGCATAAATATTGATAGCAACGCACTATGCACCCTAATCAGAATCGTAGTCTAGATATTTTGAACCTGACATCTTGATCGAGCACGTGCAATGTAGTAATGTGCAGTAAATAAATAAATAAATAGTCAAACAAATAAATAATTAAAAACGAATAAAAGAATAAATAATCGTTGACGGTAATGTAATCTTCGGAATATTCACTTCAACACCCGTACGGCTAAGGCTGAAATACAGTACTTTTCATACTTACAGGCCTCCCCTCTCTCCCAACCTTCAGTGTGTTGCAGCATTCAAGGCTTTTGACTAAAGCGTGTAGTGCGGAACAATGCATTGTTTTCGATTTTTGAATTCCTCTCTCTAATAAAAAGACTGGAAACAGTTTAAGGTGAAAACCGTGACTGCTCACATCGTTTTGCCACCAATATTTTATAAAAAGCATAAAAATATAATCAGCATAAAAATATAAAAAAATATAAAAACTTAGTTCCACACAAGATATTTGAATGCTGAAGGTGTTATTTTGGATTTATAACAAAGTGCAAATGGCAGCAACAATTTAGCTGATATTTTCGAATCGGGTCAAATTTCGATTTTTTTCCGTCAATTTCGCGCTTAGTCGTAGAAGTTGTAAAAATTTTGTTCGACCATTTTTGGTGCTCAGTGAAGCTAAAGAACAACCTAGCGCCATTATGTAGAGAGCAAAGAAAAGCTCATATATCTATAAAGAGTAACAACTGGACGATTTCTTCATACATTCAGAAGGTCATATCCACAAGACTAATGTCGTTTACGCGAACTGTTGGAATACAGAATTTACAATGAGGAGGTTGCAAATGGCGAAGATACGCTGTAGTTGCGATATTTAGGAAGTGAAAAGGATGCACTCTGTCATATCAAATCTCGCCGAAGCCTAGAAGTCAAAAACTGCCCATTATTGTGGCGCTTAAACCATCAGGGGCTTTGCAGTCAAAATCGCATACCTTCGCTCTATTGCTTTCGACGACGCTGAAACTGGATTTGAAAAAAATGAAATTGAAATTGTAATTGAACGCAAACGAAAGTAGCACAATAGTAGCACAATGTCTCATACATTGAACCGGTTTCATTAAGAGCAGCGATGGAATCCTTTGACGTTACCTATCAGCATAGTGACAACAGAAAACTCCGGATTAAGGATTGCCGTGACGTTGTCTGAGTAAACTTCAGACAATACAAAATAC
This sequence comes from Nippostrongylus brasiliensis, assembly GCA_030553155.1. Classification (NCBI taxonomy): domain Eukaryota; kingdom Metazoa; phylum Nematoda; class Chromadorea; order Rhabditida; family Heligmosomidae; genus Nippostrongylus; species Nippostrongylus brasiliensis. The sequence goes on from CP130736.1 coordinate 15,658,623, forward strand.
TTCCAGGTCCTGGGCCCAGATTCATGAACGGACGAGCGGTCTCAGAAGTCCCCTCGGCGATAAACCCGCTAGATACCGTCGAGGTCTCCCAAAGCGTGCCTCATCGCGACGTGAGATAGACCCGCAATAAGCCCCGATCAAACAGCGGCGCGCGTTCACGAATCTCGGTTTGCGCGCCGTTCGGGGTATAACTCGAGGTTTATCGGAGTTTACCAATGATGAATCTAGGCCCAGCTATTCCACGGTGTTCACAGTTTTTCAGACTTCTAACCTCTGACGAAGGGTATGAAGCCGAAACATAAGAAATTAAATGTCATCAATAACTACCTGAAACGCTCTCAATTATATCGTATTATCAAAAACAAAAGGAGTAGGGGTCGGGGATAATCTGCCTCCTAAGATCGCGGCACACATCCGTATTTCATTCAGAATGGTGGAGGAATCGTGAGCGTGTACTGACCTATACACCTGTACTTGTAGAGGCCAGTCGCTGTACCAAGTCACTGTCTTTCCAAACATGTCTGGCTCCAATTTACCCAACCCGGGAAAGATGGAATCCTTGGTTAGCCATGGGAGATCAACCGCTCGACCACGTGGATGCAATTGGATCGTCTCAACACCGTTCCACGCGCGCCCTTTATTCATTTACAAACACTAATATCAACGGATAATAGAGCACGGAACGAAAAAAGCAATAATTGATTCTTGTCAAGGACTCAAAGCAGACTCAGCGACTCCTGGCGGACCATCAAACTGTCCACCTCTTAGGATATTGACGTTTTTACGGCACATGCAAATTGAGACATACGAGACGTAACGGGCACGACTGGTGGCAGTGCTGTACAAACAAAGAGCACTAGTGAGAAATGTGGAAAGGGTGTCCATTTTCGGGCGAAATGAGGTGTGACATGACGATGTGAGAGCTGAAGATTCGGCCATTAGCGACTCATTTAGTAGCCAGACGACGCCATGAAAGGGAACGCACCGCCGCCCCATCTCCGCGTCGTCCACACGGCTTTTAGACTAATAAGATTTTGTTTAAGTTCATCACATACGTAAGCGTGGGGCTGGAATGAGGGATTCACACTTATCGAAACCAGGAACATTAACGAAAAAGCTACCCTGTTTTGTAGAGCCGTTACATCACAGCAACATTGAAAGTATAAATGCGAGCGCACTAATTACTAGATGTGAGATAAGTACACATGGTGTTTGCATGGCCCTTAGGTTCTTCTGCATTTGCATATGCAACTTTTTGAATGCTGCATTTGCAGCTTCAGCGAATTCCCATGAATGCCGCCAAAGTACCTCACATTAGCAGAGAGCTATAAATTCAGTACGAAATTTTGATTCAATTTCCGTGTCGACATTTCAGGTCGCCTCGAGCTATACACTAATTCGCATTGGTCCCCAACCTCCAAACCTGATTATAATCCAAAATGTGCCTGAATTATAGTAATTGTTGAAGCAAAGTGGAATTGATGGGCCTCTTCGTGAGAGAACGCCCAGCGCTCACGTCTCCAACTCAGAATGGTAAAGACATGGTGAATGCGAATTTGGCGTATTCAGGATTTGCAGAGCCATACCCATTCCATGGCGAAGTATTCGCCTCCATAGACGAGTTTGGCACCTAATTGCCCAACCTCTGGAGAACTAGAAAGGTTGGATAACCTTGGGCGAGGTAACAGCGCTCGCATTTGCGGGTGGAAGCAAGGCGATACAAATTTAAGAGCCGCTTCTGACACCCGTAATGTCGAGCGATCAATCCGCGCCCATGCAAACCTAGCCTTCTATCCCTCTGAGTTCAGGTAAATTACAAAAAATTAAACAATTAAACAAGCTATTGTGTGCAAACTTGTATGCTCTCTGAAGGATCCGTGCCAGTACGATATTTCTTTAATTTTTAATTTCGGCGTGGGTCGCTAACTGGCACCAAACGAATTCGTAGCATTAGGCAAGCATCGCGTGCAGGTACTTGGTGCCGGACAGCTATTAAAAATGCAAATCCAGTTTCTTGTCGCATTTCCAACAACCTGCTACTATGACATGTCCAGTAATGTACAAGTCACACAAAAATACAGTGAAATTTTGCAAGGACTTGATCGTGATGAAACACAGCATGATGTGGTGGGAAGACTGTTCTGTTATGCCGACTTACAGAATAGTCGTTTAGATCACTTAGTCGTACTGACAATACGACTCTTTAAATTTCATTCGTAATTAAGATTTATATATCTGCGAATCAGAACAAATTTTTATCCCATCTTACACTGCAAAAGTTTCAGACAAGCTTAACAACTTCCTCATCGAAAGAGTAAGTCGTCGCCTATGCGTATGAATGTGGAAGACGTCTGTTTGACATATCATCTACTACAGATGATTCGCTGTCTCGCTACATATTGTTTAATCTGCTCACCATGCCTTTATAATTCTACACATAAAACGGATGCGTGACATATCCTTGCAAAAAGGATCAATATCCATCAATCTAACTTCACCTCACTTTGACTTGAAAATTGCCTTTGAACTTGGCGACGACTATGTAGGGCTGACTATTTTCGCTAAATTGATGAATCAGTAGTAAAGCCTAAGCATTGATCAATGTGCGCGTCTAGGACCAGTTCTGAGACTGTTACGTTACAAAAGCTAAGAAACTTATCAAATGGTAGAAAATATCAACACACATACCTTTTACGTTCTCCATCGAAAAAAAAAACCATCAAGAGGAAGAGCTTGAAGTAGGCTCCTAATAGTAACCATTGTTAGTGGTATACAGCTTCGTTCAGGGCGCACGTGGTGCGGTGGTAAGAGGCTCTACTCGCACCCTCACGGCCATCGATCGATCCTCGCTTAGTCAAGCCTTGCACCCCTTCGTGGTAAATTGGTACCAGATTTGTCTGGCACGGTAAAGACACTGACTTGGTATAGCGACTGGCAAACGTAAGTCATTGTACAGGAGAAATATGCAGTCACGGTGCCTCTAACGCTTTGGATGGAACATGAATACGGCGGCGCGTCCTTAGGGGGCTGATCAACGCCGGCACTTTTTCTTTCAAATTTATAGTTTCCAAGGAAAGACGAGCGCCATGCGATGATTCGTAGTCTCATCGAGGGAGATGGAATTAGCTAATCGCATGTTATGAGCAATGTCTATGACTGGGTGACTACGATCTTCGAGCGAAGCCGTTCAAATGAATGAATCAGTCATCGGCCGCAAAACAAACCAGTCTACCGTTCTTTGGCCAAACGTCGTAAGATCTTCGACGAGCTGCCTCACTAATTAACGATAATCGGCCGTTACCCGGCAGGCGTCAAGAGATGGACATCGAATCAGGGCTTCTGCTGACGTCTACTGCGGGATATGAGCGGTAGCGCTTAGCTGTTGAATTGGTACTAACCTCAGCTCACGATCCGTTGGGAATTTAATACGAATTCCAAGCAAATTTGTGAATTTGTGTATGAAACGAAAAGGAGACAAAAGCAAAACAAAAAGGCTTTGGTTGCGGTAACCACATGCTCACGATAGCGCTCGAAATACCATTTAGTCAAATTATCATGAAGTGAGCAATCAGGTGATCATAGCAAAGAGCTGGACATATGTACAGTAGCGGTCAAAAAGATATGTCACTTTTCTTTTTTATGTTTCAAAGAAAATTCTATATCTTTCTAACTTTCCAACAAAATTACAGCAAATTTGACCATGTTGCGGCAAATGATTTTCTCTTTAAGGCACTCGTTTTTGGTTCGAGGTTGGCCTCTAATTTCGTGAGAAGCATTCATTTAAAGTCGAGATTGCGTAAATTGTTATATTCGAATAAGTTCAAGAGAAATGGGCTCCATTGTTCCTCTGTTCATAGAACATTTATGGTACTTCCAATACTATACGTGCGCTGAAATAAATGTAAGTCCTTCATAAAAATATGACGCTTCGACTTCGATTATTTCAGCATACGCGTAATATTAAAAGAACCGTAAATGTACCATGAACCTTGAGGAAATGGAGTCGATTCCTCTTGAACTTTTTTGAATATAACAGTTTACACAATCTCAATTTCAAAAAGAAGTTTCTCACAAAGTAAGAGACCAGCGTCGGGACAAAAGTAAGAATCTTGAAGAAACAACGATTTCCTACAACGCGGTGAAATTTGGTGTATTTTCGTTGGGAAGTTAGAAAGATATAGAATTTTTTTCCAAAACGTGGTCCTAAAATTTGACCAGTTTTGACCACCAAAATGTTTGCTCAGAAAAATCTATAATTTAGCGGCGGTCTGAATCCAACGTTCGTAGCACATTACAATAAGTAAACTATGCTCTATCAGAATATCATCTCACATTGATCCGACGCTCAGTGGTTTTCGAAATATTTTTGTTCAAAAAAGCATATGAAAATCACCATAAAATATTTTTAAAAAACACGGAATCCGTAAAAGCGGTATGTTTCAACATATTTTAAAATAGAGCTGTCAGAACTATCGATTATTATCATATTCTTTCCAATTTGAGTTATTTGTGCATTAAAATGAAAAGTGACATATCTGTTTGACCGCTACTGTATTGTTTCGGAAAACAGCGGATTGGGCACCTTTTCGCGCTGAAAACCCTCGTTTTTCAATAGCTTGTTCAAAAGCCAATAAGTGGCGCAAACAGATTATGATCAAGATCACCAGCTGAAGCACTATCTGATGAAGTGCAGGAATTTGTTGAGGCGAAGCGGTCAACTGTTCTCTGAACAAATTTCGAGATCTCCAAGAAACTGCCTCGCTAGAGATAATCGGGTGTTACTTGGAAGGAATCGGAAGAAGGCGAAAGTGAGAGCGATACGCTCAAATGGAATTTTGCGGAAAATTGTGCAGGCATAAGGCGGTAATGCAGAGATGAGTAGCTGAGGCCATGGGCAGCTCGACATTCGGCACAGCTCTCGACCTACTCAAAGTTGGACTCGAATTTGTAGCACATCTAATGGGAACGAGACGAAACAGAAGGAAATTCGAATATTTCGACAGTAATAACTACTTCATGTTAACGCCTGACTTATCAAATATGGTACAGTTAAGATAAGCTGACCACTTTTTCGCTTTTCCGCGTCAAAAACCGCCGTTTTCGAGGAATTCTATGAAAAACTTACAAAATACATATGAATGAATGAAAATATATGCGACGTTCAAGTCGATGAGATTTAGGCTAAGAACTATACATAACCACCTCCATAGAAATAAGAACAGAATAAAACAGACATAAAGAATGGTGCGCAAATTAAGAAAGACGGTAAAACTTGAAGAAAAAACTAGGGAACAAGAAAATAAGGAGAGTCTTTCTTCCCAATAGAACCCAATAAGAGTCACGACTCAACGAATGCAATGTACAGTACCGGACATATCCTTTGGTCAGATGCCGGAAAAGCCGCTTAGGAGCGTTTCAAAGCGGCTTTTTTCAATAACATTGTTGAAACTCAATTATTTGAAAAAATATACATATACTTGAGCTCAGCAGCTCATGCTCTATCGTTTGGTGTATAATGTATCCACACCTGAAAATTTTTTCGAAATATCGATTTTTTTCTGTCACCATTTGTGAAATTGCATATATTGCTATGTTCAGGGCAGAATATCTGCCCAATTTTTCGTAGAAATACGCGGTTTTTGCATTTATACTACGCAACTGCTGTTGAAAAGTGCGAATTAATAAGAAGACCCTCTTCAAATGTTCCCGTTTTCCTGAAAATCGAAGCTAAAAAATGAAATTTTTAGTTTTCAAAACGAGGAGATCGATGTATACGGTGCAATCGATGGATGAAAATTTTTGACAGATTTGTACTCAGCGCATCATTTCCGCTAGTTTGATACCTAACGCACCATTCAAGGATGAATTTGAAGCTTTTTGACCACTTTTGTAAAATTTTGAAAACTAAAAATTTCATTTTTCAGCTTCGATTTTCAGAAAGACGGGAACATTTGAAGAGGATTTTCTCATTAATTCGCACTTTTCAACAGCAGTTGCGTAGTATAAAAGCAAAAACCGCGTATTTCTACGAAAAATTGGGCAGATATTCTGCCCTGAACATAGCAATATATGCAATTTCACAAATGGTGACAGAAAAAAATCGATATTTAGAAAAAATTTTCAGGTGTGGATATATTATACACCAAACGATAGAGCATGGGCTGCTGAGCTCAAATATATGTATATTTTTTCAAATAATTGAGTTTCAACAAAGTTATTGAAAAAAGCCGCTTTGAAACGCTCCTAAGCGGCTTTTCCGGCATCTGACCAAAGGATATGTCCGGTACTGTATTTCAGGAAGTCTTCAGGAGGTATAAAAGTTATTAAAAGCTTTGCTTCTAATGGCGTAAGTGCGCGTGATTTTCCATAGTTCTTTCTCCGCGGTTGTCGTAATATATTAGCTTTCTTGACGCGTTTCAATTTCAACGAATCTAATGATAGATTAGTGAGGACAATCTGAACAACCAGTATATCAAAATTTGGAGCTGAAGAACTCATATTGTGAATAGAAATAGAAACATCATACGGAATGCAAAAAGCGTGCAAAAACAGAAAAATAGCTGCATAAGGTTAACTGCTGAATAATGAAATAGCTGCTTAGGTGAAACGGGTGAAAAAGCGAGAACTAGCTGCGAAAATATTTTTAAAAAAAGTATCCGGAGCAAAACGCTAGCTCGGTCTGTGAAAGGGCTCCAGTGATGAAGTGTTGAAGAAGTGATTCAAGTGTGGGAGCTAAGGATACTGATGAAATATGTTCACTCGCAAAACCTCAGAAGTCTTGCTCGAGCAGGCGATGACCGCTAAATTCAATTTACTCGACAAAAACATAGAATAGAAGCAGCATAACAGCCGTATAAGAACATGACGAGGTTTCGAGAAATTTTGGAGACGACACATTTCTTAGTGGATTCCGTCGAGAAATGAAAAACAGTTGCGGTAAGAAGACTGCGAGAAAAAGGAACTCAAAGAATCAAGAAGCATAGAGAGCGCAAAGAAGGGCATTTTTCAAATGATCACTATGTAGCACATCACCAATGTTCACTCCAAAAAATGTAAAACAGAGCATAGATAAGAAAAATCGGGACGTGGGTGGGAACTAAACCCCAGGAGTGGCCTTGGGACTCTGATAATAACGTGGAGAATTTCTGGCAACTTTAGAACAAATTTAGGTACGCGGTAGAGTGCGCTACTGTTTCGCGCACTATCGAGCGATCGATCCCGGCCCTAGGCAATGAAGCCCATCATTCCTCCGGGGTCTGGTAAATTGGTAGTAAACTTGTGTGGGAAGGTAAAGACACTGACTTGCTATAGCGCCTGGCCTCCGCAAGTCATTATATTGGCCAAATACGCAATCACCATGCCTCTACGACTCTGAAAGGAGAACAAGTGCCTGGCGTTTAAGGGATTGATCAACGCTGACACCTTTACCTTTACCTTCAGAACAATTTTGGTCAACAAATGGAAAATCAGAAAGATCAACATACAATTTCAATGTATTAGTTTTTTGAAAGGTCAAGAACGAACAACCCGAGAAAGAAGACCTTGGAAATAGAAGTTTGAAAACCTGTAAGAAACTTGGCAAAGCCTAGTAAAAATGGACTATCTGAACTACATATGAGACAGCTTTCAAAAATAAATTTAGCTTTCAGTTTAGAGCGGATTTCTGACTGCTGACAAATAAAAAGCTCTGAAGCAAATGCAACCATTATCAGAAAAGAAAACAGCATCTAAAATTGGCGTTATGAGGCCAATATCGAGATTGTTTTCGTTGTCTCTCCATTTCCAGCCGCGCTTTAGCACGCCGTCGCAGTAAACTGAAGCACGAACAATTCATATACGAACTCCAGCAGAATCTCCAAAAATTGACTGAGCAAAACAAACTCTCTTCATTTTAAAGTGCTGAATTCAGCGGTTTCGACTTTTGAATAAAGGACGTGAAATAACCAAAAGTTCCGATGCCGCCAACCGGTTCTAGATCAAAGAAAATTGTCACTGAAACTTCGTCAGTAAGGAAAATCTGCTGAGTATCTCACTAATCTGATGTCCGTTAATCGAACTTCAACCGAGGAACGCCCATGTCGCTGACGGATTACGTCAACTAGAGTGATACGGTCCAACTCACAGATTTTGCTGAAACTCGTACTATTAGATTATGATGTTCATCATCATACCGTTAATCTGGTCATAGTGCTGATGGTCGTTATTAAAAAATTCAGGAGCACCCGTATCGCCAACCAGAGTGGTCTACAGAAACTTTTCACCTCTCGCTACAATCCTCGGCTGCTAATTTTGAGAAACAACACAGGTTTCCGTATTCAAAATAGAAAAGCGCCCTATGCGCAGCGCCGCGATCGCTGAAAATTCTGCTCAAAAAACTGGACAGAAATCAACTCGGACGTTCGGGAGGAAACCAGGAGCAGATCGAAAAATTATTCTTGTCTTTCGAACGACAAACCTTGTGGGATGGGATTTAAACTTTGTAATTTTCAGAACGAACAAAAATGATCGATACATTATATGATAGAGAAGATCATCGTCTTTTGCAAAGTTTATCACGATCTATTTAGGAATTCGAAACTGAGCAGAAACAGCTCGTTGTCGAGGTGGTTACTTTTTCATTTCTTCGATTTTCACTTTACTAGCCAAGACAACAATGAACTTCGTAGTTGTCACAAATTTCTAACAATTTCATAACATACTGTTCGAAAAAGCAAGTAATTCACCTTCGAATGCTGTGTCTGCAAAAGCTTTCGAACCATTCTTACAACAGTCGTTTGAAAAAACGGCACGCACTTATGTACCAACCTAATATATATTTTGAATGCTAAACATTCCGCCCTATTAGTGTTAGATGAGCAAACGCCGGGAATGCCAAAACGACCTCCATTATCTTAAAAGGTGAAAAGGTTAAGTGTTGGCGGTGATCTGGAAATCTTGGTTGGCCGGGGCGGGGATCGACCGCTTGACCCTACGGGCATCAGTAGCGCTTGTTACCGCTGTACCACGCGTACCATCTCTATCTCATGCTAAAGGAAATGAAATCACTATGGAAATGATGTCTGAAAAGCTGCTTCAAAGAGGATAAAATCGAAAGCCTTGGCGAGGTTGTGCTCATTAAATAATTCGTTGCGTGGGGACGTTAGCGTTGCGATCGGGATTTTAGATGAACCGACAGCGATTAGCCGCCCGCTAAACACGATAGATAGCGTGTAATGAGAGCGCTTGTGCTCGCCTGAAGAACGAATCCGCTCTCCTCCTATTTCAGTGACATCAACCGTCTCCAAACGATTGAAGGAATTGGTTGGGAAACTAACTTGAAGGAACTTTTCTATGGTGTTCCATGTCTCGGGAGAAATCTCTGTTTAGTGGCCTGACGATTCAACCAACTCGCCGTCTTCAGAGGCTGCTGCTCATTGCTAATTGCTCGACATGTTACCCTTCCAAAGCCGCAGTCATCACACTTATAATGAACTATAACGGACATTGAATTGGAAAAGCATTCGAGGAAAAGTAACGAGCCTAACAGCTCTAAATCCCACATCATGGCTATCCCGCTACTGCCCCGTAGAACTCGGCTACGCTTGATTGATGAAGCTGATTATTTAATTTATTTATTAACTTATTCATTATGGGCAGCCGGGTGGAATTGAAACACAGGTACAAGTACTCACAATACCGAATTGACAACAGTCCTGCGAGTCAAAACTTAGAGCGAGGTTTACACAATAGTAAAGAAGCCTATCTAGATTAATGGTCCTAAGACGGCGGCCGATGATTTGTGACATTCGAATAGAGTATTTTCAGCAATCTGGTCAAGGCTTTTGAAGTTTTCAGCGAGGTGGTTTTGATGGCGGTGGCGAGAAGATTGCTTTACGGTTCATTTTTTTCTCGACTCCTGCGACTACGATAAGAAGAGAGCTACAAAAAGTGTAGCGCTTGAAATGCCAAAGGAATTGAGTGATTGATTATTTGTGTTCCGGTGGTAATACTGCTACTGCTGCATCCATTTAGAAAATATCGGACAAACTAAGCACTGCCTTACTTTGGTAACTTACAGTAGCGGTCAAAAAGATATGTCATTTTTCGTTTTCATTCAGAAATAGCTCAAATCGAAATGAACCTGATACCAATTGATAGTTCTGACAACTCTTTTTTAAAATATGTCAAAACATACCGCTTTTACGGATTCTGTGTTTTTTAAAAATATTTTATAGTGATTCTCAAATGCTATTTTGAACAAAGATATCTCAAAAATCGCTGAGGGTAGGATCAATCTGAGACGATATTCTGATAGAGCAAGTTCTATTTATTATAATGCGCTACAAATATTGAATTCGAATAAAATAAAGATTTTTCTGAGCAAACAGCTTGGTGGTCAAAAACCGGTCCAATTTTAGGACCAAGTTTTAAACAAAATTCTATATCTTCTTAACTTTCGAAAAAAAATTATATCAAATTTAATAATGTTGTAGAGGATGATTTTCCCTTTAGGATAGCTGCTTTTGTTTCAAGACTGGTTTCTTATTCTGGGATAAAATTCCATTAAAATTCGAGATCGCATAAACTGTTATATCCAAAAAAGTTTAAGAGGAACCGACTCCATTTTTGCGAGGTTCATAGTACATTTGTGGTTCTTGCAACACCACACGTAAGCTGAAATAAATCGAAGTTCTTCATAAAAAAAAACATACCGCTTTGACTGTAGGCTCCGTCACTACCAGTACAGTGCACGGCGTGGGCAAGGGCGCGCACACAACCGTTGTATATTTTTATGAAAGACTTTGATTTATTGTATCTTACGTGTGGTATCGAAAGAACCACAAATGTACCATGAACCTGGAAAAAATGGAGTCGGTTCCTTTTGAACTTTTTGGATATAACAGTTTACGCAATCTCAACTTTAAAAGGAATGTTCTCTCCAAGTTAGGAAACAGACTAAAAACAAAAACCATTACCTCAGAGCGAAAATCATTTTCTATAGCACTCTCGAATTTGGTGTAATTTCGTTGAAAAGTTAGGAAGATATAGAATTTTGTTTAAAACATGGTCCTAAAATTTGACCACTTTTTGGCCACCAAATTGTTTGCTCAAAAAATCTATGTTTTATAGGCGATTTGATTCAAATGTTCGTGGCACATTATAATAACTAGAACAAGCTCTATCAGAATATTGTCTCAGAGTGATCCTACACTCAGCGATTTTCGAGATATTTTTGTTCAAAATAGCATATGAAAATCACTGTATAATAATAGTTTTATAAAACACAGAATTCGTAAAAGCGGTATGTTTCGACATATTTTCAAATAGACTTGTCAGAACTATCAATTGTTATAAGATTCTTTCCGATTTGAGCTATTTTCGAGTGAAAATGGAGAGTGACATATCTTTTTGCCCGCTGCTGTATCTGTAGCAAGGTCTCTACCAGCACATGCGGTACTTCAGTGAGTCCATCCATCACAGAAACCATCGAATTTCGCTCAATAAAAGCCACTCAGCTGTCAAATTAGACTATGACAAGATTAAGGTGAGCGTTATATTCAGTTCTTATCCATAATTGTTGTTAGACGGAATATTCATTTGGCGTAGCTATAATCCATTGCTGCGCCCAGGCAGTGGAAAAGAGGCCCCCAAAATCAACGAGCAGGTCGAAATATCTGGCATCGCAGCAGTACAAAGCAGTGTTCACCGAGAAAACGACGAGATTTCTGCACAAAACCACAGTCGGGCGGTCGTGAAGACACATTCAACATCTGTTGGAGTTTTTGCTGCACTGCTCGTTCAAAGCGCAACCCTGGGAATGCAAATCGAGCCTTTTCGTTCGACGATGACAATGCATCTTACTCCTTCGCTCTATGTAGGTTCAGCTGCAGACAAAGGATATGTTACCGTACATTTCCGAGAGCAAATAGAGAGCTGGGAACGTTTTTTGTGTATGTATTACAAACGAACGGCTTGGAAATACATATGATTTTACTGCAAGAACGAACACCTGCTGATGCGGCGGAATCGACGATGTTCCGTCCTTCAGTAGGTTCAACTAGAGGAGAACAAAGAGATCCGAAAATGGGTATACACAATCGATGGACTGACGGAAAGTTTGCAGCGTTTATCATAGAAAATAGCTGAAGACTACCCACCCCGCAACGAGACATGCCCGAATTAAAGATTAGGGCTCTGTAGAGCCAGCATGATTTGTGGAATGCCCATTATTTTTTAGTTGGACTATTTTGTTGGCATTCTTATAGTTGTGAGAGAACACAAAAACGTTGAGAAGGAAAAAAGCTAAGAGGTGATTTTCAGTCGCAAATATTAATCGGAAGCCCTGTATGAAATTAGGTTGGTGCAAAAGTTCTCGGACAGTTCATTTTATAATACTTGAACAATAGCAAGGGGTCATTTGAAGTAGGCACCGTTAACATGAATGGTCTTCACTTCTCTATAACATTGACATCTCTATAACATTTTGACTGGAGCCGAAGATACCGGGGATCCTTTCCAAATTGAAGAAGTCGCAAATGTCCGAGAACTTTTGCACCAACCTAATAACAAAGAGAATGCTTAGCATTCATTTTCGGGTGTTGGCTATCATTTCCACGAAGAAAAACAAATATTTTCAATGGGAGTGGAACGATTGTTCTCACTTTTTCCACTATATTAAGTAGGAAAAAGAGGTGTGAAAAGACGAGCTGTTGGTTTGAAATCGGCATTGAAAGACGAGCCGCTATGCCAACATCAGAGAGGAGCACAAAAGAAATTTTACGACGTGTAGCCACAGTGAAACGAGATCTTGTGATGTGAAAATTCTTGACACTCTCATCTTAAAGGTTGATCCGAAAGTTCGAAATAATCTTTAGCTTTACTGTTAGACAATCCTAAATTTGTTCTTAACTATGAGTTATCCATAGCAAAACACATTTTGCTGTTGCCTTATAGTAAATAAATATTCAAATACACGGTATAAAGTAAAGTAGTCGCCATTAATCAGTCCACTAAGGACGCACCACGTATTCGTGCTCCGTTAACAATCGCCGGGGGATGGTGAGTGCGAATTTTGCCTTTTCGATAACTTTCGATTACCAGCAAGTCAATGTCTTTACCTTCCTAGGCTCGTCTGTTCACCCGAGTCGGAAGGATGGAATGATTGGATAGCCTATTCGAGAATAGATCGTTCGACCGTAGTGTCCGTAGCGCCTCGTACCATTGCACCCTATTGTAGGCATTTGAAAAATTATTGCTAAGCTAACGATATCTGGTAGATAGGGATTAGTGCCATGACACACTTTCAATTCTTATAGAAAACCTTGAATGCGAGATAAACGAGGTGTTAAACCATTTAGTAGTTCTTTTTCTACAGTTGTTTATTGGCTTATGGATTCTACGCTCTGTCACGGTATCGTGGTCACCTCAGAAGGCCACGTCCCTCTCCGACCTCATGCTCGTTAGCTAAATTTTAATAAATTATATTGAAACTCTAACTCCCGTCGGGACTAGCATGACAGCTCGGAAAAAAGTGGTGGAAATTTTCTCCAGTGTGGAAACCCAAAGATGAAGCACGCAAAATGGAGGGGTGGCGTACAATTATAATAATACCTGAAGTATACACACCAGTGGGCAATTATGACGTCAAGTTTGAAGTTGCTCAAGAAACCACTGTGAGTTTTCAGTGAAGATGTTGCCATCATCATAGCTAACGTTCTGGAAAACGAATGTACTCTTGTTTCTTGTTCGAAATGAAAAATACATATACTTTACACATCCTGAAAACGTAACTCAAATGGTGGCGCCAAAGCCGTTGCTTGTGACACAGGTAAACGAAAACAGGGCTGAAAACCTAAGGAAAGGAAGCTGATCATAAATTTACCAAGAAAAGCGAGAATTGGCGGAGTTATTCGTTGGTTCCAAAAAGTGTATTTGGTACTTTCGGTTACTTTTAGGCTTCTTACGATGCTTGTCTATGGTTGAGCTAAAGTGAAAATCAGTATTTAAATGGCATTTGCTAATACGCTGAAACGTTGACATAGTGAATTCTCATTCATTTGACGACAGGCGCCTGAATAACTTGATTTTCCGGTTGAAAGGAGTAAAATGCTGCCCGGAAGTGCTACAGCTACTAAGCGATTCCTAGACTGCCACCTAATAGCGCAACATAAAAGAATGGATTCTACCAGGTCGACTCATATAGATCAGTCAACTCAAGCGGAAGACAACAAGCAGAGTTCTTCGTCAGCACTCGGTCTCCACTTTAGAAGCAAATACCATGTGGACATAGGTTTTTCTGCGAAGCATATTTACATATATTGGTGGTTCTACGTTGCCGTTCAGATGCGCTTCTAAAAAGAGCTGGAGCAGGCTCTCACGTGTACAGGACGGGCAAATTTCAAGCATAAAAAGGGGTCCGAAAAAGTATGAATTACAGAACCGTCGCTAAATTTCAGCGAAAACGCGTTGTAATCAAAAAAGTGTTTCCCGGCGCTTCGCCTTAATTTCGTCCGAGGCTTTTTGTTTCTTTTGAGTTAGAAACATATCAAATCAAGAACAATATCAAGCACATGAATCTATTCTAAAACGTATATCTTTCTCAAGGTTCCTTCTACTGCCGACGAAAATGACATTCAGAAAAAACTCCTGGGACAAAATCCTTCGCAGCGAAATCTAATATAGCAAAACAAAAGTGGGAACGGCGAATGATTGTAAAACTCACTATGTATTCATGTGATAGCCTCATTTAACCTTCATTTTAGCAGCTAGCAGAAGTCAGAGAAAGGAGCTAAATGGAAGATAAGCGATCCGTTAAAGCAAGTGGTCGGTGAAGTTGGCAAGATGTATACAACGGATGGGCTGTTTTCGACTGCAAAAGGAGAGCCCATCGGAATTCCTATTCGTTTGGTAACTCAGTTAAGTGGTGAAGTGCAATCCGCCCTTGTTCCGATAAGCTCACCATTTGCGCGGTTCGGGAAGGGGCCAAACATCCACTTAGGGCCAAACAGTCGCGATCCTAGAATCACAATCTCAGAGAATCCGAAATTTGTAGGTTCCTGAAAGCTGCAGCGGTCACTGAAAAGTGAGAACGTCTTGTCCAATGTTCAGACATGCTTTTTTATCAGTGTAGGGCTTAAAGAAAACGTAAGAATGACAGTTGTCACATTCCGTGCACGTTTTTTCTTCTGGATGTGTAGCGCAGGATGGATTCTGCGGAAAGAGTACTTCTCCACCTTCACATTCACTTCTAGAGCAAAAATAGTCAGAATGTGTCGTATCATTCCGAGTTCCCTTAAAACACGGTTATTGAGATGAACCTAAGCAGCATCAAAACAACATCCACATCCACTATACAAGGAGCTGATGGAAACCGATGATTAATCAATTTTTTACTCATTTATTTATTTGATACGGAGATAGCACTGAAAGTGGTTATCAGGACATATGTATAAACACAGAAAACACTGGATAACAAAAAAAATTGCTAAAAGAATTGCTAAAAAACTCAGGTGGTTAAATAGGCAACTAAAGCTGATTCACTACAAAAATTTCCTTTCCGCTGTGCTCTGAAGAATCAGCTACCAATGTTCAGCAGAGCTTTTCACGTGAAAATGACTAGAATATCAGTCCAGACATAATCACTATCTGGCAACGCGGCTAGAAAAGAGTGTTTCAAGGAAGCAGTTGAATTTCCGCAAGAGAAGAAATGAGAGTGGGAGAGAGAGGGTTCAACAAAATGCAAAAGTAAGCTTTTAGCAATTCCAAACACAGAACGATTTATACCTCCTAGAACACGCACTCAAGGGCAGGCCCCGTATCTCAGTTGCCCCTTAACACATAACGCAACGCATGCGCCACATGGTGGCGCACGATCTTATAATCAATTTTTTGTATAATGCTTATTGTTTTCAGCTATGAGTCATGACACACTTTTTCATGTAAACTCTATGTAAACAGAAAATATTTTGATTCGTCAAAATCTGGGTTTAATACTGAGCTGTGGGAAGAAAGGATGATTTTTTGATCAAAAACATCATCTAGCACTTCATATGGGACAACTTAAGAGGCTTTTGTTTCTCCTTCGAGTGCATTAAAAACGAACAATCGAAATTGATGAATTGCATAAATACTAAACAATCGAAGTTCCTCAATTTCGTGGCAATTGAACACCAAATTTCTACCACGTCATAACAATTGAGCAATCCGACGGCGAACGGCGCCCCGCCCCTTCACTGCTTGCTTGAGTCTGCTCATAACGATAGAGACTCTCAGAAGCAACATCATATTTGTGATCAGAGTGCGAAATAACCCTGCTAGACGAAGTTTGAGCCAAATATAACCGGCGTGGCACACGAAAAAGAGCGCGGAAAAACGCGCGCGGTCCCACGCGCCAGCCAGCGGCAAAAGGGCTTGGTGCGTTATGTGTTAACACCCTGATACGCACTCATGGGAGGTCAGGTAATTAGGTCAGTGGGAACGGAAGTTGCATGGGCCCTATTCCTCAATATGACTACGAAACATATCATGACATCTGAATTGATAACTTAAAAGGTGTGATAGGGAAGAGAGCTTATGAAGAAGTCATTCAAGGGAATATGGACGGAGCAGCTAATCGCAGGAGTTCTCACAGCATTGCTAAGAAAAACAGTACGCCGACGAACATGTTTCGGAGAGAATTCGTTAGACCCGTTAATTTCCTCGTACGTCAGGAATGAAGCATGGCAAGCGGTTGAAAAACAGTCGCTAGCCGAATACGGCGTCATTGATGAATTCGAGTAACCTCGCTCCGCCTCCGGAAGTTCCGATTAGTCTTGCGGCCATTTATTTTCATGGTCTTCGCTGAACGAAACGGACTCCTTGGTGCGAAAATCCCAGCAATACCTACCCACAATTACACTTACACATGCGCCTCATATTCTCTTCTTTGCAGGTCCTCTTTTCAACAGCGGCTCTTATTCAAACACGAACACGAAAAGAGAAGCAACTGGAAACCTTTGTAAAAAACGCCCGCTCGGGGGCACTTAGGGGCAGGCTCAAGTGTGAGGTTCGATATCTGCGAAAAGTTTACGACACCCCTCTATTAGTGCAGGTCTCAGTACGACCTCCCTTGTTTCATAGTTTTGATCTGAGGGCAAATATTTTGTAACGAACACTCACTTTTCCGGACTCTGAAAGGAGCGAACAAATATTTTCAGGAGAGAAATGGGCGCAGAAAGATCGACGAAACGATGTGAGCACTTCTACTACAATTCGAAGGATAGAAATGGAGATCAAGAAAGCGACTGATCTTGAAAAAGCACTCAATAAAAATTGAACTGACATATTTCATACATGTCAAACAATACTACACAAAATATCAACATTCTTTACAAATAAAACACGATCGATTCTGCCGCGTTGTTCTACGGTAGCAATGGCATGCAAAATTTGGATACTCTTCAGGAACGGCTGAACGTATCACAATGAAATTCCACATAATGTAAATTCGAGTTTTTTAATATTGGTACGAAACTTAGACTCGAATACAACTCTCTATGAACAAGGAAGGTACGATTGAGCTTCGATTTTCGCCCGAAGTGAAAATAATAGTAATGTCTGATATGTATGGAATATGTCAGTTTGATTTTTATTAAGTGCTTAATCAAGATCAGACGCTTTCTTAATCCCCATTTCTATCCTTCGATTTGTAGTAGAAGATGCTTACTTCGCTTCGCCGATCTTTCATCGTACATTTCTTTCCTGAAAGTATTTGTTTGCTCCTTTCAGAGTCCGGAGAAGTAAGTGTTTGGTAGGTAAATTATTTAAAAACAGTTAAGGCACTTGTATGATGTTTGAATTCCCGTGTGTGTTGTAATATGAATGCGTTATCTTTTTGTTCGTTATAAAACCATACGGATACACACGATTTCTCTCTTCTTTTGTCCACATCTTCTTCTCACATCTCAAAAAATAAGATGTGTTAAGAACTAATAGTTTTCTTTTTTCCATAAACATGCTAATATTAATTAACCCTTCTATTATACAAAGGCAAAAATTGTTATATGACTGCACTAGTCTGAAAATAAACAAAAATAAATAAATAGTTGAATAGAAATGAATAATAAAATTGGGATAAAATAATGCTGCGCACAACTGGAGTACTGATTTCCAACACTCCTAAAAAACGACCCATTCGATACGACCCCCCACTCGGCCAAGCCAAATACGACCCCCCCCCAGCTTCGATTCTCGAACCTCGAGCTTGACCCTGCTTAGGGGAAAGGTGAACAGAATACTCGTCGGACGGGCGCTGCCAGCGTCGTAGTCAGGGAAGGCTGGCCGTGAACAAGACCCATGAAAGGCAGATCGGCTGGATGGGATTTGAAAAGACGTCAGAACGGGAATGTGAACGACCCCAGTGAATGTAAAAGCTGAACGCTAAAGGGCAGTCTTTGATCGGCCGCCGAACGACGCGCCATGCATTCGTGTTCCATTCAGCATCATCTAGGCCCGGTGAATCCATATTTGGCCTATACAATGACTTGCTTCTGTGTGAAGTCAGTGTCTTCACCGTGCCAGATGAGCATGATACCAATTTACCCGACCCCCGAGGGATGGAAGGCTTGCTTAGTCCTGGCGGGGATCGATCGCTCGACCGCGCTGGTGTTAGTAGCAACTCTCACCACTGTGCCACGTGCGCCCCACTCTCCGAAACGTAACGTAGGTTTGTTGTTTCTTAATTTTACTTAATTTACCTTTCGAGGTGGCCAAGGCGAAAATTTATTCGGCGTTTTGACTTACTTGTCATCTTCAGATGCCCTTTCCACTACTAGAGCTGCTAACTCAAACTATTTTTAGTTGTACAGGGTGTGCAAAAATTACCCGTGCACCTAAACATTTTATTGTTTCTAACTGTTGTTAGAATATTTCCCTTTTCTCTTGCTTAGTATATGTTGACTGGACTTTGTGCGCCTCATACGTACTAGAGTACGAAATGGTCAAGCGTTCAAACCACCGAGTTGCTCTTATCGAACTTCATAAGGCCGGGAGGCAAACGAAGGACATTGTGAAGATCCTTTCCGTGCCCCGAAGAACGGTTCAGGATACGGTGAGACGCTACAAGAAGTTGAAGACCGAAGAGGATAGAAAAGGAAGAGGACGTCCCACGTCAGCTACGAACCGGAGAAATGTGAAAATCGTGAGAGAAAAAATCCGAAGAGACGCCAGGAGGTCGATGCGACAGATGGCGAAAGACGTTGGAATAAGGGTGGGTTCAATGAGAACGATAGTCAGGAAAAAGCTTCAGAAGTACCCCTATCGTCTGCAGAAGTGCCAACTCCTAACGGATATTATGAAGAAGAACAGAGTGGAAAGATGCAAAAAGTTGCTGCAGCGATTCACGGTGGCACGCGCTTGGAACGTCGTCTTTACAGATGAAAAACTTTTCACGTTGAACCAACCTTCAACTCCCAAAATGAGAGGATTTTTGGGGATTCACTTGCTGATGCTACTGCCAAAGGACGACTTCACGAAAGTGTGAAAAAGCCTCAATCCGTTATGGTATAGGAAGGAGTCACATCTTCAGGGAAAACCCACTTGTTTTCGTCGAAGCTGGCTTGAAAATCAACGCAGCGATTTATAAAGATATTCTGAAAAACGTACTCAAGCTCTGGGCCGATTCACACTTCGGAAAAGAATTCTGGTGCTTTCAACAAGATTCAGCACCAGCGCACAAGGCGAAGATGGTCCAGAACTGGTGTGCCGAGCAGCTGCCGGACTTTATCGCACACAGAGATTGGCCCTCTGGTTCTCCGGACCTTAACCCGATGGACTATTCTGTGAGGGGCGTCTTTGAGAGAAAAGCTTGCTCTACCAGGCATCCAAATTTGGACTCTCTCAAAGAAGCGCTTCTAAAATCCTGGGACGAAATTGATAAGACGTACCTGCGTGTCACATGCGAAGCGTTTGTCGGACGTCTGAAGAACTGTGTGAAGGCTAAGAGCGATCATTTCGAAAACCGTTAGTGCACATTGAATTGTCATGTTTGTAGTTGATATTTTTGTTTGTTAGAATTGATCTTCGAAGCTTGATATCAAAATGCCAACAAATTTTTAGTGCACGGGTAATTTTTGCACACCCTGTATATTTGGAGATGCTAGGTTATTCGCAAAACGCTGATGGGAATTGAACCCGCGTCTTTCTGTTTCCGGCAGACTGCACTAACCGCTGTGTTACCGATGTACGGTGCGAACACACTAGCATCTTTCAGCTTGCAAGACCGATTCAGTAGACTCGTAGGACGTTAAGCACCATACCATCAGAATTTGGGGCTCTTTCCAATAAGCTAGACTAGAACATGTGAAAGTGCAATTTTATGACTTTAGAAATGGAAAACACCCTTGTCGCCCGGTTAGGCGGGCGACCCCTAACTGCAAACCGGTCCAAACGTCCCTCACCCAACCGCTATACCTAGTCAATGTATATACTTTCTCAGACAGGTCTGGTAATGATTCATCCGACAACGAAGGAATGGAGGGCTGGGTTAGCTTGTGTGGAGATCGATCGCTAGACCGCGCGATTGTCAAAAGCGGCTTTTATCACTGTACCACCCGCACACTTACAAGGGAAGGTTGTGAGCGATCGGTGACGATTCATAACGAAACCCATATGAGCGTGTAGGGCTTTGCACGAGGAATGCAACGATGTGTTCACCAGGTGCCGTCGCCACCTGGTTGATCTGAAAATGGCCGGCGAAATTTTACACTGCCGCACACGTAGGCTACGGACTCAAAATCTGATGACCGGGGATCGATCCCTCCGTGTTGCTTTTCTTTTGCCTTCATGCGCTAGATTCCAAAATACGCTCCTTCTGCGGTTTTGCCGCAGTTTCGAGATAGAATCGCGTTTGGGACGAATATGACCAACAGAGTACGCACGGAGGACGAAATCTGCTATGTTCGCGGCCCATACTTACCGTAACCCAAATTCATCCCAAATTCAGAAACTAATGTCAGATTCGTGATCAGCGCCCCGAATAACCCCCGTAGACAAAGTTTGGGCTAAATCGGTGATCCTGACCTAACCAGCCTTGATAGTGCCAAGTGTGTAGTTGTATGAAGGTCCACTTGCCGAGAATATTCTTTGTTCTATTGTTCCACTTTTTCGACTCTAGAGAACAGAGACTCTATTTTGGATGAGTTTCTTTTCACATTCATCAAAGAAGATTACCTGGGCAGCTGACAAATCCACAATTCACAAATCTAACATCGGCTTTTCCCGTTATGTCTGGCGTGCGCTTGCTAGGGTTCGTAGTCAAAGTAGAGTGATTGGGTCGAAATCACCGATTGAGCTGAAACTTTGTCTACGGGGGTTATTCGGGGCGCTGAGCACGAATGTGACATTAGTTTCTGAATTTGGGATGGATTTGGGTTGGTTTCGGTAAGTGTCGGCCACGAACATAGTAGATTTTGTCCTCCGTGCGTACACTGCTGGTAATACTCGTCCCAAACGCGATTCTATCTCGAAACTGCGGCAAAATTGCAAAAAGAGCATAATTTGGAATCTGGCGCATGAAGGCAAAACACGAGCTGCACGGAGGGATCGAACCCCGGTCGTCAGATTTTAAGACCGTAGCACTACCCACTCGGCCACCTCGTCGCAACCGTCCAGGAACTGGCCCCTCTACTCCCGCTGGTGGGGAGCCTACGTGTAAAATTTCAGTGCAAAATTTCGCCTGCCATTTTCAGATCAACCAGGTGGCGACGGCACCTGCTGAACACATCGTTGCATTCCTCGTGCAAAGCCCTATACGCTCATATAGGTTTCGTTATGAATCGTCACCGATCGCTCACAACCTTCCCTTGTTAGAGGCATAATAAGCGTCGAAAAAGTCATGCAAAATGTCGGCTTTAAAAGAAGGGAGATCTGAGAGTTGTTCTTTCAAATGTTCCTGCTATTATTGGATATGGAATACACCATAACCCCTCGCACAGTAACAGATGAACCACACTCATAAGGGCAACCAAGTTCTACAAGCTGCGACTTTGACAGTAATTCAGGAATACAAGCGTTATATGAATTTAGAAGTTCGCAGTAGTGCCGTGCCGCTCAACACCACCAACGCCAAAATTTCCGGCAGTTGCGTGCAGCTATATTCATTCGTTTAGAAGAGGCTATTAATGCTCAAGTATTTTCAGCTATGAACATGGGCAAGGCGAGAGAAGTGAGTTATGTTATTCGCGTGAAGGCCGCATTGGCTGTTGCATAACTAATTAGTAAATATGAGCTCGACATAGCTTGGTGAAAAAAGATACGTCGCTCAGAGTGGTTGAAAGTATTCAAATTGAAACAATAACATCCTAGGTCCTGGTAGAGTTGGACGATTCAAGAATAGAACTGAACGCAAACGACAAGAATAGTTCGGGGGTGGTGCTTGTTTTGGGTACGACTGAAGAGTTTTATGGTATGGATGGGTGCTTAGCTATTTATGAATGTTTTTGCTACTTCTTCCTTGACAGTTGTTCTGGAAGACTCGACTCGAGAAGTTTTCTTCCGAGTAGCTTGTTTGAAGATTGAAGAAAGGCAACGCACTAACCTTTATCAATCACCGATTAGCTGAGAGAAGACTTTTACCACAGCGTTTTGATGAGATCAGTTCATCTCAAGTGAACGAATTATTATCATCAACTGATTGATGAATAAAATTTGTAAATAACAGAGCATGAAGGAGTACTACCACTTGAATGGAACAATATTCAGCTTAAAAGAGTTTCAGAACACCAAATTAAATTAGAATATAAACCTAGAAGAACGCGGTCGGTGCAGAAAAACACGGAACGTGCTCTAATTTGGAGGTCTAATCAAGTGCCTGCCGAAGAACGTTTTTGAAAAAAGACATCGTGCACGACATCTCATCTGGTTCTCTCATCCGAAGAACTGTACCACATATCAAAAGAGAGTTTCGTCCGTATTGAAAGAAATCCATGTATTTACATGAAGGCTCTATCCTACTATATAATAAGCGAAACCGCGATGTCCTACTATATAATAAGCGAAACCGCCATGTTTACAACGGGTGGCTCATATGGATCCCACCACGATTGCCCGTTACCGTACTCCCAGGGACGCATTTCATCAGTTCAGCTCGCCGACTTTCGTTATTTGTTCATCGTTTTATTTTAAAACTTTCCTCTTTTATTTCAAGTCTTTATTTCAGTTCATTAGTGGTTAGTTTTTGTTTTTATTTAATATGTACTTAGGAGCCATTTGTCGGCCGGCAGGCCGCTGTATGGCTAGTTTCTATAGGAGTAACCACATGCAAATTGGATATTTTGGGAAAGGCTTTTTGTAGCTGATGAACAGGCGACGAAGTGTTGTCGATGCCGAACAGCAAATTTTTGCTCTTAGCAACAATGCCCATTCCAGTACAATGAGCATGGCTCCATCTCGAAGGCACGTAGGATTGGAAGCTTAATCCGAGCCGTTGAGGAAATTATCTTCATTATCAAGACACCCCACATGTAATTCTGGAAAGTGCAGTTCTAATAGCTCCAATTACAAAACTTCACTTAGCTTCACCGAAACACAGGCAATTTTAATAAATAAGCTTTATTAATTCAATTTCCTTGTGAATTGGACGACATCTCATACAAACTTTTCAATAATTTCAATATTTAGTACATAGATTCTATCAGACGAGTTCTTTTTGCAGTTAAGTGTATCTGGTTTGTCATGTTACGACTAAAACAAGCCCCGCTTAGTTAATGAATCATGAAATGCAATTGATAATCAACGCAAATTTTGGCCGAGTATGGTGACCTCATTCCTTATTTCTTGGTGAAATGTACGAGATAACCCTTGGCCGCCATCACCGAACGACTTCGTATCCATATTGTGTACCTGAAAAAAGAAATATATAGGTAGAATTTCGGAGAGCACTCAAACAGCATTCGGAGGAGAGCGAGTAGCTCCTCGTCGTTTTTTAGCCTTTACATCGCATGTAGAAGCTGATATCACCACGTGATATAAGGAAGAAGAGAGAATTCTTCGTTCTACACAAAATTTTCAGTTCATCAAGCCGTTTTCAAGAACTGGGTAATTGTTTACACACTAGGCCCACTCTATAGATCGGGCAGCAATCGGTTATGCTGATTTTTTGAGCAAAATCTTCTGTTTTCAGAAGGAGATGCGCCATTACTCATTTCGAGCTGAAAGTTGGCTTGTGTAACAAAAAACGTCGATGAACCTCTTAAAAAGTTAGCATATTCAGAATAGCCAGTTCTTATTGCGATCGAAAGATTGAAACACTAATCGAGCTTGCAAGCGCTTCTGCTCATCAGAAGTCTCCATATGAGTCAAAATTATGATTAACGAACTCTAACAAAATTTGTAATCACTGAAGAACTTTTGCAGCCTTGCCATTTCAGCACGACGGCGAGGTCGCTACTTCAAAACAGATTTTGCTTTCCACTTTTACAGATTGAAACAAACCATTTGAGACCTGCATTACGAAAAACAACATGTATCAGTCATAGCACAAAATCCGCTTTTAGTACTGTAGAACACCCTCGGTCATGCTGATATATAGATAGGAACGCGAGATTATCGGAAAAACGACAGTAATGTTTTCAATATCCATACTCTCCGCTTTCATTGTTGAGTGGAATCCTTTTATTTGACGGCCTAACATTTCGACTTTCCTGTCGTTTCAACCTTTTGGTGAGCCAGCCTGTTGAGTCCCTCTCCTCGAATTGTATTCACGCCTCTGATGGAAGAGAAAGGAGGAGAAATGCGAAATGTCCTGCCTTTAAAGAGAAAGCTTCCACCTGACAACCTCATGGGACAGAAAAAAGAAGGTTGGAGCATTACCATCAATGCCGAGGTATAAATATGAGAAAACCTCGAGAGTGCCAAAAAAGGTGACACTTAAATAAATGTCAAAACGAAAGAAGAAAGAAGAATAAGTAGATATGTCATGGCTACCTTGCCGACCATCTGTGTAGTAAGTCCTTTCCTGATTCGGTGAGCTTGTCAACGTGATCGAACACCTAAAATAACAGTATGAACTAGGTCATCAGGCATCATTGAAAAAGAGAAAGTTTCAAAGATGCTGGTCAAGACAACATTTGGAAAGTGTTGCTCCGTGAGATCCAAGGATTGTTATCCATACACGAATCAGGTTTTTTATAGACATTTATCACGGAGCAGTGAATCAGTCGTTACTTAAAACAAAGAGAAATCGTGATATTTCTTAACACGTTGACAATGTCGCGCAATGGTGCGCGATAGATAAACAAATAAGAAGTTCACAGCCACACACCTCAGCATCGAGTTCGCAGTTCCTCGGATCATTATGTGTAAGCAGTTGAATATCGTGGGTTTTCGCATACTCCACCAACTCAGCGGGTACCTGAAATAAATACCTGGAAATCTGCTTGCAAAAGAGAAAAACCAATTTGTGTCGGCGGTTTCTCTAAAATGTAACAGAAATTTACTACGAGTATTCACTAAACGCTTTCCGAAACCTATCCCGAATTGCGACCGAAGAAGATTTAAGGGTTTGTAGTAAAAATAAGATTCAAGAACATGACTGACTTACAGCACAACAACCATCGATACTATAATGATCAATTGTTGGAGGGTGGTCTTTGGCCTCTTCGCACAACAGTCGCAATCTGTCCACATCCAGATCGGACACTCCTTGAATAAGGTATTTTCGGCGAGACAACTTTAGCGGAAGCACTGAAAGGAGAAGCTTGAAAATGAACTAACCAACTGAGTGCACGACTTCCTTCTCGACAAGCCTTTCTACGGCTTCCCATATTGGTTTCACTTTCCGCAGCCATTCCTCGTCGGACATGTCCTAAACAGCAGTAGATTTACTATAAACGTTAGGTCATAACAACTCAGGCAATGTTAATTTTTGTGACCAAGTCCACTACATTAGTGCAAAAAGACAAAAACTAACAAAACCACTTCAAATACCAATATTTTTAGTAATCGAAAGACGCCTTTTCAACCTTTTCACTGGGTGAGGTTTTGCCTTGGAGAAAGCTGACCATTCGAAAAAATGGTATTCCCAAGCCAAGGGTTTGATCAGCAAAGAGAAAACTGCATACATTTTCTGCTACAGAGGTGAATTCTGCTGCAAGTTTATGCTTGGATAATGCGCATGTGTGCCGCTTAAACATTCTGACATAACATACACACGATTGAAAATGAAACTATTCGTGAGTGAAGAATGACCGAACAACGAATAAATGAAGCGTCACGATATGTTTCTTGCAAAAGATGGAATCAAGTTAGGTCGTCAAATGATAACTGTTAGAGGTTAACCAGGTCTAGAGATACACAGACTAAAGCTGAAATCTTTTAAGGAATAAATAATGATAATTCAGAAAAAGAAAAATTAATGAGGTCGTAAAACCACGCACCGTTGATTCATCATAAGGAAATGATACAATAAGCTGAGACAGTGTTGCCATTTGCAGAGTATCCATGGTTACTCTAACGGCATCTTGTACGTCTTCAGCAGAAAACGTGTTCAGACCGATCTAGAAAGAAAACAGATGAATCAACAACGAATATTTCTAAACTTCCACTTCTACTATAAGAATCTACACCAGTCTAGGCAACAAAAGGTATTAGAAGCTAATAGAACGGCATAAATGGTAAAGAATCAGAGCCCATCAAAAGACACGCACTTCGGATGTCCCCAATTTGACTCCTTATGAATACTGGGAACGCCTCCAATGCCTTTCTCGACGGTGGAATTCTACGGAGAATATCAAATTCATTTACCGATATTGTTATGGTGCCTTTTCTCTTCCTGGCCAGGTCAAATCCCAGTGTTTAATCTATACTATGGTTGGAATTCAAAAGTCCATCGGCCCAAATAAAACTGTGATCCACCTATTGGCACTGCTCGCACAGAGTCACAATACAGTTACAAGGACGTGTCAAGGTTTCAGAAAACTGAATAATAAACCGGAGTGAAAAGGAAAACATCGAAAGAAAGAAAAAATAAGTGGACAACGATAGAAAAGAACAATAACTCAGAATTAACCCACCTTAAGAGTCGTTTTCACATCGTTCTTCGGATGCTGCAATATCTCCGTGGTGGGCGAGAACACACTCTCGTTGATGCGCAAGACTGTATTTTTTGTAGAAAGGTACTTGAAGGCAGATGCAACCTCGGCGCTCGAATTCTTGTGACGGCGGGTGACCAACTGAATGAAAACTTTATAATTTAGCGAACAAAATGAGGCAACCAAGAAAACAGAAGTGAAGAGGTAGTACTTTCTCTCTCCACTGCTGCAACAACAAAACGAAGAGAACGCACAAATTATGGTTGAGAATAAAGAAATAAAATAATGTGCTAACGGAAGTTCATCAAGACTGTAACAAAAACGATGAAACTGGCCCATCTTGAACGGCTGTCCCGCCCGATGAGTTTTCAATATGCAGCATCAACATTCACAACTCTCTTCTCGTAAAACCAGCTTCCAACACAAAGTGGGATTTCGTGGTTCCGCACTATTCATCTATTCGTTGTAAATGATTCTTTAGATTTCTTCGAAATTCAACAGTGATAAGGACATCTTAAACCTCTTACAAACCTCTAAGTAGTTGTTGAGGTTACCAGTGTGTACCGTGAAAGAGTCACCAGCTTGAAGTGATGGCATGTTACCCTGAAAGGCAAGGAATTTTACAACAGTCCGCCTGATTCTACATCTCCAAAAAAGCTATGCGAAATGTAACATGGAAATGAAAGTGTTAGAATTCAAATTCGACAGAACGACAGTGAGTACGATGGGTATGTAAACACTATAAGTGTCAGATAATTCAGTACATCGCTTTAAAAAAAAAGGTGACAAACGGGTACGGAATGGAAGGTTGTGAAAAAGTAAACCCTAAAAGAAATAAGGAAATCCTCTAGCTTGAAATCTTTCCCGAAGTCTTACGGAAATAGGAGAAAATGAAGAGGAATTCCTCCATAAATTCAAGGTTAAGAGAAGTGCACTCACAAAAACTCGAAAACACCACACAAACCTACACTTGCCATTTGGAAAGCAGTTATCATAAAATGGTGGAAACATAAAATGTGAAAAAGATACGTGAACTAACGTTACCATCGCATCCGGCTGAGGCAGAGAGCTTTGTATTACCGAAGTCTTTATCACTGTATGGCTTGTAAGGTAAGTTAAAGACACTGACTTGGTACTGCGGCGCGCAGGTATGGGCCTAGTGGGCCTTCGAAATGCTTCCCCGCGTGATGCACCCTTGAGAATCCGATCAACATCGGCAGGTTTATCCACTGCCATTTATCATGAAAACAAGTATGAAGGGTTGTTGACAAAGAGAGAGCTTCTTTTGAGCGCTGAATTTCTTCAATTCATAGAGTCTAGGTCAAACTATTGTGATAGTGGAAGTGAAGCAAACCGCTCGACTTCAACTGCTATCATAATAGTGGTAATGCTATCTAGCAGGGGTGTGCGGATTATCCGTTATCCGTTATCCGGTTTCCGGGGGTTTTTGGCTTATCCGTTATCCGCACCGTTATCCGGTTTTCTTCGGCCGGATAACGGATAAAAATCGATCAAGGCCTCTCACTCAATGCAATTTCGCGCTCTATTGACAAATAGAAAAATAGATTTTTGAGGCTAAACCACTTATCAAACTCGACTATCACTTTGTATAACTCGATAAATGTTTATTTGACCCACCAAATTCACGCATTGAGATCCAAATTCATAATATACAGAGTTGACGACTCCTCTGACGAGCCGTGGTGACCATCACGCCAAAAATTCCATGCACACTGTCTCTGAAATACTTCTTTCAACTATCTGATATTATGAAGAAACAAAAGCAAAGTATTTTGCAATGAATTTGCTATCGTTTTTGGATCTTTTCGAAAAAATCAGCCAAATACTTTGCTATTGTTCCTTCATAATATCAGATATTTGAAAGAAGTATTTCAGAGACAGTGTTCATGGAATTTTTGGCGTGATGGTCTCCACGGCTCGTCAGAGGAATCGTCAACTCTGTATATTAAGAATTTGGATCTCAATGCGTGAATTTTGTGGGTGAAATAAACATTTATCGAGGTATACAAAGTGATAGTCGAGTTTGATAAGGGGTTTAGCCTCGAAATTTTTTATCCGTTATCCGGTCGATTTTGGCTATTCCGTTATCCGCACCGTTATCCGGGTTGCGAAAATTTTTTTATCCGCACACCCCTGCTATCTAGGTCTTGGAAGCTCCATCAATCTCTTCGATTGTGGAGAACAAAATGCACAAGATGTGTGACGGGGTGATCCTTCGACCTCTATTTTGGATAGCTTCATAGAATTCATAAAGGTGCGTGGAAACGTCAGCAAAGCTCGAACTGAGGCAGTTGCATACTGACCGGAGCCTAGCAACGCGATAAGCATCAGACGGAGAACCGCCGACGGATAAAGCGACACCACGATCACAGCTTACGAAAGGTTAATTTTCAACCATCAGAATCCAAAAACCAAAGTCGGCACTACGAAAGGTGAAGAGATCCGTCCAAGGATAACACCAGCTGAAGTGTAGCCGCAAGGTAAAGTAAATTCCGGATAGAAAAAGCAACGAGAAGCGATTCGACGATTGACTGCTTCAAGAGCATCGGGGAAGTCTGTACCGGCGCTGTGTGGGTTGAGGGGTGCAGAGTGGTGGTCCGCAACTTTACGTCGACTTTACAGTGTTATCATTGTCATATCATCCACTATTTGCGATCAACTCGGTCGGCTTTGACATGTAAATTCTCCAGAATTGGACACTCTTGAACTTAGCGGACACCAGTACTCGATTTTTTGTCAGTCGTCGAAATTGGCTGAAACTTCGCCTGTGGTGGTTATTTGGTGTCCAAAACACGAATCTGCTGTCCATTTTTCATGTGGGTGGTCTCGGACCACCTAAATCGCTACTTGGGTGGTCCATTCAGGATCACCGACTTCTTTGCCCTTTGCCTACCTATGGGGGCCATTTGGGGTCCAGAACACGAATCTGCTGTCCGTTTTTTACGTGGGTGGTCTCGGAAACTAAAAGCTGGAACTTTGTCTATGGGGTTTTCTGGCATCCTGAACACGATGGTGAAGTCCGGTTTTCGAATGGCGGCCGAATACGGTAGTTATAGCTTAGTACCTACCGACCTTACATGGTGAGACTCACCTATAATTACCGTATTCGGCCGCCATTTGAAAAACGGACTTCACCATCGTGCTCAGTACGCCAGAGAACCCCCATAAACAAAATTTCAGCGGAATCGGTGATCCTGACTGGGCCACTCAAGAGGCGATCTGGGTGGTCCGAGACCACCCACATGAAAAACGGACAGCACATTCCGTATTCTGGACCCCAAATAACCACCACACGCGAAGTTTCAGCGAATTTCGACGACTGACAAAAAATCGAGTACTGGTGTCCATTAAGTTGAATAGTGCCCAAAATTGTTCACACCTTAACATGTTAAAGAGCATAGAGTCGACGCAATATTACACTGCATACCCCTCCCCCCCCAACATAGCACCGTCTGTGCCTTCGTGATTCGCCATGAGTGCAAAGACAAGCTGACCACGCAAGTCCGGCTGACGTAGATCCACTTCAGTTGGCTGGGATCGCACCGAGCAACCATGACGGCCGGAGCATTTGGGCATAACTAAGCTTAGCCAAGCGAGTGGAATGTTTATATTCACAAACACCGACTGATAAATGCGCACGAATCAAAATGGGAGACTATGAAAAACAAACTTGTTGATATTTCCGATCGATTACGATAAGCACCATTACTCTATTCCCGCATGAAAACTTGTACTTGTCTGTCCGTTTCGTTAGACGACATCTGCACCAAGGACGTATAAGGGAGAAGTTCGACTGCGTCACTTTCTCGTCTCTTTTACATTTGACATATGTGGTACTGTTGCAAACTAACAATGAAAAACGCCATTTCGGACTAGTGCTTCCAACTGAGCAAGGAAGCGTTCCAATTCAGACGGCCTTACGAATACAGAAAGTGAATAGGAACATCGCTATAGGACACGAACCGTCGTAACATACACCAGTATGACTTTTTGGATGCATTTCACTCACTCAACCTCCGCTTTTCCGACTTTGCCGATTTCGGCATGTGCCGCATATTCATAAGATCGAGCGAGGATCACCAATTGAAACGTGGATGCTTTGCCTGATGAAGAAACGTCATGTCCGGATGCACTTGGACTCGAGAGGTCCGGGAGTAGAGCTCTCACTCTAGGCGACGGTCGAAGAGCCGATTCATGTCTCTAACTAGGTAAGACTTTAGAGCGGATGCGCCTCGACTTTCTCACACCTCAAGATGCATTCCCCAAAAACACTAGTTCTTGTCTTGCCTTATCTGAGACCGGTGCTCCTGACCGACCCACCTTGATTTTTTATCATAGTGCTTGTTTTTAGGGGCGAGTCACTGATGTCTTGCATCCGATGGTGTCCTATTTATCCATGAGCATTCGAAACAAATACGCGAAAATTGTGTTCATTGCTCGAGGTAATTACCTTAGGCGAAGACTAATACGTGATTGACATATACAGTGACTAGGAGTGGCCAGCAAAGTCAGGATCTTTACTACCCACCCAAGTCTGGTACCGATTTACAACCACCCAATGGAAGGCTTGCTTAGCCCGAGCGAGGATCGATCACTCGACTATGCGGGTGACAGTAACGCCTCTTACCACCATCACAATACGCTCCCAGAAAAAGGTAGAGAACACTTTGGACCCACGGAAATCAGTGGAATCGGAACTTCCGAAAGGTGCCAGAGATAGAATAGATAATAAGATCGTGAAAGCGCGTAGCACTATGATAAGAGGCGCCACTCCCGCTCATACGGTCAAGCGATCGACCACTGCTGAAGACCATTCATTGCCTTACATAGCGCAGGTATCCGGTAAAGCGGACGCAAAATTCTCTGAGCAATTAGCCACGGCTCGAAAACTCAAGAAAGAGATCTGAAGCGCTAGACGAATATCGACAATCAACTACTTTTCATTGAGAATTTGCTTTTAAAAGCATCGGATCGTTTGAATTAACATTTAAAGAAAGAAGGAAAGCTGGTTTATTATTGAACAGATGAAAACCTAGAAATAACCCTATCGAATTTACAAGAGACAGAATATGTGGCGAATACAACTCCGTCGGGAAACCACAGATTAACCCGAAAAATTGAAATATGGCGGTCATCTTAATGCAACATTTCACGTGATCCTTTTCATGGTGATGGAGATAATATCTGGGAGCAAACCCGAAAAAGTTAAGGGTGCGTCAAGAGCAAGGATAGCGTACTATTACGGAACGCTTTCCTTTAAATGCAGGAATGAAACCAAATCAAAAACACACTGATCACAACAAATGAACACTTACTAATAAGCAACGATTAGAAGTGAACAAGGCGGGGCGACTGCGGAATTGATGACAAAACGTCAACTAGAGAAAGGGCGACGCATTGCGAAACATTTGCTGACCTGAACGAAATTGATGACAATTCGTTTTTTAACTGCCATAAATTCGTCATCGTCAGCTGAACGAGTAGAAAAGGAAGCGGGGAATAGGTTCGCTTTCGGGAAACTAAGCGGGAGAAAGCCGTCGATCGATTGCTCCCTTTCGACGACAGCCCGCCTCTTCGCAAAGGTCGCCGAGCTCGTCAGCTGAGTCATTGAGCACCAACTGAGCCCCAAACAGTACTGCGTGGTTCAAGGGAATAGCTAAATCTACGGAAAAAGGGTAAAGGTAAAGGTGTAACGTTGATCAGTCCCCTAAGATCGCGCCGATGCATTCATACTCCATTCAGAATTGTAGAAGCATGGTAATCGAGTATTTGGCGGATACGACTTGCGGACCGGCCGCTGTACCAAGTCAGTGTGTTCACCTTCCCGGACAAGTCTGGTACCAATTTACTTGACCGCGGAGGGATGGAGCGCTTGGTTAGCCCGGGCGCGAATCGATCGCTCGAAGGTACGGCTATCAGTAGGAATCTACAGTCTACAGGAAAAATCAATTTATGCAAAATTTCTGCGGTCGACCCGGCTAGGATGATGTTTGTATGTCCCCAATCTTGATAAGAACCAGTACACGCGTAATATGATCATGAGGTGCTTCGGCCTCCGATATTTTCAGCTACCGAATGGGCTAAAAATTAAGGCAAAACTATTCGATCTTCCAAATTTCGGTTATCGAAGAAGAATCCAATCCGCACATGACGCTCAGAATTTCACTGGAATGACTGCATTGGAACCTCTACTACTTTTTGAGCTCTACTTCCCTACAATCGGAGAGGAAAAAGTACAAACCCTACGCAAAGATCCGTGGTCGATCAAGCTTTTTAACATATAGGTATCTTGAGGAGTTGAGCTGATCGTTCGAGGATTACGGATCACTGTTATGGCGATGTCAGCTCTCTCCTCCTACATTGGTCGTAATGAAGTGGTTAAGAAATGTATTTTTCCTTGTTTTCTGTACAAGTTTATTGAGGTTTTGCAATTACGGTCACAAGTTTATAACTTGCAAGTCAGTAGATAGAAATAGACGACGAATCTGGTCCTCGCTGGGCTAGTATTTTTTGATTTGCTGGCACAAGAAAAGAAAAGCACGGGATGGTCCTCGCGAGCTGTCGAAAAGTGATCGTGAGATACCGACCCGCGCGCAACCGATTTTTCTTCAGTCGTTGAAATTCGCAGAAACTTTGCACAGGTGGGTAAATGAGGGCGCTGATAACGAATCTGCTGTCCGTTTTCCACAAAGGTGGTCTCGGACCACCCAAATCGCTACTTGGGTGGTCCATTCAGGATCACCGATTCCGCTGAAATTCGCCTATGGGGGTTATTTGGGGTCCAAAACACGAATCTGCTGTAGTAAGTACCTAACGACCTTGTCTGGTGAGACGTACCTCTGGCTACCGTATTCGGCCACCGTTTGAAAAACAGACTTCGTCATCGTGTTCATGACGCCAGAGAACCCCCATAGACAAAGTTTCAGCGGAATCGATGATCCTGATTGGACCACCCAAGTAGTCGATATAGGTGGTCCGAAACCACCCACGTGAAAAACGGACAGCAGATTCGTGTTCTGGGCCGCAAATAATCTCCATAGGCGAAGTTTCAGCGAACTTCAACGACTGAAGAAAAAATGGCACTACTGTACTTAGTGTACCGCACTAAATCTCGTTCAAATCACATCCACTAGAGGTATTCGGCTATGAGAGGAACGGGTCCGATACTCGTTTAGTGCAGAAACGCTTAATGAACCCGTTATGTTGAGTTGCAATCGCCAAAAACACCGCGAAATAGTGCGCAGCGTAAGGAGACGAAGGTTTGGCTCTAGCCACGACACACTATTTGGTACTTGGTACATGTGCCATTGACCTCCAAGGCGGGGCCTAGGCTTGGGCCTAGGCTTAGGTAGGAACCTAAGCCTTAGGCTTAAGGAGGGACCCAAGCCTTAGGCCTAGGGAAGTACCTAAGCGTCGCCTTAGAGTTCAACTGCACATGTACCGTTTAGTTTCATATAACTAATCGTAAGGGCACAAACATCGCCCAACACAGACTGGCGGACTGCCAGATCAGCAACGGGTCAGAGAGAGGCGAAATAGTGTGTGTCTTGAGTAGAGTCAGAACCTGCGTCTCCTCCTGCCGCGCACTATTTCGCAGGGTTTTTGGCGATTACGGTTCAACATAGCGAGCTCATTAAGCATGCCGCACTAAACGAATATCAGGTTCGTTTTTCTCATAGCCGAATACCCCTAGCAGACGTGTTTTGAACGAGATTTAGTGCGGTACATTAAGTAAAATGGTGCCGAAAAAATCGAGTACTGGTGTCCGTTAAGTTGAGTGGTGTCTTCAAAACTATGAAATCCTCATCTTTGGCTTCTGTTTTCTTCTGCGTCTCAATCCTGTTAGTGAGGCTCCCCACACGTTCAAAAGATACTTTATTCGGCACTATTGTAGTTGAGGTACCGCACTAAATATCGTTCAAAACATATCTATTAGGGGTATTCGGCTATGGTACGAACGAATCTGAAGGTCGCTAAGTGCGGAAATTCCTGGTAAGCCCATTATATCAGGTTTTAGGGACGAGAAACCCTGCGAAATAGCACGCGGCGGCGTGAGACGCAGAGAAATGCGTCAGCGTTGGGGCGCAATAACTTCACCCTGATGCTGGGTTCGTTGATGTTATTCAGTTACAACGATTCTCCCGTCCTATCGTACTGAAACCGCGTGGCTTCGCCACGCGGTCAGGCTAGGGAAGGAACTCCGGGGTGGTTGAGTCATCCTAAACATTGTTGAATAGTTCAGGGTTCGGATCCTTTCGTAGCCTTCGGTTTTGCAATGCTTAGGAAGACTCACCCGCCCCGGAGTTTCTCCCCTAGCGTGGCGAAGCCACGCGGTTTCAATATAATAGGTTGGGAGAGGCGTTGAAACTGAATAACATCAACGAACAGCATCAGGGTGAAGTTAATGCGCCCCAACGCTGATACAGAGAGCTACGAGACAGTACACATTTCTCTGCGTCTCACGCCACCGCGTGCTATTTCGCAGGGTTACTCGTCCTTAAAACCTAAGATAACGGGCTTACCAGAAATTTCCGCACTTAGCGACCTTCAGATTCTTTCATACCATAGTCGAATACTCCTAATAGGTATGTTTTGAACGAGATTTAGTGCGGTACCTCAACTACAATAGTGCCCTTTATTCTATATTAAAACTGTAGGTGTCAACTATGAATTACCCTGCAACTGGTACTTTCAATATCAAATTTTCTCTTTTCTACACAATCTATAAATACTCCGCAAACTTGCTAGTGCCACATTTCAGTCAAAAGGCCCTTACAGACCCGACGACACGACGACGAGCATTCTCGTCCAACGGGGACGACCGCGCGTTGCAGCGTGGTATCGATTAGAGCAATTCGGCCGCCGCAAACGTCGCGTTGGACGAGAATGCTCGTCGTCGTGTGTTTCGCTCACTTTCATGCACGCCATCGGGTCTGTAAGGGCCTAAAGAAAACCCAAACACGATGCTTCCAGCGTTCAGTTCAGACTCTCAATCAGTAATTCCGCATAACTTATCTGATGGACAAGGAAGAAACTAAATAGGATCAACGCTGGACTGGTGATCCACAGAAACTTGCTCTAATTAATGTGTGTGAAAAAGTCGTTGAGACAAATTTTAAGTTTGTTGAAGAATACAATTCGTACAACAACAATAACGAAACTTTAAAGAGTCGCTGTTATATGCACTTTATACATGTTGTGGATACGCAACCTAATCTAGAGAAAGTAGTAGTTTGCCATACGGAGCCCGTAGGTTAGAGTGAGTGCAATATAAGATAATTATCTCTCGATACGACTCCCTAGGCACGACCCAGCGGCATACCGCGAGTGAGCACTTAGGAATCCAATCTGTAGCTCCCCTCAGGTGCGGTGCCGTCTGATGTATGCACCCACTGGGTCTCGAAAGTAGCCCAATGGGATTGTTCGGTGGCTACGCCCACAAATATCTGTATAAATACAATGATTACTGTGATATTGTTGATATTCTGACGTGTAGTAGCAATAAATACTTGTTACCAAACTACTGAAAGAATTATCCCTTGGTGAACCACTAAATTGGTGCATCGACCGTGGAAAAGATCCTCTGCGCTAACTCTCTTAATTGAGAAACAGACGGGTTTCCTAGTTATCCTCGCTTGTGAGTCCTCCACTGAGGAACCAGGAAACTAGAAGACTTTCTTTGCGAGTTCTCCTCGGAGAAACCAGAAAGTTCTTTTCTTCTTACCAGTCCTTCGCGAGTTCTCCTAGGAGGAACCAGGACTAAACTAACTTTCTGCGCTTGTTCTCCCCAGTGAGAAACAGAAAGTTCTGTTCCAAGTTTTCCTTTGCGAGTCCTCTCACGAGGAACCAGGAATACTTAAGATACTCTCTAGCGCGTTCTTACCGAAGAAACCAGAGAGCGGTAGAATCTTTTTCCGATTGAGAAATTTTGAGTACTTTCTCTTTGCGAGTCCTTTTTCAAGGAACCAGAGAAAGGAAAAGGGTTTCTCATAGTTTTCCTCTGCGAGTCCCCTCACGAGGAACCAGGATAGCTGAAAGATCTTTTCTTGATCGAAGAGAATCTCAGTTTTTTTCCTTTGCGAGTCCTTTCACGAGGAACCAGGAAGAAGAAAAGATTCCATTCCGATCAAAATATCTAAGTACTTTTCCTTTGCGAGTCCTTTCACGAGGAACCAGGAGGAGGAAAAGATTCTCTTAAAGTTTTCCACTGCGAGTCCTCTAACAAGGAACCAGGAAAACGAAAACGGTTCTCTAGCGAGTTCTTCACCAAGAAACCAGAGACCAAACGGAATTTTCTCTTCCGAACAAGGAAAGGAAACTCAAGAAGTCTTCTTTCGCGAGTCCTCTACCGAGTAACCAGAAAAGAATTTCTAAATTCTCAGCGAATTCCCTCAGAGAATTCCGAGAAAGAACGAAAAGATCCGCGTGGCAGGAAACAACAAAGCTTTGAACTATTCAACCGCCTCTAAAGCAGCGGGTGAATTCGGAAAACCACGGAATCCCATATTTTTGTGAAAAAATCACCAAAACCTGCTTAGAATGGCCGATATTCGAGTGTTCAAGAACAAAGTCTCCAAAGCCTGTGTGCTTATTCGATCCCACGAAGCTCAAATGGACGAACTTCTGCAATCCTTCGAATTTCCGAATGAGAAATCCCAGTGCGAAGAATTCATCAGAGCAAAAACGGCTGATTTGAACAACTTATCCAGAGGAATAACACGAGGCATGCAAATATTGGAGAAGTACATCAAGGAAGCCATGGAAAAAACCGATAGAGGAGCGGAACCAATGGAGCAAGAAAAGCTCATGCTAGATCTAAACAAGCATTTGGAAGACGACTCAAACGACTTGGAGATCTTGACTATTCAGTGGCTCAACAATATAGAATTCCGGCTAGAGGAATTGACGCAGCAAGCCACTCTCATAGCAACTCCCAGAAACAGCAGTAACGGAACAAGCGATCAAGACAGCCATTTTCAAACACGCGTCGATCGGTGCCAACGGATCAGACGTCCATCACTTGAAGTCCCAGCGTTCTCAGGAGACTTCAGAGAATTCGCCACTTTCTGGTCAGTCTTCAAGTCACTAGTTCACGACGATGCTGAACTTTCTGACCAGGAAAAGTTTCTCTTCTTGAAGCAAGCTCTCAAAGGAAAAGCAGCAACATCAGTTAGAAGCATTCCAGTCATTGGAGAGAGATACCATGTTGCAGTGAATATCTTGAAGAAAGAATACGACAGATCCAGCAGCATGGCGGACATCCTCATTAGCGAAATCGAGAGAATACCTCGAGCTAATGACAACCCGAAGAGCTGCCGCGAAACACTGTCAGCAATCTCTTCTCGAATTATACACCCGGAGCAAACAGCAGTTTCATTTAACGCGGAAAGAGTCTGGCGCCGATTAATTCTGTCGAAATTCACAGAACACATCTGCAGTACAGTGACACGAAAGGAGAGCCATGCCAATTTTTCGTTTGAAGTGAAGGACATCGTGGACGCAATCGGCGAGATCATCACCCTGCAGGAAACAACCGAACTCACAACGAGAACATTGTTCGGAACTGAAAATCGCGGTTCAAGCAACTTTACGAGTCCACTCACAAGTCCTCTACAGACAAAGAATGCTGCCAAACGAAGGATAACACCGTACGAGTCCACTCACAAGTCCTCTACAGACAAAGAATGCTGCCAAACGAAGGATAACACCGTACGAGTCCACTCACAAGTCCTCTACAGACAAAGAATGCTGCCAAACGAAGGATAACACCGTTATGTCTGTGTGGAAGACCTCACCCCCCGCAGTACTGCGACGAATTTCCAACTCCTGAACTGCGTCGAATGGAAGCCAGAAGGCGAGAAGTTTGCTGGAGATGTCTTTGCCACTCCCACAAATCAGCGTTCTGCACAACCTTCGGAGCACCTCCGCTTCACAGTCACCGCCACTGGGGCAGTGCGTGCTTCAAATGGCTTCAGCGCTTATATTCAACGAAGCAGAATCCAAGTACGAATCAGTTACAATGCTGCTGGATTCGGGCGCTCAGAGAAGCTTCATAAAGACGAGATTTGCGAGGATACTAGCCCTTCAATCAAAGAGCAGTAACTCATCTACAACTACAGGAATGGGAGAGTTGCAGGAACGCTTTACTTCCAACGAGGTTCATGTGACGCTCAGAAGTATCCACGGCTCCGCAAAGCTACATCGCCTACCGGTTTTTACCAAGGATAAACTGACTGTGACGACAAAGTCTGCAGAGTTATCCAGAGAGGACAAGAGTTTTATCAAGAAGGAGAAAATAATCGTTGCCCAGCAAGGATTATACTCTCGTGAATTGTCGCCTGATATACTTATTGGGCAAGATCTCCTCAATACGATTATCGACCACGAAGCTTTTACCACCAGGCTGCCATCTGGATTATTGTTGACGCCAACAATTTTTGGTTACACAATTTCCGGAACTAGCGCCAGAAACACTCCATTATCAAGGAGAAACTTCGCCCTGTGCAGTTCTCTGATTATAACAAGTCTCTCATCATCATCTGAGGAGAACTTCAAGAAGGATGTGAGGTGTGTGCCCGAAGTTGAACGAAAAGCCAAGAGGGAACACGACACCGCTAAGCATTCCACTTCCATATCTCTCGGCAGATGCAGAAAAAACGGAATCGCCAAGCAAGTGAAAGGAGACGACAGCAGCCCTGCAACTTTAAATCTCCCACAAAGATATGTGTGGGCGCCGTCGAAAAGCAGTGGACGCATCAAATGGTGATCCTGACTACCAAACGCACTACGAGCTTTCTTCGCAGAGAGCAGTTAATAGGACGCTCTCAGAGGCAGAAAAGGTCTGGCCTTTCCGAAGCAAGGAATACCGTATGAAGCTGAGGAATTGTCACAAGAGAGCAAAGAAGATATCAAAGACCTCCAGTGAGTCACTCAACTCAAATGTTGTTTTGCCAACTACGTCAAAAACTGAGGCAAAAACTGAGGCGAAGCCAAGAGCGATAGGAACACTGCAACCAAAGGATCCAGCAGCTCAGATCTCCAGCTTTACCTACAACAAGGACGTGCAGATTCTACCAATTCAACGCCATCGCGGCGGCCGTGTATCCCGCTGATATGCAGATGTACACAGTTCACCAGTCTTTACACAATCACATAACTTAATAATTTATTGAATTGATGTACTAGGTTCATTAATAATTATGTTTGTCAAAAATTCTATCTTGTAATATTTGTAAAACGCGGTTGTTGACATTTATGTAAGCATCACTGTTATACGCTACCGCTCAATGGGCCCCGCCCCAGTGTTGTAGATATACAACCAATTTTCTTAATTTTAGCTCGCTACTATTGAACTTATTGAATGCAATTAATAATTCCTCGATAAGTATGATTGTTGATAGATAGTACGATTTCAATCACAGGTGTAGTGTGCGGTCGTTGACATGTATTTAAGTATTATTGTTAATCGCTACCGCTCAATGGGCCCCGCCCCAGTGTTGTGAATACACAACCTAATCTAGAGACAGTAGTTTGCCATACGGAGCCCGTAGGTTAGAGTGAGTGCAATATAAGATAAGTATCTCTCGATACGACTCCCTAGGCACGACCCAGCGGCATACCGCGAGTGAGCACTTAGGAATCTAATCTGTAGCTCCACTCAGGTGCGGTGCCGTCTGATGTATGCACCCACTGGGTCTCGAAAGTAGCCCAATGGGATTATTCGGTGGTTACGCCCACAAATATCTGTATAAATACAATGATTACTGTGATACTGTTGATATTTTGATGTGTAGTTAAAATAAATACTTGTTACCAAACTACTGACAGAATTATCCTTTGGTGAACCACCAAAATACAAGAGACTTCTTATAAACCTGCTTCAGAGTTCACGGAGGTGCCCTTAATTCTCTCCCTTTTCACAGCACTTCGGGAGGTCGCGCCAGAGCTCTATGTTATGTCCTTGGACTTGAATCTTCTATTAACAAATCGTCTCTTATCTCACACAGCACCAAATTATCGAAGTAAACATTGAACCACTAAAAGCAAACCACAACATCTAAGAACCAACGGTTCATTCGCATAATGCTTTTCAGCAAATCAGCAATGCTTCTAAAGGCAGAATGGGACAAACAGTCCCAATAGAATTATAGAGAATTAGTGTGCAAGTGGGACTGATGATGAGATTGAACAACGAAAGAATAAAGAATAAATAAAAAGCCGACTCAGAACTCAGTACCTCCTCACAGTACCTCCTCACAGAATTTGGATGCTATTTATTTGGCAATCGGTCTTATTTATATCGTTACTCAGACACTCCTTGCCTCCCGGCGTGACCCGCTGTCTGACCCGCTCAATAGTCAATGCGTCCCAGCCGCGTCCCGTAAGTGCAGTCCATATTTCGTCACCCTTTCGGGTTTCGCCGTCCACTCTCGACGGATTATCGCCTACTTGTAGGCGCCTCCTTGAAACCTTCATTCTTGAAAAGTGTCTTTTTTTCTTTTTGAACTTTGTCCCGTATTTTGTTTCTTCTTTCTTGTTACTTCGCTCAGACCAGGAAATAGAATGCATGGAACATGATGAACGTCGTGTATGGAATGCCACCACCAATTCGATACAGAAGCCATGTGAGACCTATGATGCAAGACTTTGAGAAGGAGTATGACCACGATATTTACTACTTCTGTGATTCTTGCACTAGCCTATTAGCTGGACGTGTCGGCGTTTGTGAAAATGTCCAATGCTCGCTGATTAGGTTGGTC
Organism: Nippostrongylus brasiliensis; assembly: GCA_030553155.1. Taxonomy (NCBI): domain Eukaryota; kingdom Metazoa; phylum Nematoda; class Chromadorea; order Rhabditida; family Heligmosomidae; genus Nippostrongylus; species Nippostrongylus brasiliensis. The sequence continues at coordinate 15,700,447 of CP130736.1, forward strand.
GGATCAGGAGTGCTGATTAACGATAATCCGCTGAAGTTATGATTTGCTAACTTCAGGGTTGATGTTGATCGTGCATCAGTTTTCAGCGACAGAAGAAAGTTGAAGAGCAAAGAACTGGTGGTGAACTTGATGCTATACCAGTTAGCCTTGATTTTTATTGTTTTTTGTTTCTTACTTTACTATTCACCTATTTTCGTTTCTCGTTATTCTTTTGTTGCACAGTAGCCAACTGCTGCCTTTTGCACGTGTTCACGTTGTTGTCGCACAATCATTTATTTTATCTGTTATCCGGTTTTTTGCGGTCACTTATTTGGTCCTCTTATCCTAATTTGTTCTAACCTGCATTAATCGCTTATGAGGGTCTGTTATACCATTTTCTGTTGTACTGCCATCTTCACTTATTTGGGTGCTCTACTATGTTGTCTTCTGATCTGTAATAAAGTTAAAAAGATACGAAGAGTTTTGTACGGCTATTAATTTGATATCAGGTGGCATACTAATAATAATATCCAGTAGAGATCGTCTTCAGCAATTGGTAGGCAAGCTGTAATCGAGAACGACATCTAATTCAGCGAAGGAATAGCTAAGGCGAATGACACTATATTCGCACTCGGAGCCCTTGTGAATGAATATCACAATGAAGCCGGAAAATTGGCCTCGGCGTTAAACATTCATCCTCAAAGGTTGGATCACATCATTAAAGTTTGCGTAACGGCAAGACATCCGAACAAAGCAGCAGCCAAAGTAGTCAGGAATTTAATCCCGAATTGGCGCAGTGGCTATCAGATGCTGCCATGGAAGGTCAGTTCGACCGGGAGAGTATCACATGTTGTACACTCAAACCCAAAGAAAAGGACTTGCCTCGCTTCTATGGGGATGATGAAGAACTTCCCGAATTTCGGGCGGTCTTTGAGACAATTGTTCAGAAAAAAGCAAAGTATTGAGCACTGTGGAGAAAATGCTCCTGCTCAAAGACGCACTCAGAGGTAGAGCCGATATGGACATAAAAGGCATACAACTCATATCACAGAATTATAAGTGGGTGACGTGAGAACTAAAGCGAAAATCCGGGAATGAACCCGTGAACAGCAAAAATAGTTCAAAAATTAATTGATATGCAATCAGCGAATAATACTGCCGAAAATTGCATTGTAGGGTTTGATAAAATTCGGATGCTAATTAACCAAATGGTTTCTACGGGGCATGATCTCCGCTCGATCCAAGATGCACTGTGGGCGGAGAAAATTCTGCCGAAAATCCCGTACAACACTGTGAAAAACGTCCATTCAGGGCCGACAAGAATTCTCTGTCAATGATGTTATGAAAGAGATTGAAAAGGAAATAACTGCTAAGAAGTTCCTTGAAGCCCGACTCAAAAAATGGATCCCGGCCAGAAGAGGCAAAAAGAGGGAATTAATGTTAATATTTGTGTAAAAATAAGACTCGACTATAACTTTCTTCCTAGTGAACAGGGTAACTTCGATTTAGCTTCGATCTTCGCCTGAAATAGGAGCAAAATCGAACCTACCCTGTTCACCTTGTTCAGGAAGAAAGTTATATTCTAGTCTGATTTTCACACTAGTATTTACAGAAACTATTCTGCTATTTGCCGCTTTTTTAGCGGTTTATAGACGAGAACTAGTTGGATGACCTATATATTTGGAGATGCTAGGTTATTCGCAAAACACTGACATCGGACGGGAATTGGACCCGCGTCTTTTTGTTTCCGGCAGACTGCCCCAACCACTGTGCTACCGATGGCAGTGTTTCGCAAATAACCTAGCATCTCCAAATATATTTACAGAGAACTCGAGTTCATATTATGTGGAGTTTCATTGCGATACGTCCAATCTTCCTTAAAAATATTTAATTTTTCCACTGCCACTGCTACCGAAGAACTTCTTCTTCTCCTAAGCGTTTAGTCCCGCGCCGTCGCGGGGTCCGCTGTTCTTGTTAAGAGTCGCCATCTACTTCTATCTAGGACGTCTTGGAGCGTAGCTCTGACTTCCTTGAGGTCGTTCTTGATCACGTCGCTCCACCTTTTCTTAGGGGCGCCGCGTGGCCGCTTACCAGAGGCCTGAAACTCCAGCGCTCTTCGTATTGGGTGGTCATCGGGTCTTCTCATCATATGACCATACCACCTGAGCCTTTGCTCTCGCATCTTAAGGTGCACTGGTGCCGTTCCCATAACCGCTCTCACGTCTTCGTTCCGTACTCTATCCGGCCTTGTCCATCCGCATGCCCACCTGAGCATTCTCATTTCTGCAGAATGTACTTGTCTCTCGTGGGCCTTCGTTACGGGCCATACTCACTGCTGTAGAGCAGCGCAGGTCTTACAACTGCCCGGTATATTTTTCCTTTAAGAACCCTCTAGCACCTTCTGTCACAGAGAATTCCCGTGGTCTCTCCACTTTACCAAGGCTGCATTTATCCTTTCTTTCACTGCATGATCTAGGGTACCATCCTCTGACAGTTCAGACCCGAGGTAGCGGAAGTGTTCCACCCTCTCTATGGCTTCCCGATAGCAGTCGACCAATGGTTCTGAGCCTCCCTGAGAAAGGTGAGAAATTTGGTTTTCCTTACGTTTAGCCGGAGTCCATTTTTGGCCAAGGCTTTCTGCCATTCTTGAACCTTACCCTGCAGTTCTTCTCTGCTATCCGCTATCAGGGCTATATCATCCGCATAGAGGAGTGTCTTGAGTGGATCTTTCACCAGGTGACTGACCATGCCATCAAGCGTCAGGATGAAGAGGAACGGGCTCAGTGCTGATCCTTGGTGCACACCAACCGCAATATCCATCTTCTTTGTGTGCCCGTGCGGGGTGCGTACTCTTGCTCTGGATCCGGCATACATATCCCTTATTATTTGGATCAAGTACTCAGGCACCCCTCGTTCCCGCAAAGATCTCCAAAATACTGCTCGAGGTAGCCTGTCGTTCGCCTTCTCCAGGTCAAGGAGTGCCAAGTAGCAGGTTTTGCGCTTCTCTCGGTATTTCCCCATTACCTGCCTGGCAATGAAGATCGCATCCACAGTAGATCTACCCGGCATAAAACCGAGTTGTCCCTGCGATATAGAGACCATTTTCCTAAGCCTGCTGTCGACCATCCTCTCAAAAACCTTCATGGTATGGGATGTTAATTTGATTCCCCTGTAGTTCGAGCATTCCATCGCATCGCCCTTCTGCTTGAAGATCGGTACGATAATGCTGTCCCTCCAAGCCTCAGGCATCCTACCCTCAGCTGTGACCTTGTTCAGGAGTCTCGTTAGCCAACTTATTCCATACCCTTCTAGCACCTTCCATGCCTCCACAGGCACTCCGTCTGGTCCAACTGCCTTGCCAATCTTCATGTTCTTCAGCGGACTCTGCACCTCTTCCTCCGTCCAGAGCTCTTCCACCGGCTCCGTTTCAAGGACGCTTTCTCGAGGAAACTCTTCATTCAGAAGGCCTCTGAAATACTCTTCCCACCTGGCCTTAACTTCTGTGGGCGCTCTTAGCACGGTTCCTTCAGCGTTCTTCACGGCCCTCGCTACTCTAACGTCCAATCCTGCCCGATGTCGTGCTTTTGCTAAGCGGATGGCGAATTTTTCAGCCTGTGGTTGTTCCAGTTTCTCGTACAGGCTATCCATCTCTGCATTTTTCGCCTGCGACACCGCCGCCTTCGCACGTCTTTTATTCTCCCTGTATTTTCTCCTCTCGCCGGAACTCGTTGGTCCGCGATCAGCTCACCCCAGACCAGCTGGGGAGTTTCCAGTGGCACCAACTAGGAGGAGCGGACCTCGCCACCTGCTACCGAAGAACAACGCGGCTTAATCGATCGTCTTTTAATTGTAAAAAAATGCTGCTATTTTGGGTAGTATTGTTCGATATGTATGGAATATATCAGTCCAATTCTTATATTAAGTGCTCATTCAAGATCGGTCGCCTTCTTGATCTCCATTTCTAGCCTTCGATTTTTTTGCTGCTCCTTTCAGAGTCCGGAAAAGTAACGGTAGTTAAATTATTTGAAAACAATCAAGTCACTTATATGTTGAATTCCCTTGTGTGTTGTAATGTCTATGCGTTATCTTTTTGGTTGTTATAAAACCAGGCGGATGCCCGCGATTTCTCTCCTTTTTTGTCCACACCTTCTCCGTAAAAGGTAAAGGTAAAGGTAAAGGTGCCGGCGTTGATCAGTCCCTTTAGGACGCGCCGCCGCATTCGTGTTCAATTCAAGTCGTAGAGGATTGGTGAATGCGTATTTGGCCTATACAATGACCTGCGGGGGCCAGCCGCTATACCAGGTCAGTGTCTTTACCTTCCCAGACAAGTCTGGTACCAATTTACCCGACCCCGGAGGGATGGAAGGCTTGGTTAGCCCGGGCCGGGATCGATCGCTCGACCGTGCGGGTGTCAGCAGCGCCTCTTACCACTGTACCACGCGGTCCCGTACCTTCTTCGTACATTTCAAAAAATAACATGAGTGAGGAACTGATAGTTTTCTTTTTTCATAAATATGTTAATATTAATTAACACTTGTACGAAGGCAAAATTTTTTATATGATTGCACTAGTCAGAAAATAAGCAAAAATAAATAGATAATTGAATAGAATCGAATAATAAAAAAAATAAAATAATGCTGTGCACAACTGGAGTACTGATCTCCTACACCTAAAAAACGACCCATTCGATACGACCCCCCCCCCACTCGACGCAATCCAAATACGACACCCTGGCTTCGCTTCTCGAACCTCAAGCTTGAGTCTGGTTCGGCCTAGGCACAAAGGTATTTGCCTCAAAATGCAGATCCGGAGGTGACGTGTCAGATAAAACGAACCGTTGGTGTGCTGAGAGAGGAGATCGAAATTGCCCATAAACGACAGCGCCTTGCTGACGACTGACTCCCATCAACTCGATCGGGAGTAAGTGTTAGTGCAAGCAGTGCTTCGCCCGCAAGTCAGACGGAGACACTGCAATTCGGGCGATGGCTCTACTTGAACGATGTGCTGAGGTGTTTGGATTCATCTTATACCACGGCGCTGAGCGGTGGGGTGCGGATTTGCTGCTAGAATCGATTAGCTGGTATGCCTTCTACGTTATAACGTTTCAAAGCCATGAAGGCTATTGCAGTCCCTGCTAAATGTTATCTTACCACGGCGCTGAGCGGTGGGGTGCGGATTTGCTGCTAGAATCGATTAGCTGGTATGCCTTCTACGTTATAACGTTTCAAAGCCATGAAGGCTATTGCAGTCCCTGCTAAATGTGTGGGTGGTCCCCGTTATCTTATTAATGACTCATTTCCACACGTCTGTTACAATATCATTAACATTCTCCCTGGGACCAGTACCCAGCGTACCCATTCAGTTTAAAGAGGTGCATCTACACATTCGCGCTGGAATGACTATGTCAGTTGTGCCGGAGCTTCCTGCTATGGTACTGCGTAGCTGATGTATTGTCAGCAGATTTCGATCCATTCATAAGTTCTATACGATATGAGATCGTTTCCGACATAATATTTATTAATCCATTACGTCTTATTTGCGATGGGTTGGACAGTAACTAGAATTAATTGATTTATGATCTTTATCAGCAAAATTTTAACAACCCGCAACAATAACATGCAAAACAAAAGGCGGTGATTGACAGAATAAGTTTCGTGTTACATCAAAATTTCAACAGTTATGACGTCCTAGCTACTGGCCGTGGAGTGATTCCATAAATAGCAATTTCTGTATTGGTTTGTTTGTTTTCGTTTTCTACATATTCCTTATTTTGCTGTCTCTTTTGTTTTCTGTATTTGCATTTATATAGCACGGCGCACTAAGTGCATGTTGAATAAATAAATAAATGTAAATAAATAATTAATTGAATAAATATATAAATATATAAATATGTAAGCATGTAAATAAATAAATAAATAAATATGAAACCGTATCCGTCACACTCATATCTCGTCAGTCTCCCACCATCAACTCAGATTCATGCGAGGTGCATCCCTAAAAACTGCTTACTTCCCGGACTGTCGGCGCAGAGGTTGAACATCGCACAGATGTGTGGTTTTCATCGAAGACCTATGGTACGATTAAAGGTAAAAAAGCAAATGTGTCGGCGGTGATCAGTCCCTGAAGGACCCGCCGCCGCATTCGTGTTCTATTCGGAATCGTAGAGGCTTGGTGAATGCGCATCTGACCGTCAGTGGCACTCTTGCCACTGGACCACGCTCACCGCTGTGGTAAGAACACGAATGCGATAAAAGATTGCTACCGATAAACTGCTATCAAAGACGAAAATGGTTGGAATCCATCCCGTGATTTTAGGAGCTATCTCGTTAGTGGCACGCTCCAGGTCAGAATCAAACAAGAATATTTTGACATACACATTTTTGAGGCACAGTGTATTATGTTAGTGGCGGAGTGCGGCGATAGAGAGTCTTTTCCCCCTCCTCCTTCTTTAATAGGCGTTTAAACTGTAGCAACAATTTCAGGATTTGGAGTAGATTGCAAAATGTGTGCGGTTGATAAAAGAAATTACTTTATGGATCTCCCCAGCACTACCAATATTGTAACAGGTTTTGGTGAACAGGAGCGCGAATAATTGACAAACAGTTGGCACACATTTTTGACGAGTTCTTGCTTGTTGTCTACCTCTCTTCTGCTGTTTCTATTCCTCCTATCCATTTCTCTATTTTGTGATCAGTTATGTTCTATCCCCGGGATTGCTTCTTCGTTTGTTGTGTGGTGATCACTGTCACATGAGGTTGATTCACAGAAAAATAACATGCAGTGCGACGCTCGTCTTCATCCGTGGAAACCGCCTATTTTCATAGCGATTCTGCTTCACAAACACATTGAATAGAAACGTCAGGTGAGTATTGTAAGATCACATAAAAATTTATTAGCGGTTCCAGAGCGAGTAGCGACAATGAGCACAAAAAAAGTTTTCACAACCGTACGTTTGAGCTGCATTTCATCAGGGAGCGAGTAGTTCTGCTCATTCTAGGATGAAAAATTCTTCGCACAACTGCGGAACGAAATGCACAGTGAAATAAATGAATACATAAGAACAAGTCTACTGTACTGGCACGATGGACAGACCCTATTCGAGAACGGAAGCAGAAATCAACAGCATTAGGAGATCATTCAGAGAACAACAACCGCCGGCCTACATTTCTGCGCAGAGGTCTGCCTCGCTTCGCTTAGACTTCTTCATAGAATTGGTCCACTCCTGACGTATATGTGAGACAAACCCACGGTTCAAAAACCCGTACAGCACAGGATTCGCCATGATACTGATCATGGCAGTGCTGAAAAAGAGATCAATGGTATTCTGTTGAAAACGTTCAAAGATGAGAGGTCTGCTCAGAAATTGGGTACCATTGAGGGACCACAGCCTGATGGAACTTAAAACAGAAAATTCAGGAGTTGGTCTTTTTACCTATTATAGTTCATACCATACTGTATTGTAATTCAGGTTTGCTACACATCATCTTACTTCTCTTCAAACCATGGAGAACCTACAGTTCCACCAGAAGAGATAATTTATATAATAACCATTTACCAATCTCCCACATACTTAGATTTGCACAGAAAACCGTTTGTACAAAACAAACGCAGAAGTGGTTGATCATTGGCGATCAAAATACAGCCTGTTTTTAGAATTGTTTTTATTTCAGGCCCAAGAAGAAATAGAAGGAACAGAATAGCGAGCCAGGGACGGCTCCTGAAGTTATTCACATAGCTTTACAAGAAATCAGAATTCCTCCAAGAAAAAAGAAAGAGCAAACATCCATGTTTTTTTTTAATCTTAAACTCACTGTAATGAATGACAGTTATCTGCTCTGTTATACTGCTCATAGCCCGCGTTAACGCTTTCCCTCATTTTTTCTTTGGATGACTAGGGTAGGTTACTTGCCGCTTTCTCTCTTTCATGGTCGCGTTAGGTTACGGACGATGTCACTGAACTGCTTTCGGTTAATTTGTTTGGTCTGACAAATAGACCGTGTTGTCCTTTACAATGGAAAGTAGGCAAATATAGATATAGATATAAATATGTAAATACCTGTGAGATATTAAGCTGGCTAGATAGGAGTAGTTGGTGTCGTTGATGAAGAAAACACCGTCGTCCGAGAATTCGAGCGCCATCGAGACAACATTATGCGGACACCAGGAAATAAAAAAGAAGATCACCATTAGGGCCAGCACCACTGTATTCCGACGCGTCTGCCGTAGGAGAAGACAGCGCCGGCGGCACTGAAAAGGAAGACGTTAAAAAGAAAAAATTATGAAAAAAAATAGTTCGAGTAATTCTTAATGCTCATGAAGGACCCACTTGTTCGAGGACATCGACCTTGGTGCCCATTTTCCTCTTCACCGTTGAAAGCACCGGCATTGATGCGGTGAGTATCAGCGACCTCTCATTCATTTTTCTGAAACATTATTTGATTTTTGTGCTGAACATCTTTTAGGAGAGCACGGCAACAACTATTCCTCACAATCCTTGCAGCTCTTAACCTCTGTATATAATAGTTACTGAAAATGGACAACACTTACCTGATTTTCGCCTGCGTTCTCCGCTTCAAATGCTTGAATATTCGCGAGTAGCAGTAGAACATTATCCAAAATGGTACAAAGAACTGAGCAATCATGACAAACACTGTGTACGCTCTGAAAAATAGACTTCCAGGATGAGCAGGGTTTTTGTACATATCATAACTCGTAGTGGAAGCTAATGAGAATAAAGAATTGTGAGATAAGAAACAATATCACCAATCAGCCTTCGGTTTACGGAGTTGTAGGAATGTTAGGTCGCGCTTGCCTATACGGTTCCTTCAACAAAAGTCTCACTACCAGCTGTTATTCGAGAGTGCGGGATGTGACCCCCAGTTTGCCAAATTTCCGCCTTCGTTTTTACTCGCACCAGGTCAGGTAAAGGTAGAGGTAACGGTTTCGGCGTTGACCAGACCCTAAAGGACGCCTCGCCCCATTCGTCTTCAGAATCGTAGAGGCACGGTGGACGCGTAGTTGGTTTGGGGAAAGACTTGCAAGGGTCAAGTGATATATCATGTCACTGCAGTTACCTTCCCAAACAAGTTTGGTACCCATTCACCCGACGCCGTAGGGATGGAAAGCTTTGTTAGCGTGGACGGGGATCGATCGCTCAATTGCGCAGGTGTAAGTAGCGCCTCTAACCACTGCGCCATGCGCGCTCTTCTCGTAGAAGTAAGCACAGTATCGAGTAAATGTAGTAGCTCCAAAGAAAACAGAGAATAATATGTCAACTCACTGTCGTAGCTGAGGACTTGGCCAAATTTCGGTACAAAATTTGCCACAGAGACCATCGTGCTCAACCAGTGCCATATACCACGAGTACGGCAAGGTGATGAGCACTGAAGAAATCCACAGGCCAATCATCACGAACCGAGCTTGCTGAAAATCAAAAACAATTGAACTTTTTCGAGATAGTTTGGTCTACACTACTCGTTTGTTACTAATTTTATGTCTATACTTTCAAGCCAGATTTCAATAGATGTAATTCATATGCCAATGGAGTTGGTTTAACCCCTAATAATGTCAACTGGCAAGAAAGAAGGTTGCTGTGCTGTTGTGCCGAACGATATTAGTATGGTGGATCAGGCTGAAATATTTCTGATCCACCATACTAACCTCGTTCGGCACAGCAGCACAATACAAAGGACGAAGTTTTTCTCTCATTGCATACAATTTTGATCATCACTTACAGTTGGAGTCATCCTTTTGTGATGTGGTGATACCACCATTTGATATCGATTAATGGCGATCAGTGCAAGACTGAACGTAGCGACGAAAACGCTCGCTCCCTGAAACGAAATCTTATTAACGTCAAACAGTGAGTTGGCTAGAGAGCAGGATAACGGAGAAGTAAAGGCTAAGTTGGAAATGGTGACCATTTCAATGGTAAGGATGCTTAAGAATTCCATCAGAACTATCGAAAGAAAGACCCAATGCCAAATATTGCGCTGATATTAAAGGTAAAAGTAAAGGTGCCAAGGTTGACTAAAGACGCACCGTCGCGTTCATGTTCCATTCAGGATCGTAGAGACATGGTATTTGGCCTACACAATGACTTGCGGACGCCAGCCGTTATTTCTGCCTTCCCAGGCAAGTCTGGTAACAGTATACCCTACCCGGGAGGGATGGAAAGCTTGGTTGGGCCAGGCCAGGATCGATCGCTCCACTGTGTGGGTACTAGTAGCGCCTCTTACCCCTGCACGACACAGGCTCTTTGACCTGATATTGTTCTCGTGCAATGTATGGTATTAACTTCAGCACAAACCTGAATCCACGGTAGCGAATGACACATCTTATCGCCAAAATACCAATTCTTGTAGATATTCGTAATTGGAGTTAGCGGTAATGAGAATATGCATACGATCAGGTCAGCCAGCGCCAAGTTTAGGATGAACATATTCTGAAATAATCGGATCAAATAGCGGTCGTGATTTGTAAATTCTCCCGTTTATTCCAGTCAATAAAAAATGAGAAGCGAAAAGATCCAATTGCTTCACAGAAAATTAGCTCTCATTGTTTTCATTTCTTGCAGATGGATTTCAAGCTACTATGAACCTGTCTGTCTAGTGGAACAAAAAAGTAGATAACGACTGTTATACAGTATCCGCTACGATAAAGTTTTTGGGACATTTCGAAAAGTTCAAACAACAAATATTCGTCAACTAACCTGGACAGTTTGCAGCTTCTTATTACCAAATGTTAGATAAATAACACCAATGTTACCAATAATCCCGAGAAAGAATTCTGTGCTGAAATCGACAAGCATCAAGTAACTTGATATTCGGGAGATATTGAAACAGCAAAACCAGAATTTTGTGGTCCTTGGCTGTAAATAAGTTTGCAATAACTTGTACTACTTACGCGTATAGAATGGAGAATACTACAACGACCGGGGTTTCTAGTGACGGATCCTTCACTTGATCGGTGAAGACAGCACATTCCTTCATCGAGAACGAAGGTGCGATATGCCGATCTGAAGCGAAAAAAAGAATTATATTGATGTTCATTTATTTATTCGTTTAGCTCGCGATAGATCGAGACTATAAGACGGCGAAAGCAATAAATAAATGAATTATAAAAAGATGGATAATTTCAGCATATGTACGAAACGCAACACGATTACATGAAGAGGAACATGGGACAGTCTGTGAATGATTCAAAATAGAGGAGAAATAGCGAGGACGTGAAATGTGTTCTAAGAAGCAATATGTTTTAACAGAATCAAAGATGGTCGATTTATTCATCTATTTGAAAGGTAGTGGTACCGTGGTGGCCCTGCTTACACCCGCACCGTGGAACGATCGATTCCCGTCCGGGCTAACAAATCCCCGGGGTCGGTAAATTGGTACCAGAATTTCCTGGGAAGGTAAAGACACTCACTTGTTATAGCGCCTAGCCCCACAAGTCATTGTGCTGGCGAAATAAGCATTCACGATGACAATACGATTCTGAATGGAATACGAATGTGGCGGTACGTCCTCAGGGGACTAATCAACCCCGCCCTCTACATTTACCTTTTTCTTTACTACAGATTCAGTCTCTTACCTCACCGATGGGAGATCAACGACTCACTGGTGAGCGCGGCGACCTTTGCTTACCCGACGGCGAAGAGGGTCGGGTTCACCAAGCATAGGCTAAACAAGCCTTCCATCTCTCCGGGGCCGGGTGAATTGGTGCCAGACTGATCTAAGGTCATAAAAACGCTGAATTATTATAGCGGCTGACCACAAATAGTCATTGTATAGGCTAAATACTCATTCAACCACGCCTTTACGATTTGGATGGAACAGGAACGCGGCGAAGCGTCCTAAGGTAACTGATAAACGCCGACACCTTTACCTCACCTTTTACCTTTTTAAATATATCAAGGTGGGCGTAATCCGTATTCTGTAGCTACAGTGAAATCAGCTGTAGTGTGTACCTACAAAACGAAGAAAAAGCCCAATAACATAAATTTGTAAAACTGGAGATCAGAAAACCACAAAAGTAAGAACATTGATGGCTGGACGAAAACAAGAAAAAGAAAAATGAAACGTAATATCAACTTCCAGCTTACTAGCCAACCCGATTGGGCCTACAACGGCGACTGTGAAGATGAACTATGTACACTGCAAAGAATTTAAAATGCAGTTCAAGGAAGACTTCAATCTGAAAACGTGTTCTGAAGCTCGGAGAATGGCCAAATGAAATCAAGTTTACAAGATTTTGCACTCTCTCAAGCCAAACCAGTGTCCGTGCATACATTATGATGAGAAAAGTCCTTCGTACTTTGCCCGAGCGAAGAATGAGTCACAACTCAGTAATTTCCGGGAGATTAACACTGCAATTTTGTGCAGTGGAATAGGAACGACGTAGTGATTGAAACCGCATATTGGCAACGTGAACAAAGTTTTTCAATAACATTTTTGCCGTTTTTTTATGAAGGCTTTGCAGGCTTGCCTGCGAAGCCTTTTCACAAAAAAAACCGCACAAATATTGATTTGTCTGCATTTCTGGCAGCCAACAAAACTAGAAAAACGAACGAGCGTTGTCAAAGAACCATTCAATGGGAGCGAAAGCGAAAAAAAACACAGTCCTTCTCCCCAAGGTATTTTAAATAGCCCAAAAGATAACAAAAATGAGTGAAATAAAGCAGATTCTTTGGAATATCTGGTGGGACATTCGAATATTCTACCTGTGGTGGTCAACTTGTCGTCATAGGGTTGTGAGTTGTTTACACTTCATTCCGGAAGTTAAATTTCGAAGACTTGCAACTCGCTCGACCAATACTTAAATACTGGCTCAATTGTATTCGTAGGCGATTATTGTATCCAATTTGTCGATTCCGATGCAGCTTACGTCTTGGCTTTCATCTTCGTCATAGTCTGGGCAAAAGCACGTCAGCACAAAGTTATTTTAAAATTTAATCAAATGAACAGGAAGAAGTTCGGAGTAGTTGAACGAGGCAATTTCGGACGATCATGAGCCGAAGAACCCACCATACTTCTCGCATTATTAATTAAATAGGTAAAAGGTAAAGGCAAAGCTACCGCCGTTCAACAGTCCCTGAGGACACGCCGCGGCATTCGGGTTCAATTCAGAATCGTAGAGGCATGGTGAATGCGTATTTGGCTTATGCAATGACTTGCGGGGCCCGCCACTATACCAAGTTTGTGTATTTAACTTTACAGACAAGTCTGGGATCAATTTATCCGACCCCGGAGGGATGGAAGGCTTGGTTAGCTCAGGCAGAGATGGATCGCTCGACCGTACGGATGTCATAGCGGCTCTTACCATTATACCACGCGCCCAATTATACAGACGATCTATAATAGTTGCCCTACAAACAACTTCTTCGTAGCCCACCTGACGGGAAAGCGATACCAAAATTCAATTATATGATGGGAAGAAAACAGTACTTACTACTTAGTAGTGCATCTAGACATCATGGAATCGCAGGAAAAAAAGGAATCTTTTTTATCAAGTATTAAGTATTATTAGTATTAGTATTAATAGATACGTATCAAACTTAGACCTTGAATTGTGTGAAAACTCAGCGATTCTTGAAACGTTTCCGGTTAAAACTGCATATGAAAATCGCAAATGAATGAATGCAAATGAAAAATGTAAATGACTTGAAAAAATCTAACCAAAAAATGAAAATTTTAAAAAAATAAAAAAAATCTCGCTTTGAATTCGAATTCACAGCAGGGTTCTGAATCAATTTATCTTTGCATGAAATTCTGAAAACTATCAGGCAAATTACGATTCGTTGCGGTTTGAGCTATTTGCATCCAAAAAAATGCAAGGTGACATGTCATTCCGACCGCTACAGTATGCGCAGCCTTTGTAAATGTTGGGCACCATTTTACCAAACGAACAACCCCGTTGTAGGCATACACCACGATCAGTGACCATCGGGTATCAGAAGTATTTTCTACATGGAAATGAAAAGAAAGAGGATCAGGAAAGAGTCTCTGGAATTTTTATTGAATAATAATATTTAATAATTTCTATTAAATGATAATATTTTATAATTTCTATTAAATAATAATAAATATTTAATAATATTTCTATTAAATATGTTATAGGTGTCATGGATGCTTCTCGTTCTTCCAGAAAAAAGAGTAAATGTTCAATTTGGCGAAACATCAGTCAATGAGCTCCAAGCGAAGAATAGTTCAAAATCAGCGACTCATAAAAAAGTGATTTTCTGTGGAGAAGTTTACAAAATTAAGTTTTGCACTTCTGAGTAAAACCACGTCGATTCTAACTGGGAGTTGTACATGAATCGCAAGCCGTTAAAATCCCACAAAACTGGGTTCAAGGAAATAGAGCAGGACTCTCCCACACTACACATCACCTTTGGGCAGGAAATCGCGACACTTCCTGCTACAAGCAGGAAGTTAGCCGCCACCTTCTATACTCGTTGGTGGCTCCGATGTCGTTTATTACGAAACCGTTCCTTCCCACAGGACACCGCTAAGTATCTCTTATCAGCGAGAAAGGCATCATCGGATATGCGAGCTCTTCTTAGGTGGATTTCGAACCCTTAATGGCTCCATTAAATTGTGTGAATCCCGACGAAAAAGGAAATCACATCGGGCACAGGGTCGAAAGATTTCTGTACCTCCAATCGCTTCTGCTAGATGGACAACGTAATTCCTATCTTTCTTTCCTATGTAACAATCAGGATTTGATAGAGCGATTCAGAACTTTGTTTGATTTAGTGTTTAGAAAAAATTCCTCGATCCCTTGCAACTGTATAGAAAAATACCGAAAAGGAAATATAAGGGCAGGAGAAGAAAAAGAAAAAACAGAAAAACAAAAGATCGAAATTGAGAAGATTACAAATTTTTAATTCAATACAGAGGCCCTATTTTGCTGAACTGTTGATGTAGGAGTGAGAGCTTAACAGGATATGTGGTTTTTATTAGCTTATTAGAGAATATGTACATAGCTGTTTTGAGCAGGAAGTTGTCACCATCCTTACCTTCACTTAGTTCGCCAAATAACTAGGTGGCTGTTCATGGTAAAAAAACAAATAGGTGAAAGGATTCACCCGACTGGACAACACACGTCTGGGTATCGAGCATTACACTCAAATTTGTTGTAATAATAACAAAGGTTCATTGGTCATTTTTCCATTCAAATGTCGTTTTTGTCAACCCTCCCATCACCACAACCTTGACCGTTTTTGCTGCCCCCTCGGGGCGTTCAAAAATTGCGTATGACACCCATGTTTCAGGAGCCATCGCGGGCAATTGGGAAAAGTTTTCAACCAGCAATAAACGCACCTCGGCAGAGCCTCATTGGTCACGTTATCGCCTCTGCGCAAAGCTGGTTAGGTTGCCTCACCGTGGTAACCCACTTGGGTATGCGCCGTACATCAGGTGGGTCACCGGCCGCAGCAGCCGCTGGACATCTAATAGGGTAAGGAGAGGCCAATTAATGATAACGGTTGTTTTTACCGCTAGGACTTCGTTCGATTGAAGAAGAAGATGGTGAACTGACCGCTTGTGGAAAGGCTTGAGTATCACGTATACCAACGTTGCAAAACGTCGTGTCATATCCCACTCAAAACTTCTCTACGCAGGTGATTTAGGAAGCAGATTTTGAATTTCAGTAACTCTTGTTTTAAAAGCTTCGATCGTCTACTGATGATCAAGCGAATTTCATCCCTAATCGTTACCAATGCGTTGAATCATCTTCGACGAAAACTTAAGCTGGGATTCGAAACAAAATCATATCAAGCTTCCTATATAGAATTTTCGATTCAAGACCAAACAACAATGCATGATACTAACATCAATTTAGAAGCAGCGGGAAGAGCTAATCTTGCTTTGAAAACTCATTTCGATTATTAAAACGCTAAATTATAGGACAGTGTGTACAGTAATGGTTTCACTTTCTTAGAACTACATATTATATCTTTTGGGCCGCCCTTGCGTCAGATCTTTATCAGAAAAAATGCGGGTAAAATAGACGAAAAACAGCGGAAATGAACAAAGCGTCGGTTTTGCTTATCACTGAATAGTTACACAGCAATCAAGACATGAACAGAAACGTCGCCTACATGTTCAGGCAGAGTCAAAAGGTCAGACTAACAGACAAGAATATAACACTTTTGACAAACAAGGATCCTGAGGCTGAAAAATAGCGGCGATGTAACGATATACACCCCGATGCAAAATTATAAGTTCACCCTGCAATTTGTCCGTACCTACCCGAATAAGCTATTTCCGAGATACAGTAATAATACTATGATATTCCTCACTATCGAAAACCTAAATACACAAATTCTAGGCACGGTGCCTAACCAATGCAAGAAGTTACGAATTTTCATTCAAAAAATAGGGACAGGGACCGGTGCAAAATTATAAGTTCACTTGGAATAATTCGGTTATGACGAGTGTTTTTACGCTTCTGTCGCGATAAAAATAGGTCAAAAACATAGAGACCACTAAAACGTGTATGAAACCGTAGTGCCAAAAGGCACCAAGCTTTTCCCGCTTGAGCAAGCTCAAGTAGATCAAACAAACAAAAAGGTAGCAATTCAACTAGGATGGTTTTTGTGCTGCATCAATCGTTATCTGAAGGACACTGATGCCTACAAAAGAAAACAAAAGGGTGGTCGTAAAAGGAAGCTGTCTAGAAGAGATGAGAGCCTTCTAGTTCGAGAGGTCTCTAACAGCATCATACCCGTGATGGATCTGCGATGTCAATTGGACCTCCTATTCTCGTAATGGACGATACTACAATGCTTGAATCGCAGTCCACACAGCGTTCATCAAGTCATGGAACGTAGATTTTGTCTGACGAAGGACCACAAACCTGCCAGGTTGGTGTACGCCTGTGAACACATCAACACCAATTGGAAGGAGATGAGTCCAGAATGCCTTATATTTTTGGAGGTGCAGAAAAGGGTTTTTTCACTTTTCGTGATATCATTCGACGAAAAGTAGTGGAATCCCGATGGACCCGACAAATATTGACGCTATTGGAGGGATTTGAGGAAAGATCCACCGGTATCCTCAAGGAGAAACTTTGGCAGGGTAAGTGTTACGCTTTGGGCTGTGATTTGTGGTTATGGAACTGTTGCGATGGACTTTGTTTCGTGTCGCACTGACAGCAAAGACTACCAGGAAGTGCTCGTAGACAATATTTCACCTTGTTTCAGAAGATTACGTAGGCATAATGCCCCAATACATACGCCGAGGTGAACAATGAACTGGTTTAGTCCTCATAAAATTCCACTTCCGATGTGGCTAAGCTGTTCTCCGTATCTAAAAATGATACAGAACTTGTGAGGAATTCTTGTACATCAAATGTACAAAAATGGAACCACTGACGCTTCGGTTTCTGATCTGAAGGAAGCCATACTTGATGCATGGGCTAGTATACAGCATTCTGTTATTTTTAACCTTATTCGAAGTGTGCCAGATAGAATGTTTGATGTTGTTTATAAGAAAAGTAATGTAGCGAAGTATTAAATTTATTTGCTCGTTGAAATTTTTAACATTAGCCACTTTTTTCAAAGTGAACTTATAATTTTGCACCGGTCCCTGTCCATATTTTTTTAGATGAAAATTCGTAACTTCTTGCATTGGTAAGACACCGTGACTAGAATTTGTGTACGTAGGTTTTTGATAGTGAGGAATATCATATTAACATTACTGTTTCTCGGAAATAGCTTATTCGGGTAGTTATGGACAAATTGCAGGGTGAACTTATAATTTTGCACCGAGGTGTATGTGTAGTCCTCCTTAGAAATTGTAGATTATGTATTCTAAATAATGAAAAACCCGTCCAAAAATTTTACTCTATTGAGGTTTTCCGAATTTCGCTTTCGCCGAGCAAGATATAATAGATTGGAAATACCAGCATGAATTAGAACAGATGTTAATATGAAGAAATAGTAGGAGAGGGGAGAGGAGAAAGAGAGAGAAAAAGAGAGGAGGAAATGAGAGAAAAATAAAGAGAAGACGAACAAAGGCAGGCGTTCTCTCATCTTCCCATCAACTCCTGTGAATTCTGCATTTTCAAAGACTTCATAGTGGATATCTGCTTTAGATTGACATTATATGCGGCTTTCAATAGAATTTTACCTTTTACGACTTAATTTTGCGAAACGACTTAGATGATGGCTTTTGAGTCCCTCAGTGAGAAAAGTCACTTTATCTCCCTTATGAGTTGTCGGAAATTACAGATTTCTTCGTCAGCATTAATAAAGGAGTCATTGAATCCCGAGTTTAAGCTGAAAGCATAACAACTACCATGACATACTAATCCTTGGTAGCTCGTCCCGATGCAAGAACATTTTCACAGCAAATCAATATGAATGACTAATAACATCGAAGAGTCAGAGAAAAGGAACCAATGAATGTTCGCCTAGAAATAGACTATTTCTACACATAACATTGAAAAAAATTACAGTTGCGCTTCTCCAGTTCTTATCGGATTTCAGAACTTATTTGTATGTGGTGAATGAAGTATATCTATTTCATCAAAGGAACTTCTGACCGCAACCTGATTGCTCTAACGCTTGTAATTATTTCAACTCTTCCGTAGAGGATTTGAGAACTTGCCAAGAGTGGAACTTTGGAAATGGTAGGAAAGTTAAACACTACGTTAACAGTTACCAGTTTAGCGTCACCAGCAAAAGAATTTAATTCTGTAAATATGTACATAGCCGATGCTACAAACGAGGCGAGTAAGAGGTTTATTTCGGTGCACAAAAAATCGAGAAGATCCCAAGGAGCATCGAGTGAAGGAAACACCGAAGGTCATAAAATTACATTTCCTGTCTGTGTCAGCCGGATAGAAAAACAAAACGGCCAATGGAGGCAATAAACAAGGTAATCTTAGCTGTCACCTGTTCTCGACTAGAGTACTATTACGACCGGAGACCACTAATCTTCGTCTAGGTTTTGCCTCCAATCGGACTCGGGTGCCGTGAGAGGTCTCAACTCCATTAGTTCCGCATGAGAAGTACAGGACGTGAAACGAATAAAATATGAATACTATTACCAATTACCGTATATATTCAGGAATGCACTTTAGTGTGAGCTGACCCGTGCAGTAGCTTCGAATTGAAGTTAGCCAACAGCTAAATTGTTATAATACTATTATTTTGTGCCCACCTAGTTTAATCCGTACTTATTGGAACCGCAAGAACACCCTATAAGAAGGCACACTTCAGTTACTGAGCTCCTTTCTGTACCCTTCTGTCATTGTCATGCGAGGAAAGTTAGAGAAAAGTAGAACAAATTTAGTTCAATATTGGAATGAGTCCATTTCCTGAGAGCACGACGTTTTCAAGCCAAATCCTTGCCTCAGTCAACACTTTTTTGACATCTATCGACAGAAAGGCTGAATTTCTGACAGAATACTGCCACAAAACTATCCAGAGTAATGAAGAGGAGCTGTGTAATCAAACAGATCCCAACTTGGTTTCTCAGGAAGACTTAATTGTAGAAGCGAAAGTAGAAATGCGCCTCCCGGAGGCCGAAATCGGCTTTTTATCGACCAAAGAATTTTGGATTTAAAACAGTCCTTAAGTGCATCTAAGTAATCTTCTTTATTTATATAGCTACGGAAAGAAAGTTCAAGAGTCCTAGGCAAGAAAATTTTTCACATTGTGTCAACAATTCACCAAAATTTAAAACAATAAACCAGATGACTACCTGCGGCGCACCAACATTTGGGTGAAGGAACGAGTTGACGTTCAAAGAAAAACCGATTGCTCCCACTTTGAATACTTTTCGCAATTATGGAATATTATGTCCCATTTTTATACGAAAATATATTGCTTTGGATTTTCGCCCGCAAAAAACAAAACTGTAAAGCTTCCTATGGCGCACGTATTTATTCGGCACCCCGTATATTGGCGAACTTGCACCACGGGTTGCCTTCGAGAAAACGATCACTGCAAATGAAACGAAAGCCATTAAACATCATGCTTCACTCCGATTTCGGAGCCATAGTTTAAGCACCGCAAATGTGAGGTGGAATTGGTTCCGCGATGCATACTTTGTCGATTCTCTTGCATACTCCTCTCATGGAGTGCTCTATCAACTTTTGAAGGAAAACTCAATTAAAACTGACTTGAATAATACATTCAACTGTAAGGTAAAACACCATCTGTTTCTTACGTTGTTCGAACTGGAATTATAATTTAACAGTTTGAGCTTCATACTAACTGAATTTGGCCGCGGTTGGTGCAGTGGTAAAAGGCGCTAACGATCCATCCCCGCACGGGTTAACAAAACCTTCCATCACTCCGCATCGAGTAAATGGGTACCAGACATGTCTGAGAAGATAAAGACACTGACTTGGTATATCGAAAGCGGAAGCCATTGTATAGGCCAAAAACGCACTCACTACGAGACTACGATGCTGAATGGAGCTAGATTGCGACGGTGTGTCCTCAGGGGCTGATCACCGCCGACCTACCATTACCTTTTACGGACTGAATTCGCATTCTGACTATGCTGGTAGTGAGCTTTAGATCCGTCTATCGTATTCAGACGTTCAAACCTCAACAAAGTCTGAACATTTCTCGTCCACCATTTGACAATAACCTTTCGCCACATAGCACTTCTTCTCGAAGAAAGCCCATTTCCGCTCGCACGAGTTTAATGGCTATCCGCCTGGCCGACCTTCCAATTTGCTCCGAAGGCCACATTTTCTTTTTTCCTCTAGTGGAAGGCCCACATCGCTGGATCCTTGTGGATGGGAGAAGTTTTCTTACAAAGTTGGCATATTCAATAGAGCAGATCCGGCCAAAGTAGAGCCGAGTGATAGGAAAACGACACTATGAGATTCTCTTATGTTCATTGATAGCGCACAACTGTTACCCAGCCAGAAAAGCATGAAGATTGGGGAGATGGATGTTTTATCCCTTGAAGCTAAGACGATGAAGCTAAGAGGTAATGTGGTACTGCAGAGCCTGAAGGCAGGTTCACTAGTTCAGAATTTCGAAGCGGTGAAAGTCGAAGTGTCGATATCGATGAGAATAAGGGGAGGAAGCGTAGAACAGCATGACTTAATTACAGTACCGGCCTTGTCGTTTGATCAAAAGCCGAAAAAGCCGGCAAAAACCGCTCCAAAGCAGCTTTTTTGAATAACGTTGTTGAAACTCAATTATTTGTAAGAATATGCATATATTTGAGCTCAACAGCTCGAGCTCTATCCATCCATATACACTTTTCCCAAATTCGTGAAACTTGTTTTCAGTCGATTTTTTGACCCCTCGATTTTCAGATCGCGTTGCCGCTTTGGTCCCTCGCTTGGTGACTCACCACCGGCGAAGCTCCGCCCCCTCCTCGTCACATGTAAATATGCGGCGCTCGTAGTACTCAGTAGGCTCCGCCTCCTCCTCGCCGCCTAAAAATATGCGTCGCTTGCTGCACCGAGCCAGGAATGGGAGTCTCCACGGGGTGGCTCGAAGAAGCTACGAGGCAATCTATGGGTACGAGGGATACGCAAAAAATCGATATTTTGAAAAATTTTCAGGTGTGGATAATTTATACACCAAACGATTGAGCTCGAGCTACTGAGCTCAAACATGCGTATATTTTTTCAAATTATTAAGTTTCAAGTTTCAAAAAGATTATTCAAAAAGAGCCGCTTTGGAGCGGTCTTGCCGACTTTTTCGGCTTTTGATCAAAAGACACGCCCGGTACTGTATTTGTTTAACTACACCAGAGCGCGTGGTACAGTGGTAAGAGGCGTTACAGATAACCGAACAATCGATCGATCTCTACCCGGGGCAGCACGCCCTCCATCCCTTGGCTGACGATGAATTGGTACCAGACTTTTCTAGGAGAATAAAGCCTCTGACTTGGTATAGCGGCTGGACCCCGCAAGTCATAGTATAGGCCAATTATTCGCATTCATCATTCCTCAATGATTCTGAGTGGAGCAAGAATGCGGCGGCGCGCCCTTCGGGGATTGATCAACACCGACTCTTAACATTCACCTTTTCCTTTACATAGGCGCGCTGAAAGGGAGAGGTGGTTCGTTGGACAAACAACCATAGGAATACTGGAATAAACAACCATGGAAAGAACAGTAAGCTAAAAAAAAATCGGATGGTTAGAAGGCCAAATAAAGCCATTTTGAAGCAAAATCAAAGCAAAAAATTGAAGAAAAATTAAAGCTGGGTGCATCGTCGATGCGCAGAAGCCCGCTTCTTATATGGAGTAACTGACGCTTACAATTAGAAACCCCTCTGATGATTACAATTACGGCCCAGCAAAGAGGTAATTATTGAACAACAATGAACAAAATGACCCAAATAACAATCAGTTAATTATGTGAGCAGCATATTTGTTCCCTTTTTTTCAGAAAAATCTCGACCTTCTCTGCTCCTTTGTGAGTGCATGAGCCATGAGCAACAATGGACGCTGGAAAAAACACTTCCTATCATTTCGAGAGAAAATGCTCTAAGCAAATAGGAGAACAAGTAACACGAAGGAGCACTGATCGCGTAGTGATACGGGAGCATTCGATTTTTTTAGCTTTTCTGAACAGTCACTTTTCCTCCGCGTTCTGCCCACAAATCATCTTCAACAAGTATACGACCACGACAGCTGCCACTTATATCTCTTGTTTTAAGCTTCTAAGCGATTGATTCGAGAACGGCACGGCATGACCATGGCTCATGGCTCTTCATCATACGCCACTAGCTGTTTAGAGGGCTGTTCTCGAAGAAATGACGAAAACATATCATCGTTAAGCTGGCATAAAAAGTCGGAACGGCGAGTATTGATCGCGAGTCTGATACTCAAGCAAAGAAGGCGAACGCGAAACCAATAAAAGTAGAAAAGTTCAAGAAGCCAGTGACTCCAAATCAAGCCTTGTAGACATTGATATTGGTGAGCACGATTTTCGACAGGGCGGTTGAATATTTTATTTTAAATTTTACTATAATGACTGACAGTAACCTGCCCTGTTTTACAATATCGGACGTGTCTTTTGATCAAAAGCCGAACAAGCCGGCAAAAACCGCTACAAAGCGGCTTTTTCGAATAACTTTCTTGTAATTCTACTATTTGTGAAATTAGGCCTAGATTTGAGCTCAGCAGCTCGAGTCCTACCGTTTGGTGTATTAATTACCCACACTTGAGGGTTTTTACAAAATATCGAAGTTTTTGCCCGTCCCTCGTATCCATCGATTGCCTCATCGTTGACGGAGGCACCAACAGGGGACCCCATCAACAACGAGGCCAACGGGAGGCCCCGAGTGGTAGCCCCTTCGAGCCACCCCGTGGGGACTCGTACTCCTGGCTCGGTGCAATGAGCGTTGCATATTTATAGGCGGCGAGGAGAGGGCGGAGCTTAGTCGGTGGTGAGTCACCAAGCGAGGGACCGAAGCGGCAACATGATCCGAAAATCGAAGGATCAAAAAATCGACTGAAAGCAAGTTTCACGAATTTGGAAAAAAAGTGAAATAGTGTATGGATGGATAGAGCTCGAGCTGCTGAGCTCAAATCTAGGCCCAATTTCACAAATAGTTGAAATATAAGAAAGTTATTCGAAAAAGCCGCTTTGGAGCAGTTTTTGCCGGCTTTTTTCGGCTTTTGATCAAAAGGCACGTCCGGTACTGTACCACTCATAACCAGGGGTGCGTGGAACGTCCGTTTCCGCGTTCCCAATTCTGCTTTCCGGCTTTTTTTGGCCCTTCCGCTCCGATTCCATGTTTTACGCTTTTTGGGCGAAAAACGGAAGAGCTCCACTATGCACGCTAACAAAAGCGAGACTGAAGTTTTTGTACTGACCTTTGAGAGGGTGACACTATCAGTACAGTATCTTCCCCGCAGGAAACTTGCTGTGCTTCTAGGATGAATTTTTTGCAGGATGTAGAATGAGCAAACGTTTTGGAGTGATCCAAACGTGTTTTTCTTCAGTGTAGAACCAAGTATACCGACATGTTCGATAGCACTGGTATGTACTTCATCTGCAAAGTCTGCTTCAGAGAAACTTGAAAAACTACAGTTTCCCCACCACATCGTACTCGTTTTGGAATTCTAACTTTTTTTGAGAGCATTATTGTCTATCAGGCATTATTGTCTATTGTCTATCAAGTCTTTGTCTTTTTATTCGTACTTGTACGTACGCGGCTCTGATTTATAATGAAATTCATAATGAAGAAAGGGATCAATACGACTTTCGTGATGAGTTTTCACTGCTTAATTTGAAAGAATCACCCAACGTTGAACACTTTCACCAAAATACTACAATAAACACATGCTAGTGGAAACAAAACGAGCGTTCTATGAGTACCTTTAGAAACAGAATTGAAAACGTTTTTGGTTCAGTTTTGGCTAAGTTCCGATGATTTAGAGATTTTTGCTCTATTTGTCAACTATTGCTTTATTTTATTTATTCGTTACGCTCACAGACATGCTATTTAACACGCTTCGCGGGAAAACTAAACAGAAACAAAACAGGAACGTACCGGGTGGCAAAGACGAAAAGGATCAAAAGGGGCAGATGGTTGGCCAAAGATCTCGAGCTTATTTTATCAGATTAAGGTCAGCATTTTCCCATTTCGAGACGAGTCCGCTAATATGTTATCTGAACGTGGAAGGAAAAAGCCTAGTCCGACCGGGTAATTTCAGTTTGTGAAAATCAGATAGGCAGAACAGGTGAAATGGTTACCAACCTATGTGTGCACATACTTGGCAGATGGAATGGAACCCAACGAGAAATATGGAGTCGTGAATTTAAAAGGAAGTCAAAAGGGATGCACGGTCGAATAAAAATGAATGAAGCACTTAGAAAGTAGATTAATGACGAGGAAGTACGGATGCGGAATAATTCCTTAGCGAGAGGTGAATGCGCTTGAATTGTACTCGAACGGCGGAATCGCTCTGTCCTTCTTATTAAGGAGCCCACGCAAACAAAACATTCTTTGAGGTCTCACGTCATTGAGTTTGACGTCTTTCGCTTTTCCATAGGTCAACACAATCAGTTAGAACGCCAACTACAGCCGTAGGTGTCGCGGATGCCAGAATGATCCATCTCAAACGGTACATTAATTCAGTGTGAGAAGAAACGACGTTATAATGAGGCCAGAGCGCAAATGTAAACTGTTGTTACTGAAGGTACTCTAGTTTCTGTCGATTATACTGTAATTATCGACTTGTCACCATTGGTAGGAGCACGGTATTTGACACTGGATTCACATTTTTTCAGGGTTTGACGCCATTCGGTAGCTTATGGTGTGTTGTGAAGTACCTTACACGCCATTTTGGCATCACGTTATGTTCTCCTTGATCTCAAATACCGAATATTCAGCTGCAATATTGATGCTCTACAAGTGCCATCCTCTCATTCTCTGGAGCCCCCATCATAATGTGCCTCAACGGTTACCTACATTGTCAGGACGCTTTTGGTGCTTTGAAAAAAGTACATGTGTTGGGGAGTGCAGCGTATTGTTCTACAATATTACGTTGAATCAATGCTGGTTAACATGTTATCATTATCATATCTGTCATTGTTTCATTGTGGTGGTGTGAACAATTGTGTTGATCTTACATGTCAAGCATGACTAAACCGACCGAGTAGATCACAGGTAATGGTTGATGTGACAATGATAACACGGTCCAGTCGACGCAATGTTGCGGACCAGCACCTTGCACTGACGTAGCGTCGAGAGCATGTCAATATCATCAAACGATACAAGCATTTTTTCGATAAGTTTTCGATTCATTTCGATAAGAAGGTCTCTTGGTAGGAGCGAACATTACGAGAGATTTCTGATGAAGACGGCAAAAACGATGTGAATTAATCGTTGCATGAACAGCATTGCTAATAAGCGGTTAGAACAGGGGCCTTTATACCAGCAAAAACGAACTGTGTCCTCCGGCAGTTGGTGAATAATCTCCAATCCAAATGCGATGCAGCCATTCTGCGCCAGCTCTGCATACCACCGCGACGTCGTTTGCTGAACACCCAAACTGTGCTGGTGAATCAGAAGCCGAAAGCAAAGTGGGATAGATATGTATATGAGCGCTGCGGCAGATGAATTGAAAAGTGGAATGCATCGATGCTCCTCCTTCTCAAAGGAGTCGAATCAGTTGAATGAGAGGCAATAGGGTCTAGATGGCCGATAAGGATAAATCACAAATCAGAAATCGCGACGGCAAGATGGTACACATAGTCGCGACGCGAAAACATGTCGCGATGAAATTCAGTGAACTGTGGTGAGAGCTGCTGCCCTCTTTGCTGAGCTAAACAGAAACGGGATGACTAATAAAGACTGACCATGCTTTACTCCTATTGCTCAAAGATTCTAACGCGCGATACCGAGAGTTTGACGACCGAAACCAGAGTCGAGGTTTAAGAGTCAATTCGTCATTTCGTCTCCTGCCTCCTGTGGTCCAGCTGATCATCGATTTCTCACTTCGGCGATCTAAGCGAAACCAATAGGGTCGTGCACAGTCGACGACCAATACGACACGGCAATGATAAGAGATAGCGGCCGGTGTCGTATTGGTCCGACTTCGGCATTTGCGTTGCCGAAGTTGCCGCATGCGGCGAGTAGGAAACCGCGTGTGCGGCGTCGTCTCGTACAGGGAAGTGTGCTCATTCGCGCGCGGCGAACAGTGCGGCGATTTGTCGTGTCGCATTGGTCGTCGACTGTGCACGACCCTAATGGCTCCGTCCCGCTGGAGCAACACGATGAACACCATAGCAGGAAAGGTAATTGTAAAGGTAAAGGCAAAGGTGCTCGGTGTTAATCGGTACCCAAAGGACACGTCGCCGCATTCATAATCATAGGGGCATGATGAATGCGTACTTGGTCTAAACAATTACATGCGGGATCGGCAACTCCACCAAATCAGTGTTTTTACTTTCTCAGAGAATTCAGGTACCAAATTATCGACCCCGGAGGAATGAAAAATAGTATACCCAGCAAAAATTCGCGAATGCTTCTGCGAATCCCGAAATATACACGGAATTTTAACATCATGCCGAGGTATCAAGAAGAGAGAATATGGGAAACGTATACCCAGCACAAATTCCGAGATATACCCTGAACTTCGCCAAACTCATCAACGTTGGGTCTATTCAAGGTTTAACTACAACTAGCTAGCGAAGCGATGGTTCGGAGACCTCGAAGTAGTGACGTGTAATTCGGTATAGACCTCGCTATGCGTCTATGAGTCGCGGTTTACACGCCGTTTGGTGGCTCCAGGGCCCACATTCATCATTGGTAGACCTCTGATAAACCCGAGATATACCCCGAACGGCGTGCAAACCGAGATTCGTCAACGCGCGCGGCGGCTAAATCGGGGTTTATCGCGGATCTATCGCACATCGCGATGAGGCAGGGCTTGGGAGACCTCGACGGTATCGAGCGGGTTCATCGCCGAACGGGTGTCAGAGACCGCTCGTCCGTTCATGAATCTGGGCCCAGATGGAGTCGAGTTGAGAAGCTTCCAGCGCAGTACGCCAGTTGTCGGCGCTGAATACGAAGAATTGGCAAAATGATCACAAATCATCGGTTGGTCGCTCTATTGAGATGACTGCGACTGAGATTGACAACTGAATCTAGTCGAAGAGTGTGCACACTACTACAAATAGAGCAAGACAATCTAATTTCTAGCAAGGAAATAATGCTACATCGCCAGTAAACATCAGAGCCAGATACAGACATTCAGAAGGTTATCCGGATTTTCCACAAACTTCTTCCATAACGTCTCTGACACTTTGAGAAATATCACAGAATGAGGTCAACGTTGCACTTATGATTTGTGATCTCGAAGATCCAGGTAGCTAAGCACGATTCGGACGTCGTTTTTGATCCGTGAAGCAATGAAAATACACGAACAATGGCTACCCTAGCCAAGGTATCAATGAACTCTGAGTTTTTTGAGAACTCAAGGCGTTTGGGCATACGAAAGAAAGAGCATAAATAATTTCCGGCAGGTAGGGTATAATTGACTGTGAAACAATCGATACTAATCAGTTCGTTAAGGACGCGCCAACGCTATGGTCTTCCGTGCCGAATCATTGATTTGATGAATGCGTAACGAGGTTAATGAGGTCTGATACCAATTTACCCGATCTGGAGGGAAGGAAGTTTTGGGTAACCTGGGAGGACCAATCGCTTGACTGCGAGGGTAGAAGCTACTTCACTTACCACACACCTCAAGCTTTTTCAAGCTTTTTCTTGATTTTTTGCAAGTCCTGATTTGCAGAGCTCGGTCTTAAAAAGCGTAACCTGTTTCCCTATCGAAGGAAACTACTGCATAAGCCGCATCTAGTTCACTGTTTACGATAAGAATGATAAAAAAAGCCGGCGGCGGAATAGTCCACCGTTTCTGCCGCTTTGTTATATTTCCTTCCAAGTATAGTTATTTTGAGTAAAATTACATGACATCATAATAACATAATCTATATTCTGGTTTTGCCTGGAAATTTCGGAACTGAAGCTCATGAGAAAAGGTGTCTCGATGTGAAGCTGACAGTTTTCTTTTGAGATCTAATAGATGCGCTTTTCACTGCACTGTGCTAGAACATTTTGTGGTTCCACCATCCATTACTGCAGCCATTTGCAGAGCTTTTTAAAAGCGTCGCTTTGTTCTGAGAGAAGGCATTTTGCAAGACCACTTCTTACAAGTAACAATTTTTCACCGAACAGCTTGAAGTTTGCAAGCAGCTCTGCGAGCTCTGGAGGGAGCTTAGAATGAGAACATTTCTTCATTTGTCACGCAAAGATCGTATGTCATCTCAAGAGAACTCTGTGGGTCGATTGTCAAAACAATTATGTGCTCAAAACTTCTAGTTCACTAGGTTTTCGAACATGTTCAGACTACATGGTTTGGTAATATCCGATTAGCATAAATGTAGAGCCAAAGTAATGGATTGATGGCAGTGGGTATACGGAAGCAGGTCTGTTACCTTGCACCATCGCCGACCACCATGTTCGATTATAATAATGAGAATGTGAAAAAGCCGAACACAAATTGACAGCGAAATAACGGCAGAAGCTGAAGGTGAAAGTGATAGGATTGACGAAACTCTGATGCGGTACCACATCAGAGGGCGGAATAGAAGCGATGACAAGTTCCTTAGAAGAAATTGGATATTTGCCGAAATCCTTTCGAAAGCCGCAGAATTTGTTGTCCGTGAAAATCGGTATCGGAAAGAAACAGTCAAAGCGAACCGAACCCGGTGACTCAGAAACCCATACCGGACTTTCTACCTTTCAGAATTCGTTCCAAAATCTAATGTTTATGCCTGCCAAAAACAGGATGTTAATCACAGAAGGTTCTCATGGAAGGAAAAGCTCCGAATGTGCTCACATGAGGAGCGCTTCTTGTGGTATATCTTCAGTCTACTACTGTCCGGAATACTATTATAAATTTTTGGATAATTGGCGAATGTAAAAAGATATTTGAAAGATCCCATCGAATCAAAGAACAACAGTACGAACCTCAACTGAAAACACTAAAGGGAATCAATGAGTGGCACAACCCTCTGGGACACCAATGCTGGAAATTTTCGTAGAAAACGGCCGAAGAACTTTCCCCGGCTGTTGTGAGGAGAACACGCCCATAAGATGAGCCAAGCCATGCCAGTATATCATAATTAGGAGCGACTGCGGGCAATTGCTCTCGGAGCTTGTAATGAGGTTCTTTATCAAAAAGATTCAGCAAGGTCGATATCGATGACATCAACTTCGTATCGCCTTGAAGTGAATCGTACCGGCCTCTGAAACCGCTAGATGGGAGCTGAGACTCGCTTACGAAGCTTCTCTCAGACTACTCAACGGGGTTTGTTAAATTGGTAACAAATTACACAGTTGGGTAAACTGAAGACACTGACATGGTAGCGTCTGGCTATCGGAAGTCACTGCGTAGGGTAAGTGCAGATTCACAATGAGTCTACGATTCTGAATAGAAGATGAATGTACTGGCGCGTACTTGGGAGTCTGATCAACGTCATTCCTTTATAAAGCCAAGAAAGTGAATTTGAGAACACGAACAAAAAGGAGTGCTATGGTCGAGCAATTTGTGAGAGCTTTGGTTTGTCAGTTGTTTCGGGAGGATTGCCTCAAATATACGTTCGAGTCTTTCATATGTAAATTCTTAGTATCGCGACTATTGTCTCTCGGCTATCCGGGCACCTTGCCGCATGATCTAAATGATTAGGGCTGATTCCCGGTCTAATCGGGAGCCCTTACCTAGCTTAGGAATAATTAAAATGGGTCTCGGTACCAGCGTTAAACCCAGGTGAGAGGTAGGCAGATGGAGAAAAACTGCCACTATCATAAAAGTGATGGTAATGTGCGGAAGCAGCACCAATGTGAACGAGTACTAGGCGAAAATCAACAAAGAAATACCCCGTAACTGTTTGGGATAAAAACTTGACTGAAAATGGCGTTCTGCACTGCTACATCTTACAGGCTATCACTTTTATTTTAACATAGAACTTTTTATTTCAACTAAGCCTTCTCAGCAGTTGAAGGTAATCAGGTGTGGCTAGTCAATATTCTCAGGTGGTGGTTGTTGAATTAAATGCCTAAGAACAGCACTAGGTGGACAAAGTAGACCAGCAAAATGGAGAGGTCTTTGATGTGTTCGTAAGATGTTGATGTTCGAAGAATTTCTCGCAGAAAAGCATTCGAGTTCAGAATTAATATGGACATTCCACGAACCACGGCTAAGGTCGTCGAATAACGAATGAACTTCTTACGTGTCTGTGTAGCCGCGAGCTATGATCGTCTGCGTGGTGCGAAACTGAGCTGTACGCTCAAAAAAACAGGAGGCAAAAATTGGTGCGGTTTTTTTGAGTGACGCTTATTTTGTTGCCACTTGCTTTTCTTTTTTTTCGCTAGAAAAATTCAGACAGCGCTTTTGGTAGATGATTTTGGTGAGGAAGTGAACTTGAACTGGCTTTGATTTCAGCATCGTGAAGATGATGGAAAAGATCGTGAAGATGATGGCCGTCAAAATGCCATAAGCCATTAAATTAACACCTCCCCCCAAGTCCCTCGTGAGGCAGAAGAAAAGGGTTAAAGTACATCACCATCAAACTATCAGGTGTTAAGATGAGAGATCATGTCAATTCGCTCTAGTTCAACCATTTGACGAGGGAAGAACGACAATTTTTTGTGCTGATTCCATCCAACTGGTCCGCTGCTAATTATTAATGGACGCTCGGAAACACCAGTTGGTAGACACAGAGAACAACAACAACAACAAAGAAGGAGGATTGGACAGACTGCAAGAAGGTAGCAGCATATCATAAAGGCACTAATATCATGCAGAGAAGCACAAGAGACAATCAGAGTTAAAAGGTAAAGACATAGATGCCGGTGTTGATCTATCCCTGAGGACGCGCCGCAGCGTTCGTGTTCCATTCAGAATCGTTGAGGCATGCAGAATGCGTGTTTGGCCTACTGAATGACATGCGGAAGCCACGTTGAGCGGTATGGAAGGTCCGAGCCCAGAGGTATGGAAGACCTGATTAGCAGGGGCGCGGATCGATCACTGGACCAGTCGAGTGTCAGTAGTGCCTCCTACGACCGCACTTCGCCCCCATCGGCCGACCTGTCACTCGGGTGTGACGCCAGTACCGACACCTTTTTCAGTTATGACCAAGCTAGGCAAGGGTTTCTGCCTGGGACGGGATTAAAAACCGTGATCATCGTGATTACGAGCTTAAGCTCTTAACCTCTCGGCCACCCCGCCCCGCTCGCCCTCATTCTTGTCGTTAGTTATCAAACCTAATCTATATACAAATTCCAGTATCGAGACGTGACGTTTCGTTTCACTTTTGTGCTTAAAAACATAACTCGGTAGACGCTTGGTACGACAACAAAGAGAGAAGATGATTTTATTGTACTGATGAAAGACATTGGCGGAAATCAGTTGAAAAATCGCTGAACTTAGCACTGGAAATAGACAGTTCTCATCAATCGTGATTAAAGATGATAAGAAATCAATGTTTGAGCCTGCTTGACGTTGCTGAGCAGTGGTATTGCATCGTATTGGAACACAATGGAATTACTGTAGAACTATCATAACAAGTTCAACACTTACTATGACCGCTGAGAAAACAATTATAAATAAAAATATCAATATGGGTTTATTCTCAAGTGTTGAGGGTAACCAGTCTTAGTCTGAATAAACGCTCAACTATCTGCAAACTCATTGATTTGGTTTGTTAACGACAGACTGCCGGGATATATGTATGTAAATATTGATATACCTCGTCAATATATCCCGTCAGTCTCAAAGCATCTATCACACGAGAAAATGTATGCAAAAAAGTTTGGTGGCAACACTGGTTCTTTTTTTCTTCGACTGAGGAGATTGCACTTTTCTCAACTAACGCCCAATACCGAGAATGCGTCCGTGGTTTTGAGTCAATTCTTCGTTTTCTGAGCGCTTAAGCAACGTGAAAATGAGCTAAAGAAAACTTTGCTATATTGAAAGATTTCCTCCACTTGACAATTAGAATCGAAAGCACTAAAACTAAAAGTGGAAGGAAATACGTGGGCTGGGTTCTGTTAAACCGCAAAGAGCACGTTCTGCGAGTATTGGCAGAATCTTGCAAGCGTTTCGATATGCTCAGCTTTCGTTCTCGAAAATTCGCAAACGACGCTTCTACAAGTTTTCTCGCTTGAGCTAAAATTTAATTATTGAGCAAAGAACGTCAGTGGGGCGAATCGCGGAATAGATTTAGTGACTCGGAGAAAGAAATCTTTCCAGAACTCTTCTCCGAAGAGAAAGTCTTTTGAAATTATACATATGCTTCAGCGCAGAAAATACATCTTCAACGACAGAAATAATGTAATGAGAGTCAGAAAAGAATTCATTCAAAATGCACATAAATTGTACTCCTGCCAATATCATGCTTACGGTAGACGGCTACCAGATTACACCAGAATCGATCAGTAAGATGGAAGCGATTGATTTTTCAATATTTCGGATAACATTTACGTTAACTTACGAAGATAATCATGTTGCATCTAGAAAGAACGATATCTGCCGATGTAGTCGGAAGGAGGCATAGTTTTTATCCTTATCCTAGTTAGTTCAATACCCACCAGAATGGAGTTTTAGCCACGCCGTCGTCTCTGGAGACCTTCAAAGCCAACGATACACATCGGTCGCCTTTTCGAACATGCTTCATAAATCGTGAGAAGAGGTCAAGCGAACAAGGATAAAATTTATGCCTCCCCTCGACTACTGTGGCAAAACGGCTGACGACACTTCTGGAGCCCTCAAAGTTCTCGATTGGAGTCTTATAGAGTGATAGCAGTACCTTACTACTCCAATTAGTGTACGCAGCTTTGTAATTTCAAAGACATCGAGGGCTGGGGCTGAAACTACTCAACGAGGACCCAACCACGCCATGCTCTTAAATTCAGCTCCCCAGACATTGATCACTAGCACTTAGGGAAAGAAATATCGCGCCATGCGTGCTTTTAGGATTATTAACATTTTCTTGAAAAAGGATTAAAGATATCCATTTAAGTTGACATAAGGAAGTACCCTTCTATTATGTGGTTAATGTCCAATGACAATAGATAAGAAATGAAGTACTTTAACTAGAAAATAACCAAAGCTTTAGAAAATCAGACAAAAACTCACACTATCGTGTTTATATTAGGTCGTTAGCTAATTATTTGCCGTTTTTTTCCAGCTTCTGTTGTGCGCCTGGTAGAGAAGCTTCCAGAAACATTCAGACAGCGTTCGATAGAGAATTATTTGCTCTTTCATGACGTGTATTTGATATTTACGAAACATCAAAATTTTGATAACTTTTTGACTATTGAATTTGAAATCAGAAGTGAGAAAAATTGACCCCACCGACAGTGAATTTTTTCTGCTTCGTTTCGAGACTTCCTGCAAAACTGTATATACCATCTGAAAGTAGACAAGTTTTTCTATAAAATGATACACAGCTTGTTTTGGTTTTCTTTGGTTTTTGTTTACTTACGGGGCGTCAAAATGGGGTATCTCAAAGGGAACAATAATTTTTGGATGCTTGTGCTGTCTTTCTGCCGAATGTTTTCAATCAGCTCCAAACACGTCACGAGAGAGCATTTATTGCTCTATCAGATAGTATGTTTATTTTTTCATGTTAGCCGTTTTTTAAAATTTTTTTCATGAAAATGTTTTTAAAATTCCTCGACGTGTAAAACTTTTCGTTGGAAACCTTTTGCAGAATTTCAAGTATTGTTCGAAAGAAGAGGATTTGGGCTATAAGGAGATGCATCACACTTTTTCAATCGCATTAGGTTTTGTTAACTTTTGGGTCGTCAAAGTGGAGAGTTCGACGGCTCGCGTAGCCGCGCGCGCGGCCAACGCGACGGCCGCGCCGCCACGCAATTACTGAGGCGCTGCCGCGTTGGCCGCTCGCGCGGCCACGCGAGCCGTCGAAGTCTCCAATTTGTCGACCCAAAAGTTAACAAAACCTAGTGCGATTGCAAAAGTGTAATATATCTCCTTATAGCCCAAATCCTCTTCTTTCGAACAATGCTTGAAATTCTGCAAAAGGTTTCCAACGAAAAGTTTTACACGTCGAGGAATTTTAAAAACATTTTCATGAAAAAAATTTTAAAAGACGGCTAGCATGAAAAAATAAACATACTATCTGATAGAGCAATAAATGCTCTCTCGTGACGTGTTTGGAGCTGATTGAAAACATTCGGCAGAAAGACAGCACAAGCATCCAAAAATTATTGTTCCCTTCGAGATACCCCATTTTGACGCTCTGTAAGTAAACAAAAACCAAACAAAACCAAAACAAGCTGTGTATCATTTTATAGAAAAACTTGTCTACTTTCAGATGGTATATACAGTTTTGCAGGAAGTCTCGAAACGATGCAGAAAAAATTCGCTGTCGGTGGGGTCAATTTTTCTCACTTTTGATTTCAACTTCAGTGGTCAAAAAGTTATCAAAATTTCAATGTTTCGTAAATAGCAAATACATGACGTGAAAAAGCAAATAATTCTCTATCATGTGCTATCTGGACGTTTCCGAAAGCTTCTCTACCAGGCGCACAACAGAAGCTTGAAAAAAACGGCAAATAATTAGTTAACGACCTAATAAATCGCAAAAGGTTATATCGAGATTCACCGACGGATTACTTCTAGAGCTACATGTCCTGGGGCTCACAAATAGGATTTCCGGCTTGTCGTTGTGGACAAGAGAATCCTAATAGTCCAGATTTCAACGTACATTTAACAGACCGTGGATGCACACAGATCAGCAATCATGGTATAGGTGATGAACTGAAACATGTACCCTATCATTGTGGAAGGGGGGTTGCAACACTACGTACCGTATTGTACCTAATTCAATCTCATTGATTTATTCATCAACATATCGTCCGCGAAGAAGTTTCATTTCATCATTGAGCTCAGTCGGTGGTGAGTCACCAAGCGAGGGACCGAAGCGGCAACGTAAGCCTAATTTCTCAAATAGTTGAATTATAAGAAAGTTATTCAAAAAAGCCGCTTTGGAGCGGTTTTTGCCGGCTTTTTCGGCTTTTGATCAGAAGACACGTCCGGTACTGTAATCCTTCGTGGCTCTTTTAGTACATTTCACTCGGTACATGGACCGAAGGAAGAAATTGCAGGTTGCTTTTGTGTAGTAGAGGGCCCTTCAAAAGAAACTTCTCTTCAGGCAACCAGCCCCCTCGGTAAGATCAATACCAAATGGCAAACGTTGAATATACCCTCCACGAAGATCTCAAAAGTTCTTGCAAACGTGAATAAGGAGCTTAAAAATGACGAAAATAAATTGAGTTGAGTTTGAATTCAAGTAAAACCAACATAAGCTATGAGATAACTAGTGTAAAAGAAAAATGGCAGGCAAAGAACGAAAGGAGAGTTCAATTGTGGTAAGAGAGTCGGAGATTCTGCTTTGATAATTAGAGGAATACGAAGCGAACCAACTGGACACCAAAGAGTCGCTTTTACCGAGGTGGCGCTGTCGACAGGGGTATTTGGCAGCGAAAAAGAAGACAAGCTAGGCAAGGCACGCTTGAAAGATATGTTTTACCGCACCGTACGCAAGAATACTTGATCCGCAATAAAGTAGGTTCTCAAATAGTTAAAAAGGGCCAGGATGACGCTCGAAATAAATGTGCGCCAACAGCTTGGTTGTAGACTGAAAAGGAGCTTCCCGAGTGGGAGTGTCAGCATGTTTTTCAGTGCCTTCGTGTGGGTCAAGCGCAGCGAAATGTGCAGAAAATACTGAAAATTGAAGCTCAGTGTGCTGAAAACTAAATCTGGTGAGAACATTACCAAAACATTATTCCGAAGCCTTACCAACTCACGACTCTCTTCAGTTAAGAGCTACAAACAGAACAGTGATGATTCAGTATATAATAATTTATTTATTTATTTATTTATTTATTATATGCGTACAGGGACGCGCCATAAGCATTAAACAAACAAAACAGTAACATGAGTGAGCGTCGTATAATAAATGTGACCAGTCAGAGAAGTTGTGAGTTAACGAAAGAGTTGTGAGTTAACGAGAAAGAAGAAAAAAAAGGCGAGGTGGGCCATTATGAGAAACTAAGCAGACATACCTCGGAATAAGCTCTGGCAACCAAATTAGAAAAGAAAAAACGAAACTTGAAAGCGCGTAATAATAGACAAAGATTGAAGTTTTCTTTAGTAAACTGAAATTTTAAGGCAGGCATTAAACTTAGGTAAGCAGAACATCTCCAGACAGCCATAGACCAGGGCCTACGAAGAGTCATGTCCCAATGCAGTCCTAAGGATAAGGCTATGTCAATTAAGAGGAAAACAACTCGAACCGCGGACTAAGTAGTAGTGTAGTACTAGGTTTAGACATGAAACCTGAGGAAACCTGAATAATTCCCATTACGATAGCTCCGCGTGTCACCACTTAATGTTGCACTCCTGAGCGCTTTCATTAATTCTAGCATCCAGAAGCAGACGGAGGATTCATTCTGCCATGGCAGTCGAAGTGATATGCTAATTCCTTCACCGCTCACTTTCAGTGCTATTATTCATTCCAATCGCACAAAATTCAGAATACGCAAGTTATCAGATGAAAGCGTGTGTGGGGACAAACAGAAGAAGTGATTCAGCAGAAATGCAATGTGTCACGTATGTGAATGAATCTGAATAACGAAACTTCTCAGGTGACTTTTCAGGAAAATGCCAAGAATTTCAAGAAGAGAGGTCCTCGTGAAGTACGCTCGCGAAGTAGGAGTGCTCTCCCCCCGATACCCTCTAGCTGACACACCAGCGTGGTGTAGCAAGAACTGGAGGCGACTAATTGTACACTTCTGAGCACGTAAAGTTGTGCAGAAAACGTTCAAAGGAAAAAGGAGGATGTCAGACGCGTTATTTGTAGCGGGTGATGCGGGCATGAGTACACGCCCACTCGTCGATGTTTAATCAACTAGAAAACCATGTCCACCAATGACCCGGTCGACCCTTCCAACTTTTCAGGAGGACAATGAAGAAAGTCATTCACATCTTCTACTCTGATCGCTCCCTTTCTTTCTAACAATTTCTTCTCAATATCGTCGCGAATAACCTTATAGCGTTAGGTGGCGATCGGCAAGACCGAAACGGACTTACCGTAAAGGTAAAATGATGATAAAGGTGTCGGCGTAGATCAGCCCCAAAGTATGCGCCGCCGCATTCATATTCAATTCAGAATCGTACGGCACGGTGAATGCATGTTTGGCCTAAACAATGACTTGCGGAGACCAGCCGCTATACCAAGTCAGTGTTTATACCTTCCCAGACAAGTCTGGCACCAACTTACCCGGCCGCGGAGGGATGGGAGGGCTTGCTCATCCCGGACCGGGTTCAATCGCTCGAATGTGCTGTTGTCAGCAGCGCCTCTTAGCACTGCACCACTAGGACCCTAACGTATTCTTCGCAATATCCTTAGGCAACATTGGGCCTGGTAAGTATAAAACATGGATCGGACTTACTATAAGCCATCTTGAATACGTGGGCCGAATTGTGCGCACGATACCTTGCAGACTACTGCGGAAAAAACCAGCAATTTGAAAAACCATCCGAACTGCACTGTATAAGCAGGGGACCTGCACGACAATCGCCCTATCTGCATGATGTCTGTGGTCTATAAGTTACCCACGCGTATCATTCTGAATTGGATCGGCCGAATGATAGACGAAAGATGGCACTTCGAGCAATTTATCGTTCTGCTTTCACGTATGCAGAACGGATGCTAGCCAAATTGCCGCACAAATGGAAAGATCGAATAGCGGCTGCACCTAATGGAGACGATGCTATGAGAACTAGATTGATGTATGATGTTCTATTGATGCTCAACGGAACGAAAATCTCTGATTATCCAGGTCTTGAAGTCAACATGGTCAACGACTTGAGTCCTGAACTGGGAAGAAGTGAACGACCGGCGTGAGGCGCTTTCATGAGCGATGAGGAAGTAATAAATTGGATGAAAAACATCCGAATACATACCCGTCTTTTGGAACCCACGGTTTCACTTATTGTTAGAGGCGCAGTCGCATAGCTAGGTTGTAGAAGATCAGGTGGGGCGTACATTCAATGAAATTCCATGACGACCGTTGGATAGGAACCGTTACTGACTGGATTCCAACGGATGTCAGAAGAACACCAGTCGCAACAGTTTTGCGATGGTCGGGCTTCTTCGTTATATCCCTGAACGACTGATTCGACATGCTTCGTGTTCTTCGAACGAGCAGGACGCATTGGTCTGCCTTGGCACACGATAGGAATTAATCGCGACGTTCGCTCGGACAAATCGACAATCAGTAAAAGGTAAAGGTAAAGGTAAAGGTGAAGGAGTTGATCAGTCCCCTGAGGACGCCCCGCCGCATTCGTGTTCCATTCAAGTCGTAGAGGCATAGTGAATGCGTATTTGGCCTATACAATGACCTGCGGGGCCAGCCGCTATACCAGGTAAGTGTCTTCACCTTCCCTGACAAGTCTGGCACCAATTAACCCGACCCCGGAGGGATGGAAGGCTTGGCTAGCCCGGGTCGGGATCGATCGCTCGACCATGCGGCTGACAGCAGGGCCTCTTACCACCGTACCACGCGCGCTCTATCCATAATCAGTAGATGATACAATTGATGGGTGAATTCCAAACAATTTCAGGAGGCTCAAAGAGAAACTTGGGCAGACGAAAGTGCTCCATGTTGGAGCCGAAAAAGAAAACAGCAAGCATTTCAGATGCATCAGGGAGATTGACAACGGATTCTCTCCACTCAGGACGACTCCCATGAAGGAGACGTTGTTCTCTGCTCATGCCAAACTGACCCAGTGAGCGCTTATCGACTGGAAGTATTAGGTTGTTAACTAATTATTTGCCGTTTTTTTCAAGCCTTTGTTGTGCGCCTAGTAGAGAAGCTTCCAGAAACATCCAGATAGCATTCGATAGAGGATAATTTGCTCTTTCATGACATGTATCTCATATTTACAAAACCTTGGAATATTGATAACTATTTGACCATTGAAGTTGAAATCAAAAATGAGAAAAATTGACCCCACCGACAGTGGATTTTCCCTGCTTCGTTTCGCGACCTCCTGCGAAATCGTATACAATTTCTGAAAGCACACGAATTTCTCTATAAAATGGTATACAGTTTGTTTCGGTTTTCCTTGGTTTTTATTTACTTACAGAGCGTCGAAGTGAGGTATCTCAGAGAAGACAATAATTTTTGGATGCTTGTGCTGCCTTTCTGCCAAACCTTTTTCATCAGCTCTGAACACTTCACGAGAGAGCATTTGTTGCTCTATCAGGTAGTACGTTTATTTTATCATGCTAGCCGTTTTTTAAAACTTTTATCGTGAAAGCGTTTTTAAAGTTCCTCGACGTGTAAAACTTTTCCTTGGAAACCTTTCGCAGGATTTCAGGTACCATTCGAAAGAGGAGCATGTGCTCTATGAGGAGATGCATCACAGTTTTTCAATCGCACCAGGTGGCTGCGCTGCGCGGCCAACGCGACGGCCGCACGCACACCCCATCACTAATTGCGCTGCGGTGCGGCAGTCCCGTTGGCCGCACAGCGCGGACACGCGAGCCGTCGAACCTCCACTTTGTCGACCTAAAAGTTAACAAAACCTGATCCGATTGAAAACGTGTGATGCATCTCCTTATAGCCCACGTCCTCCTCTTTCGAATGGTACCTGAAATTCTGCGGAAGGTTTCCAACGAAAAGTTTTACACGTCGAGGAATTTTAAAAACGCTTTCACGATAAAAGTTTTAAAAAACGGCTAGCATGAAAAAATAAACATACTACCTGATAGGGCAACAAGTGCTCTATCGTGACATGTTTAGAGCTCAAGAAAAACCTTTGGCAGAAAGGCAGCACAAGCATCCGAAAATTATTGTCTTTTTTGAGATACCCCACTTTGACGCTCTGTAAGTAAACAAAAACCAAGGAAAACCAAAACAAACTCTATACCAATTTATAGACAAATTCGTCTACTTTCAGGTGGTATATACGATTTTGCAAAAAAGTCGTTTAACGAAGCAGGGAAAATTCACTGTCGGTGGGGTCAATTTTTCTCATTTTTGATTTCAACTTCAATGGTCAAATAGTTATCAATATTCTAAGGTTTTGTAAATATGAGATACATTTCATGAAAGAGCAAATTATTCTCTATCGAATGCTATCTGGATTTTTTCGGAAGGTTCTCTACTAGGCGCACTTGAAAAAAACGGCAAATAATTAGTTAACAACCTAATAGTTCCTTTCCTGGTCTTTCTAAAAAAACTTTTTCCGCTTGTTCGTATAGACGGCTGAAGTGACGTGGTGCTAGTATCCGCTCTTTGAACTGCCAATAATCGCTGGTGCGCCAAACAGAAATCCCGCTGAGGGTTGAAAAAGAGGGTAGAAAAGATTGTATTCTCGCCTCCGTGCATCATCAGGCTGTCCATTTTCACTTTGCTGATTTACTTTAGGGGATAGGATCAGAGATTTCGTGATGTTGATGTTGCAGGTTGACGTCAACGGCTAGAACTTTCTTCTGATTACTGTCCTCTTGAAACAGGAGTAAAGATCGATAGAGGACTGCCCTTGGTGGGATGTAAACTTCCTTATCAGTGTGACGCTACAAAGGTCGCTGAGATGTAGAGATATTGAGGTTTTTTGTGGTAGCGAGTGCGAAATGTGAAGAGAAAACGAAAAATGTGTTGATATAAAATTCCAAAATGTTTATAAACGAAACATAATCTGTAG
This sequence comes from Nippostrongylus brasiliensis, assembly GCA_030553155.1. Lineage (NCBI taxonomy): Eukaryota > Metazoa > Nematoda > Chromadorea > Rhabditida > Heligmosomidae > Nippostrongylus > Nippostrongylus brasiliensis. Next base: position 15,741,675 of record CP130736.1, read on the forward strand.
TGTAATTTAGTATTTAGCAGACGACCGAGATTGATATAATGCTTTATTCGGCTAACGTTTCGGCGATGTCGCCTTCGTCGGAGCCTGGAAGGCCGAATATATATTTGAGAAGCTACTCGCCCAAACACCATTTCTCACTACAAAAGGCTATTCTAAAGTACAGAAGAACGAGAAATAAAAGTTCCAAAAAAGCAATCAGAAGCGTACCTTGATGGTGGTTGCCGAGACAGACCACCAGTCACCCTACCAAAGGGTGACTGGTGGTCTGTCTCGGCAACCACCATCAAGGTACGCTTCTGATTGCTTTTTTGGAACTTTTATTTCTCGTTCTTCTGTACTTTAGAATAGCCTTTTGTAGTGAGAAATGGTGTTTGGGCGAGTAGCTTCTCAAATATATATTCGGCCTTCCAGGCTCCGACGAAGGCGACATCGCCGAAACGTTAGCCGAATAAAGCATTATATCAATCTCGGTCGTCTGCTAAATACTAAATTACACTACGGATTCACAATGCCGAGATTTATCGAAAGTCGTACATGGAATATTATGAAGCATAATCTTTTAAGTGACAATCGGCGAAAATCACTTACGGCTATAAAAACTCATGTAAACAGCAGGTCGAGCCGTATTATGCCTCTAACACCATCATTTTATTGAAGGTCTTAGAGGGCGTTTTTCTCGGAGAACGGAAAGTAATCCTTAGGAGAAAAACCCTTACAATCTTGACTGCGAGAGATATCAAGCCTTCTTGTCTGCGACTTTCTAATCCATGTCACGGAGAGCCCGTCCGAAGATCACTAGGCTTCAAAATGTCTAAGGAGTCGCACTCAAATATGACAGAATAGTCCGAGTTCGAGCAAGGATCAAGTCGCTGTTTGAAATGCAGGAAAAAAGCTCTGGGATGAAGAACCAGGATGCAATTCATCTTGAGGAGCTTACCAGTAATGCTAGAAGCCAAATTCTCGGTGGAAGAGCAAACTGCCCTTGTTCAACTAAAGAACTTGCAAGGAAAGGTGTGGTAATGCTGTCAAAACCTCGTTGAATTCCACTGAACTTCCATGTTACCACAGGTATTCTCACCTGTGGGAGTTGACGCTGGAAGTGACACCACCTTAAATTGAAACATCTGGCAAAAAACGAGAAAAACTAAACTAAACTGGAATAGTTCAAACAATGTTACGTTATGTTTATTACGACACTCAAGGTGACCGTAAGATAATGAACAGAGAATAACAATGGAACAGAGCATACAACATTCATGAGGAAATCCGGTCAAACGACCTGGCTAAAAACGCATGCGATTCACTGCGGCCTCAGGAGTCTAGCGGCTATTCTACGTTTGAAATCATTTAGCTACATCTTGGAAGGGCAAGTTTTGGTCGCTTTCAAATATAGTGAGCCTGCTCGATTTGTGAAGAAATTTCTGCGCAATGAAGTTCTAGATCGACGAAAAGTTATTTTTTGCTACTGCCGTGCGTAACAGAGGAAGTAAAAGTAATAAATTGGCCTGCTCTCAACCTCATCAGTTCATGAATGATTTTATACGCCATGCATACATCTAACATGTCTCTTCTGGAGGTTAGCGAGTGCATCCCAAGATCTAAATTCCTTTTCTTCGCATTGGGAATGCTGGAGTACTACTAACTACCAGTTCTGAGCAAAGTTTTCCTTGTAGAGTTGTTTTGAAGTTTTTCTAGTACATCTATGTTTCGCTTTTCAACTGGATTGTAAACTATAGTCCCGGAATTGTATACTGTAGTTCCCAATGAGTAAAGTCCAAGAGGTCAGGTGTGTAGGTGTCGTTGTATGCGAAAAATGGCCCCGTAACGGAGGCGAAGGTGGCTCAGCTGCGAAGAGTTCAAGGGGTACTGGCGAGGAAAATGGTTGGCATTTCTTCACATTACAGCAGACATCTGCATTGTGCGACGACTAAACAAGCGCAATTCGGAGACTGCATTCTCCAAGCAAGTGAAGCGAAGCACCATTTCGCAGAACACTTGTTGAGACCACCGATGGACACGGGAGTACCCTACAATACGGGAACGGCTTTTGCAAGAAACGACCGGTTGGCCGACCTCTTCGATGGCAAGAGCCACTCGCGCACCGCAACAGCGTCGGAGCTCCGAATCCCCGACCGATTGAAGTACTCGTCCACAGGACAACGTTGGCTCAGAACCGAACGAAATGGAAGGAAGAAGTTAGGAGGCGTACGAGAATAATCGTTGCTGAGGAACGGGTCGCAAGTTTCACAAATAAATAAATAAGGTGTGGTTGATACAAAAGCCTATGTTTCAGAGATGAAGCCTGTTAAGCTTTGATACAGAAAATCCCGTATGTCACTGCCCTTATTTGGTCGTTATGTAATCATCCGCTGTTGATGTAAAGAAACAATTTTACTCTCTAGTGCTTCAACTCTTTACAGATGATCGTCGGTCGCCTTCGTTAGATCCACGTTTCGCAAGCAAACTCATTTACACACCTGTAAATTCTTGATTGTTTTCGTTTCTCCGGTTCTAAATACTAACTGGAAAACATGACTCAGTTAAATTTAGCATCAAAAATGTCAGATGAAAGAAAACGTATCCGTTTCCTCGAAAAATTGTACTCTTGGGCAGTCACTTTTTGTTAAGAGCGCGTTGTGCGCATTCTTTCAGCTGAGATGAATGTCACGCAAGGGACAGTGATGTTGTTTGCAATACATATTTCTTGTGGTTTTGCATTTAGTGCTGCACGTTCTGTGTTTATTTATTTTTCTGTTTATTCGTGACGTGAGACGGAGCTACATGCAAATGTACGAAAGTACGAAAGCACTTTACATTGACAACAACCTCAAAAACAATGATTGACGGTTAGAATGTATTGTCAGTTATTCAGTTTCTGAAACTATTATACAAATGGAAAGATCGGGGACATTTTGCTTTGTACTCAAAATCCCAAGGCTGAACTCCTCTAAGCCTCTACTGGTGGAGAACTTTGCCTAATTCTGAGAATGTTGTCGATGGAGATGACCATTTTAGGTGATGTGGTTACCCAGACGATTTCTGTTTTCGTTCTTATCTGCGAAAGTAATGCACCCTCCTGCCGACAGAACCAAACCACACTATTTGCTAGTACATTCTGGGACAAAATTTGCAGAAGCAGGATTTCTGCAACTTTCTGCAGAACAGAGGGAAAGAAGAAAAGTTGAAGAAACATCACAAATTGGCTCAACATCATCTGCTGTGGAAGAACGGCTTGCGTATTTGTTTACCTACCAAAACTTCCTTCGCTTCAGTGAATGCGCGTCACCCAACAGGAGTCTCCTAGGCATAGCCATCTCTCTCACCAACATCCAGCTTATTTTAGAACCAAGTAAAACACGATGGCCGTTTTACTACGCATCAATCATTCTACAAAAAGTGCGAAAGAAAGTTCGACAATAGAAGACAAAGGAAGAAATTTATTTTGGCGCGGAGTGTTCTTTAGCGGCCGATTTTCCGAAGATTCTTCAAAAGCAGAACGTGAGATTACAAACGTATCCGATGAAATGAAAAGAGCATGGGATTGCTTCAGTAACAGATGTGTCTAGCCCAGCAGAAAACTCATTTATTTCCTGAGAGTTTCCCACTTTTTTCTGAGGTCCTCTCACATTCTCACTCGTCTGCGGCACGCTCACAACATCAGGCATTAAGGTAGTATATGGCTCCCGAAAAATTAAGTAATACATAGATTCGTTGCAATTACGCTATCAGCTCCAGAAGCTTCTGATACTGAGCTTCTTTCTTGCCCTAGGGAAAATCGGCGCTGCTACATCTATGGCTTATTCCGCCTAGTTTCATACTTCGACATCTCTACAGGCAATTTTTCATAACATGTACGCTTTGAACTTATTGTTTGGACAGTGAACGCTCGATGCCAACGCCGCTCGATGATGAATGGGAGCGAAATAAAGTTGAAAAGAGAAAAAAACTACTTTTTCTCGCTATAAAACTATAAAAGGAAATAGTTGAAGTGGTTAGAAACCGCACTACTCGTAACCGTGCCTGTCCTTTCCTGTAGAACACAAGTGACCACATAGAGGTTCCAGAGGATGGAATCATAATTTATACCATCGTATACGAGCTTCTGAGTATCGACCGAGAAAGACATTTGGCTGAGGTACAATTACCGCGCAGCAGACGTGATCATACATGGCTTCATAGTCTGTAATTTTTAATTTTCTAAAAGGGAAATTTGGTCCCTTTTGAATACCTAAATTGCCCCAAGTGCAGCGAGAACATTTGCGCGATGAAGAATTCCCGGAGAGTACCTTATCTACGAGTAAATAATTAGTGAACTAAGAAGGAAGACCACTTATAAGCTATAATAAGGTAATTGAACCCATATTTGTTCCATTTTAATGCCTCACCCGCTCGCCGTCTGCAACTCGTGCGCTTTTCTCACGCTCCCTTAATCTATTCAGTACTACTTGGAGGTCGCCACATGGTCGATAATAAGCCTATCTGAACGCAGAGAATGTATACGGAACAAACAAAATTATTCTGGAGACCGGTATTCAAAAGTCACCCGCAATCGCGGGGGATTCCATCCGTTTGTAACGCCGTGATCTTTACCTCATACAAGCATTTTTTGCGCATTTCGGAACACCTTAGTACGCTGGTCTAAGTAAAACACTTTATACATGCTAATACTAAGAAGGTGTATATAAAGGTAACGGCATTGATCAGTCCTCTAAGGACGCGCCACGCATTCGTGTTCAATCCAGAATCGAAGAGGCATGGCGAATGCGTATCTGGTCTATACAGCGACATGCGGGGGCCAGCAGCTAAGTCAGTGTTTTTACCTTGCCGGACAAGTCCGACATTAATCGACTCGATCCTGGAGGGGTAGAGGGCCTCGTTGGCCCGGTCCGGGATCGATCGCTCGACCGAGCGGGTGTCAGCGGCGCCTCTTAGTACTGCACCACAATCGCCTTTGACAAATGAAAATTGCCACTAATTGAAATCTTGCGCCTAATCAAAGAACCTCCGGTATTACACATAGAAACCGAAAGAAACTATGACGTCATTTGCATGAAGAGGAAAAGTTCTGCTTAGGGAGCTTTAACGCATAAATTGAATATGATAAAATAAAATAAACCCAGCAAACATCTTTATTACTACTTTTTGTGGGTGACTATTATGTACACTAGAATATGATGTTGTAATGCTGGTGCTAAGTTCATCACAAAACTCGCATCTTAAGCGTGATTCGAACTCGCGTCTGATGAAAACCGTAGCTCGTGCGCTAACCGTCAACCACTACGCCACTGACAATGAGGGTAATGCGAGTTTGCGATAAGCTCATCACCTTCACTAACATCATAGAATCATATTTCGGTCCTCGTATATGTTCGTAATGTGTACGTATCCTGAAAAATTCTCATCTTGTGCTCTTTAATCACGGTGTTCCCTCATTTGTGGGTCTCAGATTAAAAAACCGACTAATCGCTGCTTTTTCATCTCCGAACAGCTACGTGACGCAAAGCCGCATCTTGTAGGGCATCGTAATACTTGTCCAAGTTAGATGACAGCCGTACAAACCAGTTTCGTGTACACACTTGCAAGACGCGAAAGATCACTATACAAACACCTCAACATCTGGAACTCGAATTTAAATGTACGAAGTAGAGTAAAAATTTTGCCCTACATTATCGTAAGACTAACGCCGAGATAAGGCAAAGCTTTGGGGTGGCTCCAATACCCGACAAACTTCCGAGCAAGTGACGATACGGTATGCAAGATTGGACTCTGTCTCGACATAGAAGGTACAAGACCGATGGACGCCCGAAGCTGGCCAGATGCGATACACGTAGACCTGAAGGCAGGTGGAATTCATTCAGATCACACAAGGGATAGAGCAATATGGCTCCAAAGAATCAGCAAAGCGGACACTGCTTCGAAGCGGGACAAACGCTGAAGAAGAAGATAGCAGAATCTAGATTTTGCGAAGAAAATTCAGAAAAGATATGGTAAGTGAAAAATTATTAATAGGTAATAGGTGCTTGAGTTATAAAGCTATCGGAGCAGCTCAGTGGTCTGTCATTATGACCAATCTAACGAACATCCGCATGTAATTGATTGTTAACTAATTATTTGCCGTTTTTTTTCAAGCTTCTGTTGTGCACCTAGTAGAGAAGCTTTTGAAAACATCCATATACCATTCGATGGAGAATTATTTGCTCTTTCACGACATCTATCTGTTTTCATGATAAAAGCTTTAAAAAACGGCTAGCATGGAAAAATAAATATAGAGCAACAAATGCTCTCTCGTGAAGTGTTTAGAGCTGATGGAAAACGTTCGGAAGAAAGGCAGCACAAGCATCCAAGAATTGTTGCTTCCTCTGAGATACCCCACTTTGACGTACTGTTTTATAGAGAAATTCGTCTACTTTCAGATGGTATATACAGTTCTGCAGGAGGTCTCAAAACGAAGCACGGAAAATTCACTGTCGGTGGGGTCAAGGTTTCTCATTTTTGAATTCAACTTCAATGGTTAAAAAGTAATCAAATATCCAACGTTTTATAAGTATCAGGTAGAAGTCGTAAAAGAGCAAATAATTCTCTATCGAATGCTGTCTGGATGTTTTCGAAAGCTTTTCTACTAGGCGCACAACAGAAGCTTGAAAAAAAAACGGCAAATAATTAGTTAACAACCTATTAATAAGGTTTTATGAAGACAATAAGAATGTTGCGCTCAAAACTGTAACTACATATTGCCTCATTCCGTTCTCTGAAGCGGCCCTCATTTCCCTGTACTTTGAAAAGCTGAACCAATTGGACCAATAAACTTCACAGCCAAGATTAGGAAAATTAGGTGAATCCAGAGTCCTTCAGGTTTTTTGAAAACATACCTTCTGTATTAAGCCTTGAAAGGGCTTCAAAAGTATGCTGTGAGCAATACGATTGTTGACAGATACCTCTCATGAGATAATTGGGCAGTTCGACATTCACTGCAACCGCTTTTGTTGTAGAAAGAAACTCTCAAAAAGCGAAAATACGGTGGCAGTAGTGCTTCTGGAAGGGAAGGGCTTCTACAAACCCTTCAATCGAGGACGAACTGCAAGATTAAATCACCTACTACATCTCAAGGATCATCAACCGTCCGCGATAACGAACCGAACCAATTAAACATTCTTTTCATCAACAACCGATTATTTCGCTTAGTCGAACCCCCCATAACTCCTGGGCTTCGGCGATTTAGTACACCCTGAAAATAACTTTTCAAAGTCGAGGGGATTAGTAGCTAAACACAAATCTCGTACACTGTGGTCTTGTGTCTTCGGAAGGACGCGAAAAAATATCGAATCGTATTCCTACAAGCCTCATCAAAATTTCCCTTTTCTAGGAGACCCACGGGGAAAGGCAATAGGCAAGTGCCAAATTGATACTGTGTTCTACAAACGAAAGAAGCTGTTTTTTCTTGAAAAAATAGGTTCGGCCACTCCCTTGCAAAATAGATGGCTGGCGAGATGAGAAAGCATATTGGAGGAGAGTGATTCTCAGACAAGATATATTTGGACTGCAGTGAAATTGAGATTAATCCTTGAGGCTCAATGAGGTCCACGCCAACCGGACCACTAATACGTGCAGTCGCTGAGCAGCAGTTTTTAATTAAAACAAGGCCAAACATTCCGCTCGTTTTGTTTTCGAAAGACTGCTCATGCCAAGTACGGTAAACAATGTGATTCTTCTCTTTACCTGAACTTTATGATCAGCCATTTAGAAAAGACAAAAGGGAAAAGTAATGTGGAAACGCCCTCCTCAGGAGGTTTCATCTTTCTAAGTAAAGTAAGGTAAAAAAGGTTTTAAAAAAGTTGAAGGAATCGGTGTTGATCAGCCCCCTAAGGACTCGTCACGCAACTGCTTCTCATTGAAAATCGCAGAGGCATAGTGTAATCGTACTTTACCTATATGATGACTTGCTAGGGCCCGAAGCTATTTCCCGTCAGAGTCTTCACCCGACATTGGAGGGTTGGAAAGGGAAAAGGTTTTTATGGTACTCTGAAATTTACAGTCATACTCTGCTCAGAAAGCGCAGTGCAGGAATGGTAAACTGTGAGTATGAGACCTGGAGACATAGTGGGTGGATTCTGCTGGAAATTGTAAAAATTTCGTACAAAGGACAATATTCCAGACATCAAGGGAGCTCCACCAAGATAGTGGACTATACCGTATTCCTGATTCATGAAGATGAGGATCAGCGGAACTGCGGCATAAGTTTGTTTAAGCTAAAACATATTGGAACACTTCGTGAAAGTCATGATAATCGTATATTATAAAGTACAATATTGGATTATCGCAACGGTTCAGAACTGTTGCAATATTTCAGTTCTAGTTTTATTACCGCTATTATACAGGGTGCGCCAGCTAAATCCGGACAAAATTCAATTCAAATCTCCCGCCATACCGTAACTTCGTCAGAGGTCCCGATTGGTATAGTGTAAGTAAAAATCCTCTAGTTTGTAGTGATATCCTCATGGGGCATAAATGTTTCCAACTAGTGCGGAGTACAACAGAAGAGCCGCAGTCATCGAAAGCGTTCGCGCTCGACGCACAACGGCGGAAATCATTTGATTCTTCGGATACTCGAGATCGACGGTTTACGATCTTGTGGCGAGATACAATGCTTCCAAAGAGGGTTCTTCAACTACGGCGAGGAGAACCTACTCGAGAGAGCGTGTTTCAAGAACGGCAGAAGTCAACAAGCTCAGGAGCTGATCTTGGAGGACACGAGACAACCGCTGAGTAGGTTGGCAACAGTGTTTGGGTTAGCCAAAGTTGACGTTAGTGGACCCCTGAATAGCGGCTATATCTTCAGGAAGGCCATATATCTTCCAACAAGGCGGCACACGAGCCATTCGGTTCAAAACTGGCTGACCGATAAGTTGGACACGCTTTGGTCCAAGGTGTTCTGGTCCCAGAAAACCCCAGATTTGAACCCCATGAACTACTACGTTGGGAGCGTTGTTAAGAGGACTGCTAACGAGACGAGGCACCCTAACGTCTCATTTTTGCGAACCGCCAGTAATGCAGTATTCGCAACTTTGGACCGAGCTTTTTTGAAGAGGGTTCGCGAGCGTTTCAGAGGATGGAAGCATTTACTGCTGCTGACAGAGACTAAATTGAGCCATTGTAATATTAATACACCCTCTAATAATGTGCAAGAGGATTCCGGATTTGAATTGCATTTTGCGTTCGTAAGGTTGTTTGAAAAATAGAGTTGCGGTTGTCCGGATTAAGCTGGCGCACCCTGTATATGTACACTAACCTGAGAAGCGGTTTTGCGATGAACCTAGCACCACCGTCACAACATTATATTCCAATATCCTCCAGCTTTCCTTCTTTCCAGTGGCCAGGCACGAGCAAAAGCAATAAAAAGGAAGGTAATAGAATCATAGGCGTCAGGCGACCGAGCGGCAGCTTTTCGAGAGACGGAGCATTTGCCGTTTTCATATTCGATCCTGCCTCGTCAAAACAATTGAAAAGGACCCAGGAATTCCCCGTGGATTGGAGGGTATCCATAGACGGAACACGCAAAAAGTGCCGTCATTCGTTACGCGTTTATGGTGCTATTGACTTCCTTTTCCCTTTTTATTTATGACGAAACAATCCTGACAAAAAAAACAAGAACAAGATAAAAGCATGAAAGAGGCATTTAAAACTTTCGAACATAGAAAGTTGATGTTGAAAGTGGGAACGACAAGGAGAAGCGAACGGGAAGTGATGAGCGATAAGTTGTGAATGTCGGAAAGATGCCTGGAAAAACACTAGGTTCCAATGGTCTCTTTAAATTGAGCGTACCCATGTTCTCTCAGGCGAGCTTATAATTGTGAATTCATTTGATATGCTACATAAGACATGGACAAAATTTCTCGTAACTCGGACTAGCGATTTTCTCTTGATAAACACCCCACTCTCGTGATATGCAAACGGAAGTCCAAACGAATGACCATTTTTGTCCGATAGCTATTACATAGTAGAGGTTCGATAGAACAGCATTTCTTGAGAAGCCTAACCTAGCGATTGAAGCGGATTCAATTGCAGCTGAATGAGGTAAGTGGTGTAGAGACCCTTCTAGAGAAAAGATGTTTTCGCTGTGGCGACGACCGTCTGGCAACTTCGTTACCCTATCGAGGAGCTTTCCTGCTTGCTTTGCCAAATCCTTCTTCATTCTTGTGACGATGCAGGAAGCGCTTGACAACTCTTCAAGTGGAAAGCAGGAGAATCCTCTCGGAACCTACGTAGAAGACACTGAAGAGCCGGGGAGCTCGATCATGTTGTAGAAAGAGTGGCGAGAATAGATGTTCCGCCTACCCCTTCATGGAGTGAACTGGGCATGAAACGCATTTACAAAAAAGGAGGAGTTCTACGCCAGACAAAGAAAATCCACATAAGACGCTGAATTCCCCGAGAATTGTTCTCTTTCGAAAAAGGTAGAGCCTCTGAAACCTTCTTCGTCGCCCTAAATTTCTACTGAATGCTGAAGCTAAGCCGACATTTGAAAAACTAAATGAGGTTTGAAGGAATCGCACACCGTTCACGCTGCCCGATGCTGACGTTGACGTCTTTGAAGCCGCTAAGACGAGGTCAACCTTTACCTCTGACGTTACCTCTTATTACCAGTCAAATCTTTGGGAAAGAGACCTTCTAAGAACATATCCATGTTTCAGTTGTTCCTTGTGGTTTTGATTTTTTGGCCAACTCTGCCCGCCGTTGTTGTAAGGCACGATCCTTAGCACATACATATAAAGATCACCTTAAATTCGTATGCTGCTTTGCCGAACGAGGTTAGTACGATGGATCAATTTATTATGGCCTAACGTTTCGACATTAACGTCGTCCTCAAAGACCTAAAAATGGCTCGAAACTTAAGTACCATTGAACTGTCCGACCAAGCGCCGTACCGTCCCTAGCATTCTTGACGGACTTCTACAATCACAACGAAAAGACCGTAAAAACCATAATAAACTTATCCACCATACTAGCCTCGTTCGGCAAAGCAGCATACGAATTTTTGTAACATCATGCCGAGGTTTCAACAACAGAGAATTTAGAGGATCACCTAAAAGTTTGCATGTATCAGATGATATTGAAAGTTCAATACTGCAACATCGCAAGCTGCTGTCATGCATTACAAATGTTAAATAATCTGTTATGTGAACGAAAACTAGATCCCCTTGTAAAGCTCGAAAACTGGGATACTAATTCTTGTGGAAGCAGCGTGATGCTGGCACGAAACCAGAGCGAATTAACATTTTGCTATTCTTAACTGCCGTGTGGTGCTCCCGATATCGCATCATTTTGTCTATACAAGTTTACATCTACCACTATATTTATTTATTTATTTATTTATTATATGCGTACAAGGACGCGCCATGAACTTGAAACGAACACAACATTAAACGTGAGTCAGCTAAAACTTATAGCTATATAGTAGGAAGCTCGACGACTAAATAGTATGTAAAGTATCGCGAGCGTCGATTAGTCTTGCTAGCTTATTCGTGTTCCTTTCAGAACCGCAGAAGCGTGGTGAATGCGCATTTGACGGGTTAATATGAATTGCGGAGGCGAGTCGCTTTACACGTCAGAGTGTTCACCCTACCGGATGAGTCCGGTAAGGTGAAACCAATTCACCACACCACAGGCGGATGGAAGGCTTGGCTAGCCTAGACAAGACTCGAGCGCTGGACTGTGTGGGTGAAAAAGGACACAAAATGCCCAAACTCATGGTGATAGGCGAATTCCATGAACGACAAGAACTCTCCGGTAAGGCTGCCCTGTGCGATGAACAAACTTACAACAACATCAGTCTCCTGCCTTGAGGCCCCTTCACACTTCACTGCGTTGCTGCCGCAGTAATGGTGAAACATAGAGACCGGCGGCGTGCGCGGTAGCTGCGCAGTAGCGCAGTATCCGGTTTCTAATTTCTTTGCAAAAACCAAACATATCACCAACTGTGCACTAAATAGCTTTTTGACCAACGACAGTCCAGTGGACGACCGGAAAAGAGCGCTGCGGAAATACGCGTACCCCCTTTTTACTGCACCATTTTCGTTTTTTTTAGAGTCCGAAGGGGCCCTTAGCCCATTGAACACTGACCGTGCTAGTTCGGTGGTGATGGATCTAACCATGATACAGTCTGATACATTTAGTTGTCGCAGCATCTTGACGGTTTTCTGCCAATCTCAGCCCAAAAATTCACAAAAGGTCAGAATCCCACGTGCTCTCGATAGGCTTAGGCATACCGCTTACGCATTCTGAACTGTTCAAAAGGCATACCTAAAATAATATTTAAATGGCTCTGTCGTATTGCTAGAATATTCACCTCCAGAAAGCCCTATATGTATCCAATGAAGGACGTACAATCAAGGGTGTTCCATTTACAATCTCTTTCCGAAAATAAGTGCAAGCCTTACTAAACTGGCCATCTAAATCGGACTTGTTTGTTGTCTTTGATGCAGCAGTCCCACACCCTGTTTTTCCCTTTGAAAACCGACACTGTGCATAACGCGGAATAAGGAAGTTCCGAAAAAACTGGCGCTACGTTTCTGGTTTGTTGCTCGACGAGAATTTCAGTAGTCGAAACTCATCCATCCTCATGGTATTGCAAAACACCCACGCAGCTAACAAATCATCAAACACCACCACAACGCTTGATTGTTTTGAAGCCGACATACTACTATCAGTTTACCGCATTTTCACGTTGCTGAGAATTCCAGTTCCTCCAGTAATGTTGCAGAAAGGAAGAACTCACATTGGCATTGAAAGAAGTGAGTATGGTTTTTTTTGTTTTGTTAGGCTTTTTCAAAAATTGAGCAATTTCCTCTTCACATTCAGGTTTCTGCTTTCACAAATTATCATCTGTTCCAAAGGATGTTTTCAAAACTTTTGTCTATGTATCTAGAAAAATTACACTCCGGTTCCCATCTATGTAACGCCAATTCTGATGCATTAGAGGTTAATGTAATGTTTTATTTCTCTAACGAATCTTGAAAGTTTGTTCAGATTGAAGATGCGCGAGCAAACTGTTGGGTTTTGTGTTCTTGATTGATGTATTTTTCAGCACCACATGTGGGTTACCGCATGTAAAAAAATTGAAATTTTTTGAAGTGTTTGGCATTACTTATCTGTTACAAAGTATGTGGAAATGATGGGTAAGCGGTGGTATCTTTCCATCTAACACCTCAGAAGGGCTACTTCCCAACTGCGCGAGCAAACTATTCGAAAAATATTAATAAATCTCTGGTTAGTTGACGGGCGCTGCACTAGCTGCGGGTATTGCCGAGTGAATTCTAGTTGTCCGTCAAAAGGAGTGGCTTTGTCTGTCCTGACTGCGAACTTAGCTTTGTGCTTCATTATCCAGAAGCAGTGCATTCTCACCACAGAAGAAAAAAAACAGAAGGAAAGAAAGGAAGCCCTGGAGGCTCATAAGAGCATCTTTGAAGTCTATTTATAAAATGTTGGGTTTGAGTTCAGTGGACGCTCAGTTCGTGATGAGGGCGAAGCGAAGCCACCCTGGTACCATATCGCCTGAGCTGAAACTTTTTGTTACCGTTTTGGCATCATTGGAATTATTTTCCTCTCAGAAGAACTACCAATAGGAAGTAAAACATAACAGCATCATAAGAGGGAAAAGATAGCTTCTATCCTTTAAAGATGGTCGGCGAAAACGGTCGGAGAAATTTGGACTAAAAGTGAACTCGTCGATTTTGGGCGGTGCAAAATAGCGAGCACATTGTTGGTTCTCAAAGATCTAGCTATCTGACATTTTGAGGCCATGGACTAATGCTGCCTGCGTGCAAAATTACACGTCTATAATTGCCATAAGGATTTGTAGACAAATCCGATTGTCTGCCAATCGTCAGGCCGCAACTCAGCAAGTTTATATTTAGAAAATCGGCCCGAATTCATAAAAAGAGACAACGTTGTCAGAGGTTAATATAAAAATAAAATTTTGGACATCGTGTAATTAAGTATATCACGATCTCTTTACCTTTTCTTTTTCGGTTGGGCATCAGTGAGAAATCGAAGTTTCCCAACACTGGACTCTTCACATTTCAAATGAACATGGTGTCCTCATGCATCATCATAAGAACAAGTTTTGCGAACGTAACTATATTAGTGGTTCAGTGAGAACATGGGCTGCTGATACCACCGACGTCGAGCGACCGATCTCCGCCGGGACTAAGCAAGCCTTCTACTACTCCGGGGTTGGTTAAACAGGTAGCAGATGTGTCTGGGAAGGTAAAACACTTGCTTGGTATAGCGCCTAGCCTGCGCAACGCCGGTGCGGAGGGGTGTGATCAATGCTGACCCCTTTACCTTTGCCTTCCACTATTCCCGCGTTGAGTACAGCTTTTGGTATGGTAGGTTTTGTGGGCTCGATCATTCGCCTAAGAACACTCCCCTCATTCGCGTTCCACTCAGAATCTTATATGCATGATGACACTAACGTACTTGGCCTATGCCATGACTTGCGGGGGACAATCTCAATACAAAGCCTGTGTCTTTTACCTTCTCAGACTAGTATGGTACTAAATTACCCAACCACCTCGGGATGGAAGGCCAGCTTAGCCCGTGGGAGCATCGATAGCTTGACCGTGAAGGTGGGAGAACCGACTAAAAATTTCCACGCATCCCATAGAACGCATCCATTAATCTGCCACCAAATCTCGGAGAGGCCACCTAACATGCGCGGAGATTATGAGATCATATAAAATTCTGTGCTGCATAATAATCAAGTATGGGACAGGAGAAGAGAGCAAAGCACACGAAGGACAGGATGTCGCTCGGGGACAAAAGTCTATAGGTGTCGATGAGGTTTGGGTAGGTGAAGCAAATTGAAGGTGTAAATTTGTGTTGGTGGTGTACAACTTTTTCACTCAACACCAGAGGTGTGCCGAACTTCCTTTCCGTGTTCCGAATTCCGGTTTCCGACCATTTTTTCCCTTACACGAATGCGGCGGCGCGTCCTTAGGGGACTGATCAATGCCGACATCTTTACTTTTACCTTACTTGTGAAGCATTTGGTTTACAATGAAGTTAATAAAGATGAATGAAATTGATACGCTTCTTGTGCTCAATTCCCACCGTTCACTTTGAAGCTATCAATGAACGTTGAACGCCTTCACCAAAGTAGTAGACACAGTCTAGTGGAAACAAAACGAGCATTCTATGAATATCTTTAGAAACAGAAATGAAAGCGTTTTGGGGTTCAGTTGTGGTTAAATTTTAATAATTTAGTAATTTTTGCACTATTTCCGTTCTGTCTTCCGCTTTTGCAAAAAAAAATCCGCTCACCCCTGCTCAACACCCTCAAATGTGGGCGCACAAAGAGAGTGGTAAGAGGCGCCGATTTGAACAGCCAGGTTGAGCGAACGATCCTCGCCCAAACTAACCAAGCATTCCATTTTCACAGGGTTAAGAAAATTGGTATCAGGCTTGTTCAGATGAAAACACTGATTCGAAGAGGCCCGTGTCTCTATGAACTTGATTGCCAGACGAAACTGGCACGTCCTCGAGGGAGTGGTTAAGTCTTACAGCGACCACTTTGCCCTGCCGTTCGCAATCTCTAATTAAAATATAAAGGGCTAAAATTCGCACGTGTGGGTGGCAGTTCTGAGGACAAAACAGGTGTTAAGCTGCCGAGAGGTTCTGTCTCGCTTGTGCAATTTGTTCGGAATCCTAACTTTTCTTCATTTCACTCAATGCCCGATGAGCATTTACACAATCAGAGATCAAGAACATAGTGCTACATAGTGCAACATAGTGCATAGTGAATTCTGAACGTTCTTTCTGCACAAATCCTAGAGTTTTCATGAAGCAAAAACTGACGCGGTACACTTCAAGCTGATCCTACTCGTCGAACTTCACTAGCAATTGAATCGATAACGAATGGAAGGGATGGTGGTATACTGATTGAAAATTTGATGAATACCTTGGGTGAGCCAGATAGCGCCATCAGAAATGTTATTCGTTTTAACACCGAAACAATGCATTGGAAGACAGTGACCATAATATTTATAGGTGTCAACCTTTGGTCAACGGCATTGCTCACTTAGCCCGAAGAGAAAGTGCATCAGAAAGTTGGTTCGAGAAACCCCTACCACTGATTTTCAGCCACGACATGGTCCTATAGAAGCAAGTTCAACCTGTCTGATTGTCACTCCCTAACCTACTTATCATGACGAAGAACTTTCGGGACCTCGCAAGGCTGAAGGGCTGGTTAAAGAAGCGGCTTCGAGAGTTCCGATTGCCATCAATTTCCAAGATAGAGCGTTGCTGTGAAGTGCGATCAATTCCTCTGTTTACTAACATGGAAGCGGTTAACTGCCATCTGCATGACTTGTCAACATCTTCTTGAAAAGAATCGAGCCACGATTTCTTGGTCAAATATTTTATAAAGTATAACTGCCTGGATGGGCTGCGAACCTCTAATGCCGCTTTCAATTTTTCAGATTTCATTTGAAAAGGTTTACTAATGCTTGTTTTTTGATTATTCCACGTGTTTCCATAAATAGTTGCTCCATCTTACCCTCCGATAACTTTTTTGGCCCCCGAGTTTGGGTTAATCAGGGTTAGTTGACCGACGAGCCTAGGACGTCTACATATTTACTTCCATTGGGAAATCGCTTGAATGATAGCATAGTTTTTGTTAGATATTAGCTGTTAATTTGTCTACGTTAGGTGTCTAAGCTATTTTTATGTTGAAGTTCGGTTCTTTTCATAATGTTTATGGTTGTAATTTTGGCGCGTCCTTGGACGCAATTAAACAAATGAATAAATATTCTATGAAGGCACTGTTTCTGGAAAACAATCGGTCGACCAGAAAAATTCTGACGCAATTACACAGTATTTTAAATCCCAATACATTGA
This sequence comes from Nippostrongylus brasiliensis, assembly GCA_030553155.1. Taxonomy (NCBI): domain Eukaryota; kingdom Metazoa; phylum Nematoda; class Chromadorea; order Rhabditida; family Heligmosomidae; genus Nippostrongylus; species Nippostrongylus brasiliensis. The sequence continues at coordinate 15,758,568 of CP130736.1, forward strand.
AGAGCTGCCTTGTCCGTGAATTTCTTTGAATCGCAGCAGGTAACACATGTCAACCCGCCCCACTATCGACTATACCACTATATCAATATCGATGTTAATTGAAAATTAATAAAGTGATACAAATAGCAAAATTAATTATTTAATCTATTTACTTAGGCATGCTAACAGTGAAAGTGGTTAGTGGGACATAACATGAAACCACGAAAACACTAAGCATCACAAAGAAAAAAAATAGTCTTGTTATTTGGATTCGTGACCTCCACACCTACATAGGCCATCAGAGGCGATCCTTTCTCTCAAAACTTTTGGAATAAACAATCCATGGAAGTGCAATGTGAAAGTGCCTTTTGAAACCCATTGCACGACTTATTTATGTTTATCATATGATACTTGAAGTAGAAATTTCATAGTTCCTAGCATCTTTCCCAATAATAAACATTAAACGAACACCGTGAGATGAAGTAAGAAGCATATGATTAGGATCGCAATTTCGAGCAACTCAGCGAAGGCGTTCTTTTGCGAAACACAACGCAGCGAACAGAAAACAGAACAACAAGCCACTAGAGAAGGCTCGGGTTGAGGAGCCCAAATGCTGTTTATTGGCGAACGTACCCTCGTGCTTTCAAAATAAGTGTAGAATTACTGATGTATGAAATGCGAGACACTGTTGATTCCTACAGATAGCAAGCGATTGCGTGCCTTTCAGTTTTTCTCTGCTCGCAAGAATTTCGCAAAGAGAATAATCTGGCCGACGAAAAAACGACAAAAAAAACGACGACGACAAAGCCACGTTCGTCCCTAAAGGCTTTCACCTTGTGTTGTACTCCAAGATGGTCAAGGGTAAAAGTATAGACGTTAGATCTGCCACATAAAGCGCGCCGCCGCATTCGTTTTCCATTCAGGTGGCAGAGGAATGGTGACCTACACAATGAGTTGTTGGGCCAGCCGCTATACCAAGAGTGTTTTCACCTTCCAAGACAAGTCTGGTAGCGATTTACCCGATCCCGGAGGAATGGATGGCTTTGTTAGCCCGGGCGGGGATCGATCACTTGACCGTGCGGGTGTCTGCAGCGCTGTGCCACTCAGTAGAACTACGCACTGTAATTATGGTACTGGAGCAATCACAAAAATCGCCACTCAGGCGAGATTGGAGCCCGCGAATCGGGCCTATACGGCACAACGTGATGTTAGACCTCTACACCATCGAGCGGCACGCTCCTATCCTCAATTGAAGAGCTGAACGTACTTTTTTATCAATTATCCTATTTTATGTCTAGTTTGTCACTATTTACATTTTTATTTGTATAAATCGCTTGGCTTGTTCCAACTTCGAGAGGGGAAACGGTGAAACGAAACATTCGCTTAATTCCAGAACCGCAGCTCTGAAAGTGTTCAACATTGTCTAGCTGCTGTACAGCGCACCGAGAATGAATGGACTATACTGCTCATAGATACAGTGCTTTAGAAACAAAAGGAACACTTATGTGATTCAAACTGTTCGAACACTGAATCAGTGCGTGAGGCGTCTTCCTTCTGCGGAACGCTTATGCCTGGTTCTGTTTGGTAGTTAAGTTAAGTGTAGAGGCCGCTCATCGTCCTCAAATCGGAAGTTCGCTTCTTGTCTCAGTTGTTTCTGTTTTTCATCGCCTCCCATCCTATATTTATCGAATAGAAGGTCAATGTGAAGGTCTTCTGAGGTCGTGCCACGTGATCGTCTTCCATTCAGAAACGTGGAGTATTTGTCTGATACAACGTTTGAGAAGGCCACCCGCTGTACAAGTCAGTCTGGACCTTTGGAAATTTAGTCTAGTACACTGGATGGAAGGGCCCACGTGGTGCAGTGGTAAGAGGCGCTGCTGACCTAGCGATCGATCCCGGCCCTGGCTCACCGGCACGGCCTAGCGATCGATCCCGGCCCTGGCTCACCAAGCCTTCCATACCTCCGGGGTCGGGTAAATTGGTACCAGACTCGTTTGGTAAGATAAAGACACTGACCAGGTTTAGCGGCTGGCCCCTGCAGGTCATTGTATAGGCCAAATACGCATTCACCATGATTCTACGCTTCTGAATTGAGCACGAATGCGGCGACGCGTCCTTCGTAGACTGATCAACGCCGTTACCTTTACCTTTACCTTTTACACTGGCTGGTCTAGGCGAGGATTAAACACTCAACCGTGCTTCTGAAATCAGCGACTCTTGGTGCAACACGAACATTTTATATCTCGTGTGCGCAGGCGAAAATTAGATTCGTCACTCCCATAGTATGAGCTGTGAAACTTAAAAGCACATCGTCTAGCTGTTACTTGTGAAATGAAATAAAATGGTGAAGTTTGTAGTTCGTCAGCATTTAAGAGAAATTTCACAGACGAAAAACTAAAGTCGGTGATGGTCTTTTTGCTGCTACGCGAAACGAGCCCCCACATCGACAATTGTATCCAACATTTCACTCTATATAACTCAGAAAAAACGAGCAAATGTCGGACATTTTCGTCGATATTCTCATATTGCTATATTTATAGGCAGCCCATCAGGCTGTAGGGATCTACTGCAATTTTTTCGAACTTATTTTGCGACGAGTTCAAGGAGTGTTCTCAAGAGTTAAAATATGTTTTCGAGGCAAAGTCAGGAGCACCCAGAAAGATTGAGTGCTATATAAATATTGTGGTTACTGACTGTTTGTTTCCAATCTAGGACGAATTATTCGATCACTAGTGCGCGGCTAGAGAAAAGTTCGCAATCATCTTCCATGAATTTCCACAGTTTTTTTGTCCTTAACAATTGAATTGAATCTTCATAATCGAGCTGACATTTCAGCCTGTTCTCCTTTTTCGGCGTCTCACCACCAAAACATAACGATTCCGATACTTCCATGCTGGTTAATAAGGCCACTGAAGTGTTGAGAAACGTTTTTATGCCTGTCGATCGAAGATTACAGGTGAAAATAAATTCTGAAATGAAACAAACATCAACGTTCCAAAAGGAGGAATATCCGATGTCGTCTTTTCAACTGTTTCAATAACGCTTCCATCGATATTCGCAAATCGATTGAATCTATGATAATCCGTTTACATTTAGTGTGAGGGCAGCCAATTTATGGTGAAGAGGAGCCAATACTTACCTTTTTTTTCTGAGTTTTAAGACATTCTCGCCATCGGCCTCAAGAACGAATAGTGTCTAACAGCAGGCCCCACTACAATTTGTACTGTTACATATTGTTTCGAAACAATTTACCAGGTGGGATTGTGGCTCGCACCTTCAGAGTCCACGCTCTTTCTCATCACCGTAGGGTTAGTTGAGCTTCCCTTTTTCAGGCATTCCCTCTTGAACCACCTTAATGCGCTATATTAATAAGCTTCCGCTTATGTACATACTAGGTAATGAATGTTCCACGCCACGTTCAGTGGCATAGCGTAGCTCAGTATTGGCCAGAAAAACTAAAGCGACCAAATAATTGATTAGAACCTTCAAAATGGACATAAAAAGGGACGAAGTATAGTTGCAGAGTAGTTTCTTTTATGTAGCGAGTATTCCGTTGACAGAGGTACTTTATAGCATGATCTATCCCCAACACTGGACTTCACACAGTCACGTTTACCCAATACTTTTTCTTGAACACTTTTTTCTTTTCTTTTCTTTACCCAATACTTTCCCTGTTTCTTGAACACTCGACTAAATAAAAAAACCGGGAATATTCGAGAAGAGCCGAGGAACCCTACGTGTAACTTTCCTTATATTACATAAGAGGGCGGACTTGTTCGCTCATTGAAAACTGAATTAGTGATAGAGAATAGAAGATAATTTTCCAAAATTCAGGGTCATGTGCTACATGTGTTGAAGGGAATGTATTGTGCCGCTGTTCAAGCCAACGATTTGCTGAGAACCATGTCCTCCTATCCTTGTGGTGACAACTCTGGCCTGAATTTTCGTTCATGAATTTTGGCCCAGGAGTCATCACTTCCCTTTGTTGGGAAATTTTCAATTGACTAGAATCGACTTACCAAATGAACTCTAATCGTCGAGGTGCCGAGGCCAGGAATCTGAAGCAATGGTAATCTCACGCGCACAACTCTGCTCACAGATTGCTCTACCAACAAAAATAAATGTATGCCCAAATAAATGAAAAATCGATAGCTATTGCTTCGCTGAAGCTTATTTCACCGAATTCAGCTCTTAACAACCTGCTCAACCCTCCTAAACTCGTATTACTTCCTTCTATTTTCCTCTTTGCAGCACTTCTACATGCGGTACGTAAGCGAGTTGACTGCAGACCTGAGCGACTATAGGTTCAATGTGGGTTTCATTTTCATTTAAGTCCACAATAATCCAGCCACAGAAGCAACAAAAAGGTTGAAAAGAGCAGGATATACATAATGGTGGGCATTATATGCGGATTCCTTTTATGAGATTGAAATGGGTGTGAGTAGAAATGACAATATGGGACGAAGGATGAAATAAGGTTCGATGAGCAGTGAGTGCGCATGAAAAGAACGTTTCAAGATTAGATTGTTATTTGAGATTCAAGTGCGATCAGAAAGCCCGGGCAGACACTGTTTTCTGAGGGTGTTTTTTGAAGTTTTTTTTTCAAGTGATGCTAACCCATTGCAAAGGTCCGTCCGGAGGTGACGCTGCCAATGACTACATACAATTTAATAACTGTTTTATGTCCTTGATCGTAGAATTAGAAACCACTTTTGCAAGGTTTGCTTTAATATTTGTATCTATATCGATTGTAAGGCGGTAGAAAACTTCGTAAGTGACTAATGCGAGTTTATTTCGGTACGTTGGTACATCGGCACCTCCACCAACTAAATATTAAAAAAGGTCTAAAATAGGGTGACTTATAGGCGCTGCGAGCGCTAAATAGTTCTTCGTAGGCAGGGATTAATTTTCCACTCAAACGCTTTCCTCAAAAAGGCTTCGTTTTAAATGCATTGTCTTTAGTATGAAGTGCTCCATGGCGATCCCAGTTTGCCTCCGATCGGTTGCGGCACCTCCACAACCCACTCATCAGAAGTGCTTTACAACACGGCACCTAGAACCATTGAGGTTGTCGTTCGTGATCCTGAATATAATATCTTTGATAATAATTGCTTGGATGTACATATTTGTGTTACAGCTTCTTTAATATTATTCCTTACCTATATGGTGTCAAGTGGTGTATTTACGGTCGTTCATAACCATTTATCGCATGTCCTCCACCACTACACTGATTGATCACAGAAGTGGACTCCTACCTGGGGCCATCGTCTGGTTTTGATCACCGGGGCCGTGCTAGAGAACTAGAAATGCTCGAGAACTAGCAAAATCTTCTCGTTAAGTTGCTAAATATTCGTTGCATGTCGGAAAGAGAATGTAATTCGCATCCTTTCCCGGGTCATTTGCCTGAGAGGCTCGTATCGTTTTCTTCAGCAAAATAGTGCCCCAAACGTTCAACGTAAAATCATAGACTGTGGCGATACGTCAAACTGTTGCGCATTTTGCGCAGTTGGACCGTAGCGAAGTGTTTCTAGAGTTTCTAGAATTTTCGGATTTGCTTTCTTAAAGTTTGCTTTTAGCTGGATCCGTCTTCGTTCTCCGAAGTTGATGTCTATCAAATCGCAGACGAGCATACATCTAACGCTTCTATAGTGGAACAGGTGAGCGCCAAAATTCTAAGACGGCTGTGTGTGCTTGATGCCAAATGTCTAGCTGAGAAGACACCAGAAGATATCTTAAGCTCAGGAGAAATTTAGAGGAACACGTTGGTGACTGCTGGGTACAAAATCAAAGCCCTCCCACTTGTGCTAGTGCATGTTTGCTTACTAATCGCTACCCATAGTAACTATAAAGAGTTGAGAGTAAAAGGGGAATGCCGATACAGTGGTTAGAGGCGCAACTGACATCAGCACGGCTATCCATTCCAACTGGCTATCTAGGATGTCGTGCTGGTCCCCACAGGAGTGAGAGTTTGGATATAATTAATTATACATAGTCTATGGAACAAACATAAAGCACAACCGCCCGATAACAGTACAGTAAGTAAGGCTGCCTCCCTGAGAGGTCGGTGAGAGGCGTGGGCCTCAAGGTGACCACGATACCACGACAAGGCCCTCCATTCCTCCGGGGTAAAGAAAATTATAGCAAATCTTTCCTTGAACATCGACTGGTCCGTGCCAGTCACTGCTTAGAGCCCCTCCAGACTCAACTGTGGCAGTAAACCAATGTGAAGCGGGGCAAAGAGGTGCGAGTATTTCCGTGATAACTGCGCACCTATGCGGCCGTCCACTGGACTGACGCTGGTCAAAAAACCATTACTAGTTCATACTTTAGTTGACGATAAGGAAGTGGAAATGGATGCTTTTCGCGAACAAATTCGAAAACGGGTGTCAGATTCGCGATTAGCGCCCCTGATAACCCTCGAAAGCGAAATTTCAGCGAAAAGTAATTTGATCAGGGTATGCTACGGTTATGAATTCTGCGTCGCCTCCTTACGGGACTGATCATCGCCGACCCTTCAGCTTCATCCCTTTGTTTAACCGTTTGGCGCTATCGCAGAGCAAAATAGTCAGCTTATGTTGTGTAAGAAGTCACGAGTCAAGAAATGGCAAGTTATCATAGAGAACTTTCCATTTGTAGCGGAGCAGCGCAGATTCATTCAACTATTATGGGAAAACCTGCTCGTTTCAGCAAGGCGTTATTGAAACAGACACCGTCATGAAGATAAAGCATCACGTTGTTGTGAAGGTACGTTGATCCTTTCAAAACAATAATAAAGTACTTGAATGCACTGCTTACATTGCTTTTCAACGTTACGATTTGTAACATGTACAGAAACGATATGAATTAAGTGGGCAAAGAATGGGAGATCGAGTACAGATCATGAATCTCATATTCATTTCTAGAATGTTATCGATTTGGGTAGATTACGATGGGTTTCGGTGGTAAGGCCTCCGCCAGGAAGAACCATGGGGAAGAAGAATCGCGTAAGAAGTCGGATGTTTTGATCCACTCCTCTACTACTTCCTCTCAAATTCTCTGCATGCCGATCACAGCTCTAGCCTCAGGTCGTTTTTCATGTTGACTTCACGGACTAATTACCCATGAATGGACGATCGAGGGATATTCGCTCCGCTGAGGGCGCGAATTGTGCGTCAGAGATCAATCTATTTCACGTGAACATCGTCTTCACAGATCTCTCAATCGTCATAACATTTCCATGTCTAACGGTTGTAGAAAGCCTTGACATTGCAGGCCATGAGTGGCGGGACAGTGAGACTGACGAAATTGGTGGTCCAATGAGCTAAATCACCATATAGGCATAACAATCTCGGGACTGGGTCTTATGGTGGTGGACTCGAATAAAACCGCTCATAGCGACAGAAGGGGGCGTTCGTAATGCAGTGGTAAAAGGCGTTACTGTCGTCCGCATGGTAGAGCGATCGATCCCCGCCCGGGCTAATCAAACCTTCCATCTCTTTGGTAACGGGTAAATTGGTAGCAGACTCGTCGGGGAAGGTAAGGACTCAGGCTTGGTATAGCGGCTAGCGCGCAAGTCGTTGGGTTGGCCAAATACGCATTCACCATGCCTCTACGATTCTGGGTGGGAACCGAGTACGGCGACACGTCCTTAGGGGACTGATCAACTCCGATCCCTTCACATTTGTCATTTATAGTGACGTAACTAAGTTAATGAATTTGTTATGGAGTACTATTAATAGTGCTGTTAAGGATGTCAGCTACTCCAGTTCTTCCTGCGACCCGAACACGTCAGAGGACAACTCGTGGATTGTTTACATTCTCCAGCCTTACCCCTATCCTTATCCTAATGATCCACTTCCGTCACCTATTCCGAGAGTGTTTGTCACCGAAAAGCGAATCATCATGGAATAAAGATTTCATCGAAGCATCCAAGCTCCTGTAGCGATAGCAGTGACCGCTCTATAGCGTGAGAAAGTCAGAAGGAATTCTAGTCGTGGAAACCGGCCACTCCACTTCGAAAATGCAAACGTTTGCTTATCAACGAGTTTTCAGTCACGTCAGTATTTCTCATTTTCGTAGATTCCAGCCCAAAGTAGGTCATGTCATCATGAAACCAAAAAGGTAACAAACTGGATTTTCGTCATGCCAGAGTTAACCCTACTATGTAAGAAACTATCGCGTGTTCTGAAAACACGTTTTTCAGCAAAAAACGTAAGAAGCATTCGGGAAGCGAGAAAGGTGTAGTGCTTGTGAAGAACACTAAAGCCTATAAAGACAAACAAGGTGGGTGGAGAATTTCAGCCCAGGTAGAATTCGAGAGACGGAGCTGTCCAGGAAATACCCAAACTACTCGATTGCCTTCTACGTGAAAAAAATATCAGTAAAGATTTGATTACTGTTGTGTGATGACAAGATGTTTTTGATTTGTTGATGACTGAATTTATGATTGGCGCGTCATTATGTGGCGTAACAAATCAATAAATAAATAAAGTTTGGTGCTATGTGGGTTAGGGGTGCAGGGTGATGGTCCGGAACTTTCCGTTGTCTGACGAAGTTGTCGTCTGTCGTGTTGTCGTCTGACGTGAAACGTTTTCACAGCACACCGAACGGGTTGCCACCACCCCGGAGCTCCTCCGCTAGCCTGACCGCGCGGCGAAGCCACGCGGTGACTTCTCACAATGCACACTATTTCGTCGCCAAATGAGCAGGGAGGCAGAGAGAAGCGAAATAGTCTGCGTCTTGCATAGAGTACGCGGCGGCCAGAGAGTCAGAATCGCAGAGTCAGAAACTGCGTCTTTGCTCGTGGCGCACTATTTCGCAAATTGGCAATCCGTTCGGGGTGCTGTACTTTCGTGCTAGTGACTCTATGCCGGTTAACATGGTATGTTGTGAACAATTCTGCAGAGTTTACATGCCATACAAGTCAAAACCGACCGAGTTGATCGTAAACAATAGCAGATATACCAACGATAACACGTTAAAGTCCACGTATAGTTGCAGATCACCACCTTGCATCCCCCCACAAGCGCGATAATTCCACACCGGAACGGATTCCCATTTGCGAAATAGTGCGCCGCGAGCAAAGACGCAGATTCTGACTCTGGCCGCCGCGCACTCTACTCAAGACGCAGACTATTTCGCTTCTCTCTTCCCAGTTGCTGATTTGGCGACAAAATAGTGTGCAGAGTTGTGTTGTGAGTAGAGTCATCGCGTGGCTTCGCAACGCGGTCAGGCTAGGGGAGGAGCTCCGGGGTGAGTGGGAAACCGTTCCGGTGTGGAAAAAACGTTCCTCTCACCCCCCTCCCCACCCAACCCACATAGCTCCTAAGGCTTTCGTGGTAGGGGAGAATATGAGATCTTCGTGGCATTATTATGAGCCTATATCTTAATCTACGTTGTGCTCTCTTGAAAATAAATGGAACATCGACGGGGAGAGAAATCTAGTGATTGGTTAACGTCTGATGTAAGTTCACATAAATGAAAAATGTGACTGCGACCAGAAGAACTATATGAAGCGAGAAAATAGGATGCAGTAGAGAACAAGATGGTAATGAAGATTGAAATCTCGTTTGAATAATCACATACTCGAGCTTTACCGTTCCTCAGTTCGCTCCTGCAGTTCCCTATATCAAGGTTATACCAAAAGCGTTCACGCAATATAGTTCCTATCATTCAGAAAAGAAAAAGAGCAAGAAGAAAGCGAAGAGTAAAAAACACAAATCGTCAAAGCACCACAAACGCAAGCATGGAACGAAGCACAAAAAGCACAAAAAAACCAAAGGTCATCACGGTATGCTACTTCGACATTTTCTAAGTGATTCGGTGAAGTGTCTGTCGGTCATAAAGACATCTCTTAACACTGCAATTCAGGAAAACATGCTCCACATGGACAATTACCAGCTGGTGACGCAAGTCCACGTAGACAAGCAAGTCCAAAGAAGTCGAAACACCGTAAGGAAGACGGTTCTGAAGGGCAGAAACAATCACCAAAGTACGACGATGAGCGTAGAATGAGGAACGATGAGGGAGACTATGGAGAGCGAAAACACAAAGATAAGAAAAAAGGTGACAAACACCACAAGACGGGCGGATTGTAAGTCTTCCATCTATTGCGTAGCAGCAACGTCACTACTACATATCTCTTCACTGTAGGCCTGACGAGAAGAAACAGAAGAAAGAGCAGGACGATTTCTTCCTGCCTGAACCCAAGCCAGGCAAACCAGAAGTCGAGAAGTGGGTCCGGAACAAAATTGGGTTTTTTTTCAGGTTCCTAGAGTTTCAGGAAGTAGTTTACAAATGACGTCGTCAAGAGTCATCCGAAAAAATGAAATTCCTACATACAGTTTTCCTACATATGTAGTTTGCATGGCTGAGCCTTTTCAATAACACACTGATGGATGAGGTTTTGCCCTGAAAAAGATGGACCCAAACCTAGGTTTTTTGAAAACTTGCCGAACCATTGTATTTTTGAAAAAAGGCCCTTCTGTATGACTCTACAAATTGCAAGCATGGAAAAAATAGGAGTTTATACATGTAGGTCCAATCTAATCGTTGCCGTAGCCCCAGACCATTAAGAGCATGAGTGAGGCGATGGTAAGAGGCGGTACTGACATCCGCACGGTCAAGTGTTCGATCCCCGCCCGAGCTAACCAAACCTCTCATACCTCGGGGTCACACAAATTGGTACCAGACATGTGTGGGAGGGGGGGGGCACCAATCCGATATAGCGGCTGCACCCCTCAAGTCCAAGCCAAATGCACATTTACCATACCTTTACGATTCTGAATGGAACACGAAAACGGGGCGCATCCATAGGGGAGTGATCATCCATCCGACATCCGATCTCCTTCAAGCTGACCTTTACATATTTCTTCCCATAACCCAGACTGATTCTGATGTTCCCACTTTGAACACTTGGTGAATTCCCGGCTTAATAGTTAAAAGTTGAAAGATAATAGTCAAAAGAAAAATGAAGAAAGAAAAAGAAAGAGAAAGAAGAAGAAGAAGAAGAAAAGAGAAGAAAGAAGTCAGAAAGTCTAATGAAAAAGAAAAATGCATAATGAAGCCCTTCATTTCATATTGCCGTTTCGCACAGGAGGAGCTCCATAGCTTACCCACAAAAGTTCTCAAAACGCGATTCATGGTCATCGGGATTTTTACTGCTTAACCTTTTTTTTTCAGGAAGGATCAAGAAGTTGCCACGGCAGAACCAATTTTTGGTGATGGTGTTCAAAAAAAGTGAATTTTCTCTCTGAAACGTCATCCAAAACGAATGCGCAAATAACGACTTTTAGAGCTGCTGCGGCGGATAAAGAAGTCGCTGTGCAGCCAACCCAAAGAACACCTTTGAAGCCTCAGTCAGAGAAGTGAGCAAGCACCTTATTTCAAAACAAAAAACAAAAAGAATAGAAAACCAAGGGGGATTTTTGGAGAAGCCTAAGACGTTTTCTTTCCAATTTTTGATGGACCAATCCAGATATCTAACCATTGGCTCGGTGCCGTGAATGGTTCAGATATTGTAATTGCTCACCATGGACAGTAACAAATCACGAGTGATGATTATTTCTGTATTCCTGTGACTCTGAGAGAATTCAGGCACATTCCGGAGCTTAATTAAATCGATGGTTGTGGTTGTCGATGGGTTCAACCTACATATATCACAGATTTAGTTAATTAGCTATAGCTCTTGTTGATCTTGCAAACGCTTCGCAAGACCTTGCTCTACTATGTCTGTCTGGCCTATCTAAAGCCTTTGATGTTCTCGAACTACTCAGATTCGTCATACCGCTTTCCACTGACTTCTAACTTCCTCTTATTCTCACCCGGGCTACAGGAGAGTGATTTCGGTGATATGTTACGGTTCTGAAATGAGAGGGAGCTGAACTATTCACTTAGTATGGTCCTATACCCAGCCATGAACGTTTTCAGAATTCATGTTTAGGAGTGAAAAACCCACCGTAAACCTCGAAATATACTCTGAATGTCATGCTGACCGGACCCGCCATTTGCTGCGCAGCAGTTGCCGCGAGGTCTAAATAGACTCAGGGCTCAAAGCCAAGGGATTGCACGAGGTGTAGTACACCATGCCGGAGCGGAGACGCTTCGGAAACCATGAAGTTGTAACAACGTTTGGGCCCTTAATAAATTGTGACTAACCGTAATTGCCTCAAGACCTTGCAGACATTGTCACTGAAGACTTTCCTAGAGGTGTCGTGAACGGGAACAAAGAATGCTTTTTTTCGTCTGACGCGTTTTATCGGTGAAACACTACAAACGGCCAAATCCCAACTAAGCAGAAGAAATAGTAGGACCTGATAAAGACGCCTGAGATGCAAGTAAAATTTTGGCTTGCCTTTTCAAAAAAAGTTCGAAATTTTTTCCCGAGTTCACTGAAGCACTCAGTAGCCGACTTCAGAAGAAAAATGAAATAAGGGTCCCCGACCATTCTTCACGCTCCGTGGGACACCATTTGCAGGCATTTTATGAGACTGTGAATTTTAATATATTTACTACACCATGGATGACGTTATGTATACTAACCTCATCTCAAGATTCCTGCCACTGCTTAAGCCAGTTTTCAAATATACAGTAGCGGCCAAAATTCTATTAACAATCGGTCGCGCAGAATTTTTCACCCTTCTTTGACCGGCAGCCCACGAAACAGTTCGGAACTTCCGAGGAAGCTGTGCACAGTTACTGATAGAGCAAATCTTCCTCTTTCAAACAGTGTACAAGAAATTTTTAGATGTGCCGAATCTGAAGAAATACATGAGGTTTTTTGAGACATTCATTTTTCTTCACTCAAAAATTCACTTTGGTGACGTGTATTTTTTCCGCAAACAGCTACGCAAAAAAACCAAACAAAATCTCTGGTAGTGCAAACAATTCTCTTTCGAACGGTTTAATTCGTTTTTAACTTTTCTACACAAATCCAGAATTACAGGCTTTTTAGTGAACTGTTCGGTATTTCATCAATTTTGCGTTGAGCGAGCGAGATAATATGACGATTCTATTTTTCATGCCTTAATGCCTTTACGCAATAATTTTCAGCAAAATACATCGTGAACGCAAGACGACAGGAATTTCCGAACAAATTTCCTGCAACCAATTTGATGCCCAATCATGGGTCCGCCCCAAATCATGGGATCATGAGTCCCTGATAGCTCGCCAAGAGCGCGCTGTCGAACACAGAAAATGCAGCTATCGTATTCCACATAATTTATTACCACCATGAAAAAAATTTGAAGAAGATATGTCGTCTACGCCGGAAGCCATGAATTTTTTAAAAAAAATTCAATTAGTGGAGTAGCAAGACTATAAGTCCGGTGAAAATTTAGTTGATAGTACACCAACAGCGCGATCTCGAGGATGGAAAAGAACACCATAGCATTCTACGTGTCAGACTACCTTCACGAAAAAAAAACTTGAGCAGTATAACTTGTTAGCGCAGGACGCCATGAATTTTCAAAAAAAAAGAACAGCAAACAGCAAGGATGATAGCTTATGATAGCTTCCGCGAATCGCTGTCTATTAAAGGAGAAACTTCTTAATCATTTTCTGTTCTGCACACGCTTGTCAGCGAACATCTTCTACAACTATTAAATACACTAGTGTCGAATTACCGATGACATTTATCTTAAGCACTGTCAATCAGGTGTAAAAATTGGTATGTCGTAGAGGTGCATGGTGCAATCCACACCAATAACATGACATAGGATCTGCTTCTCATGTGCTTTCGTATGGCCTATACCCTATCTTTGAATCCTCACTATCAGTAAACTTATCGTTAGACAGACAACTTTTTGAGGCACCCTGTATGTAGTGTCGTGTTTCTTCGTGAGTTTTCACTTTGAAATTGTCTGTAATTCTGGACTTGTAACGAAAAACTAGAAACAAATTGCACCGTTCGAAAGAGAATTGCTTGCGCTACCAAAAAGTTTGTTTGGTTTTTTTTGCGCAGGTGTTTGCGGAAAAAATACACGTCGCCAAAGTGAATTTTGAGTGAAGAAAAATGCATGTCTCAAAAAACCTCATATATTTCTCCAGATTCAGCACATCTAAAATTTTCTTGTACACTGTTTGGAAGAGGAAGATTTGCTCTATCAGAAACTGTGCGCAGCTTCCTCGAAAATTCCGAACTGTTTCGTGGGCTGCCGGTGAAAGAAGGGTGGAAAATTATGCGCGATCGAGTGTTAATAGAATTTTGGCCGCTACTGTATTCCAATATTGGTAATTTCTTCGCATGTTTCAAAGCGTTTTACAGAAGGCGAAGCGCAGAAGACGCTTCAGCGCCTCCACCCGACGCGAAAATGAAGGAAAGAGATCGAGCTGTTCACAAAATGGCGCTCCCACCACCACTTGCTCGAGAGCCTGACCAGATGAAAACGGCAAGAGAGTTTGCCGAATCACCGGCAAAGAAGAAAGGTGTAGAAGTTCGCACTGCCAAGTCCATCTCACCTAAACAGGCTGTAGAACCTGCCAAACAGCCGGAACAAGCACTTCCACCCATAGCAGTATCTGCAAAAACTGCTCCAGCTGATGAAACTCCACAACCTGCTCCTCCTCCGGCTGCTGCTTCGCTTCCACCATCTTCTGACGATGCACAGAGGAAAGCTGCTCCTGCTCCGGCAGCTCCTCAGGCACAGGCGGCACCTGCTCCTGCTCCAACTGGGCTGGAGCCAACAAAAGAATCAGGACAGGTAACATCCGTCACTTGCACATAACAAGCTCAGATGAATGGTTGTTTTTTGTACTTCCTGAGAAAGGAAGTGATTCTAGATATATGGAGTTCAACCTGAACGCCCCCAGCCATGCATCCCATTGCAGCAGCCACCTGCTCAACCCCAACCGCAGGCAGCTCCACAGGTAAAGGTGCAAATCTTTGGCAGATTTCTCTCAACTCCCAAAAAATTTTATTTCTGATTTCGTTTCAAAACGTGAATTTTACACCGTTTCATTTTTCTTTTTGTTTGTTATTATACATAGTATTCTATCACTTGGATGGTTTTTTATTCCTTGTTACAGAGTTACTATTCACCGATGCGCAAGACTGGTCCCACACCCCCAAAGGAGACCCCACCGACAGGACTTCGAACCGCTTCCGATTTTCAGCCGCAGCCACAACCAGGTGGAGCGTTTGCACCTCGTGAGTTTCTATTATGCTGAAGTATACCACAAATAACTTATCTAAATAATTTATTTGAATAATTAATACTCATCAATTGCAGCACCTGACGGCCTCCAAGTCAACATCGACGAAATACTCCGCCTTGGTGGAATAATGGAACGTCGTCATATGAGTCCCACGAAAAAGGTACCTTCAAATCATACTGCCCGAAGGGCTCAAGTGAATAGCTAACATTTTCGTAACTGCTGTTCAGCTGATAAACGACACATAGTTTTACGAAGAACTGCAAAGTCCTCTTGTGTTTTGCTGCTTTGAACCCAGATTACAGCGAAACTCGTCCTGAGTCGAACGTATTGGAAACTTTATGCTGATAAAATTACGACAGGCACACCACCAACAATCCATGAACGCGAAATAGTCACAAACGAGTAACTGTAGTATAGGCATGATGAACGAAAATAAGTCTTCGAATCCAATTCTTCACCTAAGCTTAGGAAAAGATTGCAACTACATACTAAATACAGAAGCGCTATGTTGCTGGGCGCGGCAGCTAAATCAGGACAATTTTCAATTATGCTTCCCGCCATATTGTAACTTCGTCAGAGGTCCGGGTTTGCTTAGTGAACGCCCGAATTTTCTAGTGTATAGCGATAACTTCATAGTGTCACAACCGAAGAACCACAGTCATCGAAAGCATTCGCGCTGGACCTACACTGGTTGAGATAATTCAATTCTTTGCATGAGCGAGATCAACAAATTGTGGTCTTGTGACAAGGTACGACGCTTCTGAACAGGCCACAGGAGGTTCCCTGAACCGGGTGAGGAAAGTCTATTCAGAGAAACACGTTTGAAGTGCGTCAGAAGTCATGGAACGTGCTATGGCTGAGGAAGAGCTTTGTTACAAGTCGTACCCGGTAGACCTTTGACAGACGATGTTTGAAGATGATAGAAGCGAGCAAACTGCAAGAAGTTCCGGCCCCCAATACCTCGACTTTGGACTTCACGGTCTACAACGTTTCTAGCGTAGTTGAGAGGATTGAAATACAAAGGCAAGCTAACGTCACGCCTTTTCGAGCCGCCAATGATGCAGCATTCACATGCATAGCGCCATTCTGAACAGGTCGCGCTTCAGAACAAGGAATTAAGCAATCATTGCTTCTGGTGGTAAGGGTCCTTTAGACTACTGCAGTAAACCGAAGTACATATAGCAGTGAATAGAGGGTTCGCGTATTTCCGCAATAGCTGCTCGATTTTCAGGCCGTCCACTGGACTGTCGTTCGTCAAAAAACTACTTTGTGTATAGTTGGCTATATAGGTGATTTTAGTAGTAAAGGAATCAGGAACAGTTGCGCTACTGCGCAGCTGCCGTGCGCGCCGACGGTCCCTACATATGTTTCATCATTGCTGCGGCAGCAACGCAGTAAAGTGTGAAGGGGTTTTGATTGCAATCAGGATATACTCCTCTACTACTGTTCAGAAAGATTCGCGATCTCAATCGTATATTGTGATTATATTTGTTTGAAAAATTAGAGTGGTGTGTGTCGGATATTGTAGATCTAGATTGAACTCGCCTGTCAAGATTTCGCCACGCAGGACTTTCCTTGGGTTTCTGGATAACGACACACAATCAGCAATCAGCAATTATCGGCTCTTCTTCCGATACGGTCAAACTCGACACCACCGAGACGACACTTTATTCCGTCCTCGAACTTGGGTAATTGAACCACAGAAGTAAAATGACAGTGCGAAACAACGGAACGCGAGACATTGTGCAAGCGAAACAACTAAAAGGAAGAGACATCATCAAAACATGTGAAGGGAAGGAACTTCATTAGGATGAACATCTAGAGGAATAACATTATGAGAACAACAACTGAAGGGAGAAATATTATAAGAGCGAAACTACTAGGAGAGATATCATGAGAGCGACAACTAGAGAAAAACTATGATGACAACGAAACATCTGAAGGGGAGGAACATCTACAGAACAAAATAGCTAAACGAGACACCTGGAGAACGAAACAGCTCAAGAGAAAGTATTATCATGAGGAAACAATTGGAGAAGCAATATCGTCATCGCAAGATAACCAAAGGGGGAGGAAATATTATTATAGCAAAACATCAAAAAATAGTGAACAACGACGTGGGAGGATAAGGAGGCTTCTAAAGCATGAGAAGCAAAATACAAAAGGCGAGTGGAAAAGGGGGCGACGGCATCGGGCTCCTGCGCTTTTGCGCGAACGAGAGAAAAAGGGGGAAACGACGGCATCGCGCTCCTGCGCGGACGAGAGAAAGGGTGACGACGGCATCGCGCTCCTGCGCGGACGAGAGGAGGGGGACGACGACTTCGCGCTCCTGCGCGGACGAGAGAAGAAAAGGGGGGGGGTCGACGGCGACGGCTCCGGCGAGACTGAGAAGGACGCGGCTTGTCCTCTCCTTGTCTCCTTTTCCCGCGCTCACTCCTCGTGGCGTGTTGTTGGCGGGACATGGCGTGTAGTTGGCGGGGTGCGGCGTGTTGTTGGTGGGCGCGGAGTGGCGTTGGGGCGCGGTGGCGAAGGTGCTGATTGATTATTCAGCACAAATCCTCAAGTTTACCGGGTTTGCATTTACTGAGAATTCACCCGAGTTCAACAAGAAAGTCGACGTTCTGCCCAAACTAACCATTCGTCAGCTGAAGCTCATCATGGGCGTTCTAGGCCTACATTTCAGCGGAAGATCGAGGAGAGTGGAAGCTATGATCACTGCCATAATGGTTTTTCTCATGAAAACGGCCGGTCATGAACGAGTCGCACGTGGAGCGAAGAAGAGGAAGTCCACCGCTCAGCCGCTAAAGAAGAAATCGAAAGCGAGGGCGTGTGCCGCGGCGCGGGCAAAGTCACAGAGAAATGGATCGAGGAAACACCCGAGACCGATGTTCAGACCGCCGTTCCGCGGACCATCCTCAAGTCGGCCAAACCAGCTATGGGTCGTGTCGGGCCTCCATGGGCATCCTCGTCGACTGGCCAGGCCAGTCAGCCGGCTACCAGTCCTCTGTCGCCGCCCGAGAAAATCATCCAGGGCATGCGTATCGAAGTGGTAAGAGATGCTGCTTATATGTGCATGGTCAAGTGGCCGATCCTCTTCCGGGGCCGAACTTTGACGATACGTTCAAGTACCAAGGCGACAACGGCACCTCCACGGACGATGAAGTTGTGGTCGAGCCTGCTGCCGAGGAATTTGTGCCGCTGGTCAGCTCTGATTCATCTGTGGCCAGAGCTGATACCTCGGCCACAAGCTTAGCCGAAGATAATGAAACGATAGGTCATCTTCATCGTTACCCAAGTTTGAGTTACAGATGTTTTGAGGAGGACAGTGAGGACTCACCTATAATGAACTTCCTTGATGACTCGCATATTCTTTCCCGGCAGATGCACCATTAATTGTGTGTCGGATATTGTAGATCTAGATTGAACTCGCCTGTCAAGATTTCGCCACGCAGGTCTTTCCTTGGGTTTCTGGATAATGACACACAATCAGCAATTATCGGCTCTTCTTCCGATACGGTCAAACTCGACACCACCGAGACGACACTTTATTCCGTCCTCAAACTTGGGTAATTGAACCACAGAAGTAAAATGACAGTGCGAAACAACGGAACGCGAAACATTGTGCAAGCGAAACAACTAAAAGGAAGGGACATCATCAAAACATGTGAAGGGAAGGAACTTCATTAGGATGAACATCTAGAGGAATAACATTAGGAGAACAACAACTGAAGGGAGAAATATTATAAGAGCGAAACTACTAGGAGAGATATCATGAGAGCGACAACTAGAGAGAAACTATGATGACAACGAAACATCTGAAGGGGAGGAACATCTACAGAACAAAATAGCTAAACGAGACACCTTGAGAACGAAACAGCTCAAGAAAAAGTATTATCATGAGAAAACAATTGGAGAAGCAATATCGTCATCGCAAGACAAGAAAAGGGGG
Organism: Nippostrongylus brasiliensis; assembly: GCA_030553155.1. Lineage (NCBI taxonomy): Eukaryota > Metazoa > Nematoda > Chromadorea > Rhabditida > Heligmosomidae > Nippostrongylus > Nippostrongylus brasiliensis. The sequence continues at coordinate 15,777,628 of CP130736.1, forward strand.
AGGAAATATTATTATAGCAAAACATCTAAAATAGTGAACAACGACGTGGGAGGATAAGGAGGCTTCTAAAGCATGAGAAGCAAAAGAAGCTTTTGCGCGAACGAGAGAAAAAGGGGGAAACGACGGCATCGCGCTCCTGCGCGGACGAGAGAAAGGGGGACGACGGCATCGCGCTCCTGCGCGGACGAGAGGAGGGGGACGACGACTTCGCGCTCCTGCGCGGACGAGAGAAGAAAAAGGGGGGGGGGTCGACGGCGACGGCTCCGGCGAGACTGGGAAGGACGCGGCTTGTCCTCTCCTTGTCTCCTTTTCCCGCGCTCACGCCTCGTGGTGTGTTGTTGGCGGGACATGGCGTGTAGTTGGCGGGGTGCGGCGGGTTGTTGGCGGGCGCGGAGTGGCGTTGGGGCGCGGTGGCGAAGGTGCTGATTGATTATTCAGCACAAGGTGTCTCTCCGACTTAAATTATAGGAGTAACAACTATTCACACTTATCCATCATCCTTAAGGAATCAGAAGGAAGCTATTGAGATTTAGATATCCTTCGAGTGGATCGCTCTCAATCGACATTTGGTCCATCAACAGCCAGAAGTATTCTCATCACACCTGGTCATAGCGGTCGGCGACGTGCGAATCGAAAAGTAAGTCTTTTTACCATGTACACTACACCGCTGCAGTCAAAAATTACGTTTAGCTTCACCTCATTTACAAAAAGAATACTAGAAAAAATAGCAGAAAAAACGGAATAAAACATTGGTCATCGGTGGAATTGACAAGTTTTCTTGCAGATCGTTGGCTTGCGATGCATTGAACGTTTTGATGTACCGACACACAATCACACCAGACGAATATCTGCGACTCTGTCAGCATCTCGAGCGTGTGGATCCGATCACAATTAGCATACTCGCCCAACTACTCCGTATTAACACTCGATTCTATAATAACTTGCAGACCCCTGAATTAGGGACAGTTCCAGCTCGATGAAGACTTGATAAAGATGCTCCATGATGCAGGACATTGTATCTTTAAAGAAGAGGAAACATGAATGCACCTTATGAGTTCTAAATATGGTATAAGTGGCAGATAGTTGTTACGAAGAGGAGATACACCTTTTTTCCGCTCGATCACTCCTATGGGAATTCAGCTAAATGATTGCCATATTCCAGGTTGTACGAGTGATCAGCAACCACCTCACATCATTTCTGTTGCGGTGTTGAACACATCCTCGATTGAGCGTCAATCCTCAAAGACGTTGCTGACCTCTCAGTATCTTCAAACAAAGAATCTGTTCTATTGGAACCGAAGGCCATTCACGTACTTCTGAATGCATTTCAGATATGGTAGCTACGGCTCATCTAGGTGGCGAGGTCCGCTCCTCCTAGTTGGTGCCACTATAAAATCCCCAGCTGGTGTGGGGTGAGCTGATCGCGGACCAACGAGTTCCGGCGAGAGGCCCGTCTTGAGGAGCCCGCCGATGGAGCCCCAGAAGGTGAGGGCATAGCCTGCTCGATGCAAGAGGGAAACATCGAGAGGTAGGCAGGCTAGTCTGAAGATGCCAGGTGTCGGCATGTTGTCAGAATGCTCGAGCGAGTGTGTTGGCGCTCTGGAGCATCGCGAAGTGGATCTGTGTGACACACTGAGGCAAGAAGCCATGCCGTGCAAGAACAGCAAAAATGGCAACGAATCCAGCGTTAGGCCCAGGTTGACAGGCCGGCTGATGGTCAAACCCTGTCACAGATATATGATTGAAAGTCGCCAAGGTAATAGAGTGAATGCTAGGACGTCACCCGGAAGTGGCGCGCAGGATCCCCGCCCGAATCCTGTGGACAGTAAGCGAGGGCTACCGAGGAACGGACGACCTCGGCTAAAGAAGCTAGTTCGAGTAGGGACGCTCAACGTAGGGACGCTGAGTGGAAAGTCCAGAGAGCTTGCTGATCTGATGAAAAGAAAGAACATCCATATCATGTGCCTGCAAGAAACTTTATGGAAGGAAGAGAAGGCCAAGGAGATTGGAGATGGAGTCAAACTCTTCTACAAGGGTGAAGACAGCAGAAAGAGCGGCGTAGGCATAGCGGTCTCAGAGTCTATCAAGGATTCGGTGTCCGCTGTTCGGAGAATCAGCGATAGGATTATGTCCTTGAGGATAGAAACGAAGGAGGGGTGCTGGACAATAATATCAGTTTACGCACCTCAGACCGGCTGCCCTGAGAAGGATAAGGATGAGTTCTACGTGGCACTGGATGACGTTATTAGATCTGTCCCTGATGACGATTTCCTCACCATTGCGGGAGATCTGAATGGTCATGTAGGGACCGACCGTAGAGGACTGGAGAGGGTGCATGGAGGAAGAGGTGTTGGTGCCAAAAATGAAGAGGGTGAACGAATTCTGGACTTGGCTGTCGCCCACGACCTGGAAATCTGCAGCACGTTCTTCGCCAAGAGAGAGAGAGCCAGAAGATGACCTACTGCAGCGGAGGTCGTAGAACGGAAGTCGACCACATCTTGGTGCGAAGGCAGGATCTGAAAGCAGTGAAGGACGTAAAGGTGCTCCTCGGCGAAGATGTCGCAACGCAGCATAGTCCGCTGGTTGCAGACCTGTGCGTTCTGCTACCTCCTAAGATGAAAGAGAGGGCTGAGCCCAAGATCCGTTGGTGGAAACTGAAAGGTCCTGTGAAGAGCGAGCTCAAGAGGAAAGTGTTAGCCACTGGTCTTCCGAACCCGGATGGGCCAGTTAACGAGGCATGGCGACAGGCGGCACAAACCATCCTGCAGTGTGCTAGCGAAATACTTGGTAAAACCAAGGGCGGACGGAAAGGAGACAAAGCTGCCTGGTTCTGGAATGACGAAGTTCAGAAGGCGGTGAGAGAAAAGAAGAACGCGTTCAAAAAGTGGCAGGTGTCTAGATCACCAGAAGATCTTGCCAAATACAGGGAGAATAAAAGGCGTGCGAAGGCGGCGGTGTCGCAGGCGAAAAATGCAGAGATGGATAGCCTGTACGAGAAACTGGAACAATCACAGGCTGAAAAATTCGCCATCCGCTTAGCAAAAGCACGACATCGGGCAGGATTGGACGTTGGAGTATCGAGGGCCGTGAAGAGCGCTGAAGGAACCGTGCTAAGAGCGCCAGCAGAAGTTAAGGCCAGGTGGAAGGAGCATTTCGAAGGCCTTTTGAATGAAGAGTTTCCTCGAGAAAGTGTCCTTGAAACGGAGCCGTTGGAAGGGCCTATAGAGCTTTGGACGGAGGAAGAGGTGCAGAGTGCTCTAAAGAACATGAAGGTGGGCAAGGCAGTTGGACCAGACGGAGTGCCTGTAGAGATATGGAAGGTGCTAGAAGGGTATGGGAAAAGTTGGCTAACGAGATTCCTGAACAAGGTCACAGCTGAGGGTAAGATGCCTGAGGCTTGGAGGGACAGCATCATCGCACCTATCTTCAAGCAGAAGGGCGATGAGATGGAATGCTCGAACTACAGGGGAATCAAATTAATATCTCATACCATGAAGGTTTTCGAGAGGATGGTGGACAGCAGGCTTAGGAAAATGGTGTTCGTCTCACAGGAGCAATTCGGTTTTATGCCGGGTAGATCTACTGTGGATGCGATCTTCATTGCCAGGCAGGTAATGGAAAAATACCGAGAGAAACGCAAAGCCTGCTACTGGCATTCCTTGACCTGGAGAAGGCGTACGACAGGCTACCTCGAAAAGTGCTTTGGAGATCCCTGCGGGAACGAGAGGTGCCTGAGTACTTGATCCAAATAATAAGGAATATGGCATGGTTAGACACCTGGTGAAAGATCCACTCAGATCATCCTCTATGCGGATGACATAGCCCTGATAGCGGATAGTAGAGAAGAACTGCAGGGTAGCGTTCAAAAGTGGCAGAAGGCCTTCGCCGAAAATGGACTCCGGCTGAACGTAAGGAAGACCAAATTTATCAGCTCGGAGGGAGGCTCAGAACCAATTGTCGCCTGCTATCGAGAAGCCATAGAGAGGATGGACCACTTCCGCTACCTCGGGACTGAGCTTTCAAAGGATGGTACCTTGGATCATGCAGCGGAAGAAAGCATAAATGCAGCCTGGGTAAAGTGGAGAGAAACCACTGGACTTCTCTGTGACAGAAGGTGCTCGAAGGTGCTTAAAGGGAAAATATACCGGGCAGTTGTAAGACCTGCGCTGCTCTACAGCAGTGAGTGTTGGCCCATGACGAAGGCCCACGAGAGACAAGTACATTCTGCAGAGATGAGAATGCTCAGGTGGGCATGCGGATGTACAAGGCTGGATAGGGTGCGGAACGAGGACGTGAGAGCGGTTATGGGAACAGCTCCAGTGCACCTTAAGATGCGAGAGCAAAGGCTCAGGTGGTATGGTCATATCATGAGAAGATCTGATGACCATCCAATACGAAAAGCACTGGAGTTTCAGGCCCCTGGTAAGCGGCCACGCGGCGCCCCTAAGAAGAGGTGGAGCGACGTGATCAAGAACGACCTTTAGGAAGTCAGAGCTACGCTCCAAGACGCCCTAGACAGAAGTAGATGGCGACTTTTAACAAGAACAGCGGACCCCGCGACGGCACGGTACTAGACGCTTAAGAGAAGAAGAAGAAGTTACGGCACGTCTAGGCTAAATCGTAATAGTTTCAAAAGTTGCTAGAAACGGTGTGTGCATTACTGCAAATGCAGTTAGGTAGAAAAAGGTATCATTCTTTATTCTTTATTCTTTATGCCCTTACATCGCAACGACACAATGATATTCGAGTCTTTCTTGCGAAGAGGCCAGCAGATTTCTACTGTTAGTCGCATCATTCACCATACACTCCCAGCCAGTCATATCCTTTGCCTTTGGTCTTCGATAATAAGCAGCGATAAACCCACTCACTTGAGATTGATTTTACGTTGAGTGTACAGATGCGGAGGAAATCTGCTGATTTTCCTGCCATACAGTCCATTCGGCAACTGTGTATTTGACTGGGTCTTCTTATCTCAGAACGGCCAGCTGGTGAGGTCGACCGCTCTCTGTGACTGCACGTGGAAGGCAAAAAAGGCTATTAATGTAGGGTTATTTTCCTGTGTACGTCCACCACGGCCGTTCCATCGATAACGAGTGATTTTCCACACGGGTTCGAACTAGATCTCGAATTTGGAAACGTTTTCACAATATCTGTTTGAGTCCTAAGATTCCTTTTTGAGAGTCCTTTTTGATCTCCTTGTGAGTCTGCCAGTTCGTTTCGAAAAATCATACCACTGTTCACATTGAACATAGAGGAATAGTGGCGCGTCAGCTGGACACCAAGGTTGATATGCACAGACTTAATACGGCTTACGTTTCGGCGCAACCGCCTTCTTCAGAGCCTCAAACTACGGCTATTGAATCTATGTATAACTGTTCTTGAACACATTTTATCAAAGACAAGGATATTAATACTTCATTTGCCTCCTGCAAGAATCTGTCTCACAGTTTTCCCGCCGATCACTTCATTGTTTCTGGTCCTGGTCCGATCGTGAATATCATCGTGTATGGCTCCAGTGTAAATTGGCGTCGACATGTCGGTTTAGGACAACTGCAATAAATATTTTGTTTAAAAATTGATTAAATTGTACCTTGTTAATGAGTTAATAAAAGCAGTCAAAGTATCAGTACAGCTTCAGCTTTCACTTAACGATCTCAGCGATTCCACAAAATTTCCTTTGCAAAATGCAAAACAAAGACTAATGTGTGTAGCTTGGAAGCACTGTCAGTCGAACCCTCCACAACAGAAAAGTTGCGAAAACTAACCACTCAGTTGCTACCAGAACGCAGTTGCTAAGTTTCCCACAGGTGCATGTAGTGTCGCATTCTGAACTCAATTTTTTTCGACAATTCTGCAACTTTTACCGCACAACTCAATAAGTAAACAAATAAACTCACGCTGCTGAACACATTGGAAGCGAAGTGAACAACCAACGCAATCGGCAGGCTCCGTCATCACACATTTGTAGCCTTGAATACAATCGACAGAAGCACAGGTGAGAATTGGACCTGCAGGGAAGCACGTTCTCACGAATTGTTGGGCAAACGGAGCACTCTGTATTGTACTGCTACCAATACATTTACTTCTTAAGCCTCAGCACGCCACTTGCTTTTTTTAATTCTTACGAAAGATCATCTGCTCAGCATAGCTCTGCAAGGGACAGTCTCTTTAAACACTGCAAAGCTGCGCCTCTTCAGCAGTGGCCCACGAGCTTGAAGTTTTCGAAAATTCCGAAATTCCTATGAAGGTAAATACCGACTTCGAATAAAACGCAAAGAGACCTCAGATCGCCAAATGGCGAAATTATTCAGACAGACGCTAGGTTGACGTTACGGCAGCGATTTGAAGCTTTGCGGATTACTCTACATATCTAGCCTAAATTCCTTTTCTTCTCGTATCATGCGTTTCTGTCTTCTTTTTATTCGGTTTTTCTACGAACTTTGTTACGAAGCACGCCTATGCGCGTAAAAAGAAAGAGACAAGTTGATAACAAGCAGAATATCTGTAAGTTGATCTCATTCTAATAACATGAGAACCTCCTTACGAGGGAAGTCAGTCAGCGTGCTCCGGAGATTCCCAACGAGACCTATATGGTTTTGTGGAACTTCGAATGGCGATTACAACGGTATAGTTTGTTTTTGCTAAATAGCAATGGGCGGTCCAAAAAAGTCGAAAAAATGTTGGCCGTAAACTAGTGGCGGGAAAGTAGTGCTGGATAGAAACGCGTTTGGGAGGAGTATGACCAACAGAGTATGCTCGAAGGAGAAAATCTTCTAGCACTTATGTATGTGACCCACATTTACCGTAATCAACCCAAATCAACCCCAAATTCAGAAACAAGTGTCAGATTCGTGATCAATGTCCCGAATAACCCCCGTATTCAAAGTTTGGGCTAAGTGATTTTGAACCAAACAGCCTTACTAGTGTCGAGTGAGTTGTGTGAAGGTCCAGTTGCGAGAATATCTTTATTCTGTTGTTCCACTTTTCCAACTTTCTAAAGAACAAAGACTCCATTTTGGTTGAGTTCCTTTTCAAATTCATCAAGAAGAATCACTTGGACTGCTGACAAATCCACAATTCACAAATCTAACGCCAACTTTTTCCATTGCGTCTGGCATGCGCTTGCTAGGGTCCGTTCTAACAAAGTAGGGTGATTGGGTCAGAATCACTGATTTAGCCCAAACTTTGTCTACGGGGGTTATTTGGGGCGCTGATCACGAATCTGACATTTGTTTCTGAATTTGAGTCGATTCTGGTGGTTCCTCTGGTGGTTGAAGCCTGTTTGCCACTGGTTAGTGGTCAAAAGATTTTTCGCCTTTTTTGGACTGCCCATTGCTATTTAGCAAAAACAAACTATACCGTTGTAATCGCCATTCGAAGATCTACAAAATCATATAAGTCTCGTTGAGAACCTCCGGAGCACGCTGACTGACTTCCCTTGTTAGTTACTTAGGCTTAGGCTTTGCAGTTCGTCCCCTTTTTTGACTTCATAAGTAGTTGCCCCCTTCTGTTTTCTATTTTTTTGTTTGGTCTGCTTATTGCGCAATCGGAGCTGATAGCAGAGAAGCGAGCTCCAGTCAATTTTCATCTTTAGACTTCAGCAATCGTAGCTTTCCAGCAACTGTCAGGTGTTGCTCCGTCCACCGCATTTGTCTCTTGTTTATGTTTATGTATAGGGTGGTAAGAAAGTCTTGAGCCACTTTGCTTGAAAGTTTCAGAACTTCCGACTTCTGGATTGTAACCGTAACCTAACATGTGATAATTGTTAGCCATTTACGATGCAGCGTTACGATGGGTATGAATAACAGCGGGTCCCAGCACGAGCGTAACCGCCGGTGAATTTTCACCGGCCGGTTACGTTTCGCAGGCCTGACCGGCCGGTTACGTTTCACCGGCGGAGCGCGACCGGTGAAACGTAACCGGCCGGTCAAACGTAATTGGCCGGTCAAACGTAACCGGCCGGTCAAACGTAACCGGTGACTGATTTGCGTTTTCCGGTAAGTTTCGAGGGTAGATTATCATCATTTGTTTTCAAACAAGCAGATTTACTGTGAAATTTGTTTCTCTAGATGTCTATAATTTGTTTATCTGAATTTGATCCAGATTTCTGGGGCGGGATTCATGAACGCAACCGCCGGTCAAATTCACCGGCGGTTGCGTTCATATACGTTTCACAACCGTAGCACCAGACATCTGGATCAAATTCAGATAAACAAATTATAGACATCTAGAGAAACAAATTTCACACTAAATCTGCTTGTTTGAAAACAAATGATGATAATCTACCCTCGAAACTTACCGGAAAACGCAAATCAGTCACCGGTTACGTTTGACCGGCCGGTTACGTTTGACCGGCCAATTACGTTTCACCGGCCGGTCAAGTTTCACCGGCCGCGCTCGGCCGGTGAAACGTAACCGGCCGGTCAGGCCTGTGAAACGTAACCGGCCGGTGAAAATTCACCGGCGGCGGTTACGCTCATGCTCGGCATGGCCTGTGAAACGTAACCGCCGGTGAAATTTCACCGGTGCGTTCATGAATCCCGGCCCTGGTGCTACGGTTGTGAAACGTATATGAACGCAACCGCCGGTGAATTTGACCGGCGGTTGCGTTCATGAATCCCGCCCCTGGGGTAGAAAATTGTGCCTTTCTCCAAGCTGTTGCAGCGGATCCACAAATAGGCACTCGTACTCTTGCAAGGAGACTATAACACACTCATACTACAGTTACCAGTTGGTTCCATTTCCTCGTGGCAAAGAAACGCTGAGTGGACTGAGCTCGGCCGCCCCGACCGACAGCATTCGGTGTACACTCGCAATGGTGCAGTGCCACGCTATAACGATAAAGAGACTAATAAAAATTTGAAGAAATGCGGTTGACACACGATTTTGCAATCATCTTATTACACTTATATTGTCCCCTATAGCTATCAATTATCTTCCTTCCACGTTGCTTTTTAGCCGAGAAAAGAGTCACCAAACTCGGCGATGTCATACGGGCAGTCACCGACTTCTTTGGCTCACAGCCTGTTCCGCTCTGCAACTAGAAGATGGCTGACCTGCCTATCAGGGATGTTCTGGTTCTGGCCAACAACAGTGACTAAACCGTGATGTAAAATGCATTGTGCACTGAATAAGAAAACAAAGAAAAAGTAGACGTCAAACGGCTCAAGACTTTCTTACCACCCTATACTTGCCCACCGATATTACCAGTGAATCCAACACCGGTTTGAATTCAATCTTCACAATAGATATTTAGATATCCTCCACTCACGTATCTCACTTCCGTTGACGGGTTCTGCAACCTGGTTCGCACCGACGTTGACGGTAATAGCCAGAAAACACTGAAAGAGTGGGAGAGCTAACTTCCACAATCATTGTTCACATTTTTCAATTGCCTAATGATTGGGAGCCACAGAGGAATGGACGTTTATACATACACTTATGTACATGTATTCGGTTCCTCATATTGCGCTACATTGCTGGCGACCCTTTGGATTTATTAGAGCAGATCTAGTATACTACCAATTAATGGGTCTCCATCCTTCACTTGCACAGTCCCCTAGCTAAGCAGACTACGCTGAGGATTGCTCATAGTTGGTGGTTCTGTACGCGGTACGCACACTTATTCACTTAATTATTCTGTTTTCTGTACAGAGAAAGTCGAATAAAAGTGGCAAGAGGTTCCTGTTCTCCCTTCTTTTTTCTTTTTTGCTTTCGTCAATTTTTTCCAGGAATACGTGGTGCAGTTTGAAGTGGAATACATGGTGGAGTCATAGTGACCGTGTGAGCATGGCCGAGTATGCGCTACCACTTACGTGGAGAGAGGAGGACACGGCCAATGATATTAGGTTGTCGCAAAATTAATTTCGGAAATGGACCGCTCAGTTCAAACTGCAATAACTCAGCTCAAACGCAATTTTATGAATCAAACCAAAAACTGTCAGCATCTACACACCTCTGCCAGCAAAACGATAATAGATCCAAACCTTTAGAGAAGAAACTAGGATCACGGGAATTATTGAAAGCAAGAAAGGCATTTTCAAGATCGGCCAAATCAACAAATTTTTTCTAACGTAAATAAGAATCAAATACTTGAAAAAGGTGATAGTCCATTGGCGAAAGGTCAGTAGAATAAGGAGGACGAAACAGAACTTCAGTGCCTAACTGGGTCAAATTTTGTCGGGTGATCTTCGCGGTGTGCGCATTTGCGTTGTCCTGCAATAGGATCGCACCGCCATTGCTCGCTAGTGGCGGCCACATTTTTTGCAATTTCGGGTACATTTCGTCTAAGTCACAACAGTACGACTCTGCTGTAACTGAACCACCAGGTGGCATAAAGCTATGATGAACAAGTCCTTCACTAAACCACCACAAAGTAATCATAACCTTTTTAGGATGAAGTTTCGGTTTAGGAAAAAGTTTTGGCTTAGCACCCTCATCAATCCAAGCAAATCCCGTTTACTATTATTGCAAAGAACCTATTGTTCGTCTACAACTATGATACGGTTGACAAACGGCTCATTTTTATAACGAATTAGGAGATTCAAATAGATGCCGAAACGTGTAAGACGCTGCTCATCGGCTGTTTCATAAGGAATCCATTTTGCCATCTTCTTCACTTCGCGGATTGGTTCCAACTGTCTTGTAACTGTGGATTATATACACACAGGTCTTCTGCTAGCTCAGGAGTATTGGTCTCTGGATTTACTTCAACGGCTGTCCTAAAACCTCTTCATTAAGAGACCACCTCCGACCACGACCAGTCTTTCCTTCGAGATCAAAATCGCCAGAAGCATATTTTGTAAACCAAAGCTACACTGTCCGTACGCAAGGACAATCCATCCCAAAAGCTCTGCTAAGGTTACGAGCTAGGTCTGTCGCGGGATGTCCCAATTTAAAATCATAAAGCTTGAGCACTCGAAAGTCGCGTCGATTCATGTTCGAATGAAGCCCTGGAAAAAATCGGCTGCACAAACTAGAGAGACAGTAATATACGCTTTTGATAGAGCGGATAATCTACTACCTGTCAGTATGCTTGGCTGTCCTTGAGACGAGATAATACGGCGTAAAAAAGTTTTCCTCTGAACATACTCAGAAAACGAAATTAATTTTGCGACAGCCTAATAAAATGAAACACTTACACACGCTTACCATAAGCATGACCGTCATGATGAATTTGAATCCGTAAGCGATTTCCCCCAAAAACGAAACCTTTCTAGGAATACTCAGGGCGAAGCGATGAAAAGTAGGAGAGAGTACTTCAATCGAGAGTACTTCAAACCAAGGTTCTGTTCACTACCTTTTATATGCTGGTTCTGCTCAATTGCAAAACAAAACTGTTCCTCGAAGCCTATCCGACTGGTCCGCAATTCAAATCGGGGTAGGAACCTCCGTTGATCTGATTAATTACCACAGTTTTATGCATGCGCATTTTTTGACTCTGATAAAAACAAAAAAGCGAAGAAACACAGTTTTTGCGTGATGCATTTGGCAGCATGCATAGTTATAATACAACGATCAATCAATGCGTACGACAGCCAGAAACCAAGGTTCTGTGTACTGAATGTCAATCACCGAGAACTCCACACTTCTGAAAAGTAGGAACTCTATTTCCATTTCTAGCTAATTTATCCAGCCCCTAGCGGGCTAAACACTGAAATCCAGTGAGCTACAGCCGGATAGAATGTTAGTAGTACCAAAAAAAACTAAAGATAATCCCTAACACAGTAATATTAATCCATTGACGACCGCGCGCTAACTGCGTGTCTGGCGCGGGGGACCGTGCACGTGCAGAGATGAAAGTGCCTCAGCGGCATTAATTGTTTTCAAAGTTATCAAAAGAATAATTTTTCTGTGTATATTGTTGATTTTGAAACTCCCTCAAGTAATCATTGGAAGTAAACGATTTTCAGACCCTTTTTTGAGCTTGTTGAAGGGCCGTTCACTTGATGAATATCTTGAAGCTTTGATGAAACGGAAAATATAGAATGGGTAGTAACTTTGGCTAAATGAGCACTTCTATCCACAGTGTCTCCCAAGAGCGAGGAAGCGTAGCCCAAAAGGTGTGTCCCACCGGCGGGACACGCGGTCCACCGCGGATCACAATGCGTGTCCCGCCGGCGGGACACGCGGTCGTCAATGGGTTAAGGAAATATAAAAGCATGAAAAGGAACGTCAGTTACAACTGGATAAACTGATTGAAATAATCCTTGATAGAAGCCTGTAGCGGCACTGAAACGACAACATAGTGTAAGTACCGAGCAGAGTCCCATTACATTTAACGCCAGGGGGGTTAGGGTTCAACACGAGTTGGTTCGAATGATAGGAGTGTCCAGCGTTTAGCTGTGTCAAAGTATTTGCTCATAAGTGAGCGCAGCCACAGTCGTCATTAATAATTCATAAAAACTTAAACGCCATTAATTAGCAAGGTCTTTCAGAGTAAGAGCATTCAACAAAAAGGGGAAGAAGCAGTGTAAGGAGACCTAAAGTTAGTATGTGTCGTAATTGATGGTTCGATTACCAGTGGGTTAACCGATCGCCGGAGTTTCCTAACAAGCCCTAACGGCGTCAAGAGGAAAGACGGGATTGAAGTATATTGGTGCCCGCAATATTAAGTGGCTAAAACTATCCCAGATCGACTGATAGATCTTATGAAGCTGGGACCACTGATGGACCTCTCCTACTCTTCACCAATCTCTTTCCATCCCTTTTCCCCTTACTCCTCCTTCCTTTCATTTTTTTGGTATTCTCTTCCACGATTTCAATAGAATAAACCGTTGTAGGACTCGTAAATCGCTTTGTGTTAACTACAGGAACAAAACACTGTTTGACTTTGATTACCAAGCTCCTTTCTTAATAATATGCCGCAGTAGCTGGGTGGACACCGCTACACTATAAATTAAACAGTAAAAGATCCGGCTCGTCACAAAGAAACGATTAATGCGGTCCGATTAATGAAGAATCTCAATGAAAGAATAGCAACGCCACAAAACGTCATGGAGAGAGCAAAACGTCAACAAATGCGTGGAAATTGCATTCGAGGGAAGGGGCGGTGGAGAAAGAATTTAGTTGATCAAATTTCCTTTGTCAAGATTACGGATTATCGATAAGGGTCACACTTCAAAAATCGAGAACGTATGTTAGAAGCTTTCATTCATCAACGATGATGCACTCGTATTGTGGCGTGACCTTTATGTGTGGGTCTGTCTTGCATTTGTTGGTGTAGATCCATCATCCAAACGTATGAATGTGTGTTATGCTGGGGCAAATCACCGCTGCCGATTGTGTTTGCTTTCAGTGCTAACGCCGACACCAAACAGCACTCTAACGGCATTGTGCGTTTGATGAAACTCTTGAGCTGAATGGTTTTTTCTCGTCGATTCTTATGTTCTAACAAAAAACGTTAATTGGAAACAGAACGCCAGGCCACGGAGCGATACGGTATTGCATCAGTGTCACTTTAGTCCAAGTCTGAATCACAAATTATAGAAGGGTGAATCTGATGTGAAGGTTCGCTTTGATTCTTACAGCGAACTCTCATTAGTGCTGACAACGACAAGACGTTAATCTCTAGCACAAAACTCGTTAAAAGCACACTCTTCAACATTTCTCTACTGTTGACACAATTCGATCGAAACAATCGCGCAGCATACCATCCTACTGAAAGCAGCCACCTACGCTTCTGCTCGGGGATTCCATGGTACAAAAAACAAAACAAAACGCGAATTCCAGTTCAAACATTAAAGCTCGTTAAAGGCTCACTGAACAACAGTGCGGCAAGCATCTTTTTTAGAACTATCTCGTGTAGTCTGATCTTCGTCTTCCGGATTCCACACACCACGTCGCCATGTTTTTTCTATCGAGGACAACATGTATTGAGCAATCAAGCCATTCCCTCACTGTGTAGTGCACAAAGCTACGTTCTGTCAATAGATTGATCGAAAGCATTAGGTCGCACCGATCGCTGGCCAATTGCACAAGCCCGGTCGTCGTGGAGGGTCGAGCGTTGACCCTTATCGGATGTCTCACGTCGGCTCGACGGCCAGTGCACGATGAGCCCTGCCATTTGTATGGCTCACAGCGTTCCTTTGCTGCTAAACTACGTCGCCAAGAGTCCTATTGCCTTATGAGATTTCTTTCATTCTGAACATTGTTTTACCTCCTCTAGTACTTTCCAATGACAACGGTCGTGTTCCAAACATAAAGTGTCCGAGGGTTTTCTTAGAACTTCTGATCAGCAAATTGTTGGTAGTCGTGATCTATCGACTTAGACCAATGCGGTATTCGATTCCGTTCCATTTGTGCTGTTCTTCAAGGTGCCTTCTCGAGCGGGATTTTTCTTTTTCTTTTCATGAAAGATGCTTCTAGCCTTCACCGTAGAACTATAGAAGATGTTGCTTATCTCCAAAAATCGCCAGGTATCAGTAGGTGTGTCTGGTAGGTATAGGGCGCGCGTGCTATTCAAATGCATCGGCGCGTCCTTAAGAGACTTATCTACGCCGACACCTTTACCTTACCAGGTGTGCCTGGCGTAATACAGTTTACCTGTTTTCCAATTACTCTCACATGGCTTTTGTTTTGTCTATAGATCCTCAGATCTTTTAACATACATCCCTCTATACAGCTGCCAATTACTGGTCATCGCTGACTTCGGCATGGTTTAATCTAGGTGTAGTTCCAACACTACACACGGCTTCTGCCCTTCTGGTAGATGGCTTAGACCAGCGTTCCATCACATTTCAACACTTAGGTCGAATAAATGATACCCAGATCTACGCCTAGGTCAGCAAAACCCATCGAGTCAAGTTGGCTCTCTGTCTTTTTTCCAAAGGGGAATCATTACACTAGTTATTTAGCACTTGATCAAATTCGCAGCAGCCCTTCAGATCATGCTCCCTAGTTTCCGCTTAGCTGAGTGCAACATCGTCGGATCTTTTTGAAGACATAGCGACGCTCTCGATGTTCACCATTATTTTTCCAATGGAGATGAAAATTTCCACCACTTTCTGTGCTCATCATATCCAGCAGTTTTTCACGACTTCGTTTGGATTTTCAATTTTGGTTTCGGTAACCAATTTCTCTGTTGTATCACTTGAATAATTGTTCAGAAATTGGTGAGCTCTAGCGTGTTGAACCGAATGGTCACTTCAATTTTGTCATATTCAATGTGAGCTCACTGATAGTGGTTTTTGAAATAGTTGATTGATTTGTCCAAATATGGTAATTTCCTCAGTTGCTCCGATTTATTCATTGCTTCGCTAATCATTGTTCCTCACGCATAGATAATGCCACCAACTCAAGAATAAGTGTAGTAACAAGTGACTAGCAAAATGACGTCATAATCTGTTCCGAAAGTACGGTTTCGTTTTTTTTTCTCGGAACGACAAGCCTTCGCTTTCAGGCTGACACATTTCATAAATTTGGCCTGGGAATCATGCTGAGCATACCATTCCTCACCAAATTTATAGAGAAAACAATAAAACGGCAGAAGGTTGGTTCTTTTGCTAGTATCTGCGCATTCAGTTGCGCAGAAACCATGTATTATTACTACTATTGTAATTAGTTATTATTATCACTGTTATTATTATTTTGAGGTTGCTGATTCCGTGGATTACTTGAACTACTATGTTACGTCAATGATTTTTGCCTTCTTTGCTCTTGCTATTTCTGCAAAGCAATACTTCGGATCACCTATTCAATGCTGGGTACCTAGTGAATTCAGAGGTGAGTGGAGTACGCGTAGATTAAGAAATCGATATAGGAAGTTTTGTAACACTGTTGTCATCTACAAGTGAGTTGTCTTTAGAATCGAAACCTGGAATATGTTGTGTGTAGTTCGCGTTGTAGATCTATCGAGTATGGAACGAAATTGTGTCAAAACTGATTTTGGAAAGTAGCTACGCTACTGGAAAGCATCCTAAAGATCGGTATGCTCGATGCAACACCTGTACTCTTCAGGCGGATGGGAGAAGTACGCCGAGGACTACTGCTTTATCGCTAATTCCTACTATGTACCATTCGAGGAGGAAATACCTGTGGACATTGAACATCGCAGAGATCACATCAGCTACTATCGTTGGGTGCCAATAATGCTTGCTCTACAGGTACAAAGGGCCTACTTTTCTCAACCTCGCTCTGCGTTTTTTTTTTTGTTAAATTTCAATTGTTCGCGCCCTTCGATTTTTACTTGTATTCGGATGTTTAGGCTATGATGTTCTTCATTCCTAATTGGATCTGGAATATGCTTCACAAACAAACAGGTTTGCGAACAATGATTGTATTTCAAGTGCGTATCTTCCAGTAGCATTTTTAGCCATAAATCCACGATCGTTTCTCAGCGAAGCGGAGAAGGTGAAATACGCAACTGGAGAAAAAAGAGAGCAAGAAATAAATACTCTGGCCAACTATTTCATCGAGTCACTGTCTGTATTTCAAACGGACGCCAGCGGAAAGGTTTGCATTATTATTATATTCAGAGGTCGCGTTTATAACTACGTGGGCTGGTCAAGGCCCGATTGCTGCGTCGCGTGTGCGGTTTTTCATTGACGCAGCACCGCGACCCGTACTTATTGTTGGAAAGTGATTACTTCGGAATAGAAAAATACGAGATTTGGAGATGGTAGTTGTGGTTTCTGGTCATTTTCGGATCGCACATGGTGCATGGTGAGGGTGAGGGACGCACTGATCCCGCCAACTGTCCCGGCACCCTCAAATAGCAAGTGGATCTTTCCTGAAAGCTATCCAAGGTTGGTACTCTAGGATGATTTACTGCTACTGCTGCTACTACTGCTTAGGATGATTTGCTTTAATACCGAATTTGTCTCAACGACCTCACCCCTTGTAAGGAGCCGCTCACCCGCTAGTGGGCGGCACTAGCGTGAGGGCGACGTTGCCCCGGCACTCACGAGATCATACCCGCTCTTTGGACTACGGTAACAAACGGTTTACTTCTCGACTGCTCTGCTACCACATAGTTACCATTACACATTTTGTTCGCTTGTGGGGCTCCATTTGCGGTGATACAAGACTGACATCCATTCCTTGACTTTCGTGCGTATTCGTTAAACCCAGGTAGGTGCAGATGAAAAATTTGGGGTCTGGATCACCAACTTGAAATAGTGCTAAAGGAATATCCATGTGAATGTGTTGATGAGAATTCAGCGTCCATCCGTGTCTTTTGCGCCTTGTGAAAAAATCAAAACGAAGGAGCAACCGACACTGTTCCGTTGCGAAAGTTCTATCCTTTCGCTTCTTCTCTGTCGACCCGAACAGAAGGGCAGATATTCAATTTGATGTGCAACATACTAGGCTTTTAGTCTCCCTAGTGAATATAAATGGCGGTTCAGTGGTTTAATACATAGACCACGTGTGAGGGCTGACGTAGGAATAGAACAGTAGGGTTATACGTATTTATGTCGCAACGTTTATGTTGATGAGTGAGTAAAAAAGAGGTGAGGCACACCTCAACCCCATAAGTGGGCGGGGTGGAAAGAAGGGGTCGGCGTCTTGACCACAACATTTGTCGTGGGTTTGTAGATTAGGAGTAGGTAGCGGGGCTACTCCTTCTCTGATTATTCTGCCCGCAGTTAAGGTCTCGATCATACCCGTCTTTGTTCTATTCTGAGGTAAGCACCTTTACTCGTGTTCTGCTCATCAATGAGCCCGAGTCTCAACTAGTGCGCCCCAATGCGAAAACGCAAACGTGACGCAGGCGACGATTGACGGGAGCCGAGGAGTTATAACTGCAATCCTTCTTTCATCTTACAGGCTTCCATCGAAAGTGATTGTCGCCATCATATCATCGTACTAGCTATTTGTTGCCCAGAATGATATTAGATAATCTTAATTATGTGTTATTTTTCAGAGGTACACTTCTCCGCGTTCCGGATACAATGCCACTCTGCTGTACATTTCCACGAAGGCCGCTTATGTTTTCAATATTTTCCTGCAGATCATTATTCTCAACCATTTTCTCGGGCAGAATTACCTTCACTGGGGATATGAGGTTTGTCTTTATGGCTAAATGTGTAGCTGAGTCCATAGAATTCAAACAAGTTTCATCTTACAGATGACCTCGAATATTATTCATGGCAATGAGTGGAAGGAGACCGAGGTGTTCCCGCGGGTCATTATGTGCGATTTCCAGGTGAGTGACGCAACATCTGTAAAACTCTGCTTGCGGACTTTTTTCATCAGGTCCAAGATGAAGATGCGTATGATGCGATGCGATGAAAGAGTGTAGCTAAAACTGAACCTTCAGGGGCCATATGCTCGTCTCACCCGAGATTGCTGGGGGATGGGGCAGGGGGAGGAGCCAGCTAGTATGATTGGAGCCGGCCCGTGTTTGAAGTGCTCTTACTGGCTGGCTCCTCCCCTTCCCCCATCCCCTAGAAATCTCGGGTGAGACGAGCATACGGCCCCAGCTGTGATCTGTCAACATTTGATGTCAACATCATTTCATTTCATTTATTCTTTCTCCAGTTCCTAGTGGGCTAAACATTGAAATCCAATGGGTTATAGTCGTTTGGGATATAATGTTAGCGACATAAAAAAACGAAAAAAAGGAAGAAAAAAACGCGGTTAGTTACAAATCAATAAAATCAGTGAGATAATCCATGATTGAAGCCCTTCAGCAGCACTGAAAAGGTAAAAGGAAGGAAACATGTTGATAGGATCGAGTAGAGTCCCCTTAGGTAACTTCCCACCTTTCGTCCATTCCTGTCTCTTATTTGAAACCTTGCCCCTTTTCCTGAGAAGGCTAGTCATCAGACTTCTAAATACCTGACAACGCAGTTACCAAGAGCGCAAACGCATACAAGTCAAACGCTTCTCAATGTTTCTTCATTTTTTAGAGATCTCTATGTAGCGCTTTTCAGATTCGTCGCCTAGCCAACCTACAGCGTCACACTGTACAGTGCGTTATCATGATGAACATGATCAATGAAAAGCTATATCTGTTCCTGTATTTCTGGTGTGTTTGTTTGCCTTGTTATTTTTCATTTCTCTTGTGATTTGAGGTCAATTTAGCCAATTCATGTTTTTTAAAGGTGAACTGATTTCCTGTTCGATTATACAATTTCCACAATTTAGGTTGTTCTTCGTTGGAATCGCCACTGTCACGAACTTTTTATACTTCGCCGTTACCATGGCTTTTCCTTCCCTTCGTGCCAAACAAGTTCTTCTCAACATTTATACGGATAGAAACGTTGGTTTTGTTCTGTAAATATCAGTTATACGTCTTTTTTCTGAATCAAAAAGGAAGCTGTGTCTCCGTTTCACTATCAGTATTTCCATTTTTTTAGTAATTTAGGTCTAGAGTCTTTTCTATTTAGCTGCTTTCCGTAGACAAAACCAGGAATCGACTCGAAACTTTCCCATCAGTGTCATTTTACATGTATATAAATCCAGCTTACTATGTAAAAGTACTTCAGCGCGCTATGGGACAGTCTGAGTTGAACCGATTCGCCAAGGAATGTCTTATTCCGGATGGCGTGCTTTTGTTACAATTTGTTCGTGAGCATGTCGGAGGCCGTGTTGCGTATGACCTCATCAACCGGATTTATGATATATTTTCCGAAAATGACGTAAGTGTTGTATTTTCTCGCATACATTATGTTTCGTTCACCTTCTAGAAAAAATGCTTTGTTCTGCTCTGGTACTACTGCCATATGAGACGCGTGTGGGGACCTATCTGTGTTGTACCGTTATGTACGTATTTTATTCCAACTCCAGAGCACTCACAATAACTCTTCGAAGAAGCTGGCTCCCTCACCGATTGAGAAATACGCACGCCCGCCCCATTTTCTTGGATTTCCACGGCAGTCACCTAATCAGGTATATTGATCAATTCAATTTTTCCTTAATTTAATTTTCCTTAGCTATTATCTTGGTTCTTCGGAAGGTTCAATAATTTTCAGCAGACATTTTACTTCAGAGCTATTTTCCTGTGCTAAGTTCGGCTCCAATGCTCGAGGATTACATGGACCATGGGACCATGAGAATTGGTGAGAAAGATTCTCAGATCGATCATTCTTCTCGTCGCAGTCCAACTGATGTATAACATTTCTCCGCTGCTATTTACCTTCTCCTTGTTGATAGTTCTCGGGCCTCAACAGTTGCAAATAGTAAGTCAGAGGAACAGTTTCCTTTTTGCTTCGAAAAAAAGCACGTGTAACTTGTATTAACAGATTACTTGCGGGGATCATAGTTGATACTAACACTGCAATTTTTCATTTTTTCACTGTTTTGTGAGTGAATCGTTTTTGTGCATTTGTGAAAATATGTCAATTCTTTGTTGTTTCGCTGTCTACATTATTAACTATTACGTCGTAAACGTGTTCTTCTGTACGTACAAATGTTCATGTGCGTGTATTTCACCCAATTCACACAATCCAAATGTCTTGGTAGTTAAGAATCAAGTGAAAGGTCATATGAGTCCTCTACGGTTCGACCAGTTTTGCCTACGGCATTCAATCACCGTTCAAAGGTGTTGCATGTGAGTCATAGTAGCCGCACCTGCGGGCGGCCGCAGGCTGAAAGAGTCAATTCCTGCGCGGGAGGTGAAGCGGACGTTTCTTCTGCAGTGAAATCAGGTCTCATTCATTTGGTTTATTTATTTATTTATTTATTTGAATACGTCGCAAGACGCGCACCAGAAACAACAACACACCAGAACAATAAAAATGTCTAGAGTGAACAATTTACGCTCGTTGTAGACAAGCGTTACAATAGGAAACTACCGTCGTGCAAATAATTGAAATAATAGTAATGAGCTCAAGCTACGTTGAACTAGTTGAGCACAATCCATCTCAGGGGCCGTATGCTCCTCTCACCCGAGATTGCTGGGGGATGGGGGGAGGGGAGGAGCCAGCTAGTATGATTGGAGTCGGCCCGTGTTTCACGTGCTCTTACTGGCTGGCTCCTCCCCTCCCCCCATCCCCCCAGCAATCTCGGGTGAGACGAGCATACGGCCCCAGCAGTAACAGCCGAATGGCAACTGAATAGTTAATGCCGTCGAGAATATTGTGAAACCTATTCTGTGAGCATCATTCACTAGTTGTGAATCGCATATATTATAATTCTGCTGTTCTATTCAGCACGTCAGAAATTAGAGTCGCTGATTATGTGGTGGGTTTTGGGTGCCAACTACCTCTTCTAGAGGACACTTCTAGTTGAGTGGCTCGTCATCATCTGAAGGTGGTGAACAGCTTCCGAGGTGGAAGTTTCCACTCGTCGGCATTCGAACAATATCCGCATCGCCGTTAACAATCCAAGCCGTTTGAATTGCCGAGAGGCCAGAGGTTCCGCCTTATGAGCACGCTTTTAGTGGTGCGGTTCGGTCGAGTAACACATATTTGCACTGTCGTCTCATCGTCAGCATAGCGGCTAATGCACAGCCCCGGTTAGGCGCGAGAAGCGTGTTCGAATCCCGCCTGAAATGCGAATTTTTCGATGAACCTAGCACCACCATTACAACATCATATTCTAGCATACATAATAGTAACCCGCAGAAAAAGCGGTAGTAAATCTAGACTTTGCATTTTCTGTTTTTCATCGAACCATATCCTTGTGAGGTACATAGTGCCATTCGCAATGTCTAAACAGGGATGATTGAGTGGTAGCAACGGTCTCATAAGCGTAATCCGATCTCACACTGTGTTTTCGTTTTGTGGTTCTCGCTTAGTGCTTGATGATGGCAAACGTACATGCGAGAGAAGCTGACGAACCGTATTCTAGTGTGTCAAGTGAATAAGAGAGTTGGCTGAAGTGCGGGAAGTCGCCGAACAAGCAGTTTCTTGACAAACAATTCGGTTGCGCCCATTACTCCGTAGGGAGATTTACCCTGTCACGTAGGCCTTTATTGTTGGTCAGTCAACCTAGAGAAACGGAGACTAACGAGCCGGAGTTTTATCTTATAAGTCTTCCCAAGCACTTCATGATTGTGATTGGATAGGAGCTCTGCTTCAGCACACTGTGGTAGCTGGTACGACTCCACCCAACTTTATACTATATTGTTTGCCCGAAAACGCGTAAGCATAGGCGTCGTCAACGGGGCGGGATGGCCGAGAGGTTAAGAGCTTAGGCTCGATGATCAGGGATCAATCCCGTCCCAGGCAGAAACCCTTGCTTAGCATAGAAGTAGCTGAAAAGGGTGTCGGTACCAGCGTCAGGCCCGTGTGAGAGGTCGGCTGATGGAGGAAAACTGTCACGATCACAAGACAGATTGATGGTCGCATGCAAGGAAGTGGCGCTCAAGAATCTGCGATCGAGGACGATATGGCCACCCCACAAGGAGCTCAAGACTGAGACAAGATGGCAGTGTGGCACCTCAACAAACGCGGGAGCAGCACCAAGGCGAAAGAAGACGTAGCGACTATCATGAAAGACGTACCCCGTAACTGATCGGGATTAAACGTTGTTGAATAAATAGGCATCGGGGGCAGGGCTATGCCAAGTGCAGTCTGGTCTGTCATGCTGGCCCCGACAGGAGTGAAAGTTTGTATATTATTTATTATAATCAATGGAACAAACATAAAGCCGTTCGAAGACGGTACAGCAAGGAAGATTATGTACCTCCAGCAGAGGTCGAAGAGGGGGCGTGGTCTTCCCAGGTGGCCACGATTCCGTGACTGATACCGTGATATGCTTCTCCTTCCAAGTTTGTCGGCCTCGACAAAACATACGAAATTGTGAAATAAATAACTCCTAAGCAATACAAGCAACGGATATGCGGTACCAGTGTAGCGTCGAGTATCTGGGAATATTCTTCGAAAGAAGACAGACACCTTAAGGCAGTACTGGGCACCTTTTTACAAAATCGTGGCGTCGACATTCCTACTGATGCATGATGCCGATATGCCTTGAGCTTATTGTTCTCAACAAGCAGTCACAAGTGAAAACGAGCAAAATTAATATGGATGATGCGAACGACCAATAATGTCGGAGCTGGCGAATGATCCGCTTCTGCTTTTGAACAACTGTGCAGGGAATGCTGGATGATACACAGAGCCGCGGCTTCATTGACTGACGGCCTGAGATGGTATTGGCTTGCGTGGTCTTCTGAGGTGGCCGCGATACCGTAACCGTTAACGTGACAGGTCCCTTTCATTGTCAGGAAACTCTTGGACATCCTCACAGCGGAATTTCTTAGGTCTTTTTTGGTTCGCTTGCTACAGTGTCGTAACGAAGCTGGTTTATGAGCTGTTGTAACTTTACATTCTTAACATGATTACCATACTTTTTCAATGAAGCTGAATAGAATTTCAAATCTCTGTACATAATCAGTAATGACATCTCAGAACGAATTACAGTAGAATCAGTTATTGTAGACGAGTTCGTCGTAAGCTTACTTTGGCTAGGAAAAGCTACTTTCAATCTGAGCTAGCGCCTGGATTTTAGATATTATATTCGAATGTTCACTTTTCACTTTTATGTCAGCGCTCTCAGGGAGCGTGGCGAAGCGCTGAGGAAGATGATGTTTTGTGCACCGTTACGGACATCTGTTGCGTTTTGCTCATGCATAGTAAGAAAATGCTGAATTAATAAGATAAAATGCGATGTGCAAGCTGGATGACGATCGCGAGACAATGACTCGAATGGAAGTCGTGTTGGGGTCCGCACGTTCAGTGAAGCCGGGCCATCTACGTATCTAAGTAAGTAAATGCGATCTGTTTAAAAATCAGGTGAGATATTTTGTTATCTGTTCTCAATCATTGCACTGTCGACTATATATATTTCTGACGAACATTTGATGCGCGTAAATCTCTAGCGTTCAACAATTGAACGGGACTAAAGTTCGAAATACGTCAGGATGGCGGATTAAGGGCTTAATCGTCGTGATCTTTGCGTTCTACTGGTTCGCGTTCGTTGTCTGTCTATTATACAGTATTATACAGCAGTTGAACGCTAGAGTAATATTTGAGTATTACCAGAGTTTCACGAGCAAAGAATGCGAATAGGATTGTTTTTTCTCGTATATAAATTCGTTGAACTCAGCCAAACCAGCACGATGCTTACATTTGCCCTGGGTTTTATCTGCATTCCCACAAATCTCTTTCCCTCCACACGGCGAATCGTACTCCCATTTTATCCTGAAATAATTTAGATCGCAACATGTTCTGAACATGATAGAATATAAAACCCATTTTTATAATGTATATACCCATCTGCGGTGCAGAATCTAAAGGTAAGGTAAAGGTGCCGGCGTTGATCAGTCCCGTAAGGACGCGCCGCCGCATTCGTGTTCCATTCAAGTCGTAGAGGCTTGGTGAATGCGTATTTGGCCTATACAATGACCTACGGAGGCCAGTCGCTATACCAGGTCAGTGTCTTTACCTTCCCAGACAAGTCTGGTACCAATTTACTCGACCCAGGAGGGATGGAAGGCTTGGTTATCCCAGGCCGGGATCGATCGCTCGACCGTGCGGGTGACAGTAGCGCCTCTTACCACTGTACCACGCGGGCCCGGTGCAGAATCTACTACTTTCTTCAAAGTTGCATCCACCTAGGAGATATTTCTCAGCACATTTTTTTGTGTTCTCAACGAGCTATTTGTAGGATTCCTGTGAAGTAAAAACTTTGAATTTGATACTCAGGTGCAGAATCTACTACTGAGAATCAAATTTAAAGTTTTTACTTCACAGGAATCCTACAAATAGCTCGTTGAGAACACAAAAAATGTGCTGAGAATTATCTCCTAGGTGGAAGCAACTTTGAAGAAAGTTCAATCTTTCCTAATGGTAGGCCAGAATATGATGCCCCTTGCAATCGCTTTTATGTTTCTCGTGGAGGTCGCCGTAGGTCTGTCTCCTGAAGCGAAGGAATCGCTTACTCACGTAAGAAGTTTCATTTTGCTTTGCAGTCATATTTTTCGCCAAGCATTGATATATTTCCAGGCCATGCCAGGATTCGACCTTGAAGCGCTTCGTGAGAGGTTGCGCCGTATTGGCGAACATTCCCTGCCGGCTAAAATTGAAACAGCACCAGAAAGCGCTGATAATAGTCCCACTGTTGATTTAGATGCGGTGAGTCGCTTCACTGGAGAACAATCAAAAAGGTATAACCGCCTCATGTTACAACTCACAAGACAACGAACCCTAGGGTGATTTCGTACTAAACACACTAAACACCAAAGAGAAGAAAATCACAATTACAAAATGAACTTGTAGCATATAGCTCTACTTCTTGTCGTTATTTAACTGTTTGCTGTGTTCATTTTACGTATAATTGACTGTTTTACTCACTTTTTTCTTATTTGTTCAGATCGTCACTCCAACAACTGATCCAAGTGAGCCGGGCATTGAAACCATCAATGCGAAGGAAGGCGTCGTGGAGTATTTGTACGAGGGAGATATGATTCTTTCAGAGTGAGTGCTTTTCTCTATTTACAAGAATTTGAAAGATACTCTCTCTTCCAGTTGGAAAATGAGCATCATTACTCTGGGCTAGATCTAACGTGTACTGGGATCTGGACCAAATTTGTATTTTATTCACTGAACCTTGTTCTCCATCACATCAATCGGCAGCTCTTCCAGTAGCACATCTTTTGGTTGAAACAGATGCTGCTCAAGAACGAACACTTAGACATGTTATGTGTATTTTCTGAAAAAAGAAAGTTACACTCCAACAGGAAAATGCCAGCAATTCTTTACATTCCAATTTGCGACGCTTCCAACGACACAAACACGTGATTCAGGGCGCAGCTGAAAAGATTGAAGGAAGTTCGGATGCTAATAATTCTACTCGTCGTAAGCGACAGTGGGCGAATTTCGATAATGCGAGATGGCCAAATAATCATCTTTTCTACTCATTCGCAGCGTCCGTTAGTAAGTCTTACGGATCTCGTTCTCCTTACACTATATAATGTTAAAATATTCAAAATCAACCGGGAACTCTACTCGTAGGGGATAGCGTTTTCGAAACCGTACCTGAACAAAGCGCGGAAGACGTTTCTGGCTAGACAGATAATTTTCGGGCTGATTTGTGTTGTCGCACCATTTCAAAATGATACCTTCAGCTGCTAAAACGAAGAGCATCGTCAAGCAGTCGTTGGCATATCTGCAAGCTAGATCGTGTCTGACATTCACAGAGGACGCCACAGCTACGGATCGAGTGGAGGTCTTCACCGGTTCGGGCTGTTATTCGAGCCTTGGCTGGATGGGTGGTGTTCAGCAACTCTCGTTAGGAAAAGGATGTGATGTTGTAAGTTATTACTCCCTCTTGCGCGTTCCATCGCGTGGTCTTTCGTTTTTATTTTTTTCCACAGCGCTTCAACCGGTCAGTGACGAAAAAGGGTATGCGGATTTTTTTCAAATAAGCGGAAGACGGAACGGTAATGGACAAAAATGGCCGGAAACCGAAATACGGAACACGGAAATGGAAATAGTGCAGAAATCGCCGAGTTATTGAAATTTAGCCAAAAGTGGACCGCAAAACGTTTTCATTTCTGTTTCTAAAGGTACCCATTGAATGCTTGTTTAGTTTCCACTAGAATGTGTCTTTTATTCTGGTGAAAGCGTTAAACGCTCGGTGATAGCTTCAAAGTAAAAAGTAAAAAAGGTAGAGGTGCCGGCGTTGATCAGTCCCAGGGTATGCGCCGCCGCATTCGTGTTCAACTCAACATCGTAGTGGCATGGTGAATGCGTGTTTGGCCTATACAATGACTTGCGGGGGCCAGCCGCTACACCAGGTCAGTGTCTTTACCTTCCCACACAAATCTCTTATGTACAAGACCCCGGAGGGATGGAAGGCTTGGTAAGCCCGGGCCGGGATCGATCGCTCGACCGTGCGGGTATCAGTAGCGCCTCTTACAACTGCACCACGCGGGCGCGGGAAATTGGGCGGTAGTTGCGACATTGCCCCTGTCATCTTTTCGTGCAAGATGACTGTGCGCGAATCCCTCCAGGGATCGAGGATTCGTTCCTTCGGAAGGTAGGATGTCATGTGCGCCGCAAGAAGAGAGTGCCGAGTGTGGTTTCCTGCACGAAGAAGATCGGCGGAGATCTTGTATAGCCCTGGGGTTGTGCCGCTCTGAACACTCATATTTGCGACTCGTACCTTAGATGGTATAATCTTCGGCGGTGTTTTACCAGCGGGGATTGGTACAGGTTGTGTAGGACAGAACAGATCGGTGTAAAACCTCTCTGTGATCGATCCCATCTTTAAGCGGGAAGTGGTTTCACTCCTGTCTTCACGTTTCAGTTCCGACAGCGGGATACTGAACTCGTTGAGGTTCCGTCGACATGTTCCAAGAACTTCGTCTTTCTCGTGCCGTATTCTGAATCTTGCTCTTCCTCTGCTGAATAGGATCCTCCTACGAGGTCGTTCTGCAACTGGTATTGGCAATCAGCCTCAGCAGTTGGTTTGCATTCGGATCCATTCTCAAACATTCCCTCTTCTCAATCTATTCGATAGTGAGGGAGAAGCAGAGTCAGCGCACTTTCGTAGTCCTTTAAGAAGCAGCTCGATGTTCTTGGTCGAGTTCGCGGTGACTCGCCAGTCATAATGACGTAGAGCTTCGTTCAGTAGGTCCTTGTCGAACACGGTTTGCTTCCATCCCCTCGCTCTATACCAGGTGTTTTCTCCAGACTGCGATCGAGCCTGATCTTAGCCCGAAGGAGGCGGTGATCGAATCCACTGCAAAAATGGTACACAGGCTGTTTCACATTTCATTCAGTTTTTTCCACTAATTATGTCTAGCTGCGAGCTCGACTTCTCAGCAGTGCCGCTACAAGTAAACGTAAAATCAAGTTTGTAGATTGGTCTTGCAACGCACGAGTTCATCCACGCTCTTGGATCGCTGCACGAACATGCAAGATATGATCGAGATGACCACATTACCGTCGATTTAACTAACGTCACCGTAAGTCTTTGAACATTCTCTCATCAGTGTAACGCGATAAGTTCTCTGGAGAAATTCTCTCACACAAAAACTGCCTCTTCATATAACTAGTTGATGATAGCCGCTGTTACCATTGCATTACCATGGCCACCATAAATTTGAATTGCTTCAATCCGATACGATGATGGAAGTACGCCACAGGCAAACGAATCTGTACAGCCATTTCTATTTCACGTTTTCTAATTTCTATAGCCCACTTCTAGTCAGGTGCTCAAATCTGAGCACCTCATAATCCTATGTGGACTCACACACTCTCATGTATTCGTGGATGATTTTGATTGGTTTTATCTGAAATTAAACTTTAAAAACCTGCATTTTTTCAGCCGGAGTTGCAGGGTCAGTTCGGAAAATCGGATAACCTCGAAACGGTGAACTATACTCCATACGAGTACGGCAGCGTCATGCATTACGGCGCAAGCACGTGAGTGACACCAATAACAGTAACTCTTTCTAACACTTGAACGTCCACACCTTTCCACACATTTCACGCATCACATACATGCTAACAGCTAAGCGAATTTATATTGTATGATCTCCTTGATGAGTTTAGAGGTTGTAGCTAGAAGAAAACTATGACAACTTGTTGTTGCTCAACAAAGCTTCGCAGAAATCACTGTTTAATTTACAACTGCAGTTCATAAATGCCTCGGTGGCTAGTTTTTGCACAAGAGTACTGGGACCTATCTATTCGAAGAGAACTTTGTGAGCGAATGTATGCAGCCAAACTAAATTATTTGCCGAGTCGACTCAAAGATAAAGCACCGCAAATCAACTAGAACACTCGCTAGAGAAGCGGGAATGAAAACAGAAGGGATCCATCGGTCCACCAATCGGACAAATAGGGCTCTGACTGAGCATCCTCCACTTCTTCGAGTTGTTCCAGTGCAGTCCTTGCGGCCGACATCTAGAGCAAGACAGGTGAATACCGTAGCAAACACAACGGGTGGAACCTGAACAGATCGAACCACCCCATCAATAAATACGTTCGATGCGCAATAGGATACTTGGTTGTGGTTATGCAGAAGTGTGGACATCTGCACATACCATCTGTAAATCATTCTATCTGCAGCGTACTTTTCTAACACAAAATCTCCCCTTTTATAAGGCATTCAATGTGTGCTTCTTTAAGGTTCACATCAAAAGGCTACTCGCTTAAGCCGAAGATCGGACGGTATCTCCAGACTGAGGGATCTCGTTATACAACCTTCTACGACCTCAAGATGCTAAACATCTACTACAAATGCCCAGGTACGTGGAGCTATAACAGTATAACAGCGCAGTTCTTATTTGTGAGATTTGAGAGCGTCTGATTTTATTGAGCCGCCAAGGAGAAAATAAAAATGGAAAACCAACGAGTGAGAAAATATTAAAACTCACAAGAAATGGTATCGAAAATTTTTCGTACCCTATTTCTAACTTCGTGTTGGTATTCTCTGTGGCTGAAAGTGCTCAAGGATGCTGAACACATTGACGACAGTACGGCCCACGAGTGGGTCGGACGTTGTCTGCCGTTTGGGACCATCCGACGCACCGTTGCGTCAGACTCTTTCCAAGTGTCGTTTTCTAGGACATTCGACAAACTCCCGTTATTTTTGCACCGAAGGTATTAAAATAATCGCAAAGGGGCTGTAATCATCGTGGTTCAGTGAAAAAACTCTCAAAGCACATTTATTTATGTTGTAAGCAAAACTACTTCGGCGATATTCGAAAGATTCCGTCTTCCGGATTCCCTCTAGGATTTTTTTTTCGACCAACCGACGTCAAACGTCATCCCTGAGGGTTGTCGTGGGTGGCAAACACGATGGTGATGTCCGTCTTTCGAATTGCGATCGAATTTGACCCGCGCAGTAAACAAAGCTGGTACAAACCAATCAATGCCACTGATTTGACCTAATCTACGTTGAACTTCGATCGTAGAGGTTATCGAGAGCACTGGACACGATGGCGATGTCCGTTCATAAGGTGCGAAAACGTATAACGTCAAAGAAACCGTCTCTTGGAGCAATGCGATCCACCCGTGGGTCGTATTTGCAGTGGGCGAAACGCGCGTCAGTCCCACGCGAAAACGAAAACAGGCACGGTCGTCAATGTGTTGAAGGGAGTGTATACCGCGCGGTTGTGAGACCCGCGCTGCTCCTCGGCAGTGAGTGCTGGCCCGAAGGCCAACGAGAAACAATTATGTACATTCTTAAGAAATTAGAGTGCCCAGGTGAGCAATCGAGCAGACGCGGCGGATAAGATACGGAACGAGCGCGTCAGAGCGGGTATGGGACAGTTCCAGTGCATCTTAGGATCCGCGAGCAGAAGCTGGGGGACGCTGTCAAGAACGGCCTTAAGGGGAGCATAGTTGAGCTCCAATACACCTTGAACAGAAGTATGTAGATTCTCAACAAGAACAGTGGATCCTGCAACGGCGCGGATAAACACTAAGGAGAAAATGAAGAAAAAAATTTCTAGTGTCGTGCTATGTGAAGAAATCTCTTCTGCGACTAAGGTTCATTTCTATTTATGTATATGCAGCAACAAGTCGGTCAACAGAACCGCGGGTCTCACAACCGCGTGGTATACACTCCCTTGTATGGTGACGCCATTTTCACTTCTATTAGTACAGCATTTGAACACCATCACGTTGCTAATGATTGAAGGCGTTCAATTCATTTTACAGCCAACCCTCCTTGCTGGCTAATCCCGGATTATTGAAGTATTTCTTTCTTTATGCTTTTCTAAGGGTAAGCGCCAACCGAGAACATAGTTTTATTCCTGGACATTAACTAAATTGTTTGCATTGTTTCCTGTTACATATTATATTATTGACTGCGTTCTTCACTTTCTTCACACGATAATTTCATAGCTCTGATGACGTTAACATCGGTACCGATCTTTTCAGACGTCTGTGGTGCTCTTGGTGCCGCTGCTGCCACGTGTAAGAACGGTGGATTTCCCAATCCAAAGAACTGCGCTGTGTGCGTGTGTCCCGGCGGATATGGAGGAGCTCTGTGTGATCAACGGGTTGGTGTTCACCATTGGAGCAGTTTTGATCTTAAAAGTTCTTTCTTTTCATTTCAGCCGGCGGGATGTGGCGAGACACTGGTAGCTACAGCCGCTTGGAAAACGAAGACATTCACCTTCGGTACACCAAATAACAAGGCACTTCGCGACAATTTCATGCTGTGCAACCACTGGATCACGTTCAGCTGGAGACCGCCGTCTGAATTAGGTTCTCTCTTCGAAAATCTTCAGAAAAAATCCGCTTTCAGGGACCAGCCACCAAGAAGATCCAAATTCGCGTGACAGCGTTGAAAGGCGTACAGTGTGGTATCGGCTGTAGGACAAACTCCATCGAACCGAAATATTTCGCAGATCGAGCGATAACAAATCCAAAGTGAGCGAATAATCTTCTGGAACGCTTCAGTGGAGCATTACTATTTGACTACATTTTTTGCTATACATATTAATCTCACTATATCTATACTCTTTTTAGAATATGCTGCCCTAATCTTCTGAATCAGATCGTCACTAGTGCACTAAATCCGGCTCCAATAGTCTCGTACAACAGAGTGTTCACGTCGACATTCACATTCCAGTATAGATGGGTTTAAGTATATGTTCACTTGCTTCGATAAATATTCATGCAGAATCGCGTTATTGTACGCACCTCACTATTACTGAAGAATGTGCAAGGTAAACATAGAGAGGAACGATAATGCGTTCCAACGTGGATAGTAAAGGCCCATTCGCACTTTTCAGCGTTGCGGCGGCAGAAATGATGAAAGATAGGGACCGACGGCGCGCCGTAGCTGAGCAGTAGCACAGTGTCCGGTTTTTAATTTTTTTAACAAAAACCACCCATATCGCCAGCCACGCACTAAATAGTTTTTCGACCAACGACAGCCCAGTGGACGGCTGGAAAAGCGCGCAGCTATTACGGAAATACATACACCGTACGGTAACGCGTTTGTCTACCGATTAGTGATGCGTTTAGAACACGAAGATCAGTGGTGGAAGATAAATTTACTCGAGAGAAAAGAACGGACTACTTTGCTTACAGCTGGTTACACGCCTCTTTCCCAATCTTACAGCAACCTTCTATGTACATACCGCCCTGTAGCGCCCTCCTCTTGAGCGTCACCCTCTCTTCCTCCGTGTCCCTACTTAACAGCACCTCCTTTTTACCCCCTATGTTGGCTTACTGCCGCAGTAGAGCCTGAAGTGGCCCTAAGGCCTATGGTATACTCCGGCAACGGGCCCGTCGCAGCGGAGCTGAAAATGCATGGCTCCTCAGCATACAGCACTGCAGCTGAGTTTTTTCTGTGCTGCTGTGTGCGGGGACTCGGATACTTTACCGCAAGGGCAAAAAGGATGGTGCAGATCCTCTCAGGACGGTACTATGGCTGTCGTTGTCTACGTTGATCAGTCCCCTAAGGATGAGCCGCTGCATTCGTGTTCCGCTCAGGATCGTTAAGAGCATAGTGAATGCGTATTTGATTTCTAAAATTATCTGGGGGCCAGCCGTTATGCTGCACATGTCATATCCTTATCTTCCCAGACAAGAGTGGCTCCGACCCCGGGGGATAGAAGGCTTGGTTGGAAGAGTAACGTAACAATCGCCGGCACGGGTGTCGGTAGTGCCTATGGCCACTGCACCACGGTGGTATTTCGTGCATAGTAAATCTATCTAATTATTCGACTAAAAATACATGACAATCCAGGATCGACTTTATTTGAATCCTGGCATTACGGAGATACACGAAAACTGTTTCTGGAAAGAAGAACACACACACACACACACACACACACACACACACACACACACACACACACACACACACACACACACACACACACACACACACACACACACACACACACACACACACACACACACACACACACACACACACACACACACACACACACACACACACACACACACACACACACACACACATGAGTTCTTGAGTGAACACAGACACGGTCGCCAGTGATAATTCACATAAACCTAAATGCCATTGGTTAGCAAACGTTGCTGATGGTCTTTCAGACTAAGAACATTCAACAAAAAAGGAAAGAAGCATTGTAAAGAGACCTCACAGTAAGGTTGGCACGTAGGGAAATATCTCCTGGTAAATCCGGTCTTAAGATGTAGAGATCGACTGCTCGAATGTGCCACCGAATGGCAAGAAGAAACATACGCCTCAAAGAATTGTAAAAGTGAATTGAAGACTCGAGGAGTTTTCGTAACATACATACTCTGATACAAAACTGCGAATGTCCAGAAATAACACTACAATTTTATTCTAAAAAGGTGCAATCAGAATCAGAAATATCAACACATACATATATGTATCTTGCAACCGACGACATAACGATAAGTCGCAGGGTCAGCTACTCCCTATTTCCTGAGTCATAATTTCTTACCATCATCTGGATACTCAGATATGGACCCGATCCCATCAGTGTCGTTCCAGATGATTTTCCTGCGGCTGTTTCTAGTCACTTACAGTGCGCCTTAAGCTCCTCTGCCTCCATTGTAGGACAGTTTCCCTGTTTTTTGGAGAGCTTCTGGACAATCTCTATCGGTCACCTTTTTACCAACGCGTTGCACAAGATCTGTGAGATCATCGTAATCTCCAGCCATCTCCGAACAAAAATCAGTTCAGTCCAGACGATGGCTGACCTTCAAAATGTGGAGGTATATCAGCGTGATTCGTCGACGACTCGAGCTTTTTTCCGCTTTTCTGTGTTTCCTTAGTGTAGAACAACGTACAACTTAATTTTCAAAAAACAGACACTCAAAATTCAAGCGCCTCTCCGAAGACGAAAGCCATTCTTTGCCCTGTAACACTTACCTATATCGCCCTATATGTTGAAATCAGATATGTTACCGTAGGAGGCCATCTACAAAGCTTAGATCGCTGAGTAAAAATATTCCATTGAACCGGAGTGTCTGTACATGATATTCATGTGTGAAGGCCATCGGTGCACAGGTTCTGCTGTGCAAGTGGACTTTTAAAGAGGGTAAGGCGATCGACTTGTTCGTGTAACCGTAGGTGATCTTCACCAAGAAAATCCAACCACGAAGACAATCTCTTTCGGTAGACCACTCAACAAGATCAAGAAGTTTACTTAGGGCAGTAGTTCATCATCCTGGCATAGTTCTCCAATAAAGATGGTTGTGAGTGCGAAGGTGGGACATGAAAGACATCCTCTAATTACCTGGGGACCGGACTCATACCGGACGTATGACAGACATCTGTTGGGTTTTGCTTATGCACAGTAAGAAAATGCAGAATGAAAAAGACAAACTGCGATGTGCTCGAAAAAATAAATAAGGTATTTTGTTATTTGTTATGAACAAATGTAAAGCCAACTATTCATATTTGTGATGAGCATTTGATGTACGCAAACCTCTAGCGCTCAACAGCTGAATGGGACTGAAGTTCGAAACACGTCTGGCTGGCGGATTAACGGCTTAATCACACTGATCTTTGCGTTCCACTGGTTCACGTTCGTTGTCTGTCTATTATACAGTAATATTTGAGCATTACCAGAGTCTCATAAAATGAGCAAAGAATGAGAATAGGATTAGTTTTTTCTCGTATATAAATTCGTTGAACTCAGCCAAACCAGCACGATGCTTACATTTGCCCTGGGATTGATCTGCATTCCCACAAATCTCTTTCCCTCCACACAGCGAATCATACTCCCATTTTATCCTGAAATAATTTAGTTATAAACATTTAGTTATATACATGGTAGAAATGGGTTTTGTATTCTATAATGTTCTGAACATGATAGAATACAAAACCCATTTCTATCATGTATATACCCATCTGCGGAGCAGAATCTACTACCGAGAATCAAATTTAAAGTTTTTGGCTTACAGGAATCCTACAAAGAGCTCGTTAAGAACACAAAAAACTGTGGTGAGACATATCTCTTAGGTGGAAGCAGCTTTGAAGAAAGTTCAATCATCTCAAATGATAGGCCAGAATATGACGACCATTGCAATCGCTCTTATGTTTCTCGTGGACATCGCCGTAGGTCTGTCTCCTGAAGCGAAGGAATCGCTTACTCACGTAAGAAGTTTTATTTTGCTTTGCAGTCATATTTTTCGCCAGGCATTGATATATTTCCAGGCCATGCCAGGAGTCGATCTTGAAGCGCTTCGTGAGAGGTTGCGTCGTATTGGCGAACATTCTCTGCCGGCTAAAAATGAAACAGCACCAGAAAATGCTGATAACAGTCCCACTGTGGATTTAGATGCAGTTAGTCGCTTCACTAGAGAACGATCAAGAATTATAATCATAATTATCAAGAATCACATTTTACAACTGGCCAGACAACGAACCTTAGGGTGATTTCGAATTAAACACAATAGAGAAGAAAATCACAACTACATACAATATGGACGTATAGTTTACAGTTCTACTTTTATCATTATTTAATGGTTTGCTGTGTTCATTTTAACATATTATTAACTGCTTTACTCGCATTCCCTTTAATAGTTCAGATCGTCACTCCAACAACTGATCCAAGTGAGCCGGGCATTGAAACAATCAATGCGAGGGAAGGCGTCGTGGAGTATTTGTACCAGGGAGATATGATCCTTTCAGAGTGAGTGCTCTTCTCCATTCACAAGAATTAGAAAGATGCTCTCTCTTTGGAAAATGAGCTTCATTACTCTGGGCTAGTTCCAGGTTAGAGACTACTGATGTATGGATCAAATTTGCGGTATATTATTTGCTGAGCTTTGTACTTCCTAACATCGACCAACGGCCCCTCCAGTAGCACATCTTTTGGTCAAAACAGATGCTGCCCAAGAACAAACATTTAGGCGTGTTTCATCTTATGAAATCAGAAAATCACATTCCAACAGGAAAATGCCAGCAATTCTTTATATTCCAATTTCCGACGTTTCCAACCACTCAAAGACGTGATTCAGGGCGCAGCTAAAAGAGCTTGAAGGAAGTTTGGATGCTAACAATTCTACTCGTCGCAAACGACAGTGGACCAATTCCGATAGTGCGAGATGGCCAGATAATCATCTTTTCTACTCGTTTGCAGCGTCTGTTAGTAAGTCTTACGGATCTCGTTCTCCTTGCACTTTCGAGAGTTGAAATCTTCAAACTTAACCGGGAACTCCACTTGGAGGGGACATCGTTTTTGAAACCATTTATTTATTTATTTATTCAATACGCTGCATAAGGCAGTCGTGGGAAATGAAAACCCAAAGCGGGAACCAAAAACAACAACAAACAGAGAACATCATAGACAGTTGTAAGTGAAGAACTTAAAAAGACAATAAACGTTTCCCTGCCATGCGCTTAAAGGTCGAAAATAATGGCGGAACTGGGAGGACGTCGCTCTTGAGCGCAATATATGCTGCGCCAGCTCTACACGTAAACAAGTCTGCCCGAGTCTGCGTTCTAGGCGTTTTGTAACCGATTTTTTCTGAATTTCCCCGAGTTTTTGAAATATCACCATACCTGAAATCTTTTTTTGAAATATCACCATACCTGAAGAAAGCACGAAAGACGTTTCTGGCTAGACAGATAATTTTAGGGCTAGTTTGTGTAGACACACCATTTCGAAATGGTTCTTTCAGGTGCTAAAACGAAGAGCATCGTCAAGCAGTCCGTGGCATATCTGCAAGCTAGATCGTGTCTCACATTCACAGAGGACGCCGCTGCTGCGGATCGAGTGGAGGTCTTCACCGGTTCGGGCTGTTATTCGAGCCTCGGGTTGAGGGGTGGTGTTCAGCAACTCTCGCTAGGAAAAGGATGTGATGTTGTAGGTTATTACTCCCTCTTGCGCGCTCCATCGCGTGGTCTTTCGTTTTTGCTTTATTCCAAAGCATTTTAACCGGTCAGTTACGGGGTACGTCTTTAGACGCCTCACCTTCTCTCTCCTTGGTTTTGCTCCCTCTGAGGTATCACATGTTGCCACATATACCACGTTCCTTGATCCGGAACGCAGCTTCTTGGGTGGTACTTCTTCTCACACAACTATCGATTAGTCTTGAAACTGTGGCAGTGTTTCTCTATCAGCCTATATCGAAGATATCGATATTATATCTGACAGTGAATTAACATGTTAGAGTTGGTTTTGTTAGCACGATAAGATATCGAAAGCAGTGTGATCAGATATCTGATATAAAAGCCCTGTGTGGCTGGTGGATTCACTTTATTCTATTGTATTGTTGGATAAACCTTATCAACAACAACTACCGCGTGCCAGCCAACAAGACGACCAACACTACAACTGGTGCATCGGAGGATCGAACTTGTGGACACCAAGAGGACCGGTCAGAAACAACGTCAACAACAGAGTTACAACAGGACGAAAACAATCTCGGGTGAACAAGTTTGACTGTTTCCTTCACTGCTAAGACTTTTTTCTTTCGTAAGAGTGGCCTGAGTTTGGAAAGAGTAAACTGGGAACCGCTATACGTTAACAGGACGATGAACTCAGTGTCCACTTCTGTTGCAGCTCGCAAGGGGCGAGTAACACGCCAAACAAACGCACTGTCAAGCCTTTTAGAGGAGTACAGGAAATATGGAGACGACGCGATCACCACAGCACAGCCTGATTTGAATCAATTCCTTCTCGAGAGCGAGTCCGCGCAAGTACACATAAGAACAATGCAAGACTCTCTGGACAGAGCTATAGATACACTTGCTCGGACAATCGACTACCTTGACAAACCGATGAAGGATGACGAGCACGAACAAGTATCGAACCAAATAGAACATGCTAACGCTCTCCTTTCCGAATCAGAAGCACTACTAGCACGTATCGAAGTCCAAAAACAAAAGGCTACAATGCAAAATGGCGTGTTTTTAGAACAACAAGGATATTCCGCAAAAGCGTCATCTGCTCCAGTAACAGCAGTAACAAGAATAGACCTCCCACCACTGCCTATTCCTGAATTCAGCGGCGAAAGCTGGCAGTGGGATAATTTCTGGGAGCTTTTTAATGCTACAGTTCACTCATCAAATATTTCAAATCTTCAAAAATTCAACTACCTGCTACAGGCGTTGAAAGGAGAAGCAAAGGAAACAGCAAACGGGTACCAGGTGACTTCATCAAACTACCCTCTTGTTCTAGAACATCTGCAGAGGAAGTATGGTACTACAAGCACGATCGTAACGACCTTACACTCAAGACTAGAAGCATGGACTGCAGGCAGTGTCGAGTTAAAAGACCAGCGTAAACTTTTAGACCAATTATCGTCTATTACCACGCAACTGCAAAGCAAAGGAGAAAATCTGGATAGTCACTGGCTACTCTCCAAGATTCTTGCAAAGTTCAGAGAAGACATACAACGGAGGGTACTCGAGAAGAAAGTATCCTTACCATCTGGACAATCATGGGATCTCAACCAACTAATGAACACACTGGATACCGTTCTTAGGCAAGAAGAAGAAATCGCTCGTCACTTGCCCGCAAAAATGGAACCGAAAGCACAACAAATACAGGAAAGATATCGTAATTTGACAGAGAAGAAGGTTCCGCTCTGTCTTTACTGTGAGTCAACAGAACATCGATCAACTGCATGTACAAGAATCCAACTACCGAAGGACAGAATTCAATATCTGAAAGATAACAAAAGATGTCTAAATTGTGGATCCGACAATCACAGTTTACAAGAGTGCAAATCGAAGGGATGCTACAATTGCGGAAGAAAGCACCACACTTCGACATGCTACAACAAAACGTTTACGAAATCGTCTATTTCCCACACCGAACAAAAGAAGGGCGACAAAGCAAAAAGGACGACACAAAACTTCGCGTCCATCAACAAATCGTCATACTGTTCTCAAGAGAACATAACAGATCATGCCATCGTGGCACTGTCGGAAACCACAGCAACACAGAAAGTGGAAGAAGTGTTCATGCTGACGGGAGCATTGAACGTGAAGCATCCACTGACCAATGACATTCGAAAAATAGAGATATTGTTAGATAGCGGCGCCGATCGATCCTTTATTGATTCTAAGTTGGCTCAAGAGTTATGTTTGGAGAAATTCGGAAAGACCTGCATGAAACTGACTACTTTCGGATCCTCTGACTACACGAATATCGAGTGCTTCTCTACAAAGCTCGAGGTATGGGACGCTGATGGGAAGCCACACATACTTGACCTCTTCACTCACGACAAGCTGACAGCATCTCTAAACCGCAGGATGCTGGACGAAAGAGATTTGCGGTTTATCCGTCAAAAACGTGTGCACGTATGCACTCCACACATGAAGAACCAAGTACAGCCACGAATTTTAATAGGCTGTGATCAACTGTGGACATTCATCAAATTCGAAGCTCCACATTACACCTTACCTTCAGGGCTACTCCTTATACCCACTCAGTTCGGATATATGATATCTGGGAAGAAATCAGTGTTAGACCCAAAAATACCAGGACAATTTCCTGCGTCAGTACACTCGATTCAAATCGAGGACAATAACGATCACTGGGAGCAGCACTGGAGTAATGAACCACAAAAACACGTGCAAGAGTACACAGGACCTGAAAAGGAAGAGAAAGCAAGAATAAATGCTGAAGTTCTTCGTGAATTCAACGATAGCATTCAGAGAAGAAACGACGGATACTACGTACGCCTACCTCTGAAAAAGCAACACGATGACTTACCCGACAACAGAGCACTGGCTCTCAAACGGCTAAGATGTACACTACAATCATATGGTGGTCGACAAGATCTTTTGGAACAATACGACCAAGTCTTCAAAGATCAACTTCAGAAGGGTGTACTAGAGGAAGTCAATGAAAACAACGATCTCTTCGTAACGAAGAAACACTACCCTTCTCATTTACCCGTAATCAACCCACAAAAGGACTCTACAAAATTCAGGGTTGTCTTTGACGCCTCAGCCCACTATAAGCATTGTCCTTCGCTGAATGATGTAGTACACCAGGGACCTACAATACTTCCGAAGCTGTACGGAATTTTACTGAGATTCCGCACTGGGAAATATGTGCTCTTGTCCGACGTTGAGAAAGCATTCTTACAAGTCCGACTGCATGAGGATGATAGAAACCTCACAAGATGCCTGTGGATCAAGGATATCAAGAAGCCTCTCACTGTCGAAAATCTGGCTGTTTATCGCTTCACACGAGTTACCTTTGGGATAAACGCCTCACCTTTTTTGCTGAGTGCGACTATACTATTCCACTTGAAGAACTTCGTACATCAGCAGGAATTAGCCGAAGAAATTGCGTTGAACTTATACGTCGACAACCTACTCGTTTGTGCGCAATCGGAAGATGAAGTTATACAGAAATACAAAAGCTTGAAAACCATCTTCGCTGATCTGCAAATGAACCTACGCCAGTTCATCGCAAACAGTGAGGCTATCATGGAATCCATTTCACCGCAAGACAGATTATCGAATCGCAATCCCAAAGTGCTAGGACTTCCATGGAATTCACTTCGCGACGAATTCGTGCTCAACGTTACAATGAAAGAAAAAACCTTCGTCAGCAAACGTGTCGTAGCACAACAGCTAGCGTCGATTTATGATCCACTCGGATGGTGCATACCACTGCTAGTACAAGCGAAGCACTTCCAGCAACAGCTATGGAAAAAGCACTACGACTGGGACGAACCCCTCAATCAACGAGACAAGGAGAAGTGGAAAGAACTGACGGAAAGCATGAATCCATTCCAAAAGAACATCCCACGAATGGTTAGCAATCCAGACAGAACATATACGCTCATAACCTATACTGATGCCAGTATGATAGCCATGGCAGCATGTACCTATTTAGTAGACGAGGAACATTCCAACTTGCTGATGGCAAAATCGAAAGTCACTGATGGTAAAAAGGAATTCACGATACCAAAACTCGAACTCAACGCCATAGCAATGGGAGCAAGACTGAGCTTTAATGTGTTCCAGAGTCTGAAATCAGTACTGCAGATTGATCACCTCACCATACTATCAGACTCTGAAATAGCGTTAAAGTGGATCCTCTCGACAAACGGACGCAGCAATGGAGCCTTCGTTACAAATCGCGCAAAAGAAGTGCGCAAAATCGCTCAAGACCTGGAATCATCAGGAGTCACAGTGCGATTCGGATATATCGAATCCACTAGGAATCCTGCAGACAGCGGCACGAGAGGACTACACTGCGAAGAATTTGAAACACATAGATGGTGGAAAGGATATACCCTCAAGGAGCTCGAAATAGGACAGGTGGCCAAGAATCTCTCCGCTCTTCCTGAAAACGACGGAGATGGGCAGTTACTGGAGACTCATATGCATACGACTGAAACAACAAACAACTGCGAAGTTTCCGAAATC
The DNA here is from genome assembly GCA_030553155.1 of Nippostrongylus brasiliensis. Lineage (NCBI taxonomy): Eukaryota > Metazoa > Nematoda > Chromadorea > Rhabditida > Heligmosomidae > Nippostrongylus > Nippostrongylus brasiliensis. The sequence continues at coordinate 15,818,851 of CP130736.1, forward strand.
GTGAACCTCGAAAAATTCAGTTCTCTTACAAAAATAAGAAGAGTTATGGCATATGCGTTAAAGTTCCTGAAACATCTTATATCGCGGACGTCAGAGGAGTTACAGCTCAAACTCTACAATAACCATCCGTGGTTAAAGCATCAGTCGCAAGAAAAATACCTTACGGCCACAGACATTAGAGATGCAGACTATGTCCTTTTACTGAATCATCAAAGGATTCATATAAGGGACCAATTCAAGAAGGAGCTGAACAAAAACCTCAACCTAAAGGAGGACGACACCGGGTTACAACGAGCTTACGGAAGGCTCAATACATCGGATCTTAGTGCAAGCGCGAAAAATCCCATACTGATAGTACAGAATACGCGTCTTTCTTACCTGGTCATTGCAGAAGCTCATGGACAATACCATCGAGCAACAGCACATACCATGTCAGAAGTTCGGCAAAAGTACTGGATTCCGCGACTTCGCGAACAGGTGAAGAAGTTTATTCGACAGTGCATTCCCTGTCAAAAGATCAATGCTCTTGTTTACAAATATCCGGAAATGACTGACCTTCCATCACGTCGCGTTACGAAAAGTTGGCCATTTCAACACGCAGGCTTAGATTACTTCGGCCCGCTGACGGTTTATAGAGAAGACAAAACAAAAACTAACGCCTACGGATGTATATTCACGTGTGCAGTAACAAGACTGCTCCATTTGGAACTGGTGCCTGATGGGACAACGGAAGCATTTCTCAACGCATTCAGAAGATTTGTAGCTCGACGTGGAAAACCACAATCTATAACTTGTGACAACGCACCCGTCTTCGTATTAGGAAGTCAAATTCTAAGCGATACTCTCGAAGACCTACACCAAAACGAAGAGTTGCAAAGAATCATGAGCAGTGAAGGGATTGAATGGCATCATATTACGCCCTACTCACCGTGGAAAGGCGGGTTCTACGAGAGACTGATAAAAGGAGTGAAAAACTCAATGTTCAAAGCAATTGGAAAACGCGTTCCTACCATGGATCAACTTGTGACCCTCCTAACAGAAGTCGAAGCATGCTTGAATACCCGTCCCTTAACGTATCAGGAGACCGATATGGACGACAACATCCGTTCTCTGCGACCAATAGACTTCATTCAGAAGGAAATCGACATAACCCTCCCCCTTGAAGAAATGCAGAGCACAAAGGATGATCCCACCTATCTTCCGCCAAGCGAACTAAACCGTCTCAATACGAGGTTGCAACCCGTTAAGGCGCTGCAATCATCTTGTGCCTTAACTGAACGATATTGGAGGCTATGGAAAGAATCGTACCTAACAGCATTACGAGAGCAACACCGACGCAACATCGACAACAAACGAGGAACAAAACGTCCACCAAACGAAGGAGACGTAGTATTAATAGCAGACACGTATCAGAAACGCAACAACTGGAAGCTGGGAAGAATTACGAAGCTAATTCGTAGTAGTGATGGAGCATTTCGTGAAGCTGAGGTGATGTGCTCTAAGAGCAACTACATCCGTCGACCCATAAACCAGCTTATCCCTCTAGAGATCAACGAAGACAACGAAATCCGTACAAAAGAGAGACAAATCAACCAGTCCGAAACCGCAGAACAGCACGAAGGACAAGAACATACCCAGGCGCAGCCCCGATACAACCTTCGTACTAGAAGTGCTCCTGAACCAACTCCTCGACCTGGCGAAAGAACGAAAGCCTCCCCCACACCAATCCCACGCCCAGACGAAAGAACCACAATCGTTTCCAAACCAACCCCACGACCAAACGAAACAACTCAAATTGTTCCCAAACCAATTCCACGACCTGACGAAAGAACTAAACCCACTCCCGAACCAACACCGCAGCCTGATGAAAGAAGTAAAACTACTCCTAAATCAACGCCGAGACACGACGAAGGACATAAAGCTCTACCTAATCCGACACCCAGACCGGACGAAGAAATCAAAAATTCCCTCCAGCCATCACGTCGTAGAACTGCTCACCAAGCGAGAAGGACACTTCAAGACAACACATCTGGATCCTCTTCCACCAACTCGAGGCCCGGAGTATATCGAAGATATCGATATTATATCTGACAGTGAATTAACATGTTAGAGTTGGTTTTGTTAGCACGATAAGATATCGAAAGCAGTGTGATAAGATATCTGATATAAAAGCCCTGTGTGGCTGGTGGATTCACTTTATTCTATTGTATTGTTGGATAAATCTCATCAACAACAACTACCGCGTGGCAGCCAACACTACACAGCCAATCTGTGACCAGGGTCCGACGCTGGTACTGGCACAGCTGGGCAAGGGTTTCTGCCTGGGACGGAACTGAACTCTGATCATTGCGATCACGGGATTATGCTCTTAACTTTTCGGTCATCCAGCTGCACTGCGTGGACTTTCGTAATGGTCGCAAATACACACCCCTACCACGTAAACTTAAGGAACCTCTTGGATATTCAGATGGCCCGGCCTCACTCAATGCGCGGGCCCCAACACGATCTCCACTCGCATCGTTGTCTCGCGTTCGTCATCCGGCATGTTGGTGGAAGGCGACTGTAACGAGAGGCGATAATCAGCCGTTCTGGAATACAGCACATTTTTGACACGTTTGACGAGCACAACTGACCGTCTTGCAGGTGGTCTTCCACGAGGCAGCTTGCAACCATGCGGCCGCCACTCCACTGTTCTCCTTGTCCAGCGGTTGTCGTCTCTTCTCATTATGTGACCGGTTCATCCTTAGATTTAGACAAGCATTCCGCGGCGTCTCAGAGACATCTGCCTTAGGCCGTCGCCATACTCACGACGGCAACGGTCGCAGCGAAGCTAAAAAAAATGCATGGCTCGCCTCTATAAAGCACTGCAGCTCGGTTTTTTGTCTGCTGCTATGTGCGTGGACTCGGATAGTTTACCGCAAGGGCAAAAAGGACGGTGCAAATCCTCTCAGGACAGTACTGTGGCCTTCGTCGCAGCGAGCTGCGACGAAGGCCGACGGTCGCAGCGCAATGCCCTGCGACGAGCCGGCGCCAGCTGCGACGGTTGGGCAGCACTGCTCCGAGTCCCCGCACACAGCAGCATACAAAAAACCCAGCTGCAGTGCTTTATGAAGGCGAACCATGCATTTTTTAGCTTCGCTGCGACCGTTGCCGTCGTGAGTATGGGGATGGCCTTAGGAGCTGTCCGGGCTCGGTGTTGGGATAGCCGGGTGAACTTCAGGAGGCACCATCCGTCGTTGTCAATGCTCATGGAGGTGTACATAGGACTTGGTTACTGTGATGGGAGATCCATCGAGTTCAATATGTCCCCTTCTCACCAATCCTTCATGAACTGAGTATTCCTCCGATTGATGCGCAGTACAATCTTCCTTCCAGCTTTGTGCAGCTATCAGAGCATCGTCTCTGCTTCAGCGAAGATGACGATGTCGTCAGCAACACAATGATTCGAGAGGAATTTTCTGTCCACACGTGTGTCCTTTTCGTCACCGTCGAGCGACTTCATCACCCACTGCAAAGCGACAGTAAACAGCTTGGGCAAAATGGTATCACCTTGCTTGACATCCTTCTCGATGGAGATGTTCATTGGACGCCGGAAAGCTGCACTGTCGTAGGATCGTAGCGGTAGCAGTTGATCAACGCTCTTATGTAGGATGAGTCCACTCCTTGATCGTCTAACGCAGATAGGATAGCATTCGTTTCGTCGCTCTATGTTCGCGTTATCCGCGTTAGGATGCATTGATCACGCACACGAGCACGCTCAACAAGCTATTCGGGTGATAGTCGTGAAAACTGTTCCTGTCAAATTATTTGTGGAAAATGACTGTGCGCGACTTCCTCCAATGATTCCGGATTCGTTCCTTAGTAAGGTAGGATGCCGTGAGCGCCGCAAGAAAGGAGTGCAGAGTGTGGTCTCCTGCACGAAGAAGATCGACGGAGATCTTGTGTAGCCCTGAGGCTGTGCCACTCTTAATACTTCTAATTGCGACTCGTATCTTACCATTAGATGGTAGAATCCTTAGCGGTGTTTTGCCAGCGAGGGTTGGTACGGATTGTGTAGAACGGAACAGTTTGGTGAAAACCTTTCTGTGATCGATATCATCTCGAAAACGGAAATGGCCAGAGTCCCGACTTCACGATTCAGTGCCTACAGCAGAATACTGCATTCGTTGAGGTTCCTTCCACATTTCCCAACACTTCGTCTTTCTTGTACCGTATACAAAAGTTTTCTTTTCCTCTGCTGAATAAGATCCTCCTGCAAGATCTTTCTGCAACGGGTGTCGGCAAACAGCGCCTCCAGATGGTTTGGATCAATCATCAATCATTCCCTCTTCTCAATCGGTTTGATAGTGAGGAAGAAGCAGCGCCAGCGCGCTTTTGTAGTCCCTTGAGACGCAGCTTGCAGTCCTTGGTCGTGTACTCGGCGAATCGTCAGTGGTAATGGTATAGAGCTTCGTTCAGAAGGTCCTCGTCGAACACGGCTTGCTTCTTTTCCTTCGGTATATGCCAGGTGTTTTCCCCAGACGGCGATCGAACCTGATCTTAGCTCGAAGGAGGCGGTGATCAGATCCACTGCAAAAAGATGGCACCACGGTGTCTTCGTGGCACCATCTGCTGTTTGTCAAAATACGGTCGATCTACAGCGTGAGTAGTGCCATTAGATGATTCACATGTCATTGCCTTACACGCGTTGCCACCAACTCGCCGCGTTGTGGCTTCTGACCATGGAGGACGCTAAGGAAGGAAGCCACACACCTCATGAAAACAGATAATAGAATAAGTAATCGGCGAACTTCTTCTATGAGGTAAGCTCGTCGCAGAACCACTTATCTTCAGCAACAGACTGTTTCACATTCCATCCAGTTTTTTCTCAGAATGATGGCTAGCTGCGAGCTCGACTTGTTGACAGTGTTGCTACAAGTGGACGTGAAATTAAGTTACAGATTGGTATTGCAACGCACGAGTTCATCCACTCACTTGGATCGCGACACGAACATGCAAGATATGATCGAGATGACCACATTACCGTCGATTTAACTAATGTCGCCGTAAGTCTTTGAACATTCTCTCGTCAGTGTAACGCGATAAGTTCTTTTGAGAAATTCTCCCACACGAAAACTGCCTTTTTATATAACTAGTTAATGACAGCCGCTGTTACCATTGCATTACCATAGCCACCGTAAATCTGAATTGCTTCAGTCCGACAAGATGATGGAAGTACGCCAAAGGCAAACGAATGTTTACAGCCATTTCTTTTCTTTTCTTATTTCTATAGCCCTATTCTAGTCAGCTGTTCGAAGCTGAACAGCTCGTAATCCTCCGGAGACTCATACACCTTCATGAATTAGGATAATGTTGATTAGTATTATCTGAAATCAAACATTAGAACATTTCACTTTTTCAGTGGGAGATGCAGGATCAGTTCGGAAAAGGGGGTGACCTTGCTACGGTGAACTATACTCCATACGAGTACGGAAGCGTCATGCATTACAGCGCAAACACGTGAGTGACACCAATAACAGCAACTCTTTACACGTGGTAACTGATAACCGAATTTATATTGTACATTGTGTCCAGAAAAGATATGGACACCCCTTAATTTCTTATTTCAACGAGCCGCTCGATACTATTTGGCTCCAAATCCATAGCAGTAATTCGGCACAGCATAAATAGGGTACTAGGCGACATGAGCTTCTGATTTGAATGGTGAAGATTTTGATGGCGATTTTTGCAATCAGTGCGACAAAATTACTGTACAGAAAACATAGGTACACTTGAGAAAAAACACCTTTACAAACCAGAACCTTATTAGACCACTGAAAGTAGTAAGTGGCGGACTCCTCACTATTCAGTGCCACTAAATAAGTGGAGTTGACACTAAGACGACGGAGTCGCCGTAGACCGGCGGATCCCCGTCTTGAGCTGTTCAACGCAGAAGTACATCTTTGACCAATTGTAACCATCAATTCTGTGACGCTAGGCCTTATTTCTTCAAAATCTTTCGGCTTTGTTATTTTATTGAGCACGACATTCTATTGTCTATCCTAACTAATGCAAAACATTTTTTTGAAATGAGTATTGTTCAAAAAAGTGGTTTTTACCAATTTGCCTTCTCAACCGGCTCTTCTTTGTAGGTGTCCCTATCTTTTCTGGACAGCGTTTCCGTCACATTGAAAATCAAATAGTTTCAAGGAAATCCTTGAAAGAAGAAATTAGGGGGACGCAGGGTTCGATCTACTTCAAGAGGTTAGAGGTTGCGACTATGACAGCTTTTGGTTCCTCAATCCCATGAGTGAGTGCTGAGATCTATCTTTTCGAAGAAAACTTTCTGAGCGAAAATATTCAACCAAAATAATTTATTTGTCTAGGCGACTGAAGGCCCATTCAGATTTTGCTGCGTTGCTGCCACAATAATGACGAGGAATAGGGACCGGCAGGGTACACGGCAGCTGCGCATTAGCGTAGTATTCGGTTTCTAATTTCTTCACGAAAGCATCCATGTTGCCAACTATGCATTAAACAGTTTTTTGATCAACGACAGTCCAGTGACCGGCCGCAAAAGCGCGCAGCTATTGCGGAAATACGCGCATCCTAATTTTATCGCCATATGCTGGTTTACTGTCGCAGTAGAGTCTGAAAGGGTCCTCAAAGATAAAGCACCGCAAACCAATTACAACACCCGCTAGAGAAGCGGGAATGAAAACAGAAGGTAATCCACCGGTCCACCAACCGGACAAACAGGGCTCTGTCTGAGCATCATTCATTTCTTGGAGTTCTTCCAGTGCAGTCCTTATGACTGATTTCCTGAGCAAGGCAAGTGAATACTGTAGCAAACACAATGGGTGGAACCTGAACAGATCGGACCGTCCCATCAATAATTGCATTAGATGAGCAATAGGATACTTTGTTGTGGTTATGCAGAAGTGTGGTCATCTGCACGTACCATATGTAAATCATTATATCTGCGGTGCACTTTTCTGACGCGAAATCTCCCTTTTTATGTGATATTCAATGTGAGCTGCTTCAAGGTTTACATCAAAAGGCTACTCGCTTAAGCCGAAGATCGGAAGGTACCTCCAGACTGAGGGATCTCGTTACACAACTTTCTACGACCTCAAGATGCTGAACATTTACTACAACTGCCCAGGTACGTAGAGTTATAAGCAGTACACTGCCCTTAATTTACACTTATTCTATACTTTCGTATTTTAGCCCTTGACAAGGCAGTGGGCTATTTTTGTACAAAATAAAACCGCCCGCTATTTTGCTTCTCGCCCTGGAAGAGCACTATTACATACACTTGCAAATTAGAAATTGGTAACAAATGAAAAATTACCATTTGAACTGTACAGTACTAAGGTATGAGAACTGAGAGCGTTGATTTTATTGAGCCATCAGAGGAGAAAATAAAAGTAGAATACCAACTTGTCACAGAATGTTAAAATTCACAAGAAATGGCATCAAAGACTTTTTATATCCTACTTCTAACCTCATGCTAGTATTCTCTGTGTTTTTGTACAAAACGAAACCGCCCGCTATTTTGCTTCTCGCCCTGGAAGAGCACTATTACATACACTTGCAAATTATAAACTGGTAACAAATGAAAAATTACCATTTGAACTGTACAATACTAAGGTATGAGAAGTGAGAGCCTTGATTTTGTTGAGCCATCAGAGGAGAAAATAATAAGAAATAGAAAACCAACTTGTCACAGAATGTTAAAATTCACAAGAAATGGCATCAAAGACTTTTTATATCCTACTTCTAACCTCATGCTAGTATTCGAAAAAAAAATCTCGTCCGAAACTTAAATAAAGTTCATTTCTATTTATGTACATGCAGCAACAAGTCTGCCAACAAAAAGAATGTATAGCGACGCTATTTCACACTTTATTTTGTATACTATTATGTTGCTAAAGATTGAAAGTGCTCAAATCACTCTATAGCCAACCCTACTTGCTGGCTAGTCCCGAGTTGTTGAAGTATTTCTTTATTATGTGCTCTTTTCAGGGTAAGCGAGAAACGAGCATATATGTAATTTTACTTCCTGAAATTAACTTTGTTTGCCATGTGTACATATTATATTATTGACTGCGTTCTTCACTTTTATGCAATAAGTTAGATCATTTCATAGCTCCGACGACGTTGACATCGGAAACGATCTTTTCAGACGTCTGTGGTGCTCTTGGTGCCGCTGCTGCTAAGTGTAAAAACGGAGGGTTTCCCAATCCGAAGAACTGCGCTGTGTGCGTGTGTCCCGGCGGATATGGAGGAGCTCTGTGTGATCAACGAGTCGGTATTCACCATTGGAACCATTTTGATCTAGAAAGTTCTTTCTCGATAATTCAGCCGGCGGGATGTGGCGAGACGCTGGTAGCCACAGCCGCGTGGAAAACGAAGACATTCACTTTCGGCACACCAAATAACAAGGCACTTCGCGACAATTTCATGCTGTGCAACCACTGGATCACGGTCAGCTGGATACCGCCCTCTAAATTAGTTCAGTTCTTCAAAAATCTACAGAAAGAATCCGCTTTCAGGGACCAACCACCAAGAAGATCCAAATTCGCGTGACAGCGTTGAAAGGCGTACAGTGTGGTATCGGCTGTAGGACGAACTCCATCGAACCGAAATATTTCGAAGATCAAGCAATAACAAATCCAAAGTGAGAAAATAATCTTTAGCAGCATTCCTATTTTACTACATTTTTTACTATATTTGTCTCACTATATCTATACTCATATCTATACTTTTAGAATATGCTGTGCTAACCTTCTAAATCAGATCGTCACCAGTGCTCTAAATCCGGCTCCAATAGTCTCGTACAACAGAATTTTCACGTCGACTTTCACATTCCAGTATAGATGGGTTTGAGTATACGTTCATTCGCTTCGATAAATATTCATGCAGAGTCGCCTCATTTCGCACCCCACTATTAATGAAGAGCGTGCAAAGTATACATAGATAGAAAGCAACGATAATTCCAATAATGCTTCCAACGTGCACAGTAAAGGTAAAGTTGTCTGCGTTGATCAGTCCACTAAGGACGCGCCGCCGCACTCGTGATTCGTTCAGGATCGTTGGGGGCACAGTGAATGCGTATTTGGCCTATGAAATGATTTACGGCGGCCAGCCGTTATATCAAGTCAGTGCCTCCATCTTCCCAGACAAGTGTAGTACCGACCCCGGAGGGATGGAAGGCTTGATTGGCCGAGTATCCATCGATCGTGCTGGAGTCAGTAGCGCCTATTGCAACTGCACCACGCTTGCCTTATGTACACAGTAATTCAATCCAATTAACTAACTTAATGTGAAAATACATGAGTATACAGGATTGACTTTATATGAATCCCGGCATTGCTGTATGAAATCAAATACATGATAACCGTTTCCGGGACGAAAAAGTCACGATGCAAGCAGCGTGTCCCCAAGAATTTCAAGCTCACTGTCACCTCATATCTATTCATACACACATACACATATGCTCGTACCGAATCATATTCGCCCTATACACATACACCCCGGTGCAAAATTATAGGTTCACCCCGCGATTTGTCCATAATTGCGGGCGTAGAAAAGCATCTCTAGTTTTTAGAAGATATTTTCCGATAAGAAAAAGTGAAACCTCGATGGGCCCGACGGCTACAAGCACTACTGGAGAGATCTTAGAAAGGAGAAACGAGTACTCTCTAGACGCAGCTTTGGCGGTGGAAGTGTTATGGTCTGGGCTGCATTTTCCGGATATGGACTTGTTGCTTTGGAGTTTGTCTCATCTAATATGGACAGCGAAGATTATCAGGATGTGCTGAAAGAACACCTTCCTCCTTATTTAAGAAGATTTCCTAGGCACAATATTATCTTCCAGCAAGACAATGCTCTCATACACGTGTTGAGGTGAACTACCAGTTGGTTCGATTCCAACAGAATGCAACTTTTAGCGTGGGGCAGTTCTTCCCCAGATCTGAACCCCTTAGAAAACTTTTGGGGCATTATTGTTCACAATGCTTACAAGAACGGCACAACTTTCACCTGGCTTCTGATCTGAAGAACGCCATTCTTAAAGCTTGGGCTCATATAGAGCAAACTGTTCTTGATAATCTTATTCGAAGTATGCCACATAGACTGTTCGATGTTGTTTATAGCAAAGGTAATGTAACAAAGTACCAAACTTAACTTGAATGCTCATATTTTAAAAACAGACGGCTTTTTAATGAAGTGAACCTATAATTTTTCACCGGTCATTATCTCTGGTTTTTCAATAAAAAACTGTAGTACATACCTTCCAATGACAAGACATCCCGCCCAGAACTTTTCCGTTTAGATTTTTGATGGTGTGAAATATGACTGTAATGCTTCTAGATCCCCTCAATAGCTTCTTTAAACGCTTGTGAACAAATCGCGGGGTGAACCTATGATTTTGCACCGGGGTGTATTTGAAGAAAAAACGACTCGTCGATCATTTTCCGTATACTCGCCGAAAAATTTTTTTCAGGTAAAGTTGATGGTCAGTAGGAGTCTGACCGCAGGTGTGATAAGATGTCTACTTGAAGCGGTTGTGATTGCTCTTTACCCCAATTTCGCCTTCTGTCCTAATCACTTGCCCTCAAGCGATACATTAAAAAGGGAGTAAGATTGTTGTTTTTCGTTTGGATGTTCAATTTCGTAAGCATGAATAGCGTTTTGTTTTTCAGTTGCAGATTTCAGGAATTTAAGAACCATGCGTTCATTGCTTGACTGCTTTGAGCCCAGATGTCTAGTTCTAGCTGGACTACTCCAGACTCGATTTAAACCACTGATGATTTTACTATATTTCTGCTGTCGTTGAATAGTAGATTTCCATTGAAGTCTATTCTGCAAGTTTCCGTTCACTCGCGAGATGCTCTTTAATCGCATAGAAGAGTTGTGCTGGTCAAGTGCAGGCGAAGTCATCCATTAAGGGAAATTCCATTAAAAGCGCACCGGGCAGGAAGAAAATGCGACAGAGTACGCTCCGACGACTCTCAATACGTTCCTTTGTCCATTACTTGCCATCGTTCTGTTCTGGCTCTGCTCTAGTTGACGTGTTCGTTGCTGACAATTAGAGATCTTGCCACAGTGGTAGAAATTCTGAGAGGTCATCAAGAATATCTACAACAACCCGATATCTGCGTTCATTTAGAGGGTACATTCTCCGTATTCTCGAACGACGGCTCACAGCTTTGTCACAAAAGGCGTTGCACATCGACGAAAACTCCGAATCCTTCTCAAACAACTTCGAAACTTTTAAAACACCGCTCGATCCGTCTTCTGATGCTGAGCTCTGAAATCTGCTTCCAATTGCTCCAGCTTCATGACTTATGTAGTATGTAAAAGGCGCTATTCTTCGTAACCACGCTGATTGTTTTAACTCAAAAATAGGCGCTCTTCTTCGAAGCCCTGCTAATTGCCTGGCCACGAAACGAACCTTACCTTTAAGTTTTCTTGAGAAATGTTGTCAACAGTAGATAGCAAAATGTGGAAATTCTAAATTCCTTTGTCAGATTTGACTGCAGCGGTCACTTTGACACTCAGAATGAACTCATGAAGAACTTTTAACAGGATAGGAGAGGTGCCATTTTCATAACTTTGAGAATACTCTCCAAGAGCGTGCATCAGATCACTGAATGACTAAGCTTTTTAGTTCTGACATTGAATGAGATTTGTTCCATTGCATTCCATATGGATGTCAGCGACAAAGGTGATCTGTAACTGCCACTTGGTACCGGGAAGTTAAGAACACACCAAGTGTGACTCTCAAAAATATGTTAGGTTTTAAGGCTTTTTTTACAAAGCCTTTGCAACGGAGCGAACATTTTTTGACTATTTGACGTTATAATTAATTATCATGCAATCGAATGAAAATTCTTAATTATATTATTAATTAATTAACTTTACCTATTTATGTTATTAATTATTTAGCAAGGAAAGTGGAGCTTTTTTTTAAAAGAGTGATCGTTAAGTGGGTAATTGTTACGTTTTTAGCAACTGCGATGCTCTCCTTTTTCTGTCGTAGTTGGAAGGAGGATTCTTCTATCTACCGCACAACAAAGTTCAATGTCGTACCCTGCGAAAGCGAAACTCTGTTCTGCCGGAAGAGTATTGTAAGCGGGGCTTTTCCTACAGTCTCCAATATATTATTTATGTTCAGATTAGGATTTTGATGGTTGGCCCACTGGGCTTTTTTTGTTGAGAGGCTTCCCGCGAACTGTGGCTATATTACAGCATTCATCGCCATCTCTTATCACAACTCCAACAAAGCAGTGGTTGACTTCATCTTAAAAGAGAAGATATCCAGGACTTTTGGCATTGTCCTTACTTGGTTACTGCGATCATTAACCAATGCGGACATACGCTTCCGTTGTAGAGAGACGCCAACAATTCCATCTCGAAACTTCTCCAAGTCCGAGCAGTGATACGCAGTTCACGGTGTTGTTGGAAACCCAAAGAGAGAATGCCAGTCGTTCATCGCTTGCTTGCAAACCTAGAAGCAGCTGCTGCTATGTACATTAGTTACAAATGATCGAGTCCTGGCATTGGTGCCTAAGCGTTCCCGTGTCTTAGTTCCAGGTAGTATTTGTCATTTTCTTGTTCCATGGATTTGGCGGACACTTGCGCTTCGTTTTTCCGTGGCTTGGATTGTTCCGACGTCAAAGGATTGAGCGCAGGATGCACCACAGCGGATCTTTCTCCTTGCATTTGCGGTGACAAATTGCTTCAACCCATGAAGCTATAACATGCGCCGAATGCTCCTACATACATCAGCGAAGCTTCCAGAAGGGGAGTCGTACGTACATGTATGTATAGGGTGGTAAGAAAGTCTTGAATCACTTTGTTCGAAAGTTTCAGAGCTTATTACGCAGTAGCTACAAAATCAAATAAAAAACATCGACGTAAAAAAAGCTAACATAAAAAAACCAAATGTAAATTGATCTTAGCTCTGATTTGCGCTCAGCCTTTTACCTTTCCATCCCATGATTCGATACTTATTTCTTGTTACAGGGACTCTGTGGAGCTGAAACTCGGTTCAGGTTGTAATGTGTGCAATTTATAGCATTATAGCTGCCTAGAACTTACAGATTTCGTTACAAGACGTTCCAGGTTTTGATGCAGTCTGATCAAGGAATTTTTAAAATGCAGCCTGCACAGTAGAGCTCCTCGATTTTTCTTCCGCCCCGAATTTCACCAAAAAAGAGGACACGGAAACGGATCGGTCAAAACAGCCGGAAACCAGAACTCGGAACACGGAAACGGAAATTAAGCACATCCCTGAGTGTAGATATGAAATTCTTGAAAATAGCGCTACATACGAGAACTAGAGATTCCGGCAATTCCTACACCGTAGCGTTACCATCCTCACGCTCTGCAAAACACTATCGGCAAGGAAATTATGATGAATAACAGAAAGTTTATCACGCTACATTTATGTGTTCTGAGGCTGAATATATATCGTTCTTCTCACCACCGTTGTCAACAAGTGAATTTCGTTTCTTGACGTGCAACTTCAAATGCCCACAACTCAATTCAAGCAAAATACCAAAATACAAGCACCGTTCACTGCTTTTCCGCCAACAAAAAGTGGATAATAAATACATCTGATATCAGACCTCTAATTGCAAGGAAGTCGCTGAAGTCAGTCAGCCAACATTTGTGTGACTCTTGAGCGCCCTATCATTGAACAAGATGTTGAGGTGACTGAAAGATGCTGATCCGTTGCAGAGGACTGATGAGTATGTTGGACGGGTCGGATAAGGCAGTGTTTCAAAGCTGAGGTGGTTGAACTTCTGCAGCGATCTTTGCTAAACTTGAGGTTAGGCGTCGTCGTGAGAATCGACTGGTCTTTTTCTTTGACCACTCTTGGACTCGTATATGAAACCTTCTGACAGATTGAGTCAACTTGGTAACGACGGGAATCAGCATTGTTCTATTTACCCAGTTCATGAACTCATGATGATGTAAAACTCTTGATGAATTCCTCTGAACGGTGATTATAGCCATCTTTTCATGCGTTTCGGCTTTGAAAGATGTTTTGAGAGTTCATATTTGTTCAATCACTGTGTTATGCGTAGAAAGTTAATTAACAGGTAGCAACATTACCAAAAATGACCTATTCTGATTGCGCATCAGCACCTCTGAAGAGGTCTGACGATGAGAGCGCTCGTCGTTGTCGCGCTCAATTCATGGGATACACTAAAGCACTTTTTCACCTTTCCTCGTTTCTCCACATGCTGAATATTTGTCGGAAATGACACCAGAGGTTGTTTTGCTACCTATCGGATAGTTTTTGTGGAATTTCTAGAATGCTTCTGCGCCGAATGACGTTCGTATAGTGGATTAATCTTTATTAGGTTTTCCGTTGATCAGTCTCCACTACTGACTTCAGACGATCGTTCCTAAGTTCAGAGCTCGGACTAGGCTGATTTTGGAGGTTTGTGTCTCCATACTGTAACTTTTTTGAGGAGAGCTGAGCAGTTCAAATTGAAGAAATATTCCGTCTCCACGCTTTCACAGTATTCCAAACCATTACAGTTTTCTTTGAAAGTTGGAACTCGACAAGGAGCAGAATGACAAGAACCAGTTTCTTGGAGAGCTTCTCAAAAATCGACCAGGAATTTCAGAAACTTGAAAATCTGAATAAATAAAAAACAGAACTCGAAAGACCTTTACCTATGCTTTAAAATGATAAACAACAGGACAAACATCGAACGAATATTATACACTAAAAATCAAGTGAAAATTTGATGTGCGAGAGAATTGCAACTTATTTGTTGACAACCTAATAATATACCAAGCGTTGCGAAACGTTTTTCTTTACCTATGTGTATCTGCTCGACTAAGCCTCTACAACTCTCTTAGTAATTCGTTTTAGTGTTTTTCTCACGAGTCTAGCCGTTGGCAGATAACTGAATGTTCACTTAGCCGTCTACGATTTACTTCCCCGTGTTGCTCGCTGCTTCGTCGACCAACCCTTCTGGTGACTTCCAAGCCATGGGAACAATCGTTGAATGAACATTACCCGAGTAGTAGGTTATTTTGCAGGCTTCGTTCCCCAGTTTCATATACAGGGTGGCGAATGAACACGTGCACGTGAAATTCGGTTCAATTTTGGCAATTGTCTAGAACCTTGGAGTTTACT
Organism: Nippostrongylus brasiliensis; assembly: GCA_030553155.1. Lineage (NCBI taxonomy): Eukaryota > Metazoa > Nematoda > Chromadorea > Rhabditida > Heligmosomidae > Nippostrongylus > Nippostrongylus brasiliensis. The sequence goes on from CP130736.1 coordinate 15,833,999, forward strand.
TTTTCTACTCAAAATATTTACGTGACACGCTTCATTTGTTCTCTATGAAAGAAATTTGTTCTTCAAACTGTAGCGAAGAAATATTCAAATTGTGATTGCGCAAGAAGCTAAGAGCGGCGTGATGGGCTCGCTGATTCTTTCGAGGCCCGGAGTTCCTCAAAGAAACGCGTAGAAGACTGACAGGTAGTGATTGTAAGAAAGACATACCCCACTCATTCCACGAAGGTAACGGAAGGGGACGGTAAACATGCTAGTGAGGCATGGGATTACTAAAAAGAGGACGGACCGACGAACTGATGATGATGTTAGCTTGAGTAAGACTGAACTGCACCTCCAAGCAGTTCCACCTTTTTTTTGCAAATCGATTCGATTTATCGTAGGAGGCGAGCTTAGGCTTTGTAGTTATCACATGTGGAAGGCACTCACCGACCAAGAGGAGAAAAATCGGGTTATAAAACGCAAGAAATTGCGCGCAATTTGTCAGGGTGCGCCGCAGAAAGGGCGTCTTTTGGCCTTAGGTTGAATTTTTTCTGTTGAGAAGCCTAGAAACCTTAACAATCGCCACAGTCTAATTAGCCCAACTATCATGTGCAATTACAATGAAAGAACTTACCCAAAAAGGCTGCTTCCCGACTCCCTCATATTCTAGAGCAGTATTGGTGCTCTGGGCAGAACTGTTCGATTTCATCGATAAAAAAAGATGATAAATCATGCTGAGCTTTATCACCATTATTTTTATGGAAATGCCACTTTGCGGGTAACAAAAACATGCCAATCAGTTCCTCCAGTGGAGTAGCGCTTCGATTCATCGAGCCAAAATAAAAATGCGTTTCTTGTGGCCGAAATCAGCCCCTCACCGAAGAAAGAGCCTTCGAATAGCCCAATCCTGAATCCATTTCAGCTCGCCGTCGAATATGTTTCGGAAGAATATATTAGGAGTCTACAACAAGAAATCCGTCAAATTTCGATGAGGTAAATTAGGAGTCAGTTACCTGCGGGGCACTACCTATTTCATGAACAACGTCATGAGTGCCGATGTCAAAGCTCATGGCAGGTACTTCAAGGACATTCCCTAATTATGGAATGCTATGTCCTACTCTTATATACAATCATATTCGTTTTGATATCTGTTGGCAAAAAAAGAAAGTTTTAATACTCTTTACGGCGCACATATTTATTTGCCACCCTGTAACATTTCAAGGAGAACACGAAACGAAGCCATTTAAACGGAATTATCTAGCAACAGAAGCAAAACTAAGACTTTGTGGGACTTTTAAAACTATGGAAATAATCCTCCATGAGCCTTGGAGCAATAAATCGTGTTTCACGTTAAAGTCGAAATGCAATAGGTATTTTCTTGCATGGTTTCAGCAATCAGGCTCTCAGGTTTGTCAGAAATTTTGCGTTCTCAAGGTTTCTTTCAATGATTAGTATGATTTGTGTAATGCCCTAGAACTATTCATCCCGCTTTTCTTCTAACTTGTAATTCGGTGGCAATGTCCATTATAAGTATGCAGCTTCTGCTGTGATTACTAGGAGCTAACGAAATTCGTCGGCCATTAAGTTCGAAACTGAATTGATAACTACCATTCTCCTGAGATAAGGAAAATTAATATCAGGAAGATAATCATCAATGCCGAGGCTACTGAGGACGGAAGACAGATACAAAAACAAGGAGGTCAACTTGTGTTTTCACTTTCACTAGCATGCCACATTAGCTGAATCCCCGTCGTCTCCTCGCCGACACCCATCTTCGGCCTGTCTGCTATACTGGTTGCACCTAATTGAATCGGAGTTTATGACAGTAATGCAGCTCTGACTCCAATAAACTTCACTTAACTGCGGCTGAACCGGCTCCGCCACATTGCAAGTTTGGCGCGCAGTAGGAGTGTTTTACTGCCGGCTGCCACTGCTTCTCATCTACATACTCCCACTGCCCACATTCCTTACATTGCCGTCGCCTCCGCGATGCCTCGAATTCCGTGCCATAATTCGAGCGATAAGTGCCACATCCATTATAGTGATTACATTACATGTTTGGCAAGTTTCTGTCGCACATATGTGGTCTCTCGGAAAATTCGTTTTTACTGACACAAGAATAATTTGCCTCTTTTACCATACTTTCCATTAATTCTCATTCCTAGTAAATGCTAAAATGAAATCTATTTATTCTATTAATAATTTGTTACCCGACTTGTCATTTTTCAAATTAGACGCTCTCATACCTGATTACTGAGTCCATCTCGCGAGCAACCAAAACGGCTTGCACTCCAGTGGTCGCTACGGCTTCTGCAAGCAAGCGAAAGTTTCTGCGTAGAGTAAAAAATTGATGTGGAAGAGGGTAAACTATTCCGTCCAGCGGTACCCACTGAGTATTCCCGCTTTAATCTTTTCGGTTTTTAATGTTTCTAATATGTTTCTTAATTTATTTTATTTTTAATGTTTTTAATGTTTTTAATATGTTTGATGTTTCTAAAAAAAGTTTAAGATATCGAAGAGCAATACATGACCTTGTTTTTTGCTACCGGATCCTACGTTTGGAAACTAAACTTCGACCAAGCAACTACTGGCGTTTCGTTCCTGTTAATGGGAGGACAAGTACCTATTGTCTTCATCATAGTGTGCTGAAAAAACCTCATCATTCCAAAATATTCAATTCATTTTTCTGTCGTAGTATCCGAATGTTTCAAAAATTGCCAACTGAGATCATTATGAGTACCAGTTTGAAGGCTTTTAAGCAAAAGCTATGGAATTTTGATTTTGACTCTGCTTTCGAATTATCGTGTTGATATTTTGAGTGTTCTTAATTAAAAATTTTAGTGATTGAAAGGCCATCTTTATCATCATTTGATGTCGTCGCTTGCCATGCATTAGTGTTTGTCAATTGTTCTCAATAAATGTATGTGCCTTATTAATTGCTGTACGTTACTACTCAGCTGTTGTAGGTTTTCCTTCTTTGAGTGTTTGTGATATCCCTGATTGGCCCCACCGCATAGTTGATGTCTATCTATCTGCTTCAAGTTGACTTTTCAGTTATATCGTGCCGGATTCCTTTATATACAGACCAGATATTTTTATTTTACCGTTTTTGGCCGTTTGTATGGTCCCCAGGGCCAGTACCCAGCGTGCGTATTTAGTTTAAAGAGGTGTCACCATGCACCCGCGTTGGAATGACTACGTCAGTTGTGCTCGACCTCCCCTACTGTGGAACTCCATACCTACTTTTTATCTTATGGCCATATGATCTCTTCACTAGCCTATTCAGATATGTCCTGTGGTTTATTATAACACGTCCTATGATATCTTTTCAATAGTGTTGATTATCTTTTCTTCAATGGTATGGCTTGATATAGCTGAGTTGTGAGGTTGAACAGTTGAGGACATCTGCTGCTGTGGGCCTTTCAGTTCATCCATCATTAACAGTATGACTTTTTTCCTTCTTTGTATCTGCTTCTCGTTCATAGTTCTCTTTATTCTGTTCTCTAACCTGCACCTTATCATGTTTTTGAAAGTTGGACCATTATTGACATGTTGTTGGCGCACTTTGCGTGCATTTCAAGTAAACAAATAAACGGATAAATAATGTATTTATTTTTTGTCTTCATCGCGCCTCATACCCACTGAAAGGTCCATCATAATCATTCTCTTCACCTTTCTCTCGCTAATGGTATTTCATTGGTGTTCATTCACGTTGTGATTTTCGTCTTGGTTGGTGCGCCTCTTATGATGCAATTGAATAAATAAATAAATAAATAAATAAATAAATAAATAAATAAATAAATAAATAAATAAATAAATAATATTTCTATTGTCTTCTTATCATTCTATGTTCTTTCGAATTTTTTCATCGCGCTTTGACTAACTGCAGTTTATTTTTACTACCTTTTGATTATTTATTTATTTATTTATTTATTTATTTATTTATTATTACATGAACAAGCCATGCAACGATGATATGGTAAATGAAATGACAGGCAGTCAACATCAACATTAAATACATTTCATAAATTTTGAACATATGTTTTCAGTGAATAAGATCAGTGGATTGAGGTGTGTTCAGATGACAGTCTAACAGTTTAGAGAAACATTTTAAATCACTTGGTATGGATAATTTTTTACATAGCTTTACCATATCAGAACCAGCACGAACAGAAAAGAAATGTTGGCGGAACCTAGTTCTGGCTTTCGGTAACAAAATTTTGCGACAACTCCCTCTGGTAATAGAGCTCCTCTCGGCTACAAAGTGACGTAAAGTGAGACTACATTTACCATGTAAAATTTTATGTACCATCAACAGATCAAATTTCTTTCTTCGAAATTCCAGGCTCTGAAGTTTTAGTTTCTTATTCCGGTCTACAAAAGATGGAATTTGATCATATTGAAAACCGATAGAACGTATAACAGCTTTTCGAGTGAAGCTATTCTGCACTGATTCAATCAACGTTATCAATTTCTTTTTGGTCGGAGTAAATATTACCGTGCCATATTCTAACATTGGCCTAATATACGTTTTGTAAGCTCGAACTAAGAGTTCTGGATTACGTGTAGAAAGACCTCTGAACAGGTCTGATACTCTTTTGCATGCTTTTCGTGCTATGGATTCACAGTGTTTATCAAATGTTAAATCTTTACTGACCAAGAAACCTAGATCACGAATGAGGTCTACCTGCTCAATTTTGTCTCCTTTTACAGTATAGTCTTTACCAAAACCACTAGAACCAATATGAAGAAGTTTGGTTTTGGAGCTAGACAGGGGAAGGTCCCAAAAATCAGACCGTTGTTGAACATGGTCCAAAATTTTTGGGATTACTTATCTCCGGTTGTGTTTCTTGCTACCGTCGCACGCATTTTCTTTTTATACCTCATGATGCTCCATGTAATGAATGAATGAATTTGTGTGAACGATTCCGGCTGTTGATGGACAATAATGATTGAGGCAATCATTCAGAAGGCATGAAGATTTCCACCATGTAACGCAAACCCTCTACTCCGTGTCTAAGCGAAGTTTTAATAAGTGTTAGCGAGAGGCGCTCTGCGTATGCAAGTTCATCAAGTATTTCGCATAACTGAACCCAATATGAAAACGCTCATCTTCCTCGTAGACGTTGTTCCTCGTAGAATTTAAGAAAGCGCTCAACGTAACGTTTTGCTCACCCGTTTTTGACAGGTACATTCACCTGAGGTTCAGGTTCCTTGGTAAAAACAGCCGACACCCGCACGGTCGAGCGATCGATCCCCTGGCGAGCTAACCATACTTTTACTTTTTCGGAGTCGGATAAATACGTACCAGGCGACGTCTGGGACGACAAAACAAGACAAAGACTTGGTATAGCGGGGTGCCATTTACCTTTACTTTTACTTTCGTTCCATTTATTCCTCGAACGCCTTACATTATAATAAAACAACGACCCAGAAGATTGCATAAAATGCACAAATAATTCTAACAGTTTTTGTTTATCTGATCCTGTCAGTATTCAGTCCTTTCTCAGTATTTTATGTTTACCTATTTTATGTTCAATTTCTCTCTTCTTGGTTATGCTCCTCAGCCATTACTTGAAGTTGATCGTTTTTGGTTGGGGTTTCGTTTATAAGTTGTCGCTCGGTCATATGCCCCGAATCCAGCCACCATTAGCGCACATGAGAACCGAGTCGGTTCAAGTAATTCTTCAACTGGCTGCGTAGCGTGCATCGCATACCCAGAACCGGAACATAGGAGCCATAGAATAGTAGAGGATTTGGAGTCGGTACCGCTAACTGGATTAAAGAATTTTCTCACTCTCAAAGGTTGTTGAATGTGAATACGTGCTTCTGCTTTTTTTGGCTTCATTACAGTAAACAAGGAAACTGCAGTCTAGCAACACAAGCATACAACAAAGAAAGAACGAATCTTGTTCCTTCCTTCATAGGCAAGCATATAATAAGGAAATAACGCGTCTCGAAACTTCTCAGTGGGGAGGATTCTTTTTCGATAGCAACACCTCTCGGCAGGGGATGATGTCCACTATGAACCAAAGCGCAATCGAAAGTTACAAGAAGTAATGAAAAACACCAGGTGCGAAGAAAAAAATTTCTATGTGCTAATATGGAAAATACATCGAGCGGCGAATGTTATTATAGAAATAAAAATTAACAAATACATGTAAATGTAAATATGGAATCATTAACATATGTAAATGTAAAACAAGCTACCAACTAACGTGAAATTCATGCCTTATTACAGGTTTTTGCGGGTTACTATTATACATATTAGGATATAATGTTGTAATGGTGGTGAACTTCATCCCAAAAATCGCATCTCGGGCGGGATTCGAACCCGCGTCTCGCACGTAACCAGGGCTCGTGCGCCATCACTACGCCGCTGAGACAAAGCTCTTAAATGTTTGGCACTATCCAGATTATCACAGCCTCGTTCCTCACCGCGTTCGAAAAATGACAACTAGGTATTGATTGTGTTATCTATAGTAATCCGTTTACCATAATCATTGTCATCATTTAGTCCACCAGAGAATAAATTTCGACAAAGAGTGGACGAACTGTCTCATTAATTCCTCTATTAATTACATTACCTGTCGTCTTTGGACTCGTGTCCTGATTGGTAGCCTATAGACGATCATCAATGTGGAGAATGACAAGTGTCCATTCTACGGCGGTCGTAGGCGACTGTATAAGAAAGCAGGTGAGCGACATAATGGAACTGTGGTGGGGCAGCTGCGGACGGCGAATTTTCACTACCATATCGTGCCACTCCAGAATTTCAACGACCTTTAGAAGCTTAGGTTAATATTGATGAAATTGCAATGCTCCACATTGCAGCTAATTTTAGACGAATTGGAGTACGTACTGTGCGATCATAATCGAGGGACTTCCACAGTTGTTTTCGTTTTAATAAATCGTCTTGGGGTATTGCTGAGAGAGGACAACAACTCTAATCTCAGTTTCCACAGCTAATTACAGGTTAAATGCTAAAGTCAAAAAGCCAAGGTAAAGGGGTTGGCGCTGATCACTCCCCTGCAGATGCACCACCGCATTCATGCTCCTCTGAGAATCGTAGAGCCATGGTGAAGGCGTTTATGGTCTATGCAATGAAATGCGGGATCAGACGCCATACCAATTCAGTGTCTTTACTTTCCCAGACAAGTCTAGTACCAACTTACACGATCCCGGAGGGATGGAAGGGTTGGCGAACTCGGACCGGGATCGATCGCTATACCATTCTGGTCTCAGAATCGCTTCTTACATCTACACCGCGCAGGCTCCTAGAAGCTACAAGAAAAATAACTCTATAATCCACTTTCCCTAAATCTTGCTCACATGTTTCCAGAAAGCCAGATGAGTTCAAATGCCGATATCATCGAAATTCAAAACCGCGACGATCAGTCGGTTTTACTGCAACCTTAACGCAGGCTCCTAATATTAGGGTGAGCTTGACTTTTAAGCGTCATGGTATCATTCTACCGACTGCGTCTCAAGCCGAAAATCACAACCAAAAAATGTTCGCCCTTTTTGTGCACCCTTGAGCTGTTCGCGAACAGTATACGACGGAACAGCTGAAAGCGACTGGGGAACAAGAAGGGAAGGATAAATGAATGGCGATGCGGTTAATCTCCAAAGGGATCATTGGCAGCCTGACGAATGTGTCTTCATATGGAAAACGAGCCAGTCTTCGCATCCTCTTACTGCTTTTTTTTCTAGCGCGCTGTTCTAGTTCCCTTTGGCCCTCCTCGGTGACTCAGCTGGAGGACGACTTTCCTCCGACTTCGCCTCGATATGGCGCTGAACTAGATATCAACCGGCCTTAGTCATCGTTAATACCTTCCCTCCCACTCCCTCTCGACGCGCGTCAAATCCACTTCAGGCCGTCTCGTGGACTCCAAGCCGATTCTGGCTGGCTCACTCTCAGCCACTTTATCGCCGCACCTCGTAATCCTATCGAACTTTGGCTCTTTAGATGTAGGCCTCTTCGCATTTACTCACTCTCAGCAGGAAAAGAGGCGTAGCAATTACTCCTGATGAGGGTGTTTTCCTCATTTTTTAGCTTCTTTCGTTGCTCTTTCCCATACATTACCTCAAAATGTCCGCGATGTCAATAGAATTCAAGACTATTCCGAGTACGCTGACGAATATTGCAACTCATAGATTTTATCGAAGGTTCCTTCAGCTTATTTGTTTTTTTCTTGTCACGAGTTGATCCAAAATAGTAAGGAGGTGAGGGTGATCTGGCCTTCGAAGGCGGTGAGGACAACAAAATCGCTAAACGTGTTTAACATAACTTTACTATTGACTCCTCCGTTCTTTTTCTTTTTCCGTTGCATTTTCGATATTGATGATGCGGACACGGAACAGCGCCTCTTGATAGAATTTTGCACGCTTCTGCTCACGCCTGCCTATGTTCCAACGCTAGGAATACTCAAAATTTGATGCAGTGCTTGCTGGAGGCATTTGTCCACCGAGTTAGATACCATGATCTATGAGAGTGGTGAGTTTCTAGAGCAACTTCAACGCTTGCGTTCTCCTGGAGAGATCGAAGAATTTCCTTCTTCATGTTATGGTTTTTTTTGCTAAGGCTTCTCCTTCTCATGCGTTGAAGGAGTTGTTATTTATTTGTTTGTTGATTAGTTGTTTATTGCACATTAGTGTGCTCACCCGAATATAAATATTTAATAAGAAGCAATATGCTCACCTTCTAAAAATTGCCGTACACATCTATCCTCCGTCACCACTTTGCTCTCCTTAGTCTTCAGTTTTTGCTTCAAAAATCGTTCTACTGATCACGATGGTATGCCTCTCCTCCTGAAGCTGGCTCTGCTTAGATCAATGCGTAGATAGCTCCTCTCTTCTTCTGAAGTTTGTTTCCAATACTTAAATGATCTTTTAATATCATCTCCTCGCCATGAATGCTAATTGGTGCGACCTACAACTCTAATGGAAGATTTTTTTATCTGTGTCTTAGGAGAAACGTGGAATGTAGCTCATGATCATTGGAATAATTCAAGTGACCCATTGGTTACCCATTGATTATGAAGAAAATCATTGCGCATTAATGCATTTCGAAAAGACACTACGTAGTGGCTGCTTGACATCCAAAAAATTGAGTTGAATTTGATTTTTTTCCAGTTTTGTGTCTGTTTGCGAGGACGTGTTTCCGAAGAACTGATACACTATCTTCACAGAACTCAACTCATGAAAAAAATCAAAAGCATGGTGACGATCTCAAATAACCCTCAAAAATCCGATATTTTCCTGCCTTGCATTTTTCTGCACCTGGCCTGTTCATTAAAAATAGATTTTCTTTTTCCGGTTCGACAAGCTTAAGAAATACACTGAACTGAAGTAAAGGTAAAGGTAAGGGTGCCGGCGTTGATCAGCCCCCGAAGGATGCGCCGCCGCATTCGTGTTCCATTCAAGTCGTAGAGGCTTGGTGAATGCGTATTTGGCCTATACAATGACCTGCGGGGGCTAGCCACTATACCAGGTCAGTGTCTTCACCTTCCCAGACAAGTCTGGTACCAATTTACCCGACCCCGGAGGGATGGAAGGCTTGGTTAGCCTGTGCCAGGATCGGTCGCTCGACCGTGTGGGTGTCAGCAGCGCCTCTTAGCACTGTACCACGCGACCCTGTACTGCACTGAAGTACACATTAAAAACGATTTCAACGACGACTGTCCCCCCGCCAGTATCTTAAGGAACCTCCAGGCAAAAAAATAGAGTTGACAAAATCTCCTCCAGTTAGTCATAAAAGGTGATGCCACTACGGTAAGGAATTCATACAGTATTTGTCCTAAGGCCTGGTGGATGCCTCAGAGCTATCCACCAATGCTACAGGTGTTGACAGAGTTGGAACCTATCGACCTTTTCAAAACCTTCGCATGCCATTTTTCGTGCCTTCGCATCTTTCCTAGGCTTGTAATTGTTCGGCGCTAGATTATAATTAGACGAGCTTGTGAACACAAATCATCATTAAAAATTTAATCCTAATATAAGAGCACGGAACAGCGCCTCTTGAAAGAATTTCGCATGCTTCAGCTCACGTCTGCCAATGTTGAAATACTCATAATTTGATGTTAAGAACGTTTTCATGTTTGTTGGATTTAAAGCTTGGGGAGCTTTATCATGCTTGTTCTCCCATTGGTAAACATTGTAACGCACCATTTAATTTGAACGAGGCGTGCGAACACAACGGAGAAAGGATGTGCTCTTTTATGACGAGCTCTCTTAGTCCTATAAGCTCAGGGAAGAGAGCTGAAGGTTTTTCATCCGTGTACGTGGTGATGGATGAAGCATGTTGACATCGAGAAAAGCTTGGACAAATGAAAGACCAGGACGCCGAAACTGACACCATGATCAATTTCACGCCTAAAAGAAGCGTTCAAAAAAGCTCAGTGGCACTGACGCAGCCCTTTGATGGCAAGATCTAAAAATTGACAATTCTGCTTCGGCCCTATTGTGCTGGAGCCGCCACGTTGCAGAACTGCTTTATCCAAACTAACCTTTCACACTCATACCTTATCTTATCAAACCTTATCGTAAAGATAAGATAAGCTTATCTCGACACTTCAGGTTGAATCATGTGTGTTAACACGTATCCCCAACATGAATTTTAATGATGACCATTTCGTCATGAAAAGCGCCATGAGCACTTCATCGAGCTCCATACTTTTTCAGCGAGAATAACGGTCATAGGTAATGGCTGTTTCGCCTTCACTACAAAAAATTTCACGTTGAACGGAGTTTAGAAGAAGTCAATCGGTAGTTTGATTTTGTTCATCTGTACCAATTTACCTTGTGAAAATTGCACGAATCCTCTTTGCTTTGGCTCACCAAAATCTTTTGTCTTCGTTGATTTATTCACAAGTTAAAGGTAAAAAGGTAAAGGTGTCGGCGTTGATCAGTCCCCGAAGGACGTGTCGCCGCATTCGTGTTCAAATCAGAATCGTAGAGGTTTGGTGAATGCGTGTTTGGCCTACACAATGACTTGCGAGGGCCAGCTGCTATACCAAGTCAGTGTTTTTACCTACCCAGAAAAGTGTGATACCAATTTACTGACCATGGAGGGATGAAAGGTTTGGTTGGTACGGGCGACGATCGATCGACCGGGTGACAGTGGCGCCTCTTACCACTGCACCACGCGCGCTCTTATTCAGAAGTACGGAAGGATGACTGTCATGTTCCACAACTCTTCGCAAACATTACCTCCCTATGGTCCTATGCCAATGTGACGTACTACTAACCAAAGTGAGCTTCCTGGGTAGTCTTCTACAGAAAATTTTCCTTGTGGGTGGTCCCACGAAGGGCACCTAAAACAATGTAGACAATCAATTTGATAGATGAACCCCTTATCAACTCCTATAAGTTCACTCGACAAAAAGAAGTTACACATGTCCACTCATGAAGATCATCTGCAGATACACCTTTCTGAGGGAACAATGTTTGTCCCCTCCGAAGTAATGCCAAAGCGGTGTAGCCGACCAATCAGAGTTAATAAGTGATTTCTTACAAAAGATTTTCAGAAATCACCTCATTCTCTCTGGGTGCATTCGCTTTAACTATTAATTCGCTTACTAGGCGGTTCATATTTAAATGTATTCAAGATTTTCGACTCATTTACATACATGCCTCAGTGCGACCCCACAACGACGAATACAGTTTTGACGAAATTGGATGTGATGAAAAACAGCTCCTCCGGTTAATGTTGCCCATAAACAAGGCCGAACGGCGCGTGAGATATGAAAGCAGCGCATGAGGAAAAGCTGGTTCATATGGCTTCCGACAAATTCGGGAGTGAAAAGAAGAAGGATAAGAGTGCCGCTCGTTTGCTAAAACATTAGACTGTTTGATAACTATACGCTACATCCTGCATTTTTTTTATTTCGTTGATCGAGTAAGTCTTCCAATTTTTGGCGCTACAAGCGGATAATTCGCAGTCCGAAGCCCTAATTCGATGAGAAATCTTTGGATACACTTTCTCGACCTGTGTTCGCCTAATCCTTGCAGTATACCACGGTTGAAAAAAAACATAAAAGCGCTCACAAAGTTATCTACTTTATCATAAAGTTTTTAAAAATAAGCAGTATACCAGTGGACGGCCATCTACTCTCCAAACCTTAGGTCTGTTCAAGCATCAAAATTATTGGAACAAAGTCGTGGACTGAGAGAATTAGTTCATTATTAAGGTGACGAAAGTCTAATTGTAACCCTTATAAATAAAAAAAGACCATAAGGTGGTGGCTCCCACTATCCCTTTGGAAATCAAAAATACAACAAAAAATTAGGCGGAATTGGGACGGTCAATAGGATGCAGCGTTCCCCGCGGTCATTTTAAATGGTGATGATGATGGTGTCTGAGAAGAAGACACAACAGCTATTTAAAGGCAGTCGGAATTTGTCCTGACAAATTGAAGCATATCAACGAAGGGCATGGAGTCAGAACTTGGTAAAATAGCCAAACCCTCTTCAAGCGGGGTCAATACTAGTCAAGGTGAAAGAAGTTTGAATGTGAACATACAAAATATGGTAATTGCCATTTAAACCGGTAAACCCTGAATTTTTTTTTGTTTGTGAGTCGATAGAGGAGCATTGTATTAGAAAACCACCGTTTGCTCCTCAATTATTGCCAGTTCTTCACAATACACAAAATACCAGTTTTACATCATCTTCGCTCCCTTATAATAGTTCCAGTTTTTGGTACCACGCATGGTCGTGAGATGTATTACCTGTCCTGGACTGTGTGAAATGCCGCCTTTTTTATTATATTCAAACCTCAATCTTAATCTACTCTACACTTGTCTTATCATCCCCAAAGTCGAGTGATCGATCCTCGACGGACCCGGCCAAGCCTCCCTTCACATCGGGGTTGGGTAATTTGTTATCAGAATTGTCTGAAGAAGACGTTGGCTTGTGCAGATGCAGGCTGTAGTTGGCCTGTGCAAGTCATTGTATGATAGGCCAAGTATGTACGTATTCACGATGCCTCCACAATTTCGAAGGTGAATCCTTATTGTTAGAGGGCTGATCAAAGCCGGCCCCATAACCATTACAATCCACCATTTCTGTGGTCGATCTCCTAATCGTCGGGCAAACTGTCTGCTCAGCCGAGAATTACTGAGTGTTCTTGTGCGAGGCGCAAACAGAACCTGCTCCAGTGCCCTCTATCAGTGTTTTAATTGTTGCTGAGCCGTGTGTTTGCGTTCCGCTAAATCGTTTAGCACCGAAGAAACTCGACCTCCCACTGTGCGCCACCGTTGTTCAAACACCTTTGCGGCGCCATAGAGTCGACACATGCCAACCGCGTTTTTTCGCCGTTTCACTTTGCCAATGCCAAAAGTCAACATTGTCAGATGTCGAACCTCTTCGGCGACCCCCTTTCAGCAACTTACCGAACTTTACGCACACAATGAACCTGGCAGTGTGGGGCAGAATGTCATGGTTTCCAGACTTTTCTTGCCTTCAGCACTGCCGACTCATCCAACTGTCGAATTATGAATGTTGAAAAATAAAAATGTTCGAGGTAAAGATTCAAAAACCCACAAGCTTTCAAGCGGAATACCCTTTTTTCTATTCTCGAAAGTATAATATATGGACAACAGTGGAAAGAGAGGTTCACAAAATTAGATGGCAGCTACTACAGTGGCGAGAAAATGAAAAAAAGACTGACGAGGAACGAACGTGTGGATCGCTGGACGCGCCTCGTTCGCAATCCAGTCAGAATAATTGAGGCACGGTGTACGCGTATTTGGCCTAAACAATGACTTTCTAAGGCGAGACGCCATACAAAGTCGGTCTATGTACCTTCCCAGGCGAGTCTGGTATCAATTTACCCGACCCCTAGTGATGGGTGACTGGGTAAGGATAGATCGCTCGACCGTGCGGGTGTCGGTAGCACCACTTCGCAGTGAGCCACGCGCAGCACGTATTATATACATTTAAAAAAATTCAAGAGAAGCGTAGCAGTTACTCTCATCTCAACAACAGTGAACTCCTCGAGAGCCGGAGGACTCACTCCTTGATATCCAAGTAAACACTTAACAAGAAGTGATCTCGCACATAGATTGAGGAGCGGTGTTCTCGCGTCAGCCACTCAACAGGCTGAATTTTCCGTCTCGACCAGTCGTTTGCTTAGTGGTTGCCATATCTTTCTTGTTATCTTAGAATGGTACATTCGCAAGCAACCTCTACGAAAAGTTTACCAGAATAGCAGAATGAAATACCTTTCAACTAGCTTCAATCGGCACTTCTTCTCGCATGGAGGAGATTTTCCATCCAAATTCCTTTTTCTCAAATTTAAATCATCTCACTATTATGGAACGCCACCACGAATCGTCAGTGTCTTCACATCTCGTCGATAAATCTGCTCTTTTCCATCGATACTCTGATGAAAATTGGTCCCGTTTTTGTATATTTGTTCCTCAACCGCACCAGTTTAGACCAAATTTCACGCCTCGTCGCGTTTCTTCCGAATTTATTAGTGTTGTTTTGAACTCACGTGACGGGAAAACAGGTAAATGGAGTGACTATCTGTATGTACTTTGAAAAGGCGCCCGTGAATTGGTAAAAAGGGATAGAAAAAAGGCCAACGGTGCGTTTCGTACTCACCGGACGAACTGATTGGAGCAGTCGAGATTTGAGAGTTTGATAGAGAGGTGTCGACGAACATGTTGACCCCTTCACCAAATTTGCTGAAAGGAAACCAGTCTGATTAGAAGAAATTGTAAATAAAGGTAAAGTGCCCTGATGTATATTTTTAAGAGTCCCATTCTTCGCCACTTCAGAATGCGACTATATTTTCCAAGAACACGGATCGAGGCCTCGAGCGCCAGATGGTATGCTGCCTGTGTGTCACCTCAGCTTCCTTTTCCTTTCCTTTCTTGCTTGATTACTGACTTTTCTAAATACGGCTTTTTGATGAATATTTCTTAGCGATGCCATTTCCAAATTTGGCATCATTAGAATTCGTTTTTTATTGTGCTGCTCGTTAACGCGTCGCAGTCTGGCACAAGGGAAAGAAAGAAGAAGAGAAGATATCGTCAATCCTACCCTACCCTGCTACCTTCTTTCAGAACATTTGCAATAATTACCACTAGAAATTTTGACAGCAACAGTTTTCCATCGAATTACAAGCTTAGGTACTATTGCTATTTCAGGTCCCGTTAGGATTTGAGGCGGCACCGACACCAGCATAGTTGAGCGGTCGACCCTCGCCTAGGCTAATCTCCGGAGTCGGTTATATTGGTACCAGGCTCGTCTAGTGAGGTGAAAACAGTCGCTAAGACGGTGGCTGGCCCCAGCAGCTTCTCGTGTTGTCCAAACTTGCATTTTCCATACATCTACGATTCCGGATACAAGACGAAGTCGGGGCGCGCCCTCAGTGGACTGATCAACAACGACCACTATAAGTTTGACCTCTGACGAAGTACATGCCGAACAAAAGGGTAGTGTTTGACCATCAGAGGCGAAATAGGCTAGGAGAGGGTACTACAGATACTAGCAGAAGTAAGTGGTAGTATCCTTATATGGCGCACCTGAAACGGGAGTTACTAGCTAACAAAATCTTGAATAGCTCGAAATTTTCGTAAAGCATCATACGTAATACATTCTCAGCAGTCTAACAAGTTGAACTGCAATAAGCCATAGCAGATTGCTGCTAGTCATCTAATTTTGTGGTTTGTTACTGTGTGTTCTTGAAAACCAGTAATTGACTTTTCGGATGATCGCTGCGCCATCAAATGAATCACTCTCCACCCACGTGTATCAAAATATCGAGAACTTCGATCACGGCTCCCGATCAGTTCGCTTCAACGTCACTACCCACTTTTTTCGTGTGGTCGACTGTTTGCGCTGAGGTTTAGGCCCGACCTCAGTCGCGAATACGACGTGGTGATGCGAACGCCCACAGTTCACTCGTCGACTCAGACGATGGTCGAACAACTTGTCTACCTGTCGCATGGTACTCTATTTCTCCACTTCAAAAGTTCTTGTTATGGGCCCCTGAAGACGACTAGCAGGTCTAAAATTTAGGTCTCAATAAGGACCGTGCCACTAACAATTCCAACATCCTTGACAAAGGCATAAAAGTATCAGAATATATAGTGTGAACTATTATACTTTCATTCCCTTCCCTTACTTCTCTTCTACTATGAAACATGTTTCAAAATGGCCTTTTCGACTAGAAAGAGATTTTGTCGTCCATCTTCTAATATATATTTGTCTATACCTACTTTTTTCAACCTACTACCTTACGACGTCCTAGTCACAATTACCGAGGAGGCGTCAATGGAAGTGGCACGACTACAAATCAAAACTAATAAAACGTGCCCCGCAGACCTCACCAGACTTCGAAGTTCTTGATTTTTCTGCACTTTTCTTATTTAAAGGCGCTTATTGTGTAGTGATAAAATGAGCTGAGTTGGTTACGTAGTCGAGTGATCGATCCCTGCACGGGCTGACCACGCTTTCCATCCTCCCGAAATTGAGTAAACTGGTACTAGTCCTGTCTGTGAAGGTGAAAACACTGCTTGGGTATAGCGGCAGGCCCCCGTCAAGTCATTGTATAGGGCAAACACGTATTCACCAAGCCTCTACGATTACGAATGGAACACGCATGAGACTGTGCGTTCTTAAAGGACTAAACAGCCCCGATTCGTTTACTTTTAATTTACTTTATTTCCGAAATCGTTCAAAAACCTAAGACTTTTTGAAAACAACCGCGTCGCCAGCTTTCTGTGCATTCAATCACCCTAATTGCCTTAACCTGTTCTTGCAGTTCTGAGGAAAGACTGATTTGTTTGCCTAGGCTAAATTAATGGAACCAAGTGTTTTGGAGAGGCTATAACAGCGAAATTACTGGTCTGGTTTTATCGCCATCTATATAGAGGTGTTATGGAAGCGCATTCACACCTTCAGGCACTTAATCTCCACTTCATGGGCTTTCGCACCGTCCACGCTAGTGGAGCCGGCAATCTCTCACACTCCGATGGCTCGATAACTTATTTATTTGCTTATTTATTAATAAAAGCAGACAAAGGAATATGTCTCAGAGATGCCTTGAATCGGAAAAACTCAAATTTAATTAATACTTCTGAAAACTTCACTCAAAAACACGTCAATCACTATCATTGCTTCGAATTCGAGCTTCGTTGAACATTTTGTGGGCATTTTCATATGTAATTTCGAACTGTAAGACAAATAAATGACTGACGGAAATGAGTATAATCCGTGGTGTTTTTGATGCAGAACATGGTACCTTTATCCTACTAAGCTAAAAATGCGTGGCTCACGTCACAGAAAATTAGAGATTTTCATATAACTTTTTTGCTTAAATGTGGCTCTTTGGATTGCCTATTTTTGGAATATCTCTACTTGAAAACGACGGAACACTATGTGAACTTCAGAAACTATTAGTGAGTCAGAAATTTCGATACGATTTAACCCACAGGTGCCTAAAAAGGCGAGATGACATACTATGTAGCTCTTTGCCCGCTATTGTATTTGTTTACTACGTCAGCCAATAACGAACCGAAATCAAATTGAATTACTGTGCTATCTAATAGCATATTAATTTTATTTGACATGCTGGTATACGTTCAGTAACTCTGTAATCTGCACCTGCATAATTATGACGATAGATGATCGCAAGGTAACATTACACGGGATAATTTCGATGATGACCCTACGATTTTTGCTCTCCAGAGTTTAGCAAGTCCTCGCTTTTTCCCAATAACACTATTCTCGGTACCTACTATGAAGCCCAAGAGCTCATAGTGCAGTGGTGAGAGGCACTACATCCACTCGCATAAACGGTTGATTGGTTCTCTTCCAGGCTAAGCAAACCTTCCAACCCAATGGGGTCGCGTGAATTGCTAGCAAACTAATCTGGGAAGGTATATGAAGACATTAATTTGCCACCCTGTAAGTGCTAACATCAAGTGCTGGCCGTGCATATTAGTGGAAATTATTAACAAGCAAATTTTTGACTCCTTTGACCTTTTGATACCCCGGCTAATGACTCACCTCTCGACAAGGCTCCGCCTTCGCCGGAGCTACCCCGCGGGGACCCCGTTGGGCGTGCGGCGCGAATGAGCTGAAGTATGCTCCGCCCAAAAAACAGCACATTTCGGCGCAACAAAGCCCCGCTGCCGCCATTTTGTCGTTGCGGCACGTCCGGTACTGTATGTCACATTCCCGCGAATTCCGATTACTTCCTCAGCTGTGCAGAAACGTATGCTCATTTGTTGTCATTACAACATACCGCGTGCCGTTATCTTCAAGCGGAGATATTCACTGCTTCACCTGCTCTAAATGTACGTTTACAAACGAACCCTCTGCTAGAGAATCACTATTATGTTACTTTACTACGTAAATGAGTTGCTTTATGTTATGCTAACTGTTTGATAAGGAATTCGTGGGAGTGTCTGCCAGATTCTTTTCTGGGAGGACGGACTTTCTAAGTCGGAATCCGTAGTCACCCATCGTCTTCAATTTGCAAAGCTGGCCCCACGCTTCTCCTTCACATTCACGTCTCTTCGTCCACCCTCTGTGCTGCGATTTAGCTTTTAGCTTTTAGGTATTCTCGTTAGGTTTTTCACTTCGCCTATGACCACTGGTGTTCTTTCTTTCGCGCGACCTCTTGTTCTACTTGAGCCTATGTATAACAATATTGGTTTCACTGCTTGTCTCTCCCATAGCGTAATGGTAGTTAGTGAACAGAGGTTGATTCCTGCAACTAAAACTTATTGCTAGGAAATCTCGGTTCGTTTGGCGCGCTTGCATTCAGAGCCTGGAACAAGCCGAGTGTTCACATCTATCGTGATTGAGCTGCAGAAATCAGACTGTTTATTGATCGTAGCTTTTTTTTTCGTTTTTTAGACTTGTCAACAGCGGTAACTTCACAGTTTCTGCGGAATAGAGGTTTTGCACCTTATCGGCATCAGAAGGAAAAAGAAGGCTCCTTGTCCTGTCCTTTGTTCTATCCGCTGTGAGAACTCATTAGCGACATGGACTTAAAAACTCCCACTCAAACTTCCACTCACATTTAGCCATTGACGTGCCGTACTGATTTTCATTCAACGTCGAAGAAATTAAAAATTGAAGTGTGCGCCAAGGTCAGCTCTTTCCTTTTTTGACAAGGTATCCTGGATATATCCCTTTTTTGTGTACTCAATTTACGAGCAACTTACTGATTAAAAAACCGTACGTAACTTGTCAACGAAGTATCTAGGAAATTCCTCCTCTATCTTTTGTCAAATCCCGGCGACTAGGGCATCCAAAAATAAAGGCTAAAAAAGGTCTTTTCATATAGGCCTTTTGTGACGGTATTGTTACCATTCAGAGACGCGTGATACACTGGTAAGAGGCGCTGCTGGGACCATCACAGTCGTGCCATCGATCCAAGTGCGAGCTAACCAAGTCTTCCATCTTTTCTCTTCTATCTGGATAGGGTAAATTAGTACCAGACTTGTCTGGAGAGGTAAAGACACTGACATGGTGTAGCGGTCGGCCCACTAGCCACAGTAAAGGCCAACGTTCATAATACGCGTTCATAATACGTCTCCGATGTGGAAAGTCTGGTACTTGAAGCCAAAGACCAAGATTGATATTACAGTTCATTCGTGCTAACGTTTCGGCGTCCTCGCCTTCTTCAGAGCCTTTTTATAAGTGGACCAGTGAGGTACACTACACATCCGTAGCTGGTAGGATACGTGGGTGGCTTCACAGTTTCCGCGAAATACAAGTTTCGCACCTTTTCGGCATCAAAAGAAAGAAGAGAGCTCCTTGACCTGTCCTTTGTTCTATCCGATGTGAGAACTCGTTAGCGACATGGACCTAAAAACCCCCACCCACATTTAGCCGTTGACGTATCGTACTGATTTTCATTCAACGTCAGTGAAATTGAACTGTAATATCAATCTTGGTCTTTGGCTTCAAGTACCAGACTTTCCACATTGACCACAATGCCAAGATTCACCGAGAGCCGGACGTGGAAAATGCGTCTTCGATTCTGAAAGCAGCACGATTTTGGCGGCGCGTCTCTAGGGTACTGTTCAACACTGATCCCTTTACCTTTCGATAATATTCCTGATTGAAACTCTCTTTTTTGATCCTGGCTTCCTTGGTGGGCGATCACCTACATTGACAACCATTACCCGCCTTTCGCCTAGTAGCCATACGTGGTCAGTCAAAACTCATTCAGCCCGTAGCATTGTTGTACTCGAGTTCGTCGCACCAAAACGCGTGTTCAGCTGCCGTCGTTTCGCTCTCCATCCATTTTTCTTCATTAAAGATCTTTTTTTCAGAACAGAACACGTAGATGTGCTACCCGAACGTCGGACAACGCACCCCGTCCAGGTGAGTGAACACATCTTTTTTACAACTTTTTTCACTTTGCTAATTTGCCATTCTGGCCTCGTGCTAACGATCCACTTTCGTTCTCCACCCGTTTACTCTCACCCATCGCTCTATTACGCGTTTCCGCGGACAAATGGAAAGAGGCCGTGGTTCTGTGGCATTTAAAATAAATTTAGCTCAAGACAGGAAACCATAGAACAGGGTCTCATACCCCTTCCCTTGCGCTTTTGAGATTTTCCACCATTTTGGCTCGATAAGATTTATAGTTGCTCTGCAATAGATTGCAGAAGCTTGATTAACTGCTTCCTATTGAAGTCGCATTCATCATTGCGACAAGGGCACTTCTTTCACTCCTGCTAGAATATATCACCGAATGATTCTTTTTCAAATTGCAGGCAGCCCCCAATAAGATTGTCATGGCACTTATTGATAAAAAAAGCTAAATGGTGAATGAAAAGGAAAGTGCTTAACATCTATTCATATGATTGTACAACATCTGCTCATAGTATACTTGGTAGTGACCCACAAAAAGCAGTAATGAAATTGGCACATCACGTTAACATCTGAGAGCATTATCAGCTCATTCCACGTCCGGCTCTCGATGAATCTTGGCATTGTGGTCAATGTGGAATTATCAGCTCAATAACTCAATAGTTGCACACCTTCAACTCATCGATTATATTAATCGCTTTCATTCTCTTCCGTTTCTACTCTGTAACTGATCTGTTAGATTGATCTCGTTTCGATTGATTTTTTGAAATTCATCTTTCTGAAGACTCCTAGCTTTCACTGCAAGTTGCACTTTCATGAGGAGAAAGCGCAATTTCATTGAAGAAAATGTCTTTCACCAGCGATAGGACGCAGCTTTATTCATGCATCTGCCCAGCGGCGCCCTTCCTTCTTCTAGTTTCTACATTTTCTTGTTTCTGACTATAGAATTTTTCTTCTAATTGACATCTTCTTTAATATTTATGCCCTCATCGTACGAAGGGTTGATACGTAGTTGGAATTACTTCTGAGAGCATAATTCGCCAGTTCCTAAATTCAATTTAATACGACTCAATGATTTAACCGTCTTTGAGAAAGTTTAAGACTTTTCCCGATAAATTTTTACCCTTATAATATTGTTGATTGTGTATATAGGATTGCATTTATCGCATTTAGTACACTGCTAAACGCTTTTTGTTTTATAAAGTGCAGTTATTGAATCGAATGTAAGATAATCTCTTGTTTCGTTCTCCTTCGCTTGACTTTCGATCTGAAGTTAGAGCTCGATTAGAACAAGGTTTTTCACTGTTAAGTGGGATAGAAGAATCTTTTCAAATATTTAGAATTCTACTGAAAAGATCGAAAAGTACTCAACGAAGCACGAAAAAGGGAGACAGGTGGCTCATTATTATACCTGTCGTCTTACACCATCTTTTGAAAAACTAAAAATCATCGACTGTCAAAGATAACAAAAGGTTCAAAGTTTATTCATTCGTTTATTCGTTATTAGAAAAGGTCGTAGAAAACCTATAATAGTAACGACATGCAAATCAACAGCGAAAACCACCAGTGGCAAACCGTTTCGAGTGTAGCACCTTTTCTATTTATGTGACATACAAGAACAAAAACCTTTGAATAACATGAAATTAAAGTTCCAGCGGAGCGAATCGATCTCTTCCGAATGTTTTAATAAATAGTGCAGAGTTCAGCATAATGCCAAGTGAAAGATCAAACCAAACGGTGCGATCATGATCAATCGTTAATATCTAGCAATCAACCCTACCCATCATTTTAAAACTGACCTGTTTGCCTGCTATTACATGCAGTAAAAAAGATTAAACTATAATAACTCTCACCAAAATATGTCTCTGTCCGCATAACGATGATATAATGCGAAGTCCTGCGCCCACATTCTTCTAAATATTTTCAGCTTCTGTGTTGTGTTCAAGTTGCTCATTACGGTTCTGCTTGCACGACTCAACTTCGGACTTTTCTTGAACTTTTTTCTTTCTTCGTTCTTCTTTGAGCTTGAGATCTCATCACCAACTATGTACCGTGGTTGATGACACGTCTTCGAGCAAACGTACAATAAATAAGCCTACAAGTGAATAAATCTTATTGTTAGAAAATTCCTCCTCTATCCCTTATCGAATTGCAAGTCTATATAGTTTTTCAACGTTGGCCTGGAAGAAGTGCATTCAAAAATTCAAACCGGGAAATGTCCTTTCCATTCGGGTTTTTTGACAATCTTGCTATCATTCATGTTCAGTGATCAACATATGAGCAGAGCACCACTTGCGATTTGAAAATCGATAAATCATGAATTATTCACAAGGGAAACAGCGAAATCTCTTATGCACTTTTGCCCTATCGGCTTATGCTTTGCGCACAAAAATGTCCTTTCCAAGTTTAGCAACTACCATATTGAACTGTCGCCGAATTTGAGGTTAACTGCATCTCTCTAATATTGTAACTATCTGCTTTTAACACTCAGTGTAATACAATATTGCATTTCTTCAATGGTATAACCAACGTGGGCCTGCGTGATGCAGTGGTAATAGGCGCCACTGACATCCGCACGGTCGATCGATCCCTGCCTGGGCTTACCAAGCCTTCCATCCCTCCGGGGTCTGGTAATGTGATACCAGACTTGTCTGAAAGGGTAGAGACACTGACTTGCTATAGCGGCTGGCTCCCGCAAGTCATTGTATAGGCCAAATACGGATTCACCATGCTTCTGAATTGAACACGAATGCGGCGGCGCGTCCTTAGGGGAGTGTTCAACGCCTGCATCTTTATATTTTACCTTTTTACGACGATACCTGCATGGTAAATGTTAAAGGAACAATTGAAACGCAGATGGTTCCTTGATATAAGGAAAATTTTTTCGACCTAACCAACGACTTGCAGTGACGTGCCTCTGCTCAAGTATGTGCCTCGCCTTTCCCGTAACAAGTGTGATACTAATTTACACGACCCGGGAGGGATAGATGGTTCGGTTACCCATGGCGAATATTGCTCGACAATGTATGTCAAATCAGCCCCTCTCATCGTTGCGTCAAGCACATGAAGTGTCCAAAAATATTTTATTTCCAACTCACGTTCATCTCTAGGTCATTCCTCCCGGAACAATAGACTGTTCGCACTACCGTCTGTTCGGCCGCCATATAATTTAGTTGATCCTTCCCTTGGATGACCTTGGGACGCATCCCTTATCGCTCGCCGCCTTCCCGACATTGGTCGAAGTCTTTTATTTTATTGTCTTGCCTCTTAACCGGCAGCTTCTATCAATCTAATCGCATTGCCAGCATCGCCAGTCGTTTTCGCAGGAAATCTCTGTTCTTGCTTCGTTTTGTAATTTCCTTTAGTGATTTAATTATTCCATTCCATTGATTACCTTCATACCTTTGTCCCTCCTTTACTCCTCTACTTTACTCTCCTCTCATATGTTCTTCTTTTTAAACGCGACTATTTTTGTTATTATGGCGGTTAATACTAAAACTCCCGAGAGCAAAAAGGGCAAAATCAAATGATAACTAAACTAAAGCTTCTGCTCCATATAATTTTCCTTCTTCACCATAGGACCTGACCTTCTTGAAATTTGTAGTTCTAAGAAATATTTCACAAGTATTTCCATAAGCAATCTCAGAGAGAAATGTTTATTACGAATCGCAGAGTTTCTACACCGGTCAATCTAACCAATTAGGGGATGTTCTGATAGTGCATGACTCATTCACTATACTAGGCTAAATATTTGACTCAGATTGTGAGTTATAGTTCTGAAGGAGCGCAGTTTATCAAGGCAATTTTCAGACCATTCCTACGACAAAACAATTTTCAGACCATTCTTACGACAAAACAAATCACAAGCACATTTTCTATATTTGTTCCCAGACAGTGAAAATATACCAAATTTGAATGGTTTGTAGAGCATAATTTTGTTTCAAAAACAAAAATACACTAAATTTGAGTATTTTGTAGAGCATGATTTTAGTTCAACAGGGCGCACATTACTGCGAATGTTTGTCTAATGCATTCGTCTTCCATCGTATTGTCTGAAATAGAACACAAAGTACTTTCCCTTCTGCTACTCTTTCTTATCACTAGCTACTTAGCCCACACCCTTTTCTCCATGCCACCTTCCTACACGATCCTCATATTCAGTGCTATTGAAACTCAGTCACAATATATGTATTGGAAGCCTCTGGCCTATGACCTCCATGTGGGGCTGCCCCTTTTCCCTCTGTGGGCCTTGTTTCTCGGCCTTGGTTGTTCTTCCCTCAGGCACCTCATACAGTAGTATCCTAGGCCCATGCTTTATTTGCGTCTGCTCACTCGTCTTTAGTTTGACTTTCAGGAAGGCACATTATAGTTGGCTAAGGGCTGGATTAGGTTACCACCGCCTTACTTGTATCTTCGACCCCCCTTGCTGTGTCCTGCTCACTTTTTTCACTTCTTATGAACGGCGCTTTTTTCTTTCTGTTCTGTCCTCATCTCCCCCACCTCTCGCCTCCGACACAGCAACATCTCTTTTTTCCCTCTCCCCAAGCAGCACATTCCCTGTTATCTCTTTTTCCTCTACATTCTCCTGTCTAAAGTTTTACGAAATTTTGCTCTCGTTTCTTTTGTTGTTGTCCTTGTACTCCCTCGTCCAAATACATTTCGTGCGATTTCATCACTCGCCTATCATGACATGCATACCCTATCGTTAAAGTGGATAAAGAATTGAATTGAATCCTGATGAATAACCGAAATAATGAGTATGAATACCTGAAATACTTGCAAGTGTTAGCTATCAAATAGGATCAGAAATACGTATAGGGACCTGCGTGGTGCAGAGGTAAGAGCCGCTACTAAGAGCCCCGGGCCAGGCCTTCCATTCCTCCGAGGTCTGGTATATTGATACAAGACTTGTATGATAAAATAAAAACACTAACTTGGTATAGCGGTTGATCCCACAAGTTATCGTATAGGCCAAATACCCATTCATCAGGAATGCGGCCGTACGTCCTTAGGGGATTGACCAACCCCGACAACTTTACCCCTACTTCTGCATACGTACCCTCTACAATCACCGTGCACAATCTGGTCAATAATACCGGTTTCATGAGCTTTCTTTTGACTGTCACGGCCAGTGTGGATTCTCAGGAGGTTTTCCTATTCCACAGGTCACGGCACTGTCGCCTATCGTTCACTTTAAGAGCCTTAGTTTACAGTAGTTTACATTAGTGTATGTCAGCCGATATGTTGTCTCTTATGTGCGGCATGGAATAAATCTTCGAATAACGGAGAGATAAAATATGAGCAAGGAATCGGCTCCTTTTGCAAGTCCCAATCGACAGCTTTTGTAGAGCAATGGTGACTTCGATCGCCGTTGTCGATGTCGTGTGGGTCCCCCTTCTTTTGCAGCTGAACAGTCCTGCTAATTTTTCCAGACTGCTGGTACTTTGCAGTCCAACATGTATTGTATGAAGAGCTTGGCTATAGTGTTGATGAGGACTGGCGGTAGGTTCTTCAGATGTTCGTGTCGGATCCTGTCGGGACCGGGTGCTGTGCGATTCATCATGAAATCGGGTTACGAATGTCGGGAATTTCGTAGGTATTTCTTATCCATCAATCGGAATTCGGAAAGATGGAGGTGGCTATCGAAGAGATCGAAGTAGAAATCGTGTACGACCTTCTCCGTAGCCCTTCTGGAGGACGTGAGGTTTCCATCCGAGCGTAAGAATGCGGTCATCCTGGTTTTGTTGGTGATTAAGCATCCACGAGCGTTGCATATCTGCTCCAGAATTTCATAGGAAAGCTGTTTCCTGGTATTCTAGTGTTGTACCTCTATCCTTAAAAATCATGGCTTTCTCTTGCGTCCATTTGAGATGGAGGCTCGCACTTCACTCCATACCACGGACGCTGATATGTAACTTCCTACGACCTTCTAGGGACCTAATAGACTTCATCATCAGCAACTGATATATTGAAATGTAGCGAATATATAACAAATCCGACGATACAACAACCAAACCAAGAAAACTAAATAGTTGCACAATAGCAAACTTGAAAGAGTAGAAAGGAAGCCAAACGATGGAGGAGAGCAGAATGAAGAAGATGTCTCCTCGAGATTCAAGAACTCTTCCCCTTGCGATTTCTGCGCCCACGCAACCATTCCGCACCACTGTAGGCCAAAACTGTGCCGCACCGCTTGATCTGTATTCCCACTACTCTACGCTGTTCCGTAAAAGGACGACTGCTTGAGGCGCGACTCATTTACTTAGTGGTCGTGCATAAGCATTCTTTTCCCGCCCGTTTGGTTCACAGCAGGCACTCCTCTCTCGCCCGGAAAAGCAGCAGTGGCACCCGTTCCTTCACAAAGCGCTCCAATGGACTCTTCTCGCGCCCTATCCGAGCTGACGAGCGTTCTGAATATCCCGTAAGTATTGCAAAGCAGTTCTACTGTCATTTATATTTTATTATATCTTAGATGTATCCAAGTATGTTTCTTAGGTGTAAGGTAATTAGGGAATCGAGACCGTGCGGAAACCACGCGCGAGTGTTTTGTTCTTTGATTGGTTGATTTATTACACGAACACAGTCGTGCGTAGAACAAAGTGTGAAACGACGTTCCGAAGAAATATAACATCATAATAGAAGGTACTAAAAACCTGAAAGAGAACTAGAACAAAGAAAAAATACGGGAAGAAAAAAGTACATAGAGACGAACAAATACAGCTACAAGGCGGAAGTAGTTAAGGCATCGGGAAACTATGTATGGGCTTAAGTAGCGCTGCAGAAACTTTTTGAATGCTAGCAGGCGAACAGGAATTTTTTCTTTGGTCCTAAGCTTTTGGTATGAAGGTGCTACTTTACATGAGAATGAGTAGCGCCTACAGTTGAGCTTGGCTTTACCAGGATCATATTTAGGACAACCGGCTCTGGTAGAGTTTACTCTTACAGCCATGATTTCTGAAGGCTCAATACCGCTCATGTGATGAATAATTTTATGGTGAAGAATGGCATCATTTCGCTTCCTCCTATGTTCCAATGTTTCCAAACCAAAACTGATATTTCTCTCCGTTCTCCATACTATCAGAAATCTGGTCATAAGAAAAAACCAATTGTTCAACCATAAGCCTTCTTGTAAAGTTCTTCTGGACTCTCTCAAGCACTTCACTGCTCTTCTTGAGGTAGGGATCGAACACGGGTGTTCCGTACTCCAAAGTGGGCCTGATGTATATTTTGTACGCTTGAAGGAACACAGTCGGATTGTTTGTGGAGAGCGCTCGAAACAAGTTGTACATGGCACTAGAATCTTTATTTGCTATTGCAGAGCAATGCTTATCACATCTAAGACCTGCCGTAACTAAGAAGCCCAAATCTGATATCGTGTCCACTACCTTAATGTCTGCTCCATCCACAGAATAAGGAAATTTGTTGTTCTTCTTCCTTAATTTAAGGGCACATTTTCCCATGGATAACGGTAGACCCCAAGTACAGCACCAGAGATGAACCTTATTAATCGCTTCTTGGTGAGCAAGAGATTCCGTCAAGTTATCAGCAGTGCCGTAAATCCTGAGATCGTCAACGAAAGAGCAAAATTCAATGGGGGTTTCCGAAAGCAAGCTCAGTAAGTCGTGGGTATAGATATTTCATTTCATTTCATTTATTCAAATCCAATAGCAATTGACAACATGTAGGTGTAGGGAACAAGAAACGGAAATTGGATGTAATATGCATTTAACATCAAGGAACTGCAAAAGAAAACATAATTCAACTAATCAAACAACTACAACTCATCCTACTTTAAAGCTGAACGGCAAGCCAATAACCTAAATAACTAAAAAAACAATCAGCAACTCAACTCAAATCAAGAATTCATCCAACCTTACAGCTCTTAACCTCACCATTATACGAATTTCCCAGAAGAAGCTGTAACTGTAAATAGTGATTGGCGAAAGGAAGCTAATGCGCAACAAGTGGAGTAGACGATGTCTATTAGTATAGATATTGAAAAGTGTCGGTGATGACACACCATCTTGAGGGACTCCGAAGTTGGCTAGCCTAGGTTCAGAATAAGAGTTGCTAACACAAACAACATAATAGCGATCTTTGAGAAAGGATCGGATCCAAGCGACTATGCGTGGGTGGATCCCAACCACAGTCTTTTTGGGAATCAATTTATCGTGCGAGACTCTATCAAACGCTTTACTGAAGTCGAAATAGACCACGTCAACAGAACTGCCTTGGTCAAGAGATCTAGTCCACAAGTCAAGTGACTGGATCATTGCAGTGACTGTTGACTTCCCTTTCTGGAAGCCATGCTGCTTTGGGGATATTATGCAGTAATCCTCCGAACCCTGTTTTGACAAACCTGCGGGAGGTATTCCTATCTGAAACCTTTTGATAACCACAGCTACTGGATCGTATGTAGAGAAAATTTCTACGTCATCATCTCAATAAATTTGCGAAGATTCCTCTATGCTAGATTTAGTTACTGTTAGATGTACGCTAGAGGGACAATTATTTTCCATAAATTTTAATTTGTACTAAATTGTACGCTCTTCAGCATGATAATCGTATTTTCGTCACCTAATGGAGGAACATTGCACTAGTCCATCCATTCGAGATCTCGCAGCGCTAGAATAATAGCCGTCTAGTGAGAATGATAATGGGCTAGGCGCTCTATTCGTGGGTGAAAAACCCTAATGGGATGGAAAGACGATGGGGCATTTTGTCCGCACAATTCACGAGATTAAATAGTTCGATCTTCGTTGCACTTCGTTGCTTATTTCTATTCCTTTTGAAATTGTGTCTGCGCGTCTCTAAAAATCTTCTTTCAAAAAATCGTATCGAATTATCATCTCTGCTTTCCAGGTTCGTGTCTTTTGCTTTTCTCCGGGCCAACCAAGTCCGCTATCCTTTTGCGGTTGGAAAAATTGGTACTGGACTTGTCTGGGAAGACAGACAGTGACTTGGTACAGCAGCTGGCTCCCGCAGGTCATTGTATAGGCCAAATACGCGTTCACCAAGCCTCTACGAAACTGAATAGAACACGATGCGTGGCGCGTTCTTATGAGACTGATCAACGCCCACACCAATCTCGATATGCTGTCAGACCTAAGCTCCACAGCGTTACCTTCACTCTCTGAAAACTGGTCTCATCTCTAGCTCGGCGGTCTCTTTCAAACGCATCATAACAAACACAATTTTCTGTCACACGTAACGTGTTGTTAGGTAAATTATGTTTTGTGACTATTCGTAGGATGTTTAAGCCTCCCAGCATCAGGTGATGTTGCTGTTTACAGTTTCAAGCGGCTGTCTTATACAGCATAAATGGATGACTAAAACAAGTCTTCTTTATTTGTGAGATTTTCTCGATCCATTCTTCAGTCCCTTCTCTTTGTTCCCATCCCACCGTCTGTATATGTCCACTTATTTATATAGTAGATTCAACTATCTAATTGTGTATCTAACAAGGGAAGCTTGTGAGCGATCGGTGACGATCCATAACAAAACCCATATGAGCGTGTAGGGCTTTGCACGAGGAATGCAATGATGTGTTCACCAGGTGCCGTCGTCACCTGGTTGATCTGAAAATGGTCGGCGAAATTTTGCACTGCCGCACACGTAGGCTCCCCGCCAGCGGGAGTGCCGGCCGAGTATACCTCCCAACACGACGAGGTGGCCCAACACGACGAGGCGGACTCAGAATCTGATGGGCGTGGATCGGTCCCTCCGGATGACCTTTGTTTTGCCTTCATGCGCTAGATTCCAAAATACGCTACTTCTGCGATTCTGCCGCAGTTTCGAGATGTAAGACGAATTCCTAGCCGTTCGTTGAGGTACGAATGTAGTTTCCTAGCCGATTCCGTTTACTGCGTTTCTCAATCCTTTATTTTTCCAGTTGATGCGATACAATAAACCGGTTATCTAATCCACACTAATTGTTTGATTTCTGCAGGATCCTTGTTCTGTTCCAATTTTCGAGTTGATTAGTTGTTGGTGGTTCTCATTAGAGTAACCTATGGATGGGCCTCAGAAACAGGCGAACGACTGCTCTGACCACGAATAGATACCGCGTGGAGAGTTTACATTATTGAATATTCCCGGTGCTCAACATATTTTTGCTTAGCTGAAGTCATTTCGCGTAATTCAGCAGGTTTTTGTATGTTTTGTCAGCTAGCTAACTGAATCTCTACGGTTAGCCGGAACGGATGACTCACTTTTCGCCTCTTTTCCCTCATTTTTTAGGAACGTATAGTATAGCTTTGGAACACAATTGATAATTATTTGCAACATAGAATCAATAGCAATACTGTTAGCTAACCAAAACCTGAAACCAAGGGTAGCTAACAACATTAAAGTTTGGAAGTTTAATCCCTGTTGAGCTGGGGTCAGTTATTTATGGCATTCGAACAGCATATCTTGCAATTCGTTTGGATATTTTGAACGTCTTTGCTGAGTGTTGAACGTCACTCCTGGCGCAGAGCAAAGCTAAAGAGATTTTCTTAATGCCTAGCATCTTATGCAGCAACCTGCAAGTTTCTCCAGCGTTCACTTTTTTTATCATTTACAATAAGCACTGTGTCATATATCATTCTCGAAGGATAGAAGGATACGTCGATCCGACGCTGATCCAACATCAGCCATCCAAATGATAATAGGGTCTTCTATATTTTCACTTGCGCAACCCATCGCGCCAATCCTTCGTTAATTGGATTAGACATCGTGAAGCATTACGTTTCCAACTTTATGTTGTTCTAAACTCTCCAAGTTCTCTCGTTTTCTTTCACTGATTTGGTGGTAACTTTCAAATATTAATTGATATCTATGTATTTCGAAATTGTCAAAAAATTCTTTATTTAGCGGCCTAACGTTTCGACCTTCCTGTAGTCATCGAAGGAATACAGTTCATGTGTTCAACTCTCCATCATGAAATCTCTCGAGTCTACATCCTTTGCAGGTCCTTGTAAGAACATCGTCACGTTTGACTTCTCAGATCCCGATTTCTCTGTTGCAGTTGCTTATAGTATACTTATAGTCGTCTAGTCGTGACGAAAACAATAAACAAACCGTTGAATTTTCCCATATTTTTCTTTGTCTGAAAAAGTTCAAAAACAAACTCAATCAGGATGCTGATAATTGATATGGAACGCATAATTATTATACATCTCCATTCGGTGGAAAGAAAACTTTGCTGACCATTTGTTCAACCTTAGCACTTCGGAAGTTCTAGGATCTGCTGCAAATGGGCACCGCAGAACCTATAAGCTCGGAAAGTTACTGAAATCACTGCTTCAACTCAACCGGATTCGATGTTGATCTATTCTAATCTCCTCTTTACACATGTAGAAGTAGGAGGTCATTGAGAGTGCTGATTTGGTGCCCCCTTACTTCATAAGCAACTTTCCTCTCCTTTGTTCGAGACATAGCACTAATGGCAATCATTTTGTTGACGACAATTGGCCCGCTGTGTCAGGACTTTCGTGTGGTACACTACCTAGTTATGTTTTTCAGTATTCCTCAAAAGGATCCTTGTCCACCTCTCCATGTAGCTGCGTCCGAGCGAGACCCATCTGGATAAGGCCTCGCAAAGGGCAACTAATTCAATGAGCGGGTTAATGAGGTATTCCGTATGAACAAGGCGGATCCACAGATGGCGAAAATTCTTTGAGCTCGTTGATCACGAACTCGTTTTTGACCGATGTAAGACGGTATCATCTAAAGAAGGTCTGCACGACCACCTTCTAGTAATAGCCGGCTTATCAGCAATGAAAAATTCCGAGTTAGCAGTCTTTTTAGAACCCTTCAAGACCATCGCATACCCATTGGTCAAATGTCGGTTGATAGCCACTTAACCACTGAGATACTTTTAGCCTATAATGATAAAGAATACTTAACGGATCATGCTTCATAAGAACGCTAGCTTTAATTTTGTAGAGACTCACCGAATCTTGATATATTTACGATTGAAGTCGCGTATGAAAACTACGCCAAAAAAATTAAAATTTTAAGATACGCAACTAGGTCATAAATCTATGTAATTTCATATGCAGCACAAGAGGGGCGGATGAGGGCAAGACAAAATTAGAACATCGCCTTAGTATCTGTTCTTAATCACTTTTAGTTACTTTATAGCCCTAGATTCTGAGATACTTTATAGATACTTTTTACAGGTTCGAAGGTGACTCACTTTCGTTGGTTACGCCTCGTCTGGGTATTGAGATGGTCAAGTTAGTTTGCACTGGTAGGCCCTCCTATCTCCGCTTCCTGAGAATACATATGCATTTAAAAATTCCTTTCCTCTACTTTCTTGCTTTCGTGCACAGCATTTTATTATTCAGTAGCACATCCATGTTTAAGGATGTAACAATTAATAGCTAAATAACGTGGTTCTCAATCGCTACTGTTTCGTATAATTTACAAATCCCAAGCGCATGCACTTTCATGTAGGGCTCATCGTGCTCAGGTCATGAATTTCTCAAGAAAAACCCAGATGAAGTTTAAAGATGAGCAAACTTTGGAAAAGCTTCAGGGCTTCTCGAGAGTGTGCCTCTACTGACGATGAGAACAGATTTCATCCTCAGCAAACTATTTAATCTAAAGAATAAACAGTTCCAAGTCAAATAGTAGCTGTGCGGATAATGTCCGTGATGACCACGCCCGTCTGCCTCCTACGCCTATCGCCCGTGAATACCGTCACCCAGCTGATTTTTGATTCAATGCCGACCTTGAACGATTCGTCACGACGAGAAACTGTCCAAACAGCACCGTCTCAAGGTGTTTTTCCACATTCCGGACATAGTTAGTTGTTGATTTCGTTGAATGGCGCGCTAGGACGAAGTGAAATGTGATGGGAAACACCCCGCCCTGCTAACGAAATCACTCAACTGGATGGCTATTGGGGCGTCTACATAAACAGTTCGTGTGAGATCAACTATCGCCGTTAGACCGACAGCAGGCACTGCGCTGAACAGTCATAGCGACGGGTGACGGCGGTAGACTGCCGACGGTCGTAAATCGTGTCTCCGATTTCCAGCTTCCACCACTCTAACGATAACTGTTTCTTTTTTCCTGTGCTTTTCCTTCCACGTATACCCATTCGTAAGTCGAGAGCACTCTCATTAGTTTTCGAAGATCGCCACCTAAAAGAAAGATGATGTGAACTCTTTCACTCGAAAGGTGAAAGGAGTCTGTGTAGGTAGAGCTTCGAAATCTCTATTTCTTCCGATTCTGTCTTACGTCAACGGTGTTTGACCGATATGAATTGTTTTTTCCTGAACCTCACTATTATTGACAGTAATCTGCCCTGTTCCACTGCTCCTAACCCACCATAACTGTTCCCCTCTTTTTTCTTTTCCTCACTAGAGAGGTTACCGGCTGTTTTTTCTTCTTTCCATGATCTATAGGCTTATGTTGCTGTATTGTTTTGGACTCCTTTGTTTGTCAAATAGACCGTGCTGCGCTTTTCAATGTAAAGTATGTAAATATAAGTAAATATAAATATAAATATGGATTGAGGGTTGCAATCAGTAGAAGAGTTGTATGTACATACTGTCCTTTCTAGAATTTCCAAAAGAGGTCAAGTTGATTTCGACTGGTTATGTTCAATTCATGTTCAAACTATACATACTCTGACACCAATTCGTGCGCTTTCAGGGAAAAATACCGTATTGGATTATATTGTTCTTTGGCTGGAACCCTCACTTTCCTAGCACCTGAAAAATCTTTGAAGGAGAAGTGTAGGATTTGTGCTGACTAACGTCTCTCGAAAATCGCAGATTTCTGCGTTTTCCCGCCATCTTACAAAATATCCCATTTCTATATTCATTACTTTTCGATAGCTCCCATCTAAACTACCGGTGGAATTGTCTTTTCTATTCGCCTCCTACTATTCCTCTCGAACGGGAGTGGTTCGAAGACAATCCTACACAGGAAGAATTATGGGATTACAAAATGATCTATAATCATTTTGATCTTCTATATATCCTTTATCCACCGTTAACTGCCATTTTTAAGGAGGGCATTATATTTCAAAAGCAATCGCATGCTTCCTATTTTACTCTGTATGTGTCTAGGGTCAACATAGTTCACATATTTCATATTTATTTATGCTCTATAACCGACAAGCTTCTCTAGGATCGTCATCAGATAAAGCAGAGCAAGATCTCCAATGGATTGCTGAAGTAGTCAAAACATGAAAATTGTTCGATTGGGAAGCAATTTGAGAATATCGACATATGTGCTTGACAAAAAGGAATGGAGCACACATTTCCACGTCTGTCTGGTTAGAAAATCAAAAATAGTGAAAACAGAAATAGACCATCGGTAGCTAAGAATATTTTAACTATCTGCAACTGCGAGCAATCTGGCAAGCCAATCGTCTAATTCTGTATATAGGGTGTCTCAAAAAAATGTACCTCCTGTTTGAAACGCCATAACTTCGGAGTAAATAAACCAATCGAAACGAGTCATAGCTTGAATGAAAGCTAAGAAAAAATAAAATTTTCTTATATGTGTTTGGTGAGGATTGTGCCATGTACTCGACCGAGGCCTCGGATTTTAGACCTAATTGATAGTGCATGGGTTATATGCTTGCTCTGCTTTGGTCGTAAACAGGTGATATTGCTGTTATCAATTACTCCTGAGGCAGTGAACATATCTACTTGCCGCAGCTTTTCGTTAATCATGGAACGACATCAATATCGATCAATAATTGTAACCACTGTTTGAGAAGCTAAAACTCTTCCAACAGTGATGCAATCATAGGCAAGGAATTAAGAAAAATGTAAAATGTATGAACCACCAAGATTGTGCCATGCATCCGTCCGAATCGTCAGATTTCAGGCCTGATTGAAAGTTCACGGGTAACATGCTTGTTCTACTTTGGTCGCAAACAGGTCATATCATTGCGTTACACTTAGGGCAGCGAACAAAACAACTCAGCTTTCGGTTAGAGACGGATTAGCATCACTATCAATCACTGAGTGTTCATTTTGATCTGAATAAAAAACATAGTCGTATTGTGCAAGTGCATCTTAAAGTCCATATTAAACTTGTTATATTTTTATGTTTTTATGTTTACTGCATCGAGAGAAGCGCGCATCAGCGACATCACCTCTTGGCGACCAAAGTAGAACAAGCATGTTACCCGTGAACTTTCAATCAGGTCTAGAATCCGATGATTCGGACGGATGCATGACGCAATCTTGTTGGTTCATACATTTTTCATCTCCCTCAATTCTTTTCTCACGACTGCATCACTGTTGGAAGAGTTTTAGCTTCTCAAACAGTGGTTACAATTATTGATCGATATTGATGTTGTTCCATGATTAACGAAAAGCTGCGGCGAGTAGTTATGTTCACTGCCTCAGGAGTAACTGATAACAGCAATATCACCTGTTTACGACCAAAGCAGAGCAAGCATATAACCCATGCACTATCAATCAGGTCCAAAATCCGAGGCCTTGATTGAGTACATGACGCAATCCTCACCAAACACATATAAGAAAATTTTCTTTTTTCTTAGCTTTCATTCAAGCTATGACTCGTTTCGATTGGTTTAATTACTCCGAAGTTATGGCGTTTCAAACAGGAGGTACATTTTTTGAGACACCCTGTATATTTCATCGAATTACTTCCAAATTGAATACATTTTTGGGACATCAGCAAAAATCCTGGCCGTTAAATGCCCACTTTTAGCCCTCCAACCTATCATTAAAACCGGAAAGCGGGTCACTCGGAGCGGTGTCTGGACAGGGAACCACCTCCGTAGTTTCTCCGCCTCCTGACCCGTTAGTAAAACCATTCCCTCCTGCTATACGTTACTTTGAGGCCGACCGCCTTACAGTGTTTTTCATTAGATCTCTCAAAAAGCAGTGTGTTTTGAAGCTGTGCCTTTTGGATGTATTTGACTTTTATGATAAATTAGTCCATTGAAGTGGTAGACGCTTCTAAATTGCTGTATCTATTGCATTTTTGTTCATTTTTCGCTAAGGTATTTTATGAGAGGAACTTTCTAGCTTGGAGGTTCTAATGTTGTTGTTATCCTAATACGGTCAGGTTACCGTAACTTCCTTTAAGTTTTCCGCCTACTGGTCTTTGCTCAAGGTTCAATTTATCTTTGTGCGTTAGGCGCATTTACTGCTTTCCGCGTAGAGCTGATATTTATGACCAGTTCTCTGGAACTGAAATTCAATGAAGGTCGTGGACACCGTCGATCCTGTTTACTTGTCGACGCCGCTATTTTTCTTCAAATTTCAACTGAGTAAACGGTCATCGATCGATTGACAGCCTTCTTTTCAACTGACGAACTGGTCCGCTTTCTTATGAGAATGCCAAACAAACGACCCAGCAGCGGCCCTCGGCGGCCAGTGTTTTGAATTTCGCCGCTGTGCGTTAGCGTTCATTTGTACTGAAATTGTACGCTGTTCAGCATAATAATCGAATTTTCGTCATCTAATGGAGGCATCTATTGCACGAGTCCATCCATTCGAGATCTCGCTGCGCTAGAATAATAGCCGTCCATAAAGAATGATAATGGGCCAGGCGCTCTATTCGTGGGTGAAAAACCTTGATCGGATGGAAAGTCGATGGGGCGTTTTGTCTGGACGATACACTAGATTTTGTAGCTCGATTTTCATTACGTTTCGCTGCTTAATTCTATTCCTTTTGAAATTATGTCTGCGCTATCTATGGATTAACCTCAAAAAATTGTGTCGAAATTGCATCTCTCTGCTTTCCTGAATCATGTCTTGCTTTTCTTTTGTATTTTCTCGTCTTGTATTGATGGAGGCATTGGTCAGAGCCTGCGTGGTGGGTTGGTAAAAAGCGCAACTGACCGCACGATCGAGCGATCGATCCCTCGCCAGGGCTAACAAGCCTTCCATCCTTTTGGAGTCGGGAAACTTGGTTGTACACCTGTTTAGGAGGATAAAGACAATGACATGGCATAACGGCTGGCCCCGCTTGTCATTGTTGACTATGTTTAGAAGGAT
This sequence comes from Nippostrongylus brasiliensis, assembly GCA_030553155.1. Classification (NCBI taxonomy): domain Eukaryota; kingdom Metazoa; phylum Nematoda; class Chromadorea; order Rhabditida; family Heligmosomidae; genus Nippostrongylus; species Nippostrongylus brasiliensis. The sequence continues at coordinate 15,871,312 of CP130736.1, forward strand.
CAGTAGCTTTCAAGGAAAAGACGTCAGCACAGAACCGAAAGACGGAAGTCGAAGAACACCTTGGAATACCTAGTAGAAAGTTGTACCTAGGTCAGCTGAAGCAAAATCGTGCTTGGAAAACTTGAAAGTAGTAAATGTAGAGAATGGATATTAAAAAAGTCGGTTCGTAAGGTTCACAACCCGAGTTAATGGGCGAAATTAATGTAACTAACGGGTGGAGCTGCCTCGAACTCGATCGTCTTTGACCGCCGCTCTTCTTCGACAGGTCACGTTTTCATGTCCTATTCAATAAAGGTGAAGGTAAAGGTGTCGGCGTCGATTAGAACAATGAGAACGCGCCACGCATTTATATTCCATTCAGAATCGTAGAGGCTTGGTGAATGCGTATACGGCCCAAAGAATGACTTGTGGGAGCCAGCCGCTATATCAGTGTCTTTGCCTTCGTAGACTGTCTGGTAGCAGTTTACTAGGCGTTGGAGTGATGGAGGGCTTGGTTAGGTCGGAGGAGGACCGATCGCTCGACGATGCTGATGTCAGTAGCGCCTCCTGCCACTTTACCAAGCGCACCCAACTAATTATTACGCCAACATTCATCGAAATTTGAAGAAACAAAAAGTTCAGATAGTTTCGAAAAATTCGGTATGCTTTCCCTATCTGTCAGAGCGCGCATTAGTGGACAGTGCAACATTTCAAACATGTTCACTGACACTGAAGATGAATGGGTTGAATAACCTAATCAATTTTTTGCTCTGAGAGAAAAATTCTTCGTTCTGTATTTTATGCCTGTCAACAGCACCAGTACCGCGAAACCGGTCTGGTCTGATGCGACACTCGACATCTTCGAACAACAACGCTTAATGTGCGTTCGTTACAACGTTACCTATTACTGCACTCCATAAAGTCTAATGGGATAGTACTCTTGTTCTTTCGCAAAATTTTTGGCCCGTCTGCATGCCGTACAACGTTCCAGCTACTGTCACGACCACTTTCCAGTGATTTCATGCACGAAATGCAGTCTTTGGGGCTGGTTCATTGTAGCGGACGTTTACCAACAACATAGGTCCTTTTCCTGGTGCTATAGGATACTTCAACGTTTTGCCAAAGACTCTTTCTCTTTAGTAAAGCGTTTGAAGATGAATGGGTTGAAATATCTTTCCAGTTATCAGTTTGTATCAAAGCTCTACCTTCTGTTGCGTTATAGAGGTTTTGTTTTTAGTGTTGCTGTACATCGACTGTCCTCATTGGTCGTAATGAATTGAAAAAGAGGAAGAAAATGTAACGTTAAAGGTCTGATCTGCGGTGAGGAATGCACAGATCAGCTCCTAGGTCTCTCAAAAACCGTCGAATTGTACCTTATTAGGTGAAGGGGACGCTTTTGCTGAAAAATTGGTAGATTGGGGCCGAACTATGTACGTAGCATTTTTCAAGCTACAGATTCTTCGGCAGGTGTTCTTCTTTCTCTCATTCTTCAACTTATCAGCCAATTCAACAGTTCATTTTCTATTCTGCTATTTGCCGCTATTGTTTAGCAGTTTATAGACGAAAACTAGTTGAAGGACTCATTTATTTGGGGATGCTAGATTATTCGCAAAACACTGACATCGGGCGGTAATTGAACCCGCGTCTTTCTGTTTCCGGCAGACTGCACTAGCCACTGTGCTACCGATGTACGATGCGAATCCCCTAGCATTTTTCTTATCAAAAACCATCTCTTGTTCTTCTATCAAAAATGCTATCAGCTTGACTGGTAACTGCCGATATCGGCTTACCGGCTCATTCCAGTGATTACGGGTGAGTGCTGATAGCTACAGCCCGACCGGGCTTAAGAAAGATGCTAGGGGATTCGCCTTCTACCGAGTGGAGATGGTGATTCTCTTCTGAGCCCTTCTGTACCGTCCTGGCGATGAACCAGGCTACCTGCTCTGTCCAGAGGCATATTCGGACGCGGCGTCAAAGTTGTGGAAGTAACTCAGCTGAGACCACAGTACATTTTGCCATCAGAATTCGTTTTAATACATGGATCTGATATCACTCCAGGAAGAATGAGTTACCATGCCACGAAGGTCGCCAACGGTAACGGTACCTACAAGGCAGAGACCAAAGAGGTGCGGTACAATGCATGCCACAAATGAGTTATACGGATGTTTTGTAACGTATTCGTACTTACAAAAAGGACGGGGCAATTCCTGTACTTCGGGACTGAATTGGCGAAGGGTGGTGATATAGACTGGGCAGTGAAGGAAAGAAAAATGCATTATAAGAAGCGGAGAGAATCTACTGATGCTCTCTGCGATAATACCAAGAAAAAATGAAGCGGCTTTCTTAAGAAGTGACGAGGAAAACCGACCCCGCGACAGCGCAGGTGCAAACGCTAAGGAGAAGGAGTATGTTGAAGAAGTAGCAACGTATATGTACATACATGCATCGTTTTGAGAATTATATGGGTCCTACCTAAAAGTAAAGCTAAAGGTAAAGCTGTTGGCGTTGTCGGTGCCGTAAGCGTATTTGGCCTATTCAATGACTTGCGGTGCCAGTCGCTGTCCATGTCGGTGTCATTACCTTTCCAGACAAGCCTGGTACCAATTTGCCCGACCCACGAGGGAAGGCTTGGTTAGCCTCTGCGCGCATCTATCGCTCCCGTGCAGGAGTCAATGGCGCCTCTTACCACTGCACTACGCCCTTACCAGATAGTAGTTTCTGCAAAATATGAGAAGTGTTGTTAAGGTGTAGGACCTTTTGTTGCACTATGCATGGTCATTATGGTCCTCAGTTTTGCAACTAACGATTACTTTTATGGTAATGTATGGGGTTACTATGAGTTATCATCATCGTATCAGGGCGACTTCTTCCCTATGCAGTATTATTATAACTTGTGTACCTCCTACTCCACTGTATTAAACTGTATCAGTATATGTACATTATCTACTAATTCTTTTGTATTGTGCATTAGCCTTTTTTCGCTAATCTCTATTAACAGTTACTGCTTCTTCTGGGGATTTCGTATGATGGTAACGTTAAGAGCTATAAGGTAGGATGAGTTGTAGGTGCTCCATTTAGTTGAGTTAGGTTCTTTGCTTACAGCTCCTGAATGCTAACTGTACATCATATCCAATTTCCTTTTTTCCTTTGCTGCATCTACATGCTGTCAATTGCCATTGGATTTGAAGAAATGAGATGAAACACTTTTGTGGCCGGCACTTTGCTGCTGAGTATGATTAGACCTTAAGAGTCGACATTCATCGAGGAGAATGTGCGTTGCATTTCAGCTGAAGTCGTGCGGCCTTCGAGCTTTTTTCGTCCGAAACGGCATTAAACAGCTCTCGTGCATCTTAAGCACATCGTAGCAATAGCCATGGAATGTTGAATAGCGGGCGACGAATTGCTACGCGCGAGACAATTCAAACTCGACGCACTGGTTACAAAGCTCTATGCCATTCCTATCCCTCCTTGTTGCAAAAAAAGACTTCCGCGAAACCTCATCACCAGTGACATATGTCGCATTAGCGCAATTGTGGCTGATTTCTACGCTTTTTCCGTGAATTCCAGCAGCAACTAGAACTGCATGCGATCCTAGCGGAGGTTTCCGCAGCAATCCGCTCGACGATGTGGAGAAAAAGTTTCTTAGTGAAAGCGTCGTCGCTGAAGCATTATTCATTTTCACTCTCTTTTTCTTTCTCCAGACTGTGTTCTCTTCCTCGTCACATCGCCACTTTTGATATCGCTTTTGGCTTGTGTTCTGACGTTATGACACAACCAAAAAGCGATTCAAGGATAGGAAAAGTTGCGTCAGACGGCCTATGTGATGCAGTGGAGAAGGACGCTGCTGATACCCGCACTGTCGAGCGATCGATTCCGGCCCGAGCTTCCATACCTCCGGGGATCAGGTGAATCCGTACCAGTCTTGCCTCGCAAGGTAAAAAGGACACGGACTTGGTATAGCGGCTGGCCTCGGACGTTAGGAATCGCTCCACTAAATACCACCTGGCCCTGCCAAAACTGACTAATGCGTCCGCCGATAGCCTACGATTACTCGTACTTCCACCAGCAGCTTCGATGAATCACTGGCTTGATTCCGGTGGAGACAGCGACCGATTAAGCGCACATTGACAGTTGTCGCGCCGTCATATCGTCTCTCTAGTTTACCAGTTATGCAAGCTAAAGTCTTCCATTATTCCACTATTTCCTTGACTATTTACGGTTCATCAATTCAATTTGCTGTTGATTTTTGTTAGTTCTCACTAACTTCAACCAGCAAAGCTGGTCAGTGAGCCTTAGCCAATGATTTACAAAAGGACCGATACGAAAAGACTCAGGAAATTGACGATGATCACAGAGATGTGGTTTGTTTTTGCTGTGGATGTTCAAACCGTGAAAAACCCGCTCACAATAGATCTTCAATTCCCGCTTAACTAACTCACACAAACGACTACTTTTACGGAATCTCACATATGATAAATAATGAAAATTCTAAGAAGGTCTATAAAAAGAGCTTTTATTATTTATTTAAGCTAGTATCGTTACAGTAACCCTTGTTCCATTATTTTTATTTTTGCTTATTTTTGGTTTGTTCTTTCGGAACGACTGTGCATCGTCTAACAGCAGAAAAACTGCTGACAGTAATCCAGGAAAAATAAACTACGTATTCGTTCATTCGAATCACAACAGTGCCGTATTGCTATTTTTAAGAACATTTTGTGGGGACCTCACCTACCTCCATAGCAGAATTGGAATGCTCGACATTTTAGCACGAAATTTCTGTAAAAATAATACCTCTAAACAGATATGCTGCGGAAAAATAGGCAAAATATTAATCAATAAACAGGAAAAGAAACAGAAACCAATAAAACTGGAAGAAAAACTAAAGTTGTAAGGGAATAAAACTAAAAGAGCTCGTTTCGTCCCCACCATGTACGAGCTAACATAAGTGTAAAGCCATTCCCGGGACTCATCAGCATGGGAGGAATGGCTTTATAAGTTATAGAAATTGTAATAAAATATAACTAACCTGTAGTAAAGGTAGCGTTAGAAGTAGGATAAGCCTGCTTCTGCACAATTCGTTCTATATAAATCTCAGCTTTCCTAGAGAAGGTTCGTTACGAACCCTATTCAATTTGACTCTTGGTGAAAATAGTAGATTTATTTACTAAATACGCCTACAAGGGATAGATTTTCAGATGCTGTTTTCAACGGAACGATTTTATGATCGCTCTGCAGGTGACCTGGATTTCTTGGATTTGATAGGGTGGGATATGTAGGCTGTTGCGATTGATTATCACTTCATTTTTTGTCAGTGGCGATCTCGACATTGCTCTTATTTTTTTCAGTTATTTTTTGTCATTAAACCATCTACAGTAGGGCACGGACTCTTGTGTTGGTATTATTTCATTTCAAAGTGTTCCATTCAAACCCATGTAATCTTAGCTAGGGAACTCTACACTGAAGAGAAAATGTACCTTGTCAACCATAATCACAATTTTTTGTTCTCTTCCGGATTCCAATTTCTGTACATCTATCAGGGATATTAATTCATGGAACCACTTTCAGGTGATTCTAACAAGTTTGACAATTAGCAATCTTCTCAACCTATTATCATGTTTATACTAGCAAGTTCTACCCTCAGTCACACTCGAGGCCGATCTCTTCACTTATTTTAGGGGCTATTTCAAGATGCGGTGATCTACAAGATGAAAATTTCAGTGAGATGGGATTTGATGGGATGGTTCTGAAGTCGGTGTTGGAGTCGTTCGTCGACGACATTGCTGAGGAATCTACCGAGCTGATTCTCGAACGACCACGATATGCGTACGCAGTGGTAGTCATCGCCGACGACAATGAAATTTGTCAGGTCTGGTCCTAGAATTGGCCTAATTAACAATCTGGTAAAATACGATTTGAAAAAAAAATTCCTTGTCATTCTACTGAGCGTAGCGCAGTGATAAGAGGTGCTGCTTTCAACCGCATGATTGAGGGATCGATTCTCTCCGAAGCTAACCAAGTCTTCAATCACTTTGGGGTCGGGTAAATTGGTACCAGGCTCCTCTGAGAAAAAAAGAGACGCTGACTTGGTACAGCGGCTGCCTCCCACAGTCGTTGTGTAGGTCAAATAAGAATTCACACCTCTATTATTCTGGATGAACGAAGATGCTTATCTCTTCTCGTTAGGTTTTTATTTCTTATTAACAAATGGTAAAATATCAGATGCAAACCAAAGACTACCCAACCCACCGTATCACATCTACATAGCCGGGTTGTCATCCATCGGCCGTACGGGGTAATATCCATGGTTGTTTCGTGACTATTCGTCGTTGTTCCAGCCCATTCGTCCATAAAGAGGGAAAACGGAGGGGAAATTTATTTTATTTTATTTTATTTGCAATGTTAGGTGGGCCAAATAAAACACTTGAATATCATCAAACAACGACACCGTGCCCAATCTCGAATAAAGACCCTAGAATAAAACAAAGTGTTGGTAATTTTTGCGGCATCCCAGTCTTTAGTAGAGACTAACATATGTGCAAATACCAGGCTGTCCAATAATTCATGTCCGCAAATTTCACCATTTTAAATTCTTTTTCAACTTTATTGAAAGACAAGCGTAATCAACAGTATGACCACCACTGTTATCCACAACAGTGACCCATCGATTGGGCAGGTCGCCGATGCCCATCGCCTAGAACTCCGGGGGCTGCGACTCGAAAAATTCCGCGATGTCGGATTTTAGGTTGTCGTAGTTGGTGAATTTTTTTTCCGGCCAAAAGGTGCTTCAGCTAGCGGAACAAGCAGTAGTCGGACGGGACGAGGTCCTGGGAATACGGCGGATGGGCAACCATCTCCCAGTCCATCGTCGCCAACATCTGCTGGGTCTCCTTAGCCAGGTGGGGGCGCGCGTTGTCGTGCAGCAGGTGGGCCGAGGTTCGTCGGGGACGCTTTTCTCGGAGGGCAGAGACTAGTTTCTGGAGCTGATCGGTGTAGATGGAAGCGGTGACCGTCTTGTCTTGCATGAGCAGCTCGAAGTATAGTTTGCCCTTGGCGTTCCACCAGCAGCTGGGCATGAGCTTCAGCGGGAGCAGGTCGGCTTTCGGCGCCGTCGGTGGCTCTTCTCCGCGCGAGATCCAGAAGGCACGACGGGCGACGTTGTCGTAGGGAACCCAGCTCTCATCCCCAGTGACCAGGTCTTCGAGAAACTCCTTGCGACGTGGACGGTGGAGGAGGGACTGGCAGACGGTTACGCGGCTCTGCTTGATGGCGTCCGTCAGACGGTCGGGATCCAACAGGCCAGAACTTTGTGGTAGCCGAGTAAGTTGAGTCGGTTGTGGATGGTGGACTTGTTGCAGCCGAGTGTCGTCGCCAGTTCACGGGTGGTGGCTTCCGGTTTCTTCTTGACAGAGCGACGGAATTCGTCATCATCCACCGTCGAAGGCCTCCCGCTGTGCTCTCTGTCTTCGAAGCTCGTGTCGCCCCTCTCGAAACGATTGAGCCAGCTCCTGACTGTGCGTTGACATACTACATCCTCCTTGCACGCTGTGCAGATGTTGGCGACCGCGGTGGTCGTGTCGTTGCCGAGCAGCCACTCGTAGTACACGAACATACGGATTCGACCTTGGTCCATTTTAGCCTGTACTGGTAGCTAGACACGGCGACTGCGCTTTATATACCGCTGGCGGGGAACTCTGGAGAACCTTCTATAAGGTCCTCACACTTGCCTGTTATTATAACACATTTAAGGAAAATTATAGAATTTTCAAATTTTTCGGACAGGAATTATCGGACAGCCTAATAGATGTGAGGAACGCCTTCTCGGTCCCATTAGCAGACAGTCGAATGGTTTCATCGTAGAGATCAGTGCTACTAGGATAACTTTGGTCCGACAGGCTCTAAGGCCTAGCCAGCTTAGTGCAACAAAAAGGGTGGAAGACATCAGAACGTCCGGGCTACAACCGTGCGAATTCGGGCGGACTTTGTCTCTTTCAGTTTCCACTAGCGTTACAGCCCAAAGTGCCTAGTAGCGAGTTAATAGTAATAGATAACTTTACCTCTAGCGAATAAAATGTCGAGGACAAAAGATAGGAGGCTTTCTTAGAAGGTAACAAAAATGGGTTTGCAAACACCACTCCAAATAAAAGTCCGGGATGTTGAAAAAATTACCCACACAGGACAACAGTCGAACGAAGGCGAGAAGTTCACGTATTCGTATACACTCAAAATGAATGACAAGAGAAAACACAACAACAACCAATTCATGGAATACAGATCTCTAAGCAAAACTACTGTAACACTTATGTTGTCATCACACAGTAGTCAGGAGGTCAAAGTGGTCAGAATAAATGCCAGCAAAGCCTGAAAGTTTATCGGAATCAAAACCTCTATGATGAGATCTCAGGAAGATCAGCTAAGTTAAACTTCTTTAACTTACGTTTGAAATCAGGAAATGAAATGAGGAACGAAAAGAAAAAAGAAAAGAGAAAAAAGAAAAGAGGAAATTCATCATTATCGGTGGCAGATCGTGCTCCCCTCTTTTCGATGGGTATGACAAGTTTGTATGCTTTCCTCCTAAGCTGGAAACTTTGAACATTTAACACACATACTTTTCCTTTCATGGAAGCTCCGCAGATGAAGTCTAGAGGTCGAATTAAGGCATTAAAGCTGAAAATGAACCTAAACTTTCATTTTGCTCCAGATATTGGTAGTTATATTAATATTACTTTATTTCACTAAGCTCCACCTTCTGTTTTCTGAACACTCCTCACTTCAGGCCAGCTGTGTTCGACAACTCGACGTTGAAATATTCCAAACTCAAAACTCTGTCGTGTGAGTTCTTTATTCTTTCTTCTTTTTTGTCGCTCACGATTTTCTTCGTTTTTGCATGGTCAGAAGATCCGTAATCGCATCTATGTTCAGCGATTCCGACCTCTACGATTCAAAAATCGAGCGAGCCTTACGTGAACTGACAGAGTCGCGGGACCTCCTTGGGAACTCCGAGCAGTACAGCGAGGTAAATAGGTTTCTAACTGATAATTTGTGATTGTTCACTTAGGTGTAGATCATTTCAGAATTTGTATTTGCGTCGTCAATTAACTGAAACTATTTTCCAGGAAAGAGTCAATGGTGAGATTACGTCGTTGTTGCATAACAACACCACCAAGCACCTGATGGACGACATCAATCGGTCGGCGAAGCTCATTAAAAGAAGCGCTGTACAGGTGAGCTGTTACACTTCTCGACACCAAATTGTACCTTGCTGTTCGGTAATGGAATGGGAATCGTATTATGATTCTTACCAAGAGAGTAGGGTAGTGTACAGAGGCAGATTTGTGGCAACACTTCAGCTTGAACAGCTTCAAGAGAAAGTGAAAAACCTTATGAAAAATCTAAAACCCTTCTCAAACTCATCTAGGGCGCTCTACAGCGACACCAAAAATTAAATTGGAAATCTATGAAAGAGAAGTACTGGGATATTTCCCTGGGTGATCCGATCCATTGAAACATTCCAGAAACTAGGTGATTCTTAACAACAAGCTTCCTCCCGGCGTCCAGCCCGAGTGAATGAGTTCAATTTCAAAAGAGGCATGTGAGAGAGGGGTCACAAATGTCATACGCGAGTCGAACTTTTTACATTACCATGAACGAAAACTTCAGTAATGCCCGAATTGTTAACGACAAGAAGGCTAGTAGAGGGCGTAAGTAGCCGTTCCACTACGCCTAGGAATCACTACGAGTTAAGATCACCCTATGAAGGAACCGCCTTTATTACAAATGAAAATCAGGAGTGAATCTAAAAGCCAATACTCATCTATATCAGTGCGAAGTACGAAAATGGAAACAGAAAAATAATCAAAACTGGTTTCGAGACATAATGACCAATCTATTTGCAGTTTCCATCGATGTCACGTCCGCGAAAGTAACAGCTGTATCAACCTATGTTTATCGTCGTCGTATCTATGCCTATAATTTCTGAATGGTTTCCACTATTTCTCACTTCATACGACATATCGCTATGTGATCATGATGCCGCTTTTACTTATATTTTTTTGAATACTATGATTATTCTATAGATCTCAGAATGGTATAAACGTTTGCACTGTAGCGTTGTGTGTTGCCGAAATAGGAGCTCTCCTTCGATTAGCTGGAGATCGAATCGCACCTAGAATGATCAGCAGCCTCTACTATTATGCGTTCCTTCAAGTTAGAGCAGGTTGAGATCTACTGTCACATCTCAACAGTAGATTTGTGGTTTGAAGCGAAATGTTTTGTTCGAGCAATGATAAATGGTAAAGTGTTCGGCGTTGATCAGTCTCCTTAAGACACGCCAAGCATTCGTATTTCGTTCAGAATCGCAGAGTCATGGTGAATTTTGATGAATATTATGATTAGTTCGATAGTACAATGATGAGAAAGGGCCACCATTGGTTCAAGGTAGCTTCTTTATTTTCCAAGACGAGTTTGGTGGGACCACTGTTGATTGTAAGCCAATCGTGAGGCAGGGTGCGTATTTGGCCTGAACAGTAAATTAAGGTAACCATACGCGCTATACCAACTCAGTGCCTTTAGCTTCCCGGACAAGTCTCGGGCCAATTAATCCGACTCCAGAGCAATGGAAGACTCGGTTAGCCCGAGCGAGGATCGATGGCACGACAGTGCAAATGTCAGCAGCGCCTCTTACTACTGCACCACGCGTGCCCCACTCAGGCGTTATTTTGAGGGAAAACCATATTCATGGTCTTCTCAAGTGGATCGTACGCTACTGACCACTGTTGATTGTAGCTTGACCGGTTTACACATCAGTATTCTCGACCAGAAAACTTGCTACCATCATAAGTTCCAAACGGCTGCTTTCAATTCATCGTTACCCATTCCTTTACAAGTATTGCACAATAATGAGGTCCGTTGATTCAGCAGACGATTCGTTGCAGCTCGTTGGCGTCGAGAAGTATGAAAGTAGTGCTCGTCACAAGATGTTGAGCTGTTTGTGGCAGATTGATCGCAAACAGATGGTGAACGGCGAAGAGCATTCGCTATTCCTTTGTTGCTGCATCACTGCAATACCGACCAAACAGCACATGATCCTCACCGTGCTCCTCATCATCGCAACTGTGGCGGTTGGTTTCCTTTTACCTAACCCTAGCGCCAATTGGCCTTCTCGATCCATAGTAACAATTTTCCAGGCTGCACCTCCGGAGGTGGTGTCGAAAAGCAAATGCGAATACTTCCTGCAGAAGATCCCTGGTATGAATCCACTTGTTCTCACGGACAAAAATGGTAAAAAGTGCCGAGGAGTGCTGGAGATTCCAGTGTGCAGGGGCTATTGCAAGACATCTGAGGTAGCTGTTGCTTTCTCCACTCATTCATCTGAATTGATTCTTTGTAAACAGGTCGACATTATGTATTCAGTTCAATAATATGAGTTAGGTGAGCCACTATATCGAGCTAATTCTTGTGTAGTTCTTCAACCTACTCTTCTGGTTACCACAATATGTAAACCTATTAATTATGTTCATACTATTTCGAACTGGAACCCAGCATTTATTTTCGGCTGGGTGCCGCGAAATTATCAATAACATTCAGGGCATTTATTGGAATACGTGAAGTAAGGCTTGACGTTGCTTTGTCGACAGCATTTTATTGAAACAAGTGGAAACTCATGACATGACCACACACCTGTCTGTCCCTCCTTATGGTCTGAAACCAGCTGCGTAGTTTACTTCAATAACGTTTCACCTTAAAACTCTGCGTAGTTTTTTTTTGGAGGCTTTGCTTCTCGGCTGATGCCAAAGGGTGAGCGTTTCATTCTGAAGTAATTCTTATCAAAGAAAATTTATTTATTGCGAATGAGAAAACGAAAGAAAGAAAATGCGAATCGCTTGGATTTGAGAAAGGTATGTCAAATATGTATGTGAGAGGCGAAAATCAAACGTTCCAATTTTGTAGATGTTTTGAACTTTTTACTATTCATCCTGCTCTTTGAAGCGCTACGTGTTGTCGGTAATCGCTTCCGGCTGACATTGCAGATATAAATCTGAAGCGAACTTTACTGTTTGGAAAATGATAACTTAAATGTCTTTATGGTAGTAGATATTCCATGGGGTGCGTCTCGAAGGGTCGCCAACTTTCTGAAAAAAAGGAATTGATTGTCGTGAGGATCGGATGGATGCCAAGTTAATGCGAGTCGCAAATAAATGCACCATCGGACTAATATCTTCATCAGAAAAAAGAAAGCTTTTAGCTTATCTAGACCTACATTTTCATAGTAATTTTCGCGCGAATGCATTCTCTCATCTTGAAACTGCAATTTTTGCTCCACATTTGGACACTACCTAACCTGAACAAAATAGAAGCGGGTCTTGATATTCATTTGGAATTTTCAAAGAATTGTTATTAAAGTCGTTTTGAACGTTTTGAATGTGAGTGCTCCTTTGATTAGCACATGAAAAGCAAGATTTTTCTTCGTTTTCTAGTTCTGCCGTACATCTACCACACGTATGAAAGCGTCTCCTAAGGCGAGGACACATTACAACGTCCCTCCATTGTCATTCTGGGACCTGAACATGCGGTGAGAGTCGACATCTCGATCGTGCAGGTGTCAGTAGCGCCTCCTACCACTGCACTCCACGAGTCTAACTTTAAGATTGAAATACCTGTATCACCTGTCGTCCCGTTGACCATCGATTTGCTCGAACGGGTGCCAGTAACGTCTCCATTCGTCCCTGTCGCGTGCCATGGTAGACCAGTGGGTCCTGCTCGCTCGAGGAACACGAAGGGCATCGAATCGGTCGTTCAGGGATTTGACGAAGAAGTCCGACCAGCGCAAAGGTGGGCGACCTGGTGTTCTTCTGACGTCCCGTGGAATCCAGTCAGTAACGGCTCTCGTCCAACGGTCGTCGTGAAATCGCATTACGTGTCCGGCCCACCTGATCTTCGACAACTTGGCCCATGCGACTGCGTCTCTGATCTTCGACTGTCGACGTAGCTCGGAGCTCCGTATGCCGTCCCTCGCCCGGATGAAGCGAGTCACTCCGAGCATCCTTCTCTCTATACTTCGTTGCGCGACGCAAATCGCATGTTCATCCTACTTGCGTAACGCCCAGGATTCTGAAACGTACGTCAACGCAGGAAGAACCGTAGAGTCGAAGAGATGGGCGCGGAGTCGGGCGTTCTTCGTCTTCCTCACTACTTCTTCAACACTCTTGAATGCGCCCCAAGCCGTTCGTTTCCTCCTGCCCCGTTCTGGACTTAAGTCGTTGGTCATGTTGACTTCCCGACCCAAGTACACATAGCTGGAGCACTCGGAGACATTTGTTCCGTTGGGGCGAGAATGGGGCATCAGAAACGTATCCATTCCTCATGAACATCGTCTTCGTCAAGTTCAGCTGCGAGCCGATCTTCCCACACGCATGATCGAAGTCGGCCAGCATGCGTTCTGACTGGGTGATAGATGGTGTTATGAGATCGATATCATCCGCAAAACGAAGGTCTTGTAACTGCCGGCCGTCGATCTTCACTCCCATGTCGTCCCATTCTAGTGTTCGCATGATGTTCTCATGAGAGGCGTTGAACAACTTCGGTGATATGGTATCACCTTGGCGTACACCCCTCTTCACGTTGATGCGAACGTTGTTGTAGAATGGTGTGATCACGGTCGTGAATCCTTTGTAGAGTTCACTGAGGATCTTTACGTACTGAGCGGGGACGCATTGTTTGCACAGAGCCTCAATCACCGCTTCCGTTTCGACCGAGTCGAAGGCCTTCTTGAGATCGATGAATGTGAGGCATAACGGCGTCTTGTACTCTCGGGACACCTCAATGAGCCCGATCACGGTGTGGATATGATCGATTGTGTTGATCCCTCTTCGAAACCCGGCTTGCTCGCACGGCTGTCCTTCGTCTATCGTTCGGTCGATCCTATTCAGAATGACACGTGTGAATAACTTGTAGACTACAGACAGCAGGCAGATAGGACGATAGTTGCCGATGTCGTGCGGATCTACCTTCTTATACAGCAACACAGTCCTGCTAGTTTTCCATATTGCTGGTACTTTGCAGTCCGACAGGTATCGTGTGAAGAGCCTTGCCAGGGTGTTGATGAGGACTGGCGGCAGGTTCTTCAGATGTTCGGGTCGGATCCTGTCGGGACCGAGAGCTGTGCGAATCTTCATCGATGAAATCGCCTGACGAATCTCGGAAGGGAGGACCGCAGGGATGACGTGCCCATCGTTCGGAATTGAGTATTCGGGAAGATGGACGTGGCTATCGAAGAGATCGGAGTAGAAGTCGTGGATGACTTTTTCCATAGCCCTTCTGGAGGACGTGAGGGTTCCATCCGGGCGTAGGAGAGGTGTCATCGTGGTCTTATAGTTGATTAAGCCTCGACGAGCGTTGCGTATGCTCTTGCCCGCTTCAGCCGCATCAACTAGCGCAGCTACTCTTCTCTCTTTAAGGTCTTCCTTTATCGCTTCTCTACACAACTTTGCGAGCTCGGACATTCGCAGGTAGTCGCCTTCGGTTCTTGCCACTCCGCGTTGGCGAATCAGCTCGAGAGTTTCGTGGGAAAGGCGTTTCCTGCTATTCTTGGGGCTCTCGGCTTCTTGAGCACAGTCACGTATGTGAGCAATGAACCTGTTGTATTCCTCGTCGATGTTGTCCTCGGCGGAATCTTTCCAGCAGCTAGCCAGCGAGGAGAAGAGGTCCCAGTTCACGAGTGTTCTAGGTCCTCTCTTCTTGAATTTCATGGCTTTTTCTTGCCTCCGTGTGAGATGGAAGCTTGCACGGAGGAGACGGTGGTCGGATCCCGTAAAGAATTTCGGTACAACAGCGACATCGGTTAGGCAAAACCTTCGGTTGACGATAACGTGGTCAATTTCGTTGTGGTGCAGTCCACCTGGAGACTCCCAAGTCCATCGTCTGGAGGCGGGTTTCTGGAACTGCGAGTTACCATGGATGGTGTTCGTCGACATGATGAACTCAGACAGTCTTTCACTCTGTTCGTTCCACTCCAGACCATGAACGCCGATATGAAGCTCTTCCGACGACCTTCTAGGTCCGATCTTCGCGTTGAAATCTCCGACGATGACCTTGTAGAAGGTATGATCTTCCTTGTAGAGCTTCTCCAACTCCATGTAGAATGCCTCGACTTCTTCGTCGTCGTAGTCCGATGTTGGTGCATAGACTACGAAGACCGTCAACGCCGGCATTGATCCACGTCGCATCAGCCGTAAACGTCCGATTCGGGTTGTAAGTTGTTCGAACGAATCGATGTTCATGGCCAACTTCGTGTTGACGAGGACACCGACACCACCAACGCCTCTGCTATCGCATGTTCCGAGGAACAGTTCTTCTCCAGTGTCGAACACGGCGTGTAGTGGGCAGTGTCTTCTCGTCTCGGTCAGTCCGATGACGCTGTACTTGATCTTCCTGGCTTGCATCATCAGGTCTTCGACAGACGCATCCGATGCAAGCGTTCGTGCGTTGTAAGTACAGATCGTCATCTTAGTCCTTCTTTTTTTGGCAGCCTGTCTAGGCCCTGAGATTTTCGCAGCCTCTCCGTACTCGTCCTTCCCAACGCTGCCGTATTGGGGGCTCTTTCGGGGTCACGGGAATGAGGCCCTTTGTTGTTACTGTCTTCGGCATATGAGGGGCGTACGGGCAGCTCGGGAGGCTCTGCCGAACGGGCTGGATACGGCGGGTAGCTAGCCAGACTATCCCGCTGGAGCTAAGGGCTTATTTATTAGAGGCGACCCTGAACCGCCTCCCTTATACTTCCGTGTCTACCGAATGCGAGTTTTTAGGCCAGACAGTTAGCCTCCGTGAGGAGGTGTCACCGTATGGCACAGTAGAATCAGCTTGCTCGACACTGATTCCGCCCGCGTCTCACGGCAAGTATAAGGTGGCTTTTGGTCCGCGATTAATCCCCTATCCGCCACCTGGGGTCGCGCCACGTAGCCTCGCCACCAACCGGCTGGGGATCCTTCTTGAAGGAGAACCTTCAAAGAAGGAGATCCGTGGATTGAAATACCAGTTTCTATAAAAGTGCAATGCAAAACCACCTGAGAAAGTGTCAGGCGGCGAGACAGGTACTGCCTTCTAGGGCTTGTTTATACCGAGACGCAAAACATACTCTAGGTTTAGTTCACATCCCTTAGCACTTCATTACAAACGTATAAGCACAAGATTTTAGGCTTCTCGGAACGTATTCTCAGCGGAGTTATCAGACCAAAAAATAAGCGTAGAAACGGTCGTCCACCACTTTAACCCTTTCCAGAGTGGAAGCTACACTTTTCCTCATCGGGTTCAGAACAGCTCTGCCTGTGCGCTAATCGCCACAGGAATTCAGGTCAGTTGTTATCGTCTGTATATGATTTGATCATTTAGATTTACGTTGTGCGATGCGTCCATCTGATTTCACTTCTTATGTTAGCGTTAAGATCGTAACACTGGAGGATTGTGACGAAGGTGCGGACGAGAGTATCAAATCCGTTTCTCTACCGACGGGAGAACGATGCGGCTGCAAAAGTTTCCCTATCGATTGATTGATCTGCGAATGCGATCTGTAATAATTTGCATGCTGCTGACTTGTTATGTTAGAATGATTAAAAACTTCAACTTCCGACTTTTGGAGACACTTTTTCAGGCGAGACACTTTTTTACAAAGGATATCCTTTGGGTCAGAATAGCGGGGAGACAATATATCAAAGATAAACCACTAACATACCGTAACGGTGGTGACCAAGGGTTCACTAGAAGTCAGCGAGTGAAATAAATGTTCCCCGGAGATCGATGGCCCTATGGTCTCATGGGAGCGGTAAGCTAGGTCATGCTCGACCAGCTTTGCCATCGAGACTAAGCGGTATAAGCCACGATCTACGACGGCACTCCTTTATCTGTTAAGACGTGATAATGAATCTTTCATTCCTAGCAACGTATTCTCTACAATCGGTCTCCTGAAACGGGATACGAAGAACAATAATCACTTTCTACGTGATAGCCTACCGTCTCCTCTATCACCTCTCATGATAATGCCAATTATCCCGTTTCAAGAGACCGACTGTAGAGAATTCGTTGCTAGGAATGAAAGGTTCATTATCACGTCTTAGCAAATGATATGAGTGGCGTCGTAGATAGTGGCTTGTACCGACTAAGCTACACCCCGGTGCAAAATTGTAAGTTCACCTTGCAATTCGTCCATAACTACCCGAATAAGCTGTTACCGAGATACAGTAATGTTACTATGATATTCCTCATAATTAAAAACCTACATGACCAAATTCTAGGCACGCAGTTATACCAAGCAAGAAGTTACGAATTTTTGTTCAAAAAAGGATAGGTACTAGTGAAAATTAAGTTCACTTTGAAAAAAAACTCATTTATGTCAAAATTTCCAGCAAGCAAGTTAAATTCAATTTTTCGTTACATTACCTTCCTCATAAACAACGTGAAACATTCTATCTGGCACAATTTGAATAAGGTTAGGTCGAACAGTTCCCTATATTAGCCCACGCATCAAGTATGCACGAAGTGCCTCCTTCAGATTAGAAACCGAAGCGTAAGTGGTTCCATTTTTGTACATTTGGTGCACAAGAATTCCTCACACGTTCTCTATCAGGCTTAGATCTGGAGAACAAATTAGCCATACCAGAAGTGGAATTCTATCGGAACCAAACCTGTTCATTGTTCACCTCGACGTATGTAACGGAGAATTCTCCCTACGTAATCTTCTGAAATAAGGTGAAATATTAGCTGCAAGCACTTTCTGGTAGTCTCTGCTGTACAAGCCACAAACGAATTCCAACGCAACAAATCCGTAACCACAAATCACAGTCCAAATCGTAACACTTCTACCGCCTAAATTCCGCCTTGAGGATACTCGTGGATCTCTCCTCAAATCTCTACAATAGCGTCGATATCTGTCGAGTCCATCGGGATTCCACTATTTGCCGTCGGATGATATATACGAAAAGTGAAAAATGCTTTTCTGCACTTCCAAAAATTAAAGGCATTGTGGACTCATCTCCCCCCAATTTGTGTTGATGTGTTCACGGGAGAACCTTGTGGTCCTTCGTCAGACAACAGCCTACGTTCCATGACATAATGAACTATGTGCGGCCTGGTTCTCAAGCATCGTAGTATCGTCCATTTCGAGAATAGGAGGTCCAAGAGACGTCGCAGATCCACCGCGGACAGGGTACTGTTAGAGGTCTCTCGAACCAGAACGCTCTCATCTCCCCTAGACAGCTTCCTTTTACGACCACCCAATTGTTTTCTTTTGTACGGATCCGTATCCTTCAGATAACGATTAGTGCATCACGAAGACCGTCCTAGTTGAGCTGCTACATTTTTGTTTAAAAGGCCGGCCGCATGGAGAGCATCGACTTGAGCTTGCTCAATAGGGGAAGGTTTGGTGCCTTCGGCGTACGATTTCATACACGTTTCTGTCTTTACGTTTTCGACCTATTTGTATCGCCACTAAAGCGAAAAATCTCTCCAAACCGAATGATTCCAAGTGAACCTATAAATTCGCACCGTTCTCCATTCTTGTTTTTCAAATAAAAATTTGTAGCGTCTTGCAGTGGTAAGACACCGTGGCTTGAACTTGTGTATGTAGGTTTTTGATAGTGAGGAATATCATAATAGCAATACTGTATTTTAGAAATAACTTATTAGGGTAGGTCTAGGCAAACTGCAAGGGGAACTTATAATTTTGCACTCGGGTGTATTATGTAAATCCTCACCCCCTCTATTGATTGTGGTTAGGAGCGTTGCTTGTTGAATGTGAATCTTTCTATTTCATTTGTGCAGTCAAAGAAAGCTGAAGTGCTCACACCTAGCAAAACTACAGGATTTGGTTTGATTTTAGAGTTTATCGCAATCGAGGACATAAATAAAGACGGCCATCTATGTTAGGAGGGTTTTGCACCTCCCTAACCGTAAGCAACGAAATCGCGAATCTGAAGGTAACGGTAGGGTCATAGGGAATGATCTTCCAAGGGCGTGTCAGTGCATTCATGTTTAGAATTGGAATCGGAATACCAGTGACATGGCTATTTACCCAACCACTGTACCAAGTCAATGCTTTCACCTCCCCGTACAAGGTCTGGTACGAATTTACTCTATCCCGGAGGTATGAAAGGCTTGGTTAGCCCGGCGCTACTGATATCCGCACGGTCGAAAGCTCGACCGTGCTGATATCGGTAGCGCCTCTTAACACTGCACACCGCACGTCTATAGAAACCGTCCGAACCTGTTCAAATATCGAAAGAATCCAAAACATTCTTGGAAACAAAGCTATAGCATACGTTGTGTAAACCTGCAAATGGCTTTAATTTTCTGAATCTCTATATATGCCAAAATTGATGCATGCTCATGTTGTTCTCACAACGCCTATCTACTCGCTTAAATTGCTACTCGGCGAGATTCAACACCAATCGTAAATAGATTGCTACACCCTCTTGTCCTTCGCTGTACCGGTCATCTGTGTTCTCTTAACCTCCTTGACTTTTTACTTTTAGATGTCAGCCATAGCGAGTGACTAGCCAACAAGTTCTGTGTAAATAACACACCTCCCTAGGACAAGGTTAGAACAATTGTCAAAAACCATCTGAACAGCATACTCCAATGAGCAATGTTGGTTCAAGGTGATGTTGTCTTTTGCTTGTTCGGGTGTTCCACCAGGTCCAGACAGATTTCATTCCATCGCTGCGTTTAGCAAGAGCTCTTTTTATCTGGAACTTTATACCGATTTCTACTCAGCGGTCAATCTCATCGCTCTCACAAATGCATATCCTCCTAGTAGAAGGTTTACTGCACATTCTCATTCGTTATGCGACTGTCTTACTTTCTCGAAATATGTACTTGTCTTCTGTTGCTCGAGTGACCGTGAAAATTTTTCGCCAACTTTCTCTCTCTGTTTTCATCATTTTTGTATGAGTTGCTGCAATCCTGTGATATAATCCTAATAAGTCAATACGTGTGTTTCCTGAAGAAACGCGCGAATCCCATCAATTCCTCTATTCTTTGCCCAGCTGAGGCGCCGTGCGTTCGGAGTCGATAACCACCGACAGTTATTGTCGAATAACGACGCATGAACTATATTTGAACGCAATATTTGAATAGTTCCAACGTCGTTATTGGGCCATCAAAGGTCTCTTTGTCATAGAAACGCGCGCTGATATTCATTTTCTGAGACGGGCATCCGATGCACATTCCAGTTTTTTGTTCATTTTCTCTACTTTAAAAATTTTTCTTGATTCCAAGAAAATAACCAATACTAATTTTACAACGACGTTTCACATTAGTGAAATTTCATAGCGGTCCTAAGATGCAGTGTGTGTAGCTGTCGGCGAGTTTTCGTTCTGAGTCGACGGGGCTTGATAGCCTCTTAATTGTTAGGCCGCTGTATTTATTTACGAATACACTAATAGTCGGCCACCACTGTTCAAATGGAAAGCGGGTGGAACCAAAGTTACATAAAGAATATTTCATAAGAAAATATCTGAGAAAAATCGGGTTGTGAGGAAATTAAACCAATTTTGTTTTGATCACTCAGCTTTCGTTCAGAATAAGAAGTTTGTGTGCATTTAATAATGTACTTGTACTTCTTAACTCCTATGTAACACCATTCTTCTGCCGTTTAGCGCAACGTCTCCAAACGTCGTACTTTATTTCTCATCTATTTTTTCAGAAAGCATCGGCGCAGCAACAAAAATTGCACACCGGCTTTCTCCGTTTTCTGCCTATCGAGAGCTGGCAGCTCCTGCCTTTAATCTTATCGCTTCTGTTCAGTGGATCAGCGCCCGCATCTCCTCGCCTATAACTTAGTAGTCAAAGTGAAGAAGAATATTCAACTCAATGAGGGAACCGAAATTCTGTGTTAAAGAGACGCGATGGGGGATACCACAGGTCTTATTGTTAGGTAGCATCCACATCCCGGAGCACACCTCGGGCCGTCTGTCGAGAAACAACACCGGAAGGAGCGGCTCAGATACAGGAAGAATAGTCTAGAATACAACGAAATGTCCTGAACGAAATTCCACAAGTTTCAGCATTGGACCCCAAAAAAGGAACCAACAAGTGAAAGTTATTAGTCAAGCAAAACCACACACGAGCTGACGACAGCGCGTTGACGACAGCGCCTTTTTCGCGTGTCTGGCGCGTGGGACCAACCGATTTTCCTGCGCGCCGAGGCTGTGGCATGATGCCGGCATAAGGCGAATTTTTTCAAAAATGGAAGTGAATAGTAAATCTCGAAGACTACATATACAGTTCTGTAATATCGGGAATTGTGACTATTTATTTTTTGCAATGAAAATAGAAAAATAACAGTTGGAAGCTTTTAGAATGTCCTTTTTCCTTATCCAGGTTAAAAGGAAATTGTTATTTGTTCATTGTTTATTATTTGTTTATTTCAATGACCAATATTTGTTTGGACCTTTACAGATCGGACGACACGACGACGAGCATTCTCGTCCAACGCGGCCGACCGCGCGCTTGTTCAGAGCAGTGCGGCCGCCGCAAACGTCGGTTGGACGAGAATAGTCGTCGTCGCGTGTTTCGCTCAATTGCCCTTATAACGGCTAAATCGACGCGCAAACTACCCGTCGTCGGGACTGTAAAGGCCCTTTGTATCTATTTGTTTGTTTCAGTAACCAGTATTTGTTTACATTTATTGGTTTCTTGCAGTAACCAATATTTGTTTTCACTTGTAAAGAAAACTAGTGCACAATCAAAAATTCCAGTATATCAGAAGCTAAGGATTATTTTCACGGACCACACTTCCTATAACAATGCGGAAAGGTCTTCTAAAAAGTGGCACAAAAACATCCTCCGAAATTCTGAAATACAATACTGTGGCGTGGCAGAACGCCACACTGTCGTCAACGTGTTAAAATGCTGAAAATTGGGGAAATTGGTAACATCATAGTAACAAAGATGCTACCAAAGATAAGTATCAATTTTAAAAAATCAGAAAATACTGGTATGCAATCCGACGGATCATAGCGAGTATACAATACTCGAATGTCATTATCGTAGCCGTCGCAAGAGTGTATCCCTGTGTACATATATGTTATCTACTTTTTTGTGGCATCTGAACCGTATTTTCCGATTTTCAAATTGTTTCCTAATTGCTTATAGCATCTTTATTACTAATATGTTACCCATTTTCTACGGTTTCAGCGTTTCAAGAGCTCGGTTGTCTCCCTTTTCAGCGAGCAATGCTGAAAATTGAAGAGAAGAAATTAGTTCACGACCATACGGCCTATTATAGACCACTCGTCCTGTAACTGAGCCGTTCCTTTCGGTGTTGTTTCTCAACAGACAGCCAATGGTGCTCCGAGGTGCCCAAATGACCGACCGGACGGCTGGCGTCCACCCTGCCTTTTTTCTGTTTGCTCGCGGACCGGTCGCCGGCATGTTTAGGGCGCTTCGATATTGCATATTCAGCGCTCGTCAACTGCATTTTCCGTTTTGATTTGCCATCTTTCTTCATTTTTCCTGACAAGATCGTTGTACACTGAAGAGCTGCTCAAGACCAGAAAAGTTACGAATGTGATAGTTTTAGTGTTTTCTCCATCCTCTATTCCCTACACACATTTTTAACGCCTCATTTGATTTGAGCCACAGAAAGGTCATTTTAAGTTATGTCGTTTACCTAAAAATCGGGGAAATCTATTGAAAAGAACGAGAAACGAGCTACGTAGTTCAGTGTAAGGAGAGAAAGTCACTGCTGCTCAGGTTATTTGAGAGTGCCTGGCATTAAGATGCGCTGACCAATTAGTGATCCAACTGGAACTTTTACAAAAATCTTCCACTTGTTGAGTATACAGAGTATATACATGTATATTCATTTATTTATTTATTACACGAGCTACAAGTAACCTCGTGATCAGAATGTATCGTCAAAATTTGAAATGTAATATGATGGTAGGAAAAAATTGGTCAAAACACCACAAAACCAATTAGACTGGTCCCGTTGAAACCCTGCAAAACATGCCTCCCAAGAAGGATCCATCCAGCTACATATCTCTCCATTCCTATGAGAGCTAGTGATACTATTAAGTACGAAAAAACAGGGAGTATCTTGCTCAGAAAAGAACTGGAACTCTCGTCAAGAAAAAGACGAGTATTGTTAGACTCACTATTTGTGAACATTCTCGTAGTCATTCTTTCATCCTGGCAAGCGATGGGTTGTTGAAAAATTACGGGCGCCATGAAAAGTGTCCAATTTTATCAACGACTAATTCGATTCGAAATGGCCGCCACCAGCTTTGCCATGGAGGATATTTCTTTTAATACGTGGAATCGGTGATGAGGCGAGAACAGTATTCTCTCGCCCTTTAATGTCATCTTTTATTTTATCAAATGTATACCACCCACTTTTGAGGAATAGGCGAAGTATGGTGATAAGCCGAGACGGCGATCTGTTGACATTTGATGGAATTCGCTTACATTTCAACTCCTCAATTCCGCTGCCTCTACCTGATAACGACCTTTCAATAGAATTCCCTTTACCCACCCACGCGCTCGGTTGAATTACCTCTGAGTCAGCGCTGTTTGACAATCTTTCCAGAGACCTCAAACATCTACGAGTAACCTCGGTCGCTCTTCGACGAACAGTAGCTGTTTCCGTTTCTTACAGTTTGTTGCTGTTATGGACGAACTCTGCTTTTTTAATAGGTTCTGTATTACTTCCTCGTTGTACTGCTGTAAACCTGATGCGCTTTCACATCCTCATTTTCTACCGATCATCCTTATTTTTCCTGAACGGAACTTCGATATCTCTTCTCAGGAACGACCATTGAGTCGATCCAGCTCTTTCGGTTGGTTCCGGTCCGCTTCCTTGAGCGCTTTTCCTATCGTTTTTCTGCATCGTTGCAGATCGTTCGAGCGGCAGGGTGTATAGGTAAATAGATCGATAAATCAGGCGGCCTGCCTTCAGCTCCTCATACTCGAACCTTAGTCCGGACCAGTATCTAACTCACCTGTTCCGTGATAGATTGAAATCAGGTTTTTAACTTCATACCGATCCGATAATACGAACTTTTGGAGGGAAAACCAAGCTATGAAGTGGATTGGAACGATAGAGCAAGATATTAATGGAAATTATTAGCAAGATATATAATAAATATCGCAAGGTTTTTCATGAGGTCTTGTTCTTATTTGAATGAAATCCCGAGTTCTGGGTTGAAAACATCCTGTCCTAAGGAATCTCAGCCAACTGCCTTGATGATAGCTTTTCGGCTTCCAATATTTCACCGCTGTTTCAGGTCATCAAGTCCAGGGGTGTGCGGAACTTCCGTTTCCGTGTTCCGAATTCCGGTTTCCGGCAGTTTTTGACCCTTCCGTTCCGTTTCGTGTTCCGCTTTATTTTTGGGCGGAACACAGAAACGGAAAAAGAAATCGAAGACCTCCAGTGTGCAAGCTAACAAAATGGAGACCGAAGTTATTGTGCTGACGTCGATGTGATCCATTCGAATTCTCGTAGAATGCAGCCAATGCACCGAAGTACACTCCACCTCCCCTCTCCTAAGAAAATATGCAATGAAACATTTGTCGGCACCTGCCACATCGTCCGATGCGAGAGATTGTTTTGTTCTGCTAGCTTCATTGAAAAACGATATGAGAAAAAGCCTCACTTCCCAAAAACACGAGAAAACTGCTGTTTTTTCACCATAACATGCTCGTTTTAGGCTTTTAATTCTATTTTGAAAGCAAATTCTATTTCGAAAGCATTCTTGTCCATCACGCCAAAAAAGTCTTTCTCTACGTACTTGTCTTCGGCTTATAACGAAGTTTATAAAGATGAGTTTCCACTGTTTACTTCGAAGCTATCACCGAACGTTGAACACCTTTAACAAAATAATAGACACATTCTAGTAGAATCAAAACGAGCACTCTATGGTTACCTTTAGAAACAGAAATGAAAACTCTTTGTGGTCCAGTTTTGGCTAAATTCCATTAATTTAGTGATTTTTGCACTATTTCCGGCTTCCGTGTTCCGCATTCCGGTTTCCGGCCGTTTTTGGCCATTTCCGTTCCGTCTTCCGCCTTCCGCTTTTTTTGAAGGAAATTTCCGCACACCCCTGATCAAGTCCTCCTGTTTTGCAAGGACTTTTTTTATTATTTATTTATTTACGGGAATTTAAGATCCACGTCGGAGAGAAGGCAAATGTAACAGGAACACTAAGAGAAAAAAACGAGCAATAACCAACAGCAAACAACGGACACTAATAAGTAGAAATTCGTTTTTTGGTCATACTCTTAAACTTTAGAATCGAGCAGGAGGAGGTCGGAACGCCAACCATTAATGTAGAAAGGAGAGAGGCGGCTCTGCACGTAAAAGACCTAGCCCTAATACTATTTTTGGGCTGGGCGAACGACAGCTTAAGCGTCCCACCACGAGTCGTCGAAGGCCGGATACAGTAAAAATTTGACACATTACATTTCGTTTTGCCAGCCAAAATCTTGAAAAGGACGCATACATCCCTAAATTTACGGCGTGATTCTAGAGTGTGCAAGCCTAGATAGCTATTTCTTATATCAGATCGAGGAATCCTGGAGTACAGGAAACCACCCGCTCTAATCAGCGTCCTCCTAGTGAAACTTTTTGAACCTTTTTGATCAGCGCATTAATCTTCTTTTTATTGAGTGGCTGACACTTTTGTGCCTAAATACTTTTTTGGAAAATCCGACACTGCTGTGCGCGATTTTATAATAGAAAATGGTATACGGTCATTGTTCAACTTTACTGCCTCAGAGTACCACATATGAATAGGTGAAATATCCAAAATATCCAATTGATGTATTGGCATCAGCACAAGATTTGGAGGACTTTTGGCTTGATCCTCTTGCCCTTTTCTTTTGCGTTTTTTTTCTGGAGATTCTCAATTTAGCGTTAGCAGTTGTCCACAAACCTCCTTTTCCATCCTGTCGAGAGCTGACAGCTATTGGCTTTGATGTAATCGCTTTTGTCCAGTGAATCAACGCATGCACCTACTGCGCCATAGCATAGTATACGAAATGAATTATGAATTATGAATTATCTTTAATAAATATCCTCTATGAATTATCTTTAATAAATTACCTCTATGAATTATCTTTAATAAATATCTTCACTTGCTGAAGAAATATTTGTACATAATACCATAAAAAACGATTTATGTGGTTCACAGGAATATTTTCAGATGAGACTAAAATTCATCTAAATTTTGAACACTATAGAGGGGCTAACGAGGTGCACTGGTAAGAGGCGCTACTGACACCCCCATGATCGAGCGACCGACCGTTGTCCGAGAAAACTATGCCCTTCATCCCTTCAGGGACGGAATTATTAGAAAAATTAGAATTTAGGCGGGTAAATGGGTACCAGGCATCTCTGGGAAGGTATGGACACTGACTTGGTATAGCGGCTAGCCCCGCATATCGTTGTTCACCACACCTCTACAAATGTGAATAAAACACTAACCACCAACCACCATTACCTTCACCTTCCAAGAATTCGTTTACTGTAAAAGCTGAAATATTTACCTTTAGGGAGGGCTTGCTTTCATTAATTCCCACAAAACCTATCCCCTCTCTAACTCGGCGAGGGTGTACTCAAGGGCTTATCCGGCTACCTTACCTTTACCTTGTACAGAGGATGAGATTTTCTGTCTGTTGGGATATTCAAAAAATGGGAAGATCATACTTGTCCCAATGATTGAGCATTCATCTCAATTCTCAGTAAAAATGATTCCGAATGGCGCAAGGTTGTGCAATGGGTTGTCCGTGGAGAACGGCAATTAGAGAGGTCTCCGTGGTAACGAGGACATCAAAAACAGAGCGGTCACAGATTGGTTATTCACAACGTATCGTCAGCATCCTCAAATCGCCGGAGAAATTTCAGTTTTCGTATCGCCTAGGAAGTAGACATCTAGCCTTTGAAAAGTATGCCTTAGCTCGCTGTGTACCATCATTTGAGCACTCCATTGTTTCTGTTCCGATGCTGTCATGGAATTTTGCCCTTATTGTCGCCTTTTTGCTGGTTTCTGCAATGTAGTACATGTAGTAGAAGAGGATTCTGGTGATGGTGCTAGAATCATCGCAAAAGCCGCGGCTCAGACGGGATTCGAACACGAGCCACGGGGCTATCCGTAGCACCTTTAATTAATGGTTCCCAAACTCAAGTGGACCGGTCATTTGCGCTCGCCCAACAGTTCCCTCAATCTTGACGGCTTTTCCTGGACACATTCGAGACGCATGTTCTATTGCCACCTGAGACGCGGTTTTTGCGAAAGTTCTTACTCAAGTGCTCACTCAAATGCTTAGCATTTTGTCCTTATTTCTAGTGCTAGTGCCGCTATTTCTCGGAACGATCAAAAATATCGTCGCCGTTCTGATATTGCTTTATGATTCTCTTCCGAGCGAAGTTAGTAGGGGGTGGTAGGTTTATAATTCCGCTGTCTTCAGAGCCCGTGGGATCCACCGCCAGAGTGCTGCGACTAGTTTTAGTTGTTACAAAAGAACTAATAAATTTGTGATCAATCTACAAACATGTCTTCACAGTGAGGCATAAAACAATTGCACTATCTTGCCAAAGCTTCTAGAGAAAATGCTTGGAGAATTTTGTAGTCAATTTTTCATCCTGCACAGTGGGTTTCTTAAGAACCTTCAAAGACTTGATCGAATTTTTTTGGGTTCTCTCTTCAGTTTGTGTTCAGATGTTGTAGGGACCGTCTCTCCACCTTGGCCATAACTCTTTTCAGATACATAGGTAGTAGTAACATGAATACGACTTTAGCAGCATGCCTGGTTTTTGAAAATACTCCGTCAAGTAATTGTTTATTTTTCATTGTTGAATCATAGCTGAACCTAGCCTTTGCAACAAAGGGTGCAGCCAGTCCTATGTTTCGAGAAATTTTCGAACTGTACCTGGAGAGGGAAACACTACAAATATTTAGTGGTTCATGTTGCGAAAGCCTTTATAACGGATGTCGTAGAAGGCGTTTCCATCGAAGAAGGTGCAGTAGAGAATTTATGATACACGGCGATGTTTGGCTAAAGGTTTTTGGCAAAAAGTGTGGCTCCAATTGGGTTCGAACCCGCATGTCAGGCATATTCGAGTTGCTGATGCTAGGCTGCTTCACAAACGAGCAGTGCTCACGTTGGTACCATTGTGGGCCGGTCGCCGACGGTGTTGGCTCTATTTTAGAGTCTAACAGCGCGTTAGAATTCAGAAAAGAAGAGAATCAATCCCTCATCCACAATTTCCAAAGATATTCGAACACAGCTTTTTCTTTCGATTCTTAGATGTTATGTGCCGAAGTGTTTAGAATCCTATCGTCTTACAGGTTTCACATTTTCGCTAGTGGGATATTTCACACATTTATAGAATTACAGTCGACATGACACCATATAGCTGCCTGATCCTCGTCAGTGCTTCATTATTGGCGCTAGTACCATCAATAACTTCTGCGGCGGATACGGTGGCTGCGCAACAAGCAGGTACCACTATATTCTATTATATGTATGTTCGAATGATTCGCTTTTGGTCCAGTCAGTACTGCGATTTGATTGTGGTCCAGGGGAATATCTACTTCATCTGCCCCCTAAATGGGGTAGAAACAATTACTGATGACCTTTTATGATGTTCTTCGCGCCCGCATGACGTTCTTCCGCATGACGTTACAGAAGTTTCAGTGGCACCCTGGTCGGGCTACTGACACCGCACAGTCAAGCGATCAATCCCGGGTTAACCGAGAATTCCATCCCTCCCGGGTAGATTAAGTTGACCAGACTTGTCACGGAAGGTGAAAGCGCAGACTTGGTATTCCGATTGACCTCCGGAAGGCATTGTTTGGGCCAAATACTCGTTCACCATGCCTATGTGATTCGGAATTGGACACAAAGGAGCTGACCGAAGCTGACTCCTTTACCTCTTTATTTTCTACCTTAGTCGTCTCATAATGTTATGCCCTTCAGAGGAAAGTGGGGACGAGATCACTCTACTAATCAACTCGACGTTTGTAATTATCGAAGACTTGGAGGTAAGATTTATCTTTTTGATAATATTAAAACTGGTGTGATGATCAAAAAGTCGATTACTCGTTTTTCTCTGGATAGTTGTTTCAACACGTTGACGACAGTGTGGCGCAATGTTGCGCCACGCTCAAGCGGCCGCGTGGGACCGCGCCGCGCCACAGTCTTGTATTGCATTTTTCTCGATACATTTCAGAATTTTAAAGGATGTTTTTGTGCCACTTCTTAGTAGACCTTTGCACATTGTTATAGGAAGCATGGTCCATGAAAATGATTCTTAGCTTCTGATTTATTGGAATTTCTGATTGTGCACTAGTTTTCTTTACAAGTAAAAACAAATAATGGTTATTGCAAGAAACAAATAAATGCAAGCAAATACTGGTTACTGAAACAAACACACAAATACAAACAAATATTGATTATTAGAATAAACAAATAATGAACAGTAAACAAATAACAATTTCCTTTTAACCTGGACAGTGAAAAAGGACATTCTAAAAGCTTCCAGCTGTTATTTTTCAATTTTCATTGCAAAAACAGGAATAGTCACAATCCCCGATATTACTGGACTGTATATGTAGTCTATGAGATTTACTATTCACTTCCATTTTGAAAAAAAATCGCCGTATGCCGGCATCATTCCACAGCCTCGGCGCGCTAGAAAATCGGTTGGTCCCACGCGCAAGACACGCGAAAAAGGCGCTGTCGTCAACGTGTTAATGCCAAATATTGTTCGATAGCAGAGCCTTACCAGAGCTTAATCTACATTCTGTCTTCAATTCGTTGACAGCTCGCAGTTGCGCTGTCTTTGGTGTTACAGATCACCTGAGTATAACATTGATAAGGTATTCTTCAATGCATGGATAAGTTTGAAAAACTGGTCACTTTGTTGTATCAGCTGAGACACATGTTTCCATTTTCTTTTCCGACAACCAATCCTTCGTTCCCGTACTAGTGAAAGCTGTAATTGTTCCCTTATTTTTTACGTTGACTAGGGCCAAACCTTTCAAAGCAAGGGCAAAAATATGGGGAAGAATTCGTTGTTCCGAAAAGGCCTCAAAAACTTTCACAAACAAATTCAAAGCGCAAACTCGGCTCAACTGTTGGGAGGGTAGGAAATTGCTGTTTCGCTTCTATTATATGGAGTGGTAAGAAAGTTTTGAGCCGTTTGACGTCTACTGCGTTACTTGGCACACAATGAGTTTTATTCCACGAAATCATCATGGTTGGGCAGAACAGTAAGACCGTGATGGGTAGGTCAGCGATTGTTTACTCATAGAACTGAGCTAACAGTTATTTGTCTACTTGCAGAATTGGGCACGCTTTCAGCCTGCCCAATTCTGCAAGTAGACAAATAAATGTTGGTTGTAGGGGACAATATAAGTGTAATAAGATGATCATGAAATCGTGAGCCAATCGCAATTTTTACTGATCTCTTTATCGACATGGAGTCAGGCGGCATCATGGAGACTGAGCATCGAATGTACTCTCGGCCATTATTCTCGAACGGCTTCCGCGAGTTTCCAAAGCAGAATTGATTTAACGACAGCAGAGATCATGTGCTCTCTCGATACCATCTTGAATTTGAATTCTCTATCCACTTTAACGATCATGTGCATGTCATGATATGCGAATGATAAAATAGCACGGAATGTATTTGGACGAGGGAGTACAAGGGCAACAAGAAACGAGACAAACATATCGTGAAATTTTAGAAACAGGAGACTGTAGAGAGAAAAAAGGGAGAACAGGGATGTGCTGCCCAGGGAAGAAGGAAGAAGAGATGCTGATGCGTCCGAGGTGAGAGGTGAAGGAGATGAGGACAAAAAACGCCGTTCAAGAAGTAAAAAAATGAGCAGGACACAGGAAGGTCTAAGATACAAGCGAGGCGGTAGTAGCTTAACCCAGCACTTTGATCGACTATAATGTGCCTTTCTAAAAGGCAAACAAAAGACGAGTGACCAGACGCAGATAAAGCATGGGCCTAGGATACTACTGCAATGAGGTGCCTGAGAGAAGGACAACCAAGGCCGAGAAACAAGGCCCACAGAGAGAAGAGAAAAGGGGCAGCCCCACATGGAGGACATCTTGCTGTACATCATCCCAGTACTCTGGAAGAAGCAGCACTGGGCAATTTTCTCAATGCGCACTTCCGATTTTGCTTCCGAATAGCACTTCTGCTAGGGGCAACAAAACAACACCGTGAATGCGCAAGGGTTCCACTTCCCAAATGAACTAAATGGGCTTTTCAAACCTCCTTTCAAGGAAGCGGAGAAGGGGAGACTGACCAATGAATATCAAGGTGAAATACGTGCCGTCGGTCAGGAATTCCGAGCGCAGTCCGCTCAGCATTTCTCTGTAGGGAAGGCCTTTAGCATACTGATGATAAGTGTGGGGTGGGTACGTTGCGGTCTCGTTGCAAGACTGCGAGTGTTCGTTTCTGGATCCGCTTCAGCGGAAGAATTTCCAACCGTTGGATGGCGTTCCAACCAAGGCTTGTCTACGGAACCAGGCTACCCCTTCTTAAAGAGATATAACCAGAGCTTGACGGTGCTGAAGGATTGGTGCCTTCTCCAAACGCAGCGCTGTTGTTGCGAGTGGCTTCCATTGTTCGAGTATTGTGTCGCCATCCTACGAAGGTGAGGGCACAAATGATGCTGCTGTGAAATCTACATCCTAATTAAAGTTAAAGGAGACAATTTCGACATTTGTACCCATAGTATCGTTGCTTCGTGAATGACGAACAACTGCTACATGTCAGGTAACCGATACCGTTCAGAGTCGGATGTTGAGATATTCAAATAAGTGGCTCAAGATTTTTTTTACCACCCTATACATTTCGTTACAATCAGAGATTTTGGAATCAGGTTTCTGACGTTGAAGTGCGCTGATGATTTGAATTGTCAAATGTTTAATCGAGTAATTAAAGTTTCTACCTTTGCCGAAGCTCAGACAACAACATTGTTTGAGTTCCTAATGTGCGAGTTTTGAACGTGAAATAAATTTTTTAACATAGTCGGTAGGTTGCCATAAATTGTTGGTAACCAATTCCACGAGCTAGGCAGATTCTCCTCTCCCTCCCTCTCGTTTTCTGCTCTGTCTTTACCAAAAGGAGTCTCTCTTTGTTCCTGATGGTACAGGACCCATCTACTGCTTGGATCCTTTTCAGGTCAATTCTACCGATGTCGTCAACGGAATTTCCAAGCCGCTGAAATTGGGAAAACGTCGAAAGTCAGTTTCAAATTTAATCTCATTTAATGTCTATTGATTTAGATACCTAGATGAAAGCAAAAATTGTTCATTTTGCAGTCGACTAGGGTTTGGAACAAGGTCCGATCCGTCTTGTAACAGAATCTTTGAAAGTGTTAAAAAACAGTGGAAGGGGAATCAATATGCTGTACGATTGCTTATAATTGGCTGGGCAGAACACGAATCTCTTTCGTTATCCAAAAAGTTTGATGAAGGGAAAAGGATTCCGTCTAATCAGAATCGACAGCTGGAAAGCCAAAAATCAAGGCGATGTTGAAATCCACCGTAAATAATACCCGTAGATGCTGCTGTTCTAAACTAAAATCGCGACTGGCGTCCGGCGATCAAACCTAGGTCGGTGATTCAAAACTGTGGCACCACTTGTAGGTATGTCGGATTCGGCATTGTACTAGATAAGCTGAGAGCATTTATATACAGGGTGTCTCAAAAAATGTACCTCCTATTTGAAATGCCATAACTTTGGCGAAAGTAAACCAATCGAAATGATCTATAGCTTGAATGAAAGAAAAAAGAAAATTCTCTGGTATGTGTTTGGTGAGGATTGCGCCATTCACTCGACCGAGGTCTCAGATTTTGTGCCTGACTGATAGTGCATGGGTTATATACCTGCCCTGCTTTCGTCGCAAACAGGTGGTATTGCTGGTATGAGTTACTCCTGAGGCAGTAAGCATACCTACCAGCCGCAGCTTTTGGTTAAGCATGGAACAACATCGATATCGATTAAATTGTAACCGCTGTTTGAGAAACAAAAACTCTTCCAACCGTGATGCAATCATAAGAATAGAATCTAGAGGGATGTAAAATGTATAAACCGTGAAGATTGCGCCACGCCTCCCTCCGAATCGCCGGATTCTAGACCTGATTGAGAGTTCACGAATAACATGCTTGTTCTACTTTGGTTGCCAACAGGTCATATCATGGCATTACACTTAGGGCAGCGAACAAAACAACTCAGCTTTCGGTTGGAGACGGATTAGCATCACTATCAATCACTGAGTGTTCATTTTGATCTGAATAAAAAAACATTGTCGTATTGTGCAAGTGCATCTTGAAGTGCATGCTAAACCTGTTATGTGTTGATGTTTATATGTTTACTGCATCAAAAGAAACGCGCATCAGCGATATCACCTGTTTGCGACCAAAGTAGAGCAAGCATGTTATCTGTGAACTTTCAATCAGGTCTAGAATCCGATGATTCGGAGAGGTGAATGACGCGATCTTCATGGTTCATACATTTTACATCCCTCTAAATTCTTTTCTCATGAATTGCATCACTGTTGGAAGAGTTTTAGCTCCTCAAACAGTGGTTACAATTATTGATCGATATTGGTGTTGTTCCATGATTAACGAAAAGCTGCGGCGAGTAGTTATGTTCACTGCCTCAGGAGTAACTGATAACAGCAATATCACCTGTTTACGACCAAAGCAGAGCAAGCATATAACTAATGCACTATCAATCAGGTCCAAAATCCGAGGCCTTGGTTGAGTACAAGACGCAATCCTCACCAAACACATATCAGAAAATTTTCTTTTTTCGTAGCTTTCATTCAAGCTATGGCTCGTTTTGATTGGCTCACTTTCGCCAAAGTTATGGCATTTCAAACAAGAGGTACATTTTTTGAGACACCCTGTATTAGCTGCCAGCAATGGGAGATGTTGCTAAATCGGCATGTATGATTGTTTAAGAAATGGGCTACATGGTTTGCTATTCGCTCTAGTATGGTATGGGATGTGAAGGTGAAACTTAATGGTACTAACAGGGGCAAGAAATACGAAACGCAGCTCTATATTGAGCCCATTATTTATTCTGCGTTTGCCAGGGCGCTCCTGTGTGATCGTCAGACGCTCTCTTCCTGTCATCAAATTTTGGGTTGGGGGAGGGGTGCAGCGTGCTGGTCTGTAATATTGCGTCGATTCTATGCTGATTAACATGTTAAGGTGTGAACAATTCTGAATAGTTTACATGTCATACATGTCAAAACCGATCGAGCTGATCGTAAACAACAGCAGATATAACCATGATAACACGTTGAGGTCGACGTAAAGTTGCGGACCACCACCCTGCACCCCAACCCACATAGCGCCCAAATTTCTCGTCTTTGAACCAGGGCATCGATTATAATCTTCTGAATAGAAATTTCTAATGCCTCACGATGTTGCTGGAAGGAAACTCTGCCTACTATTTCGACCTTCCCATCGTCTTTGTAAGCTTGGACACAGTTCGAGGGTATTGACTGGCCTACCGGAATTCCTTCGATCATGCGATGTGTTCAGTAGACCCTAATAGGCAGGACTGGCCATTCTTGTTCGTGTAATCTTTGTCCGTATAGTCCCTGAGAACAACCGATGTCGGCCGTTCAAATAATTACATGGGAACTTGAGGCCACGATAAATTAAATGCAATGTTTTCCGAGGCGTTGAACGATAATGGTGTGCGGTCTATACAACTACAGAACTTGTTGACTTTAGCTTCATATGTCAGCAGTTCTTTAGCCAGTAATAATTGACGTGTCCGAGTGGAATACGCAGAGTACGAATTCGAGTCTTGTAACGCTATGTCTCTGTTGTATGCTGCTGTGCTGAACTTGGAGAATGCTATCTCTCTATTTTTCGGTTTGTTTCCGTACGATCAGACCAGATGTTCTTAGTATTCGTGCCGCCGTCAGTAATCTCTAAATGGCTGTCTGTTGTACTCGTAACGAGGGGGGCGGCGCCAGTTGAAGAAAAAGCGTCGCTTTCCAAGACGACGGTGAGTCGAATCGGCCGACGTTTCAAAGACTTGAAGAGCCAGCACGGCCGCAACCAGGAACAGTACGAAGATGCGCATCTGAAGAATATTCAATGAAAACCTCCATCTAAGCGTGACTATGATGGGAAGATTCGCACAGGCGAAAAGGAACAAATGACATCTGTCAATTGGCTCACCTTTTATTAGCAAACATAAGTGTGATACAGATATTCTGCGGCTGATCGGCATATTTAATTCAGTACATGTATCGCTGAAATCCTAGTATGCAAATTCGCATCCTTGCGTGCACCTTATTGCGTTGATTAGCGCGCTGCATGACAGAACAGAGGCACGATTTTCTTTTTTGCGGAAACTAACACTCACCTTTCTTTCGTCTTTTTAGGGAGCATATGGTAAACAAGTTATACCCGCAACAGCTCTCCTCATAAGATCAGTGGTACGTCTTCCGATAAGGACGCATTTGAAGACGTGAGGGCGGTCTTCTTTATCGATGTGCTCCTTGTGGCTATTGTCTAGGGCCAGTTGAACTGCTCATTGTCCGTTTTTCTTCACTGCTTGCGTTGCTGGAGAGTGGTAGATCGATCTCGTTTAGAAGATGATCTGTAGGTCTGAGGTTTGAACGTTTTCACATGGCGCGTTCAAATACGAAATATGTTGTTGCCGCTCCGTCGTAGAATGATAGTAGGCGTTCTTATAAGTCATCAGAAAGATTTGGAAACCGTTCATTGTTGGTTCCCCCCTTTTGGCTTCAAGAGTTCTCGCTTAAAAATGACACTAATCGTTCGGCTTGGCCATTACTCTTACATGGAACGGTGAAGTGCGGATGTGCCTTGTTCCTCGCCCTCCACGAATAGTGGAAGTTAGTTCCGAGATGAGCTGCATTCTGCTGTCTGTGACATATGTCTCAGGGTCACCGAACTGAGCGGATAGGGCGTTCACGATCGCAGTTGAAGAGGTGCAGTTCATAGGAACGATCCCAGGCCATTTAGAGAATGCCTCAGCGACGGCCGAAGTAGTATGTCCCATCAAGAGAACCTGCCAAGTTAGTGTGCACTCTAATCAATGGAGCTGAAGGTTTGGGCCAGGGATAAAACTCAGATTTGATGGGATCTTTGGAAGCGGCGATAAAGTTGTTGCAGCTTTTAGTCATTTTCTGAATATTTGCGTCCTTTGAAGATCAGTAGACGTACGAGCCAGCAAGCATTCTCATCCGTGTCTGTGTTGTATGAACTTTATGAAGTGATGACAGATCTCTGTGTTGGAGAGTCTTCGGCTTCACAAATCGATTCGACGTAATAAAACAGTTTTCAGCCGTTATCAGGATCTGTCGGCGGTTGTAGAAGTCCCGCAGTGGGGAGTCGTTAGTCATTCTAATCTCTCGTCCAGGCTCAAGCATGGGGTTCGATTTTTGCCAAAAATTTACGGTCCCCCCCTCTCTTCCAGGACGGTTTTGGTACGACGCCCCCCCCCCTTCTCGGACCCCCAAGCTTGAGCCTGCCCTCGTCCGCATCTGATGTATTCGATCACGTGGAGACCTGTTCTCGTACGGAACGTTGTTGTTGGCTTCTGGTGAAACAAAAGTGAGAGCAGATGTCTTTTAGTTATTTCGCCCACCACATCGACGTCAGCAGCAGTGATTATGCGGTCTTCCGTCTTCTTCGAGTTCGACGCGATAAGACGGGAGAGGGAGTCCTTTTTTTTTCGAACTCCTTCGTGTGGACGTATTCAATAGTGATATTGCAGTTGAACAGCATCGTGGTCGAAGACGGTTGACATTGCAAACCACTATCCCTTCAATGGATACAAAATTAGATAGTAGTGATATATTACTTACTTACTTACTTACCTACTTACTTGCTTAGATACTTAAATGGCCCGGCTTCACTGAACGTGCAGGCCCCAACACGACTTTCATTCGCTTCGTTGTATCGCGGTCGTCATCCAGCTTGTTGGACGACGAACACATCAGACCACCTGGCAGGTGGTCTTCCTCGATATATTAGGTTGATCGAAAAATCGTTTCAGGGTTTTGACTTGTTTCCTGTTTATTATTCCAATCAGCACACTGTAACAATCAATCAACCATGTAATTACCGTTGTTAGTCACAACTGTCCTCCATCTGGTGAGCAGGTCATAGATCCCGTTTTCCCAGAAATAAGAAGACAGGAACTCGAAAAAGTCGCTGACCGCCCTTACAACATCATCTACCTTATCTAATTTTTGCTTAGCTAGGAAAGCCTTTAGGAGGCGAAACAGGTGATAGTCAGTAGGAGCTATGTAAGGAGAATAAGAAGGATGCGGAACCGTTTCCCAGCTCAGTTCCTCCAATTTCTTACAGGTATCTTTAGCTACTTGTCGGCTTGCATTATCGTGTTGGAGATGAACAGATGCTCGTTCCGGTCGTTTTCCCGAATAGCCTCCGCTAACTTTTGAAGTTGACCGGTGTAAACGTTGGCGTTCATGTTCTTTTCTTCTCAGTCGGGAGTGGCTCAAAATGGAGCATTCCTCTCCAGTCCCAGAAGCAGCACAGATGAAGCTCCTTGGGGTGTTGGCCCAACCTTGCTTGCGTAGGAGGGCCTTCTCCTCGATGGACCCACACGGCACGGTGCGCATTAGCATCGTAGAGAACCCAACTCTGATCTCCGGTAACCAGATCTTCCACAAACTCCTTCCTGCGCGGGCGAAGAAGGAGGGACTGGCAGATGGATACTCGAGTGTACCGCATGTCATCTGTCAGATGATGGGAATCCATAGCTTCAGAATTTTTCGGTATTCGAAGGCTATGAGGCGGGTGACGACTGTCGACTGAGTACACACAAGTTTTCTCGCAAGACCACGAGTGTTAGCTTCTGGATCCTCTTTGGCACC
The DNA here is from genome assembly GCA_030553155.1 of Nippostrongylus brasiliensis. Taxonomy (NCBI): domain Eukaryota; kingdom Metazoa; phylum Nematoda; class Chromadorea; order Rhabditida; family Heligmosomidae; genus Nippostrongylus; species Nippostrongylus brasiliensis. Next base: position 15,909,201 of record CP130736.1, read on the forward strand.
AGTGAGCACGGCGGAATCTTCTACTGTGTTAGAGCGCCTTTCTATATTTTCCGTTTTATCAAAGCTTCGAGATATAAAGGTATAGGTAAAATATAAAGGTTGTCCCTCCTTCTGCAGAGCAAAGCTTCGAGAATTGTCTTACGCCTCCACATGTCTGAACATGAATACCTGTTCAAATTTGGAAGTCGAAAGGGAACCCTGAAAACAGTTCCCGATCAACCTATACAGCCTTCTCCCATCCGTCAAAGGAGCAGTGAGGCAGAATAGCTCTTATACCGCATTCAGATACGCTCGTATCTACGATCGTGAGCAGTTTCGGATCGAAGTGTGTCACTAGTAAGTCTGACTTGGGTTCCACGCTCCACTGAGGAGTGCAGTCCGACACTCCAGCGCCCATGAAAAGTCGGCGTCCTCGTGGACGTTCAGTGGAGCTTTGAATGTAGTATCTTTGAAACGTTGAGCGGATGTGTTTTACGATCTCGACCGTTGAAGACGTTGCTGACTCGTCAGTTATTGTCATCATCATCGTCGTTGTAAAATTTGTTGTTGTAGTTGTTGTAGTTATTGTTGTAGCGATGTCCGCATTTCCAGCGGAGGTAAGCACCGATAAGGCCACGGTACCTTTTCACATGATGATGGTAATGACGGTGACTCCAAAAGGCCGTCGTTTCAAGGACTTGAACAGCCAAAATGGCCGCAATCAGGAACAGTACGAAGACGCACGTCTGATAAACATGCGATGAGAACTTCTACTCAAGCTCGATTTCGATAAGAAGATGCACATCAAAGGCGAAAAGGAAATCTGCCAGCTGGCGCGCTTTTAATTTCGCTACATAACTATGATATGGATATCCTCCCGTTGTTCGACATAATTTATTCAGTGCATTTGTCAATGATGTCCGCACTGAGTCTTGGAACGAAAATTCGCATCCATACTTGCATCGCTGATTAAGGCTCTGCAAGGCAACACTTGGCTCTATACGGATTCTAGCGTTAAAGAGACAAACGCCCACGCGAAAACCTTTTAGGAGCCCAAAGCGCCATGAGACTCAGGCCATCGCATGTGGTTCTCCTTATTTCTAGGTGAACCTACTCAACTTGTCTGTACGGCTGCTCTTTAATCCAGTGCATAGTAATGTTCTCGCAATTTGAAGAATTTTTTGATAGCCGAAAACTGCAGCCAACTGAATAACTGCACAACTTCTTTACAATCATAACTACAGTGTACCTAAACCAACAATTTCAGATCCGTTTCAACGACCTGCAGGACCTTCACAGCTAAGGAAAAGTATGAAGTGCTGGAAGGCGTCGGAGCGCGAAACCAGCATTACATGGCTGAGGTTTAGTGATCTTTTACTTGCTCTTTCGGTTATAGCATAGGGCGACTCTACCTCAAATCTTTGCCAGCTACACTGTGATTCATAGTTCGAAAGTCGTTGCATTCACTGAACTCTCAGGACTGAGCGTGATCTGCCAGAATTTCAATCAACATGGAGGCGATTCTCAAAGCTTTTCTTCAGACACCCGATGAAGCGTCGAAAGGATTCGCGGCTCCGACACCGGAACCACAACTGAGGACGTTCGCGGACACAGTTGAAACGGTAAAATAGTTTCATTCCAATAAACTTATAGTATTTTGAAGCTTCGAGTTGGATAATACGATATAACGATGAAAAAGGGCTAACCAGAAAATTGAAAGTTCCGTTTATCCTCTAATCCATTATACGACAAGGTAAGGTACAAAGACCTTTCCTCAAAAAGGCACAGTGGATTTTTCACTTGTACTGTGCCGGACGCGCCGCAACAATAAAACGGTGGTAACGGCGCTCAGAAGCGCCGAAATGCGCCGTTTCGGTGTCCACGCGTGGTGACCCAGGCGGAGTCGACCGCGTTCATTTGCGCCCCATCCCCAACGGGGGCCCAGTAGGGTAGCTTCTTCGAGCCACCCCGTGGGGACCCCTACTCCTAGCTTGGGATGCTTGGAAAAGACTCACCGCATATTTATACGCGGCTATGAGGGTGCGGAGCCTAGTCGGTGCAACGAGCGCCGCATATTTATATTTTGCTAGAGGGGGGGGGGGGGGGGGGGCGGAGCCTAGTCGTTGGTGAGTCACCAAGCGAGGGACCGAAGCGGCAACGGGATCCGAAAATCGAGGGGTCAAAAAATCGACTGAAAGCAAGTTTTACGAATTTGGGTAAAGTGTATATGATGGGATAGAGCTCAATCTGCTAAGCTCGAATATATGCTTCTTCCTGTAAATAAACCAATGTTAAAGAAGTTATTTAGAAACGGCTGGTTTTGACGCTCCGAGGCGCCGCCGTTTTATCTTTGCGGCGCGTCCGGTACTGCACATGTCCGTGGTACAGCAGTGAGAGGCGCTAGTGACCCCTGTGACTTACAACGGTCGAGCAATCGACCCTCGAAATATGCCGATTTCCCCGGTTGACGCAACTCATTAAAAATCTAAAAACTATGTTGATCTTCACAACAAACTCCACACGGACCGCAGACCAAACTCGTCCTCCACTGAAACTTTACAGCAACTGATTCCTTTATTTTTACCTTTACCTTTACCTTTTACTTAGCGCACATATAAGGTGCGTGGAGTAAAAGGTTTGGGCACTGCTATGGCGAAAATGCACAAGGAGGGAGTGTCAGGCGCGGACATTGCCAGAACTCTACGTATCCCGAAGTTCACGGTGTACGACAACTTGGTCTATAATAAAGAGCAAGGCCTGCTCAACACCAGACAGGGATATTGAGTCGCTCAAACGAGCTTTGAAGAAAGCCTGGAAAGAAATTGATGAAGAAGTCCTGCGTGCCGCTGTGGATGGAAGTTACTAAGAGACTTAAGGGCTGTGTTCGTGCTAAATGAGGCCGTTTCGAAGCCTGACTATGTTTTTTTTGTGTACAATGTCTAAAGTAATAAATGCTATGAATTTCATTTCATTTGCTTCAAAATAGCCGTTAAGGCGACCAATTATCTGACGATAAGTCCAAAGACTTTTGACGCACCCTGTACAAATAGTTTAAATTTTCTTTTTCCTAGCACTCACCTCTCTTTGAAAAGAACAAAAAGCTCCCCTCATAGGCACTCTCGAATAACTCCTGGGTAATTTTTTCAACTGAAATTGTCACTCCAGGATGCTGACTATTGCAATGAGGAGTGCCAACTGATCCGTACGACATTGGAGCGGGTGATGAACGAGCGAAGCCGAACGAACCAGAAGTCCCCACCACGAGCTCTGCTTACCAGCAGAAGGGCACTAAGTGATGCTGGTCCTATGGAAGTCGACGAGGGCGTTGGACAAAACCAGGCCTGTGCTCTCGGTGAGTTCATGTTGCACTCCAATTTACGGCGAAAACTATTTTATAACTACTTAGAAAAGAGGCAGGAGTTCGATTCCAATCACCTTTCTGTAATCGTCCAATCTTAATTTTCCGTAATTTCAGAGACATTCGTGCCGCTTGGAAACTGTAGCGAACCTGGAGAGGAGGTTTCTTGGGCGCACGAGCAGCTTTGTTCAAGTACGATTCAACCTTGCAGATTCAGTAAATTTTGGATTTTGTTGTCTTTCTATTAAGAATATCATCTCTTTTCACATGGCATCTGTGGAAATCTAACACGGAATATGTGTCAGTAGTTTTTAAGCAAAAAGTATACATATGATACATGTTACCAGATGGAATGTACCTCACATCACGAAGTAAAAATAAGTATATGAATAGTTAAGTTACGTATACACTTGAATGGTTTCTTTGGGGTATTTTATTTCATTTTGCAGTTTCTATTTCAGTTTGCCGCGGCATTTACATTTTGGGCGAAAATTGCTTCCCAACCTTCTTCAACTCTGTGCTTTGCAATCAACAAGAAACTGGTTGCATCTTCGACAACTTCTCGAATCGAGGTATTCGTTACCCGCTTTCAATACTGAGAAAGTTTCAGGGAAAATTGCTCCGTAACACGAGACACCAACTATTTAACTGTTCTGCAGTGATTTCCACACAATCGTCCACTTCTACTAAAAATGATCGTTCAGCCCATGGAATTTGCCGTCCGGAAACGCTCTCATTGCGGGTGTTGAGAAATCGCGGTGACACCGAATGCGAAGACTGGGTAATTGAGCAAATCGAGGTTCGTGATCACATGAATTTTCTTCATTCCCAGCCTCGCGCTATAAGCACCTGCCGTTCTTATTCTCCCCTTGACATAATGGTCTGCAAGAGGATGATGAATGCTCTTTTCAAGCCGAAGTGGCAAGAACAAGCGGGAACGTCCACAACTAAAAGCATTACTGACTATGATATCGAATTTGAGAGCCCACATGCTTTCTATGGCTGTGTTTGTAGTTGGAGGGCACTTCAAACCGTTGGAACATTGTTCGCCGAGTCACCGCGTGCTATCGCCGCTCTTCCGCGACATGATACGCAATCATTTTTTTGCGTTGCTCGATTCCAAAGTAGTTGTTGCAATGATTGCTTCACCCTCCCGGAAGCAGATGCTGTTAAGTTTTTGCAGGAGAAAGGCGCCTTTCAGAAGGAGTGGAAATGCCATTAGGGTCGGTGGCATATGCCAAATCTGGAATACGTTTCTTTCTTTTCGTTCGATGAGATTAAAGCCTTCACTGGAACAACCAACACAGCGAATAATAACTTCCAAAGTGAATGTGTGCCTCGTAGGAAAACTGGCCGCGCGGCGATAGCATACGGTGGCGCGATGAGCAATGTCACAACGCTTTATAAGTATCAGAAAAATGAAGCACCAGAAAGAGGTGAAAATGCGTGCGAAAATCATTTTTCTGCTACGACAGGAGAGGGTGTGCTGATCGGACCCTGATGTAAAAAAATCCTATGAGGCCCTCTTCACGAGGTCAGCTTGAAATTTTTGGATCGAGTTCACCAAGCGCTCACCACGGACATTACGTATTGAAAACAATACCTATGAATAAACAAACGTTTCACCTCAACGGGGCGTAGATATATCTCAGAAAAAAATCTTGCAAGAGGCTGAGAAGGAAGCTGCCAATTTTATCGTCTCCTTCCCTTGGGGTTTTCTTAGTAGCCATTAATGAATTACCACACACTCGCTACTAATAGAATGAACCAAAAGTCCTGTGGTTGTTTCCTACTTCAACGTCACCCTTTGTTCTCCAAACACGGCAAACCATTGGACCCTTAGTCAAAGTTGCCCAATCCGCTAGAGCCGGTACCGAGATCATCCCTCATTGGCAGAAGGCAAAAATTAGAGACACCATTTCTTGACAGTGTACACTTTGTCAAGGCAGTTCTCACTAAAAATATGCTCTATCAGGTTCGAAAGTGACATTCGTGTGACGCAGGATTCGAACTACGTTTAAAAGTAGCTCAAAAGATGGGAATTTTTGATTTTGTTGGTGATTAGGTTGGCGAAGGGCGATTTTGCACTGTACCGCTAGAGGAGCCCAGATTTTTCCAGCATTCAAAAAAAAAACAATCAGAAGTTCTCCTAATACTTCTGATAGAGAAATTGAGAAACTTCAAAATAATATAGAACATATCACTACTTTACATGTTCAATCAGTAGAAGACTGTAAACTAGCAGTGAAAAAGCGACGGGACCAATGGTTAACCCTGATATTTATAAGATCTAGCCTCCCTTTCGAAGGAAAGAATGGTTGAGGTATCTGGTAGCCACTCTCTGCTGCTTCTCACACCGAATCTAATCTCTGTTTTTTTCAGCTTCCTGTCGCTTGTCAATGCTTACTCAGCAAGGGGTCCTGGCTGCGTTCACGTCCTCCCAAAGAGCTTTGAGCTTTGACGCGTAGCATCTCTGACTCTCAGTGGATCACCAGCAGTCCAGCAGGAAACGGGTCCGCGCGGCCACCGAAACCGTGCTATTTATGTAGTGCAAACGAATAAACATGAACGATAACCTCACCTTTATTTTTCAAACACTATAAATAGTGGAATACCACAACGACAGTAGCAAGAGTACTTGTGGTTACAAGCAGATCGACGACTTATTAAGGAGTACATGACAAATGAAACCACGGATAGTAGTGCAGCACAACGATCACCACTGAACGAATCCTACCGCCACTTCAACACAGCTACCCGGACCGTCGTTCAAAGCAGACGAATGAGGAACCAATGGTTCCGTCTGGCTACCTCATTCGCCTACGACGGACGGAGCTTTACGTAAGGATTCTTGCGAGCCCCCAGTTAGCAGTTCACTAATTTCAATCTGCTTAATCGTTATTGTTTCGCACAACACAATCGACACACACACACATGAACAAACGGCATATTTCAAACATAGCGACGATTCTCACAACTGCTTACAATCGCTTAGACGTACAAATTCACTAATAAAACTTACACGGCAAAAATACCAAGCCATCACTCCGATTTTTATTTTTCAAAAGTAACATTTCACTGCGCCTGCGCAGCTGCTGCTTTACGACGGCGATAGTCCTCAAGCGACAGTGGCCTAAATGCTCTATTTAAGACATAGAAACCTATAATTGTTCGATATTTCCTTTTTGAATCTGTTTCATCAGCCACCCTTTCAAGAAATCATTCGGGATTTTCAACGAAATGACTAACATGAGGTTATGGGAAGATGACAAGTAAAAATATACCATGCAATACTCCAACCATCAACAACCCACTGCAAATTATTTGTTGTATAGGGCACAGGTAAACGGCAAAAAGGTTGGACTGTGGGAGCCAACCAGCATTGGGCAGGTCAGTATCTACAACTTCCCAGAGAAGTCGGCTACTGACCTACCCAACCTAGGAGAGATGGAAGGCCTGGTCACCCTGGACGAGGACCGAACCCTTGACAGTGCGGGTGAAAATAGCGCCCCGAACCGCTGCACCATGCGTGTCGAATTATTGAAATAAATAGATAATTCTCACTACTTTTATCCGCCAACAAAGTTACAGAAGCAAACCTAGCTTCCCATGAGACAGAACTCCAACCTTCAACCCGCAATAATCGAATTTGGAAAATCGTACCCCTTCCGATTCGGCGATAGTGGTTAAACCAGCGCCGCCAGACAATGGCATTGGTTCAAATTGTAGGTGCTTTTCGCGTCGAAGAATTAGTCAGTCAGCTGGCATTTCCACCACCCCACACGATGACAGCACCACGCCTTCTACTCAACGGTTCTCCTCGTCATGCTTTCTAATCGGTAGTCATTTTCCTCAAGTTTCATGCGTCGTAAAGCATTCAAACACCAATTCATTGCCTCTCTGCCGATCTGGCGTGACGTTACCGATAGTAGGATGTTTCTTCGTGCGCCTCACTAAGCTGGATCTTTCGTCTAACAAAAGGAGACAATATTCACAAATATGAGGCCATTAAATAATGTTCACATTTGAACATAATCTATTAGTGAGGGCTACGTTTAGAAAAGACACGCCGAAGAAGAAAGACGACGAAAAAGTTGCAACTACCACGGTTTATGTTTTGGTTACCTTCAACCTATTTCGTTTTCCTGAGAAAATTTTCCAAGAGAAGAATCCCTCAAAACAATGACAGTTCCCACGGTTCATGTTTCGGTTACTTTCAAGTTATTTCGTCTCTCACAATCCGAGGGAAAAATGTAGAGGAGAATGGGTAACAAGAAAAAGACGGTCTAGAATCCATAGCTGACCAGTAAAACAATAGGTTTCCCATTTTTGAAGTCACATTGAAAATTCTTGCAAAAGCCGAAAGATTGTGAGCGACCCGCTGATGGCACAGGGGTCTGCAAGATACGAAAATGTCGACTTCGGCTCAAATGCCATCGACCACCGTACAGAGCACGACCGTCAGGTAGACCGACCGTTCCGATTAATTTTGAAGTACGGTTCCATCCAATAACGAGGAACTGGGTCCACGATGATGCTTGGGGGGAGGAGGGAACTAATCTCTTTGTACGAGCTGAAGTCCAACATCGAACATCATTTTGTGCTAGTTCACAATGTGAGATCCAAAACGATATGGGCATCAAGAAAATAAAAATATTGGACCATCATTTCGGAAATGCAGAAAAAAGCTAGCACCAAAAAGCTGCTGCTCACCTTGAACCGGAATTTGATGAAGGTGCTGTTGGGCGTGGTGAAGGTAAATGTAAAGAGTCGTCCACTCTGCTAGACGCCGGACGAGCTAATTTTCCTGAAATACAGTCTTTTTTGTTGGGGCCGGAATGGAAAGTAGACTAAACCAGCCAAATGGCTCACGTGACCCACCTAAGTCTATATCGAGTTCGATTTTATTGATACTGCTGTGCAAGTCGAACAAGTTGCTGGCACTTTTCGACTGTTGTGGCGGTCGACCACTTCCCGGTGTGAAGGCGAATTTCGGTTCTACAGGTGGCGCCGGTGCCGGTGGTGGGGCTGAAATTAAATCTCGCAATAATCCAAGAAAAAAGAGAAAAGATTTAGGTTAGCCAGAGGCTTACACCAATGACAACACAATAACATAAATCATCTGTGCCAGTGTAGCAATCTATCTAATCTATGCAAGCATAGGAAAAGCAAATCTATGTACCCAAGGGGTTAGCGATTCACTTTAAACTCACTACTAACCAATCACCAAACACTCCAACTAGACATGCAAAGCGATAATCGTGACCATCAGGAAATAAGCATTAAAAAATATTTGATTTGTAACCTTTTTACCCACTTTTTTAACCATTCGATTTATTTTTTAATTTTCTCGGATTTCACTTTAATGTTAATTTCAGTTCTTCAGTGATTGTCATGACTTAGCACGCCTATGAGCATAGTAAATGAATGAATAAATAAATAATTAAAAAGAAAGTATTACAGTCATAAGAAAGGTTGCGCCTAAGCCTCGAACAGGAAACGGGGGGTAAGAAAGGTGGTAGCTTTCTATACCAGGCCAGTCTACCTGTTTCAAAAATCATAGGCTTTCGTTGTGTTTTTAGGAAAGAAATTGAGTGACGTTCAAAAACGCCAACTCACGCTCCTGTTTTCGAAAAAAGAAACCAAATTTCGAACATATTACACATAAGGAACACATGTGAGTAATTTCTAAGACATATTCACCATCCCATAATCATGTGATTTCAAAAGAACATAACTACAAAATGTCGCGATTTCAAACCGTGACTATTTATGTATTCATTTGCTTATTCATTTATGATTTGACGCATGGGTCATTTTTTCGTGCTAAAAGCTTCGATTCATCATCTTTCGCATTGCCATTGCCATTTTTAGCTTAGTTATATTGCAACTAATGGCATAGCGAACAGGGCCTGATGTGGGACCAAAATAAATAGAAGAAATACGAAAATCAAATCTTCAAATCTTTCTCGCTATGATTACTTCTACAAATGCGTAATACACGTTTATAACTAACTAAACATAACTATACTAAATACACTCACTCGACGTGCCGGATGTACCTGTTTCTAGAATTTGTGCGGCTCCTCCTTTTGTTCCCGAAACCACCTATAAGAGAATCGTTTACAATTTCTCCTGCACTACAAAGTGGAATTAAAAAATTTGTGAAATTTGTCGAGAAAAACTGAAGCGGTGGACTTCAACCGTTGCAGACGAGGTCACCTTCCCCTCCAGAACCGCAGTTTTTCAGAGATCGGCAACAAAGAGTCCGTCACCAACAAAATTACCAGACAGTCTCAAGCAGGCACAGCCGATCAGGTCACGAACTGACTGACCTTCATCAGACCCTTTTTCCTCGTGAACGGATCGTCCTGATGTCCCATATCGATCTCGACATTGTCGCTAAGAAACTGCTCCTTCATTTTGTTGCGATTGCGTAGATTTATCCAGTTTATCGCGGAAATATCGGCGCATCGTTTCTTGTCCTGAAATCAGAGCTTCGTTCATCTCAAATTCAACTATTTACACTTTTCGTATAGCAAAACTCGAAACAGCTACTGTAACAGCTTCTTTCCAGCCATCTAATCTATTCTACAATACATTCTTTCAGCTCTACTTATTCAATGGCTACCTATGCATTTTAAACCGGTTTTTGCCAAGGTGAAGGTAAAGGTGTCGACGCTGATTAGTCCCCAAAGGACGCGACGCTGCATTTCCGTTCCATTAGAATCGTGGAGGCATAGCGATTACGTATTTGGCCGATACATTGGGTTGCGGGGGCCAACCGCTGAACCAAGTCAGTGTCTTTATCCTCCCAGACAAGTCTGGTTACAATTTACCCGACCTCGGGGGTATGGAAGGCTTGGTTAGTCCGGTCAGTATGGAAGGCTTGGTTAGTCCGGTCAGAGATAAATCGCGCGACCGTTTGGGTGTCAGTAATGTCTCTTACCAATGGACCACGTATGACTTTAGAAGGGTAAACGCAAAGAAAAATCGTCTATGGAACTATCATTTTATATTCCCTTTCCAGTCCTCAGGCCACTTTCCACTTTCACTTTCTATAAAGGCTGAAATATTCGAAATTTCGAAACTACGTTGAAATATAGGAGAATTGTTTCACCAATGGCAGAAATACTCAAAATACAGAAGCAGGTCCTAACCGGTTCTACTATTGCTTTTTTCTGTTTTCAGCTTACTACGCATTGAACAACAACGAAGGCTGACACCCAGACGGAACTTTTAACGATCGAAACGTTCTTTCAGCTGGGCGCACCTGATGGGTGTGGTCGTGTTACAGCACGCCTTCCAATGTTCCAATTTATAGCTATGCCCTAACGGTGGTGTTCGTTAGATGGATGCTCCCAAAATTCCTCGAAAAAATATATCCTTGAGACAGATTTTTTTGCTAAGAAATATGCCTCATCGTCCTTACGATGACCACACACCACGGAAAAATTTAAATCAACAAACCGCTCGATCAGCCCTGGAATCCAATTCTTCAAGTTCTTGCTGCAAACGTCGAACTTCTTCATGATCACCCGTCTGCTCAGCGATTTCCTAGAAGAAAATGAAAATAAAGGCGAAACATCACGAGAAAAGTTAGCCAAGCACAGAAGCAATCATAAATCATTGCAAGCAGAATTAACTAGAAAGTGATACAGAAGTGGTAAATGTTCAGCAATTATGGTAGACTTCACGAAATTGAAAGAGAGGAGAAGAAAAGAGAAATGCGGTAAAATAGGGAGTACGATTGTGAGCGTGAGACCGAAAAACTAAAAAAACCTTTGCCTACCACTATTATTACAGTATTACTATTAGGGGCCAGGGTGGCGCAATGTAAGTGGCAATGCTAGTGGCACTCGCACGGTCGAGCGATGGATCCCGGCCCGAGCTAACCAAGCTTTCCATCCCTCCGCGGTGGGGTAAAGTGGTACCAGGCTTGTCTGGGAAGGCAGACACTGGTTAAGTATAGCGGCTGGCCGCCGCGCTCTCTTACTATTGTGACTGATCAACGCCGAAACCTTTCCCTTTGCCTTTGTTATAGCAGTAACTTATACTATAATATAATCGTTTTTATGATATTATTAATCAATGCACCTTATCAGTGAGAAGAGCCCAAATTGAACCAAATAGCCATTCTGTGAGAAGCGAGCTTCAACGATATCCCCCAGGGAGACAAGTGCTGCGATTAGAGGACAAGTAGGTGTGTCCCTGAAACCATTTTACTTTGATAATGAGGCGATCTATTTCGAGAGAAAAAACCTTGGTTGTGTTACGCGCAATCTAGGTCGGATTTTCCGCCTACAAATTAAATTACTTACTACACGTTTTTTGAACAGGAAGTTCTGGTCTTCGACTTAATGTTTGGCACCTAGATAATCGATATCGATGACAAAATATACAAAAAATGTATCGAAAAAGTAACACCGGTAATCTAAGTGATCAACTGCGTCGGCGTGCCTCTAATATTTTGGAGCTCCTCATGATCTCAAATGTTGGAAAGCGTTTTCCATGTAGAGTCATAACTTTCTTTTTCTGGGATGAAATTGAAATTTAGAGCAATGGCAACCAAAATAACAATTTCTCCTCCTAAAGTAAAAAAAAAGTAGAATTGATCTGCGTACAGGAATCGGAACATTTGACACATCTTCGCCTCTTCGTTACTCTGCGACTCTAGCTGAATGAACTGCTATCACGCGGCTTATAAAGACAGATTACTCAAGTACGAAATCTCGATCATGAAATGAAATACGACAATTATTACACAAGAAAGATGGACAGGCAACCCCTCCACTAACACCATCTCGCCATCGCCACACAGCGCTACTCTCGGCGGCGTTCCCGGCTGTCGCAGCAAGCAACAACTCGAGAGACGTCAGGGTGCGTCTCTGCATGTCTCAACTGCACTCCGTTCGCTTGGAACCGTACTACTACGACAGTGTCAGCGGCAAGTTGCTTCCTTCGCTCTCAGCTTCACTCACTCGTTATCATCACTGCTGTCCCGCTTTGACACCTTACACTTTACCTCGTCAGATTCACAAAATTCGAGAAAGCTGCAGGAGCAGCTGGCACGACTTTAACCCTACGAGGCACCGTACCACTCATTCATTTTTGGCTGGAGCTATTGCCCTAATTGAGAAGCTGACCTGTATTGATTGCCTTTGAGCTCGAGAACGAACATTTCCAATGCTTCGGATCAGAATGAATAATATCAGGATGGCCCAAAAGTTTGTGCGCATTTCAGATTCTGACTTCCTCTATTCATAACTCAAGAAAAACAAACACATGACCAATAAGTTCACCATAGCTAAGCACGATTCGTTAACGGACCTCCACCAAAGAGTCGTGCTTAACCATGATCTTTCATGAACGACTGTCATTGAATTTTGGCATATCGAATGTTGTGGTACGTAGTCGACTGAAGCCAATTAGTCAAGATGGCACAAGTTTATTTCGGCTAACGTTTCGGCGAAACCCAAAAAAATTGAGAGATAACTCGTCCAAGAACAACGAGCGATCTCTCAAATTCCTTTTCTCTCTTCCAGGCTCCGACGAAGGCGGACTCGCCGAAGCGTTAGCCAAAATAAACTTATATCATTTTAGCTAATTGGCTTCAATCTATTACATACTACACGATAATCTCAGTGGTCATTTCTTTGTCTTCCTTGAGTTATGAATAAAGGAAGCCAGAAAATGAAATGCACACGAACTTTAGGGTCACCGAAATAATTAGTGCAGTTTTCGTTAGAATGAAACAAAAAAGTTCTAAAGGGTGACGGAAGCTGCATAGAACTTTTGAAAAAGAAGGTACTTCCGCAGCACTCATCTTCACCTAGCAGTCAATATCTTGGAACCGATTTAATTTTAAACACCTAAATCTTGAGACAGTCGTATACTTGTTGGAATCGGTGCCCTAACTGAATACTTGAATGCAGTGCGGTAGAATTCGTAGAGGTGCAAAATTTTCCAAAACCTCAACGAGTGAAATGTGACGATTACGCGCAGAAAACACACAAAGATGTCGCGCACACCCTTTTGAAGAAAGAAGTTTGCCCTCAATGCCTCGTGAACCGGAAAAACTGCGTTGGGTTAAGTAATGCGGTATCATTTCGGTCAAACGTCAGAAGACGTAGAAGAAACTATGGTCAGTGGTGACAACTCTGATATGACCAGGTACTACTAAAAATTCAGTAGATTGGCGAAGAGTGATCTTTTTTCTTGGTTTAGAGAAATCTTGGTCATAAAAGAGGAATGCCAACACTTCAGCACTATGAATAGAATGTTTTAACATCACTGAGGAGTCGCCAACATCCTATTATTAAATGGACTCCTTTCACCGGAGACTCCGCAGCGAATAGAGGAAATTAAGTAAGAGAAAGAAATCAAATTCAATATAAATTTAGTACATCCTTTAACACGCTGACGACAGCGCCTTTTTCGCGTGTCTGGCGCGTGGGACCAACCGATTTTCTAGCGCACCGAGGCTGTGGCATGATGCCGGCATACGACGATTTTTTTTCAAAATGGAAGTGAATAGTAAATCTCGAAGACTACATACACAGTCCTGTGATATCGGGAATTGTGACTATTCTTTTTTGGCAATGAAAATAGAAAAATAACAGCTGGAAGCTTTTAGAATTTCCTTTTTCCCTATCCAGGTTGAAAGGAAATTGCTATTTGTTCATTGTTCATTATTTGTTTATTCTAATAATCGATATTTGTTTGTATTTATGTGTTTGTTTCAGTGACCAGTATCTGTTTGCACTTATTTGTTTCTTGCAATAACCATTATTTGTTTTTACTTGTAAAGAAAACTAATACACAATCAAAAATCCCAGTAAATCAGAAGCTGAGAATCATTTTCAAGGACCATGCTTCCTATAACAATGTGCAAAGGTCTACTAAAAAGTGGCACAAAAACATTCTTCGAAATTCTGAAATGTATCGAGAAAAATACGATACAAGACTGTGGCGCAACATTGCGCCACACGGTCCCACGCTGCCGCTTGAGCGTGGCGCAGCATTGCGCCACACTGTCGTCAACGTGTTAAATTCCCCTTTAGGTTCGGAATTTTCACTACAGAGAAGTATTGTATATCGCATCCATTCCTTAAAAGGTTTCAACCGACGATTTACGGTATTAATTTTTTTCTGACTTTGATCAATTTAGCAGAATATAACCACCCATTCTATAAACTGAAAGAGAGATTGTGAGCGAAACTCTGCCAGCTGTCACTTTTTTCACTGACTTCATGGTGCTATTCAGTTTGGTTCCAAACTAGAATTATTCATCTCATCCTCTTCAAGATTTACCGAAGGTTCTCTACTTAGCAAGCATTTTACACCAAATCCTTTGCCCTTAAATTATAATCGCGACCAATTGTTTCTTGGAATGGAAAACGTTGTCGCGAAACTAGTAGTGGCCGTTACATGATACGCGTGTCACTGCAAGACTCAATCAGAAAACCTGTTAGACGCAACCAATAACCGCAATATTTCTACACTTTCCGGAAAGAAATAGCGCGGCAACACAAGGAACTGTAAGATCTCGTAGCGCGAAAAGGGTAAAGTGGGTAAAAAGTGAAGGTAAAGGTGTCGGCGTTGATCAGTCCCCGAAGAACGCGCCGCTGCATTCGTGTTCCATTCAGAATCGTAGAGGCATGGTGAATGCGTATTTGGCCTACACGATGAAATCGTTCGATATGCGGGGACAGTCGCTATACCATGTCAGTGAATTTACCCTCGAAGATAAATTTGGCACCAATTTATCCGACCCCAGAGGGATGCACGAATTGGTTAGCCCAGGGCCCACATTCATCATTAGTACACCCCGATAAACCCCGGTACCTAGCCTGTGAACGGCGCGCACCTTTCTCTGGTTGTCCCAAACTTCCTATGTTAAGCGTAATCTCTCATCGACTCTGCCATCTGGCTCTGGTTGAGCCGCGGTTTCGGAGACCGCTGGTCCATTCGTGAATGTGGGCCCAGGTGGGATCGATCGACCGTGCCGGTGTCAGTAGCGCCTCTTACCACTACACTACGATCGCCCATTTCAATAGGGTACGAATGTGTAATATATTAGCGTCCCACGCACAACCAGGAGGGTCTCCATACATCTGTTGTTTATACCTGGAAGATTTTCGTTCTGAAAAATCATTCGGCGGTGCCGTCGAACAGAACGTGCCAACCACCAACGCAAAGCTCATAGTCGTTGTTTCCCGCAATTCAGCTGACTTTCTCATTTTCCAGACATTTCTATTTTCTTCAAAAATCAAGCCAGTTACTTATACGGAAAATGTGACACTGTTTCTTTGATAATTTACATTATTTTCGCTTCTCTGAATACTATTCGATTGCGGGCACCGCCGGCTATTTACCAACACAAATGTGGGGCTGAGCTTCAGTACGTAAATAACTTCTGCTTAACACCTGCTTTGCAGCTATACGATTCCCGCAGCATGTGTTTGTAAAAACTGCGGAACTTTCCCAATGCGTCCAGTATCCATATTACATCTGTCGCCAAAGGCCCGGGGAGCAAGCCAACAATTTTTCCACCCGAAGGCCTTTAAAGCTTTGCATAGGATAAACTAGAAAAAGGAAGACGACCAAATCATAAAGGACAATGTAATAATTTATCCAAGAACATTTCATGGGAGCACTACCACCTTAAATTTTCGAGGCATGCGAAATAAACCCGTCTACAGTATTTGTTTGCGAACCATGATAAAAATAATGATAGTTGATTTCTAATCAAATTCAGACTAGACAGGAGAGAACAATGGCGCTACAGGAAACAGGAAACCGAGAAATATTTAAAGTAACCCAGCTGAAAATCCCTTTTCAATGTTTTTGATGAATCGTCAACCGAACTACGGAAACTTTCTCTAATTTTTCAAGCATCTACAACAAGTGAGTAGTGATGAAGTATGCCATAAGGATGCGTTAGTACCTCGAGTTCTTTCTAACTCAAATGTCTCACAACTAAACCAAAAAGGACAATGTAGTACTTAATTAGAACCATTCCCTTTGCTTTAACGTCTTTCCGTATTGTACGCTACTTTACCATTACTTTCTAGCAGGGAATGCACGAAAAGGGAGGGAGGAGATGGGAAGAGGGCACATAAACCTTCGACTGTTATTCGATATACATTACTTGATAACAAAATGAGTATAGGAAGCTTCAAATACAAACAAATTGAATATCGAACACATTTTCTGGGCCGTTTTCTCCTGTGAAAAGCCTCTAAACAAATATTTTTTCAAATCGCCGTGTAGATGATAAGAAGTCTGCTTCCAACTCCAACACCTTCAGAAATTACTCTATTGGGAATTTTCGCCCGCCGTTTCTATCGAAAAGAATATCGTTTTCAGATGGACCCTTACATCATTAACCTCGAATGTTCCAACAATCTATTATGACTGTAGTATATAGATGACACAACTATCCCTTTTTTTATGTTCCAACTCTTTGAATTTCATTTCGATTGCGTAAATATCACCATCGTGGCTTCACCACAGCGACGGCCACAAACAATTTCGGTATATAGAAAAATAACCGAAACCCATTTCAACAATGACTATTATTGGGAGATGGGAGGAGGGCAGAAAACCCTTTGACTGTTAATCTCGAGAAAAGCAAAAGAAGGTAGATAAAAGGGAGAGAGAATGTAAAAACAAAGTCGGCAATGAGAAAAAGAAACATTAGGTCAATATAGTAAGAGTTCGCAAGCAGAAGAAATACGAATTCCTCGGAGCTTAGAGCTATCAGTAACTTCCACTGCAAAAGAACCGTTGAAAACGTCGTTTTTGACATCAGAGAGTGATTAATGAAATACAAGACCTAGAAGGGAAAAACGAGTGTGCCATGGCATCACACCTCGACCATTTATAAGAACCGAACCGAGAACATATTCAGTGATATCCAATTGTATCTCACATTACGGCGTATTTTGAAAGCAATCCTTTTCCTTCAGATGAACGAAATGGCGATTACAGTGCACCTCACTCCTCGCAAAGAAACTGACATTGAATCACAGCACGGTAACCTTCTGAGCTCTCCCTTACAACAATGCTGGTACTGCTTTTTAAGTTGCTTATTTACCCATTACTTACCCAAGGATAGTGTCGTTCACTTTTCAAAACGATAAAGATAGACAGCAGCACCTCTATCGCTTCTAAGGTAGGACATTGGTCTACTGCACAACAACACCTGTGAGCAGATAATCACCGGTTTCTATTTGCAAAGACGTTTCGGCGACGAGCCTCTTCACAAATGTTGCTCGCTACTCACACACTACCCGCCATTCTCTCATGCAGAACCATTTGTTCCACTATTATCTGCACTAACCCACGCCTACCAAAAATTCAATTTTTACGCCATTTGTCAAGAGTTGCTGTTACGTTTTTGTACAATAGTTACTACTTTTTCAAAAGTTACCACCACTTACTACTAGTTACTTGAAAGATTCATGCAAAATGATATAATAACATGAAGGAAGCCGAATGGCTCAGACAGCAAAATTTTGACAAAAATTCCCATACACTTTTCTATATACCTAAAGAATGTTATTCAAACGTTGACATTCAGTTGACGAACAGAGCAACAGAACTCTCGTATTTTTCTATGTGAACTATGGAAGAAGCTTTTTGGTTCATAAAGCATCGACTTTGAACATATTTTCAAAATCGTATAGTTCCACTACAATGTCTACGCCAAAGTTCATCTCACTAACTTTTCTTTTATTCGCGTATCATTTCATCTTGAGGATGATATTCCTATCACATCGGTAAGGCTTTCTGTGTGACAAACTTTTCAATAAAACTTTGCAAAAAATAACAAATAGAAACCAAAATTTCAAAATTTAACTGCTAGCACATTTACATGCACACTGAACGGATAAAAAAAATTAAAAATATCTGGAAAAACCGGGAATCGTAATTTGTCTTTCCTAGTTGTGTAACACCAATTTGTCTATCTTCCTCAGTCAACAAGAGCCACCTCTCATCAGTATATATTACACTCAGAAAATGAAAATCTGATAAGCTGATTTGTTTCTTTTTTTCTCAGAATCTGCGAAAATACTCAAACAGCTAAAGAGTGAATCAGCTGTCTACCCGAGCTTTCTGAGCAATCGACGCGATCATTTAGATTTTTGTCTAAACACATTTGATTATTTAATCTTCCCTTGGCTTTCTGCTTGGTCTGATTTTTGAATACTTCCTTCCGGAGATTGGATGCGTTTTTCTTTGGAGGAATATTTTTATTCACAATATTCACAAAAACTGTGCGCCCCTCACTACATCTACCACATTTAGGCTACCTCGTTCCACTTGTGAAGAAGCACGTGAAAAGGATGACCACAAATCAGGGAGCGGAGACGGTCATCGTGCGCCACGAGGACGGAACCACCGAGACTCAGCTGGTGGATTTTTCGGAGTTCAAGCCAACACTCAGAACTATAAATTTAACCCTAGCTCTGGTCAGGTAACAAGGCGAGGCAAGCACAATTCGTGATTAACGACCAACCCAATGAGTGAATCAATACACCTTCAGTGTGACTGTGAACGTTTCGTAAAGTGGTGCTAAGCTCTTTCTAGGTAGTAGCTATACTCATTATTCACTTTCCTATTACAGCCAAAATGAGCTGCCCCACGGAAAACATTATCAGCTGACAACTGGTCGGCATGAACAACGGCCAGGGTGGATGCCGTCGGCTCCTTACGACAAGCGCGACATCCGTCAAGCTCCCCACGCAACACACATAAGAACACAACATAATAGCAATCCTCACGAACTATCGCGCAATTTCCGTTGACGTAACACTTCCGAGGATTGCGAGGGGGGAGCATCGAGTTCTTTGCGGCCGTCGCAGGTCACCAGCTATTCTCTCACCTCAGCGATTCTCGGTCATGTCCTACCTATCAAACGCTCGCTCCATCGCTCTCATGGCTGCCTAACCGGATATCTTTGGCGCACATTGCGCCAGCCCAAATTCCGCTCTGCTCGGCCATTACCAGCCGTTTTTGCATTCATCGCAGACCATCAGCACATGGCGACAACCCATTTGTTCTCATTCGTTAACTCATTTAAACTCTCACCCCATAGAGGAATGACAACTGTGTCCATCACTTTTTTGCGCATTTATTTACTCGTACAATCCAAATTTTTCGCCCATTTTCTGTAGGATATATCGAGGGTTCAAATAGACGTACTCAGCATAGAGAGGGGCATAGAAATGGAAGAGTTAAGAGGAAAATGGTGGGTACGGGGTTAGCTACAGTCAGTTAACTAGCGGGAGACAGCATTTAAAGGGTGGCTTTACACAGTTTTTCAAAATATCAATTAAATTGAAGGTGAATATCCCGTTTTCTAAGCGACTGTAGCGTGACCGTTCCTGATATCACACCCAGAGGGATCTACCTCTACGTCCAGCTTTTCCTCTTTCATTTGTTCATCGATTAATGACAGAATCTACCTCCCAAATCTAAGTTGAAGTTAGGATTACTTTTTGCCCTCTTCGTAGCTATAGTACGGACAGGAGTAGTGCATTGGTAAGTACCGTCGAGCGGTATATCTTCGCTCAGACCAACCAAGGCACTTATTATGCCAGAGTCGGGTAAATTGGTACTACACTTGTCTGAGATGGTAAAGACACTGCCCAAGTACAGCCGGACCCACAAATCATCACGTTGGCCAAATACGCATTCACTGTGCATCCACGAGTCTAGTAGGAATACAATTGCGGCTGCGCGTCTATAGGCGACTGACCGACGCCGACATCTTTACCTTCCGTTATCACCATTAAAGATTATCACATAATCAGCGATCAAGCCATAATGCCGTCTTATTCGAACATGCTTTCCTCTACTAAATGACATTGTTTTTCGGGCAACATTGCGCTAGCGCATTGTTTGTTGGAACAGTTCTCTCCAGCGCAAGTGCCGAAGAGTTTCTGGTTTTGCCGAGCGCATTCGATAGCGGAAGTCTTGATGTAAAAAGAACGCTTTACAGAGGGCATGCTGCCATCAGATATAATAGTTTCCCAACTCAAACAATTCAATAACTAAGGTCATGAGTCATAAAACTACTCTGGGAGCAACAGCGTAAAATTTTGCGTTTTCAATTTTGCATCATTGAAATAAAGAAGTTCTCTAAGAGATCCAGCAAAATAGCTCAGGTGTTTCGGAACTCTAATGTCACCATTTCTACCTTCCCTTCCTCACAGGAAAAAGAAATTTCGGAGGGGCAAATGTGGGTTTCACATCTGAATGTTGATCGGTGTTCTTCGCGAGTGTCATTCGAAGTGTCGCCCTTCAATGCATTCGTACGGAGTCCGTTCCTCCCTTACAATGGCATTGATGTGGAAAGCATTCATCGCACACAGATTATAGTTTCTTGTAGCGTTTACAAGAACACTATACACTTCTTTAATGTCGGCCTTACAGTTCGTAGTCGATTCCACATCAATGACACAGAGAATCGTTCCGGTTCATTGGCCGCTTTGGCATCAGCCTTCGGGTATTGATCGTGTACCGCAACCGTAGGGGGTGCCGGACTGTTCCTGTTTTGCTCTCCGTTTTCATGAAAAAAGCAAGGGTGCGCCACCCTTCTACTATTGATTTCACACACCCACCCACAAGTACTAACAGTAGAAAGGGTCTGGTGTGGTGTGGTGGTGGACGGTGGAGAGAACGAACGAAACGGATGGTAAACGCCTCTCAGCGTCATCGCGCACCCCGTGCGGCAAGAGATCGCTGCTCGTCTTCGCGTCCCGAGTTCAAGGGCATACACCACTATCCATCCATCCGGCTGCCGATGGTCCTGTCTCACTGGCAACGATCCATCCGTCCATCCCTTTTCCAGTCGCCGTCGTCACCTACACCGCCCGGCTCATTTCTTGTCGTCAATCTCATCAACAACGATTGAAATCCTTTCCAAAAATGGATGGGGGTGCAGCCAGCAGAAGTGGTGCTTACTCACCTAGTAATTAAATTGTCCTTATAGTTAGATTACGGAAAACTGAATTTCTCTTATGTGTATTTTCGAATTCTTCATGTCCTGCCACCAATTTGAGCAGGTTTCTGCGGAAAAATACGTCCTCGAGAAATTTTTTCTCTGGCTGCACCCTCCCCCCTTCACCCCACATAACGCCCTCTCTCTTCATCGCCTTCATAGGCATATACAGAGCCCTACGTCATACTTCTCATTTCGCAGAAATTTATAATGAGAAAGGTCTTATTTTTAGAATATTCTTGCAGTTCCTCACCTCATCTAGAAGAAAAAACTGACTAAGATTTTGCACCACTCTTGTATTTAGTGCTTTTATTTGCTTTCAAACAAAGACTTTTGGGCGAAGAATATAACTTAGGATATGAATATGTGAACCCGAAACCATCTACCACCCTAAGCGACACAACAAACCCTCACCATTCCTTGTTCGGTGGTTCTAACAGAACCTAGCGGATTGCATCCCGAACCGAGATTGTATCTTTCCCGAGTACCTTTTTCTCACCTGTTGGGGGCCATCAAGGATATGAGTCAAACGCTCTCTAACCTAACCTCTACCAATCTCCATTGTAGCTTCCTTGGAAGTGGAATCACGGTAAAAACAGCCACATGAAAACAGTTTGTTACATAGGTGCTCTGAACCCTGCGAACACTTTAAGTGAATAGGGTAACCACTTTTTGAGAAAATAAGAAAATCCGGAAGATAATACGAAGAATCACCTCTAGGGATACGACACCTTGGATTTATTTCACATCTTTTGATTTTTTTTTTGTTCTGGGAAGAAGAGCTTTAAAAAGTTCCTCAAAAATAGCATCACTAGTAAACAAGCCAGGTACTTTAGTGGAGTTGAGAGTAGTTAGAAAAAGAAAACTTCTCGCTCTTAAGTTACCCTCTGTGCGAGAAGAAAGTAGCGATGGTCATTCAACAAACGGAATTTCTTCAATCTACTCAGTCGCAGAGCGATATCTCATAGGGAATCATTGGAAATCAATAGTCACCCTTCTGATAAATTGCTGTCAATATATTTGAAGTGATAACCAAACACATCCACCCGACGACCTTCTCAGATCGTCGCGCGCAGCGCTATACCGAAAACCGCTAACCCTTTGAATATGATGTCTCATATCACTTACTGTGGCCTACACTCTTGCAAAAAAGCAGTTGCAATGGCGTATTGTCGGCAGTTCTTATGAAATCGGCCTAGAACAGTCAGGATTCCCCGGTTTCCTTCTTTATAAGCCTTTAAGAAATCAATAGAACCATCTACGTGTGATAATGTATGCTGACATTGAAGTGTTACACCCCAACGGGTGGGGGCGCTAATTGCACCATCTGCATTTCTAGTTGTATGCATCTTTTGTGCGTCAAACGCAAACGTTTACCACTTGTCTTTTTTTCTACTGTTAGGACATGTTGTGCTCTATTTCTCAGCCTGATTGTGCCATTTCGAAAGTAGCTGATCGAGCTCTTGTTTTCAAATCATATAGCGACAAATATCTACCATTTGAAAGTTGCACTGAAAGTAATTCTTAAGATATTAATAAAGATTGAGATGGTACCTCAAAACAGAGATGAGAAAGAGCGGCCTCAGAGCCTGTATCCTTCATGAATGAAGTGTATCCTTGTAGCCTGTATCCTTCAATGAAGCATACCCATTCTTTCAACCTAAGGCGAGTTAATAGCAAGCTGTAAGTGGTTTTCGCACAACTGGTATTTCCGCTAAAGAGTATACTACGAGGTAAAATAGAAGGTGAAATTAACTTCTCCACACCACCTTGGATAGAACTCCAAATCGACCCGCATTTGTTCTCAGACCAACCTTCGCAGCCAACTATACACACTTCATTCAATCCTCCCAGCCAAATATGCCACTTCACAAGAAAAATGAAAAATATGACAAAATTAGATGAAATAATTGTACGCCGCGCCAAGAAAAGGAGCGTCAAGTGAAAAGTAACGCTAATGCTGTTCCACTTAGCACTGTTTTTAGAGAAATTAAAGGGCACAGGATAACTTCTTCTAGATGGGACCTTTTCCGAGCCGTGCTCAGTTTGATTTACGCTATACAGGCCTTCTATTCTCTAAGTTTTATACATCTATGTAAAAGGTTCCCTCTTCCAAACTAAACCTCTTATTCGAAGCCTCATATATCACGTATCCCAAAAATAGAAAACCGCAAAGACTTTGACCATGAAAGAGCTCGCCGCCCATCAACCACAAAGTACCATCATATCATGCGGCTGATCATTCTTTGTTCGAAAGTGTTTTACAAATGTCGGGCAGGTGCTTGAATCGACTGAATATTGAATTACCCCGTTAAGAACGGGCGAACAGCTGCAGAAAACTTTTCGAATCGAACATCATTATCGTTGTCGGGGGCGATCAATTCCGGTAGTTCTGTCGAAACTCCGCCCCTAATTAACTGACGTGCTTATCCGCACCGGGACAACCACATTTGCCAATCCATAACTTCATTGGAACGTGGGGTTTGCTTACCGTGCTGGGATGCGCCATGAACATCTGCCGTGATGCTTAGCACCTGAACCCCTGTGCTTTCACATGCGCTCAGCGTCTATTGACAGCCACACCCTATCAAACGAGTAGAAACGAGGCAGGCGACGAACACCACCACCACTACACTCCTCAGCACGCTACTCCCGGCCAACCACCAGCCAGCCAGCCAACCCCAGCAATCGGCACGGTGACGACGTTCTTTTGTGGGTCAGACGAACACGGACAGATCTAATCTTCGTCACACATTACTATGTCAACTTTCGAGCTTATTTCCACTAGATCCGTCTCATTTTCTGACTTTATACGCGCTCCAGCAGAAATACCGATTACTTTAGATGCTACGTTCGGAAGACGACTCAAATCAGACCACCGTGGACCTCGGACCAGCCAAGGAGATCCAACAATCCGACGACTTCCATAAACCCGCACAAGCAAGGTCAGCCGCCCGTAATCCGACATTTAAGATCCATTCCAGGGGGATTGCCTTCCTCGTTTGCCATAGCCAATGAGGTCGATAGACTATGAAATTCCAGTCCTATTCAAAAAGAGAAGAAGAAGCTGCAATTCCACATGGCCAGCAAGATTCAAATCATTCCTACGAATCGACAAGGCCAGCTCAACACCGGCTTCATCGCTACCATCCCCGGAGTGCTGAAACTCTCTGAGATTGTACGTTCCAGTTTATTTACTTGAAAATGACGCAAAATATTGATTGCCCATCACATGAACTTCGGAAAAACTATGAAAAAATTAAATAACATGACAGAATCGGCTCCCAATTTTTCTCTCGGCATTCTAACACCATTTTCTCTTCAATTGCGAAGTTCTATTACTCGAATGATACAAACCGAGTAACTTTCCTGTCATCAGTATCAAAAGGGCTGTTGAAAAATCAAATGCAGACTTTTTTCATTCCAAAGAGCTCTAATTTCCAATCTATTTATCGCTGGACTATAATTTAGTCATTTGTCTCGCTGAACCCTTCAAAAGGGCACACTACAAATAAGACGTTAGAACTAAACAGTTATAAGCACTTGTCGTGAGCCTCTAGTTACATGTCATTTTGCTCAGTTGATTGGCCACTATACCCAATCATCACTATTCCCAAGTCTTGTAAACAACTAATGAGCAATATCACTTAGTTTTGACTGTGGCTATAAGTCTTGTCGATAACAGAGAGCAGAGTGCTATTGATCAGACAACATTTGCCAAGCAGTCGGTGTTTACCAGTCGTGCCACGACTTAGTAACCGCTGCCAAGATACCCAGTCGGGCAAAAACATTCCTCAGGAATCTGCTTAACCCGTTCAGATTCTCGCCTTCGTCGCTTTTGTGCTGGCAATATGCGCTGATCGACGATCGACTACGGCGGCATGGACGGAACATATCACCTTCGAGACGATGATCGTAGTGGCTGCTCTTCTAGCTGGATACGTGTGCTTCCCTCATTTGACAATTCGCGAGGAGGCCACAAGGGAGGGACTGATCGTTCTGGTGGGATTATCAGCTTATTTTGGTTTTGATTTTATCTACTACAATCAGTCAATTTGATTCACTCGTTTACTGGGGTGAATTTATCGCATGCAGTGATAGCTATTACACTGCGCTTACCAGTGTGAGTTCTATACTCGATACTGCTCAAAAATGATTGCTAGGTTGTAGATAGAAGTCTTAAGAAAACCCCTAGAAACAAAATAACTCAAAAAAGCATAGAAGGCGCCACACCATCCGCACGTAGCCCCTGCCTTTGCTGCGTCCATTTTCTACGCTTCAAAAACAAAAGGATCTTCCGTTCCTTGCAGTAGTAACAATTACTGCCATAAATGAGAGAATTTCGGGCGTTCTTACCCTTTCCGAACAACTCAACAGATCCCACACCTTTCCCTGAGAAAACGGACCAGCATAGAGCGGCATGGAACAGCTAAGATTTACAGCAAGGTTTTCAATGGTATTCCTCTACAAGCTCACTCTAGAGATGAGATCAAATCAGTGGTTAAAATTCGATTATTCTTCAAGATCCTCTAAAGATCCTCTAACATATTAAACTGAACTACACAGCAGCGCGCAAAATCAGTTCACAACGCTAAATCGAAAAGTTGACAAATTTCTACGCCTGGTAGCTAACTACTTCTTTTCCGGGTCTGCAATGTTCTCTTTGGTAAGAACAAAACAATCACAAGAGCAATTTCGAACTTCCAGAGGAGAAAAGATCAGGGAAACATATAAAATCTCAAATCTCCATTAGATGAAATATGGCAGTTTTAGGATTGAATCCCTATTTATTAAGGAGCTGATCTTCTACGGAATCAACACGCTGTTCTACTTTATCTCGATCTGGCTGATGGTACACTTGTCGGCCAGTTGGGGCACTGACGGCAGAGGCGCCGCTATCATGACCGCGGTGAGGAACAGCTCTACAGTACGCTTTTGGAGAGAACAATGAAGCCTAATTCCAGATCATATGTGTGGCACTGACAGTGATCTTCGCCATCGAGACGTTCCTTAAGCTGAAGGCGTGGCGAGGAGAGAACGAGCCCAGCAGCAAGATCATCACCACCGGCGCTCAGCCGTCGCAGAGCTAAGCCTGCACCGCTTCAGCCTTCTCTAGTCAGGCGACAATTCCACATGCTACGAGAACAACAACGCGAATTAGGAAGCTTACGAGTAGCCAGCCTTCTTCACCATCTACTCTCATGACTTCTTAACTGCAGTTCACTTACCTACCAAAGTTAAGACCTCTAGGTCCGCCTATTGACGCATTTCGACCATTTCTTTTTTGTTCATTTTTATTTGATGGTGTTTTTTGTTTATTAGTTATCTGAAATGCCACAGTTATAGTCACTGACTTCTTGACATTCTATGCATCATTACACATTATAATTTAGTTGTTCAGCTGATGAAAAGCTCAAAAGCGCAATTGAGAATGAATCCTTTAGCAACAGTAGGGTATGGTGCTTATGATGGCTTATGATGAGGGTAGCAGAAATGAATCACACTCCATTTCTACTCCATAAGTGAAGGTCTCACCATTCCTTGGCCAACACGCCTTCTATCAATGCACCGAAACTCGTTAAGAAAGCGCGAAAGCGTGGATCGAATAAAAGAAAAGGAAGAAAAAGAACTAAAGCCCCGACCTTTGAGAGACCGCTCGCGCACCTAATGTGCCTGTCTGTTTTTTGTTCCGAAACTTTCGGAAGCACTGAGTTTTCGTCGGAAATGAGTAGGAAAGATAGAGAAAAGGAGGATGCCACAAGGAGACTCCAAATGTAAGCTGTCGAGACAAAGCTGGAAACTATGGAGCATAACAGCCACAGAAGAACACCAATAGTTATCATGAAAACCCGAACGATAACCCTAGCAGTATAGCACTACACCCTGCAGGACCTGAAATCCAACTGGTCCTCAACTAGCCGAATTCACAGGGATGGACGGCTTGGTTGGGCGAGGACCGAGGAGTCGAATGTGCCAGTGGGAGTAGCGACTTTTACCAGTGCGGCACGCGCAGAATTATGGTTTTATGCTAGACAAAAAAGGAGGGATGCAGTACAAAACAAATCCTGTGAGTTTTGATATTAAAAACGCTTCTTTTTACTAGAACAAAAAGTTTTTAGAATCCGGGAATGTCCTATTTCAGCATTTCGATTCTGGGGAGCCTTATTTTACTACCGTACTGACCCTAGACAGAATTCTAATAAACAGCTGCAAATTATGCATACTTAATCCATTTCAAGGGAGCAAAATAGGTGTAGTGGCAAATGGCGCTACTGGCACTCACACGGTCGAGTGATCGATCCTCGCGCACGCTAATCAAGCCTTCCACATACCTCCGGGTACAGGTAAATTGGAACCAAAGTTGTCAAGAACAGCGAAAGCACTGACTTGATACGGCAAATATCCCACGCAAATCATTGTCTAGGCCAAATACGTGCTCACCACGGCTTAGGAGTAGCTTCACTCCCAACGATCGGGAGTGAAAGATGAAGGCAGTGGGTTGATCGACGCGGACCACTTTAGCTTAACCTTTTGCATTTAGTTCATAGGAGAAGGGGGGATACGAAGACGTCATCGCAGCCCTCCAATGCGGTTTCTCAGGTGTCCGCATGAAGAGAACGTGAGTCGCCCGAAGTCAACAAAATATGTTGATTTTCCACAAAAACCATGGCAAACATTCTCACTTTCGACTGATCTGTTCCATCTTGAAGCAGCAAAAAACGGAACAGGTTCGCGGCCCAGGACATCAAGAAATATGAAAAAGAAAAGCACACAGCGCCTGAATCCTGCCAGGAAGAAGACCTACGAAATCCAGATCAAATAGTCATACATCGTCCAAGGGTAACAACTTCAAATCGACCACGTTCTCGCGAACACTTGAGTTCGCGATTCTTCCCGCATTTTTACCTTTCAGACATACCCAGTGGGTGAATGAGGAAGCGAGCCCGATTAAGCAAAATTTAAAAATAGAAAATACAATGTAAACAAAAATAAAATGAATGAAAAAATGTTGGAAATTCGTTAATCGCGCCCGAAAGCTAGAAGACAATTTTACGATTCAGCTCTTACTTGAAATTACTACTTCAATATCATTACCATTGAATGTCGTTTCCACATTTTCACGGTACCAGCAACCTTTTCTTTCTGACACTACCTATTCGACAATTTCACAATAACCCAGACGAAAACGAAGTTTCACGGTGAGTGTTCTTCGCTCACCTATCACTTTAGAGATCGATAGCTAGACTGCCCTGCGTCAGAGACCGCCCCGTTCAACGAACTACACAGTGCAATGTGACCTCCATCCCTCTAACGCCTGTACCGCGCAAACCCACAATTACCGCCACCACCACCCCTGATCCGCTCGCGCCAATTTGCAACGCAATCCCTTTCCACCTAAACAAATACTCATGCTGGACGCCGAAAATGTTCCTAGAAGCGGAAGAAATTATAAGGTAAAGGTAAAGGTGTCGCCGTTGATCAGTCCCCTAGGTACGTGCCGCGTCATTCGCTTTCCATTCAGAACTGTAGAGGGTGAATGCGTATTCGGCCTACATATTACTTGCGGGAGCCAGCCGCCATACCAAGTCAGTGTTTTTACCTTCCCAGACAAGTCTGGTACCAATTAACCCGACCCCGGAGGTAGGCAAGACTTTGTTAGCCCAGGCCGAGATCGATCGCACGCCAGTGCGGGTTTCAGTAGCGCATCTGCCACTGCATACTACGAGCCCGGAAGAGATGATACAAAGAATGGCCACTAGCAGGAGAAGCACATAGTCATAGCCGCAGAACAATGGGAGTTTCATCGAGGTGTAATAAGATCAAGAAAAAGAGCATATGTTATAAGAAAAGAGAAAATCAAAAAAGTGCGAGAAAAACTGATCAAAACGCTCATATTTGAACTGCATCACACTGCATCAAAACAAAAAAGGAGAAAGATGAACCAAACCAAGAACGACATTTAGGCTGATAAGCCGAAAAGTTAAACAACTTACCTTTCTTTTCATGAGTTCACCCTTCGTGAAGGCAAAATTCTTCACCTTATCCGAGAACTTTTTCTTTTCCCGTACAATCTAAATAAAAGAATGGAACTTCAAAACTATGTACCAGAAAGAGTGACCAGTAAACTCACATATTCAATAACTTCATCAGTATAGTGGAAATTCATCGCCTTCTTGATATCTTGCTCCTTCTTTTCAATATGCTCCATTGTTGGTAACGAGCCACACTACATTAAAATTCCGATAGAACCAAGAGTTCTATACGCGAAGGAAATGCTTTAAGGTTACCTCGTTTTTCGTGACGGCTCTCCATTCAGAAAATTCCTCTTCTCCGAATTCAGAATTAGAAACAAACTCTATACGTATAACTCGCTCGTCGGCACCTAGAAAAGTTATTAGAGGAATATTAATCGGTAAGTAAAGGAATTAGTGAGACTGTTTACTCACCGTATCTTAATTTCAGTGCTTTATTTGTCTTCAGATTTTCGAAGGTATAAACTTTGTTCGTGTCCACAACGTCAACAACTTGTGAAAGCTGGAACAACAGAAACTTTTCTTCCAGGCGCAGTTACTACTGTGTGTAATTGGAATATTGTTTATATACAAAATCGACAGAAATAGAGATAATTTGAAGACTGAGAGATTTTGACGACGTGGTAGAAGAAAATTTCAAGTAAAATGTTGCAGCCTTTCGGAGTCCTTCCCTCAGTATCGCACCCATTCCCGAAAACGTAGAAACCAGCACTCTTTTTTGCATATAATTGGAAAATAAACGTTTTAGGGATTGAAATTCCTCTCCAACAAAATCTCGTAACATTCAATTGAAAAGAAATGAACGAAATGCAAACAAGTAACTTAGTTGACCAGGAATAATACTGACAGCTTTGCCAGTAGAGACTTGCGAGGGCTTTAATTTTTGAAGAAAAATCACACCTCCCAAATACTGTATAGCCCTAAACTGGCAGCAAATATTCGCGTTTCTGTTTTTTCGAGATAAATCTGTAATCTCAAAACCTCACCCTGTACTTGCTCTTGCCACCATATCCACCCGCTCCAATCTTCACAAAACATCCTATCACTGTTTTCGCAAAGAACGGAGCATACACGATTTTCGCCATTTTGAACCGCGACATTCGGGCTCTGGACAATTCCTTCACGACTTCAACCTATAAATTAAATTACACGGTTAAATTACAAGTACCATATTGGGGCGACACCATTTCAGAAACGAACCTCTCTCTTGGCTTCCTTCTTCTCGTCCTCATCCTCACTTCCAGCGTCTCTCCTCGGTGATGATGCGGGGGAGGACGATTGCGAAGAAGGTGTAGATGAAGAGGAAGAAGACGACGATGAGGAGCCATCACTGTCATCTTTACCGAACACAGCGTCGATCGACAATGCCGCTTTCTTGGCTAGAAAATTTCGAACTTTACACCCAAACTTCACTGACTACCTAATCAGCTCACCAGCTTTGTTTTCCTTGTCCTTCCGTTTAGCGAGCAAATCCGCCATAGCATTTTTCTGCGTCGCCTTTTTGTGAACTTCCGATGGACGATGGAATTTCATATCTGCTTCGGATTCGGAGTCCGACGCGTTTCCACCTTTCGATTTGGTACCAGACTGTTGCGGTTTCGAGGACTGAGGCTTTCCACCTGAAATTTCGTTCGACACACAATGAATATGATCCCAAAAAGGGGCAACACTTATATAAGAAAATATTGTAAGAGAATATGCAAACGACTAAAGCATACGTGTTGACGTACGAACGATACCACCTCCACTATCGCCTTTTCACATCTTTTTGAGCAAAAACGTATAACTGATAAGGTCTGGATGATCATGGTTTTAGTGAGAGCTGGCCATAACTTCCTAAGATCTAAGAGTCAGGTTTAACTACTTTACCCTTTTCGCCAAATTGAACTTCATGACTTGTCATGCACGGTATGGTTTCCAAAATCAATTTCAAATATGAGATCAATCGCACTCAAAATTGGCAGTAAGAACATCTCCACATCGTCCCCTGAGACCTTATGAAATCGGCGTTGAGAGCTTCTCGTCTATGAAAAAATAGGGCAAGGTTAGAAAATAATTGGTAACTATATAATAACAGTTAAAAATTTAAGGATCGAACCGTCGTCGCTGTCATTGTCGTTGGCCGGCCGTTTCTTCTCTTCCTTCTTACGTTTTTCTTTCTTTTCCTTCTTTTCGCCACCACTCGATGACGCATTTTTGGCAGCAGCAAGTTTTTCTTCGATCTGTTTCCTAAACATATTACCTTTTGGTGACTGAATAGGTCACTGATTAGAACTTGCACACAGCCACAAAGAAAAGGGAACGAAAAATCAATTCAACCTCGTTCGTCGCATTTCTTGCTGCTCCATGCGATTGAATATTTCTTGCTCCCGATCCTTCTCATTCATCGACATCACTTTAGCTCTATCCTCTTCGTCAGCGAACAAGTCATCATCCATTTCTCCCTGAAGTTAAGAAGAGATAGGCCTAGGAAGGCATTCGTTCTCTCTTAAATTGTAATTTTTTAAGAATTTAGCCGGTGAACCTTTCCTGTCATTGTATACAAAAGAAATTTCCTCACCCGGTCACTTTCCTCACTGATTGCTCGCTTTCGCTTGGCACTGCTCGTTGCTGCTCCTTTCTTGGTCATCGAAACGGACCCTTTCCTCTTCCGGCCTGCAGCTACTCGACCATCGTCGTCAGATTCAGGCTCCGAGTCAGAGTCGTCCGAATCGGATGAGCCTAGAACAACAGATAGCTGCAACTGTATCAACCATGAAGCACTTTCTTCGGAAAGTGGGTTTTATTTATGAGCACACAAAGAGTGCAACAACTAATCAAACAGAATGTGGGTGAAAAAAAGCGGTTCTGTATAAAAAAAAACCAATATAAAACACGATCAATCAACTTTAAACAAATAAGCGCAGAAAGAAAAATGAAGCAGATGCACCCAGTACTAGAGAGAATCACTCTACAGTCCCGCTCGCGCCAAGCCCCCATTCAGAAGGATTGATACGGTCTTATTTCAGTTCTTCCAAAAGTGAACAAGTTGGAGCACAACGAGAGCGGATGTTCAATAAGGATGACAGAACAATGGGTATAGAACAAGCCCAATAGCAAAATTCGACCCATTACCACATGCACCAGAAAATACGACGCACTCATTCGTGGAAGTACAGGTATTTCCTTCAGATTTGAATTATAAGCCAGATCAAGATTACCAAGTGGTTATAGCAATAGTACTAGATCTGGGCAGATGTGATGGACAATAAAGTACTACTTTTTGCCACCATTGCACGACATTAGGATACAACTTTCTTGTGTGATTGTTGAACCCGAAGAAATGCTGCTGTCCAACAATCGCCGACTTCTAAGATAGTGGTGATTGTATAATTTATCGTACGATATGAGAAACCAACTCAAAAATTTGGGAAGCGCATGTCTGGAACCAATGTGTCATTTTCATCAGATCAGATCTGCGACAGATACAGCTAAAGTTTAACCTGTCATCCGAATGGAGCTGTGCCTTATCTATGATGGTGCAGCCTCCTTCAGTAAAAAACTCAACCTAGTCATCCTAAACTGCAGAAGTGAACGATGAATTACCGTCCTGCAATAGGGCACGTAAAACCCAAAAAATAGAAAATAACGAACATAACTGAAATGAAAGTGAGCGACGGAATCGAAGGAAATAAACATAACGGTCATAACATATCTTTTATTGACGATCTCGCAACAACAGACAAAGGAACAGAAAATGACTCACCGGCGCTCTCAATTATGGCTTTGCTACTCGTATTTCTTGTTGGGCGCTTCTTTTGCTTCTTTGACGGTCCGTCGGAATCATCAGAAACCTGAAACTGTATAGGACTCACGAAGACGTACAACACTTTCGCTCTCGACAAACTCTGCCGCAAATGAAACCCAACTCCTGAACTGCAGGTTCAACCATTCAGCGATTTCGAAAAGATATGTTGCATATAGCATATTACCTAGTATGTTTCAGTGTTGCAGCACCGTCAACTCTTCATACACCATACCTTGAAGAATCATCAACAGAGTGATCACAATCCTTCGAGAAATTTTTGGCATGACAATGGAGTCTAACAATGGAGTCTAGCTATCCCGAGCGTTAACGATTGGAAAACCTAGTTAACGCATTCTTTTGAACAAATCACGATATTTATTTCTAACACCGCTGACAGGTGATTACATTCTATCTTCCCCCTACTCACCACGACCACTGCAGACATAATGACTTAGAGAAGATAGGTAATTCCTAAAGAACGTCCATTCTTCTTTAACTCAAGCACACACTGTACAGAAGAACTTGTTGAGCACCTCGGATTAGATAACCAATTCTCTTTTTCTGAGAAACTATCACAAGTGAGGCTTACTAAACAGAAACTAAATCGCTTACTTACAACGACTAATACGACAAAGGCAAATACTAGTTCTGACCAGCATAACTTCTGCTTGCAGTCCGTCCCACCTACGCAGCAGGATGGTTGACAGAAAACATGTAATGAGTACTTGAAAAGGGCATATTATAGATAATAAACCATGTATCCAATGACTTCATTTACAGCTAAACATTTATATATCTAGTTTTAGGCGTTCGAAATGAAAAAAATGAAAGATCAAAGTTGAAACAAACACTGAGATAGATTTTACTCACGATAATATGGACGATTTACGGTTATCATGGACTAACGTCCTTTCAGTAGGCAGTAATACGGGTAACTATTTCACAAGCAAGCTTATCGGTTTTGTTTGTTCGTGTATTTCCTGGTGAATCACGTATCTAATGGTGAGCAATAAAAACAACATTGTGGTTCTGATGAAAGTTCCCCTCAAACAATGTCATTCAACTTGTTGAAGGGCAGGCTATTGGAACGGTAACCTGCTGTCCGGTGAAATTTAAAATATATCGGCTCGCGTCTCGTTGAACATTCCAACACATCATTCTATATCAAAGGGAAGACATCCTACAAGAACGAATGGACCATGTTGCTTATGTTAGGCAGATGAACGTGGAAAGCTGATTCTTCTGAACATTTATCTTACTTCTTCTTTGGAGAATTATGCTTAGGAAAGGTTCTCAATGCCGCAAAAACGGTTGGGTGCATTTCTCGTGAAGATCCTAGTGACGCTGAAGGAATTGCGTTTCGAAGGCGATTTCTGGAGACGGAGAGCTCTACCGAGGAGTTATGAACCTTTTGTATTCCTCGGACATCAATGAGTGATTTTTTTTACAATTTTACTTTGAAATAGAAACTACCTAGTAACTACCCGGGAATTTTTAGATCTTTCCAACATTAATGTCTTTTGGAAAGTGTACAGATACCTGATCAACCACACATGCTATCAGCATTAAGTCACGTGCGCACACAATTGAAAACCCAGAACGGAACTCCCGCTGGAGAAAAGAGTGGGTTCAGAAGCAGTTCCAGCTTAACATGTTTGAGAGAGCTTCATATAGTTTAATGGGATGTCGTAAGCGTTCATTTCTATCTGCATCAATCCATTGCATTCCATTCCAATAAATTAGAAAAGCCAAGAGTATAGCGAATGAGAAAAACATTATTAAATCGATTTGTTCCCTGTTAACATTGACAGAACGAAGCGGTATTATGTTTGGAAAAGGCTGTTACAGAACGTGTAGTGATAGCACAATTTTGCCTTTTGGACTCACGCAGATGATTACCACTTAAAAATCAAATCAGAAAAAAGTATTGCGAGTAGTGTCGAAGTAAAGCTAGAAAAATCATTAAAGAAGCCACCAGTCAGTTTTTCAGATCCCCGTTAGAAAGTCACTAGTTTTATAACTAATTCGAAAGGATTGAGAATGTTCGGGAATACCATCTAACACTTCGTAAAAAAAGAAGGAACATCCCATGTTCACAGACCTTCTGTCATTTAATGGGAAGAACACCTATGTCGTCCATAGGAGGGACCACGGGAAAAATAGAATAGCCGGCAAAAATAAAAATTCCTTTCAACTTCTTTCTTAAATCTAGTTAATTAAGAACAAGAACAGGTGAATAGTTAAATAAAACAGAGAAGCTACGTTGAGCAGCGCAATTATGGCTCAGTATCGAGCCTTTCGAGATGGACTACGAATTACGATCGACCAAACACAAAGAAGGCACAATGAAAGAAAAATGCCACAGCTAACTAAAGAATTGCAAAAAGTGTAGAACAGATCAATAACGTATTCGTTACCTTCGGTTTCCTCTCGTCATCGGAAGATGAGTAGTCCGACGATGACATCCCTACAGATATCGTTTAAATAAATCGACCCTAGAAATTGCAAACGTCAGCGCACTGTTCCTCGAACATGCTTACTATCCATTGTGTGGCTTCGTCGACGTCAATCACCTTTCTATCAACTTTCCTACTTCTCCTAACTTTCCTATCTTGGAGTTACTGGAATTTTTTCTCAAAAAAATCCAGTAACTCCAAGATATACCCTTTGCGTAGTATCTGATCATGACGTCGCCTCCAACACACAATAGATAGCCATTTGAGCCTGATCTGACACTCTTTCGAACTTCAGTTGCCAAATCATATCCTTTTATCTTTATGCATTTTTTGAAGACAACATTTTCTACTTAATGGAATACTTCAAAAAATTGCAATAGAAGACAGAAAACGAAAATCTTACAGAATGACAACGTCACCCTAAACAGAAAATAGAAAAATCATTCGAGTGCAGACAGTGGAACCAACGCGCCCCGATCAGCATTCGCTAATGTGTGAACTGCCCATATAGCGCTCTTGGCGATGACCCCACATATACCAGCATCAATCAATCAATGATATTTCAGAGGCCAACATTGCTACAGACACACCAACACGAAATTATCTCATCAAAAGATTGGCTGGACGACAGGTGTAGTATGTGTACGTGAGCGGATACGGATGATGGTAACAGCTGAAGATCACCGTGGACTGGTGCACGAGAAGCGTCGAAATCCTTCCATCGAATCGTGAAATGAGATGATCTGCCTCATATCTGAAAAAAGCATTGTTATATTCTGCTCCGTGCGAGACTTGTAATATCAAATCTGCTCACCACTGCCTCTAAATACCTGGCAAAAGCAACAGACAAACCAGGGGCCGTATGCTCGTCTCTCCCGGCCGGGCGACGGGCGCCCATCGCCCGGCTGGGAGAGACGAGCATACGGCCCCAGATATTTGAGTCGTGAACACTAATTGAATGTTCCGACTGAACGGACAGGTCAAAATTTTTTATCGTCAAAACATGGTCTGTAGGCGTAATCTGCGGAGCAGATCGCGTATAGGACAGCCGTTTCCGATTTTCGGGCACGGGCCACCCATGTCGTTAATAGGTGTGATCAAAGTCACAGCTTTTGTTGGAAGATTCTACGAGGAGGGGTTATTTTGCGTGCTGGTCACTACTAGGATGTCTTTTTGCCCGATTTCCACCAGCTCCGACAGATTAAGAATAATTATATGATACTACCCTAGTTCCGCCCCACATCACCATTAATAACCAGCACCTGCCCATAACGGTCGAAACTCGAAAAAGCAACATCAAAATTGCGATCAGATTACAAAATAACCTACATAGACGTTTTAATAAATTCTGGTTTATTGACTTGACCACGTCAGGCGATAATATGGGCGGTCCTCGATCGAATTCGGAAAACGGATGTCAAATCCACGACCTGTACCCCAGATGACCAACGGACAAATCATTCTTGACAGATGTCAAGTGCACGGAGTCGGAAGTTTTAAGCAGTGCCTTTTTCAATCTTGAAAAATTTGCAATCGGTAGCAAATCTGTCTGTATTCCAGCCCAAAGCACCATTCAACTTTGGGCACTATTCAACTTAACGGACACCAGTACTCGATTTTTCTTCAGTCGTCGAAATTCGCTGAAACTTTACACAGGGGGTAATTGAGGGCGCTGATCACGAATCTGCTGTCCGTTTTTAACGTAGGTGGTCTCGGACCACCCATATCGCTACTTGCGTGGTCCAACCAGGATCACAGATTTCGCTGAAACTTTGTCGATGAGGGTTCTCTAGTGTTCTGAACACGATTGTGAAGTCCTTTTTCCAAATGGCGGCCGAATACGGTAATTATAGATGAGTATCTACCGACCTTACACGGTGAGACTCACCTATAGCCACAGTATTCGGCCGCCACTTGAAAATCGGACTTCACCATCTTTACAGGATGACAGAGAACCCCCATAGACAGTTTTAGCGAAATCGGTGATCCTGACTGGACCACCCAGCTAGTCGATATGGGTGATCCGAGACTCTGAAAAAGAGATAGCAGATTCGTGTTTTGAACCCCAAATAACCCCCATACGCGAAGTTTCAGCGAATTTCGAGGACTGGAGAAAAATCGAGTACTGGTGTCCGTCAACTTGAACAGTGCCCAACTTTATTAGCTTATCTCAATCTGAACTCAGAAACCAGCTTGCTCCCATTCCAATTGGAGAACCTATCACTGTTTAGTTCCATCTTGTAGTTACTACTGAGTAGTGCCTTTCCCATCTTCGTTTGAAATCCAATTTTCCTAACCGAATAAGTTTTTGAAATTGCTCTTTTTTGTCACGTTGTGCATTCATACCTGGTGACACTACTTCTTTTCTTTCCATCATCATTTAGTTTCACCACACACTAGACGTGCATTGTACAAATTATAAGCAACCCTCACCTTTATGCTGCTGCTTCTACAACCTTCGCGGAGAGCGATTCAATGCATTTACTGCGTTCCTTTCAACGATAATGCAGAACATCTCTGCTTGTTAGAATACTGACCCTGAGCCGCATCACCTTCCCTGAATGTTTACATAAACTGTTCTTGTTCGAGTGTGTTTACCAACAAATCAAGAAAGAACGATTGCAATACAAATGCAACCTCAACAACTTGCCATGAACAGAAGCAAATACTTGAATCCTGTATCGAGTATCGGACTACTACGATGCTATATGGGTTGCGCGAGAGGGGAGGGGTGTGCACCCAAAGAAACGTTTTCGGACCGTATTGTTCTACAAGAACGTGTTCAAACTGCTGCTCAAGAATGGAGTAACTCAAAATATACATTCGAAAACCATAATGACCTCTGTTGAAGATTCTAGAAGATCAGCAAGAATAACACTTCTTCTAGCTGCACCCCTGTACCACATAGCACCTCCAGTAGCTCTTATACCCAAATGAATTCGATACCATTAGCAGGTTTGCAAAGGAAGAAAATGGTGACATTCTTTCAAGCAAGTGAAAATTGATGAGAATCGGCACGAAATGAGTGAATCGCGGAGTCCGTCCGCAATTTTGCGTCAGGCGCGAATGAGAGTCACCCGTTTTCCAACCTACCGTAATCATAATTCTTCCTGTGCCATTCGGTATTAAACCTTGGTGTTTTAAAATGCCATGAACTCCTCTTATACTGCGACGAAGCTTCATGTATCCTACCTGGCCCTTGCAGTCATAATATGTAGTTTTCTGTCCTAACACTTCTTTCTGGCGCTAGTGGAACCACCATTTCGACATATCGAACGTCCGTAAGTGGGTCGTAGTTGAGCGCTGCACTGGAAATTTGACGATGCATATGCTAGCAGATGAATAGTTCAGATTAAGCTTAGATTATATATACGCCAATACTGAGGATTTCTACGTAATAACTTTCCCATGCATTCATAAAGGCGATCCACTCTAAGCCTCAGGAGCAAGCAGTTCCGCTTGTGTCATTGTCGCAGTTCCGAAAGTTTTCATTATTGCCTCATGACTTCTTCAAACGGTGCAAGATACTGCAATTATGGGAGTAATAAGTTAAATATAGTCAGTCAGTATATGTATAAGTTTCTCGAAAGTTTGTTCAATCTTGAAATTAGGCCGATTTCGTCAGGTATTGCAGATAAACCCACATTGATTAACCATATTGGTGATATTCGGCAGAAAATCTTATTGTCTCGATCTCATTCGGCAGATCTCGCGGTTGGGATCAGCAGCCAAATCGGGGGTCCCGATTCCGTCACCTTCACATACCTACACGTACCTGTACCTGTCGAGGTGGAAATTTGAGAGACGTCTGGGAACTGTGCTCAGCAAGTTAAGCGGTTAAGCGTATTGGTGAAATTTCAACAGGATTGATGCGGAAAATTAGTCCTCAGTGCTATAGAATTAAAGATGGGGCAGTGACGCCGTTTTCATCGTACATTACTAATTGACTCCTCATTATCCTCGATGTGTTCAATAGGCTTGGATTTCCAGGCGAACCGGATGGCATCTCAACCATCAGGAGATCCAGCCGCAGATGACCCAGTGGGTCAACTGAAGGTATGCTGTTGATGAACGCTAAAATTTCGCAATATTGTTCTTGCTGTAGTAATTAATAGAATCCTCAGAAGTGGTTATTCTCAGATGTGCATTGGCAAATTCTCCGTTCGTCCTGTGTCAAGCAATATTGTTCTTGCTGTAGTAATTAATAGAATCCTCAGAAGTGGTTATTCTCAGATGTGCATTGGCAAATTCTCCGTAGTCTAACTCCAATTTGCCCAGCTTTCTGTGCCTCGAGAAATGTTTTTTTAGTTGCAACTCCCAACCTACATAGCACTATAATGAATTATCGTCCTGTGTCAAGGATAAGCATGCTATTATGTTCCCCGAACCCCTTCAACGTTCTCGAAGTACACGTGCTGAGGGATCTCCTTCGTGTTCCCGCATTCTCGAACCTAAGAAAGGTTCTATGCTAAGGGAACGCGCTCGTCCTTTGACCTGGTTTGGTTACGGGCTTTCTTGAGTTGTGAACAACGGAACTAAGAATCTGAAGTGCACCCAAGCTTCTGGGTCGTCCTAACATCATACTTAATCCTTTCGCCCTAACAATGCTCATTGATGATGTTGATAGGCTGAATAATGATGCTTCTGACCAGCTAATAAGGGTCATGCTTGTAGGGTTGAAGTTGAACCCATTGCAGTTCCTCTCCGTGTTATTTCTCACTTCCATGACTCTTGTTGAATAGCTTCACCTAACGGGGAAAACTACTTATGTTTCGACGCCTATAGATTACTGCTTCAATTATTAGTTTGTGCTTTGAGTTTAAATGCCGTACTTTTGCTTCTCAATATATTCACTGTCGTTAAAGTGTTCCGTGTTCGTTCTATTTCCCTTGACATGGAATGTGTATTGGTGTTTGAATATGTAATGTGCATTGTTCCGTTTTCTGGTTCGTGTTCTTATCAAGCACTTCTTGACACATTAATTCTGTCCTCACCCTGTTAAAAACCGAGTTAATGTGTAAAGAAAAATGAATAGTTCAGCTCGTTTCACCCTAGGTAATAATAATTCAAGTGTGTAATTATGCGGTACGATTGGTTGGTGTAAGGACGCTTTAAAAATTTCGAACTTGTACGGTACGCTCCCGAAGATCTCGAGAAAAATGCTCGAAGAGAACAAGGAAGGAGTTCAGAACTGTCGCCATGGTTGATCTTGTTTAACCGCTATACTTTTCATAGTGCCCCGATAAGTTTGATGTTTATTCACCCGTCCTCGGCGGCACGATATGTATGGTTAGGCTCTGCAAAGGTCGATGCTTCGACGCCCTAGAAATCATTAATCAATCATTATTCCAATTAAATCGGAGTCTGTTGTTTCCATTCCGAAGGATTTTTGCGAACGCCTTATGAAAGGTGCTTTTCTCCTATACCCTGGCCTTAGGCACACCTAATGCATTTGAATTATAAATTTTCAGCTTTCGATCGCCAAACTGACTGAAGGCATACAAAAGATGGGTGACGTGTTGGGAGCGGTAAAGCGCGATGGAAAATCAGCCGTTGGAAATCATACTTCGAAAGTTTCGCCCGCAAATTCGCCCGATTTGAAGGTGATTGCACATTCACCATCATCTGTTCAAGCCAATTCGCAGAAATCCACCGAAGGTTCTACTCAAAAATTGGAGCCTCACCCAAATAATCAAGTATGTACTATACTTTGTTCGCGTTAGATTCAAGCGATTGTCCAAGATACGGTATCCTTATAGCCAGTGAGCGCAGAGGACGTCAAAGCCCAAAGAGCCAACAAGAAGGCCGAGAAAAAGGCCAGAAGTAAGTCTATTCGCTGCTTTCTCTCTCTCTCACACTCACTCTCCCTCTTTCTCTTTCTCTCTCTCAGAGCTCATGATATCCCATATTTTAGGTGAAGCCGCAGCAGCCAAAAAAGCTGCAGCTCCTGCTGCTACTGCTGGTACTCATTCACAAGGGCAAGAAAAGCCGAAGCAGAATTCAGTAAATGTCAAAGCTCCATCCGATAAAGCGCAAGTGAACGCTAATGCCTCTCAGAAACAAGTATGTTGCTAAGTATCGTTTTCCGTGTGATTATCATCATTACAGTAAGATCTCAAATGATAGTGTTTTAGCAAGCTTCACCAGGAAAATCCGCTCTGCGCGGCAACGGGAAACATCCACCTGCTCGAGAAGTCAAATTCGGTAAGACAGACTCCCGCGAGCTTTGTTTCAAGAAGAGATTCAATGTAAATGTTTCAGATCTCTCGGCTGACACTATGGGATCGGCTCCGGAGCAAAGCTCGCCCAATGAAGGTGAGTGCTGTTACCTGTTACTACGTATTATTTATTCTCGTATTTATTTACTTATTTATTTATTCAAGACGTGGACCGATACCACGCAACACTCAATTCGTATTAATCGACAGAAGTTAAGGA
Source organism: Nippostrongylus brasiliensis (assembly GCA_030553155.1). NCBI lineage: Eukaryota > Metazoa > Nematoda > Chromadorea > Rhabditida > Heligmosomidae > Nippostrongylus > Nippostrongylus brasiliensis. The sequence goes on from CP130736.1 coordinate 15,951,265, forward strand.
ATGGGTTGAATGCATAAAGTGAAATTATATTCATCAAAATTGGTTTTCATTTTCACTTTATTCAACTTTTCACTTCTTACTCTTTCTCATGAATCTATCCAACAAGCATCGACGCAGCATTTTCTGTTACAGATGCTACTTAATGAATGGATTATCAAGTTATATCCGTCTTCTACTTTTGTCTTTGCAGTTTCGACGGGGCACTGTTCTGAGAGCCCTGATCCACCATCCACTGCCCATATACATTCTGCCTTCCTCAGTCTGGCGGTTCGTTGTGAACAGGGAATGATTGATGAGGTGGACTCGCTTTGTTTGAACTTCATAGCAGCGTTCAAAGAGGTGAGCTTCTTTTTAAATACAGCCTTTTGACTGCCTAATAGATTTTGTTCTGGTTTCAGTATTTGGCTGATTGGACGGCTCAGCGACAAAAAGAAAACCGAGATTCGTCGTCCGTAAGTCATGATCTCTACCTTGCCATCCGGCCGCAAATTGCTCACCTCACGCACGACAGTTCGTTTCTATTATTTTCTTGGAGGTTGTTCCTAATTTGCTTTATTCAAAGTGACGTTTTTGATTTACAGGTCGATGGCCGTTACCATACGCCTTGGGTAATATAGTGAGACAGCTGAAAAAGGAAATAATGAAGATTGGGACATCTAGCAGGAGTGGGCATGAGCAGGTGAATACTTTGCATTCCAAAGATTTATTAGTGTTTCTGTTCGCTTCGAAAAGGAACACGTTGCATAACAAGTAACAAGCGGTCTTTGGCATAAAACTATCTATGACGGCGAAATGCTGGTGATCACAATCGAGAATCTGTTGCGATATGTTGGGACACACTTGAAGGTCCAAATATAGTTGTAGTCGTGGCGACAAAATTATTTTCATTTGATTAGAATTCCTAACACCTCTCCTAATTCTGTTCTTCTAGACTGTGGAAGACGTCCAGAAGTGGTTGGACGATTGTGAAGAAGAGTATTTTGGCAGTGCTTATCGTGCAATATCCGATTATTTGTTGGAGAAGATGAAACACTCACCCAACGTCATCACATATGGATGGTAATTGAATAGTTTTGTCTACTGTAGTATCTCAATGCTTAGTACACGATTTTGAACGTTATTCAGGGCCTAAATTCATGACGGGTATCGGCACAATATACCCGAAATAAACCCCGTTCGGCGCCATTATTCGCATTCATGAACGCACCGCGGAGTTTATTTCGGGGATATCGCGGGCCTATTCCATTCCGCTGGCGCGGCCATGTATCGAGCGGCCCGCTGTGGGAAGGCTCTGCAGTCGTTGCTCTGCAGTACGCCGAGTTTCGCAAACCTGGTTGTCATGAATGCGAATATTGGGGGGATCGACCGGGTTTATTTCGCCCGGAGTGTTACATACCCCAAATTGTCGTGCATGAATTTAGGCCCAGGGTGCTGCGTCAATATAAACATTTCTAATTTTTCATTATTCCCTAAACAACTTTGGCGCTTTTTTTTTGGTTCTCTATTCCTGTCGGTGTAGCTGGCATCAGTTATCAGAAAAAAAAAACCCTTGGTAATTATTAAGTGGGACCACTCAGGAAAAATGTCTACTTCTTCATGCAATGTGGAACGCACGAATTGGACGAGAGGGTTGTATGTGTAGATATGAAACGCGTTGTACAGTTACTACAAATTCTTCTCTGTTTCGACCTCCAATTCGTCAAGAATATTATGAGATTCTATAGCACCATATTACCATTTCGCCTTCTTGTAATGTTTACAGTATCACTTAAGGTGCCCTTTGGTCAACAAAGTTCTTCACGATTCGACAGAGAAAACAAATGGTACTGTGTTCACCGTTATAGATTCTGAAATGGAAGGAAGAGGTGAGGACGTGATTTCAAATGTACTGAGTTTCAGCGCGTGCGTTGAACTTTCCTAAAGCGCGGAGTTATTTTCTCAGTGGTCATAGTTTTTCTCCTACATATAGTTTTTTTTTATATTTTATAATTTTCGCAATCTGTTGCTTTTGCAGGGATACACCACATTAATTCATTCGTGGAACGCAAGATCAGATGTCGCTATACTGACCTGAACTCCATCGGAGCGGTGATGAAGAGCGTAAGTTTTGTTTTGTTTTCGTGCGGTCAAAATCACACAACTATCTACTCCATAAATGTACCGTGCGCGTAGTACAGTTCAAAGTTGTTCCATTTTTTTGAATTTATTTTGGGTTGCCTACCATGGATATTAGAACCAAATCCAGTTGCTATGGAATCTTTTAGAGACGTAGACAGAAATCCTTTGCAAAATAGGTAGGGAATACGGGACCGAACTAGTCGGCGTGAAGCCCGTGCCTGAGATCAAGTGCCAATAGCAACACATTCCCTCTTACCGAGTAGGTATAGCACCAATATAGAGCACTAATAATAAGCACTAAGCACTAATATATGTGCACTAACTTCTAATCAGCCCCTCTCCCCCAGCGGAGGGAAATAGGAAAGAAAAACAGAAAAAAAGGAAAACCGTTGTGATGTGAAATTGATAAACCAGAATTGCGACAATTCCCTTGGGCCCTTGTTTTGCTCTCGTCGACCCTTTAGACCAATCGTCGGTGTCCTTTTTGAGTTTGAACTTCTGAATAAACTGTATTGCTCATCAGTATCATTGTCTCGAAGCTGGAAACGTCGTGCGCCTTTCAAGCTCGTTTTTTTCTTTGGGTGTTCTATAATGCTCATTTATACTGGGCAGAAAAGATAAATGGTGATAATTAAGCCTGGTTTAGAGCCGAAGAGAGTACAACTCAACAGAAGGCGCTGAGGTTGGGATTTATGGAGATTTACCAACCTTAGTGAGACATCTATAGGTATTCAACGTAACGGAATTCAACGACCGTTGGTCGCGCGTTAGTTGGATACTTGGAGATTCTGGATGTGATATAATATAGGGGTCTGAGTGATTGAGTATCGTGCCACCGAGAAAATACGAAGTCTAGAACTGAGAAAAACACGGTGTTGGCGGAAGTCCTGCACTGCTGCGGTGCTACTTTGCTGCCAAGCATGCATGATCTTTATGTTGGGTACAGACATTATGTTAGTGGTTGTAGGCAGATTCAGTGAGAAAGCTAGTGTAAGCAGCTCACTATGCATTGAAATGATGAAAAATTTTATCGCATTTCATAGAATATCGTGTCTTGTCCATTTTTTGTAATGTTTCTACAAGCTCTTTTTCAGCAAGGCTCCATTGTGCTTCTCGGTTGCACGGCCGTTTTGTCAAACGGCTGCGTGGTGGCGCCGAAGGGTAGCATGCTCGTTGCTCTGGCTGCGAAATCGTTCAATGTTCCAGTCCTCGTGCTATCTCAAACGTTCAAATTCGTAGATCAGGTACTTGTTGCTTTTTCTTTACGGAAAATTTTGTGACTTTTGCTTCTAGGTACCGTGTTATCTGCCTTTTACTCGTTTGTCGGCGAAGAACCGAATCCCTTTTTTTCACAGCATTATGTAGACCCTCCAAGAAAAGGATTTTCAGGTGCAAGGCGGTGGACGGGTCGCATTGCTGGAGCGTGAGTCAGTAGAGCTGGTACCCTCAGATCTGATTACTGCAATAGTCACCGATATACGCGTTCTTCCGCCAAGCTCAGCACCGGCGGTCCTCAAGGCTAAAGCTCTTGACTTGGAGTGAAGCGTTGTTCGTCATTCTTTTATTTTCGTTAACTTTGCTCATCGATTTCATCATTGATTTCCTATGACATTTGGATCGATTGACCGCTTTCTTCGCTCTCAGGACCGAAGTCATATCTGCTGTGATACCGTTGAGTTCATTGTTTTTGTTTCTTTGATCGTTGCAAGGAGAATTTTTTGCACCATGCGTGCTTTGGGAGACGGAAAGGATTTTATTTTAACTTGCAATTTCATGAAGGCTGCACGTTTGCGGTACTATGCCTCATGTTTTCGAAGGAAACTGTGTTTGGTCGCAGTATTTTCTGAGCGCTCGCTTTTCACCAAATTTCCCGGTACGCTTTTTTGATTATTTTTGCCGTCAATAGAATTTTAAGTAATTGTTTGTTGTATGGACTGCCTTTACGCCCTTTCAATAGAGTCTGAAATGTGAAATTTCATGCGCTTCGATGATTCCCTTTTTGTGCTCATCTCTTCATTATTTTTTTTTGAATTTGAGGGCTCTTTTTATGCATCTGATGAGGGCAAAACTACAGCAGTTGAATGTAACGGGCTCAGACGTAGTACTCTGTAAGTTATATTGTGGGCCCAGTATATTTCTTTTATCAATTTTTCAATTTCATTCGGTTTTACTGGCTCGATGGGCAGCCTTCGCAGGATATTGCTCACAAATTGCTAAGAGTTCCCTAGAACGGTGGGTTCCCCTCGAATATCGCGTTAACTTCTTGCTGTGAATTTTCCTATATTTCTTAAATGTTTCCGTTTCTTCTTTAGTCTCGTTTGTGTGCATGTTTTTGAGATTGTTTTTCCTTATTTTCCCTTCATTTTGTTGTTTATATTGGAAGTTAAGTTTTTGAGCAGTGTTTGCTACAAAATCTGTCAATGAACAGCGTTTTGACCGTCACCGTATTGTTAAGATCTTTAATATTTGTTAACCAGTTGTGTTAGCTCGAAGTGTTTATTAAATCGAATCATACCCGTTTTCAAAGAGTGGGATATAAGTGCACACGAAAAATACAAACATGGTTTGTGCTGTTCACTCGAATTCCGCTACTTCCTTACTCTAAAACAAAGCTAAACTTGAAACCAGCAGCAGAAGCGTCGCAATACCACCAGATGTTGCCGTCGTCTTTGTTACTGCTTGTGCAGTAGGAGCGGTCATGTTGCTTTCTAAATGTTTTGTTTTTAATATGTGAAATGTTCGTGTTTATAGCTGAGAAGAGAATAACTTGATGCGAAGTAATCTTGTGCGTTAAGGGAAACTATTATAAAATCTAACGACTGTTTCTTGTCGTAATACTCAGAACATACTGAAATTGGAAAAAAGGTGAGACGCTTCTTTGGACTTATGTGAAGGTGGGAGTAGGTAGGTTCTTACCTCTGCGTCGTGTTTTTCAAGGGAATGGTAATTTTATATGTTAGATGAAATGATATTACAGGCAAATATATTCAATCGAAATGTGGTCCTGAGATGGATATCTCGATGGGCGTGGATAGTGCAAAGGTAAAGGTACAGGTCTCGGCATTGATCAGCCCCCGAAGGACGCGCCGCCGCATTCGTGTCCAATTCAGAGTCTTAGGGACATAGTGAATGCGTGTTTGGCCTATACAATGACTTGCGGGGCCACACGCTATACCAAGTCAATGTCATTACCTTCCCAGACAAGTCTGGTACCAATTTACTCAACCCCAGAGGAGTGGAGTGCTTGGTAAGCGCGGGCCGTGATCAATCACCCAACCGTGCGAGTGTCAGTAGCGCCTCATACCACTGCACCGCGCGTTCCCTTGTGGATAGTGAACGATCTGATACTGTCAGAGGGGTCATTGAAACAGTCTTGGGAAGGTGATGCGGAATCGTTCTAGGTAGTGCAAATACCACCACTCAGCTAGAGAAGTGCTAGAGTTCCGAACACCCAATGCCCAATCCTGAAACTACCCAAAAGGCTCAGATGGACCATCAGCAGCGGTATTTAGAGTGGTCCGGAGTTAACAATGGTCCCAAAATTGCTATTGCGCTCTTGAAATGGGGATCGGAATTGTCCTCAAATTCCGCCATTTTGATATTCATATATTTTTACTCCCGTATTTTCAATCATATGTAATGCTTTCAATGAACGCGCGTGGAGCAGTGGTGAGAACTGCTGATACCCTCATGATCGTGGGGTCTTTATTGCCCCGGCAATCCACGTCTTCTAAATTGATACCTGACTTGCTTGGGAAGGTAAAGAAACTGACTTGGTATGGCGGCTGGTCCCTTATGGGACTGATCAACACCGGAAACTTTACCTTTCCTAGTGTCTCCTGCACTTTGACTATACAAAAATGGGTAGTAGAGGGCATTTGGAGTTAGCTTTTTCTTCTTTGAATTCTATGGGATAATCTTCGTGAAGTATTGTGTAGCGAACACTATGAATCAGCCGTTTCAGCAATTTGCTGACGTGAAAGCTTTAGGGGAAAGGACTAGCTTTAGAGTAGCATATCCTCTCATTCGCGCTGATTTGTTTAATGACATAGCTCAGGTTAAGGCGGGCACATTTTGTAAAGCAAAACAGAATCGTACGTTAGACGAAAGGCTAGATTTTGCTCACCTGCGGGTCCTTGGCTTTCTGCGACAACATCGGGACCCTCTGGAGGATTCGCTGGCGAAGGCAACCGATAGGTCTTGATGTCGGAACAAACGACTGGCCATCTACAACAGACTCTTCTTACTTGATCGTATTTGGAGGCCTTCTGATCGTGGAACGTACTTGCTGACGACGTTGGTGTCGAGGGCCATCTTCTCCATGCTCGCGAACGAACGTCTAGTGAGGTCGATGACGAGGTTGGCCGTGTCGAAGTCGCACTTGTGGGCGATCGCTGGCACGTCGCAGTGCAACGTACACGTCACGTATCTGAAGTGGGACTTTCGCCTCTTCAATAAAGATACGGTGTAATAGTAGAACATGAAAATCCAATACAGAAAAAATAGAAAGGAAGAGAAGGTAGCTGCTAGAAACACTTACTCGCAGCTTTCGGCCAGGTACTGCTCAGCACGACTGGAGTCGCCGTTCAGCGCCAGGTTACGGAAATTGTTCACAAGTGAGGTGACGGCATCGTGGTGGCGTGTGCAGGACTTGATACAGTCAGTGTTCGATTCGATCTTGTCCAGGCAGGGGAATTTCGTACGAATTGCTGAAATCAGTCCGTAATGGTAAAAGGTAATGTAGAGGGATCGATGTTGATCAGTTCCCCATTCGTGTTTCGCTCGGAATCGTATAGGCATGATGATTTGCCCGTACAATGATTTGCAAGAGCCAGCCGCTGTACAAAGTCAGTGTTTTTATCTTTCCAGACAAGTCTGGTAGCGGTTTACCCGACTACGGAAGGATGGAAGGCTTGGCTAGCCTGCACGGGGATCGCTCGACCGTACGGGTGTCAATGTCACCTATGGTGGTGCCTAATGTCAAGCATAGGAGCTGACATTCATACGACTGCTGCCCAAAAGGTATTCAGAACAGTCCAGAACAGTTTTTTTGTTACTATTACAAGACAAGGAAATTGGTTTCACATTTGACCTGATTGCTTAAACGTGTTTGATCCCGCCAGCTAATAGCATCAACTGTTTTACAATCCTTGATATCTAAAGCTAGGATACTTCATTATGAGCGATCTAGACGTTAGACCTCACTACACAATGTTAGTAAATTAGAGATTGGCCATACAATCTTTTCCGACTCTTTAGAACAAGATATCCTAGGGTCCTCATAAACGCGTATGAAATATACATCAGGCCAATTGCTGAAAGACAACTGTTTTCATTCCTTACAAACAAAAGATATACTTTTTGTAATGAGAATTCAGAACAATTTCACCCGTTAGTATTCCTAAGGTGTTATGGAATGGATTATTCCACGACTCCTAATGGTGCCCCTAGGGCTAGTCAACTAGGATTACCATCTTTAAGACATCGAAGACTGAAATTTGATCTGTTAATGATGTTTGAAATTCTGACAGGCAGAGTAAACTTGGACAATTCGAGATTCTGTTTGTTGGTTTCTTCACCCAGAACGAGATGGATTGGTATTAGATCAAGCGATACAGTTGTGAGAAGCCAAATCAGATCACATTTCTCTAATAGAACAATTCGAAGGTTCCGCGCACTGCTGAGGTACAACCTACTTCAGATGTCTCTTGGTAAATTTAAAAACTCTGCCGACCAGCAAGTCAAGGAATACTAGTTTTTTTCATTCGTTGTTAGTGTCTAGGATGTACTCTTATTCATTTTTCACTGCGCTATAGTAGCTCAGTTAAGTGCACTATTTTTTTTTATGATGTCTGTTATATCCTGATTTTATCTCATTTCTACTTTCTCTGGCGCTTTCGTTCAGTGATATGTACTGTGCGCGAGGATTCGCGCTTCAAAATAAATAAATAATTCTGTCACATTATCCACAGATCTATTTGGCGTGACCCTAAAGCTTGATGGTTGCTGCGGCCACCCTGGCGTGATCAAAACACCAGAAACATCTGTTTTCAGTTAAACAGAATTGCAAGAATACACAACGATTCGGCTACATCTAATTGTAAATGGCAGAAACTCGGAATAAGGAATCACAGGCTAGCGGCCAGCAGCTATCGTTGGAATGCAATCTACGTTACTCCATCCCTCCCCCTGCTTGTTTACAATTCCAATTACAGCGCTGAGTCACGACATAGCGACGTGGAACGTACAATGAAACTCGAAGTGAAATTCAAAGAAAGCAAAGCAAAAATAAAATGGATAAGGCAGAACAATGACTACAGCTCTCACCTTCATAATTGTAGACACAGTAGTGGTCGATGATTTCGGCACTCTTCATTAGTAACTGGTGCAGATAGCCCGGTTCGCATTTCGATGAGCAGTGTTGGAAGGTGTGGTAGATTCTGAATTTGGTGAAAAAGGTTAAGCTTGGAAGAAGAACAAACTACAATTCGATTATTTAGAGCTCGAGAACTGTCTCCGAGAACTCGTATGCTAGGTGTGGACTACCTAGACTAGTAGCCCTTTTATACCTTTCAGCAGAACTACACTGCAATAATAGGGCAGAGCCTGGGCTCGATGATGCCGTAGGCTCAGCGAAGGATCCGCGCAGTTGCTACCTTGCGGCCGAGTATGAATGAGCTAGAGAAATAATTTCTCCTTACATTCAGCTTCGAGGCACAGAGGCACTATTTTCAGGTAAAGCAGTATTGACGAAGCTGCTAGCGTACGATAACAATCAGGGAGATTTCCAGAAGTTTTAGCTGTGGTCAGCCACTTTTGCAGTAATCAAGAGCAAAATCAGGCGATGGCTGTCTCACAAGGGGCGAGCTTTGGTCTAGGATTACCCATATTGTCATGAAAATGAACTTTAAGGTGGGGAGTGCGTTAGAGGTGATTTTTCTTACCACGTTTTCTCATCAAAAGGAGCCAGAAGCAGTGTGATGGGATACGGTATTCACTAAAGATTGGGTTTTATAGATGGCTGAGTTTTTTTCGATTGTTGAGAATTGGTGGGAATTCAGGTGTATGCTGTTCTCTTGTGCATTTTGAGGAATCTTTTTCTCTGTCATTTGACGTCAGGAAGCTATCAGTGGCACTTCGACGGACTTCTTTTTTCGGAGAAGTCCCCTCAAGTTTCTGGAGAACCGCAGAAGAGAGAAAATCTGGCTGCAAGCTGAGCGTATAAGTCCATGCCGTTTGCAGAATATTTCGATATGTGAAAGTGATCTTGCTGCAGCCTTCAATGTTTGTGCTTAAGGTTAAGCTTCATTTCTGGCTACATTTGCTGGTCACCGTTTCTGTCTTCGCTGCCTGCCTTATGATTGCGTGTTACGAACCTACTAATGAATTAAAAAAAACATGGTAAATAAATAAGTAAATAAATAAATAAATAAGAGAACAAATAAAAGTTTATAGAAATGACTTGCAAAGAAAGCAAGACTATGACTCACGTGCAGAAGTTCTCGAAGAAGCTTGTGTTGGAGAATGCAGTAAGGAAATCGTTGTAGTTGAGCTGCAATAAATGAAGGTTTTATTCTGGGCGAAAAATGGTATAGAAAATACTGCATAGAAAAACCATGAGAACGATGCTTCTATGTCAAGGCCAATAATTAATGTAAAATTCCTAGTAACGATCAAGAACTTGTGAAAAAACCGTACCTGTAGTAGTGAGGCAGTTTTAGTGTTCCCTAATTGTCCTCGAATTTGTTCGACGAAGCTGAAGGCACATTGTCCGACGCATGAGTCTGGATGTGCACCTTGCGGGCTGTAAATTTGGTTGTATTTTATTTTGTTTCGTTATTCTTGTTTTCTGCCAAGACAACATATTTTTTAAGAAATCGGCTTTTGAAGGGCATAGGCTGCATGACGAGGAAATTCCTTTATGTTTGTGAATTACTGCGAAATCTTCGATATCCACAAAGGGAAGTTGACAGCATATGAGGGTCCTTTTATAGTCTAGTTAGTTCTCAGTGTCACTTGTTCATCTTTGCTAGACCATGTTAAATGCCCTTCTGATGCGAATAAATAGATGAATAAATAAATAAAAATTGATAAATGTTATCCAAAAATGTTTTTCGCGACACAGCGGCTACTTTTTTCCCGGAAGTTCGGAAGTTTTGCTGTAATTACTGAGACAATCCTATCCGGATCGTTCGGCAGGCCCTCACTAAGCTTTATTATTTTAATAAATTTTTTTCGATTTCGGCATTTCGTCTTCGTATGAATGTTTTTGTTGTGCTATCTGGTACTGTGACATCCGGCAGCTTTTGAGGAATACGCTGTTGTTACCTTCGCTGTTATTGCTGCTGCGTATGCAACCGTAAATTGGGATTGAAGAACACGTCCTCTCGAACGAGTTTTTCAAGCGCTTAGTTGGGGAACGAGCGATTATTCAGTGTCTCACACGTTCCTTGTTTTCCTTTGATTCATTCTATGCTAAATGGATGCCTCTTTACCAGTTTCTTTGCCTCAATGGCAGCCAACAACAGATTTGCCACAGGTTATTATCGCTGTGGCGAAAATAAAAATGCGGCTTGCTTGCAGCTAAATATAATCTCATCTGTTACACGTAAGCCATGATGCACTTAAAGAAAGAATGAAAGGTGATTAATCTTTGGGAGTCAGTGTCCTAACATCATAGGAATATTGAACTAATTTCAGTAGCTAATTTCAGCAACCCGTGGTTGAAATCAACTTTCGGGAAACTGCTGACTGGTTAGCCATTAAATCAGCTCGAAACCCGAAAAATTCAAATTCAAACCATGTGTGATTCTTTCTGGAGGCAAGGGTTGTTCTGCTACAGAGCTGTGGCCTCGGAGTCGGTGACGATAATTTTTGAGGGTAAAAATCGAGTAAAAACTGTCTCAAATTAGGAGCCAATGTCGAGAATTATCTAGGCTTATGACGTTGTCCGAAGTTATTGGTAAACATATGAACAACAACAACAGCACATTGCCTTTAGACGAACTCAGTCACGACTACGGATAAAAAAATTGAATCGTGCAATCTTTGAGTGGCAAGATTTGCACTGTTTTCGAAAAAGGAGGCCAACTGTGGTTTAACACTTTGTGCCAGATCTTCCGACTGAATCGTTTCCGAGGTGGAGCAAGTTTGGTTTCGAAGTTCCTTAAGTTAGTCTATCGTGTTGCTCACATTAGTCAAGCTATGGTAACTGAAAAAATCCAGGATTTCAGCTCACACAAGATTTTTCCTCTGCGGCAAACGATGTAGCACTAATGCGAAGATAGATGATGTTGACCATTGTGAATTCAAGTTTCAACACCAGCTCACAGAGGTTTTCTCAAGGGAGAAACTCGGTAAAGTGATGTGGTTCCTTTTGAGCCGTCATGTTGCCGTCATTTGCATTTTTGGCAAATCAAACAAATCAAAGAACAAGGAATGTGAAAGTAGGAGGAGGAAAGTGACAATTCTGATTAAAGGAAGAGAGCCGTGTGTATACCACTGCATAAATAACAAAAATAAGCGATAATAATGTAGTGAAATTTATATGCAAATAATATAATATACATAGAAGGTGTTACTGGCTCAATTCAGTTCAGGCGGTCTCTGAAAAAACATAGCATCACCTAACGGTACCTCGGATATGATGTTTTATCTTAATTATTTATTTGTTTTATTTATTTATTGAGGCATGCGATATAATCACATGTAAGGTGATTATTGTGACTGACTGAGTTTAATGCAATTACTATATCGTTTAATGAGCTTAATCGCAATGAGTGGGATCTGTAAGTCTCTCATGATAAAGTAACTCTTATGCCACATATATCCGCTGTTCAAAGGTGGCGTTAAGGCGGCATTGACAAAACCAAACAAACAAGGTGTCCGAGTCAGCAAAACAGATTAAGATATTCTACTATTATCAAGCAATTCTAGTTTTATTATCTTGTTTTCGAGGGTTACTACTATGTACACTAGAAACAGATGTTGTTGTGATTGTGCTAAGATCATCGCGAAAGTGTTTAGAACTTTTGAAGAAAACCAGAACCTTTGGAGCAGGAAACGAAGATGCTTTAATCGGGGGAAAGTCAGTGATAACTGCTTGCGGAAGTGCCGATGTCTATCTGAGCAGGCACTACTCAGATGGACAGCATCTTTCAGGTAACTCTTTAAACTGACACGCATTCCAGAACTACTGCTAAGAATTCTGGAGGCTATTCCTACAAGAATGGATAGCTTCTTAGCTCACCTGACTGTGGGAATCATAGGATCCATGGTCGGTGCGTTGTCGAATGCAAGCGCCAGCATTGGAAGTGAAAGCAGCAACTGAATCATCTGAAACCATTTAAATACATCTGATAAATTTTCATGAAATACCCGGAGGGCATCGGTGCCGCCTGATACGCGTGGACGATATAATATAATATATTGTATCATGAGTGATGTAATGTGACTCCATCAAGGTAACGCCAAGGTTTGTTGGAAAACTCTTCGATCAGCACATAATACAAGAACGGAAAGGATACAAGACATACGAAAACTAATGGAAAATGGTATGTCAGAATGCACCTAAACCAGTTATATAAAACTTGAGACATATTGTCTCCTTCTCACAGCTGAACAGAGATAAATATATGAAGAAACATGTAGAGAATGAATGCCAGAAAGCGAGAATTTGCACGTTCCAGTTTTCTTACAACACGCTGAATTTGCAGATTTCGACGACGAAAATCTTGAAGAGCACTCATATTCAGCTCTTCACAGACAGTGAGGACTTAGTAAAAAGTCTGCAGAAAGTATTGGAAAAGTTGCCGTATTTAGAAAATTGATTAGAAATGTAGCCAAATTCCAAAGCTCTGCTCGTTGCAATTTCTGATCAAGATTGATTTTTGACCAAAGTTATTCACTCATGTGAGCGGTGTGTAATGATGTATTCGGCTCGGTGTTCTAGAGAAGGTAGGGTAAAGGATTTCACCGCATTTTCACGTCCATTTTTGAGAGAAAGAGAGGGCTACAAGGGCACGAACCTGATCGGCTACGGATTGAAGTAGTGGATTTACCCAAGGAATAGAGGGACTCCATGGAAGTATCAAATAACTTCTAGAAGGAGATAGTGAGATAAGAGCAAGACAATAATCTGAGAAACACACATTAACGCAAAAAGCAAACCGCATAAATAAAATAACAGAACCATAAATGGGACGAAAAGGACAGCTCGATCTAGACTTCGAGAAGAATTCGCTTCTTTTATATCCTCTCCTAACAATAGGAGGGGAAAGTCGAGCCACAGAACGTTCTCGTCTTGCCGTTGCCGTTCCGCGTGATGGATCTTTATCGCTCGGAATAATTACCTACTCTATCAGTAGTGCTGCTAGTTTCTTGTGGAACGACTCAGCGTGGGAACTGCAGAACCGGCCTCTGAGGAGCTGTAAATTACTATCGCGATATTAAGTGCAAAACAAAAGCATAGCTTAGCGAGAAACTGGTTCCAGCACTATCCGAATAGTTTATGGGTCGAACTGATGAAGGGAATACATGGAAGGAATCCCGAAATGTACAGCAAATTATGCATAAACAGCCATTCACCAGCGGAGTTTATTCAGGGTTCGTTAGAGCTAGCTACACAGTTTATTCAGTTGACATTCCGGTCTACTCGCTCTCATCGGATTTTGGAATACTGAAAATTGTATACTAACAATATCTTTTATCTTCCCCAAAACGGTTTTTCAAAACGATGTAATTACAACGCACTGGAGTGATCAGAGAGAGAAACCGAGGTGAATAGGTTCACCTAAAATTCAGGAGCTAAACCACTCGAGGTGGCCGCCTTCAGATGCAAGTCATTTTTGCTGAATAGCCGTGGGTGGTCGAAAAATCGCCAAAAATCTCCGCCCATTAAGCGGTCCCGAAGGGCCGAAGGGATGAGACACACCATAAGCAGTTGCGAGTTAGCCTAACGGTGGAGCTTGCGGACTCGATGACGTGCCGCCAGGGTTGCTTTTGATTCAAATTTTTATTTTTGATCAAGTTGACCCAAACGATGGGCTAGTTCCCGATTGTACTGCTGTTTTCCGTCTAGTTTGCGGGTTACACAAGGGAAATTACAGCTTAGCCAGAGCTCGAGTCCAGAACATCAGTGTAAAGAGAGTGAATGTTCAAGAAGAAGCTTGAAGAAGAGTATGAAACCTGGACCGAGGGATCGATCCTCGCCCGGCCAGGTAATCCTTCAAACACATCGAGGTCGGGTAAATTGGTGCCTGACTTGGGAAGGTAGAGACACTGATGTGGTATGGCGGCTGGTCCCCAAAGCATTGTTTAGATCTAATATGCTTTTACCATACTCTACGATTTGAATAAAACACGAATGCTGTGGTGCGTGCTTACGAGACTGATTAAGGTCTGCACTCACTTGGTTTTTGGTTTCCCATGAGTTTTTATGATGGTTCTTGTTCAGACTACATTCTCGCTACATGTACCTGAATATCGTTCGTAGTGGTGAGATCACCGGTCAGGGCTTCGTCCACCCCGTTTATTCCACTGGGTGATGGCCACTTCTTCACCATTACGCATGAATAGTGGGTGTATGGCAAGAGATCAACTACTCTTCGTCGGCTGCTTTTCATCGCGTTTCTGCATTTTATAGCGAATTACATCTCCATCGTGAGAAAACAAGAAAATATATGTCTGCACACTTCCGTTCGATTTTCTTGCAAAAGTAGGAGCCGGAACAGCCTTCTTTCTCAGCGCTACACCAAAAAAAAAACTACGATATCGAGCTGCGAAATGTCATGGCTATGAGGATCTAACCATACCCTAAGTTTTGTAAGCTTCTCTCTCTTGCAAACGATACAATTCAGTATATCGTCCCGTTAGTATTATTAGTTTCCATAGAACCCAGTTAGCCGAGCCTTGTCTGAAGCTACTAGGGCCCGGGGCGTTTTGACATTTTTCCCTTTAGAAGATTGTGGTGCAATGGTAACAGGGTTATTCTCATCCGCACAGCGAGCGATCTATCCTTGTCAGGGCTAAGCAAGCCTCCTAACCTTTCGACGTTGGTATATTGGCATAAACTTGCCAGGAAACGCCTCCTTCCGTGACGACTGACTCCAGAAAGCTGTTAAACAACGTAAACCAAATTGGTATTCACCATGCCGTTTCGGTCCTGAATGGAAGAAGGCTTGGAGCGCCCTATGAATCTGATCCGCTTTTTCTTTACTTCTTAACTTTGGGCGAAGCTTTACATAATGAAACCACAAGAAGGTGAAAAAGTTATACAGGGAAAAACTTGAGAAATGGTTTCCTCAATTTTTAGCTAAAAGTTCGCCTTCATACATTTCCAGCTAAAGCTAGTCTACCAGGAAGCTAGTATTTGCTGCAGCGTGGAGAAGTTCCCCGTTTAATTACTTAAAAACAATGAAAATAAAATTATAAATACATAAGGCTCGAGCTTGTAGCTAGTATATAAAATTTTTGTGGAAGAAAATTGTGTGGAAAAGAGCAGGGAAGCAGCGCCTGGACTTGCACCCTCTATTCCGAATCCTCTCATGGGGCTATTAACAGCCGAGCATAACACCACTTTTAACAGCTGGGCGCTTCTTTTTCTTTTTCTGCTTACTAAGTGCACATCTGTGAGCAATATTCCTTGGAAGTTACTTTCAGGAACCAAAGCAATCATTTCCGTATTCACTATTTCTCTAGAACGTTCACTCGGCTCACGGTTAGAATGTGAAGCTCTTTATCGTTTTCGGCATCTTTGCTCATTACAGAAAGTTGTATAATTGTTACTTTTCTTCCCATAGATTCACAGTCATTTCCTGATTTACCAGACTTACTTTATTTTATTTTCCCGCTATAGAATTTCCAGAAAGGAAGTTTTTGTGCCATTTGATTGGAAAGGACGGGCGCAATCCGTTTACGGTAATAACGAACTACTTAAGCACTTTCGACAAAAATAACGACTCTTAGTCAACAGCGCAAGTGATTGTCATTGCCTTGGAGGAAATGTCGGACTATACGTAGAGCATTTTACTTTCTCAGTAGAAAACAGGGCGAGTAGGTCGCCATGAACAGAACACAGCTGTGATGGCTAAGCTGCCAAAGATTCAAGATGCATCATCTCGCTCTGCACCACTAAACAGGAAAAGAAAGTGCGGAATGCGGCTTCGACTGACCGCAGAGCGATGAGCTCAAGCGAAAGGAAAAGAATCGCCCAAGGGCGTTGTTTTTGCCTGCGGCGTGGTAATTTTTGAGAAGACACCAGTGATATGATGGGCAATACTAGTAGTAGTCGACGGAATTGGATGGGAGACGGATAGAAGACACAAACTTTTTGCACCGTTGTTCAACTCGCTCTTCTCGAATATGCTAGGTGTAGTTAAGAGCTCGCCAATAAATTGTCGGCAGACTTGCCTTACCCGTTCGAAGAGACGTGGAAGGAAGTGCCTGCCAATTTCTTCGTCGACTTCTAACAAACGACAAGGACTGGATTCCGTTTTTATAACAGGAAATGCTCGGTTTAGAAGGTAAATAGACAAGACGCGCCATTAAAGACCTTTCCGAAGCCGGATTAACACCGCAAAAAAGGCAAAGAGTAAGGTCTAGCCGGAGGCGCTTCAGTCTACATCACCTTTCTTCCTTTGAAGGCAAACCATAAAATAAGTTCTACAACGTTCATGGGCCTGCGTGGTGCAGTGGTAAGAGGCGCTGCTGTCACCCGCACGGTCGAGCGATCGATCCCGGCCCGGGCTAACCAAGCCTTCCATCCCTCCGGGGTCGGGTAAATTGGTACCAGACTTGTGTGGGAAGGTAAAGACACTGAAATGGTATAGCGGGTGGCCCCCGCAGGTCATTGTATAGGCCAAATACGCATTCACTATGCCTCTACGACTTGAATTGAACACGAATGCGGCGGCGCGTCCAGAGGGGACTGATCAACGCCGGCACCTTTACCTTTTACCGTTACAACGTTCATAAAATGAAAATTCAACAGTTTGAACCGAACTATCGATCGAAGTTCTCCCTCACCCAACACATTCGGTAGAACCAAATGAGTTCTTTTTTCGAGGAGCAGTTCATTCAAAACCTATCAGGTGACGAAACGGTGAATGAGACTTCCAGCATCGAAATTTCCTCAAACTCCCTATGTAAAGGTAAAGGTAAAGGTGAAGGTGCCGGCATTAAACAGTCCCCTGAGGACGCGCAGCCGCTTTCAAGTCGTAGAGGCATAGTGAATGCGTATTCGGCATATACAATGACCTGCGGGAACACTAATCCTGAACAGTTTCCAATATTAATAGTTTTTCCGTAGAATTGAGGAAAATGTAAAGGCAAAGGTATCGGCGTAGATCAGTTCCCCAAAGACGCACCGCAACATTCGTGTCCCATTCAAAACCGTAGAGACACGGTGAATGCGTATTTGGTATGAGCAATGATGGAGCCAGACGCTATACCAAGTCAGTGTCTTCACCTTCCCAGACAAGCTGGGTGCCCACTTACCCAATCCCGTAGAGATGAAAGGCTTGGCTAGCCCGGGCCGGGATCGATCGCTCGACCGTGCGAGTGACAGCAGCACCTCTTACCTGCACCACGCGGGCCCAAACTCCCTATGTAAACAGGCAATTGCATAGGACAGAGCTTCGGAAGGGTAGGTTCTCAAGAGATTTAAGCGTTCAGACTAGACTCGTTACGTCCACGCTTATAATAATTGCGGCGTCAGTGAAGATGACAAAGTAAAAGACATGATCGGGACCGGTTGGACGCTTTTCTTCTGAAGGATTCGTTGCAGAGCTCGGAAGCTTCTAAACCACCAGTTGAACCCAACGATCAGCAAGAACAAGTAGTGGTGCGAATGGATTCCTTAGCTGCTAACGGATGCGATGGAGACCCTAGGAGAATCAAGACGAGGCATGTAGTGAAAATCGCATGGCCCATGCTGAATATTTTGCCATGTCCGCCTTTTCACCGGGGCATGGGTCCTCCCTCTACGGCCCGTTCCGCTTGATGCAAACAGCCTTGGCTAAGGTGGCTAAGAAGCTCGAAACGTAAAAGAGACTCGGGATTGACTGTCCGGCTTTTTCAACCTCGAACGAGCTGATTTTTGATCTGAGAGACTTGCAGGCTGCTCGTTGTTCCGTATAGAGGGAAAGGAAGGAATAACGTAGAAAAGGTGGATAAACTTTATTCAACGGCCGTTGGATAGAGTTTGTCCACCTAACAACCTCGTGCGTCAGAAGTGCTTAATTTTAACAAGTAATCGACAATACCGAGGTGTAAAGACGAGAGAACATGGAAACGTAGAAAAGGTTTTCCACAAAATACAGATTCTAGGCAGAGCAGAGGAGAGAGACGATAAGAGCTTAGCAACGGATAGAAGAGTAAAAAGGTAAAGGTAAAGGTGTCGGCGTTGATCAGTCCCCAAAGGACGCGCCGCCGCATTCGTATTCAATTCAGAATCGTAGAGGCATGGTGAACGCGTATTTGGCCTATACAATGACCTGCGGGGGCCAGCCGCTATGCCAGGTCAGTGTCTTTACCTTCCCAGATAAGTCTGGTACCAATTTACCCGACCCCGGAGGGATGGAAGGCTTGGTTAGCCCGGGCCGGGATCGATCGCTCGACCGTGCGGGTGACAGCAGCGCCTCTTACCACTGCACGACGCGGGCCCGATAGAAGAGTAGATGGAAAGAAAACATGAAAATAATGGGAAAATATTCCGAAGCGGAGACGCAGCTGCGTATGTCACAAATAATTTTCAAAGTTAATGTGTTTGAAAAGTATGAGTATGTCTCACTATAGGCAGCCATTAACAGCTGATTGGCTCCAAGTTCTAATTCTACCAATCCTCAACTGTACTATTCATTCAATTATTCGCTTGAGTAATTCAGAGAATTGTTCACTCGAATGGATAAGAATAGATGCGTGCGCACTCCTAGAGGTAACGTTCTGAGAGACGAAACCTTCAGCTGGAGAAGTCGGCGCCTTTGAGACATATATGCGAAAGAAAACTTGAGACAAATTAGAGCTTTAGGCGAGAAACAAAGTTCATAAAATTCATAGAGTCTTCAAGAGCAGCTGCGTTCACCTAGCAAAGTTGAGAAAGGTGACGTTCGGCCATTCTCTTAAGCCATTTATAGGAGGCTAAGGTTACAGTAGGAAGACGTCGGTGCGAGCTGTAGGAGAAGGACCGGAAGAGGGTGTGGGCGACACCGATGGCACAGTTGGTTGTCGGGGTTGGCCGGGGAGGAGTTCAAACGGAGGCGTTGGGCGGAATCCAGTTCTGCCTTTCCGTGTAGCTGGCTTTTGCCATTGCATAGACCTGTGTATGTGTGTGACAGATGTAGATGCATGTAGTCGTCACTACAATCGGGTCTTGGCTTTACACCTTCTTTACCCTTGCCAAACTCACGTCCCACGCCGCCCGCGAGAAGCCTTTCTCGTCCCGTCGCGTCCAAGGTCAATCATCGCCCGAAGCGGTCGCTCGACCAGATTCAGGTTTCCATTCTCGTCTCGAGAAAGGCCAGCACTGGAAAACATTGTAAACGAGAAATGACGCTATTCTGGCATACAGTCCTTGGCATCGTCGTAAAAGAAACCTTATACTAAAACTGCTGGCGGCAGCATTAGGCCTTCTTCACCCACCAACTCCAAGCAGACTCTTTGTTGGCTCTTAATGTTGTTCCGCGGAAAAGGGAGTTCTTCTTGTTCAACAACAGTTATTAGACAACAGAATACAAAATAGAGGGTATATGTAGGTAGTTATGCAAATTGCTTTACATAAGCCGCAGTGGGTTCATTTATGATTCCTGGATTTAACTATGATCCTGTTCCTGATCTTGTCAATGACAAGATCAGATGAAAATTTATGCCATAGGCAGACTTTGCTTGACCGAGAGATCAGCCAGATTGTAAATGTGCCCTACAACGCCTCATTTTCTTCAGTAAGAGAAATTGAAAAAAGGCTATTCCTTGTGGGTAGACGTTGTATACTTATTCTTACTGCAGGGTGCACTTTGGGAAAAACAAAAATTTCCGTGCCTGTACATATTGAGCGAACCTTCTTACACAAACCGCCCAAAAGGAGAAGTTCGATGGATTAAGGAAAAGAGAGTTTGGTGACTTCCGATCAGCACGTAAACTCCGCTGCAACACCGATGCTCGCTGCAGGTTCAAAATCGATAAGAAAATTTAATCGGCTAAAGTTCTGGCGCCTCCTTTTCTTAGGTGCCGTGGAGAAAGGTTAACTCAATTTGCAGTTCCGACTTTTCAAACACCATACTACCCTCGGGGATAAAGATCGATGCATGTAAGAATGTCAAGTGAAAGTGTAAGCTGTGTCCCCGTGAAGGGGCTCGAATTTGAGAAGAGCACAAAAGGCATGACCGTGGCACTCGGAACGCTGCGTTAAATTTCAGAGTACTTCGAGACCCTTTAGGGACGCAATTTTTCCTCGGGGACTACACCCAAAAACTACATTAGGTGAAGTGAAATTCGTATTTGTAGTTGAAACACAGCTATGTCGGATACCTGTCCATGCTCTTGGCGCTCTTCTGTAATCTTCCTCTCTCATCGTCATAGTAACGGTCATCACTTTGATGCAAGAAGGCACTGGCGAAACCTGATTAAAGTAGAAGAGTTAAGAAGTATCGACCACTTGTCCGACACAGAATTTAAGGTCTGAGAACATAAGACTAGAAAAGCATATCCATTGGAAGTCGTTTACGGTCTATGTATGTATACTTCTACTTTTGTGAAATCGTTCTTCCTTTTTCGATGTCCTGTTCAATTTCAGCGAGCTGTATTTCTCCCTGCAGTTTTTCGATATCCGTAGCGTCTCCTACATAACTTTTATCAACAGGAACTTTTTCCTTTTATTTTACTTATTATTACATTCGAGGTTGTTAGGTGGCGGCCTAGACTAACCTAGTTCGAGCAGCAGCTCATATGATGACAAAGGCTTCTGAAGAGGATAAGCTGGCCGAACATCATGCAACTCGATAAACATAGCCTTAACAAGCGGGAAGGGCATGGCAACTTATTTATTCATTTCTTTCTTTCTTAGATTTAGATTTATTTCTTTCTTTATTCATTTCTTACACTTTAAGGTCTTCAACCAATATGCAAGCTTCGAAGTACGTAGACAAATAATTGAATTGAGGTAAAAGACAAAGGTGTTGGCGTTGACCAGTCCCCCAAGGGCGCACCGCCTGGTTTTTTTCACATTCCTTGCAGAATCCCGTTCCATATAGAATCATAGAAGCATGGTGAATGCGTATTTAGCCAATACAATGGTTTACGAAGGCCAGCCGCCATACCAAGTCAGTGTCTTTACCTTCCCCGACAAGTCTGGCCTCATTTCACCCGACTCCGGAGGGATAGAAGGCTTAGCTAGTCCGGGCGAGCGTCTGGCGCCTCTTATCACATCACTACGCGCGCCCTTGAAATGAGGTGCAAAAAAAGGTGGTAAAATAAATCGAAAAACACAAGGTTTAGCCATTACCGATGAAATGCATCGATGGTGGTGTCAGGAGAAGAGTGAACTCAGGTTTTCAAACATTTTAGTCATTCCTAGTTCACACATCATGTTGTAGGTGTCATTTTAAATTCAGAACGAGCTTCGGTTAGGCACTGAATAACACCTCCCATATGCAGCGGCTCAGGTCTCTGACACATCATGCATCGAAGGGTTTCAGAATGGTGAAAGTTTCCGGTTTGCGCCCAAGTTTCGCTGTATTTACTAAACGTTTGACAATGGAAGGAAACCAGTAAGTGATCGCTATCGTTGGCGCCACCTTTGGAAGCGGTGTTTCATAAGAATGGTTGCTAAACAACAATGAAACGAATCAAGTTGATTTGAGAACGGTCGGTTTAGCGGATACCCTTTATCGTCCAGTCCTTTCACCTAGCCTTGACGGTCACAGATCCATAATCTTCTGATCAGCTCCGACTCCTCGATTTCTATAAAACTTTAAAAGATTCGAGTACTATTATTACTGAAAACAACAGAAAGACACAAATAGAAGAGAGGAACCATGCACATTTCAAGTCAGAAAATAAAAGAGAAGACGTTCACCGATAAACCCTTTTATGGTCCCCGTCAAATAGTGTGACTACTGAGCTGGAGAAAGCAGAGCACGACCAGGTAACAAGGGAAGGAGAGAAAATCCATATCTGAGAAAGAAACGTGAGGAAAGAAATTCCAAATCTGAAGAGGTCAAGAAGAAGAAAATGATTTTTTGTGCTGCATTACAGGTTGGGGGGGGGCTATGTGGGACCAATTTATTAATAAGCTTACGTATGAAACAATAAAAAGCGGGCTACTCCCGAATAAGATTTCGCTTAAGAGCGACGCAGTTGAGCCCATTACAGCTCTTTTTTTACTATATGGTAAGTAATCAATCTGCTAAAAATACATCTTAAGTTAGTAAACGTGCCGGATGTGCTGCATGCGTTCAATAACTGGTCGTTTTCTGTAAATCTCAAAACTGTCGTCTCTATAGTATGCAGTTCTAAAGCGCAATAAAACAAGCACTTTCATATTTACTTTTTCGACTTCAAAAGGGAAGCGCGTGAGGCAGTGGTAAAGTGTGCTACTTCTAAAGGCACGATCGAGTGATCAGTCCTTGCCCAGGCTAGTCGAGCCTTCCATCCCTTCATACTCAGGTAAGCTTATGAGAAGTTAAAGACCCTGACTTGTACGGTGGACTGTGTCGTAATTGTTGCAGGATAAAAACGCATCCACTATGCCTCCACGCTTCTGAATAGACCCGAAGGTGTGGTTCGGTATTACTATTAGAGCACTGGTCAGTGCGCATTACACTTTCTACGTCACCTCTAAGCTTTGAAAAACCTTAGCAGTAAAAAGTTTGTTGAAACCGTGTTATTGAGATCCAGAGCACTTCTCAGATATTAGTTGGAAACGTGTTTTTGAGGTGCAGAGCAGGGTCAAGCAAGAGGTTTGATTTCTGGGAAAATTTTACGATTCCCCCTTCTACACCTCATCCGTTACGACCCCTTCATTCAGACATAAAATAATTTCCAACGTTCCTTGACTTTCTCGTGGCTTAAGGTGACGAACCTATTCACAACCCGAAGTTTCCCAGCGTAAGACGGCAAGAGCCTGGGTCCAACGAGCGGCTTCACCTTCTCTTCAAAAAGGCAACTGAAAAAGAAAATGAAATCAAAGCTAATTGCGAACGGACGGAAAATAGAGGACAACCATTTTCGAAACGGTTTTGAATATTGAACATATATGTTTCAATAACTCGAGTGACTGCAGTTTCCCACCAACGGAGAAGACATGGCGCAACCTTCCACTTCACGGCGAAGTGACATATCAACACAATATTTTTATAAGCAGAATTATTGGCTCTGCCTTCTATCAGATCGAATTCATCTTAAGAGCAATTCATGAATAACCTTCTTTAAATACCGTCAACAAATACTGTTAGTATTAACGCCGGCTTTAGGAAGCTCCATTAAAACGCCTAGTACGATCCCCACCCCTCGGATGACCACACATTACGACCCCCCCCCCCACTTTCGGTTCTGGAACCCCAAGCTTGAGCCTGGTCCAGAGTGCCTCTCAGACTCATCCATTCAGCGCGAGGTTGAAAATGACTCGTCACCAAGAGGATTGAACCACATAGCTTCACTTTTTCCTATTTTAAGGTGCGTTCAGATCATTAGCACCGAGTTGTACACCCTATTATGGCAGAACGAGCGAATACCCTGCAGACGGAGGAAAAACCGTGTCTGAAAGGCCACTGCGTTGCCCTTCAAGACATCGAGAAAATGTGTTTGAAACACATTTCGTGTCCTTTCTCGTTACACTGCCAGCCAGTGATGCTGGTTTTCACACCAAAAGGCCGGCGATCAACACCTTCTCATGCTTCAAGACATTCAATGTTCTCGGAGAAGAACAGCGTTCACTGTCTGTGTGGACAGACAAAGAGCTATGTGGAGAATAATAGAACAATCGGCTCCATAACAGAGAAAACAAAGCTGAGCAACCGGTTCGTGTCAATGTGTTCTCGATGGCCTTCACCCCAATTTTTGTCTTGGAAGGTCGAAACAAAAATATCACGGAACGACACTGGTCGAGATCAGTTTGTTGTGCAATTCTGCTTCGAGAGGGTACGACCACACAATTGTGCTGAGACCAGAATGTCCACGGTTTCTGTGTCAAAGGTAACGTCGCGGAAAGTGTCATCAGTACATACAGGTTGCTTGCATTATTTGAACATTAAACACTTAAACAGTTGAACAGAGCAATAAACTCTCAAAACTGTAAGAGATTCTGCACATTTGTCGCGGCAGCTCTTGTATTTGAGCAGCTAGCAGTTCTGAGTACCTGACAACGAAGAATCTCCCTTCTATCGAAGAGAACGCCCAGGGTCGACGTGGACAATGGAATCGAGGGGATTCTATTATCTATATTTACAGGAACTCTTTTTTTCCCACGTTTCGACAGTATTCCTGATGAATCAGAGGAGGTCGCACCGGTTCAGGATGGATAAAAGGTAGAAAAGGTAAAGGTATCAATGTTGGCCAATCCCTGTTGCGCAGCCGCATTAGTGTTCAATTCCGAATCGTAAAGGTATGGTTAATTCGTATTTGTCATATAAAGTAACTCGAAGGAACAGCTGCTATACCAAGTCAATGTCTCTACCTTGACAGACAAGCACAGTACCAATTCACCGTACCACGATAGAAGGCATGGTTAGCCTGGATGGGGATGGATCGCTCGACCGTGCAGGTGTCAGTAGTGCCTTTTACCACAGCACAACGCGGGCCCTCCAGAAAGGGTAGGGTTAAATAAACTTGGTAGATACTCGAATTTCCTTCATGTTCGGGTGCGACCTGCTTTTTTGAAATTAGAACTCAGGTAAAAGCAAGGGCTTTCTACGGTTTCCCAAGTTTGCACAAACGAGTCTAACGCCATTCGTAGCAAGTTGTCCGTTAAGCCGTCGTAGTCTTCAGAGTACACTTTCGGACTGCTGACACTTCAAAGACGCCCGGTCACACTTAATGTTTTGGTGGCACAAAAGACCTGAAAGACCATCGTTTCCATTTGAAAGATTGCTTCGACAGGTACAGGGTGTCCCAAAAAGATGTATACACTGTTTGAAATGCCATAACTTTGGCGAAAGTGAACCAATCAAAACGAGCCATAGCACGGATTGAAGCTGAGGAAAATGGAAATTTCCTGCTATGTGTTCGGTGAGGATTGCGCCATGTACTCGAACGTGGACTCGGATTTTGTACTTGATTGATAGTGCATGGGTTATATGCTTACTCTACTTTGGTCGTAAACAGGTGATATCGCTACTATGAGTTACTTGTGAGGCAGTAAACACATCGACTTGCTGCAGTTTTTGATTAAGCGTGGAATAACATCAATATCGATCAATAATTGTAGCCACTGTTTGAGAAGCTAAAACTCCTCCAGCATTGATGCAATTATAAGAATAGAATGTAGAGGAATGAAAAATGTATAAACCGTAAAGATTGCGCCATGCACCCGTCCGAATCGTCGGATTCTAGACCTGATAGGAACTTCACGGGTAACATGCTTGTTCTACTTTGGTCGCCAACAAGTGATATCGCTGATACGCGTCTCTCTCGATGTAGTAAACATAGAAGCATCAAAGGGTAACAAGTTTAACATGCACTTTAAAATGCTTTTGCACAATACTGCTTACTCTGTTCAAAAACCCAGGACTCTTGTAATAAGCATGTAATAGCGAATGTTATGTTGTTAAACTTGTTATGTTTTGATGTTTTTATGTTTACTGAATAAAGAGAAACGCGTAACAGCGATATCACCTGTTGGCGATCAAAGTAGAACAAGCGTGTTACCCGTGAAGTTCAAATCAGGTCTAGAATCCGACGATTCGGACAGGTGCATGGCACAATCTTTGTGGTTTACACATTTCGCATTCCTCTAAATTCGTTTCCTATGATTGCATCACTGTTGGAAGAGTTTTAGCTTCTCAAACAGTGGTTACAATTATTGATCGATATTGATGTTGCTCCAAGCTTAATCAGAAACTGCAGCAAGTCGATATGTTAACTGCCTCAGAAGTAACTCATAGTAGCGATATCACCTATTTACGACCAAAGTAGAGTAAGCATATAACCCATGCACTATCAATCAGGTACAAAATCTAAGGCCTCAGTCGAGTACATGGCGCAATTCTCACCAAACACATACGAGAAAATTTCGTTTTTCCTTAGCTTTCATCCAAGCTATGGCTCGTTTTGATTGGTTTACTTTCTTCGAAGTTATGGCATTTCAAACAGTGTATACATCTTTTTGGGACACCCTGTATAACCATGAGGGCAAGGTGCATAGCAGTATGTTCATAAACATATAGAAGCAATCAAAATGATACGTTACCTTACATTTTTGAATACAAATAGTTGAAACCAAGAGGAATCTTCGTCCAGTTGATGGTATCAGTAATTTTACTCAAAGCACACGGATCTATGTATGCACTTGTTCGAAAATCTGGAATTATAAACTTTTTTGAATGCGTTTTTATATGCATTTCGATAGAGCACGGTCGATTTGTTTCAAAAGGCTACCAATATGTAGTCCTGGGTCTACATTCATCATTGGTAAACCCCGATAAACCCCGAGATATAGTCTGTGAACGGCACACATCTTTCTCTACCTATCCTAAACTTCCTATGTTAAACGCAATCTCTCATCGACTCTGCCGTCTGGCTCTGGCAGCGCCGCGGTTTCGGAGACCGCCCGTCCGTTCATGAATGTGGGCTCTGGTTGCCAGCAAAACAATAGATTATTCGTGTAAAAATTTTTATGACCAAAAAATGGCAAAATTTTGAGATTTTGAATTTTGACAATTCAAATAAAAATCTCTGCATCACTAGAGGTTTGATAAAATTGCACCGAACTTGGGCCTTTATAGAATTGGATTTTCTCTTTCTAGAACAAATTGACGTTTTACACATCGCTCACAATTTTTCTAAAAAAAAAGTGGCCTATATAGTTGTATATACATGAACTGTCATATTCAAAACCTCTGAAGAGGAATCGACTTCAATTCTCTCCACTGCGCAGTAGTTCTAGCATTCAAACGCGAAGTTATGTAGAAAGAGAATGAGTCCAGCTATTCTGTAGAGTGATTTCATCTAATCTGCACACCGCGTAAGAGACTGGTAGCAACGTCGGTACCTTTATCTTTATCTTCACAGGCACAAATTTGGACTGAAGAAAAACCGAATCAAATGCCGTGCACAATTTTGAAAATATTGAAAAGTACAAATAAGGCCAATAAAATGAAGAAGTTGTAGCAGAAGATAAAAATTAACACCACGAGGTAGAAAATTGAAAGGTGAAAATGAGAGTTAGTTGCAAAAACTATTTAACAAACTATTTAAATCGCACAAAGGTTTTTTCTTTCTGTATGTTGGAATGCCATGGTTGAAGAAAAATTGCGGCTTGCAATTTCCCATGACCATTGAGATAGCTATTTTCGAATTTCATTTTTTGATGCCAAAATGCTTCCTTTGACAAGCCTGATTGACTGCTGAACAAAAAACGGGAAGGCCAACACGGTTGTCATGGTTAAGCACAATTCTTCACCGGATATCCGACAAAGAATTGTGCATAACCATGATAACCTGGCTGGTCATTTTGCTTTCCTTGAGTTATGAAGAGTCGGAAGTTAGAATTTGAAATGCACACGAACCTCTGCGTCACCCTATACTATGATCATTCAAATAAATGATAGTGGATGGTTGAACAGTGGGAATATTCAGTATTAGGACTGAATTGACTCACTCTGATGCTCATCCTAAAACTTCACCTCTGACCTAGGAACATCATATACCAATGAATATCAATTGCGTGACATACCAACAGTGAGATAAAGGCAGAAATTAGGTAGCCAGATTCAATGGCTACCACAGCCTCTATTCTATCTGTGTAATCCTGTTGAGTCAAACAAAGATGTGGCTGAGATCTAAGTCTTGAGAAATGAGACTAGAGGTGTCTCCGCAAGATACGCAAAAAATTCGATGGTTGAGAAACAATCATAATAAAGTTCTGAAAGTAGAACCCCCATGAATAATAGCTTTTATGGGGTTGTGGATTGAACTCACTGAATAGAGACTTTGCCGTTTCGGAAGTAAAGGGCTGCACACGTCTGTTGAAGAGGGTTGCCGCTAGACAAGGGTATCATTTTTGCTCCTGTCTAGCTTTATTTATTCAAATCTCCAGTAGACGATGCATAATAATTGGGAAAACGTTTCGATTGCAATAATTGGATTCCTCTCATCTGGACTTAAAAAATCCAATACCACGGGAATTAAATTCGGAAAGACCAATAGCAAGAAAGAATAATAAAGGAACAGCAGTAGAGCATGGCCCAAAGGGCGAAGAGCGATAGAACCCTATGCAGAAAAAGCTCTGCGAATTCCTGTCGACTGTCTGGTCACCGGCATTTACGGAGTCGGCAAGCACGCGAATGGCTCTGCAGGTGGTATTACCTCGCGGTGGTCATTACGATTCGTGAAGAACATCCGTCACCCTCAGAGACATAAATGGAGCACAGCGCACTAGAACTCTGTTCAAAAAAGCAAATTAAAGATTTAGTCGAATCGACGCTTTACTGCGAATTCTGTATGCTGTACTCGTTGCGGAGGAAGTGTTTAGAGGTCGGCTGAAAATACGGGAGAGCTAACAGTTTTTCATAGAAGTTGATGCGACGAGAGCGATCGACTCTACCTACTGCCTTCTGAGCCCGAAATAAAGTTATTGTTTGAACCACCTACAGTGGCGACTGTCATCCTCAATGAAAACGTAGATTTTGAGGTGAGATGGAAATGATTGAATTTGAAAAGTGCCAATCTGGGTGACATTGAAAAGGACAGCATTCGAAATATCTAGAAGCTCCATTTGAATGAACCGATTTTCACAATTTCGCCAGGGTTCGTCTAAAATCTATGCAGTTTTATAGCTGTGCGTTCGCATAATCGTTTGAGAAAATTGCAACAGTTAATACATCAATAAAAAATTGTTTTTCTATACCGACAGAAAAGCACTGAGAAGAAGTTCCTTTGTGTCTCGAGTCAACGAAAGTTTGAGCTTTATATGATGGAAACTACGAAACGGAATGAAAACTACAAATTTTTTCAATGGCCAATGTCCAATTACATTGAGAAAGTTTGTAGTTTTCATACCATTTCGTAGTTTTCATCTCACAAAGCTCAAACATTCGTTGGCTTCGAACGCAATGGAACTTGTGGGAATATTGTTTCAATCCATCTGCTCTACTAAGCTATGGATCCTGTTGTCTTTCACGTTAGCACCCTTTTGGAGAGCTCGTACTGTAAAATACTTAACGGGTTAGCCTATCAAAAATGATCTCGAAGAGAGAAAAGTCAGGCCCGAACAATGCTTCTTCCGAGGCTTGTAACTAACAATAAGGTTTATTAGGCGTTAAAAGTGCTCTTCATGAAGGTCCATTCAGAGATTCTAGGCGAGAAAATTGAGAGACATCCGTGTATGTCGATCGATGCCAAATACCGAATGCTAGTTGTATGGCTGTAGCGCAGCTGAGGAATGCGAGTGAGGAGGGAATTCGAGGTCAAGTCGACTTTTTGGAGCGTGTCTAGATCCTCTTGGAGTTGAGTAGTGAGAATGGGAGGGGCAAAGAATTCCTCACTAGTTAGAAAGACATCGAATGCGGAACCAGGTGTGTTTTAGAAAGGTAGAAGGATATTAGAAATAGTTTTGGGTCTTCGAAACTTCTGCACGACGCAAGTTGACTGCCGAACGTTCTCTTGAAAACTAGAGACATTCCAGAAAAGAAAAGGAGTATGTATCTCCTTCTCAGCTGATTGCCTTATCATTTATGAAAGTCGAGAAAAACTGGATAAAGCGTACATTGGTTCATTTCGTTTTTACAATTCACAATTTTAAACTGGTACCTCTCTCCATATTGTCTCATTTCAATGTTTCTGGTATCTTTTCATCTGGGCTCCCGTGGTACACTGGTAAAGGCGCCACTGACACAAGCACGATTCTCACCCGTGCTATCCGAGCCTTCCATCCCTCCGGGTTGGGTAAATGGGGACCAGACTTTTCTGGGAAGGTTAAAACACTGACTTGGTATAGCGGCTGACTCCGCAAATCATTGTATAGGCCAAATACGCGTTCACCATGCCTCTACGATTCTGAATGGAACCCGTATGCTGTGGTGCGTCTTCAGGGGGTGATCAGAACCGATGCTTAACCTTTACCTCCATTTGAGGCCGCTGAGAAACCGGTCTCTTCAGCGGCTATAATCATCTCGTACTGCAGTTTCACTCTCGCTGTCCAACCGGACTGTAAATCTTTCGAGAAAGCAGGTAGTCCTCAAGCCGCGATGGAACCAGTTTTCTCGCCAGGATGATTGATGCAAGTTAACTTGCTTGCATTGGCATCAAAGAGTGCGAGCCAATCTAGAGTTTCGTAGCAGAAGTACCTATACAATTTGTTACTGACTTATCAGTTGTCAGAGCTATTCTTCAAAGTAACGTGGTATTGGGCGTCTTGTATTCCCCTACAGAACTTGCCTTTTCACCACGCGCGAACACATATTTCAACATGCTTTTTCTATCTTGCGCAATAATCGCTTTCAGTTTATCTCATTTACTCATCTGGTGTTTCAGTTCATCAGTTTTTCGTCTGTTTAACCGCATGCTAGCGGTATTTTGGAATAGAAGCTCACTAATTCTTCATTCCTGAACAGATACTACTAAATTACTGGTTTCGGTTCATCAAATCGGTGATTCCTGGCAACGTTCGCTCTATCAAGTACATGTCGTTTTACGCACCAGGACCGGTCAGCGAGCGTTTCATTTCCTTGTTATGTGTGATCACGCTCAACGAGGACATTTTTCCGGACGAGTTTTCTAGCCACAGCCAAAGCGACACTCACAGTAGGTTCTAGGTCTAGGTTCTCGGTCTTCGCTTATTATGCCCTCACTAATTGATGTGATGTGGTGGTTGCACTTCTCTTCAGCATTGGTATCGCAACAGATCAGTGCATAGACTTCCCTACAAAATTAACTTTTTAGATAGTTCGAGTGGAATCTCTCGAACAAGATGATGAGACGGGAACAGAATCACCCGAGAGACAAGAGGAATGCACCATCACGTCCCTAAATGAATCCGTACATGGAGATGTAATGCATATGTTTGATGCTGCACGGCTTATAACATCAGCTAGATCAAAGGGATTTTTACTGATCACGAGTAAAGGGTTAGTTTATTGTGAGCGGAACAAAAGGTGTCTTCCGCGATGTCACAATTTTCAGACAAGGACAAGGAGTTCGTGAATTCTGAAGTTGCTCGTAGAGTGGAAACTTTTGATTTCCACGAACGCGGATAACAGTGAACACACAGCGTGCCTGTTGAACAGTGTTGCAATTAGACTCCAGGCAAGAAGCGATACTTCACTTATGCTTATATGCATTCACTGCATTCTTTGCTTTCAGAGTGACATCATTCATGCTACAGTTGAAAACCTCCTGAGGGTTACCAGTATCGAGCCAGGTCCTGCTCAAAGCATACTCTTTATGGGCTGATCAGAAGCGAGCACCGTGTAAACCATTTTCGGTCGCCAATTGTGTTAGGATATGGATTCTAGTCGACAGCGAACCAGTTGAATATCGAAGTCAGCCTCTCTGCCTTTCTTCTCATTAATACGTGAGAGATTCTTTCAAGGTTGATCTTCTTCAGGAGGCCCTCCGATGGAAACCAAGAAAATCCGAAAATGTGTTCCAGGGTATTATTTCTATCTTCCAATTTTTCCTTATGCGCGTGAGTTATACTACCTCTTAGAAAAAAGTGCAGTGTCTACCGGTTGTCTTGCAGATTACGAACCCTCCTGATAGGATAAAGAATCGTGCCGCAAGGATCAACAGAAAAGCCGGACGAAGCGAAAAACAGAGGAGTCTTCCGACAAGCGTAGAGAACACACTTCTAGTCATATGGATTGAACGTTACATTACACATTACTGAAACTAGAAGTTTATATTGCGTCGAATACATGATGGGTTATGGGCACGACGAGTTATCACCTAGCTTTGTTTCCGAAGCAGATTGGCGTCGCGCGAAAAAGCGACCGGTGAACGAAAGTCCGGAGCACGATAACGTTTCCGACCTGGACGTGTAAAGAGGACCACTGCAATGAGGAACGAGGACTACTGCAAAGGAACGAAACTCACAAGGTCGTCTTCGAAATATTTTTTCTCATGATTATGTTTTTTCGGTGGTTTTGTTATATGGAAGGTTTTTAGGTACTTTTCCTCTTAATGCCCAGTTATCATATCACACCCAAGCGTACCATATCATGCTCATATCTTAATGCACATCCTCGAACCGGTCTTATCATATCATGCTCGAGCCATAATCAATTTATTATCAAGCTGTTAAACAAAATCAACCACTTATCTAAGTTAGAAAACAGCTTCATACGGTAACCTCCGAAACATCTCTCTTTTCGAAAAACTCCTCATTCTTGCGAGAAAAGAACGGCTTTTTCTTCCATATCAGGCAGATCAAACAGGCTGCACCCGACCATAGGTGGATGCAAAATGGTATTATATCGAATAGCACTTCATGATAAGACCGCTCCAAGGGTGTACATTAAGATACGAGCATTATATGATACGGTTGGGTATAATATGATAATTGGGCATTAACTAGGAAGGTTGCTGAGCGTGCTTCGAAGATTCACAACGAGACCCATAGTGTTTTGTAGAGCATCGAATGACGATTACAACGGTATGGTTTGTTTTTGCTAAATGCAAATGGATGGCCCAAAAAAGGCAAAAAACCTTGAGAACTAACCAGTGGCAAATGGGATTCTAGATCTCAACCACCAGAGATACCACCAGAATCGACCCAAATTCAAAAACAAATGTCAGATTCGTGATCAGCGCCTCGAATAACCTCTGTAGACAAAGTTTGAGCTAAATCGGTGATTTTGACCTAATCAGTCTTACGAGTGTTGAGTGGTTGTACGAAGGTCCACTAACCGAGAATATCTTTATTCCGATTGTTCCATTTTTTGGTCTCTAAAGAATGCAGAGACTCCGATTTGAATGAGTTTCTTTTGATTTTTATCAAGATAGACCATTTGGGCTGTTGACAAATCCCCAATTCACAAATTTAACATCGGTTTTTCCCATTGTGTCTGGCGTGAGTTGCTAGGGTCCGTGGTAACAAAGTTGGGTAGTTGGGTCTAAATCACCGATTTAGCCCCAACTTTGTCTACGGGGGTCATTCGCGACGCTGATCGCGAATCTGACATTTATTTCTGGATTTGGTTTCGATTTGGGTTGGTTACGGTAGATATGGGTCACATACACATGATTAGAAGACATTGTAGTCGTTTGTGCGTACATTGTTGGCCATACTCCTTCCAAACGCGATTCTATCGTGCAACTGCGGCGAAATCCCGAAAGGAGCGTGTTTTGGTATCTAGCGTTGGAAGGCAAAAGAAAAGGACAGCGAAGGGATCGATCCACCGACCATCAGATTGAAAGTCCTGCATGCTACCCATTGAGCCACCACGACGCTGCCTCTGTTAGTTATCACCTAGAAGTGCTCTCGCCACTAGTTTCTCGCCACTAGGTAGTGGTCAAGATTTCTTTCCTTTTTCGGGCCATCCATTTGCATTTTGCAAAAACAAACTATACCGTTGTAATCGCCAGTCGATGCTCTACGAAATAGTATGGGTCTCGTTGTGAATCTTCGGTGCACGCTGAGCAACCTCCCTCGTAAGAGGAAAAGTACCGGTTTATGTACTCAATGTAACTCGCTCATTGAAAGCACACTGTGGTTTAAAAATCCACTCCTAATCATGAGCTTAAGGTTAGGCGTAAGGCCATGACATGTAGTGGCGCAGCAGTACTTGAGAAGAATCTTCTACGCTAAAACACTTCAATGATCGTTATTCTCATGGTAGGCTACCCCTCATTGTAGACAATATTGAGCGAGGAAGATTAAGTACATAGGTATCATTTGATCACGTGTTATTTCGTCGTTGTTACCTGTTAATTGTTACGCGACTGCCCACATCGTTGTGCCTTTTTAGCCTGCACATCTCTCGTACTCACGGTTTTGAGATCCCCTTACGCTACATGACCTCTTTTGTCTGAGACCAAATATCTCTTATCTCACGGTTTTCAGCTATCTGACCTCTCGTATCTGCACTTAATCATTTGAACATTTTGTATGCATTTTTCGTTATCGACGACGGTCTGATGGAGCTGTTGAACATAATTATTGCAAGCCTTCTTCACACCCCGTCTAGCGTGCTGCCTGCGTGAAAAGCATTAAAAAGTACCACGTAACACTAGAAAAAAGGTAAAGGGAAAGGAAAAGGTGTCCGCGTTGATCAGTCCCCGAAGGACGCGCCGCCGTATTCGTCTTCAATTCAAAATCGTAGAGCCATGGTGAATGTATATTTCGCCGATACAATAACTTTCGGGGGCCAGCCGCCATACCAAGTCAGAGTTTTATTTTCCCATAAAGGTCTGGTACCAATTTATTCGAACCCAGAGGGATGGAAGGTTTGGTTGGCCCGCGCGAAGATCGCGGTTGTCAGTATCGCCTCTTACCACTGCACCACGCGCGAAAAAGTAAGTACGATGCTGATTAACAGGAAAGATCGGTTTGTTTTTCAAGCAATAATGAGTTAGCTAAAGTTGGTTTGGCGATGATTTTGAGGTTACATTCAAAATTATGGGATACCAAATCGCCTCCTGACGCGGGTAAATAATAGGTTGGTCGAAAAGTCTTGCAACACTTTTGCAACATTCTTCAAAATGACAGCAATTTACTGAAACAAAATCTCAGTCAACGATATAATCATCATTCATATATATGACTCTTCCCCATCTTTCGGGCAACTTCTCAGTTCCTCTCCGCCAGAACTGTAGGAGCTGTGACGAAAAAAAGTGGCCGACCTCCATTTCCAGTTCGTCTCGGTTGTCGAATTTGATATCTCGAAGGTGTTGCTCTAAGGAGTGATAATCTGAAAGACCAAGGTCTGGAGAATAAGGTGGGTGCGATAGAACTTCCCAGCCTAAATGCTGAATTTTCTCACGAGTTGCTCTTGCGACATGAGGACGAGCGTTGTCTTTCAAAAGGTGGACTTCTCCCTTTCAGGGCGTTTTTATCGCATGACGGAAAATTCTACCGCACCTACCGTACTCTCCTCACCTTGCTGATTTAGATTATCACTTATTCAGGTTCTTAGAGCAACACCTTCGAGATATGGAATTCGACAACCGAGGCCAACTGGCAATAGAGGTCGGCCAACTTTTTTCCGTTACAGCTTCCACAGTTCTGGCGGAGAGGAACTGAAAAGTTGCTCGAAAGATGGGGAAGAGTCGTATGTATGAATGGTGATTATATCGTTGACTGAAATGTCGTTTGAATAAATTGCTGTTATT
This sequence comes from Nippostrongylus brasiliensis, assembly GCA_030553155.1. Lineage (NCBI taxonomy): Eukaryota > Metazoa > Nematoda > Chromadorea > Rhabditida > Heligmosomidae > Nippostrongylus > Nippostrongylus brasiliensis. The sequence goes on from CP130736.1 coordinate 15,986,860, forward strand.
TTGAAAAGTGTTGCAAGACTTTTGGACAACCGCGACCAACCGGCAGTAGAGGTCGGCAAATTTTTTTCGTCACAGCTCCTACAGTTCTGGCGGAGAGGAACTGAAAAGTTGCTCGAAAGATGGGGAAGAGTCATATATATGAATGGTGATTATATCGTTGACTGAGATTTCGTTTGAATAAATTGCTGTTATTTTGAAAAGTGTTGCAAGACTTTTCGACAAACCTATTATGTCTACAGGGTCGCGAATAAACACGGGTGCGCAACATTCCACTTCATTCTGAACGTTGTCTCATATGTTTGCGCATGTTTTCCTTTTTGAAATACTTATTTAATACCTGTTGTTGGTTTTACACGTGCGACATTGATTTTTCAATCGATAGCGAAGAACTGTTGAAGCCGCAATACGAGTGGCCAGTAACTATGTAGAGAACGCCGCAAAGAAGTGGCTGAATTTTCCGAGGCTTATCATTACTCTAATTACAGACCGATGATCTGAAGCATCGCAAGAGGAAGGAGATGTTCAATTCGAACTGAAAATTGTTGGAAGCAGACTGCCAACTCCTGAGAGATGCGAGGGATTAAGATCACAATTTACCTTCGAGGCGATATCATAAGGAATTATATCATGTATTTGATATATTAGTAGATTGAACAAGATAGCTAGGCGTGACTCCCACATACGAGAATCTATTTGAAGGATACTGGGAATGAAATTCAATCTACAAAACTAGTATACGTCGAAGAGACAAGTTCTTGTTAATCATGCGAAACAAAGTAGACAGGAAAATGTGTAAACCTCGGAAAACTTAGAGTGCACCGCTAGCAGGGCGCCCACTGGGCTGATGAGGAAATTTTGAACGCAGAAAATGCTAGTAAACTTTCATAATCACTTCCATATTATTGAGCGAATTCTCATCAACAACTCCAAGCAGAGAACTGACGAACGCAGTCCGCTTTCAGAAAGCGTAACGGTTTCATGCCGAATCGATGTCTTGAGCAAGAGTTTTTTGATTCCTACGAAGAAAAAAGGCGAAAATATGACAGAATCCTACCATAGAACGACTCAGTGAAGAGGTAGAGCCAAGCAAAATCGTCCCAACTTCATTTTCCAGTGAGACTGGATTCTGGCTCATAGATTCAAAACAGCAATGCGCTTTTCGGAAGCCGAAATCGGCAAATTATCGACCAAGGATTTTTGGCTTTCAAACAGCCCGAATTTGAATGCAAATGGAATTTTCTGTATAGAGAATTATGGAAAGGAAGCTTTGGAGACTAATGTAATGCGAAACAGATTCGGCCTTCAAATAAAAACTGAGACTGCCACTTCAAAATTTTTTGTAATTATCGAATATTGGGTCCTATTCTAATCTCTGAAGGGGAGGGCATTGGAGTCCTCGAACTTTCGCGGAGATCGTGGCTATGTTTGATCTAATATGGCAAAATGTGCTGAAACGCTTGTCTGAGTGAATAAAATTAGTCTCGCTTTTGTGCTTCAAAGTGCTGTATGCAGCCCTACAAGAGTTATTCCACTGGGTGTAGAGGAGACGAATGAAGGGCAGGAATGAGGGAGCGGATTGCCACTAATCCCAAGAAGGTGAGAAGCATTACAAGGAAAAGTCACGCGTCGTTCTAACACCATGCCAAATGGACCAGTTCTCCTGCGGTGACGACGTGCTTCACTGGGATTGAATGTTCCAATCAAACGGACGCGCTAATCGAGGTACAGACGACTCGTCGTTACGCTTTTTCCAGTGGTTGTTTGAGCGAAGGTGGTCGGGCGATATCGAGCTCTAGATTGCCAAACCAATCCACTTTTTGGTGCCTCGGACAAGGTATCAGCTGTCGAATGCGTGAGTATTAACTATAACTGAGCGTATTGTAGTGGTCCTGTTGGCTGAATGGGTGGGCTGCGAAATTGCGATCAGATGGAGATGAAAGGGAATCGGCGTCGGTCAGCGCAGAGCTTAAATAGAAAATTGTTGCGGTACGAATATTTTTGTTATGGAGCCCCCACGAAATCGTATTAACAGGCTGTGAAAGAATCTATTGTAATAGATGCGATCAACAACCACTGACTACTACTCATATGGAGGTAGGAAATTAGGGTTATATATTCACTTATTTATTCAACTATTAGTTAGCCTGTCAGTCATATAAGAAAACAAATCAGTGATTTATATAGGAGATGTTGTGGTGATGTGCTACGATTACCGCATTAGTGGTGCTAAGATCATCATTAGAAACCCATTTCTGACCCAAGGTGAAAAGCGCAAAATAATAGTGTCATTTGGTCTATTAGCACCATGACCGTTGTACTTCTTATAACCTATAACCTAATACAACTTTGGAACGAAACCAAGATCCTCTTGTCATTTGTGCCATTGTCCGCGGTTTATTGATTTTCTGAAAATTAAAGAAAAATCAAAAAAGGAAAATCAAATCGAAAAAATCGAAGAAAGGAAAAAATTTGTCACGACTTGCTTCTTCACCAATTCGGTTTTGGACTGTGAGCGCTGTTTATAAACCACTCGTTGCTTGTTAAAGCTGGACACCTGTTGCAAGTGAAATATGGAAAATGGTTTGATCGCCTTCGAGCAGGAGTGCTCATCGTCTCGAACAAGAATCCTAATGGGATAGCATTGGAGCCAGACAAACGTGTGGTGTTTGCAGCAGATGGAAGGTGGTCTTCCGGAGACGTAAAAGTGAAGTTTAGGACTACCGGAACTGCTCATCACTTAGTGAAACAAGGCAGAAGGGTGGGTAGCACATGCGTCGACTCTTCGTGGAACGACAGCCTGGTCGCCCACCAGAATCATGTCGTCTGCTCAAAATGATCACGTTGTTTTGCACAAAGATTGTGACATAAGAGGAGAAGTAGTGAATGTGCGATAACACCTTGCATGTGATCCAATGATTACCGAAGCTCGCAAGACCAGAAAGCATCCCAAAACCGACCGATCATGGAGGGAAAATTTAGCTTCTTGTTTGCTATCGGAGAAGCGAAATCGTACACATCGCGCTTCTAGACGACAGATTGACAAACGATCGGAGTTGATTCGCCCATTGAGGGTGTGCTAGAAGGTGACGTAAACGGCTCGAGAAGTACCCAAGATCCGGTACTATTCGTACACTCATTTATAATACGCTACGTGCGCATAGCTGGGAAAACGAAGGAAAAGAAAAGAAGAAGAAGAAGCAAAGAGAAAAGAAAGAAACGAATGAGAGAAGAAGAAACGATGATGCATAACGTCGAAATTGTAACGCATCCTGTATTCTCAGAACATTTCAGCACATGTGCAAATACGTACGAGTTTGCTATCGTTGATGTTTACAGCACAACACGTTCGCAGTTACACGGTTATTTCTGCTTGAACTCCGCAGCTATACTACTCCATCTTTCACATTTCCAGTAGTTCCCGCCTCTTTTGCACTTATATTACTTGTACTTGTACTACTCGTACTGGATTCGTACTTATTATTACGCGTGGTACAGATGCAAGAAGCGCCACTGCCACACGCACGGGTAAGCGATCGATCCTAGCCCGACCTAACCTACCTTTACATCTGCTCTGAGGTGGGTAAAATGGCACCAGCCTTATCTGGAAAAATGAATATTTGAAACTGTACGCTGGCTTAGCTCTAACATCCCTTAGGGAGGCCAAACACGTTTTCACCATGTCCCTGTAGGGTGAAGCGAGATATCAGCTTCCATCGCCCTTCATTTTCGCATTGAATTCGTTGCTGCCTTCTTATCAACTGCTCTTGACAAATTCTCCCACCTTTCAGACACCTCCCGTTAACTCTGCAGCAGGTCAGCTACACACCGAATTATCTTTGATCAAAGGTCATTCTCTGCAGTCTTCCCCGTCATCACTGAAGATGCATCCGGGCCAGATTCGTGAAGCGTACAATGAGTTCCAGATCCCGTTTGGTTAATAAACCCACTCCTACCGCCAATTTGCTCTGATTCGTGGATAGTGAAGTATTTGACACCTTGGTGGAAGCCTGAGTCAGAATATGTGTTCCAAACCATGCCCGAATATACCTCGCCGCGCGTTGATGAATAGCGGACAAATTAAAGCGTAATAAAAAGTCGTGAGCCACATTGCTTGAAACCTTCAGAACTTCCGGCTCTGAAGGGTATCGACAACCTAACGTGTAGAAGTTGTTAGTCATTCGAAGCTAGAATGGAATACAGCTAAGGGTCAAAAGTTGGTAGATGAGTCACGAGTCTGGGCTCTTGTGGCATTTTTACTCGATTTTTTGTTATTTTTAGTATTTTCACTCAATCCTTCGATTATCCCTACTCACTACACATACACAGCTCGTTCTCATTCGCTGTCCGGTAGAAGTTTTCTTTGAATATTTTCTAGATCGCAAATACTATGACTCAGACACCCTTTCCCTTTATTTGAGGGATACGGACATTGCGGGTCAATTAGTTCTCAGCTTACGAAACTGTACAAACTCCTGTACCTTACGAAAAATATCGGTAGGTATGACAAGTTTATCTGGTCAAATAGCAAACTAGTGAAAGCCGAAATTTTGGTATTCTGAGCAGTGTTTGTGTTACTTTGCTGGGCAATGATACAACGATTTATTTGCATCGATACAAAGCCAGTCAAATTGACAGCAGTCTCTTGGTTTGATCTGGTTGCAAGATATTGTGCAGCTGTATAATGCAGAATTACACAAAAAGTCGCACCTCATCCAGCTTTCTTTTTTATTTTCGGCGCCCTTTCACGGTTGCCAAAAGACCACTGACCGCACAAAAATATGCACTTTACCCGTACACAAATAGCAATAATAAACTCTGAACAACTGAGAAGACGGACTGTCAAGAGATCTCGTGTCCGACTAGGAAAGACTAGTGAAACAGACGAGACAATGAGCAAGGCAAACGGTGAATTGGTAGTACAGTAGAAAAACATTTAACAAAGACTCTGAGAAGGTCATCGTTGGGTATTTTATTACCGAGACATAGTGGGGTGCAGAGGGTCTCATTCAGTTTATTTTTAGAAGACACTCAATGGAAATTAGCTTGTAGAGTTCCACAAATGTCTTACGGTGTCCTTAGAACTTGAACGTGAACTCTGTGAAAACTCAGCCGAATGAGATCTGCGAGAAGAGCATGGCGGACAAAACGGCCGTCTCATACAATAAAATCAGACTGTACTACTTCGAGCGCAAATTCGAATCTAGCACAGCAACGATGGGACTGGTTACACGGTCGGGAAAATGTGAGTGCCACACCACGAAGGTCATTCGTGTCTAAATTGAGCTTCAAAATTCGAAACGAGGAAATGAACCCTGAATAGCTTGCTTTTTTGAAGGAGTGCCGAAATATTTGAGCCATTTGTCACCGAAAAACGGTCAAAATAGTTCTTGTCCTAGGGACTGAGATCGTTATTGGGTCGATAACCATACGAGAATGGCGACAAGAAAGGATAGAAGGCTGACGGTGGAGTGCGACCGATGGCTTCCGTTGCACCGATCCCCGTAGCAACTGCACAGCTGGACATCGCCGATTGCCGGTGGATCGGATGCTCGAGCCGGGTTGAACAGGTGGGCGCGAGACAGAGTTCGGCATTGATTCTGAAAAAAATTACCGTGTTTTTGATCATTCATGTACATTTCTATCGTGGAGCGAGACGTTTGGAGTTTAGTTTCATAATCTCGTTGATCAGGGATCAATCCCGTCCCAGGCGGAAATCCTTGCCTAGTTTAGAAATAGCTGAAAAGGTTATCGGTACCAGCGTCATACCCGGGTAACAGGTCGGCTAATGGAGGAAAACTATCGCAATTCCAAGAATGATCGATGGTAGGGAGTGAAGCCCCTGAACCTTTGATAGAGGACAATGTGGTCATTCCAAATGGAGTTTTATACGGAAATAGGATGGCTATGGTATCTGGCATACCAGAAACAGTACCAAAGAGAAAGAAGACGGAACAACTATGATGAAAGACGTACCCCGTAACTGATGGGGATCAAAACGAATTTAGGATATGACAGCTTAGATGTAATTGACATCGAGAACACCGAAGCAGCTGGCTGTTTCAAAAGCGCAATCCGAATAGCATTCAACCTTGTACGAACACTTCAAAGACCAGAGGTCTAAATATTCGCATTCCAAATGCTTAGCAGATGATACCGGCAGGCTTACAATACCGCTCATAACTTCTGTCCCAAAAACCGTCCGGAACGTTCCGGAACGTTCCAAAGCGTTCCTTTCTTTCCTAGCCTTTCCTAGTGGGTTATTTAAAAATTTAAACCTATCAGTCGATTCGTCTATCAACACTGAGTTCAGAACTGACGTTGTTTTCTTATTTCAATTCGAAATAACCCAGATACAAGCCATTATCTTCTGAGTAGCTCTACCCGGTGATAATTGGTTTACGACCCCTCCGAATGTTGCCATTGGAGTCTCCCCAGGAGATATTGTTATCACGAAACGAAAAATTCCGGAATCATAACTTACTCCAATTGAATTCGAATTCAGCTTCCCACTACCATTATTTTGCTACCTGACATGCGCCTTATTCGTAATTTCGGAAAATTTTCGTGTTTCAAGCAAAAACAAAAAGTTCGGAACTTAACCATTTCTTTCTGTGGGGCACTGATGAGCAGCTATAGAAATACTTGGTTTTTCTCATTTCGTATGAAAATCGGTATCACATATCACAATAAATCAAATCAAATGAGAAACATTTCGAGAGGCGTTGGGTTTCGAAAATCACTACACCCAACGTTTTTGCTCATATTCTGTAATGTTGTCCAGTTTTGCCAAGTTGTAGCATGGCGGAAATGGTAGTCTAGCCCACATTTTTTGTCTAATTGGAAGAGTATCTCTTATTGTATGACGATCGATGAATCTACCCACCCTAAATGCCTTCGGTTTCGTGTTATTAAGAGGTATTTCAGAGCGAAATTTTCGAGAAAATCTTCGGAGCTGTTTTTCTCCTCTTAAAGAGATGCGTCAAGAATTCCCTTCTAACAGCGCTAAACAGCTTGTTCTCAGCTATCCAGCAATGTAAAATTACCAGATATCCGTTAAATTCAATTATTTGTCTTAAGTGATATCGTCTAAAAGAAAACTCATGTGCCGTTACATTGTGGCTGGCCTACCCCATCCACTAGGGCGAAGGGGTGACACCGCTAGAATATCCTGCGGGGGTAATTAGCGCTTGTCGTGACTGCTCAGTCTCGTTTATGGTTCCAAGAGGACTTTAATATTTCAAACTAGCCATCATAAAATATCGACCATTTACAGGACAGTACTCAATTCTTTTCATTATCAAGAATTCTAAACGAAAAAGAAAAGCTTTAAGTTTGAAGCTTTATACATATCATGGGTTATTTTTGTGTTTTATGTCAAAAAATTTTTTTGTATCTTATTCGACACAAACACCTGATGATATATAGACCATATAAGAGCAAGTATTAAATCATTTGAGCGAAAGTGAGTTATTTCCGAACTTGTGCTCAGCGTCTTATTCCCAAGAGAGGATTGAGCGCATACATTATGTGATGGAACATAGGAGGTCCAAGGAGGGCTCCGAATTTTTCAAATTTGATTGAGATTTTTGTGAGATGTGGTACTGCATGTCATGCTAAATGAGAAATTCAAGCCCTTTAAACTTTTTCAAAAACAGTCACAAGCAAGCATTACAGCGGAACCATAACCGGCCGTTAAGCAGTAACGGCAGGCGCTAATTACCTCCGTAGGATATCTGAACGGTGTTACCCGCTCGCCCTATTGGATGGAGGAGGCCAAGCACACAGTCACGATACCTGCGTCATCCATTGGCGGATGATAGGCATGAAAAGTTGAATTTTATTGAAAGCCAGCAAATTTACGTTATTATGTAGACGAGAATTTGATGTTCAGTGCTGTCAGAAGCAAGGTTTCGGTGCTTCTCTTTGAGTGAAGAAAAACGACTTTGAAGTTTCTTGCGAGAATTTGGCCTTAAAATAGCTCTATATTATTCGAAAACAAAGGCATTTGGGTTTGTTCTGAAACATCACTGTTTTGGCGTAGGGAATACTTTTGCGGACGGAAAAAAGGCTGTGATCTCTTCTGCCATCTCAGCTTCGCCACAGCCTGTCAAAGTTGAGCAAAGTTATACGTTGCACACAAAACTGTTGCGTGTGGTGAACTTTGCACTCCGGAGTCTCGCTAATTTTTTCACTTACAACTGGGATTTCGGTGGATAGCGCTAGTGTCCTTCATGCGGAATGCGAAAAACGAGACGCTTTTATACTCTCTGATCCGCTTTCCCAGAAAAAAGTGGTTGAAATCAGGAACTTTTCATTTTTGCTAAAAACACAAAAATTTTTCGAAATTACGAATAAAATGCATATCATGTACCAAAATAATGATAATCGGAAGCTGAATTCGAATTCATTCAGAGTAAGTTATGATTCCGGAATTTTTCGCTTCGTGATAACAATATCTCCTGGGGAGACTCCAATGGCAACATTTGGAGGGGTCGTAAACCAATTAGCGCCGGTTAGCGCCACTCGGAAATAATGGCTTGTAACTGTGTTGTTTCAAATTGAAATAAGAAAATTACGTCAGTTTATTTATTTTTTATTTATTTGATACACGAGTGGGCTCGTGTGGGTTACAACACTGGGACCTATGAAACCAAAAAATGAACACGGTATAGTGCAAATATCGACAACGCTAAAAATATCTGAATTATGTTGAACAATTAATGAAAGTCGTACACAGTGGCGAAAATGAGCCAGATAAACAGCTAACAAAACCCGGAAAACATTTGAGATTACAACTTAAAGGTTGGAGCAGCGACTAAGAAATGATCTGAAAGATGATAACCTAGGTGGGATGGCACTTTTTTTGCTGAGGTTGCCGTAAGCTAAGCAGGCCCTATGGGTGAAAAAGTTCCGTCTGCAAGTAAGCTTGGCTCTACCAGGATCATATCTTACACATCCTCTCCTCGTGGTTGCTGTCCTCAATTTCAATAAGTCTGAGGCCTTGATACCGCAACTATGATGAATAATTTTGTGGAAAAGTATCAAATCGTTTCTTTTCCTTCTATGCTCCAGTGTTTTCAAGCCAAGATTAAAATTCCTTTCGATACTGTGGGGTATTCGATCATATGAAAACCCCAGTCCTCGTAACATTAGTTTCCTAGTGAAGTTGTTTTGAACCCTTTCTAGTGCCAAGATACTCTTTTTCTTATAAGGATTAAACACAGGCGTTCCGTATTCCAAAATAGGCCTCACGTAGACCTTGTAAGCTCGAAGCAGTACAACAGGATCGTTGATTGTGAGAGCCCTAAACATGTTGTACATTGCCTGAGTTCCTTTTTTTGTAATCATTTCGCAGTGCTTATCAAACGTAAGATCACGGGAGACGAGGAACCCTAGATCTAATACTTCTTCAACAGCTTCCATGACCTCGCCACCAATCGTATAAGGATGACAACTATTTTTCTTGCCCAAGTGCAGCACTCTACATTTCTCCTTTGACAGCGGTAAGTTCCACTGTACCGACCACCTATGAACAATTTCTATTGCCGATTGAAGGGCACTAGTTTGCATAGCACTATCCGCTAACCCATAGATCTTGAGATCGTCCGCAAACGCACAAAATTCAACCTGATGCGTGGAAAGCATATTGAGAAGATCCGTTGTATAAAGAATAAAAAGAATCGGTGATAAGACCCCTCCTTGGGGAACGCCACAGCTTATATATTTATCATCAGAAAAGCAGTTGTTGACACGCACCTTAAAACTACGATTGTTCAAAAAGGATCTAACCCAACTAATTATTTGGGGATGGATCCCCACTGAAGACATTTTGTAGAACAGTTTTTCATGGCAGACTCTATCGAATGCTCTGCCAAAGTCGAAGTACACTACGTCCACATTACTGCCTTGATCGATGGCCTTAGTCCAAAAATCGAGAGATTGGATCATTGCGGTAACCGTGGACTTGTTACTCTGGAAGCCGTGTTGCTTGGGCGAAATAACACGGTGCTGAGTGAGGTGCTCCAATATATGCTCCTTCACAATTTTTTCAAACAACCTTGCGAAAACCGAAGTTATACTGATCGGTCTAAAATTGGAGGGATCAGAAAACGGAGGTTTTTTAGGCACAGGTGTTACTATCGATTGAGTCCAACGAACCGGAACTTCAGCAGTCATAAGAGATAGATTAAAAATAAACTTTAGTGGACTCACTATAACATGGGCCACTTTTTTGATGAAGTCCAAAGTTATGCCATCCGGTGTCTCACTACCAGAGCGCGGCCATTTCAGCAGCATGGAGAGCATTTTGTCATTATGAAACCAAACTGAGTCACTCATTACTGTAATATTAGCAGATGGGGTTTCAAAATCATCTGCACTCGGGGTATCGAAGTTCTTCAAAAATGCATTAGCCAACAACTCTGCCTTCTCCTTATCATCAGTTATAAAGCTACCACAAGGGGACACTAGCGGCCCAATGGTACGCTTCCCTTTGAGGCGTAAGTTCATCAGTTTGAAAAACTTATTCCTATCACCTGAGTCTACAACACGCTTTTCCACACAAAGGTTGAACTTTTTCAGCTTTTTATCAAAAGTGCGAGCAATTTTGTGGTAGTTGTTCCAGTCCTTGGTAGTAGTGGTTTGTCTAGCTAAAAACCAAGCTCGATTCTTTTTAACTAAGAGCCTCTGGAGGTAGGGTGGAAGTACAGTCTTGCTCCGGTTCACCTTCTTGGAGGGTACAAACAGATCGATGACGTGCTCAAGAATCGCAATGAACAGTTCATATTTATCGTTGACACTCTGGACATTACTTAAGGAGCCAAACCAGTCGACGTTGCTGAGATAACTCAGAATATCATCGTAGTTCGCGGCAGAAAAATCTCTCTTAAGAATCGTTGTAGGACGCGGAATATGAGATCTTATTTTAAACATTACCGTGGAATGGTCGCTAGAGCCGAGAGGCGCTTGAACAACCAAATCAAAAATAAGGTTATGGTCATTAGAAAGAACAAGATCAAGGAAGTTATTCCTACAGGTCGGTGTCCGAACACATTGCTTAAGCATGTGAGTTTCACAAAATTCGATGAAGCCTTTTGCGCTAGAATTCATGCGAGTTAACCTCGGGCAATTGCTCCAGTCAATATCGGGAAAATTTAGGTCACCAGCAATAATGCACGGCATATTACACGCCAAAAGATCACCTAATACCTTGATCAGCTGCTTATTAAACACAGTTGAGCAGCGGGGGACTCTATATACCACGATGAAGCGAACGTTGTCCCCAACAAACAAATCACAACATAAAATTTCGTAGGCCTCTGGAATTGTTTCCTGAAAGACAACAGCTGGATGGAGGGCCTTTTGAGCGAAAATTGCCACACCTCCTCCTCTTTTTCCTAGACGGTCAGACCTCAGAACCATGTATTGAGAGCAACAACCTTTTAAAAGAGCATCAGTGTCGATATGCTGATTGAGCCATGTTTCGGTTAACATAATAACGTTGATATTCAGTTTTAGGAGGACGAGAAGCGCATTACGGTTACTTACAACTGATCGGATATTTGATAGGGCGCACGTGAGCTGGTTTGTGTTCCTGAGAACCCTCAAATGTTTTCCGAATGAGTAGGAGAAGCAGTGGGAACAGAAACTGGCATTGGTGAGAGAGAAGACACTTGAGTGGGCTCATCCGAATTACGTACATTAACATTCAAAACGTGATTAGCAGGTTGACGTTCAGCTCTTATTCTATCACGCTCGACCTTACTCAACGACTTCCTAATATAAATACCTTTCTCGAAGAAAAAGCGGAGGCTAGGAGCACGAGATAGAGTAATAGATGCGAAAAACGAAGAGGGAAAGACGACTTTGAGTAGACGTGGTCTTCCTTTTACTGGACGACCCATTCGGTACACCATAACAGGTTTACAATCGACATTCAAATAATCAAGGAGGATTCTAACGCAATTCATATCGTGAGAGACTCTGGCTGAAGCAACAGGAGCATCAGATTCTTTAACACCTATCATTACAACCGAGCGTCTACGTTCGGTATCCTCAAAAATAGGACTACCAACAGAAGCTGTATTCGAAGGTACTTGAGGTTGAGTCTCTTCAGATAACGGCTTTTTAAGAGCCGAGATCTGAGCTCTCAAATCAAGTACTTCCTTTTCTAACTCACGATTCCTTGTCCTTATCTTGTCATTTTCTTCGATCAAGACCTTGTTGGCTGACATGACGGTCCCTAGCTGGTCTCTGAGCTCCAACAAGCACCCAATTGCCGCTTTGAGGTGTGCCGGCAGCGACGTATCAGCAATGATCAAATCGACAGCACGAGAGAGGTCGTCGGCTTGATTGGGCGACGTGAAGTCCATTTTGTGCTTCTTACCCCTACGGCTCTGAACGACATCACCAGCAGCCAAAGGTGTTTCCATAATGAAATAGCAAACAACGTAAGACAGATAAACCTGTAACGGTGGCTTACGTAATTGAAAGATTCGCTCCCAGCCACGAGAGAGCTCGCGTGATCTCCGATAAGTCAATCAGCCAATCGACCGGCGCCGCCGAAACAGCGAAGAGCAGAAGTAAGATAGCAGAAGGCTGGTACGACGAAATTAGAAGAAATTGCCGCCAAGATGTGTGAAATATACAGCTGAAGACGGCTGCCGTAAATATAGTGCTAGTCTGACTTGGAATAGAACACTAGAGTGATTCAAAATCAGACGGGTCGTGTGAGCAGCCGCACAGCATGGGCGCACTAGGCGGACTGTTCTGAACTCAGTGTTGATATACGAATCGACTGATATGTTTAAATTTTTAAATAACCCACTAGGAAAGGCTAGGAAAGAAAGGAACGCTTTGGAACGTTCCGGAACGTTCCGGACGGTTTTTGGGACAGAAGTTATGAGCGGTATTGTAATTCAGAGGCTGTTAAAAAGGTGCGAAACAAGAAGCTGTCTCACTCTTGAGGACGGCAAATGTAGAACATGGATCAAAGCAATTTTGAAAAAAATCGGTGACCTTTTCAACGAGAAAGCTCAATAAATACTCAATAAATTAATAACAACAAATAGAAATAGGAGGATTATTGACATGAAACCCACATGGTGATGAAATCTATGTGTCCGAAGCGCAGTTTGGTTGAAGCCGTGCCGCAGAACCCGATCCATGCAACCTCGGATATGCTTATAGCCAATGAAAACACCTAAAAATTATAACATAATGATGAACCAATGATTCGCGACACACGAAAATAGAAAAAAGCGTGGTCGAACAGCTCGTTCTTCACAAAAGCACGACATGAATAAATAACTGTGAGCCTTATTCTGCACTCTAACAGGAAAACTTTTGCACGAAAATTCGTCTTAGAAACGTGCTCCGAGAGATCAGTTAGGCTACAAAGTTTAGGATTCTCAATTTGCATGATAAAAAGGTCACTTTGGTTCTATGAAGAACTCAGCAATCTGTGATAGATGAAAATTTTGAAGGAAAGCATGTTGTAAAACGGTAATGACCACTTCTATGTATAGCACTGAGCATTATTTCTGCGATCTCTGACAATTATCGAGGGTTTCGTATGATCGTTCGAATAGGAAATGACGAAATCTTCCCCTTTTCTAAAATCCAAGTTGTATTCAAATCAGTTCCATAAATTGAGGAGCTGTCCATCTGAACATACCTGCTTCTATGTCCGGTTCCAACAAGGATATGCATACTGTTGAACATGGCACCGTCGGCATACCCCTTTCGCTGCCTGGATCTCTGCATCGATCGGTAAACACCTGAAAAATTCATCTAGTCCGAACAGCAATTGAAGTAACCTGAAAAAATGAAATGCTAAAGAACTGATGTGAAAGTAGGTTGTCCTCAAAGCGATGAAACCGTTTCCAAAACAGTAATGTTGGAACGAAATAGGAAGGGTGCTTCTAGATGCGGCTTCGCTTTTTTAGTTTAAACACTTAGTAGTGTACTTCCAACGGGGGGTCCGACGCCATATCCCTACAGAATCTGACGGAAGCAGAACGTACATAGTTAAATTTAGTAAATCCGCTGAAGTGTACACTGCGAGGAAAACACGAAAAAGGCTTGCTAGTAAAGGAAGAAAAGACGCATCCCACTGAAATGAGAAGAGGATGAGAATGATCTGGTGTTACCTAAATTTAATCCAGTTTTCTCTGGGTTTTCTCTCTGGTTTTTGAATATCTGCTGCAAAGGTGTGCACAACAGGCGCAGAGCAAAGCATGTTTTGAATGGGCAGAACTGGTTGAATAGTTTAACCCAATGGATGCAGAAGAAAAGAAATGCAAAAGTAATCAAAAAAGAGAAAATGAAGTGGCGATCGATCAGAAATTTGGAGCTTTCCTTCATCGCTTTTGTGAATCCACGCCGCCAGAGTTTTTTTCTATCATTGTCATTCACTAACTAACAGACCAATGGAGAGCTGTCATGGGTAACGATGGACAGTACTTTGATGATATGACTTCCTATCGTTGACAAAACATGATAAATTAAATACTGCCGCAAAATTCCAAGACACACGAATCAACACAACAGGAATGGATGAACGGGAGACAGAGAGCTTTTTAGGACTTTTTTTCGGACTTGTTTTCGAGACGGTGATGTGTAAATTTAGCTTCGAAATGAAGACATAAAGTGAATAAAAGTTCACAGAAATACCGAAGCAGAAGAAGCAAATTACCTTTGGATAGATGTACGTGGCTTGAAGATACTTCCAGCTTGTTTGGTACGATAAGGACATACACGAGAAGCACTCAATTTGCCGCGGGAGTGAACCTAAAACATCTAATTTGAGAAATATTTTGTAGAATACATAGATGAATTGAACTACAAAAATCAATCAGTGACATTCTAATAGTCTCAGTAATGAACCATTCCTTCTAAAGTCCAATCGTTCACTTGGAAAGACCTTTTTAAACAGAAAACGTTTCGCTGAAAGAGATGGAGCATTCTTTCACTGTCCGTAACCAACATGTAAGCTCATTTACTTTTACTTTTTATTGTGTCTAAATACCCACTGAACGCTTTAACATTAGGGTCCAGAATAACACTAGGGTGCGGAAAATTATTTCTCACCAATATTTCTATAAATTTCATTAGCTTCTTCTGATAAAAGCGAAAAACGTGGTGTTTTTACTCGTTGTGTGTAGAATGACTAAAAATTCAGTGAGGGGCACCCGTCTGATATCACTTTTACCCGGCAATTTGCTGCCAATTGATACATTTATCACCACATAAATTTGGATCATCAATCAATCGAATAGCCGTCATTACTCGGCGATAACGACCTCGCGCAGTTACACACTTTACAATCACCGACTGACTACAGTAAACACCGGCAACGCCCAGCTGTTAATTTTTAAAATAAGCGAATAATTTCCAATTTTAAACAAAGAACAACTGATCAGAAAGTCTGAAATATGAGTAGAGCGTCGTAAGACCATTTGGGTTATCGAACTCCGTCGGGGTTCTACTCACCAAGGTCATGTCCTCGGCTGGACTCCAGCATGGCAACTGACAGCAGCACAACTAGCATAATGACGGTGGCGGCATAACCCGTTGAGGGGATCTCGAATTTAGAAACTATTCAGAAACGAGCAAAACGAAAAAGAAGAGAATTCCGATGATCAACGATAGCACAGTAGCGAGGAAACAGAGCAGAGTAAAATACTGGGTCCAAACAGGAGTCATCGAATGAAAAAAGAAGAAAAAAGAAGTAAGGAGTTTACGCATATAAAGACATATATGTAGCGTTTGTGTCAGCAACGATACCGGCAGCAGGAAGCAGGGAGTTTGTCCGGTCAAAATATCGCGTCGATGGCGCAAGAACCTTTATTAGAGGAAAGGATAAACGGATTGGCATCTTTCCAAATACCAGTCAAATGTAATGAAAAAACTGTAGAAGCTTGGATGCATTGCCACCTTTATTAAGAATTATTTCCTATGACTAATTATAATTGAATTTGCAAATATTTGTGAACTTTTTGTTTTATTTCTAAGTTTTTCACTGATGATGACTACTGCTGGGGTGCAGACTACTGGCTCATAACAAATTATTTTATTTTTGAAAGTGAAATTATAGTGAAACAGCAAGCAGCAAGAATCTTGACTCTACAAAGGAGAAGAGATAAACGTTCGCCAGTGGAGGTGGCATCATTTCAATCACCACTAAAAAGTAATAAATGTAAAAGCAAAAAACCACTGTTAGGAATCATTCCTTACGTCTTTTATGGTCAATAGTGATTAAATTTGTAAATCACGAACGGAATATGATCTACTATTAACTGAAACTTCGCACGACGAAAGCTTCTGGTGGTAACAGAAGTTTGGAACTGCTACGAGGACAAATAGCTGGAGGGAAAAGAAAAAGATAGGGAGCACAAACAAAACGATATACCTAATATACGATGTGTGGAAAAATGTGGTTCCAATGTGGTTTCGATGCAATAACTCAAAAATCACGAAATTAGGTAATTACATGTGTATACAAAAACCATAGAACAAAGGGCTAGACTTATCGACGTTTCCCCGAAAGTTGATCTCCTCAGCATGAATTCACTTTTCAATCTGGACATGCTGGATGGAAAAAGGAAAGGGAAATTGGTGAAGTGTCTATAGACACAGATTAAGACGAGCAGCATTCAAGTCAACTTTGGTACCGATTAGTGTCAAGTTATCTATGCGACTGATCAAAGAGCTGAAAGCTGAGCTCTCGGAAGATTCCGATCCAGGAGTTATCTCGAACCGGAATAAGAGCTGTCTAACCAGCGATGAGAGTGCGCTTCATCGGACAGGGAATGATGCATGGCAGTAAAGGTGAGTAGGCTGATCGAGACAGGTGTTCGTGTGGCTCCACACTGCAACCAGGCCAATTCGTCATCGGACTTAGACATCAGTCGTGCCATCATTGCACACCACTCACTGACACAAATGAACAGCACTTTGGGCGAAAGAAGTGACACCAGCACGCTCCGGCCAGTCACAACCCCTTGTTCAATGTCGGAAAGAAATCTGCCGCAGACAACTGTCAACCTTCTAACAGAGGAACGCAAAAGTGCAGACTGTTTGCCTGTCGTTTGTCGTATTTTTTTGAATGAATTTTTCTTTTTCTCTCCGAACCCTACTCCAAAATTATTGTGGCACTCGATATGAGCAGAGAAATTCTTTCGCCGTCAACGTAGAACAAAATTCAAGCATAGTCGTTGACTGAAAAAGGAAGATGGTTCAGGATGAAGAGGATCAGAGGTGGTACGGAAAAAGAATGAGGTTCTGAAGCCCATTCAAGTGACGCTTATTAATGACTGGCTTCCAAATGAGTGCCCAAAGCACACGGGTGCGGAACTTCGTTATGCTCAAATTTCTGATATAGGTACAGATAGCTAACCCTTCCACTTTGAGGGCCAGGTAAGTGGGTACCAGGATTGAATTAGAAGGTGTACACAACTAATTGAACGGTGGCTGACCTCGCAAGTTACTGCATAAGTGAGATAACAGAACAGCAAAGGTGCGGTCAATGCATTTGACCTCACCTCTGCTATTCTAAATCAAGATGAATACGCTAGTGTGTTTCAAGGAGACTAATCAATACCAAAATTTTTTTAAATTTACCTTTTATCTTTTTCATCAATCATTATATCATGTTATCTATATTACACCATTTTTCAATCACTCAATCCGCAAATGAAATTCGCTGCCTTTCATTTGCTGCTAACATTTGTAAGAAATGAGCTGCATGCAGCAATTCGGCCACACATCAGTGCCCGATTTATTACTCTTCTACTTAGGTATTTTACTGATTTGTTTCCTTACTTACTACTACAATATCCTAAGAGAGTTATCCTTTTGGATTTTCGGTCTAGGTGGTCGCTCCGGTCAATTGATTCAAAGTGTCCATGAATTCAAAGAAAACATTTTCCCATAGAGTAGAGAGGAAAATTCAATCTAGATAGTTCAGAATAATGCTGAATTTAGCGGGAAAATCATATACAACAGTATAGGGGGCGCTGATATACAGAAGGTGTTGCTGCCATATCATTACACTTCACTTTAAATCTCTAAAGAGCGAAAGGGCTCTTCAAACAACACGCAATTTCAAGACTGAAAGAAGGAATGCGTTGTTTGGTGACGTCGAAAACAAAGCAAAGAAACGGGTCTAGTGAAGCTTTGACGGCGTTTGAGGTTATTGCGAGTAAGAACAAGGATTTGTGTCGATTATCGCCACTCCCTGGGGATCATTTCAACGCCGCAGGGCACACACGCACGACATGCTCGCCGGCAGTTCTCAGTCTTTTCCAGTTTTCGGTTGACGTCAGAATCAGAGAAGAAGATTTTTCTCGTGGAACACCTTTATTTGGTTTACATTTCGGCGCCTTTTCAAGTGCCCTAGGTAACGGTAACATCTTCGAGAAGCACAGGTTGTTCAGCAAGCTGGGTTAGGTAGCATTACCTTGACCGATTATCAGTCTTTGTCGATACCTCAACCAATATCAAACCTGCGATGCCAGCATGGTCTATCATAGCAGTTAGCTGTCTACGATATAGTTCTCCAACAATTCATACAGAAATAGCAACATAAATGCCCGACATTCAGCGTTTTAGAAAGCGACACAGGGATAAGACAGACCGAAATAGGGTCGTTTGCCCCTTCGGATGATCTCTTACTGTTTAAGATCGTTCACTCAGTCCGAGTTTGGTTCACATGTGAATGAATGGGGGTGAGTAATCGGCAACATTCGCCCAGATCAACGCTTTTCTCATCACGAAATGAACGACTTTCGCTACTATTCCTTCACAGAAAAACCATAACTTGGTATGGAACACATTCCAAAGCGTCAAACCGTTGAATCTAGAACAAGGTGATTCATCAAAAGTGAAGAGGGTGACAGAAGATTTGTATACCCCACAACAGTTGTGGTGAAAGGGCTTGAACAACAAAGAACGCAGAGCTGAAAAAATGTGCACAGCTCAGTAGAGGGCTATGGTAATCCGTCAAGCTTAGAAACGCTCATCTAGTGGCTTTGAGTTTTCAATCAGTACGAAGGCCATCTGGCGCACAAGTTGGCCAGCCGTCGAATGATAAATGGCTGCACATGAGTTCTGATTAAACTTCATACAAAGCTGAGCACATACTTCGGGAACGCTAAAGCAGCTGGATGACGGCAACCATGAAGGAACAGTGCCGAATACAACTTGATACATATGTTTCACAACCAAACGTACATGTCAGAATCTCATATATGGAATCTCATATACCTTATTATTGATTAGATGGGCACAATGGATGAACATACGGGGGTGCATTCCTAGCTCTACTGGTGGTCCTAAGGGAGTGCTGCTCGTCCGCAGGTGCTAATTGCTTCCGTATTATTTATCCTGTTTAGGGCGAAATGAAACAGTATTCTATATCTCTTCATTCATATTATGTTAAGTATACTCAACTAATCAGTTTTATCTATAGCTACACCTAGCAGGGCCACGAATAAATGTCCGTCAAGTGTGACTTCTCTTGATATTCTCCAATGTTTTATTGCTGGGTCACGGGTAGCGCAATTAAGCAAGAGTTAGAACAGTTCCCGAATTCATGTAATTATAGAAGGTGAAGAAAATAGATATTGTGCGGAGAAAAGATCAAACTTCCTTCTGAGCGATGATTAAGCAAAATGCACAAAGTTGTACATGAATAAGCATTAAAGTTCCAGACTGGTGGCGGAAAAGAGAACGAATGAATTCAAAGATGATAATGAAGCAGCCCTCCGAGGAAAAGCGTTGATATAAACCATAGCGGTAACTTTTCTGTCAGCCACGCTCGGCTACGAATACGAGTGCGAGAGGGGTAGAGATCGAATGCTGTAGCTTCACCGAGAGAAGCTTTAACAAACGTGTATAGATATAAATCCTTCGAATTTGTCTATGTCTCGAATTCCTGAGCATTCGGTTTAAGCTGATACAATTCTGTATCTCAGTATTATATTAAAGACATCAGAAGCCCTATAGGCTCCGGCATGTTGTTCTTCACTTATCGAGAGAGGTTGTGTCACCATTCCAGGGAACAATCCAGTTTTTCCCACATTTGGGAGAAGACTAGTACGTGATTTAGATAGGTTCCTTTGCTGTTGCGTGAATTTTGTTTTTAAGTTCTGACGTACTGTAAGTATAAGTTCTCTGTTGTGAATACTTTTCAGTTGCGTTACATATCCCAACGGTTGGCTTATTGTGCCGCAGTAAATAAGTAAACAAGACTCGCATAATTGGGAAAACGAGCCATTCTATCCATCAGTTTGATCAAGCAATCTGACAAGATCTGAGACCATACATTTCGCCTGAAGAGGATGCCGTATCTTCAACAGCAGCAGACATTCCAATAGATTGTCACCTGGGATTTGATTTGATTTTTGAGAACACTTTTTGTCATCACTTCGTGCTTCTGGGTTTCGTTACTCTACTAACCGCGACAAATTTGGGTACCTATGAACGTAGACGATAGATAAATGTATTGTAAAAATGTGCTTTATTCTATGAAACAGATGAGTTCGAGGACAGTCGACTGAACCCACTTTTTAGCAGAAATTCTTTACATTAGACAACAAAAAGTGGAATTTTTTCACTCAGCCGAAAGACACAGGAATCGTAAGCTTGATGGAATGACTGATCAGTTTGGAGCACTTGTTCTACTTCTCCAGTAATCAAAAAAACCACTGACAGGCATCTATGTTATTTTTTGTTCATTAAATCTTACGTTTTCCAGTTGTTATTGAACTAGAAACAGCGGCACGTGTCTTCTGTCACTACTTTCACGAATTCCGATAACAAGCGTTGTAGTAATAAAAAAGACGTCGGCAGTACATTCTTTTTCAACTCGATAATTGACCAGAAGATGATCCACTTCAATTGATTACCATCATTAACTTAGAAAGACAAAAGCAAAAAACCACTGAACAGTGCAAGAACCTCTCAAGTTGGTCAAAAATCACATTTTAAAAAATTAAAGAAATTGAAATTTAGAAAACCATACGGTGCCCCGAACAGACCCGAGGTTCTAGATCGAATTTCGCCTCTTTCAAAATTTTTGCCAAGGGCTGAAAAGCATAAGGACAACATATATGTATTTCCACTATACCTAAGCTGCAGAAAATCCGGAACTAGGAGTATAATATCAGGTACATATAACAACTGAGGCGTGAAATTAGCTGGTATTATAAAAAACTGTGGTTCTCTTCTGCATTCACTATCGACATTTTTGATGGCCTCGAAGTCGAAGGTCAGTTTGAAAATGCTACTTCACAATCAAATTTGCTTGTAAACGACATAGTGGCTACAGTAGGATTCATTCGCAAGCTTTTTCGCAAATGTTCTTAATGAAGCACATTATCCACAATTGAGATCTCAAGTAACCTCTCAGGAATGACAGAGGGTTTCGTGAACTAAAGAAGAAAAGAAAACGGACAACATCGAGACTTCTTTGTGCTCCACGTTTCTTTTTCCTTCGACATACGTATGTCTGGGAGAATCTATAGGGTGGTAAGAAAGTCTTGAGCCGTTTGACGCCTACTATTTCTTGGTTTCCTTATTCAGTTCACAGTGCATTTTACTCCACGATCCTATCACCATTGTTAGTGAGAACCATGATGTCCCTGATAGGCAGGTCAGCCATCTTCAACTTGCAGAATTGAGCAGGCTGGAAGCCAAAGAAGTCGCTTACAACCCGTATTTCATCATCGACTTTGGTCACCCTTTTCTCAGCTAGAAAGCAACATGGAAGGATGATAATTGGTAGCTTTAGGGAACATTATAAAAGTAAGACGACTATTGCGAAATCGGGTGCCAACCTCATTTCTTTAAACTTTTACTAGTCCTTTTATCGACATAGGGTCCTGCTGCATCATTGCGAGTGTCCACCGAATGTACTCTCGGCCGTTTTTCCCGAACTGCTTCCGCAGGTTTCCAGAGTGGAATTGCTATGACGACAGCAAAGACCATGTCCTCTTTCGATATCATCTTCTTGTGCAACATTCCTTCCCTGTGCCAGAAGCAGCATTGGAGAACCTTCTTAACATGTACTTCCGGTTTTACCTCCGTAAAAGCGCTTCTGCTAAGGGCAGCAGGACAACGCTGCGTGATTTAAAGAGGCCAGGTTTCCTTCTCTCATATCACCTACCTATGCTTTTTCAAAGCTGTTTTCAAGAAAGTGGAGAAGGGAGACTGACCAGTGAATGCCCGTGTGAACCACGTGCTGTCGGACGGACGTCCAAGCTCAGTCCACTCAGCCTCTCGCTGTAACGAGGGAATGGAGCCAACTGGTAACTGTGGCATAAGTGTACTATAGTCTCCTTGCAAGAGCGCGAGTGCTTTTTTTCTGGATTCGCTGCGACAGCTTCGAGAAAGGTAGAATTTTCTACCATAGGAGGCCCTCCCAACTAAGGCTTGTCTTCGAAGCAGGAGTCTCGAGCAGTAAGACGTTATAACCAGAGCTCGACGATGCTGAAGATTGCGGTGTCTTCTACAAATAGAATACTGATGTTGCGAATGGATTCCATCGTTCCAGTGCTTTGCCACAGTCTGTTAAAGATGAAGGCTCAAATATGCTCTAGTGGAAATAACATCGTATCTGAAGTTAAAGAAAAGGGTTTGGTTATTTATACCCATCGTAACGCTGCTTTGTGAATGTCCTACAACTACCACATGTTAGGTCATGGATTCAATGCAGAAGTCGGAAGTTCTGAATCTTTCAAGCAAAGTGGCTCAAGACTTTCTTACCACCCTATACATACGCAAGCAAGATGAAGAAGTGATTCACACAAAGAGCTGTAGAGGAAAGTGTGTTCAGGATTACTTATACCGACATGGTGATTCGAGATTACGAGAGTTCTGAGATTTAGTCCAATGGGTCAACGTTAATCATCCCGACGGAACAAAACAACATTGGCTTCAGGAATCCAAAATAGCTAGGATATGGTGAGAAGAAGATTGGAAGGAAAACGAGAACAGCAAAGGCGATAATCTTCGGGCGGATGCTGTTATCATTGGATCAGTCTAAGCCTCAGGAATAGGAAGGATAAGTATGTCTCATAATCACATAGAAAATACAATGAATGTATCTATTAAGGAGTTGAGAACGCTTTGAGGAACTATCAAAGTTGGTCACACTCGCATTCACTCTAGAGACGAAACAGTAGCCTTAGATATCCAAACGAAGAGGTTTACAGAGGAAAAAATAATAACTTAGAGGACGAAAAACAATACCTTCTCTACGGATTAGATCCGTTGTGCCTCAAATAAGCAGGGGATACTAGGGTTTAATACTCTACTTTCCTCTTCCTTGGACTTCTTCGAGGCGATGAAGTTCAGGCCGGATTACTCAAAATGTAACCATCTGTTGATTTCGGATTCTGAAGCTGGTGGGGAGAATATCTGAACAAAGCAAGAGTGAAAAGTGGCGGAACTATCAAATCTATGTATTGAAAGAAATCAAGTCCGGTTCGATAGAACGGCATGTCAGGAAACAGCTCGACATTTATCATTAAGATCTACTCTTTACGAGTTTCGGTATGGCTTTGACTTCAGAGTTTCGATTTTCTATATCCGAGATCGAGATTATATACAGAGAAGGAATCGATACACGAGACTGGAGTTGTACAGGAAAGTCGGAAAATCCAACCCCTGAAGCGACAGGAGTAATAAATATCGAAAAATTCCATGGGACAAATTATGGTTTTTCGAGTTCATAGCGGTCTGTTGGCACGTGGTAAATACGCGACAATTTTCATCCAAAAAGTAGCGCATCTCTGCCTACCAGCTCGGTGTTAGAGCTGTCCATTACATTAACGAGATGGCTGTCAGCAATTACCGTAGGAAGTCCGACGGGCGGCTTCTTTGTCAATGGACGGGGTGGGGCGGTGGGAAGTCGGTGGTCGAGCGCTGGATGTAAACCGCGAGCGAAGAGTGCGGCTCTCCCTTTCCAACATCGTCATCTATCAAACGCTTCCTGACAGTTACATCGGAAAACACTCGTAGTTCGAGGCGGTGGCGACCACTTGCTGTCATCGGACGGCGAAGTACGGTGTTCAGGGAAGAAATCCAAAAACTTGGTGGTTCTTCACAAAAAAAACTTCGGGCGGAGTCCATCTAGAGCTCGTAGTAGTCGCGGTTTGTATGGGGAATTTGGGAGAAGGGTGTCTATTTCACTGGGTGATCCGTTCCATTGGAAAATTCCAAAAACTGGCTGGTCTTTCCGAGGGACAGGTCCCTTTGAGCCCGATGGGAGAACTACATACTTGTAGGTGATGGGGAATAGAACGTACGATAACTATATGCTGAGAGAATGCAGAATTGGCCGAATGGTAGAATAGGTAATGGTTCCAACAATAAGGCGGAAGTATTATACCAGATTGAGTGTAAGGTATGTAATGTGGCATAGATAGAGGAAACAGGAAGAATGTTAGCTGTTGGTATCAAGGATTGCCTAGCTGGTAAAGGTGATGTAATTTAGGAGCTCCGCTCGGTAAACACAGCATGTGGAGCATAACGGAGACGATTTTGACATTTATTTACTCATTTATTTACTTATTTATTTATATACGCGGATTTTATATGTACAAGGTGTCGTATCGCACGAGACTGAAATATCCTGCTGGAAAACATTGTAAAATTCTAGATTTCTTCATTGAAATCAAAGAATGGACAACCGAAAAGAATATCTTCCCATAACAAGTAACGTTCATTTGTTTATGCCGCGTAACGAGCTGGTATCAGAGAAGACCGTGTAACTATGAGTGGGTGGTGATTTTTTCGTTTTTCGTCATTCATTTTTAAATCAACCTTACCAACACGGAGTAAGAAAACTTGAAAGTTCTAAGCACTTGTGTTCCATCTCTTGACACCATCTCTTGACAAAAACTGACTGCGAAATGGAAGTTCCGATGAGTTGTCCCTTTTCCCGTTACTTGCAAGCTCCTTTACTCAAGCTCGCAGACGTATTTATTGCCAGCCATTTCATTCTGTGTAACATACCGCACTGCAAGTTGCAATGAAATTGCCCAAGTTTTTGCATGAATTGTGGTTTCGTCATCAATCCGCTTCAGGAACAGAAATCTCTGAAGTCGGGAGATTGTTTCTTAAAGAGTCTGTACTTGTGAAACAGTTCTAGTTGCGGTTTCAACTGCAGTTTTTTAATGGGACGAAGAAATCCTTGCGATACGAGCTATTTAGGTTGTTCAAGACGTGTCTATTAAACGCTCTGTGGTCAGGGCGGGTTTAAGGTGTTTCTTGTTTGTTCAGCCACTAGTGTTAGACGAAAATGTAAATAAGTCCCTTGCACAGTACCCTATCACAAAATTGTGCCATGATAATATTAACCTTAACAATCAATCAATATAAATGTAATAAAAAACTAATAAAATGAATAAAAAATAAACTAATAAACTTAAACTTTTTCCCACTACAAAAGAAAATACACTACTATGAATAATAATAGCTAATATATACAAAGCAAAAGCAATTTCATAAGAAATACTTTGTCTTCTAATAGTGATAAAAGTGATAATCTTTGAAATTTTAAACGTGGAAAACTCAGTGGGAAAAATGTAATGGTATTATTTGTTGATCCATCGATGATAGATTTACAGACAGCTACTGGAAATTAGTTTATCTGTACCCTGTTAGGTAGATAGATACTCAATGATTGCCTCCTTAGCCTCAGAAAATCTGGCTTTCTACATATTTGAAGGACCACAATGTCAATATCCTGCTGGCAAGGCGGTAGGTAACGGTAAAGGTAGAGGGTAAGCGTTGATCAGCCCCTAAGGACGCGCCGCCGCATTCACATTCCATTCGGAATTACAGGGACATAGCAAATGCGTATTCGGCCTATACAATGAATTAAGGAGACCAGCCGCTACAACAAGTCAGTGCCTTTACCCTCCTAGACAAGTTGGTTGCTAGAAGAATACAATGTAATGGAAATCTTACCTTGCTGCGACAGTTCGAAAAGTTCTGTGATCTTTGATGACATCCGAATAAGGACAAGGTATTTCTAGAAAGGGAAACAAAACCAAGACGAAGAAAGTCAACTGCAGCACTGGAAGCTCATTGGATTCAGAAAGGGAAGAAGCATGCACGCAGCAGCACAGCAGCTCCATATTGTGATGTCTAAAATAGGAGCAAGAAGGTGAATAATCTCCGCAATCAGAACTTCCGTCCAATAATGAGTTCGTTGATGGCATGAGGTCCGAAACCCAGAAAAATGAGAGTTTACTTTGGAAGGACCTGTTAGGTATACCCAATGAAATCATAAATCAGGAAAAATAAGGCTGGTGAAACGAGGTTTAAGTTGCAATGTTGCCTAATTTCAATATGAGAGAGAAAATGACGCCAACGTATCAAACACTGGGTAGGACAGAATTGAATACTGTAACGAAACATCAGCGAAAGTTCCCGAGTGATCAGTCCCCGACTAGGCTAACCAATCCTCCCATACCTCAGGGGTCGGGTTAATTGGTATCACACTTGTCAGAGAAGGTGAATACTTCGACTTCATACAACGGCTGATACCCACAAGTCATTGTATAGGCCAAATACGCATTCACCATGTCTAAACAATTCTGAGTAGAAGATCAGAGCGCGGCGCGGCTTTCAGAGACCTTTCAACACCTGCCGGGGACTCGATGTTCACACATTGCGTTCATCCTTGCACTTGCTTGCACTATACACTTTTCGTTCTTCTTTTTTCTCCAGGAAACATTCCTCGCGTGAAACACCTGCGTCGAAAATCGAGTGAGAGGTTGCTCAAAAACTCTGGATCGACATTCTACAGCAAACCAGTGCCCGGATTCATAACAATATACCCGAAATAAATCCTAACATGAGCACCAAAGGTGGCGAAATCCATGATTCGTCAAGACGCTCTTCCACTTACAACTTACTAACTTTACTTTAACTTACAACTTACTAACTTTACTTTAATTGTTAGTCGAGTTTACACGTCATCACTAGTTCGAGGTATATGAGCTGCTTCACTGATAGTGAGGTGTATTTGTTCCTGTTAGATCACAATTAAACCCGGAATGAACCTCAGATAGCGCTGGTGAACCAGTGTTAACACGCCCTCCAGGGAATGTGAAACTTTGCCGAAGTGATGGGTTTGTTAGACCATGTATCAATTCTGAAGAAACTACGGATGAACGGGTATATTTCGTAGCTCACCTCGGGTATACGGTTCATGAATTCGGGAATGGTTCTGTATCTATGATTGGCTAGCATCTCTCTGAACAACTAAGTCCGAACGATCAACCAACCAAACATTAACTGCTGTTGAAAACATATTTATTAGCCTAACTTAGATACCGATTACTGTTTGTGCATTAATTGGTTTATTTATTTATTTATTTATGCGCGATACTGCGCGCCAGTTGAGAGAACCAAACGAAGTAACAAGTATCACTAAACACTCGGAACAGTAACTCAGAACTAAACCTCAATTAAGCAGATCATGTGTTAACACTGTTTAAAATGCCGCAAGGCGTTTTCTGCCCTTTTTTCATAAAATATTGCTCAGAAGCAGAAACAACACTTCACACGATTTATGCGGAAAATGCGGAAAATGTGTTCAGAAATACTCATTTTCTCTAAATTGATCTACCCAGTTGTTATGTTTCCCAACAAGCTTACAAGCCTGCACATCTGAGGTGATAACCTCGTCAATTTTTCAGTTCTGATTTTTTTAACCGAAGCAGATCAATTAAATAAAGCTTACCACATGGCTAAGGAAGCGAGGACAGAAGCAGTACAGAAAATTGCAATCCTTATTTCTGATATCCGAGTGATGGAGAGTCCCAGCATGAGAGAAAGGACCAACGAGAGAGCCAATTAACGGTGCCGCAGAATGATGACGATGGACTAGCGGAAAAACTAGGCTAGTTCAAATGAAGATGTGGTCGGCAACATCTTCCGATATTTTTGACACCGCCCTTTACTCTCTGGACAATCAAATTATGATGGGCATTCATCCAAGAAGGAGATGAGCCGTCTGACCCGCGGCGTAAGAAATGGGACAGAAGATTCGAAAAACAGCCGAACAAGGCGTTCGAATTGCTCATGCGCTCATTGAGCTAGTTCAAAAGCTCCAGAGAGAATGCGGGTTGGGTAGTCTATAAAAAATGGACTATTCGAGGATTGTACCTATGCTTCGCGGTATGCCAGAGGGGATCAAAAAGTAAAGGTAAAGCCAAAGTTTGATCAGTTCTTCAAGGACGCGCCATGCTTTAGTTTTCCATTAAGAATCGTAGAGGAAAGGAGAACGCATATTCGGTATACACCATGACTTACGAGGCCAGGCCACTATACGAAGTCAGTCCACACAACTCTGGTATCAGTTTACCCGACCCGGAGGCATGGAAGGCTTGGTTAGCGGGATCGATCGCTTCCCAGGAATCAGTAGCAGCTCTTTTCACTGTACCACGCTCGCCCTTGTCCAGAAGGTTAAATAGGTAAAAGGTAACCGGCGTTGATCAGAAGGTTAGGTAAATGAGAAAAACATGTTGTGCAGAGGAAGAGAAAGGAGAAATTTTAGAAAAAAGGTGTCTGCGCCATGAAAGTGTTGAACATCCAAGATCAAGAGAGGCTATGTGAAAACTATCTGCCTGTTCTGCAGTATTTCGATGCTAGCTGTGGCGCTCACGGGAAACCTTCACCTAATTCCCAGCTCCAGAGGGATTCGCTCGGAAAGCTATTCAGGATTCTTCGTTCAAAATATTTACTTCACTCCTTGAAGCAGACTATCGTGTGGAAGCCCGTAGTAATGGGCTAGAAATAAGATCTAGCGACTTCAAATAACCCATTGAAGGAGAACGCAGCAGCTCACAGCAGTTGGGGTGAGGCTTCTCTGTCAACGGATAAACACTGAAGGAAAACGGTTCTCCCCGAAAGCTAGAATTTCCTGAAACTCAAAAAGATATTCATCTAAAAATATTAGGTTGGAAACTAATTTCGTGGACTCTTTTGCAGTCATTATTTCTAGCAAACACAACTGGCTTGAAAGTTCACCTACTTCACTGTTCTTTTGACCGTTTGATAGAGCATATCAAGTAGTTTTCAAAACCATTTATAAACCCTGTTACTTTTGTTTGCAGGGAATGTTTTTCTTCTTGAAATGAAAACATCCAAAACCAGTGTTTGCCAAGGTCTTCTTCATGAATACCTGTTTAGCCACTAGGTTACTGAAACGTTCCAATTTGTGTGTGCAGAATCTGGGGATGATGTCCTGAAGCGACTTATGACACTCAAAGATAGCAAGAGATTTTGAGCAAGCAGTTCCAAACGAAAACAAAAGTGCACTTCGGATGACTTACGGAGCTCGGTTGGAAGGCCATAACTAGTTCCTCGGAAAGAAGTCAGAGCTCTGCAACACTTATGTTGACGCTCGAAGTCAAGTGCTCAAAAACCTGAACTGAAGCGGTTCTGCACTATTTTAGTTTTTCTGTAAAACTGGCCAACAGGTGCCTTGCGATTTGACCCGTCGCGGACAAGGGTGGGGCGGATGCTGCAAACGAACTTCGAGCTTTCTCTAAAAGCGAGTCACCGTTTCAGAAAGGGGTAACGTGCGATGGAAAGAGGATATCTCTTAGTAATCATAGACTTCCTAGCCGGCCACCCAAAACAAAGTGAAGGCCGCTACAGATCCTCAAATCCACCTCCTCACAAGAGGCTGATGATCTCAGTCTGGAGGTTCTACGAAGGTGCCACCTTTCGAGAATTGATCGGTGATAGTCTCAGTATTCACCTAGTGCCGTACTATCTTTAGCCTGACTGTGTAGAGCTTGAACTACGCGGTAGTCGGTTCAAGCAGTTCTCTGAAAGTTGTGTCACCACTCATCAAGACACCGCCAAACATCACGCTGAGTTTCGATCGCTCCAAAAATCCAAAGATGTAAGCTGGGAGACTCTTGTTTATGCAGGTTATAGTGCAGATAGAGCACTATATGTATGACATTTATTTTGGTTTTTCCTGCATTCTCTGGGACAAAAACGATCCAGTAATGAGGTGTAGGTCAAAATGCACCTGTGAAAATAATTCCTTTCAAAAAACTCAGCATTTCTTAGGAAGTGGAATGGGGCAGTAACCAGAGAGTGGAGAAATATCTCTTCGATTCGGTGGTCCATATGTCGTTTGGGTAACGTTTTTCTTTATTTAGTAACTAACACTTTTGTTGAAGGTGCGTGAGAGTCCACGAAATTAGTTTCCAACCTAATATAATTATTGGCTACCATGGTAAATTAAATGATACAGTGACAAGAGGCGCTACTGACACACCCGCAAGGTCCCGGCACGTACTAACCAAATCTTGCATTCCTCCAAGGTCTGGTAAATTGGTATCACACTTGCCTGGGAAGGTAAAGGGTACTGGCTTGACATAGCGGCTGGCCTCCGAAAGTCATTGCATAGGCCAAATGCGCGCTCACCGGGTCTTTACTATTCTGAATGGAATACAAATGAATGGCGCATCCTTGCGGGAGTAATTAACGCCAACCCTTCATCTTTATCTTTACCTCCAACTCAAGACACCCGAACAACTGCACTTCCAAACACCAGAAACTTCTCAATATTGACGGAAAGCGATAGCTGGCAGAGAGGAAACTAGAAAATAACCGTCAACCAGAATATCCAAGAATGGAAAACAACGGCCTCTGAATGCTGCCACTGAACGTCACGAAAATCACGAAATCGCAGAAATTGAATTTCCAGAAAAGCCGGCGATGTATGCAGCAGCTTAACACTCATTCGTCACGCTGGTTTTTGTTGCGAATCGAATTTTTTGTTGGTGTTTCGTCGCCGTCTTATATGGGACATAAATAATTCAGAAGCACGTCTCTAGATTAGAAAGCTGGTTGTTCCGGGTAGCTTCTTGCTCAATTTCTGGGTTAAGAGGAAAGTTGCAGAAATTTCAAACTTACTTCTCAAGACATCTGCGGCAGATTCTTATACCCTATAATATTAAATGAGGTTATAGTAGAGGTAAAGGTGTGTGTTGATCAGGAAGTGAACGCTTATTGGCCCTATAGAACAATTGCAGGGGTCACCCGCAATACCAAATCAGTGCCTTAACCGTCGTAGACTTGTCTCGTAGCGAACCCTAATGAGATAAAGGTTTGGTTAGCCCAGGCAGGATCCATCACTCGACTGTTTGGGTATCAGTAGTGCCACCTACCACTGCACCACGCCCTCCATAAAAGAATAATAAGAATGAAAATAAACAACCAAGGAGGAAAGCACTATTATCAAACAACTATTAGGAAGCGCTTCACTAAAAATCTCCCCTATTCAGGAATATGAGCCCTACGCCACTAAATACAATTTATTAGAGATGATTCACGATGTCTTCTCTAGCATAGGAACGAGCAATTATCCACTTAAAAGCCCGCATGGATTACAATGGAACTTGAGCTTCAATGAGGTCATTTGAGAGCTGGAGTCACGTCGATGGTGTCGTCTTATCTGAATAGCTAAACAGCTGGACGGGAATTCTCCCGCGAGACGAATAGAAATTCACCGTAGTGCGTCATAAGTACGTACATCTATTAAGACAAATAGAGGCGGGAGACGGGAAATTGAAATTTTAAACGCTCGAAACGGTATTGAGTTCATAATTGCAGCCCACTGGAAGGGAAGGCCGTTTTTCGATGTTGCTTTTTGGTCTACAAAGACTTCAGTCGTCATCAGCGGCTTTGAACGCAAATACACAGTAGCGGAAAAATATGTCTCCGGAACTAAGTGACAAATATATAAGAAAAATGTTGGTTAAATGAGAACACCTTTCCCGAAAATAGACCTAAACTTGGGCATCGGAACAAAAGCAGAATACTTCTCAACCCTAAACCGCAAAAAGGCGATAGTAAAACTAGAACTTCACTTAAACGGGTTAAAGATTTTTAACAATCTCGAGCCTCGCGCACCGAGAGCGAATTTTGAAGAAAACAGATGCCTACATTATTTTTTTCATTTTTATTTTTCTCCAGTCCCAAGCAGGTGAAACATTGAAAACCAGTGGGATATAGCCGACTGGGATATGATGTTGGTAACATGAAAAGCGAACAGACAAAAACACAGTTAGTGAAAAATCAATGAAATCATTTAGAGAATTCTTTATGAAAGTCCTCCAAGTAGAAAGGAAGGAAACATACATATAGATACGAGAAAGAAGAGTTCCGCAGGTTAACGCCAGGGGTTTAAGGCCTAGCAAAACGTAGCTCGAATGACAAAAGCGTCCAACCTAATGTAAGCGCGCTAACGATACTACTACCAGTGCAAGAGCAATTGCGGATCCACGGTAGAACCTCTTTAGGATTAACTGAATGTAAATGTAAAGTGTAAAGGCATCGGCGCTGAACAGTCCTCTAAGGATGCGCCACGTATGCGTGTTCCACTCGGAATCGTAGAGGCGTGGTAAATGCGTATGCAGCCTATACAATGACTTGCGGGGACCAGTCGCTATACCAGGTTACCGTTTTCACCTTTCCAGGCAAGCCTATTATCAATTTACCCGACTCCAGGGAGTTAGGAGGTCATTTATTGAAATCCGAACAGTGTTATTATTAGAAGCAAAGTGCGATGGATTCTAAGCGAAAATGCTTAGAAAGGCAATGCACGATTTCGAGGAATTTCTGGGTAACAAGAAAACATTGAAAACCTGCCGGCGAGCTAGGGTAACTTCCGAATAAACTCAGCTGCTGATCGAATGTGCTGCTCTGCCTCCGGCGGAAATGAGTGAAATTGAGCGCCAAATTGTCAGGTTGTTCCACAAATATTCAGACATCTAAGCATGTAGTTGAACGACGCAGAGAGCACGCGGATGCAGGAGACGATCGGCCAACTCGGTTAGCGGCAACCGACGTGGTTTGTTTAGTCAATGAAGGACGACAGCCGTTTCGTTTGCACTTGAAATTGCCCCCAGATGCGGATGCTCAAAAGGTCTTCTCGGAGCTTTTGCGAGACTAGAGCCGTTAAATGAAACGTAAGCACTTGAGAGAAGGAAAGTGTTGTGAGCAGGAAGGTACAAAGAGCTGGTGAGTGGCTGTCTTCTCGCCACAAATATTTTCCGTAAGATATCCTGCTGGGTAAATATTTCAGTATTCTCATTTATACCTTACAGCGTTGTTAGGTGGACGTTTAACTGAACAACCTGACATTTCGATCTCGCCGTCTTTAGAGACCCTAAACTTCCACCGCTGAACTGGAAGCTTAATGTTATTAACGTCAGTAACAAAGAGTGATTAATAAAATTTCCACTGGAAAGAAGCAGAAAAGATGTCCTTGATATGACCACCAACTATGCGGAGGTTTGATGATGGGAGAACTCTGAGATTAGTGGATCATTGGGTTATCAATGTTGAGATGTAGCCTAGTCCAAGTCAAAACGTTAGGCAGCTCAAACGAAATGTTTGCCTACGAGCCTCAAAAGGCATAAGGAACTAAGAAATAACTATAAATTATAATACATATCTAGAGATTGTATAGTTTAACTATAAGACGTCAAAAGGTACCTGGAAATTGAAAAGCCAGATATCCCATAAAATCACCGAATATTAGCTAAAAAAAGAAAACAAAAAACTTAGCACACGCGATTAGTGTCAAGTTCATATCAATCATGAGTAATTGACTTTCAATCACGCACCACGCCTCATAAAGTAGTGTGAAATGTACGGGGTAAGGCAAGAATGCAGAAGTAGAGAGCTACAGAGGAGCAGGTCAGTTGACTTAGCAACCATTTAGTTTCAGTTATATTTAGTTTCGTTTTAGTGAATGAAGTCCAAAACAGTGGATCCTGAGTAGCACTTCCTTCTAGTAGCAAACCCCGTAGACAAAGTGTCAGCTAAATTGGTGATCAAAGCTGACCATTCCACGCAACGATATGGGCGGTCCACGCCCGAAGTTTGGAGAACGAACATCAAATTTATAAGAGCAATCGGCAAAATATTGGAGAACGAACATCAAATTTATAAGAGCAATCGGCAAAATAACTCCTTAAATAAGAATCTGGGGAAACCATCCTAGTTAACTATATAGGCAATATGAGCGGCCCATAATCGAAAGTTGGCAAGCAGGCGTCAGATTACTTCCAGTGATTCGAATAATCCCTACAGACGAAATGTCGTCCATCAAAGAAGTTCCAACAGAAGTTGGTGCCGTGGAGTCCCGGTTTTTCACTGTTGCCCTTTAGTCATAGAAGAGCAAAGAGCATATAACTGGCACGAACCCGCAATTAGAACCTCAGTGTCATAGCGTTAGGTGTTTGCGTACAAAAAAAGCGTTTTTCAGGCGTAAGCTCTAGCATGCATTGCTCAGTTGAAACAAAACATTAGCGAATAAAACGAACCATTAGAATCGTTGCGTTTTTGCCAGGATAGTAGATATACTAAGTATTGAACGAATATGCGAAAAATAACAAGCAGAAATCTGATGGGAGACAAAATTTCCCCAGAAAAAGCAGATTTTTTACACTCATTTATACGCCGCTTAATAGTGAGACGGTGAGTAGTGGCTCAGTCGTCCCACGTCGGTCGCAGTTGTTGGGTGCAAAAAAGTCAAGTGGTAGGCAATCTATGACGTCGTCACATCTACCACCAACAGAAACACAGAACATAATTGATGTGGTCATGTTGTTGGTGAACAGTTGCTAGCTGATGGGAAGTGAAGGTGTTCCAACGATTTCCTCAGGACCACACACAATTTTGCTATTTTTCTCGATTAGAAGGGGGTGTCAGGTGGAACATTATTAGAAACGAGTGACATTTGAGCGAGAAAGCTAAAGGAAGTGTTAGGGAAAAGACGAATGAGCGTGTATGAAAGTAAAGTTACAAAACTTAGCACAAAACTGAAATTCATAAGAAACGGTATTTTGACGGAGTTCAATGGAACTCAATGGATTCTGCCACAGTTCGAGTAGATCTTCAGCTATTATCTATATTACTTCCAATTACGAGAAACTCATCTGTGGCTCTACGATATATCACTTCCAACCCTCCTCTAGCTTGTTTGACCTTCAGCTATAAAATTGCGCTACAAAATCCTGTTCTCGAGTTCATTTCCTTGTTTGAGCTGCAGTGGACACGGAAATCGACACCACCTTCAGGCCCCTTACCCCAAAATGAATCACAGGAACTTGAAACTAGAATAAAATTGAAGAAATTAATGTGTGACCGTTGCACACGATTGGTTACAATAATAAAATAAACAGAAAAAACAGACAACTGCTAAAAAGGTGGCTTGTAGTACATATGTAGTTTAACAGCTTCATGAGACCACATTTTAAAAAATCACGGATGAATTAGAAGGAAGGATAGCCGGAATAGAATGAATTCTAAAAACTAACAGACTCGAAATTATATGAAAGGTGTAGTGTGTACAAGTGTGTACAATGTCAAGGCGTCTAGGCACACAATGTTTTTCACGAGTTTTTTTGAACTGGTAAGTGGCTACTTCTGAACTTGTTAGGAGGTTTTTCGAGAATTATGCAACGTGGAAATTGAAAATTTAGAACCAATGAAAAGAAATTGGCAAATAGGTGGAGCACGTCGCCCGCCACTAACGACTTGCTCGAGCCACCACCTGACGCAGTCAAAAACACCTTCGCATATGAGACCGATGATGTTCAATAGAGCGGAACGCATTGGACACCGGCGGTCCGGGTCTCCTCACACCACAAAACCAGGACCTGAAAAGCAGCCAACGAGAGGAAATTCGGCAAACAACCATCACCCTCGAAAGGCTAGTGATCGGCAGCTGATTTATTTACCCTATACGATTCCCAACGCTCGGCTCATAAAGCAGCAAAGGTACCAATATCTTTCGAAGGGAGGAGAACCGTGAAAATCGTGTTTTTTCCATTTGATTCTTTATTTATGGCATCGACATAGAGGTGCAATACAACCAAGATTGGGTGCTAGCTCAACGTTAAAACAACTTCGGTGTTAACAAGATGTAGCAACGTATTTTCTGTTTATAGAATATATATACAGATCTAGGTGGTGCAACTAAAACGAGAAAAGGTATAATTAAACACTTGAAAAGATATTAGGCGCAACTATGAAGTGCACCTACATTTTCACCTAGCTAAATGTACACGATGAAATGATTTGCAGTGTAATGGATTCGGAGTTTTTCAACGTCGCCCTTTGGCTTATGAGGTCAAATGGGCGGCTGTTACGTGGACCATTTCACCTATCCATTAAATTTCTACGACTCCTCACAGAATACTGTAGCTAATGGACTGCCCAGCAGCACCACGTTGCAGGAATCGCATTCCACCTAACCAGCAGCTCCTGCCTTATAATTGCAGTGCGCCAGAACACACATGGAAACGGCAGCGCGATTTACTTCTGAGGAGTTCCGGAAAAGGTGGCGCTCAGAGGTGCGGCGAGAACAATTCAGACTCTCGAGACGGCGCCGACCTCCACAGGGAATGCGTCTAATCTACGACGTTAGCTAAGTGAAGTGGAGTTCGGCAAAACGTGGCGATGTAATAGTCGGTTTACCACACAGTTGCAATTTCATTGC
The DNA here is from genome assembly GCA_030553155.1 of Nippostrongylus brasiliensis. Classification (NCBI taxonomy): domain Eukaryota; kingdom Metazoa; phylum Nematoda; class Chromadorea; order Rhabditida; family Heligmosomidae; genus Nippostrongylus; species Nippostrongylus brasiliensis. The sequence goes on from CP130736.1 coordinate 16,023,416, forward strand.
GCAAAAAGTAAGGGTTAGGTGGTCGGTGTTGATCAGTCCCCTGAGGTCGTGCCGCTGCATTTGTGTTCCACTCAGAATCGTGGGGACATAGTAACACGTTTTGCTTTTGTTTTGCTAATGATTACAGCTAGCCTTGTTTTCAACGTTTCATTTTCTCAGACCAGGTCGATGCTTTATTAGGTTCATGTTTGTGCCCGGTTACGTTTCTTCTTGTTTTTTTTTTCCACGCATGTGAACACATGCGTCCAATAACGTTAAAGTTAAACTTAGTAGATGCGTATTTCGCCTATGACTTGCGGAAGCCAGCTGCTGTGCCGAATCAGTGTCTTTACCTACTCAGACAAGTCTGGTACCAAGTTACCCGACAGCGGAGGGATGGAAAACTTTGTTAACCCGGGTGGGGATCAATCGCTCGACCGTGTGATTAACGTCTTTTAGCACTGTAAAGTAGAGCAGTAAAAAGGGATGCGCGTGTTTCCGCAATAGCGGCGCGCTTTTCCGGCCGTCCACTGGACTGTCGTCGGTTAAAAAGTACTTAGTGCATAGTTGGTGATATGGGTGGTTTCCGAAAGGAAATTTGAAATACTGCGCTAATGTGCAGCTGACGCGCACGCTGCCGGTGCCTATGTTGCACCATTACTGCGGCAGCAACGCAGCAATACTGAAAGGGCCTTAACAAGTGTTATTTTCCGCTGCTGCTACTGAGAAAATGCGTGGAGATTCGTGGTGAGACTGCTAGGAGATGATCCAGTGATCATCATCTCTTAGCGGTCCACCATAGATCACTGGTACCTGGTCTTCCATCAAGAAGCTACAGTGTTCTGCCAGCACTACCGCCAAAAGGCGCAATAATTGTGGGGACAAGCTCTTCGTCTACGCTGTTGATCAGTTCTGTCGTTGATGATACAGCGAAGCATGGATAGGCCCTAATGCGATTAGACTTGTCACATATGTAACACACTAGAGAAGACTATTTCGCGTTATCTGTTGTTAGAAAAGAAAATCTTTCATACCTATAGAGCTGACATTTTTTCGCACACTATCATTATCAGCTCATATTCTGCGTGTACAACATACTCAGGTGGGATTTGATCCCTCTCAGGCCTACCTGAATCACGTATGACACGAGACCTCTACATCGTTGAGTATACTGCTGTTCTCGAACTAATCTGCGCTCCTTAAACACTTTTCTCAAGAGGTTGAATTATGCACTTAATCAGAAAAACATCTAATTAAGGCATATGGCAATAACCCGCAAAGCATGGCAGTGAAATCAGACTATCATTTCAAATGTAGAATGACTATATTGAAGTGTACTAGGTGTAGCCGACCAACGATTTGGGAGAGATAAATGAAACAAGCGACAAACGATGAAATAATTTTGGCTTGATTGGAAGGCAGCGCGCTGGAAATCAGTTCATCGATAAGATGGTGAACTCTCAGTCAGGAAGGCGACAGCTGAAGCCAACACCATGGTTGTAGCATCGCGAAGTCGAAGAAACCTTCAGGCCAACTCATTTAAGAGCTCATACGAGCGTTACGAGCACGCAACCTCCTAATGGCATCTGGAGAGTACAAATTTTATGCTGGTCGTTTCATTCTACAACTATCGATCAACCTTTACGGTGTATTACCCTTTTTAGAAAAGTAGCATTCGAGGTGATTCGAATGGCAACATTACCTTGCCTGAATGTGAAAGTGCCCAAAGTTCAAGTTGCGAAAGGGAAAAGCTTGGAGAGAAAGGTGAAAAAAGGTTGTCGCCCTACAAACGACCTCCGAGAAAATGCTAACAAGCGGCGCCGAACGCGTATGGATAGAAACACTTAAAGCGTTGTCGTCGAGGCGGAGCACAATGGTTGGCCGAGCAGCGGAAGTCGGTTGATAGAATGAAGGATATGGTAATTTGCGATGATGGCCTGAACTCGATTTGCACTAGAAGGCGTGAAGTGGAGTTCGCACGTCTCATAAACTCTGGAAGAAGTGGAACCATTTGCGAAGGACTCGAAGTTGAACTACGAACGGGTAGTTCGTGAGGGTAAGCAGACTCTTAACTATGCGGCACGATAGCAACTCTACCTCGTGTTTTTAACTTTATTTTGTTGTACAGCTGAATTCAGTTATTTGCCTACACATTTCGAAGCCTACATTTGGGTTGGGTATGCGAATAGATTTTTGTGAATCCTCTTCCGAATCATTCCCACGTTTCCTGGCGTGGTTACCGTTGTCCGTTGGCCACTTATTGGACGTCCCAAGAAATCGAGCCACGGTTTTCCGGACTGTTCGGGGATCCACTTTAAACCAATTTCGAGGAGTAGACTGTACGATATTACTCGATAATCCCAAATTTCTTGGGATGAGGGGCAACCATTGTCGTTGAAACCATGTCCGCGATCCAATATCGAATGGCTAGCAAGTACAAGCTTTTTTTTGAGTCCTCCATAGATCGATAGAAAACCCTGAGTACTAGAGCTTTGCCATGGTGTCGGAATAGGCGGCCCGTATTTTTTGGCCAATCTGTATGATCTGTGCTTTCTCAGACACAACATTAAGATAGGCTTCATTTTGTCACAGAAACTGGTTTGTGAATAAAACAAACGATTGAATAATGTGAGTCATGATTGTAAAGCTATTCCCCATTCCTATTAGAGATGTACAATCATTTCTTTATTTCATTACAAGTGCGCTACATCAGAGAAGGCGTTCTGTTTTCCGACTTCTCCCTTACAAGCACTTCTTCAGTGGTGAGTAGATGAATTTGTCAGGCAAGGACGCGCCTATGGGTGGATTTTATTTCCAAATTTGTGCAGAGACAGTGTGGTACTTGCTTGAATAATTTGGAATTAAAGCTGAAATTGGATCAGTCTAGAAAGTGCTTTTGGTAAATAAAATGTCACTAGCAAGCGACAACAAATCGCAGACAACATCTAGGTCCTCGAAAGGTAGAGAATGCAGGTTTTTAATGATTAAGATTCAAAACGAGGGAGAAAATAAGATGTAACGAGTAAGACAGAAATGACGACGTTGTGTAAACCCTACAGTAAAATTCTATCCTAAACTGGGTTTCGATTTGCATGTCATTCCCAGGGACGGAACAGTGATTTCAAAATTCAACTCTGGATGATACAGTAGCGGTCAAAAAGATATATCACTTTTCATTTTTATACACAAATAGCTCAAATCGAAAAGAATTTGATGCCATTCGATAGTGCTGACGATTCTATCTTAAAATATGTCGAAACATACCGTTGTTGCAGATTTTGTGTTTTCTAAAAATATTTTACAGTGATTTTCATATGCTATTTTGAACGAAAATATCTCAAAAATCGCTGAATAAAGGATCAATCTGAGATAATGTTCTGATAGAGCATAGTCTAGTTATCATAATGTGGTACAAACATTTGATTTAGATCGCCGCTAAACTATAGATTTTCCGGAGCAAACATTTTGGTGGTCAAAAACTGGTCAAATTTTAGGACCATGTTTCAAACAAAATTTTGTATCTTTTTAACTGCGCAACGAAATTACACCAAATTTGAGCATGTGATAGAAAATAATTTTCTCTTTTAAGGTCTTATTTTTGTTTCCAAGCTCTTCTCTTGGTTTGTGAGGAAATTCCTTTTAAAGTTAAGATTGCGTAAATTGCTATATTCAGAAAAGTTTAGAGGAATCGACTTCATTTTTTCTCAGTTGATAGTACTTTTTTGGTACTCTTGATACTGTATTTTGCTTTATAATGTTATAAGTGTTTTCTGTTTATTTACTTCCTTTAACCCTCCGATGACCTTCTCTGTTCATGAGCTTTGAAATAATTAGGGTTAATTAGGGTTAATGCAGGACGAGCCTGGCGTTCATCTCTTTCCACTAGATATTCGCTGAGTTGATAGAATATTTTTTTAATTTGTATCTGATTAGTGTTCCCTATTATGTTCTGCGTTGTTGTGTTTTGAAGTCTGGTTTTCTTTTTAAGTGTGTTTCTGTCTGGTATTGTTTTCGGTGCGTCCTCGGACGTAGATAAATAAATAATAAATAAATTATGTATGCTGAAATAATTCAAAATTCTTCAAAAAATATGTCGCTTTGACTAATCCTCGCTCTAGGCGCCGTCACTACCAGTACGTTGTAAGGGGGCGGGCAAATGCGCCCACAGCGTGTGTTAGTCAAAGCGATATATTTTTTGAAGAACTTTGAATTATTTCAGCCTACATACAGTATCAAGAGTACCATAAATGCACTATCAACTGAGACAAAAATGAAGTTGATTGCTCCTGAACTTTTTTCAATATAGCAGTTTACGCAATCTCAACTTTAAAAGGAATTTTCTCACAAATCAAAAGAAGAGCTTGGAAACAAAATAAGACCTTAAAAGAGAAAAGTATTTCCTATCACCTTCTCTAATTTAGTGTAATTTCGTTACGCAGTTAGAAGGATATAGAATTTTGTTTGAAACATGGTCCTAAAATTTGACCAGTTTTTGACCACCAAAATGTTTGCTCCGGAAAATCTATAATTTAGCGGCGATCTGAATCAAATGTTTGTATCACATTATAATAACTAGACTATGCTCTATCAGAACATCATCTCAGATTGATCCTTTATTCAGCGATTTTTGAGATATTTTCGTTCAAAATAGCATATGAAAATCACTGTAAAATATTTTTAAAAAACACAAAATCTGCAACAACGGTATGTTTCGACATATTTCAAGATAGAATCGTCAGCACTATCGAATGGTATCAGATTCTTTTCGATTTGAGCTATTTGTGCATAAAAGTGAAAAGTGACATATCTTTTGATCGCTACTGTATATAGTTGGTAATGCCTACCTTCTAGTTGCCATCGCCTATTATTTTAGATATTATACTGAAATTTCAATATTCAACTGATACAGAGATAAGTACTTCCTCACCTAGAAATTAGTATGGTGAGGTCAGACTGAGGCTGGAATATACACTTTGACGTCTAGAAATGTGCGATTGACAATGGGCAGGAGCGCTGAGGCCATTGTCTAATTCTCTTTTGTCAATAATAGCCCCACCCTCCCTTACCTGCCCACAAGTACTAGACGATTTAAGCCGTAGCCCTTGACGGGACATCGTGTCGATTCGGACTAACAACCAGAATCATAGTACGACTAATTATAGATAGAATTATGTAATTACAGCGTCGGTAAACTTCCGCCAAAACGTGATATAAACTTAACAAACCGTTTTGGTTGTTTCCTTCTTCTTCTCCTTTTCTTTTTCTTTTCTACAAAAAGAAAGGAAAAGAAAGAAAAAAAAGAGAAAGAAAGAAAGGAAAAAAAAGAAACAAAAAGAAAGAAAGGAATGCGCGTCTAGGAGCAAAATTTGCTTTGTTATAAAAACAAAATTGAGCAAGATTGATTCGAAAGATAATATCAGATAATATCACACAGATTCGTACTCCTTCACAATTTCTGAACTTTATCTCAACCAGGAAGCGCATCGACCGGAGCAGATACTAATGGTGTAAGGTCTGGGATGTACCGCGGATGAGACGGGACTCCCAATACCTCATTTTTACGAAGTGATTTTGCGACATGTAGGTGCTTGATCCATGCGATACAAATAATCTTTGTGGATGTCTAGCAAAACTTTTTGACCCATATCCAAAACTTCAAAGTACACGAAATCCTCGCTGCTCCACCAAACATAGAGGTTCCCTTCCTTCTGCGTACACCAAATGAATCAGAAGATGGAGAACAAAATTCTCTTTTTAATATGCTTACCTTTGTAGGGGCACAGCAGCATTCAAAATAAACACAACTGCGTTGAAAAATGTTCTACTAGGAGAGAAATAAATTGAAGAATTCAACGCCCATTTCTTTCTCAAGCAGACTAATACAAAAAGACGTTGGATTAAGCGTGATCTATCCAATTGTAAATCAAGTGCATGGCCGGATTGAAACGAGACAAAAACGAAAATACGGCCGACCGATGATCGTGTGGATAGCGCAAAACTGAAGACTAATTAGTTGGCTTCCATTGGATTCTTGTCCTCCTCGCGCTCGATCGCCTCCTTTTTCTCACCGAATGGTCGACTAATTCGATTATTCAACGCTCGTCATTTTATTATGACAATGTGCGCGTCCACACACAGGGGCGTCGGCGCTGCTCCATACCTCATCAGAATATTGCCAGTCATCCATTGTTGATGATGCTCTGATTAAACCTCGCTGAGCTCTGATGAGATGACCAGAGTCTACTTCATAAAGATCACTGTCGGAAACCAATGGATGTTTGAGAACAAGGGAGCAGTTGGAGATTCAAAAACGCTGAAAAAACACTCAGAAATGCGTCTCGGAAGGGTCGCGCATCTGTTGTTCCGTGATTCCGATGGCGTTCTAAACAAATCACCTACATATGTAACTTATAGGTGATTGGGGAAATTCTAAATAAAACATCAACCTTTTAAGCTAGTCTGAATAGTAGAGAAAAACGATACAGCTAGATGTGGTAATAATGCTCGATCTTCGCAAACTCAGACTCTGATGGGATTTAAACCTGATTCATGTGCCTATCCGAGGCGCCATAATGCTAGACACCACCAATCTTGGTAAAGTTAGATCGTTAATATCGAAAAAGGAAACAGTAAAAATGATGGGGCTGCCAGAGATATGGAACCACAACCAACTAGGGAACTATTTTGGTAGAGCTACGCTTGTGAAGCATAGTGGAGAGATTTCAGAAGAGTTTATATTCGTGTCACATCGTGATTTTTACATTACTCTATGAGGCCCTTCACGCTGAAGTGGTTCATTTGTCGTAGTAAATATAAATAAATAAATAAATACCATTCGGCGGCTGACTTTGAACTACCAGGAGCTCATCTGGTCCAGTAGAAGTCATTTATCTCCTAATTTCTTAGTGCAACTGAAGAGATGCACTTGACGTACAATGCTGCTCGGTCAAAATAATCTTCATGTAAGCGATCGCCGGCAGAAAAACAGGCTTAGTAGGAGAATAATCATCTATTCAGTTTGATGAAAATTGCAAAACGTAAGCGCAGGTTCATCGAATGAAGTACTCTGCGTGATACTTCAAGATTTTTCCAATTCCTTTTGAGGGTATAGGTTCTTCGCATACCGAGACGTTTCGTTGTTTTTAGGCAAATAGTTTCCTGGAGCAGATTTCGAAACCCTAGCATATTCTATAATATTAAATGTTATCCTATAGTTACCGAATGTAATACGTTTATCGTACTGAGTCCTTGATTCCAAAGTGAGGAAAGATTATTTTTCTAATTTCTTCGAAGCCTTCTTTTTCTTTTTCCTTCTGTATATCTCATCCTGATATCCTGACTATTGCTTCAAAAAACGTGCTACGGAAGTATTGTGTTCAACGTTTGTTCTGCTTCCAGAAAAAATATTCTGAATGCTTAATTTGATCTCGTTGCTACGGAAAATTCAAAAGATTATTAGAAAGAAGGCACGCTTCCCTTGATATCGCAGCTTGATTGGTGTTTCCGAAACTTGTACCCTTAAACGATCTTGCATGAATCGAAAAGTGTACGTGGTCTAGTTCTGACGCTGTGCTCTTCAAAGTAGTCGTTTCAGTGAATAAGCAAACTCCCATTTGTATGTACGTCCATTTTGAGCGAGCCAAAAATAAAGTTCACATGCAGAATGTTACTCTGCTGAAAAATCACTTCATGGACACATGGGCAAAAGGCTTCAGAGAGTTTCAAATGTAGTCGCTTCTCCGATGTCGTTCGTTTTCATTGACTACGGTATTAGAATCAAAACGTTTCGCTACTTATTTACCTCCGTTAGCAAACTCTCCAGTATCGATAGTCTACACAAAGGACCAGTCCCACTGTGTTACGAGTTTTGAGACAGAACTCACTATATGTGCGAACTTTTTTGTAGACCGTCTCCGTCCATTCGCGTCGTACGAACTCGGTCTTATCATCGTCGGCTGGACGAGTTGCCGGTCTAAGTTCAGGATGTTGATGTTCAGGTGAATAGCTTCTGGTGTCTGGTAGAGCCGCCAGTGTTCGGTAATGACGTCGACGAGCCGGCAGAACGACGACGTCGCCGACGACAATCAACGACATCAGGCACCGAAGCCAGTGCATCGCATAGCGCGCTGCCACTCTCACCAATACTCTTCTCAAGCAGTTCAAAGACGATTCTGCAACGGATATCCCAATAATTGTCGAAGTTGACGACAAAACAGGAAGAGAGAAAGAGGAAGAGGAACAGCAACGGACGGTACGAGACAGATGAGCAGGCAGATCAGCAATGGTTTCGATATGAGAACAGCATTCGAATTTGGCAGCTTCAAAATGTTGCCGTTTCTATTAGGATGAGGCACAAGTAATCGGACATTTGCAAGAGTTTGTATTCAAGATCAAATTTCATGTCAATGATGGCACCGCTTAAAGCGTGTGTGTAAGTGAAATGAGAAAAAGTGAAAAGAAAAGTGTAAGACACGGGTCGATAGAAGGAAAAAGCCCTTCAAAAACAGTTTATCACAATAATTTCCTTAATGTTGCTAACTGTTACAATGACTGACAATCACACAATCGCAAAGTCATGCGTCAAAATTCAATAGCGTCGAGTACCCCACCGAGAGCAAGAACACACGGTGGAGTTGGATCTGGACTTAGTGAGTAGGCAGTTAGAGACTGAACCATGCCAAAAAAGTGAATTATTAGACACTTTTAGTGTTCTTTGGTCCTCAGTGGTATGTGGCCTCAAGTCGATCAGCAGAGTATACGACTCGATCGCTGGATACCAGCGGTGTTCCAGATGTACGATTACTTACGGATCAAACTGATGGAACAATCACAAAAAACGCTGGCCACGGAAATCTAGATTGACGTCATCCCATAGACAGTGAGGGTTGGTAGAATTCCAAAGAAAGTTATTGAAATACATGTATCAAAACATCAAAGAAGAGCTTCTGTCCAAGGGCCCATTCATACTAGGCAGCAAAACATTGTCGCAGATTGTCGCGGATTTTCTCCCAGCTTATTCCTTGCTGGGTTTCCTTGTTTCTTCAGCATAGCCGACAATCTTGGAGGAATTAGTTTTTTCTCAAGATTCTTTTTCATTTCTATGAACTTGTTAAGAAATTTCAAGAATTAAACCTGTCGCTCTATTATTACATTGCATTCTCTGCGACTCTACCTATATAATCATCTATCACTGCTTTGCTTTGCTGCGAAGTATGAACGCGATTTGAACGTTCGGCTTTTGTGGCTCAGCCTACAGAAATGTTTGAAACTACCAATTAGAGCTAAATCAAGAGACATCTGGAAACACAGATTTTCTTTCTGGAATGTGAACCGACTGACCTTCAGTAAAAGGTCGCATCGGTTGGATCTCGGCGCAAAGCTGACATCTAGACGTAATTAGAAGGACTTGAACATCACTGCCAAGGATGAAAAATCGTCGGACGAGAGCTCATGGCAGTCTAGACGGCTTTCCGAGTAGGTCCACTGGGTAGGCTGTCACTAAGCATCAGCTTTCACGCGTCATTTGCTTAATTTATCGTCCCGCTAATTATAGTGGTTCTGGTGCTACCTATTTGCGCTTATCAAACGGCCACAAAAGATATTTCTCCCAGAGCCGGGAAAAGTTAGAATGGTTCGGAAAGACAGCAAGTCTTGAGTAAAAGTAATTATTCAAGGATGTTGTACTGATATTGGCTAGATCATCACACAAAATCGGGATTTGTTCCACGTCTCAAGCCTATCCGAGGCACTCTGATGTTAGACTACTACACCTCTGAGGCGATGTAACCGTTAGAAGATAAGTTTCGTGTTCGACCGCTAGTTTTTCGATCATGAACTCAAACAATCTCCTCTCTTTAAGATCTTTGAGACTCAAGATAAGATATCACCGCAGAAAAGGTTTTTAAATGTTAACTCCACCAACAAGTTTTATTTTCCGAAACACACTATGATTCTGAGGGCGCTTCTGGTTACAGTGGTCCAGACTACATAGGCTGTTTTAGGTAACATTTTCACTACAAATGAAGTAGGTATATTGTGATATGTAATAGACTTAAGCAAATCAGCCAAAATGGTACAAGTCTGCTGAAGTAGGTAGTAGTTAGATACCATGATTCAGTTTCAGCCATTACAGGGAGCAAGCCGCCACCTAATCTTCTCTTCTGCCAGAATTTACCTCCTGCCAGTTACACACAAAAAGGTCTCTGCCCGTAAAGCCGAGAAAACTACATTTTTATCGAGGGCAAATTACCTATAAAAACGCTTCTAGTACAGAAACTGAAGACCGATGCACCATATCGCTACAAGTACGATTGTAGCACACAAACGACCCAATTACGGTAGCCGAGATTCAACTATCAAAATCGTTTTCGGATTGCATTTTAATCATAAAGGAGAAATTTCATCTGAAAATTGAAGGATGCTAAGATTAGGAGAGAGCTTAAGTTACAGAATGCATATTTGAGCTTTAGGATACGTTAAACCAAGGGCTGTCGGTCCAGTGAATGGAAATCGCTGGAGTTTGTTGTTCTCCAAAACGGACCCTATAAGAGAGAAAGCTAGATTTTACTGTTCCTTCTAAACGGAATTTCAAGCCTTGATCCAGGTAATGATAAAAGGAAATTTCTCCACGGGTGCTTCGATGTCTAGTAAATTAAATGACTATCTGCGAGTCATATGCTGCTCATTTCTTTCAAAAATGCCACATAAGAACAAAAAATAAAATGTTCGGTATGGCACTTAGAATATTCCGTTTCTAAGTGTCGTTGAATCTTGTTATTAGTTTTCGTGTGCTGCTGTGCCGAACGAGGTTAGTAGGTGGACCAGATTTTATTAGTGGCCTAACGTTTCGACCTGTTCGTCGTCGTCAGAGGCCCCGTGATCCACCGGCAGAGTGGTGCCGACGTTCGGCACAGCAGCACACGAAAATTATAACATCATGCCGAGGTTTCAAGAAGAGAGAACTTGGAGAATTCTTGTCATTAGTGTTGAATGTTATAGTGTAATAGACGGAAGTCGATGAAATAACATTGATATATACCAGTTTATTACGGCAAACTTTTCGGCGAATCCGCCTTCGTCAGAACCTGGAACAGCAAACTGGAGTTTGGGATATCTAGTGCCTAAGAAAAATGAGGCTCTGACGAAGGTGGAATCGTTAGCCGCATCAAATTTGTAGCAATCCTGGCTTATCCGCTTTAGGGGTCAATTCCGAATCAAAGGAAACTACTACAGCAGAACTTTGAGACCACTAGTAGAGCAGTAAGGGCCGTAGTTCAGTAGCCGGCCGGCGTTGGCCATCGAATGAAAGGCTCCGCCACTTGAACGGGGAACTTGTTGAGGTGGTTGTTCGAAAAATAACTCTGAAAAAAGGGGACTGGCGAGTGACTGAGTAACTTCTGACGGGCGCCCGAGCGCTTGAGGTGCCAAAGAATGCTGTGAGGTCGATGAATGCCTGGAGACAGCGATTATTCAGCGGCTGTGTGTGTGAGTGAATGTTGTTTGGGGTTTTGCGCCATCTCGACGATGTCGTGCCGACGAGTTAAGGGACGCATGCACTTGGTTCCATTTAAACAAGCTCCCTGAGTTTTAGTGGAAACCCTACGGAGCTTAGAATTTTCTGCCAACACGCCCAACTTTTCTACCGTGCATTCTTGATCAGTGTGTAGCTTCTTCATTGACGGGGATTCGTTCTGATCTCTCACGTACTCAGAGAATCGCTTTGATACAGAAAGCCCCAAGCCTCCTGGCGAGCCCGAATACCACCATCAAACTACCATTCAACGCAAAGGTTTAAAGGATAAAGATTGAAATGTCATCCTTGAGCAGTCCCCTAAGGACGCGCCGCCGCGTTCGAATTCCATTCAAATCGAAGAGGCATGGTGAATGCATATTTGACCTATTCACTGACTTGGGGGTCAGCCGCTATACCAAATCAATGTCTTTACCTTCCTGGACAGGCGTGGTGCCAGATATGGAAGGCTTGACTATCACGGACGAGGATCGATCCTTAGACCGTGCAGGTGTCAGTAGCGCCACTCAACGTTGCACCACGAGCACAACGGTAGAGTTCCACAAGTGCTATAGTCCATATCTTACCATACTATGTGGAGGATCAAGCTATGGTCGGGATGTTAAGGTGTCACCGCTTTACCGCCGAGTATGAAGCGCCCTTTAGTTCGAACGAGGAAACCAAGGCACGGTACCACCTCATAATCTAACCAATGAGAAATTCGACGTTTTCTCTTCATCGAACCAACCACCTTTCCGTTCTCCTTTGCTTAGTTATTCAGGCTGAACAACTTCCCTCAGATATTTGTGAACTATGGGAGTGTAGCACAGGAGTAGGTGCTCGCTTTCCATACGAGAAGTTTAAGGCTTTTCCCCATACCTCTGAGAGTTTTATTCCTAAGCTGCAGCATTCACTTCTAATAGACTGCTTGCTGCTTGCTTGATAAGTCTGTTATAATGCTGCCTATTGCACAAAGGTGGGGAAGTAGTGCACTGTTATCGGTTCTAGTAAATTCAGAGAGCAAAATCATGCCACAACGCGATTTTTTACCAATGTGGCCTAAGAATAAGAAGCGCAGGAAATGGTTTTCGTTCATTTCTACTCAATAGCGTAAGCCCTATGTTGCCGATAAAAGGAAGCATTGGCTCATCTTTTCGCCAATGAGCTGCTGCGTTTTGTCAAACAACGAATTTTCTATCGCTTTTTTCCGTCCGAAATGTAGGCGCAACGAGCACACATCGGCGTGTAAGGCTGTTTTCGTTCTCAAAAATCGTATTATTTCGCGCATCCTCGCTCGACCTCTCGCCTGACTCCTTGGAGCACTAAACGCATACGAATTTCAGGCTTCTTGGAGATTACTAGCAAACAACGCCACCAAGAAACACTTGAGCTGACTGCTGCAGAGAGTGATCAACGGAGAGCGAGGATTAGGGAAACCGCAGAAGTGTCAAGGTCACTTAGCGATATAAGATAAGATATCAGAAGGAAGAAAATTAATATAAGGCTGCATGGTCAAGAAGGATAAACTTACTCAAGACCAGATTCAGTATGTCTATTTGTCATTGTTACTCAATTCATGGGCGCGCGGTACAGTGGTAAGGAGCGCCACTGACACATGCACGATCAACCGATCGATCTCCCGGGCTAACCAAGCCTGCTATCCTTCCGGGGTTGGATAAATTGGCACCAGACTTGCCTGAGAAGGTAAGAACACTGACTCGGTATAGCGACTGCTCACCTCAAGTCAATGTATTGGCCACACACGCATTCACCTTCCCTCTAAGTTCGTGAATGAGGCACAGATGTGGCGCCGAGTCTTTGTGGGGACTGATCAACGGCGATACCTTTACCTTTACCTCTTCCTACGGAAAGACTATAAATATTGGGAGCTGTTATGCATTAGTGTTCTTCATTACCTTTCATAAGTCCTTTGAGTTATTAGATGAAAAATTCATCAATTACGGACGAAAACAGTGAAAAACAGAACCATCAGCTTTGAAAATAAGGGGGAAAAGAGCGGATTCATCAACGGTATAGCCGATTTATGAAACGAATGGTAGTAATTGACGCAATGTGTCGAAATTCGTTACGCTGCTACTTCAAAGTCTGGGAACTGGTGAGGTGTGTCAGAACTCTTAACCCAAAATCTTAACCTTGGGCTAAACCCGAAACACTTCAGCGGCATCGTTCCGGCTGGATTGGGGAGTTTTTCTCTTCCATCACCATTTATTCGATGTTTTGCTCTTCCAGGCTATATAGCGATTAGTAGGTCTCAAATAGCAGGGCACGGTCAATGACACCGTCTGAAGACATATGAACGGCATTCGTGACTGGAACACATCGTGGACAGGAAGAAATATGAGTGGCTACTTTTCCCAAGGGTCCGCGAAAAAATGTTCCCAGTAAAACGCTCAGAAAAAACCCTAAGCGCTGCACAAATGGGCGAATCCCAGCAGACTGTGATAAACAGCTCGAGAACTACTGAAGTCGAAAAGAGCTGTGGGTAGTTGAAGGAAGTTCGGTTAAACTCAAGCTGCCGGACACGCGCTTCTTTGGTTTGATAAAGAGGTTGAATTTAGTGATGTAAAGAAGTGCAGTAATCGTCCCGAGTGAAATCAGCTACTGAGCATCGATTGCCGACCATCCTATGTGCCGGATAGCCGGTAGAAGAGGTGTCGAAAGGAGCGCTTGGCTGGAAAGGCAACGGCTTCCAGCACCGATTGCAAACAAAGGAGCTCTGCAACAATGCCTCTATTGGGAAAGTGCAGCGACTTCATGAAATGCTGGTGTGGTGCCTCGACGCTGAATTGCCGAAGCCGACGCTGGCATAACTGTGAAAAATTCATGACATTTTAGCGTTCGGTGATGTTTTTTCAACTAAAACCCTCTGTCGATAGACGATGTGCGATGGAATTCGCATTATATTCAAACAGCTAACAGCGAGTGAATGCAGAAAGATTCACTGGCTTGGAATGGAAGCTTTTTCTACTGTCACCAACAGAGTTACTACTAGTACTCCCTACCGTTCATCGTCTCATTGTCAGTACAAATAGGAAGTTCGGCTCTCGCTTTATTTTACTATTGCCAGAATTCTTAACCCATTGACGACCGCGCGCACGTGCAGTGATGAGAGTGCCTCAGCGGCATTAATTGTTTTCAAAATAATCATGCGAATAATTCTGTGTATAATGTTGATTTTGAAACTTTTTCATGTAATCATTAGAAGTAAACGATTTTCAGACCCTTTTTAAGCTTGATGGAGGGTCGTTCACTTGATGAATATCTTGAAGCTTTGATGAAACGGAAAATTTAGAATGAGTAGTAACTTTGACTAAATGGACACTCCTATCCACAGTGTCCTCCGCTAGGGAGGAAGCGTAGCCCATCGCTGGTCTACACGTCCCACGACACTCAAAACTGTAGCCCGTTGCTGGGCTACATGTCCCACGCGACCCTTAAGTGTGGCCCGCCGAAGGGATACATGGGTAGTAACATTGCACACATGGCCCGTATTATACAGGTCCACGCGGTGCAAAAAATGTATCTCACCGGCGGAACACACAGTCCACCGCTCACCAAAAGGTGTGTCCCGCCGGCGGGACACACGGTTGTCAATGGGTTAAACATCCGGAGCGATTCAGTGTCCACGGGCTCCAAAACGCTGTTTTCAAATACAGGGTGCGGCAAAAGTCCTTCAACACAGATACTTTCCCGTCGAAACGGCAGATCTCAGGCAAATGAGATGAAATTCATAGTTTTTATTGCCTTTGACAAAACCCATATTAAAGGCATCTAAGTTTCGAAATGACCTCCTTTCGCACGAATACAGGCCCTAAGTGTCTTGAGGAACGAGTCTACGGCGGCACGCAGGTTCAGCGACGCGTCCGGAAAAATCGACAGCCACAAGTCCTTAAAGACGTTTAAAGAAAGAAATGCTTCCGTGGGCTTGTTGCACTTCGAAAATACCACTCGGACCTATGGGCAGGACTCTGCACCTGCCCATAGTGGCGATGTCGTACAGAAGTGGTGCGCCGACAATTTCTCTGATTCCTAAGCAAAAAATTGGCCACTGAATAGCCCGGACCTTAATCCGATGGATTATTCAATCTGGTCCATACTGAACAGCAAAGCCTGCGCAACATCCCACGTGAGCACTGATTCTCTTAAAGAAGCCTTGAAGAAAGCCTGGGAGGAAATTGATGAAGATGTCCTGCGCGCCGCCGTAGACTCGTTCCTCAAGAGACTTAGGGCCTGTATTCGTGCGAAAAAGGTTATTTCGAAACTCAGATGCTTTGTTATATGCCTTTGACAAAACCCATATAAAAGAGCATCTAAGTTTCGAAATGACCTCCTTTCGCACGAATACAGGCCCTAAGTGGTCAAAGGCAATAAATGTTATAAATTTCATATTATTTGCCTGAGATCTGCCGTTTATACGGCTAAGTATCTGTGTTGAAGGACTTTTGCCGCACCCTGTAGACCACGGGACAGCTTAACCACAAAGCCTAATTATAAGAAATCCCGTTAGGAAACATAGATATTGGTTGACTTATTGTTAGCTGAATCCGAGATAAATAGTTCATTACGTTAACTTTTCGGCGTCTTTCGCCTTCGTCAGAGTCTGAAAAATCGAAAAAAAAGAGGAGAGGAGTTAAGAGCTGAGGTGGTCCATCGAGCCGTAGTAGCTGAGGTGGGTAAACTAAGGTGAGTAGGCCAGATTCTAAATGGGGATCACTTGCTTTCGCAGGCTCCATGGGACTGGTCCACAAGTCAAAAGTCTACAAAGGTCGACGAAGGTGGCCAGCTTCTGCTCGACCGCGATGCACTCCTCCCTCCTACCGAGAAGCGTTTAGATAAAAATGTTGCGAACCATGTAAAAAACGTGGACGCGAAAACGAACTTGGAATGTTTGTAAGTTCTCCTACCGTACTCAGTTGGGCTTTAAATCCTATAAAAACCGATCTGGTTGTGGCATACTAATCCTTTTCTCCGGCTTCCTTAGCGAAAGGTCGGAGCGAGAAATAGATATAGGATAATTCATAATTTGTTCCTTACAGTGGTTTTTGGGGTACATATGCAAAAGAACACTGCTGACACACGTTATCGCCACCCGACGTAAAGGTGGACTTTCAAAAATGGAATTAAGTTCACGGTCAGAGAAGGAGAGAGAGAGACAAAAATAAGAAAGAGGCTCTCCTTTCTCTGTGAAGTATACGTAAAATATTGGTGGAGGACAAAGCTCGAAGAGATAGCAGAGGATCAATCGAATTCTCTGAACCAGTTCAAAGAAGAATACGGATAGAGAGTCTGTGATTTGCTGAAAGTCCTGCAACTGGGGAACATCATCAATAGCTGTTGTGGTCATCATCATCATCAAAGACTCAATAAGAATTGATGCAGTCGGTCGGCCGAGATGTGAAATCTGCATAGGGAATTGGCCGGTGATGAAGTACCCGGGAGGCAGAGTTGAATGTGCCCCCAATGACCGAACGCTCTCGCCCACCATCACCTCTAATCACCCACTTAGCGGCAATTGTACTTGTGCTCGAATTCTCTAAAAAACGGCTGACTTCTAGCCATTCTCTTCAGTGGCTCAGATTTGTGCGGCACGAGGGGATTCAGACGACTAATTGCTGTGAATGTGGTTGCGCTAAAATTCCCCTCTAGCAGTCTGTGTGAGATGAAGACAGACTCTCGAAAATTCTGCTACATCAGAGCGCTTTAACAAGTTCACACTCCTAGCCCTACTGATGATCCTAAGGAAGTGTTACCTTTCTTCAACATCAACCCAAATTTACCCTTCTATATAATACGTATATCATCGATCTTTGTTATTTTCATCCTGCGTAGGGCTAAATAAATATGAAATATTTAATTATCTTATTAAATAGTATTATTATCAAATTTTATGATTAAATTTATTACCTAATTATTTATTTTATTAATTAATCTATTAATTTATTGTTATACTAAATAGTATCGATCAGCATTTAGGGTTCGATATACCATAATGTTTCAAAAACTGGATCAGCAGACTTTTTGTTGTGAGAAGCTCTCGAGCAGCTTCATCCGGAATAAAATTTCGAAGAAATTCAAAGCGCGCTGTGCTTGAGGACGGGCAAAACGCCAAAGAAAAAGAATTAGAAGAAGAATATGATGTCCAAGTGCAAACCCAAGTATAGAACAGCTGTAATTGGAGATGACGGCAAATGCCCAATCGGGAAAGAAATGCACTGTCCCGTGTTAAATATAAATCCTAGACGGCAATGAAGCACCACCTTCTTCGTGGACTGACAAAAACGAAAAGAATAGGCAAAATGGTCAGCTATATAATAGCATCCTAACTTCACAAGCTTTCTAGAAGGGGCCAGAAAACTCAAGTCAAGCGGTACGACCAAGTAAAAGCAGTGATTACTTTTCGCTGATAACGAATCGGACAACATGAATAGGTGAGCACTTCCACTTCATCTGAAGACAAGGTTGAATGCCAACTAATTGAAATGGAAATGCAAAAAGCGTCAAAAACTATATAGGGTGCACTATGCCATTCATACGGTAGAATGCACACACGTATATAAGCATCGATCTACTAGTTAACTTCTACACAAAGTGAATTAAACAATAAATGATTTCATCCGCAGTGGCACGGGTGAGTTGTGTTCGAAAAGACCGACGACATGAAAAAGAAACCAGAATTTGCTGGCTGGTATAGGTTGGGCGGAATTTTCAATGGCATGGGTAAATCCATAAATCCTTTACGCCTCAAGTTGAAAATATAATCCAAGCTGAACTGAAAAGAAGATAGACTTCGACGACGTTGAAGACATCTAGCTTAGCAGTCGCAAAAGCACGGGGAACAGGTAGAAAATTTAACAGAATTCTCTGAAGATATATGAGACAGATGTGAAGAATAATGTGAAAAATGCAATCGCTTTGACCTTTCGAGGCTCTAGTGAAAGAGATGTGCCTATAAAAACTTAACACGCCTTTAGTTTTAAGTTTAATTTTTTTAGTTTTTTTTTTAATTTTTTACCAAATTTGAATAATTTCCATTCTTTTTTTCTATTCTTTTTTTCTATATAGGGGCAAGTGATAATTAAAAGAAAATAAAATATAAAATAAAAAGAGATAAAAAAGATAAGAATAGAAAATAAAAAGGGGTAAAAACACGATAATCTGAGAATAGACTCTTTCCGTGACTTTACAAAGAGACCCCTCTTTGACACTTAAGGCCCAGACTTTCTATAAAGAGAGGACAATTTACGTATTATCGAGTAGACATTCAATAAGATGTCGAGCTCCTAGCGTACGAAATCAAGAAAAATACGTACGATGAAACGAAAACTCAGTGTGGTCAACGCAATGAACATCCCAATGCACGGAAGTTAGAAGAAACGACGGAGAGTGGGTAGATTAGGGTTTCTTGAGCCTCCTTGGGATTCCTGGTAAGGTAATCAGCATTAATCAAAATAAATAATCAGAAGCCAGAAATGGCAAACCGAAGTGCATGGTACCCGGACGACAAATAAGAGGAGGATTACGGGTCAGCTGATAAGAAAAACAAGCAAAGGAAAATGAACAAATACAGAAAAAATATGTGAAAAAAATGAGTAAATCTGTTGATTTCTTTGTTCATGTTTCAGCTCTGCTGCCTTCTACCGACGCCAATTTCTCAGGAAGACAAGGTGATTGTGATGCAGTCAGTCAGTCGGCCCTACGCTATCGTCATGCAAAATGCGCCGACGTAATCATTACTATGAGATTCGTCCACAATGCGGTTAAGTTTGTTTGCGGGCCGACGAGTTGGCATTCGGCCGCCCTTTTCCTCTTTGGCTAGCCTAAAGCACTAATCATTCTCACTTCTTGCTGATTATTGTACAGAGCAAAACTCATTGTTTTTCATGTGTGGGTAAGGACAAGGCTAAAGGATAGAGGATCGCGGACCACGTATTTGCTTTTCATCTAGAATCGTAAATGCACGGTCTTAGTTGGCCTCTACAACGACAACCTTGCAGGGGACAACCGCTATACCTAGTCAGTGTCTCTACCTCCGCAGACATGTCTGGTACCAATTTACACGACCTCAGATGGATGGAAGGCTTGGTTAACACGAACTAAGATCGATCACTCGACCGTGCTGGTGTCAACAGCTCCTCTTACCACTAGCGCCCACTGCTGAGAGAGTACACTAGAAGAAAAAAGTAAGAAAAAGAATCATGAAGATAGGTATTTTTAGGGTTGATCTAAGGATGCCAGGAATCATTGCGAACAACTATTATAGGAAGGAAGAATCAAGAGCGGAGCCAGAGTTGCAAGATACAAACGTACAAGTTCGAATTACAACTGGCCTCTCTCCTTCTTGGACTCTGGAGGTGATACCCTCTGAAACATCAGTGCTCCTCGACAAAATTTTTTAGGTCTTTAGAAATTCTGAAATGTGATTTGAAAATTGGCGAAAAGTTACTAGGTGGTATAGCGGATTGACGCTTAAAAAATAGAATCAGATCTCATCAAAATAAATACTTCATTTCAAGAACCTCAAAAACGCATTCGAGCATACGAATTTCTGCTGCAGAATCACCCTCGTGAGCTCTATTTTAGAATATTCATTACCCTGGAGTAGTAATGCCCCACCGCCTTTCCGCAACATTTTTTTACAGCACCTTCTTGAGTAGAAATGAAAAGTAAAAAATAAGTATGATTAGGCTCGGTATGGTGGAAAGTGATGGAAATGAGTCGAAAGGTGAAGCATCGAGATGAAACTGAAGTTGCTCCTAAAAGTCATCGCCGAAGCGATTCACCTTCACTTTCAACAAGTGAGACAGCTACGTTCTCAGGATTCGACTTTCTGACGTTTTGTGCCTACATTTATGCGCATAAACACTTAGGTTCTAGCGAAATGTAACAGAATATTTAACGGCGAGTGGGTGGAGCTCACGCCAGCACGCTTTTTATGCTGAAAAATGCTTTGAAAAAGATTATCAGCAAATTGACTGAGCACGACATTCAGCTCAACTTTACAAAATGCAATTCTAAGTGAAAAACGATGGAATACGATTAAGTCGAAAACGATATTTCTCTGTTATTGCTGGCACCTTTTTATATTCTTCTTTGTTTACATATTCTTCCTTTTTGAGTTGCTTCTATCAAATTTTCCGCTGAAAACACCTCAAAGAGAAGCAACTCACTAATCGCTAAGTGCTCTATGATTTTTTTAGAATTTTCTGCTTCAGGTAATTCAAGAAAAACTCAACACTGCCATCTTCATTTCAACAGGTTTCCAAGCTTTCAGCCTCCCCACTGCGAATTTTTACGGGGCGTTCTTTATGTTGTGTTCCTGCTACACGAACAACAACCTTTTTAAATGAGTCCGATGGAAAACGAAGTCTTTCCATTTGAAGGAGAATTAATGGCGATTTCGAGAAGATTGTTTGACAAGAATTCGATGGCGATGAAGCGAACGCGCTAATGAGTTGCTTTGAATAGCTTTTCGTACAGTACCCCACGTAACCATATAAATATAAATATTAACCTCTACGAAATGGGACGCCGAATTCGGTTCAGATACGAGCAATTACAATTAAAAATTGTAAAATGATAACGAAATATGAATAGAAAACGAATGTTACAACGTATAGCAGCAAAAGAATCAGGCAGTGAGGCGCATCAACAAGTTGAACCAAATCCCCAACACATGCAGGTGAGCTTGGACCTTTTCTCAACCCATTGGATTTTTCATGAAGTAGTGAATGCGCCCCATTCCCACGAACGGGGAAGGGCACCGAGTGAACTTTTTGAGAAATTACGGCAATAATTAATTAAAATTATGACCAGCAAGCAAGGTCTCCTCTAACAACTGCTCCTCCAGGCTGGAAAAGCGGCGCAAATGCCTGCAGCCTCCCTTTAATTGAAAAATATATTCCACACCTCTTCACCTTGTCAAATATTGAAAGAAAAATCCGACTGCCATCAAAATCGATGGATTTGTAGGATAACCTTTTCAATATCATAGGAACGGCTAACAATTACCGTTTTTCGGCCAGGAAGTGAAGGAAGTGTGAATACATAAAAGTGTCTCAAAATCAAGGTAGTTAACAATGCGAAGAATAACAGCTGCTGAAATCATTAGTAGTTTCCCACTTCATACGTAATCATATGCAAGCAAACGATTAAAAAAACTAATTGTAAGAAGTTGAAAACTATTACATTGATCAGCTGCTTGCACTGTACAGTAGGGGGATAGACAACGTCAAAAATAGAGTAGTCATGCGCGCATTTAAAAAAAATGTAGAAAAAACATAAGGATCTGATCAAGATTAATGAAGACTGAATAAGATTGGAAAGATTTTTCTCGAACTTTTTAGATCGCTTTTGAGAGTTTTGTCTTTTTTGTAATCAACTTCGTGTGGTCTTTTGACACCTCGTTTTATTGTCTGTTTGTGTTGGTTCATATCCCAACACTGGTGGGTGCCACCTGCGTAATAAACATTACATTACATATGAAACCAACAGAGCAGCAGAGCAAGACTTTGAAGAAAAAGAGCCGAAATTGACTCCACATTCGAAAATACCATTGAAAATCAAGTCTGCATTTTCACCACAATCACCACACATCAATCCGAACGAAGGAATTTGTAAAAAGCTTAACTGGTCAGTCAGTAATGGATTGCACGCTGAGACGTGGCTGTTTCCTAGTGATTTAATCAAAAGAAATAGCAAAACGAACTGAATTCAGCGTTGGTGCCGAAAGTAGAAGCCAAATAACCCTCTGAAAAATTCTAGGATGGGCAACTACATATTTCAAGTAAAAGGCCGACACCCGTCCCTATTCCGCCTACTACCCCACTATCCCCCTACCCTAACCAAAACACTAACTAGCGGCTGGGCGGGCGGAAAATCTCCGAAGTTTCGAAAGCAGATTTACAGAGCGAAAACAGCTCCAAACGAGCAGGTCACCATTGGAATGCGGCGAGCGACGACCGCACGCGGCGATGATATGCTTGAATACTTTCGACGACAATTATGCCGACGCCTTTGCTCGCTTCAGCTGACATTACGGGTGGTGTTTACACTAGGCGTTTCGAAAATTCCATCCAGCGAACTGCGAACAGCAATGAGCAGTAGTGGCGGTGGCACAAGTTCCGGCTCGGCTTTCTAGGTGTGAAGCCGGCACGCTCGCAGAGAATCTCGATGGTGAGCAATATGCCATGAAGCGAAACTTCGTTCGAACGTGTTTCTGTCGACTCCGCGATCCGAGAATTATTCATGATTGCACAAAGCTGTGCCTCCAAAAAGAAAACCAGGGAAAAGAAATCGAACCATCGAACCTGCTGGTCCTTCGGATAGTCTTTCGTATAATGAATTGGCCTTTAAGTGGGAAGTTTCTCAAAATAAGTATATTCGCTGTTTCAAAAGGGACATTGCTGGAGCGTTACTCACATAAAGAGTGGTTACTTGCCTTAAAGGCAACAACAATGCAAACGCGCATTGTCGAGATCCCTAGGAAGTCGCACATGCAACCACTCAGAATATAATAATATGAACGAGATCTTACATCTTAAGAACCAAATGAACGGAGCAGACGCCTAATGCTAAACTAGCCATCCAGCAAAGAAAATGTAAGAAACACTATTAGTAAAATGAGTCGCAAAGACCTCGAAAGCCAAACAATTGTTTGCATCAATGAGTTGTCTTGTTCTTGTTGTTGTTGCGTGTTGAGGAAGATTATTGGGATTTGTCTAAAAGAAACTTCTGAACGTTCCTTCGAAACCCTCCGAAGAATTCCGGAATCTGTGCTGTACCAAAATTACTGAACGAGAACCAAACATGGAACAGAATCGGTCACTCTTTCCTGCAGCTTTTCTGCCCCGCCTTGCTACACATTTTCATGGACAGTTTCTAAGAGGTACGATGTTTCCCACGAACATGCACCGAGCATCTGCACAAAGTCAAAGCCCCGAATCTTGTTGTATAGAAGGATTTGTTGCAAATAATTTTTCGTGTAGTACTGATGACGATCACCATCGGAATTCGGAATTTCGAACTGGGTCTGAAGAACAACTCACAAGGAACACCTACTCCAATAACAAGACAAGAAAATAAGAGAATGCATCGAGGCCACAGAAATAAAAAAGCATTAATACAGGCACCAATTTGCTCGTCTCGTGCATTCCCTTATAAAGCCAAAGCTAAATTTGCAACGTAACATAAAGTTAGCCCTAAGATGTTTGATACGAGGTGCTAGCGAAGCGGCAAGGATCGTCGTACGAATGAAAACAGTTCGGGTAAAAAACATGATTTACTGCGTCGATGATCAAGTAGAGAGAAGACCGAATATTTGAAGAAGACGACTTCTTCGTTGACATTTTCCATCCAAAGGGACAAAAACATGTAAGCCGTAACGTCACGTTGATAGGAGCAGGGCTTGGAGAGCAACGAAGCGCCAGCTATCTATGGCTCTGATTTTAATTAGCTTTGGAGCAAACAACACCGTTCAAAGAAACGTCGCCGTGTTATTTTCTGTGAAGTCAGACGCATGTATGATCTATGTAGAAAAACTGACAGATGATTGGATTGACAGAGAAGACATCAAAGAATGTAAGCCAGTGAAGGTAACAGAGATGTTAGCGCACACTATGCCCTCTCCACTAATGGTAAAAATGAAGGTAAATTCAGTCGTTGATGGTTAGTCCCTAAGGACGCGCCACGGACTCGTGTTCTATTCAAATTGCAGAGGTATCGCGGCTGATACAAAGAATTATGAAAGTCAGCAGCCATGCAAGTCCATGCAAGTCAGGGTCTTTATTGTACACACCAAATTCGACTTACAATAAACCTCGGCATCGATATTCTCGGGATATGGATACCTAAACAGGTCTGGGACCCATTCCAGAAAAAATGGAAGGCTTGGTTAGTCCGCGCGAGGATCGTTCGCGTGACCGTGCGGGTGTCAGTAGCACAATGAGGTTTTTAGCAATGGCTGCGCTCAAGAAGCCAACGGAAAGTTCTCACCCCTTTTCTCGTAATTCCACGAAATTTCCGAAAGATGCTCATTTATTCTAATTCTTCTAAAGGTGGTCGTTTTTTCTTTTTTTTCCAGAGAGTTCTGGCACCACCTAAGATGGGTTTGCGACCTTTTACGTTATGCAAAATTTTCTTTCTGTAATTGCGTCGTCAAGCCGGAGAAATTTTTCCTCAGTAAAAAATTCTTCTACTAGAAGAAGAATCAGGAAACTTAAGGAAGCATAGCTCAATTTAAATGTAGTTACTTACTTTGTCAATAAGACTCTGTCCTTCTTTCGAAAACGCCTTCGAAACTCTGAGTCAACCTCTGATAAGATAATTTCAAGAAACGCATTCATCTCTTTTAATTTCTTCTGACTCAGGTTGTTAGGTAGAAATTGTCTGTTCCGACCTTCCAGTTGTCTTTGAAGGTCTTAAATTTCTACCAATGGGGGTATAACTCATGGAAAATAACGTTATTTAAGATCTGTGTGAAACAAATCTTCCAAGTATATTTTGGAAAGGCTACATCGCACCAGAAGGACGAGTGGGAACTAGATAGTTTCGATTTATATGTTAGTGCTGACGAATGCCATGTCAATGAAATTCAAGGTAATAGATTCAATTCCGTGCAAAAAATACTTTTCAGTACGGTCGAGCATTTTTTATCAAATTCTCTTACAATTAGTGATTCCTGGGACAGGTGTAATGTGGTCAAGAAATGTTGTCCAGTGAAGGTTGTGGCGGCGATGGCGACGGCGGCCACAACTGATGCCTAATGGAGGATTGGCGTGAGATGACCATCCTAATACCCTCAAAATGAGAAACACGACGTTGGAGACGGAAGAACGCCGCGAGCCGAGAGCGTTTAATGGCACCGGCCAGGAAGGCGCAAATCCTCCCACACCTATTCCCATCATTTCTCGTCGCCAGCTACTGATGTGAACTCTATCAAGAAGCTGAACCATAAGGATATTCGATGCCATTTCAAAAACAAGAGTCGCTTTCGATTAAACAAAGGACAATCTTCTCGTTTGGTTCAATCAAGTTCTTGACAAGATTGTCATTTGAAATGAGGGACGGCTATCATTGCGCAAAAAGTGACATCTGTAACATGAGCGTACAAATGAGGCTACGAGGGCGGAATTCTTCGTGTAGGTGTTGGAATAGCATTACATTTTAGTTTATTTCAAAAATTTATTCAAAAATTTCTAACATAGGCAAGTCGCACTATTGTGAAAATACTGTCCATCATTGCTCTGTTGGAAGCCCGAGCTGATATAAGATCTTACGGCCCCTTCCACTCAACTGCGTTGCTGCCGCAGCAATGATGAAACATACGGACCGGCGGCGCGCGCAGCAGCTGCACAGTAGCGTAGTATCCGCATTCTAATTTCTTTGCGAAAACCACCCATATCGCCAACTATGCACTAAATACTTTTTTGACCAACGACAGTACAGTGAACGGCCAAAAAGCGCGCAGCAGTTGCGGGAATTTGCCTCTTGTTACTACTCATTTTCGGTTTGCTGCCGCAGTAGAGTCTGGAGGGTTCCTTACCCGTACTCTTCTGATGGGGAAGAACTCGTAGACTCTAGACACTGCTTAACCACCTGCGCCGTAAGCAAGCAGCAAGAGCCGGAGCCAGATCCGACATTCAGATTCGTTATTGTTGCACGACAATCTAATCGCTAGAGGTGGTGGCCTCAATTTTCATAGCTCGGATCGAGTCATCGCTAGAAAAAAGTGCAGCCAGCCTTCCCAAACAACTAAATAAACGGCAATCGATCAACGTACGAATCTCGAAGGCATGATTCGGTGCGATTATCTGTCCACCTCTCTCCATCGGTATACTATAGATTTATGGATTCACACTGAAACTGATGGCCGGTGGCTGTGTGTACGATGCCAAATGATATTTCGCCTTCGAAACGAGTTTGTCGCTGAATTCTCTGTTTTGGTCGAGTCGTCAAGACAAATCCTATTCATACGACATGCCACGCTACGTGATTTTGTTTTCAGAGCGGGACGGTCGGTGAATTCAACGGAATTCGAGAAATAATGAGGGCAGATGAGGTCTACAATGGTATTTTACTTGAAATCGAGGGTGACAAGCTTTAATCTTTCTTAGAAGAATCGGGGTGCTTCTATTGCTACAGAAGAAATATTAACTTCACTTAACGCTAATGGCACTGGTCCCTTAGGGCTCAGTAGCGTGACCCTAGTGTTTTGTTTTTCTAACTATTTAGCTGATGTTTTTGTCGTTGTATAAGCACTAGTGTCAGTAATTCTACATGTGTTCCCCATTTTTTCATAGTTTTGCGCACTTTGGTTCATTCTAGATAAATAAATAAATACATAAATAAATAAGCAAATAAATAAATAAATTACAGGCTATATTATCAGAACAATTCCCTATTCATTTGTTTCCCTTCATGATTCGTACCCTGTTCGTGATATCGCGAGACTTTCTTCGTACTTTGCGCTTTGTTGGCAACATAGTGAATACAATATTGCTGCAGCGACTATGTTACAAGTAATCTAACGCTCTCGTTATAAATTTCTGAAACTTCCATTAAAACCAACCATTTTTTCACTAGCAACTACCACTAACACTGCTCGAAGGTGTAAAACTGAGACCTCCAAAGACGACGGGGAAGTCAGAACGTTAGGCCGGTAAATAAAGTTCTCTCAACTAACAACCTTGGGAGGCAAAAGAAATTAATATTAAGAGAAATATCATCAATGCCGGGATTTAAAGGCGACGGAACGTGTGGATTGCTGAGCAACTAATTTAATTTGTCTATAAGGATACAGCAATTCAATGCTTCTAATGGGGCACGGAACTGCTAATTCTTAAGATTTCATTTTTTCTTGAGTCTTGTGTTGAATTTCTACCTGTTTCATTGCGGTGATATAAAATTCAAATAAAAGACTAAATTCTTTGTGATTCTCTGGAGTTTCAGAATAAGAAGGGCTGTGATAGTGCAAGGAAAGTTCTTCAGTTGTTGGTGAGAGACTGAAAAAATACGCTTCACATAGAACGTTGCTTAGAAGAACAACTGCCATCTCAGCCAGCATCTTTTCGAAAAGAAAACTTGATGAATTGCGCTCTCTGTGAGCTTTTCAAGGCGAATGCATGGGATTAAAAGGACGAGTATGGGTGGGAAGATAGAAGAGAAGATCATCTCAAGCTCTTCGTGCGCTTAAGAACATACACCTTCCTCCTCGCTTGCGAAGGCATTCTCAACCTTCCTGGAAGTATGTTCTAGAAAGCGAATCGTGTGAAGTATTATAGCTAAGTTTTCAAACGAGGTTGTTGACGATCTGCCACAACAACTCATGAAGATTTTTCTTTATTACCCCTTGTAGAGAAGGAGATAATAACACTAGAAGGTTCAAATCAGTTATTGAAAATTAAGCATAAGAACTTATTTCAGACCGTTATTGGAAATGCATCAGAGAATCTGAACTTCGTTCATGGTGAGCGCGACTTCAACGGAAAAAGCACATATAGGAGGAAGTGTCTGCTGGAGGGGCTACAGTCAGTCACCCATTTTTTTATTTCTTTGCAAAAATTCTTCTACATTTGCCTACTTACGTGATGTTTTAGAGGTAAAATGAGGTGAAAAAGAGCGCGGGATTTCAGAGCTCTTGCTAACGCAACAGCTCAAGCAGACCGCAGCTAAAAAAGCCTCTATCAAAACTCTTTCTCAAAAACGACTGAATTTGAAAGACCTACAGATGATCGCCGCCGACTTGCTAAGTGTGCTCTCAAAGGAATTTCTTCTTATCACTCCTCGTAGATAAAGATACAATAATATTAGAACGGGCTATTAAAGATACAATAATATTAGAACTGGCTATCTTAATGGACAAACATCGCGAGTGGACATCAACGCTCTCATACTTATCCTTTTCTAACTATATTAGAGGAAGCGACCTTCAAATCAGCTATTGAAAAGGCAGAAGAGTACAATACATATTCGAACAGATAGCTTCAATATTGTCTTCTTCTGCCTCACGAGGTTGTCGGGTGAAAGTTTTATTTATTTGTTAAACGGTGAGGCGGTGTGATGAGCGACTATCCTTGAGTTTTATTCTGGTGTAAGTATGTTAGTAAGCCTTGCCGAGGTTGTTAGGTGAAATATTTATTAAAGGCCTGACGTTCCGACCTTCTCGTCTTCTACAGAGGCCTAAACATGGTTCGTGATTAGTGACTCGAAAGTCTTACCCCGTCAAAGGCTTCACCCACTCTAGCATTTTTGACAATTACTATGAATAGCAAACGAAAATGTATTCGAAAGAAAATAGCCCCACCGATTCCACCGGGTAGGCTTACTAACATACTAGCATCAGAATACTAACATCAATGCCGAGGTTCAAAGAAGAGAGAGCTTGGGAATCTTCGAATTGTGCTCGGACCATCTAACCATGGAGGTGTCGAAACGGTAGCATATAGAACTCTCAGCTAACAACCACGTGAAATAGAAGAAGACAATATTGAAGCTGAATGTCGTCCATAGTGAGTGAGACATCAATGGAGCAAGCACAAGTAGGAGATAAGGGGCAGGTTTCAGAAAAACACACGACGCCATCAGCCGCTGAGACGAAGTGGGTGAAAAATGACGACCCGAGAGCTAATCCCGACCAGTAAGCTGGAGAGGGCCAGGCAGACGACCCTACATAATCGACGGAGAGCCGTACGTGACAGATAGTGATGAGCGAGTCCCTCGAGAAGGTCCGCTGAGCGAAACGGCGCTAATCGCCACAATTTGTAGCCGATACGACACGTGGGAAAAGCCCTCCCGAACAACTGGAGGAATTTGGACATCTCCGACGGAATCGTGTCGATCTTCCTGCAAGGGCGCGCATGTTCAACAGGTAAGAGGCGCTACTTTCACTCCCGCAATCGAGCGATCGATCCTCGCCCAGACTAGACAAGCCTTCTATCTCTACAGGGACCTGTCAATTGGTACCAGATTCCGCTGGGAAGGTAAAGACACTGACTTGGTTTAGCGGCTGACCTTCACAAGTCATTGTATAGGCCAAATACGCATTCACTAGGCTTCTCCATTTCTGAAAATAAAACGATAATCTTCATCTTCGTTTTAAGCCGCACTCGCGATCGCTGTGGTAAGAAGCGCTACTGACACCCGCATGGTCAAACGATCAGACCGCGCGTGGGCTAACCAAGCCTTCCGTCCCTGAGAGGTTGTTCAAATTGCTACCAGACCTGTCTGAGAGGGTGATGACAGGGATGTGATATAGCAAGTGGCCCCGCAGCTCACAGAACAGACCATTCCTCCGCTTTTGCGAATTTTTTCGTTTGAGCCACAATCTCCGATCCAACTTCTTCCGATCTTCTTCCGACGCATTCCGGACCACGACTCAGGATGGCTGTTTTTCTCCTTCACTCCTTCTTATCATTAAACTCTTTACTGCCAACTTTATTCCATACAATAAGTGCAGCTGCTCGTCAACAGATAAATCATGCCAAAAGTAAGCGAGTCTAAGCCATCGAAAATTTATTGAGCTTATCACATGAATAGGATCTTGCTGATAATTGCCATTTCTCAACCTGTCGATCGCAATGATCGATCACTGAGACAAACTCGTTACATTCGCAGACGACCATTAGTTACAATAAGATTAAAGAAGCTCACTTCGTGAGAGCGATCAACCGCATGCGATTGCGAAAATGGATCTAACGAATCACATCAATTAACGTCCTATTTTTAGGACAATCCTATGATACACTAACTATGCTTCCACGTAATACGATGTGACGCAATGAGCATTTCTACAAGATCAAGGAGAGCAAACATAGGGCAATGGCCACAGGTCCTTTTAAAGTTACGGATCTCATCCAGGTAATTTGGTACTAGAGCTCCATGGATCTGCACTGCATGGCTTGAGCAGCGACTGGCTTAGCAAGTCACTGTATGACCCAAATATGCATTCACCATGCTCTACGATTTTGAATGGAGCAATGTGTGGCGCAATCAACGACCATACCATTAATGGATTTCGTTGAATCTAACGGTTTACGTCAAGTATTCCTTTACTGAATGTTGAAGTCACTATGCGTATTGACATCTCCTATTTGAAGGTTGGCAAAGAGTTTCAACTTTGTGTACCTTCGGGTTAAATTAGGTAAATGCTTTGTGTTTTGGACGAAGAGCAACAGCATAACACGTTCGGGTTAAACTGTTAAAGGAGGCGTAAGATCAGGTGAGGTGTTCGACTCACCAGTGGGTTAATGGTTTGACTGAAATGCGGGCGATGACGTGGTAAGCTAGGGAAATGATTATCGATTCGGAAATAAGCCATGGGAAGGGTTTTTGTGGTTATCTTCAATTAACCACACACACGTTCGATGTCCCGGCGATAGCGCGCAGAGTGCGTCGAGTAATTACCGGAAAGAAAAAAACCACATACAAGGGTATGTCGATGATGGCATACCCACCGTATGAAGCCACTTAAACTCCTACTGTGGGTGGGCTCTCGGCTTTACCGATTCTGTTCTTGAGAGTCATACTTGTTTCCAACTTCAAGCAGTCGAAATCATCAGAGTTCATCTTCAGCTTGCTCTTAACGCAATATACGGTGAGGGAAACCGCGGGAATTATCGAGCTCATTGCTTTTCCCACGAAAAAGGAGCACAGGAGGAAGAAATGAAAGAATAAAAGAAAGCACGAACAGAAAGAGAGAAATAAGAGGGAAAACAAATGAATAAAGTAGAACTGAGATTTTTCTGTCTTCTTGGTTACCAATTCGCGTGTATTTGTGTTCGTTACCGCATAATTCTGCAATCCTATTCATTGATTTAATTATTAAATTATTCTTACTATGTCGACAGAAACCACACGTTTTAATATTCACAAGTGTAACTCCCATAGGAAGCGACCTTTAACAGTCAAAAAAATCAGGCGACAATTTTAGTTGTGTTCACCAATTTCTGAAACAACGCAAAGATTTTGACCTAAAAATGTTATACGGGAGTGTTTCCTAAGAGCGTGAGTGTAGAAGAATATGGAGGATTAGAATTTTTTAGGTCGGGCCCACTAAAACATCGGAGATGTTGAACTTTCCAATACCCATTAAACTTTCAGCGGTGAAACGAAGTAGTAGTAAAAGAGCAAAACTAGAAAGTCCCATTCTTCTTACGTTCGATTAGACGTTAGACGTGAGTCCAAATGTCATTCCATGTGGTATTTGAGGTTTACGCAACGAGGCCTGCTCCGTTATGCCACGTTTTCTTGAACTCCTCTCACTCGCTGAAGGAATATGATGGATGGTTGCCCTTTACAAGCGTCTTTTTCAGGGAAGAAGCAATTCATCAGGGATTGAATTTCTTCGCGCAGAAAATTGAGCACTTTTGTTTATTTACAAAATTTCTGCTTCTCGATTTCGACGTTGATCAGTCATCTACGGACGTTGTGTTCCATTCAGAGTTGTAGAGGCACGGTGAATGCATAGCTGGTCTATACAATGACTTACGGGGGCCAGGTGCCATACCACATCAGTACCTTTACCTTCCCAGTGGAGTCCGGCTCCCGACATACCCAACTCCAGAGGGATGGAAAGCTTGGATAGACCAACCCGGGATCGACCAGGTGTCAACAGCGCCTCTTACTACTGCCATTCGATGTAGGGTTTAAACGACAAGTATCTGTTGTGGGATTAAAAACAGCTTTAATGAAGGAATGAACGAGGAAAGATCGGTGTCAAATCTTGCTGCAAAACAGCAGAAAGATTGAACCATAACCTCCAAACTATTATTATTGGTAAAATAAATGTAATATTTGGTGATGGAATTTTGATGATTAAACAATAGCGACAACAATCTAAATGATAACACTGTTGTTCAACATGATAATGGCTGCAGAAACATCGTCCTACTGGTCGCAGTTGGAAGATAAAGGAAAGGTGAAACTGCAAAAATTTCCTGTTCTACTAGCACGCAATCTGATCAAACTCATGCAAGGACAGGGAAGACAAGAACTTCTGAAGAAATGGTAACGAATCTGTCTATCGCAGTGATATGCGACGATTGACTAAGCAAAGCGATCACTGTTCGATCGCGCGCCAAGAAGGAGAAAACACCGCCGGGACGTCCACCGGCAGTTGGTTTTCTTCAGTCGCGGCGAACGGCAGTTTTGTTACCTTATTATTGTTCTTTTTCCTGTTCTAACGCAATAAATCGTTGACTTGTGTTGCTGAACACCGATAAACTGTCTGATATTACAAAGCTCAGCTTGCTAGCTCACGTAAAGAGCATGACGAAATAGTGTAAAAAAACAACAGAAAAATAAGGATCAAACTGGTAGAATAAACTCTACTTAGTTCTTTTTCTTTTCCTTGAAATGAGAAGATGGTGATCTGATCAAAGGCGGAGAAAGCGTCAAAGTCTAATGCAGTTGCAAACAAATTTTCTCACTTTTACTATTGAGGATCTCATTTCAGGTGCTAACGGTTTTGTAAGACCGTGCGAGGTTAGCAAATCCAGAGAACAAATCATCTAGGCGCCGTGCAGCTGTGAGCTACCTGGTGAATGAGGGCAATCGCTCTTGACGACTTGACATCAATTGCACGGAATGTGTTTTAAACTAGGAATTCTAGTAAAAAAGTGGTTCAGTTCCTTTATCCACTCACTGGCAAGGATCCGTTCAACGATGAAGACATACTGCCTATATTTATTTATCTGTTTATTTATTTGAGATGCACTTATCACGCGCCGGAGAAAACTCGATTTAACTAATACAGTAAAAATAAACAATGGTAGAAATGAAAACAAACACCAGTTGAACAGTAATCCGCAAAAGTAAAGCCTGACTATTTCAACTGCAACAAGATGTGAGCAATCAGAGCCTAAAGCAACACGAGACCGTTTGGCTAAAAGTCGTCACTACCGAAGAAGAGAATTCGTCTAGAAAGAAAAAAGTTGACTTCAAAAAATGCTGCGATATAATGTACTGAAGTTAGTTCTTTTTTCGTATTTTATCTCGAAACAGGGTTGGATATTGGTTCATGCTCTGGCGAAGTAGCCTTCCTAGTCGCCGGAAAGGTCTAGACAACGTACTATTAGGTTGTGTACAAACAAATTACGCTTTTTGACCAAGGCTTCAAACGCATATATTCAGCTCAAACGACGCATCATTGAAGAAGATAAGCAACCTTGGAATCGGAGCGTCTTTTTCAATAACGTAAAACATAATAAGTACACTTGCGTTATATGTAACTCCAGACTACTCGATGCAACGAACTCGTTAAAGTCAGTTTCCGCACCTGTCTGACTTCTGAGTGCCCTGCCCTTAATTAAGTTGTTCAACTGCTTGGAAGTACACTGATCTTTTTGCTATTATGCTAACAACGCAGCGTCAGCCGTACCAACAAATAAATTGTCAACACCCAAATTAAAGCAAGGAAAACAGAACAACCACGAAAGTTGAACAACGGGTGGAATACTCTCTATGTCAGGATTTTTCCGATACATCTGTCGTCATCGGAATATCAAATAGTTGAGATCTAGATGACGACCAATGGCACCTGGAACAGGTACAAATCAGGAAAGAGAAAATATGTAACTAGAGACGATGAAGGGTTATATAGGAGAAAAACGTCTGTTAGGCGATCGCAAGCTGAGAGTGCAGTAAGTGAGACGATGAAAGATGAGATCATGGCGTGAAATCGGATCCGATTGTGGCCAGTGTCGCCACGCGAATTGTTAACACCTGAGAGTCGCATAAGAAAGCGATTTGCCGACGTGAAGCTCAAGTGAGACCACGGAAGCTTCTGCTTGAAACTTTTTCGCCGTAAGGCCCGCAGGGGAAACAAACCAGCAAGGAAAATCTTCCCTCTAGCGCACTTCTCTACGTTCCCATAGACTCACTTCAGATTTGCTAAAACTTCTTGGGTAAAGTAAGCTGTAAAGCGCTGGGCACCACGAAACTGCGTAGGAAAAATGAGTTCAGAGTATGAACCACAGGCAGCACACTGAAATGATGTACTTCTCGATCGAAGAACAGTTCCCCGAGGGTGAATTTATCATTGTGTAATCCAAGGGCTCACAAGCCCCCACACGGTGAATAACGTTCCTGACAGCGATGAACAACGCTTCGAAGAGTTTTATTGTTAGATAAAGGCGTTTGGATCGACTCACGACAAAAATTACGAATCCAAAGTGCAGAATCCGAGACATTCGCAGAAGCAAATGTTAGATTTTTGGTGCTCTATGGGTTGAAGGGTTCAGCCGAAGAAAACACTTATCGAGATGTTATTGCCTCACAAAAACCTGCTCTAATTCCGAATAAAGTGCAAAAAATTAGAAAATGCTCATTTTGAAACAATATTATAGTTTTTGAGAAATCTTGTGAGTTCAACATCAAATACTAAAAAATAGTGCAAATCTGAGAGCGTTTCAGTGAGTCCCACGAACATGATCTCCAAATCGTGCCCTCAAATTGATTTTTTCACCAAGTGAAGTTTCGAATAGTATTCACAGCCCTGTACTCAGTGGAGTTGAAGAAAAATTCAGTGTCTATTCTCCTACTCGAAATATATTATTAAAGCAATAATACTGTTCAAGAGCGTAAAAAACAGAGCAAAAAAAGAAAGAAAACCAGAGCTGAAACGGGTAGAAAGATGTATGTTTACATTCAGAGAGGTAAATGGGATTCCCATTAGGATTCTCTTGAAACTGTCCAGCATCACAACTTAATTTTTTTAACTTATTTTTCTCTTTTTCAGTATTGAAGCAGGTAGCTTTATCATTAGACTACATATATCATTATCAAGGAGTCCGCTTAACTAGTCGTGACTATCCCACCATTCCATGTTGTTGGCAATATTATAGTGTTAAGGATA
Organism: Nippostrongylus brasiliensis; assembly: GCA_030553155.1. Lineage (NCBI taxonomy): Eukaryota > Metazoa > Nematoda > Chromadorea > Rhabditida > Heligmosomidae > Nippostrongylus > Nippostrongylus brasiliensis. Next base: position 16,058,773 of record CP130736.1, read on the forward strand.
TTCAAATGCTATTAACAGCATTACTTCAGTCGGAAGCAGCTCACTGAAATTCAATGTTTGGCTCACTAGGAAAAAGAAGGGAAATAAATAAAAATAAAGCACAGATCATTTTTCTTCGAAACATTCGCTCGCTGTTGAATTGGTTTACGAGGACCTCATCTGCATAGTCGGACGGTCGATTGCTGCTTAGTACGTGATTAAGATATCAAAGCGCCAGATCCCCTGGGGGCTTGGGGAGCGAGTTCGACGAACCACGACTCGCTGCTTTACGCTAAACAGCAACGGCCCGTGTCGAACGCCTCTTTTGACGCGATTTTTCGCCCAGTTCACTTCCCAAATCGGGAACGATGGAACGGCGACTTGAACTACAACAAAAACTCCAACGATAAAGACCACCCCTTGGTTCGTGTCTGACTAAAGAGGCTCACGGAAGATGGAGCCTACCCTCAGGCGCTGCTCTACGAAGAATAGAAGTGATTCTCCATTAAATGATATCTCAGACTCCCTCTGGCAAATATCTGACCTAGGCTCCCATCAAAACTTCTCGCTTTGCTTGACTGATGGAAATTTTCCCTTTCATTCAACCACTGCCTTTGATCCTGTCCCCTGAACACCTTGGTCATCTCTGACTGCTTTTCTTCTTTTTTATTCGGGCCCTCTTTAACATGGGAAATCTGCTATATGGTCTGCCCTTGACAAGCGGGTGCCAAGAGTATGAGCTCTTTAATGCGATGAATCAATCGAGTTTTCTGACTCACCATCTGTTACCTTCCTTCTTTTTCTTCATTTTCACATCATGTGGATCCGTTTTGTTCCTTTTCAGTTTCTTTATGAACTACTGTTAAGTAGCACGCTTATGAGCAAAAAAGATAAATAAATAAATAACATTCCGAAACGCACCTTGCATAGTGAGATTGACGCTGATTTGATTCGCAGCCAGTATGAGGTTGGTGAGAGGTAGGTAAAGGCCACTCATCTATGAGTCCTGAAATTCTAACGATTATCTAATTTGATTCATTGCACGGATATATAATAGTAGGTATGATTCGGGATTCTGAAAAGCGGCACAAATATCTATGAAAATTCCCAGCAAACACAACTAAAACCACAGCGAGAGCTAATCATTTTGCGAGAAAGAAACAGACAAGGAAGACAAATAAGCATAGCGGAATAAATTATTGCAACAATAATCTAGAGCGGAGCTGTAGGAACTTCTCAAGGGTTGAATAGAATACCTCTTTTCGAGGATAATTTATAGGGCTGCTGCTGTTCTCAAAAAGAGTACGAAAGCAAGGAGAGGAAATACCGTTCACGGAAGCCTTTCACCCTCCCAGAACGGCCGTTAAATAGGGTCATTCAAAAACCCGCTAGGGAGAAAATTTGCCAGAATCCGGACAATTTGGCGAGCAACAAAAATTGAAGTTGCGTAGAACGAATACGCAAAGAGAAAGCGGAAAGTATAAAATGAGCGGGACGAACCGATTTTGATAAAGAAGATGATACAAGCGCGACGACAGAAAAAACGAATGTCTGTGAAAGAGATGGAGATGAAGATAAAGGTGCCGGTGTTGATCAGTCCCTAAGGATGCGCCACGCACTCGTGCTCAATTCAGAACTGTTGGGACATATGGATGCGTATTTGGCCCATACAATAACTTTCGGGTGGCAGCCGGTATACCCAGTCACTTTCTTTATCTTCTCGACAAGTCTGGCACCAATTTACCCGACCCTGGAAGTATGGAAGAGTTAGTAAGCCCGGCCGTGGATGGATCGCTCGACCGTGCGGGTGTCAGTAGCGCGTCTTACCAGTGTCCCATTCATGACAAATGCAGACAACCTTAATGGAAGTAACAACAGAAAATGAAAAAAACGTACAACGAGTCAATGATCAGAGGTGCAGTTTTCACATAAAAAACAGTTTCTAGTACGTCCTCGAACTGACAGCACTTAGCGTTCAGTCCCACAAAAAAAATCCGCTGCACGCCACCACCCCATATTTAAACGCTGACTTTGAAGTAAGTGAATTATTCACTCGCAACGCAAAAAAATTGAGAAGATCCTGCTCAGTGTTCGGCATTTAATATCACATGAAAATATGAAGCGAAAAGAGACTAACAAAACGATAAAGTAAAATAAATTTGATAAGCATGCGTGAAAAACGATAATTCATTCAAAAAATATGAATTTATTTGCATATTGAAGCTATAATAGCATGAAGCTAGGATGAGCCAGGATGAAGCGGTAAAACCAATTCACATTTCGTAGTATCATAGTACCAACCAACTTTTCTCACAACTATTGATTCAAAACTGAATATTTGTTTGTATAGATCCGATGAATAGCTGTTTGAGTTCAGGAATGGCACCAAGAAATACCACATAAAACAAATTTCTACAACAGATCGTTTGGATCAATTGATCATTATGCCTTTTCATCTTAACCTATTACAGAATACAGGAGAAACATCATGTTGGATGAGTACCCTTCAAAAAAGCAAATCATTCAGTAGACGAAATTCAGTAGCTTTTAAGAAAACCGTGAATTATTACGAAAATTAAACAAGCCTGTGAAATCAGGACATCGCAGCATTACCACTGGTGAACAAAATGATGAAATCCAAATCCAATACGGTTGTTTATGACCGGTTGTTCTGCAAGACAATAGCTCCATTGAGATTAAAGTTTGCCAAAGTGTTTAGGCTCTTGGGTGGGTACCTGGCGAGCGCTCTTGGTTTGAGACCTGGGGAACAACCGTAGCTTTTGAAAGGATTGACTCTCCCGTAACTGCTTTGATTTCGGAACCCCTTAAGTATTTAGCTATGCATTTATTCATGAGACGAGTGTCGATGCGAAATTGAAGTTTTTAGAAACAAAATCCATCATGTGGGTCATCTGCCGCTAACGTCATCCTCTTATCTTCCTCAAAAGCTTTGTCATGGGCTCTCCCAGGATAGCTAATGTCCAAAATGATGTTCTCAAGTGCATTTTTTCATTCAACTGTGTCATACTCTACGCGGTAATACTGCGGGTAGAAAAGTAGTTGGTCCTAGAATCTTTGATTTTTTGGATCAAAACGCACTCCTGATCAGCTATTTGGGTACGACTTTGCGTTTTCACGTTCGGCAAAAACCAGGCCATTGTAAGCTATTTACTCTTCTACCATGCAAATTACCTAATTTGGGTTTTACACCTGTTTGAATATAAACACAAAATATACGTGATTATGAAACCTATGTATAGTGAAGCAGTGTCAAAAGTTTAGGCATTTTCGCTCCATTGTCTTTCTTTAATTTCACAAAATAGCCGTCAGCATTCAGATTGGAGTAATCAACAGAAACGCTTGAAGCTAAAGGAGACTGAAATTTCTGAATTCAATATTGTTCCCGAACGCAAATTCTTATTACACATTTTCATCACATTTTTCGGTTGAATGTATGAGTGACGTGTAGAGATTGACAAAAAATGAACAAAAACCAGAATTCCCAGGCCTGCTGTGAACCAAACATTTAAACTGTGCTAATTATGAGCCAATAACGTAACAATAATGGAAGATTAGAAGCAGGAAACTGACATGCAGTGAACGTGCCTCTGTAGACGTTCCACACCTACATACATATATGCTAAAGCTCGGAATCAGTCAAGGAAAGGATAAGAGATCACATGAGTTCGGCTCGTGATTGTTTGAGAACAGATTTATATGTTAGACGTCGTGCGAGTGAAGGTTAAAAATGTATGGGAAATAGCAGCAAGAATTGAAATAAAGTGGTGGAATTTCACTCAAGTTCCTTAGTGTTTTAGCCTCAACGAGATAACCGTTCTATATCTCCTCTAGGATTCTAAATCGAAGAGTACTCTTGAGAAACTTGAGGAAACGCTTTGATTCAGAATCTTAGAGGAGCCAAAAACGGTTATCTCGCATTTATGACGGCTGTCGAGTTGAAGATGAAGGCACGAAGTCGCGAGTTCCTCCGTTTTTTACTACTGCCTCGGCATTGTTCAATGCGCCCCAAGTCGCTCGTTTCGTTCTGACTCGTCCTGGACGTACATAGTTCACCATGCTGATCGCACAACATAGCTCAGATATACTGTTGATTCCTCTTGAACATCTCTTCACAAGTTGAATGACCTATATATTATATTTGAATATGCTAGGTTATTCGCGAAACACTGACGTCGGACAGGAATTGAACCCGTGTCTTTTTGTTTCCGGGAGACTGCACTAACCACTGTGCTGCCGATGTACGTTGCGACCCCTAGCGTCTTTTCTGATAAGCATCTATAATCTCTTCGCTAAGTTCAACTGAAAACATATCTTTCCTAACTAGCCCTTCCATGCTCGCAAATTAAACCCACACGCGCGATTGAAGTCGGCCAGCATGCGGTCTGCCTGGGTGATAGATGGTGTTATAAGTGCGATATCATCCGCAAAAGGAAGATGGTGTAACTGTCGGCCGTTGATCGTCACTCCCACGTCGTCCCACTCTGTGTTCGCATGAAATTCGCGAGAAAGGCGTTTGAAAGCTTCGACGATATGGTATCACCTTGGCGTACACGCCTCTTCTCGTTGATACGAACGTTGTTGTAGAATGATGGGATCGTGGTCAGAAAATCCTTGAGGAACTCACGTGCTACTAAGAGTCTCTGTATGAAGAGCGAGACGCCTCACTTTCACATAGTCTCAACAATCCCTCCAGTTTCGATAGAAAAAACAACTAGTTTCGTTGAGCCGAGGTGTATAATAGATCGGCGTAGAGAAATTTGAAAAGCCAAACAAACACGTTTTTTCTTCATTCGTTGACGTAAAGGAGGAGGCGGCTCTTTTAATGACCTCGAACCGAAACAACCAATGTACCCTAAGGGAAAGAATGAAAACATTGTGTATTTAACGCTGGTCGTTGCGGGCTATGCCAGAGACTTTTTCGTGAAGCTGCAAGACTGGTTAGTTCCGTGATGGTTTTTGATGTCCTTACCGAAGGGTGACGACCCAGGAGCTGAGGGGTGGAAGAGAGCTCGACGAGTTCACTCCGAACATATTATGTATCCAGTCGGCGTGAGAAAACCGCTTATTGCGCGTGAAAGCGCAACGTTTTTCCAATCGAGCTCAAAGTGCGATTGATGTGGACTAAATGAGGGCTGGAGAGTTCTTTGCCCTCCAAGTTACTACCCATTTACACTATTTGTTCAGCAACAGATGTTGCAAACGCTCAGACACCTTGAGATGCATCTATTTGCCTAAACTACAATACCCGATCCACTAGCCCTCTTTCCAGCCATAGACATGCCTGGAATAGTTTCTGACCCCCTTTATTTTTGAAAAATTGAAAACGTCGAATGTAGTCAACTCGAATTTGCAGCCAGCAAACTTTCCCTGAACAAAAGGATGTACGATATGATGGAATGTCACGACTCCCTAATACGAAGCGTTTTCAACAAGTTTTTTTTAAATGTGGAATTATACCCTATTGATGTGAAAGATACATCAGCAAACTAAAGAAAAAATGGTACTCCCACTCAAGGCCGACACCGCTCTAACAATTCATATCGTAATAAACGATAACAATAACAAGCGTGTCGAAAGAAATGATACTTATCATCTGGTGCTTCAGTAATACAGTTGAGCGGTGTTTTCTGAAGGCAAGAGCGATGAGAAGCGCACAACAGCTTGTGCGGAATGCATATGAATGATTCTCTTTAGAATAATGAATTAGCAGAGCGGTGTTGGCATTGAGTGGGAGCACCGAAACAAGAATGGAAGTGACACTGATTTTGAATCAGAAGAGAGAAAGAAGGAACGGCTCTACGACACTATAGGCGGATTTGAAAAAGAAAACGGGAAGACAATAGAAAAGAAAAAAAGCAAATCTCGACTTCCAATAGCATTAGAAAAACTCCAAAGAATCCAAAGAAGTTTAGCGTAGGCGAGCCAGCGCATTTCTCGATGGCTATAATTTTCTGAAGAAATCGTCGAGCGACAGGAACTCCTTGCAGGTTTCTTCAAGAGGAAGCAAATAGCCAGTCCGTAAGGAAGAGGTACTTCACATCGAGGCTAGCAATAGAATCCTGACGATAATTCCTTTCGAAGGGCGTTGCAAGGATTTTGGGTTACGGCCGATTTGCATCCACGCAACGCGATCCTTTTTCAAATCTGTCGTCCATAACCTTCCGCATGTGTGCAGTCGTCAGTTGCCGAACAACTCCTAGAGTTGTACTGGAGTAGAAGTATATTCAGTGATGAGACTTGACGAAAAGACGGGTGCACTTCTATTGCCCAATATTTCACCGATGGGCATCTGATTATTAGATTACTCCAATTGACATAAATATAGCTTTATCAATGACGTTCGCTAAAACGCTAAAGAATAGCTTTTTGTTCTGTTTATTCATGTGTGTGGGCGCACGTAGTGCAGCGATAAGAGGCGCTACTGAAACCCGCACGGTCTAAGCGAACGATCCCCGCTCGAGCTAACCAAGCCTTCCTTCAGGCCGAGGGCGTGTAAATTGGCACCAGACTTTGTCTGGGAAGGTAAAGACCCTGATTTGGTGTAGCTGTCGGTCCTCGCGTTAGGTCAAATACGCACATACCATCCACCACGATTCTGAGTGAAACACAAGTGCGACGCGTCCTTTAGGGACTGATCAGCGCCAACCCTTTACCTATCTAACTTCCTGCGAGGAGTGGAAAAAGCTGAGGGAGAGTGTTTTGACGTGCTCAAAATTGTCACCAAGGAATAACGGGATTTAGCGTAATTCAAAATTTCAGGAATGGACCCTTGTCAGCGAACAGCGAATTGTCAGGCAATTGATTGAATACACTCTTACCACTGATCCAGTCACCCAGTCGAGTAACATATCGTGACCGAAACTCAAGAAAATATTTTTAACGATTCAAGTGCAAGCATATGAGCATAAACAACATAAGTAGAGCCGAAAGGAGGCCAAGCACCGTGGATTTGTCCTTATGGAATCGCGGTGTTTTGGTTCGCTCAGCTACCGCGCCTGACAGGACAGCAATTATGAGCTCGAACTCCTTGCCCAATATCTCCACAGAAGGGCAACGAAGACGGAACTTATTGCGTGCTTCGCTATCGTTACTTCCTACATTAGTTCGCAGCAGATTATTGGTAGTTATCAGGAACTCATTTTGTGGGGCTTACTGTGTGTCTTCTATGTCAAATTTCATCGGCTGAGTCCATTTCTAAAACTGTCTGCAGAACTTTTTTCTTTGAAAAAAAACTGTCGTATGTAGGGTTCAGTGAGGAACTTAGTCAGTGTCTGATTCCACTCGACTGAACGGTATATCACAATAGTACACAGATATTCACTATTTATATTTGCTCAGTTCATTTCTTACCGTATTGACCCTGATTTTCAGGAAATTTCTATGGACAAGAAGTGATTGATGCCCTTCAAGTTGACCGGATTCGTGGATCGAGAACAACAACATAAGTTCTCTCATGCACTGATCTATAACAATCTATAGAAGTCCGCTTATTACCACACCAGGAGGAAAAGGAAGCCCAGGTGAAGCCATGTGGCTTCCTGAGCAAAATTATCAATGGTGTTGTAATGGAAGAATTAGAGTGAAACCTTGACTGAGTTGTGAAAGAGCGAGGGGTGGCACAACAACGAAAGTTCAACTTATCGATGACAATCGAGGTTTTTGTCAAACTACGGGTATACGCCCTGGAGCTATCGATAGCGTATGACCTCTTACGGGACACACTTTATCCAGTCCTTTTGTGTTACTTTCAACGGCTTTTTTAATGCAATTTATTACAGCTAAAGTAGACAGTCGTTAAACAACAATTTAAAAAATATAACCTCTAGAACACAGAAACTAGAACTTCAATACACGCTAACACTTGAGGAAAGTGTCCTTAACAAAACGTTTGAAAGGTCCAAGAATGCCAGGTGAAGGAATTCACACTCATTTTGCACATCTTGTTTATTCCGGTTGCGGTGATCAAAATATTAAAGGTGATCGTAATACGTATTGATGTAATATGACGCTAGATTCTGTTCACATCTTCAACGAATAAAAGGAAATTGATAAAAAACTTCCCTTTTTGTTCATATGAATTTGCTTTTTTCCTATATAGAGCCCAATTAAATTAGACGGCATTTGGCAGAACTAACACGCAAGAAACCCTACAAGTGCGAAAAATCGTGGTCAACAGGACCCTCGAATTGTAGCTGAAGTGCTAGATGAAGGTCTGGAAACGAATATCCGACTGAGGATCGACACCTGAATTACCTCTTTCGCCTTACTTGCAGTGGATTTTTTTAAAACTCTTACTCATTGCAAGTTACCTCTACTGACATCAATTCATCTGCTGACGCCTTGAAAGAAAAAAATGTCTTTTGCTTATGCCCTTACAAGGGAGGTCAGTGAGCTTCCCCCAAAGATTCTCATCGAGACCTATACGTTTCGGTAGAGCATCGAGTGACGATTACAACGGTATAGTTTGTTTTTGCTACCTGCAAATGAATGGTCCAAAGAAGGCGAAAAATCTTGGCGTATAGGATTGTAATACTAGTCAACGGCGAGACGGCTTCTAGGTCTTAACTCCTTGAGGTCGTAACATTGTGGCTGAGTCGATAGCGTGTAAGGCTCACGATCTGATGGTCGGGGGTTCGGTTCCTTTGCCAGGTTTTTCTTTTGCCTTCGTACGCTAGATTCCAATTTAGGCTTCTTTTGCAATTTTGTCGTAGTTGCTGGATAAAATCGCGTTCGGGAGGAGTATGACCAGTAGAGTAGGCACAAGGGACAATATCTACTAGCACTTATGTATGTGCCCCATACCTACCGTAACCAACCCAAATCGATCCCAAATTCTGAAACTAATGTCAGATTCGTGATCGGCGTCGCGAATAATCCTGTAGACAAAGTTTTGGCTAAATCGGTGATTTCGACCTAACCAGCCTTACTAGTTTAGAGTGAGTAATTGTATAAAGGTCCAGTTGCCACGAATATCTTTATTCCTATTGTTCCACTTTCTCGACTCTAAAAAAGAGAGACTCCATTTTGGATGAGTTTCTTTTAACATTCATCAAGAAAGATCACTTGGGCTGCCGACCAATCCAAAATTCACAAATCTAACATCAGCTTTTCCCATTGCGCTCGACAGTCGCTTGCTAGGGCTCGTAATAGTAACAAAGTAGAGTGATTGGGTCGAAACCACCGATTTAGCCAAAACTTCGTGTACGGGGGTTATTCGGGGCGCTGATCACGAATCTGACATTAGTTTCTGAACTTGGAATCGAATTGGGTTGGTTACCTTAGGTATTGGTCACATGCATAAGTGCTAGCAGATATGCACAGCCCCGGATAGGTTGAGACGCGGGTTCGATTCCCGCCTGAGATGCGATTTTTGCAATGAACCTAGCACCACCATTGCAACATCATGTTCTAGTATACATGACAGCAACCCGCAAAAAGCGGTAATAAAACTAGAATTTCACGTTAGTGGTAGTAGATTTTGTCCTCTGTGCGTATGTTATCGTCAAGGTTTTTTTGCCTTTTTTTGGGCCACCCATTTGCAGGTAGCAAAAACAAACTATACCGTTGTAATCGTCACTCGATGCTCTACCGAACCGTATAGGTTTCGATGAGAATCTTTGGGGGAAGCTCACTGACCTCCCTCGTTAGGCGTGCTTCTTAACATGGTCAGGATAAAACTGAACAGAATCAAAACAGAAACGCAACATACGAAAATGGGGGAAAAGGGAGAAAAAGGGAGAAAAGGGTGAACTGGTTGGTCGAACGACTCAAAGCAAGCAAAGAGAAAAAGAGCGCTTGACGTCGTTTACGAGAAGAGCGGTAACATCTGTAATAAAAAAAGCTATTCGACATTACAACCTGGGTTCGAATTCCGCATCAGTCGCAATTTATGCGATTATCCTATAATATCATCTCCAGTGTCCTACATTATTGTTCCTAATTTAAACTACACTACTTTATCGTCAAGATGAACAGGTTAATCCTGTTCTTCTAGATACATATGGTAGCTCACTTTAAAATTAAACAAAAAGATGACTTCCTAGAATTAGACAAAGAGCACTAGATGAGGATATGTTAGAGGTGGAGAGGTAATTAGCTAACCCATTGCAACAGTTGTTTTTCCCATAAACAGGTCTACAAAGCTGTCTGGGTGCTATATTTGGGCACTCGCAAAGAGGATTAGCCTTTTCTTTAAACCACACGTCAGCAAACGCTAATCGGCCCAGGCAGAGGAGGGCTGAATCAGCCGAAAGGTGTCCAGTCAAGCAACGGAACGGAGCCAATGGCGTACCGCGGTTGAGTGCCCCGGGAACGACATAATAATGGCGTTTCTATCCGTTCCAGTGGTTGTTAGGAGTGTGCGTCCAATCAAATCACCACTTGCACTATTCCGAAACACTCGGACTGCTGGCAGAAAACAATTGGGCTGCACCAGTTTATGACAGTGGACAACCTCTGAAAAAACGGGTGAGAGCATTCATGAGCATGTTTCCCAGAAAAAAAGGAGAACTTTGCAATTGTTGAAGGAGTGGATTGCCTTGGAAGCCTGAGGGCCTACTCATCAGAATCGAAAGCAATAGAGAAGTAAAAGATCAGGGAGGCTCAAGTCGTTATGAGATAGAAGATGACGAAAAGACCTGCTATATCCAGAAAACCCGTTCTGAAATTTATCTTATTTCGCCTTCGACGCGATTGCTTGATAAATATCAAGCACAAAAATCTTAAATGTGTTTCGAAGAGTCACCCATGTACGGTACCGGACGTGCCGCAACGATAAAACGGCGGTAGCCGCGCTCCGGAGCGCCGAAATGCGCCGTTCCGGTGTCCACGCGTGGTGGCTCGGGCACAGCCAACCGCAGTTCATCTGCGCCCCATGCCCAACGGGGTGCCACACGTGGTAGCTCCTTCGAGCCACCCCGTGGGGCCCCCTACTCTTCGCTTGGGACGCTAAGAAAGGACGCGCCGCACATTCATAGGGGTCGAGGAGGAGGGGGAGCCTAGTCGGTGGAACGGACGACACATGTTTATATTCGGCGACGAGGGGGCGGAGCCTAGTCAGTGGTGAGCCACTAGGCGAGGGACCAAAGAGGCAAGGGATGCGAAAATCGAGGGGTCAAAAAAAGTCGAATGAAAACAAGTTCCACGAATTTCGGAAAAGTGTATGGATGGATAGAGCTCAAGCTGCTCAGCTCGAATATATAATTTTTTTCAAATAAACCAGTTTCTAAGAAGTTATTTAAAAACGGCAGGTTTCGGCGCTTAGAGGCGCCGCTTCCGCCGTTTTATCGTTGCGGCGCGTCCGGTACTGTAATTTGGATTATTCGTCACAGAGAAATCGCACTTCGGAATAGAATAGGAGTGGGAAATGCTCTATTATAAAAAGCATAGAAAAGAACATAGCAGTTTGAAAGAGAAGTTTGGATTTGACTTATAGGAACATTAAGAAAATCGATTCAATTACCTGCGCTTGAGCGTGGAATGACTCCATTCAGGGCAGAATGACTACGAAATCAAACCGCGCACTAGTCTCAAATTCGAACGGCGCTCAAATTATATAGGAAATAAGCTCTTGTCACAGAACGGAATTGAAACCTCCCCAAGGAAACGTGAGGTGCGGAGCAAGAACAGTTGGCAGTACGCACAGAAGACCGAATGCATCTCGTTGTCGTGTGGGAAAGGAACTCGTCGTTTAGCAACTGTTAACTGGACAATGGCATACAGAATACAGAGCAGATGTAGCCAGTTATGCAGATGGTTTTCAAAGGTCATGGTGGGATTATATGTATATGCCTAATGGTTTGCCACTGGGTCTGATCGAAATTTGTGAAATAGGCAGAACTTCGCTTGAGTTAGACACTGGCTAAATTGTAGCCGTAGTCCTTCAACACCTTCAGGAGAATTCTTGTCCTCCTGGGATTAAATCAAAGCTCCTGGGAACAACAGGCTAAATCGGACAACGGTGACGTTATGTAGATGCGGGCTCGTCTGCAGTTGTCGCTGTCTAACCGCCACTTATTTCCGTCAGTGCAGAACTGTGCAGGAACGTCAAAAACTGGGTCGTTGAACATATTCGATAAGTGTTTCTGCAAGATGCTAAGAAAAGACTTTTGTTCTTCCAGGTGACGACGGCAATAATAATGGGAGTACCACTTGTCAGAGTCGTTATCAGGGTGCCCCATAATTTTCAGGCCCATTGGAATCACGAGTGTTGGATGGGTTGCAGGACCCAGAATATTCCTGAGTGATGGATAGAAAATGTTTCTCAACAGCAATTGCTCTCTTCGGTCCATGACATCAGCTCACTCGGTTGGTCCATGTCATATATAATCTCTTGAAAATGACGGTAAAATCAATGCGATCTGCTCTCCCTCCACTTTCATTCTGGGTCGTTGGCGAACTCATGACGTTATTTTGTTACGTCCTAACTATTGCTGCAAATCTAACAATAAGATGTAAAGATCCTTCAACCATTAAAAAAATTCAATGCTCAAGAACCAAGAAAAGGAGCGCAGTGGAGAAACGATCTGACCGAAGGGAAAGGTCAAATGGTGATATTGAAGGTTACTAGTTCTCCCCGTAGCATTATTCAACCTCAATTGAGAAGTGGTCACCTGTCAGAATCTTCTCATCTGCAAACTTCATGAATGCGCACAATTGTAGCCACGTCGGTAACATGAACGCTAAACCAGCACGGGAATCTTGCAAACCAAATGATAGAACGACTTCCGTAGACATCCTCCGGAGATCTGCATTCACTGGCTTTGATTTGAAATGAGTAGCACCCAGGAACCACAGAAGAACTCGGAGCAAGCAGGAAGATCTCGCTTTTGACACCAACACGACCTCAGAGTGTCGTGGTGATGCAAATACCACCTAGCACCGGACATTAATGAATTATCCCGAAGGTGTGTTGTCCGAAGAGCGTCGAAAACATCGCCTGTGACCAAGACACGCTACGATCGCGGGTCAGGGTCTCCATTGGTAACAAAAAGCATTCGAGCAAAACAGCTGCTCACGAAGCTTTCTTCAACCACTCCGAGATGAAATCAAGCGTGAAATCAGCCATCTCACAGCAAAGATCAGGGCATTGTATACGTCGTCTCGAGCGTTTTTGATCAGAAAACAAAGCACTGGCGAGCATAGAGGGAAAAGAGAAGGAGTAGGTAGCGGAAAAGCGCAGACTACTGATCGACTCTTTTGTTTTGCCTGAAACAGTTTTACAAAGTGAGCGTGTTCTATCCGTGAAAGCTGGAAGACAAACGAAACTCCTTCCAGCAAACGATGTGACGCCATTCTAACGGCAGCAAATAAAATCAGTTGACTCATGCCAACGACCTTTGGGGAAGTGAGCATTGGCAGCGAGTCACCAAAGATCGAGAGAATTTTGCTTTATTTGCTATCAAGTTGACGCTAAAAACTGAACGTTTCTTATGGCACCTGCGCGACAGCCTCTCGGCCTCACCTTGGGCTCAAAGTCACCTAAAGAAGGGCTGTGTAGTCGTTAGCTGCAGGCAAGATGAAAGAAGAGGAAGGAAGAGCGAGTAGACTCAAAGCTCGAAGAATAGGAAATTGGGTTGGAAAGCCAATATTAGGTTGGTAAGAAAGTTCCCACGGCTTTTTTAAACGACTGCTGTAGGTTTAGTTCGAAAGCTTTTGTAGAGTTTTACACAGCATTCAAAAGAAATTTATTTGCTATTTCGAGCTCTGTACTTGTAATTTGTGATAACTCTGATTGTCATTGTTTTTTTCGCTAGTAAAGTGAAAAGCGAAAATGCGAAAAATAACCTCGTCGACAGCGATTTTTTTCTGCTCAGTTCCAGAGGCATAAATGAAACTTGATCTACGTTTCGATAGAGAATGATTTTCTCTATTAGATCGTATATCACGTGTTTTTATTTGTCTCGACAATTACAAAGTTTTAAACCACTGAAGTTCGACCTTCGGAAGGCAAGAATAATTTTCCGATTGTGCTCCTGGTTTTCTTGTGAACGCTCAAGTTGAGTTCTGTAGAGTGTTCTGTACAGAATTCTTCGCTCTATCAGCTGATATGTTTATTTCCAGACAATGATCGATTTTAAAAGATTTTCTCGAGAAGGGCGTCTTGACGTTTCTCGGCAGAGCAAACCTCCAATTTCAATCTTTTCATCGAATCTCATACAGCATTCGAAAGAGCAAGATACGCTCTACAAGATGTTATACAGAGCGGTCTTGACCGCCTTTGTTTTCATTGTTTTTAGGCCGTCAAAGTGGACCTAAATCGCAGGCGCGGCGCGTGGGGCTCGTGCGGCACGACGTCGAATCGTCCAGGAGTGCGGATTTAGGTCCACTTTGACGACCTAAAAAACAATGAAAACCAAAACGATTCAAAACGATCTGTATACCATCTTGAAAAGCGTATCTTGCTCTTTCGAGCACCGCATAAGATTTCATGAAAAGATTGAAAATGGAGGTCTGCTCTGCCGAGAAACTTCAAGACGCCCTTCCCTTGAAATTTTTTTAAATATCGAGTATTGTTCAAAAATAAACATATCGTCTGATAGAGCGAAAAAATTCTGTGCAGCAAACTTCACAGAAGTCAACTTGAGCGCTCACAAAAAAACCAGGAGCACCATCGGAAAATTATTCTTGCCTTCCGAAGGTCGGACTTCAGTGGTTTAAAACTTTGTAATTTTCGAGACAAATAAAAACAAATGATATACGGTCTGATAGAGAAAATCATTGTCTATTGAATGGCATATCAAGCCTTATTTATGCCTTCGAAATTGAGCAGAAAAAGATCGCAATCGATGAGGTTATTTTTTCGCATTTTCGCTTTTCTTTTTACCAGCCAAAAAAACAATGACAATCAGAGTTATCACAAATTACAAGTATATAGCTCAAAAGAGCAAATAATTTTCTTTCGAATGCTGTGTAAAACTCTACAAAAGCTTTCGAACTAAACCTACAGCAGTCGTTTAAAAAAAACGGCGGGAACTTTCTTACCAACCTAATACATAGAGTAGGTCCAAGTTTGAACTTGCGCAGCATAGTGACACAAATATGCTTTTTGGAACACGGGACATTCGATCAGAAGTTCAAGATTGGAGGCTGTACCAAATGAAAAACGAAATACAAAAGCACGTTGAGATAAGCCCCAAACTGGCATACAGTGATATACCAACTGGCTGAATAATAGACGAAAATATTAGCTTAAAAATTGATGGGTGAAAAAATGCAATTCATCTGTACACAGCCTGAAGGAAGTGCGCATCGAGTTGGTATCGTATCATTGTAAGAAATTGAGTGCGTAAGAGTCTAATTGTAAGAGACTAGACTAGATCAACTTGAATATACGAAGTGGCACTTTGTACCTTCATATGGGACCCACCTACATAATAAACTATATGCATACATATGACAATCCATTCATTACCAGGGATTTCTAAAAGGTGATCGTTGTCATTTCTAAAGTGCAAGCTCAAATAGAGTGGCTGCTGCCTCAAGAATCGGAATGTAAAACACAAAAGGTTCATGAGCGTGCCACCAAAGATTCTCCACAAGTCGTGCCATACAGAACGTCGAATGGGAGTCACAACAAGATCACCGATTTTGCCCGAACTTAGTATGTGAGTTTCTGTCCTTCCGACCGATTAGGATCAGTTCGGCCACGGTGGGCTTCCGGGCCCCGACATCGATCGTCCCGATACCGGCAAACACCCTTGCCACGCCTGTTATCACCCTTCCTTGTGAATTGTCTGGTTTGGTACTTCAGAGCTGAATCTCCAGAATCCGATCGATGAAGTCGCGCTCCCTTGAATTAATAATGTGCTGGTATTGTGTAGTTGAAATCACGGGCGTTTTCATAATATTGTGAGAATCATTTCGCCGATGTTGTGGAAAACTTCTCTATGTTTGTTTTCTGTTTAGTATATAACCACGCAGTCGAGCGATTGCCATTTGTTGCTTTACATTTTTTAAATCTCTCTAGTTGCATACAATCAAATTGCTAACAGAATAGTTTGACAATCACTAGTGCATCTTTAGGTAGGAGCTCCTGTTCGATAAACTTAGAAGAGCTCCACAACATGCGAAGAATACCCTACTTGAGGTGCAATTCAGACTTGGTGTTGATTTTTCCTGTTCACCAGGACCAAGCCATCGGAGTCTCTGGCTATGAGTAGCCTACTTTATTCGTTCCTCATCTGCTGCAGCCAAATTATTTTGCCGGTTGACGTTGCTTCAAAATAAAGATAATAATACAATAAACTGTAGAGTAAACTGCGTTCGCCCGAGTAACGGTTCACCTTATCAGGAATATGTCAAATAGAAAACGAAGCAGCACAGAAAAGTGGAAATATGCTGAAAAAGCTGCAAATGAGAACGACTGAGATGCATCAGTGAGCCCACTTTGGAATACGCTGCAACGCAGCGCAGCTGTTACGCCTATTGAAATACACAAAAAGTTCTATGAGGAAAACGGCAGCGAGGAACAATGAGGCGAAGACAGCGACGGACGAACGAAGGATCAGATGAAGTGCGAGAAAATGGCGGTTACAAATCTCCATGCTTAATGAGAACCGGAGCTTCGTTGAGCTCGACGTCACCGAACAACGAGCTTAAAGTGCAAAAAGTGGTTTTTTTCCACCGTAATATGGGCTATTCAAGAGAGTTATTTTCGCGGATCATCATCGTGCCATCACTTTCTGTAGGCGAGCCATTTTTCTAATTGCTGAGATTTTCTTTTCTATTACGATGGCGAAAAGGGCCCGCGTGGTACAGTGGTAAGAGGCGCTGCTGACACCCGCACGGTCGAGCGATCGATCCCGGCCCGGGCTAACCAAGCCTTCCATCCCTCCGGGGTCGGTAAATTGGTACCAGACTTGTCTGGGAAGGTAAAGACACTGACCTGGTATAGCGGCTGGCCCCCGCAGGTCATTGTATAGGCCGAATACGCATTCACCAAGCCTCTACGACTTGAATGGAACACGAATGCGGCGGCGCGTCCTCAGGGGACTGATCAACGCCGGCACCTTTACCTTTACCTTTACCTTTATTACGATGGCGAAGACGCTGTATGATTTATCCTGGACATAACTGGAAATTGGGGCGAAAATGAGGGACTACCATAAGCTATATCTGATGTTTACCCTAACAAAAATTAAGCCAGAATCAATGCTCCTTCTGAAAGTAGTTTACAATACTTTCAATTGATGGGGATTTTTCATTTCGAATGAGTTGACCTTGTGAGTTGATGAAATAATACAGCAGAAAACATACAGCTCAACAAATATCAAGAAACCGATTTTGATTTCCGTTAGAAAAGTGGGGATAAGCATCTTCGTCTTAAATTGGGTGACCTTTTAGACTTGAACTTAAATAAGAATTGCTTCAAGATGCAACGTTTAGTTACTAGACTTAGCTGAAGCCCATTCTTTCCTATTCAAATATATTGTACGGCTCTGAATGGATGGTGTTGATCTGCCATTTAGAGGCCAGGTCAACGCCGACCAATTTACCTTTGATTGAAGCGTTAATGATGTTCAGCTGGATAGCGGGTAGTTTTCTCCAGAATTCGAGAAATAATGTGTCTTTGATGTTCTAATACCTTTATCCTGGTATCCCACAGAATTTGGATGAGGCCGACGCGCCACAGCCCGCTGTGCTCAACTAATCCTATCAACGAATTTTCTGACACATCGAAAGGTTGTTACTAACACTTGACGATTTCGAGACATCGCGTTTAGTTAACGGCTAAAGACAAGCGGAGAGTACCTGTTTATCGCAGCAATGGAGCAGACTCAGAGGAGCCGAAGAGATTTCATGGGGCCATTATATGCGCAATTCGAGCAGGAAGTCCGCTGTGAGCGCCCACCTTTGCGGAACCCGCCGGATAATTGGCATAAACACACGATCATCAGCGAACCATTCGAAGGAGCTCGTGGAGCGGCCGCTCGGTCGTAAACACTGCAATATTTGTGGAGCATAAGGAATAAGGTAAAAACGGATCCGCGTCGATCAGCCCCTGAGAATAAGATGATCCGTGCTCTATTCAAATCGTAGAAGCGTGATGAAAGCATCTTTGAAATACGCAATGGCATACTGGGGGGTCTTCACCTTCCCAGTCAACCGTGGTATCAATAACCGGATCCTGTGGGATGGAAGGATTAATTAGCTGGGCTATCGCTCGACCGCGCGTCTGTTATTGGCCTAAACAACGACTTGCGGGGGCCAGCCGCTATAACAAGTCAGTGTTCTGGAAGAGAGTTCTAGAGGATTGGGGTCCTTATCATACCGAGAGAACTTGTCTTCAAACATGAGCGTCGCACTCGCCAGGTTTCTAGGATCTTCCTTTGTCCCTTGTCCCTTAATTGTCCCTTATTGTTAGGTTCTCCGTCGCTAAGAAGAAAGAAGACGTTTATGAAGAACAGAATAGCTAGTGTTTAATTTGCAAAAGTGGTCAGGCTTTGCAAATAGCGTCTGCTTACGACCCTAATCTGCGGTGAGCTCTCAAGCATCTGGACCCATGAAGGGTAGGGTCATTTTCCGCTACGAGCGATTTTCGGGGCGAAAAAAACGAAAATGGGTGGGATTACGAGGAAGTGTACATCAGATAAAACCCCAAGTCTCAATTCGCCGTTCGTCGAGTGCCTTCTGTCTTCCTTTCGGGCAAGGAATAAGTATGGTTTTGCAACTGACGGAGGTCTGAAAGCCAAAGGTATGTTCAATCTGCAGAAGAAAGCGATGATTGTATGAATAAAGCACCTCTTGACAAGCACAGACAATGTTAATTTCTTACAAGAATTGAGGAGATTATTGCGGAACGGCGCTGGTGAAACTGCAGAAAGCAGTCGATTTCTATTCACTTACCTCGGGAAGTCTTTGGACTTCGGAGCACCTGTCCATTGAAAAAAATGAAAAATCAAGAACGGTGTGAGGATTTGGTCCAATTGATGCTCAACGACATACTCATCTGTTTTAGATAGAAAAGCGCGAAGACGAGTGCCAGAGGAGGACGGAGGACGAGTGGCGGAGGCGATCGCAAATTCGAAAATGGAGTTCCGCAGGCAATTTGGACCAAGCCTGACCGTTTACGTATCCTCTCAATGCACGCACTAAATGTCCTTTTCGTTTTTTCGCTCCTATCAACGCCGTTTAGCAGGGGTAAAGCGAAATTTATGCCTATCCAGTTTATTCCAATATCTGTAGTATAGTACCCTTGCCTATTCCCAGTTTCTGTTATAGACTAGTTGTTCTAAAGGTACGTTTTATCTAGATATCTTGCTTCCTTTTGTCTTTTTTGGCCTTAGAATGTCTTCGTGCATCGCATTTTACACAGGCGATTGTTTTCGCATGCGTAATAAAATTGCAGAAATGAATAAATTATTGGAGGTCTTTCAGAAGGGCTATTGTAATAACCATTAAAGAAGCGAAGTTCTCGCGCTCAAAAGTGCGTATACCCTGCGTCGAATAAATACGGTTCGGTTTTATCACTGTATATTTGTTACACTTAATTCGTGACAACCAACCAATGGATCTGCTCAATTTCAACAATTCTTGAATGATTTTGTCCATGCACACTGCACACTGGTGTTTTGACTACCGTCCTTTTTTCCACGAAGCAAAACTTTCAGCTAGTCGTGGTTTTTTACTTTTCTGGTTTTTTTCGTAAGCTGAAAAACAGTCGCTGTTAAGAGGATGTGGAAATGATCCTTTAAATTGTACGATGAACACTGAGAACGACAAGCAAACAGTGGGGATTTTCAAGGTTGCTGAAAATTAACCTGTTCTTCTCAATGTCATTTCACTATGTAACTGGTCCGACAAAAGTTATAAAAAATGTAATACGCATCAGCAGACAGAGTAGAGCGATTACGTGCTGTTTAGAAGTTTGAACAAACGTCTGCTCGACCACTAGAGGTTGTTCCACTCGATAAACATCCGCCCCTGTTTCGTATCAGTCCACACTATCCTTTTCAAAAGTCCCTCTTGCGTCCTGTTAACATGAAGTTGACTTAAGGAGAGCCTCCTAAACTGCTGGCAGGAGGACCACTACCAGGCAAAAACAGAAAGACAAAAATACACATCTTCGTTATTCTTCCATTAATTCTACGACTCAGTGGGCTAGAAAATCGTCTATACTCGGCAACAAAGGAGTAATATAAATAACGTAATTGGTAAGAATAGGACAGAGATGAAAAAGACCTCGCAAAACTGTCAGATGAAGTTTTCAGATGGTTTGCATCGACAACATGACCCTTGGCAACATTTCGAAGAATATAACAACTCTCTCAATCTTCATAGCGGTGCTGACCGAGGGACCAGGAATTCGCAGCTCTCCGACAATAACCAAATTTGGACTTTCGTTGCTTTCATCCAGTGTTGGCGAGACTAAGCATTACATAGACTTGTGGCCGATTACAAAGTTCACCAGACCGGAGAAAAAAAACTGCGGTGAGGCTAGTAGCTCAAATGTTCCGAAAAAGAACGTTTTCTTCATAAGTAATATAAAGATGGGGAGAGAGTATGAGAGGAACGACTGCTTGGATGAATGCGAAGCAGATGACCAGCAGTTAGGTCGTTGGCGAATTGTTTACTCGAGTTTGTTGACAACTCAAAAAACGCAAGTGTGAAATGTACGTCTATGATCGGCGGCGAATAATGGTGAAGTGCTTAGTAGTGGAGCGAACGACTCCTTAGGGAGTGAAGGGCTTGCCGTCAGAACTCGTCCTCATCCGCAAATCTTGATAGCGTGACGATGCGGCTCACCTCCACGCTCATCACGTTGTTTCCGATGACAGCATCCACCTCTCCGTCTCCGACACTCGCTCATAATCACAGCAGCAATTTTCCGATGAAAATCGCCCCATGGCGAAGCAGCAGGAAGTGGTCCCAGTCCGCATACTCCATATTCACCACACTTCGTTGTTACACGAGCTCAAGTGCTCGGGAGCAGAGACTACCATACACAGCCAGCTTTAAGAGCTTCGAATCTTAAGAGCTCTTACGACTAGGTTTACCACCAACCGTTTGGACTGTCTAGTACAACCATCGCATAGTGCTCCATTCAGAATCGTAGAGGCATGGTGATTGCGTATTTGTCCATACAATGACTTACGAGTTTCAGCCGCTAGTTAAAGTTAGCGATTTTACCTTCCCGGACCGGTGCCAATTTACCCCACCCGGAGGGATGAAGCGATTGGTTCGCCAGTGGCTAGGTTCGATCTCTCGACCGTGCGGGTGTCAGGAGCACGTCTTGCCAATACGCTGGATGCATCCATTCCTGCGCTTGTCGAGGTAGTTCAACAACTCAAATCGACATATGGCAGAAATAACATCTTTTCTGGATTAAACGATTCCAAGAGTCCGCCTGAAGACTACTAGATTTTTCATTTGATGTGACTACACGGCAACGGCTTTTTCTAAGGTAGAATTTTAATGACTCCAGGCCTGATGTAGCACCATTCTACAAACTCTACCAAAAAGCATATTCTGAGGTTATGCAGTGAAACTACAAAAACCTTCAAAATCAATTTAGGAGGAAACGTTACATAGCATGAGGGCCAGGCGTGATACTGGGAGACACTTCAGAAGTTTCGCCCCATCGATTCGTTGATGGAAGTGCTGATGGTTTGCGAAAAATCTCAAAAAATGGAGGGGCATTTCTGGCGCCATTCAGTGTGGAGGCTACATAGTGGACCATCGAACGTGAGCCGAGAACTAACGCTACGTCCAAAGCAACGGAAAATTTGCAAGACAGGGGACCTGTCCTGGTTTTTCAAACTGTTCTTCCTAGAACGCTACATACAATACCAACCCCAGACCTCAAGAGGAAAAACGTCGGCGACGTGTTCCTACGCTCGTTAGCGTCCAATTACTTCACAGTGAATTTTTCGGGAATTTAAGCAATTAGTTCGACTCGTCAGCTCGCGCTGAGTACGAAAATGTCTTTAATATTACTTCACCGATAACTTGTATCTTAGACTATTTTCACTGAAGCATCGATAATTGTTTTGACCCCTCGACAGATGGCACTGGAGACTCCTTAGGATATGTTCCGCAAGGCGAACAGCAAATTTCAGAATCAGGAGATTTAAGTGCCAAAATTGACTTGAACGTCTCATCCCCATCTCTTTGACAGCAAACAACCTCCTTTTAAAGAAATTGGACAATTATTTGGTCAACACAGAAAATGAAAATCTCTCGTTTCCAGTTACACATTCGAGGATTTCAGAGCGATTGTTGTCGACATTCTTCATTGTTTCACATTGAGGATGAGATGAAGTATTTGATATATTGATATCAAAAATATTCGACATATTTGATACAAAGTAATAGTGCCAAACTTCAGCTTCAACTTCGAACTTCAACTGTACTGTTATCGACCGGTTATGCTTCACGTTTGTTCCTTAGATTATAATGAATTATATCCAAACTCTTACTCCTGTCGGGACCAGCATGACTTTATAAGCGTATACAGACCGGATGTGCTAGAATTGTGCCGTATCCCTTGTGTACCGCCTGATATGGGCGGAGAAATCTTTTTCACTATTGGCAGCACATTTACTGTCGGCACGGCCAGGGCCGTATGATAATGAATAAGCAGATATTAATGACGCCATTTGTTTTCCTACGTAAGAGAGTATACTTCTATCCGACAAGTGTCCGCACTAGAAATCCTGTTCTATAGTTTATACTACAGTTCTCAATTTACCTGTAGATGGCGATGGAACGTTCAACGACTTCGGCAATCGGCCAATCGACGACACGGTCGAAAGTATAATAGCAGTGGACGAGTCGTAAGCAGTATTGATGACACTCAGTAACAATTACATTAAAACTATGTACATGATTTTTTTGTAATCGTATGACAGTGTGAGAAGCCATTCCTGTGAACCTGCAAAGTTAAATAAAAATAAGATTTGAAAAATATTTCTGCAGTCTTCACCGATTAGTTTCAGTTGAGATACTCTTCTTGCAAAATATCATTCACCGTTTCTGTAACCGTTATTCTTTTATCTATCTTGTCATCCGCTTAAGCGGAGACGTGCGACCTATTGGAGCAGATAAATAACAGCTTGAGGAGAATGTAAGGATAAACCAAGGCAACTCATAGCCTTGGGTTACCATCCAGATTCCGGGGTCAGTCAAGGTTAACCCGGTAAAGGTTAGCCAAATGAAAATCTCCATATACCACGGGACTACATTTGAGACTGACAATTTCACCTGAGCTGATTCTGAAATTACCTACACCTCTGTGCATGTTGCCCCCTAGTTTTTAATTGCTGATCTCTGGATCACACTGATGTGGGGCGCCCGCGCGCTTCCCTGACTTAGAAGTTTATACGACAGATCCTGGATTTCCCTAAGAGACGAGGCTATGCTTGACAGGATGGTGACAAACTAGAACTATCGCGATCTTTTCCCTCTGAATCAGGCAATTATGTCGACACAGCTACTAAAAAATAGTCAACCTTGTGAACATATAATAACTAAACTAAATTCGACCGCCTACCTACTACAGCATCGAGCGACGCTATGCACAATACGCCCTTAAAAAGAAACGGCGGACCCAGCCGGCTGCATCCATCTGACAAGTCACCAAACTGGTGTATCAACACGGCGTGCTCCCCTCGTGGAAGGCCCGTTAACATTCCTGATAAAGTAGTAACATAGAGGAGAAGGTAATTTCCGAACTGATATTTTGAAATATATATTTAATCAAACACTATTCCTCACCACTAACACGTAAGTTGTTGGCGCTAATCTGCGTAAAACTGAAGCGCCCGCTGACCGGCTTTTGGACTGGAATGAGAGTTGCGGTGGACAGCTGCAATGAAATGACCTCTGGTAAGCGTAAGAAGGAAAACTCGATAATTGCGTGTTGAAAACCAACTACCTTTGAAAGCAGAAAGAAAACAAAACTGACTCACACGACGCCAAATTATGAATGCCGCCGTTTACTATTCTAAGGCACTTGCCATACTCACGACGGCAACGGTCGCAGCGAAGCTAGAAATGCATGACTCGCCTCTATAAAGCACTGCAGCTGGGTTTTTTGTATGCTGCTGTGTGCGGGGACTCGGAGCAGTGCTGCTCAACCGTCGCAGCTGGCGCCGGCTCGTCGCAGGGCACTGCGCTGCGACGAAGGCCACAGTACTGTATTGAGAGGATTTGCACCATCTTTTTTGCCCTTGCGGTAAAATATCTGAGCCCCCGCACACAGCAGCTCACAAAAAACCCAACTGCAGTGCTTTATAGAGGCGAGCCATGCATTTGCTCGCTTCGCTGCGACCGTTGCCGTCGTGAGTATGGCAAGTGCCTAAGTGTTTTCAGTCGGCACCTACGACAATAAAGCACACATTTCACGTTCGAGGAGATAATGGGGTCCAAGGAGATGTGCGAGTTAAGATCTTTTCTTTTTTCTTTTTTTCTTTATCTTTTTTTAAGAATTTAGATTCACGTCTGTGTGGGTGACAAGGATTTTTTAAACTCTGCTACTAGAAAAAAAGTATCAATGAACTCCATGTGCGAGATTCCTCTCCTCACCGCTTTTCCAGCATGAAGGAATTCCATTTACAATAAGACATCGATCAGTGGGATTAGACAGAACGTCGATTTGACTGAAACACTTGACTGAAACAATACTACCCCAGATGTCATGTTTTACAATACTGAAGTTCTCTGATTGCAAGCGAAATTGTACGATATGAAAATTTCAAAAAAAACGGTTCGCAACGATTCAATTTGCGAAGATAAAGTTTCCTAGCGGTGAGGTACAGTACTACTTTACAAATCAAAAGTAGCAAACAGTGGTACACCATTTGTTGACCGCGTTAATTTTTCGATTCTGAAGTAGCTTGGCCACTAACCAAACAAAACACTACGTACCTGCTGATCCGAGAATGGGTCCTTCGGCGTGACCGAATCTCCTTCATCGTTGCGCGACGCTCGTGTCTGCCAAAAATGGCTGATGTTTTCTCCAGCGAGGACTCAACGTCGTCCAGCGAAGACGAAAGCATTTATTCGTCCGAAGAAGAACTTTTAGATCCTCCGCCATAAAGAACGTTTTCGTTGCACTAAAAACTATAATAAACCTCGTTGCCAGGGAATTGTGTATGGAAATTCGCAAATATATCATTAGTGGATACGAAGTTTCAAAAACCTACTATAGTCGTTCATTCGTTCATTCGAAATTCAGAAATCGAATATATTCGTTCATTCGTTCATTAGAAACTTCGGAAATCGAATATGTTCGTTTATTCGAAATTTCGGAAAACGAATATATTTATCCATCCGTTCATCTGAAATTTAGGAAATCGAATATATTCATTCATTCGTTCATGTGAAATTTCGGAAATCGAATACATTCGTTCATTCGTTCATTCGAAAAAAATCCACAATGTCCAAGGTGTACAAGAAACATCCAAGAGAACATCGCGGAGGATTTCGAGAAAGACTTTAAGGGTTTGAAAGAGGTTGACACGTCCGGAGCGAAACAGTTCAATGTATTCAATGTTGACTTTGAACTGTCACGGATTCAACTCTGGGGGGGGGAATCTGCTTGAACCTTCATTCCTTCATAGTCTTTCATCTGAGCTTCTCATATCCCAAATCACACCTTTGTTATCATTCTTTTACGCTTTTCATACTTCATCCCATACGTTAGCATTTGAATTCCAACATACCTCTACTTACGCCTATCTACTCATACATTTAAATTTTACATACACATATTCATGTTTTTGCACTAAATCAATAAACTGTTTGAATAAATTAAGACAAAACATCTACTTGTTTAAAAAACACCCTTATATATATGGAAAACATGGTAGAATAATACTCCGGACATATCGTTATTTTGTAACTGTTGTGTTGTTGTTTTTAATATGAAAAGAAAACACTTTTACAAATATGGGAAAGACTTAGTAGAATAATACTCGGGACATAACTATATCGCAGTTCTTTCTCTCTTCCCGTCACATTCGCAGTCAGTGATTCGCAGTCAGTGATGAAGGAAGCCATGGGTGGCAAATACCCTCCGTGCCATGGCATTCGCTGAACGAGATATCCGGCAACGACAGCCGCTCGCAACAGAGACGCAGAGATACTCTCCCCATCTGCCTCCAGCCGCTCGTGCGCTGAGGAATATTTGGTGAACGAGATGTCATGTAATCTGATTGGGATCCACTTTTTGCCTGTATCGAGCGCGCCAAGCAAGCCAAGATTTGAATTTGAATCGTTGCGTCGTTTATCTTCTCTGCTATCGCTGTTCGGTTCGTTATTTTGTGTTGTTAAAATTGTTTGGCTGTTTGGTTTGCTTTTTTGTAGTGTATTTGGTGCCAGGACCTTCGAGAAGATTGTTTTTTATTGTCATTGGTCCACTTTTTGCTCGTATCGAGCGCACCAAGCAAGCCAAGATTTGAATTTGAATCGTTGCGTCGTTTATCTTCTCTGCTTCGCTGTTCGTTTCGTTATTTTGTGTGGTTTTTTTCGTGCCAGGACCTTCGGGAACTCTTCTATTCTTTCTTGTTAGTGACAATGTGTCTCTCTTTTGCTTTAGTGCTCGAATGGTGTGTTATTTACCTAGTTTTCATACTATCATTGGTATAAACTATTATTAAGGACGACTCCTAGGAACCAACAACTAGATGGCTATGATTACGCCATGCTCTCGTAAGACATTAAGATCGACGCTACCGTTCAGGTTAACCATGCTGCGTACGGTGTTACCAAAGAGGACATCTTCCGTATAGCATTATTGGTCTCTGGCGGCTAGCACGGATGTTTCTTCCATTGGATCGAGCACAATTCTTAAAAAAAACTTGAATTTATTGATTTTGAATTACTGGCCAGCTGCTTCTTAACCCTGACCACTTCATCCTCGTCCTTTAATCCCACAATATTCTTACCGAAGTCATTGCTGTCGCCAGCAAACTGCAATTGCTGTTGTCTTTCTCTTCTACTTACTATTCCTTTGGTTAATTTGGGCAAGTCCAATTTTTCCAGCTCAATTTTATGATTTTTTTGAAGATCCCGCTCGATATCCGGCATTGGTTGCGGTTTGAGACGATTCTGGAACACAGCGGTGAGAACAGCTGCGTTAATCACTAGTTCGTCGTCGGTTTCGTCCTCAATTTGGAGAATTTCACCGATTTTTTCTGTTTTATCCTCCATGTACAGTGATTGGCGTTTCGGTCCCAAGAGCGCGCCATGTCTTCGACTTCCCCTTGGAATCACAGAATGGTGAATGCGTATTTGGTCTGTATGATGACATGACCTGTATGACCTGAAGCGACCTGTATGACCTGAAGCGTGGTCAACCGCTGCCCAAGTCAGCGTCTTTACATTCCCAGATTAGTCTGGTAATAATTTACGCGACCCGGTAAGGATGAGGTATCCTGTCAACGATTTGGAAGTGGACATTCAATTTGTGATCCAAGTGCAATATATCCCGAATAAATACGTCCTTTCCGTTGGTGAATCAAGTTGTTTACGAAGAAGAATACTTATGAGTTCCATTTCTCTTTAGGAAACGTCGCGAATCCATGGGTCTGACGTCCACTGACAAGTCCCCCGGTAATGTGAGCGAAGCGAAGCCTCTAGTTCTTGCTTGACAATGAATGGGATTTGATTTTTGCAATAAATTTCAATTTTTCTCGATGTTTTCACTTTGCAATTTCTGGTATGATACCCGCTGAATAAACACGTTTTTCCGTTGGTGATTTAAGTTGTTGACGAATAGTACTTGATTTATTTCACCTTCGAGGTTGAAAGATTAGTTTAATGAAGAAGTTCCGAATTTTCGCGGAGGTGGATATTAGTTTAATTTTCAGTCTTCGTTCCATTTAAATTTCATTTTGAACTATTTGACTTAGTGGTCAAAGTTCGATCTTACCACTGATAGAACTTCGTGAGACCGTGCGGCTTCCTCTTAGAAAACAGTTCTCATGGTACGTGTTTAACGTGTCAGATGGATGTTCAGTGAAATTAGAAATCGGTGTTGAAATCTATTCGGCTCCTCAACGGCTCAGAGGAGCCGAATAGATTTCAGTCCGCTGTGAGCGCCCACCTTCGAGGAACCCGCCGGATAATTGGCATGAACACACGATCATCAGCGAACCATTCGAAGGGGCTCGTAGAGCGGCCGCTCGGTCGTAAACACTGCAATATTTGTGGATCATAAGGAATAAAGTAAAACGAATCTGCGTCGATCAGCCCCCTGATGATAGGATGATCCGTGCTCTATTCAAATCGTAGAAGCATGATGAATGCATCTTTGGACTACACAATGGCATACCGAGGGACCTTCACCTTCCCAGTCATGACTGATACCAATTAACCGGATCCTGTTGGATGGAAGGCTTGTTTAGCCGGGCCATCGCTGGATTTCGCGTATGGTTTTGCCCTATACAACGAGTTGCCGGGACCAGTCGCTTCAACAAGTCAGTGTTCTGGAAGAGAATTAAGGAAGATTGACATCCTAATCATACCGAGGGAACGTGCCCTCAAACATGAGCGTCGCACTCGCCAGGTTTCTAGGACCTTCCTTTCTCCCTTGTCCCTTGATTGTCCCTTAGGTTCTCCGTCGCTCAGAAGAAAGAAGACATTTATGGAGGACAGAATAGGTAGTCTGTAATCTGCAAAAAAAAGTCAGCCTTTGCAAAACGCGTCTACTTACGACGTTAACCTTCGTTCGGCTCTGAAGCATCTGGACCCATGAAGGGAAGGGAGAGAGGTGATTTCCCGCTACGAGCTATTTTCGGGGCGAAAAAACGAAGATGGGTGAGATTAAAAGAAATTGTACGACGGATAAAACCCTAAGTTTCAATCCGCCGTTCTTCGAGTGCCTTCTGTCTTCCTTTCGGGCAAGGAATGAGTATGGTTTTGTAATTGACAAAGGTCTGAAAGCCAAAGGCATGTTCAATCTGTAGAAGAAAGCGATGACTGTCTGAATGAAGCACCACTTGACAACCACAGACAATGCTAATTTCTTAGGAGAGTTGTAAAGATTATTACGGAACCGCGCTGGTGAAACTGCAGAAATTGGAGAGTCGATCTCTATTCACTCACTAAGAGGTCATTGAACTTCAGAGCACTGTTCCACAGAAAAAATGAAAAATCAAGACCGGTGTGACGATTTGGTCCTATTGGTGCTCAACGACGTACTCATCTGTTTTAGATAGACAAGCACGAAGACGAGGGTCTGAGGAGGACGGAGGACGAGTGGCGGAGGCGATCGCAAATTCGAAAATGGAGTTCCACAGGCAATTTGGACCAGGCCTGACAGTTTACGTATCCTCTCAATGCACGCACTAAATGTTCTTTTCGGTTTTTCGCTCCGATCAACACCGCTTATCAGGGGCAAAGCGAAAATTTAGCGAGCCACCCATTACGAACACCGCGGTCTCGCTTATTATATAGTAGGATAGGATAGTACCCTCATTTATTCCTAGCTTCTGATATACATGGGCTAATTTTTCTAAATTCACCTTTTATCTTGTTTCCTTTTGTCTTTTTTTGACCTTGGAATGTCTTCATGCATCGTATTTTACACAGGCGACTGCTTTCGCATGCGTAATAAAATTGCAGAAATCAATAAATTATTGGAGGTCTTTCAGAAGGGTTATTGTAGTAATCATTAAAGAAGCTAAGTTCTCCCGCTCAAAAGTGTGTACAACCTGCGTCGAATAAATACGGTTCGGTTGTTATCACTGTATAATTGTTACACTTAATTCGTGATAACCAACCAATGCATCTGCTCAATTCCAAGAATTCTTGAGTGAATTTGTCCATGCACACTGCACACTGGTGTTTTCACTACCGCCCTTTTTTCCACGAAGCAAAACTTTCAGCTAGTGGTGGTTTTTTTCACTTTTTAGATTTTTTTCGTAAGCTGAAAAACCGTCGCTGTTTTAAGAGGACGAGGAAATGATCCTTCAAATTGTACGATTAACACTGATAACGACAAGCAAACAGTGGTGATTTTCGAGGTTGCTGAAAATGAACCTGTTATTTTCAATGTCATTTCAGTATCTAACTGGTTCGACTAAAGTTGTAAAAAAATGTAAAACGCATCAGAAGACGGAAAAGAACGATTACGTGCTGTTTAGAAGCTTGAACAAAAGTCTGCTCGACTACTAGAGGTTGTTCCATTCGATAAACATCCGCCCCTGTTTCATATCAGTCCACAATTTCTTTCTCAAAAGTTCGGCTTCCGACTTGTTGACATGAAGTTGACAAACAAAGTTTACCAGACCGGAGAAAAAAACTGCGGTGAGGCTAGTAGTTCAGATGTTCCGAAAAAGAACACGTTTTATTCATAAGTAAGATAAAGATGGGTAGAGAGTATGAGAGGAACGATTGCTTGGATGATTGCGAAGCAGATGACCAGCAGTTTGGTCGTTGGCGAACTGTTTACTCGGACGAGTTTGTTGACAACGTAAACGCAAGTGTGAAATGTACGTCTATGATCGGCGGCGAATAATGGTGAAGTGCTTAGTAGTGGAGCGAACGACTCCTTAGGGAGTGAAGGGCTTGCCGTCAGAACACGTCCTCATCCGCAAATCTTGATAGCGTGACGATGCAGCTCACCTCTACGCTCATCACGTTGTTTCCGATGACAGCATCCACCTCTCCGTCTCCGACACTCGCTCATAATCACAGCAATTTTCCGATGAAAATCGGCCCATGGCGAAGTAGCAGGAAGTGGCCCTAGTCTTCATATTCCATATTTATTTATTTATTTATTTATTATTATAGACGTCAACAGACGCGCCGAAAATTCAAACAACCAACAACAAATGAAAAGAGAAAATCAAACAATGTCAAGGGTTCACCCAGGAAACACTTGTAGTCACAACAGTCTCGTAACCAAGGAAAATTTCCAATGGAGGAAACGAGCGTCCCCTGCCTTTAGGAGCCTGAAGCTAAAGCAACACGGGGAAACAACTCAGTAGCCAGTGAGAGGTGCAAGGTAGATGGAGAACGAGCAAAATTACCAATCACCAATAATGAGGCTGTGAAGTTTAGGAGGCAGTAACAAAAAAACAGCACATAAAAAACGTGTATATAAATGATGCTCTGACCAAGACATTCTACTATTATACCGCGAGGGCCCACGAAGCCGCATGTCATCGATGTAGTCCCGTGATATAGGCTTTTCCAAAAAATTTAGGAAGACAGTTCGAAACGGACTAAACAATATAGTCAGACATGGGTGCTGTTGTGGATACACAACCTAATCTATAGAAAGTAGTAGTTAGCCATAGGGAGCCCGTAGATTAGAGTGAGTGCAATATATGATAAGTATCTCTTGATATGGCTCCCTAGGCACGACCCAGCGGCATACCGCGAGTGAGCACTTGGGAATCTAATCTGTAGCTCCACTCAGGTGCGGTGCCGTCTGATGTATTCAGCCATTGGGTCTCCCAAGTAGCCCAATGGGATTGTTCGGTGGCTACGCCCACAAATATATGCATAAATAGGATGATTACTGTGATATTATTGATATTCTTACGTGTACGTAGCAATAAATCGTTGTTACAAAAGTATCGAAGAACTATCCCTTGGTTAACCACCAAAGGTGCCTGAGGCCCTAGAACCGCCGTATACCCGCCACCAAACCAAAAACCGAAGATCTAACACTAATTGGCAATCAAAACAACTCTCGATGAGGTAAGGTGGAGGCTAAAAACGAGAGCCAGTAATACTCCAGCTCAACAAGTAAAACTGAGGCATAAAATAAAGAAGGCAAAAAAATATAGACAAGCAAAAAAATTAAACCATATATCCTCTTATATAATATATACTCTATAAACCAAAGACCCTCTAACACCTTGGGCCCTGACCACCCTACTCGAGTCCTCTACCAACTTTTGTCCTTGAATGTATACAGAAGGACCCAAACACAGATTCAGGGCATCGTTTCCTCTACTGGAAAATTCCCCAAACAAAATAGCGAAAACTAGCATAAGTGACATACAGGATAAACAAAAAAAATGTGATTACTAGAAGCTTGAGCATATTGGAACAGTTTCAGAACGCAAGATTATGAGTTGTAGCAGTATGAGTCCTTGAAATTGCTCGTAGCAGAACTGATCCGCTGCAAAGGAAGTTCTTCATTAACGAACATTGAAGCGAGAACGACAGTTAAAACTTTACCTCTTATGAAGCCTAGCTGAATCTAAGGATCTCTGAGACATCGATTCTTTTGAGCTGAGATCGACATTTAGAGGAGTTGTGACTCGAAACAGCAGTCAAATGTAAAGAATTCAACCACTTTGCACTGCGGAAGAAAAATGAGTTAACAACTTTATGAGACAAATTTCCTCTGATCCATTCACAGCAAATACCAAGCGAAGCACGTCTGGAAGAAGAAGAACGAAAAACCCAATATTTGTAGGGACTTAGCTTGACTTCTCTATGCAAGATCATATGGCCTAGTAAAATGTCATGCACTGTCCTTCTGTACCTCAGACTCTTCATTCCTAGTAAGCGCAGACGTTCTTCATATGGTGGTAGTGACTGAGGATACGACTGACTGGGAAACCCACGATAGAACACAATTTTTGTGAAAATCCGCTGAACTTTTTCGAGCTGTTCAATTTGCTTCTTCGTATGAGGACTCCAGACGCAAGATGCATACTCTAAATGTGGTAGAACGTAGGTTTTGTATAATCTCAAAAGAACAGCCGGCTCATTGCACTGAACATTTCTGAACAACAAAAAAAGAGCACTAGTAGCTTCCTTTGCGACAGCTTCAGTCTGAGATTGAAACTTCAAATGTTTGTCAATCAAAATGCCGAGATATTTCACCGAGTCAACTGTTTTCAGTACATCATCACCAAGAGGAAAGTTAATTAGAGGGCAGGAGCCCAAATGGAGATGTGCCGTTTTATTTAGATTCACAGGGATATCCCAGTTCTTGGCCCACCCTAACATCTTACTAATAGCTGACAGAAGTTGCTCGTGGGCGGTATGCTGTTCACTAGAAGAGTAGCAGATGTATACTTGTATGTCATCTGCGTACATCCTCACCTCTATGCTAGGGTGTACCTCGCGGAGGCTAGGCAAATCCGCTGTATACACTAAAAAAAAGTAGCGGAGAGAGCGCGCCTCTCTGAGGGACACCACTTGAGCACCAGAAACGATCAGAAAATCCGTTCTCAAGTTTGACTGTCATAAATCTATTCCTTAAATAGGATTTTAACCAATTGGTAATTGTCCACGGATACCAAAGTGTTCCAAGTTGTCTCTTATTGTGGTTCACTTTATCAAATGCCTTAGACAGGTCAAAAAAGACAACGTCGACGGATTGGTTTTTGTCTAGGGCGGTAACCCAATCATAAACCACGTCGGTAACAAGCGATGCCGTTGAAGCGCGATTTTGAAATGCTCTCCAAGATACACAATCGAGAGTAATATCTTTATTTGGAGCAACAGAGAAATGACGAGGTTCAGCTTCAATCCAGCTGAGGTGTACCAGATTGGAAATGCTGGCGAGTATAAAAGGCAGGCAAGCGAGTGTTTTCGAAAGAATACAATGAAAGTGAAATAAACAGTGTAAGTGAAATGGATGCTGAAATGGTGGAAAATCGTCATGAGCAAGGATAGTTTAGAATTCTCGGTAAAAGTGTCGAAGGAGAGGATTAATGCAGGTCTAGAAGTGTGAATGTATGTTCAAAATGATGTTTAACAGTTGGACATCTATCTATCGTCGCCGCTGAGAGACAACTGGTAAGCTGCGAGAAACAATGACAACCTAAGTTGGGGACTCGATTCAAGTAAAAGCGGTCAGACCGATTGTGCCGCACGCCAAAGGAGCCTCGTCTCTGTTGTGCATCGAGTACTCCGTCGTTGATAACCTGAAAATCGCTTATAGATAAACAGGTTGGGAAGCAGAAATTCTTATTTTATGTATTTTTTTTCCGCTCATTAAAGCTGCTAAAATTCTTACGCATTATTCTAATTATATAAAATCTGCCTGCCGGCTTCCTATATGTACTCTAGGTGCAGGGTGCAGCAGAGCATGGGTTGAATTCATGAACATGGGTTGAATAAATATATCTACCCACGAAATAACAAAATTAATACGGATAACGATACAGCTACAACGGATTATTGTCACGGTATCGGTCACGGTATCGTGGCCATCTTAGAAGACGACGCCCCTCTCCGACCTCTTTTGAAGGTAGTCTTTTTTACTGTGCTGTTATCGAACGGTTGTGCTTTATGTTTGTTCCATAGGTTATAAAAAATTTTCATAGGTTATAAAAAATTACATCCATACTCTCACTCCGGTGGGAACCAGCATAACATTACAAGCTTATACAGACCGGGAGTGCCAGGATTGCGCCTTATCCGTTCTGTACCGCTTGATACGGGCGGAGAATTGTTTACTATTGGCTCCATATTAAGGTCGACACGACCAGGGCCGTAAGACGAATTATCATGAATAGGGGGATATTGATGACACCATTTGTTCATTCACTCCCCTACGTAAGAGAGCATAATTCAAACCGCCAAGTGTCTCCACTGGGAATCTTATTCTACCACTAGTTTCTAGTTTACCTGTAGATGGCGATGGAGCGTCCAACAACTTCGGCAATCGGCCAATCGACGACACGATCGAAAGTGGCTGTGGACGAGTCGTCCACTAAATGTAATATTAATGACATCTAGTTAGACGTATATTGGAATTATAATACATGATTTTTTTGTAATTTGAATGACAGTCTGAAAAGCCATTCCGGCAAACCTAAAAATAGATTCGAGAAAATATTCCTGCAGTCTTCAACGACTGTATTTTGAATGAGATACCCTTTTTGCAAAATATCATCCACCGTTTCATGCAAGCGTTGCTCTTTTATCTACCTTGTCACCAGCTTAAGCGGAGATGAATGAGACCCGTTGCCCCTCCCTTATGGGGCAGTTAAATAACAACTTAAGAGAAAAGAAACGCTATATCGAGACAACTCATAGCCTTGGGTTACCATCTAGGTTCCGGGGTCAATCAGGCTTGACCTTGGGGAAAGGCTAGTCAGAGGAAGAGCTCGATATACCACGAAACCTTGCAATAAATCTGATACTGACGATTTCACCTGAGTTAACTCTGCACTCAATTACCCATACCTCTGTGCACGTAGCCTCTTAGTTTTAATTGCTGCTCTCTAGATCAAGGCTATGCTTGACTCTTGGAGAAATTCAAGATCTATATTATAAACTGCTAAATGCTTGGATGGTGACGAACCATCTCGACCTTTTCAGACTCTGAATCGGGCAATTATGTCGACACAGCTACAGAAGAAAGTCGTCAATCTTGTAACGAACGATAACAAAAAATAACTTGCTTAAATTTGACGGCCCACCTACTACATCACCGAGCGACGGTGTGCCTAGTCCGCCCTTGAAAAGAAACGGCGGACCCAGCCGGCTGCATCCATCTGACAAGTCGCCAAACTGGTGTATCAACACGGCGTGCTCCCCTCGTGGAAGGCCCGTTAACATTCCTGATAAAATAGTAACAATGAAGAAAAGGTAATTTTCGAACTGATATTTTGAGACATTTCTAAGCAAACACTATTCCTCACCACTTATGCGCAAGTTGTTGGCACTAATCTGCGTAAAACTGAAGCGACCGCTGACCGGCTTTTGGGCTGGGATGAGATTTGCGGTGGCTAGCTGGAAAAGAAACGACCTCTTGTCAAGCGTAGGAAGGAAACCAGATAAATGCGTGTTGGAAACCAACTACCTTTGAAAACAGAGAAGAAAAGCAAAACTGACTCACACGACGCCAAATTATGAATGCCACCGTTTACTATTCTACGTGTTTTCAATCGGCACCTACGACATCAAAGCACATACAGTAGCGGTCAAAAAGATATGTCACTTTTCATTTTCATTCAAAAATAGCTCAAATCGAAGAGAACCTGATACCAATTGATAGTTCTGAGCACTCTATTTAGAAATATGTCGAAACATACCACTTTTACTGATTCTCTGTTTTTTAAAAATATTTTTTAGTGATTTTTATATGCTATTTTGAACAAAAATATCTCAAAAATCGCTGGGTATAGGATCAATCTGAGATAATATTCTGATAGAAAATGATCTAGTTATTATAATGTGCTACAAACGTTTGATTCAAATCGCCTCTAAAATATAGATTTTTTGAGCAAACTTTTTGGTGGTCAAAAACCGGTCAAATTTTAGGACCATGTTTTGAGCAAAATTCCTTATCTTCCTAACTTTTCGAAAAATTAAGATCAAAGTTGAAAGTGTTGTAGAGGATGGTATTCTCTTCAGGGTAGTTGTTTTTATTCTGAAACTGATTCTTTATTTTGGGAGAAAATTCCTTTTGAAGTTGAGATTGCGTAAATTGTTGTATCTAAAAAAGTTTAAGAGGAACCGACTCAATTTTTTCCAGGTTAATAGTAGATTTGTAGTTCTTTCAACATCGCACGTAAGCTAGAATAAATCAAAATTTTAATAAAAATATATCGCATTGACTAACACACGCTGAGGGCGTCGTCACTACCAGTACATTGTATAAGGGCGGGCAAAGGCGCGCACAGCGGGTGTTAGTCAAAGCGATATATTTTTATAAAGAACTTTGATTTATTTCAGCATACATACAGTATCAAGAGTACCGTAAATGTACTATCAAATGAGAAAAATTGAAGTCAATTCCTCTCGAACTTTTTTCAATATAGCAGTTTACGCTGTTTCAACTTTTAAAGGAATTTTCTCACCAATCAAGAGAAAAGCTTGAAAACAAAAACGAGACTTTCAAAGAGAAAGTCATTTCCTATCACTCGCTCAAATTTGGTGTAATTTCGTTACGCAGTTAGGAAGGTATAGAATTTTGTTTGAAACATGGTCCTAAAATTTGACCAGTTTTTGACCACCAAAATGTTTGCTCAGAAAAATCTATAATTTAGCGGCAATCTGAATCAAATGTATGTATCACATTATATTAACTAGACTATGCTCTATCAAATTATCATCTCAGATTGATCCTTCATTCAGCGATTTTTGAGATGTTTTCGTTGGAAATAGCATATGAAAATCACTATAAAATATTTTTAAAAAATACAGAATTCGAAACAACTGTATATTTCGACATATCTTAAGATAGAACCGTCAGCACTATCGAATGGTACCAGGTTCTTCTCGATTTGAGCTATTTCTGTATAAAAATGAAAAGTGACATATCTTTTTGACCGCTACTGTATTTCACGTTCGAGGAGATAATGGGGTCCAAGGAGATGTGTGAGTTAAGACCTAGTGGTGCGTTGCATGTCACAGTGAGTGACAAGGGTGGAAAGTTCGTTGTAAACCTCAACTACTAGAAAAATGTATCAATGAAATCCATCTGCGAGATTCCGCTCTTTGCCGCTTTTCGAGCATGGAGGAAATTCGTTTACAATGTATACCTCTGTGGGATACGACAGAAAGTTGATTGCTAGACTGAAACAATACCACCGCAGATGTTGTGTTTTACAAAACTGAATTTCTCTGGTTCCAAGCGAGATCGAACGACTTGAAATTTGAACGAAAGGTTTCGCAGCGTCATCACTTTGCGAACCTAAAGTTTCTATCGCCTTCACCGTCGATGCATCCACTATCTCGCACCGCCGTCGTCGACGATGCCTCTTCACTCTCATCGCCCCGCCCTCCAGAAGTCCACGAGGCTCGATACCTCCAATAATTCACCAGTGCAGTATCTTACGTGCTTACAATAAACACGTTTGTACAACAGCTTGTTGCGCTCAACCATACAGCACATTCTGGTGCATCGGCTAAAATTAGCCAAAACATCTAGTGTTAAAGAGTAACAACTTACAACAGAGTCCTCGAATCTGAGGCATCAAGTCGGTTTATTGCAAACCGCAGTCAAGTCTCGTACGCCAGTCGTACTCGAGCATTCCAAGACTCGTACGCCAGTCGTACTCGAGCATTTCTCTACGGAGAAATAAAGTCTCTCATACGCCAGTCGTATCCAGAGCACAAAGTCTCCTAACGTTTACGTGGAGCAGTCCCTTTCAAATCGAGGAAGAAGTTCACGGACGGAAACGTACGTGAATAACAAACTCAAAAGGAATCGACTTCTGAACCAAGACTCGTACGCCAGTCGTACTCGAGCATTTCTCCATGGAGAAATAAAGTCTCTCGTACGCCAGTCGTACCTAGAGCAAAAAGTCTCCAAAGATCTACCTGGAGCAGTCCTTTCCCAGTTGAAAAAGTAATTCACGAACGGAAACGAACGTGAGTAACGAACTCACAAGGAATCGACCACTGAAATCTAGCACCACGATGGCGCTGTATTTTCATAAGACTCCAATCGTTAACAGCGCTACCGCGCTGAGGAATCTGATAGCCAGGTACACTAAGTACACGGCAAGGTTAGATTACCCTTCGATTGATGATGAAAACTATGAAAAATGCAGAACGACGACCGCACTGCTTCAGAGCAGTATCGGTCAAATCAAAGGTGCTAGAGACAAACTAGAAACTCCGTACAATGAAATCAGAGAAGAGTATAGAAGTTGTAAAAACAAGTCCGATAAAAAGGACCTACTGCTTGAAATAGAGCAAATTGAGAGCGAATCTCTGCTGCATAAAGAACTCGCCAGTGCAGATGAATTAATTTTCATGCTAACTGCACGATACGACGAGTCGAAGTGCACGAGGGACACAATGAGCGTGAAATTGGGATACAATACACGACAGTCCCTAATCCTGCAGAGCTCTTCCTCCGAGATCACCGACCAACAAATCGATGAGGAGGAAAGTGTATCTCAGACGAGGCAAAACTGTACAAGTGGGAGCAATCCTACACAGATAGCCTCAAATTCAGCCGTCATCCAAAGAAATGAGGAGGATGCACGGTACTACAGGTCTATAAAGCCTCCTCAAGCAACGCTGCCAAAATTCTACGGCAGTGCTGAGGACTTTCCAGAGTTCTGAGCAGTTTTCGAAACTCTCGTTCACAATAGCAGAGAACTTGACGTGATGGAAAAAATACTGCTCTTGAAGGAAAGTATGAAAGGGAGAGCTGAGGCCTCAATAAAGGGTATAAAACTCGTACCTCAAAATCATGAGTGGATCATACAAACTCTGCAAGAGAACTACTGTAATCAGCCGGTGAACAGGTCACAAGTAGTGCAAAAGTTGGTGAATTTGAAGCCAGCAAACAACTCTTCGGACAGTTGTACAACTGTCTTTGACCAAATCCAAATACTGGTCAATCAGATGGTCTCCGCCGGCTATGACGTGCGGAAAACTTGCGATCCAATGTGGTGCGAGACCATCTTAGCAAAATTCCCACATGTGGTCAAGCCGGTTCTCCTATCGGACCATTCACTTGATAACCAAACTATCGGCGACCTAATAAGTCTCTTGAAGAAAGAGATAGCAGCAAAAGTCTATGTGGAAAACAGGCTTGGTCATAGGCAAACAAACATTGCTAACAGCCTGAGAGATAAGTGCGTCAATCTAAGAACACAGTCTGGCGACCTGACCCACAATGTATCTGCTGACCAGCTAAGGGTAACACGCGGTCGTATGCAGACAATCAACGGCACGCGGTATCAATGTCGCTTTTTGCCGACTTATGTCTGTTTTGTCGGAATGGTAATTATGCCTCAATGACCTGTAGGTCGGTCACTGATCAAGTTGCCCGCAGAAGGGCATCAACAGAGGGACACAGATGCTGGAAATGCTGCTCGTCAAAGCACAGCAGCTTTGATTGCAATAAACCAGATTGTCCAAAATGTGGTCAAAGTCACCACATAAGCCTATGTTTAAAAAGGAAGGAGGTCAGACCGGTACCAATGTACCGCCGACCAATAACCTAAGAAACAGACCAGGTTACAACAACCCGAAACCACCTCACCTACAACGGGAACGAAGAAATTTTCCCAGCGAAGGTGAGCAGAGCAGGTTTGAATCAAACAATCTGCAAATGTGTTCTGAGAATGGTGAGTTAAAACCTAGGAACAACTCCACGTCGTCACAGCTCGTCTTATTGACCGCTGAAGGCAGCATTTGGAACCACAACAGTGGGCAATACGAAAAAGTCCTCTTTTTCTTTGATTCCGGCGCCAGGCGAACCGTCATAGAAAAATCGCTAGCTGACCGGTTGGGCGTGCCAAGGCAGACCACAGAAATATGCACCATGTCAGGAATTGGAGGACACAAAGAAACCTTCGAGAGCCACGCAATAAAGCTCCAGATAAGCACCGGTTACGGTGAGGAGCGCGATCTGGAAATACAAACCAATCCTCGGCAATAATCGGCGAATATCAAAAACCGCACGTTCTCGTGAGACTGGACCACTACACGTACTAATTACTGGTCCAATTAATGTCAAAAGGACCCCCACAGGTCTACATATCGCCGAAACAGTATTTGGGCCAACCGTATACGGTAAAGGGTCACTTCCCCAAAGCAGCTCCGAAGACGTGTCCTTTGAAATGACAGCTATATGGGAACCGAAACAAAAAGCGTTGCAATGCGATATTCCTAAAAAACTCATTTCTGGGGCAAACAACGTCGACCTTTCATCGCTGGGCCTCCAAGCCACCAATCAGCCTTGAGGAGATCAAAAAGCCCTCCATCTCGATCCAGCTTCGTGGAGCATAAACGAAGACGCCGCATACGACACGGGACTGATCCTTCTTCAGAAATGAACTCAAAAAATCGTTCGTTTCTGCAAAACATCCGTCGAAACTTTACGCGATTGCCGAAGGAACCATCGCCCGGTGCTTATCACAATCTTGTGAGAAATAAGGCAAAAGCAGCCGTGACGTCCAAGCGGATCCGAACCATACACAAATGTGGTAACTGCACAAGAGATCTGCAGCACACGGGAGCAAACGCGCCATCTGAGCGCGCCGCACTTCTCGCGGGCACTACAAGGGCAATGCGTTGGCACCTAAGCCACGCGTACACCTTTCACCAGCACTCGGACCCAACGGACACAAAACAGGC
Source organism: Nippostrongylus brasiliensis (assembly GCA_030553155.1). NCBI lineage: Eukaryota > Metazoa > Nematoda > Chromadorea > Rhabditida > Heligmosomidae > Nippostrongylus > Nippostrongylus brasiliensis. The sequence continues at coordinate 16,099,744 of CP130736.1, forward strand.
CGAGGGCCTTTTATAACTAACTTATTATTTACAGATTTCCACTGAACCACCTCTTCCGCAACAAGCAACAAGCACTCCTGCAAACACTTCCCCAACCATCTACAGCCAACAACATTCAACTCCACCATCCATTCTTCGTCGCGCCGGCCGCAGTCAGCCGTCACCGTCGATGCATCCACTATCTCGCACCGCCGTCGTCGACGATGCCTCCTCACTCTCATCGCCCCGCCCTCCAGAAGTCCACGAGGCTCGATACCTCCAATAATTCACCAGTGCAGTATCTTACGTGCTTACAATAAACATGCTTGTACAATAGCTTGTTGCGCTCAACCATACGGCACAGTCTCCTGGCGGTTAGGTACTACTTTACAAATCGAAAGCAGGAAACAGTGGTGCACCATTTGTAGCTTTGTCACTAAACAAAATACTACGTACCTGCTGATCCGAGAACGGGTCCTTCGGCGTGACAGGAATCTCCTTCATCGTTGCGCGAGGCTCGTCATTACTTGCCGAGAACGGGTCCTTCGGCGTGACAGGAATCTCCTTCATCGTTGCGCGAGGCTCGTCATTACTTGCTGAAACACTTGTGAAAAAAAGAAAGCATCACGGCGGCAAACAATCCATCTTCGACTTTTCCACATCAAGTATAGTATCGTCGGTATATTTCCGCCAAAACGCCAATTAAATGATATAAACCATTTTACCGTTCACCTTGCATAAATCAGTTCAGAATCATTTGAGGAAGTCCTATTTGAAATCGAGCACGCTTCATTCTCGCTGCGAACTTCGTGATGTTTGTAAAGATTTTCAAATGCTGGTGGGACGCATGTACATTGAGAGCTCTAGATTGTTCACACTAATGCCTTCTAAAACTCGTGGCGGTTCGGAGAAAATCTCATATGGAAGACCTAGAGGTAATCTTAGGTTGAACTATTTTACATGCAGAGTCCATGTATCTGAACCTTCAACATAACATTACGCTCGCACCGCGCTTTTTTTCTCGTTCGAACGTTTTGCTGAAATTAAGCTCTCGGATAACTGATTTCAACTTCTTGTATTGCAAATGCCTAACGAACGTAGTGTTTTTATCCTTATTCTGACGTATGTCTTATATATTTGTAATAAATGATGATGAGGATGATTTGTATTGAATAAAAAACACACGGCCGGAATCAAAAGGACATGATCTACCCAAATTTCAATTTTCATGTGCGTGTTCCTTGATCTCATCAATCGACGACCACACAAGGCCAACGTCGTTAGGCCGTCCTCGCTAATTACACCCTGTTCTAATTTAGTTACACCTAAGATTCACGTTGGAACATTTATTTTAATAATGTAACAGCACTTCTCTACTTATGTATGAGCGCAACAACGAACCTGTTGTGAGATTTGTACAACTTGCTCGGGGAACGCATGGTGCCGTGATGTCGTTCCTGGCTTTGATGAAGCCTGTCGCACAGTGACAGCCTGGGTTGCAGGTGGATGAGCAGTGTGGAACCTGACGAGAAGCAACAACATTAAAATTAGCTTAACAACTAACAATATAAATCAGTAACGAAAGCATCAGTTTTTCAGAAGTCTCCGGTTGTAACCACCACCGTTTCAACTTGAAGGTGAAGAGAACTAACATCAACCCCAGTGAAATTTCAAAGTTATACCGGAAGCAGAGAAACTCTGGAGCTTATCGTACTTTTGGGTTAATACATACAGTACGGATGTGATAGGATGGTTGATTTGCGGCTCAGGGTGTTTAAGCAAGGCGTGAGACTGGGAGAGTGAATAATGTCGACAGCGATGACGGAATTCAAAACAAGTGCGTCATCCCCTATGAGCTGTGAGGTCAGGATAAATGTACGATAACGAGAAATCAATTAATCACGGATTACTTCAGTAACGGTACACTACGGTGAAATAGAGTGTAATCTCCACACATTGAAATCGATACTCTGGAATTTTGATGTAATTTTTTAATTGTTCTAGGACATTTTTTAAATTCTGTTAAATTGCTTGTTTTGCCTATTGTTTTCTACGCTATATAGCCGTCATGAGTTTGATTCGGAATCTGTTGTTCTTATGCATTTGCATGTGGGTCCAGGCCTGCGTCTTAAATAAATAAAATAAATAATCACCAGTCATGTTTCAAAAAGCATAGTTGGATTCAGAGAAGAAGCAAAGCTAATGATGAGGGTTTGGCTACTTCCACCCATTCGTGATATGTGCGCTTTCCCTACTTTTTGAATTGATAACCGTAGCTGAATTCATCGTACCGCAGGCTGTCCGCAGTACTCTGGACAAAGACTGCCGCAGGCGGACCAGACGGCGTTCGCATCAGGGCACGTGCATCGACGGGGATTGGCGGCCAGCGAGATGATCACAGATCGGCAGCAGCGCTGAAATGCGAAATAGTTACAACACAGGAAAATTAGAAGAATTGGGATATCAGTGCCAGGTTTTACAAGGATCGATCGCTCGACGTGTGTTTGTGTTAATAACGTCACATACCACTGCACCATGATCGTCTACAGTGCACTTAACTTTACTGAAATGTCCATCCTACGGAGTAGAAACTAGCTGACAGTTGTAAGAGAGAAAAACTTATGAGCCTAAGAGTTCCCCTTCTTATTTTGCATTTGAAACGGCAATTTTCAAATACGTCAATAGAACTGAGAGAGCAGAATACCTGTTCCGAAGGACATTCGGCATCTGATGCACAAGATCTTCCGCCAATATCCTGCGTCGTGCTGGGGCAGAGCGCAGACATCTCTGAAATAGTAATGCTTAAATGCTTAAAGGAATAGAAAGCTTGGCAGCTGTTTTCGCCATTTACTTACATAAATGAATCAGTATCCTATCAGATTTCCTTTGCACAGAGCTTGCTCAGCTTTTGGAATCTCTGGTGTGGGTTGAAAAGTAAAATTTTGACGGTGAGGCTGAGTCCACTCACTCTGACAATACTTCACTTCATTTATGTTAAATATTCATACCACCAAACAAATGTCCTAACCCCTGAAGGATTCAGGTTCCTACCGTTTCCTTCCTTTCCATCTTATGTGCTACATGGGAATGGATCAAAAATGGTCTCGTCAGTTTCTCAGCTTCCCTTTTCGATGACCAGCACTCTTTTTACATTTCTTTGAGCTCCCAATCCCTGAACTGAATTACTTTTCATTTTCCCTTTTTTGTCGTGTTGTACATATATTCACACCAGATATCACTATTTCTACTAACGTTTCTTCTTATTTTCGTTGTTTTGCACACTTTGGAGCATTTTCAATGAACAAATGAATAAACTTAGAAGATCGGGAGAGGAGAAACGTAGATGACCGTCCCAAGTAAGTGTCGGGTTGGTGGTGAAGTGGCATAATGATACAGTGCCCTGTATAGGCTCAAGGTGCGCGTTCTAATTCCGCTGGAGTCGGGGCTTTTGCAACGATCCTATCACGATTAGTACAACATCTAATTCTGCTTTATACAGCCGCAACGGGAAATGTAAGGAAAGTATGATTTCTAGTTAACAGAAGAGGTTAGTAGGACAAAACAAATCACGAAAAATACTAAAATCACGGATTAAAAAACTCGTACACGACGTACATCTAATACCACACCTACTTACTTTTATTTGCTCTAATTTCCTAGGCAGAGCTCACAAATTAGGCAACGATGTAATTCTTCATATGGAATACAATAGCTTCGCGCTTCTTCTGACCGATTTTTCAGTTTCAGGCATGAAAATTTGCCATAAATTATCTGCCAATGTTTACCGTTTACCCCTTAGCAAAGACCCAAAAATTGCATCATTTGGCTGTCAACGAAACAGTCAGTATGCATTTCTTCTTTTATAAAAATGTCACTCACTTGCGGATCCGCTTGAAATCATAAGGCCTTTTTCTTCAGCACCAGGGGCCACGAAAGCTTTCTCGCTGTCTCCAGAAGTCTTGGGCTGCGGTTTTTCCTGCGTGAAGTCAGGGCACTCGTCAAAGCGTACACATTCCGAATTTCTCCAATCTGTGGAGTTGACGAACACCAAACCTGGAACTTATTGCTTCCAACGCCATATGAGAGAATGAATGTTCAGCAAAAATTCAGGTTAGTCCTAGTCAAAATTCAAGAAAAAAGAGTTGTAAAAAAGTGGGTAGCTGTTCACCATTTTTGCAAAAACAGCCGGATTCGCAAGGGGTGCAGCTCTGCGGGCGACGGTTGTCGCAACCAACCGGGCAGGATGAACCGCAGACGACGAACTCCTGGAAGTATTTAAGAAGATTTTACATGGGTGATGATTGAGGCACGTCTCCAGATTCCTTCTGAGCCTTTTTTTAGCTTCAGAAGGAAAAGCTGCGAGAAGGCTTTCATGTTGTAAGCATGCAAGTTTTTACATCATCTGAATTTGATAGAAACGGAGCTATATATTGAACCTAAGCACCATGAATTGGAATTGAAGGGATCAAGTGCAATAGAATCACCAACCTTAAGCGGATCACTGCATTTTCGTTCGCATTCTGATGGCAATACGCAACGGGACGATGGATCGGATGGGTCCTGAAAAGTTTCGTATCGTTTAAAGGAAAAACAAGTCTGCCGCTGGAGGATTGTATGAACTTTTGAAAACTTATACCCTATCCAACTGTGTTTTAGGCAATCAATATGCCCAATATCAATATGTTTTTATTATAACAGTCATATTCACGCTAGACAGAACGAAGAAGCAGAACAAGTTTCGTAATATAAAACGAAAAGAATTCGTTTTCAGCTGGTAATTTTTCTCATTTTTGAAATAGATCACACTTCGACACAATTTTACCACAGTCACCTAGGTGAAAATCAGACCGTGTGTGCGGCCTAACTGACAAATCAGCCCATTTGGAAAATGTCAATGGAGTTGATCACAAAGCAGAGAGCGTGTTCTCACTTCATTGCCGCCTTCCATAATGGCCTGTTTGTCATCACAGCCGAGCCTATCTTTATTCAATTTGCTCGTTTCGGCATTTCTGCCTACGGTACTCCGACCGTTGGAAGAGCCCTGCTGAACATCTCCTTCGTAGAACAATCCCACGTCGCAGGAGTCTCATGCTCACGGTAGAAGTTTCGACGACCTTTGCCAGCCTTCGAGCCGCCACGAACCGGTCCATCAACCAAGAAAACAACTTCTCGGAGAGTTATCAGCGCGGACAGAGTGCGAAGGAAGTGATGTGGCAACATTTGCGCGTGTTATACAACGAGGTGGGCCCGCGTGATGTACGACGCACTTTTGTCTCCGTTATGTAGGCGGTTTCTCGCCTGTCGATCCAATGCTCCCCAGCTCCGTCTCGAACACTCTGGCGTAGGCGGCGTTCTATGGAGCATAGATTAATGGTCTATTCCACACTTGATGACGTCACCGTGCTACTTGAGTACTTTCATGGACTGAACAATCTTTTTGCCCTCGTTAAAATCCATCCGTTTTCGCGAGAAGAAGTGTAGCTTGAGCCACTGTAAAAATTTGCAGCACCAGACAGAGCAGTATGGAATTTTCATTGGAGTGGATCACGCATTGGAACGTGTACCGCGCCCGTAGGGCTACAATGTGACATTTTCCGTACCCAAACCTCTCGGCGATGACGGTTCTTCGCTCCCATGGCTTCTGATTCATACATTTGTTTGTCCTTTTGCGACAAAATACTACACGTAGAAGAAACCTTACGAGATCGTGGAAACCGCGACATGAACCTTCTTCTAAAGATCTACCTGATTTTTGGAAATTTTCGATGGAGTGACCCTTGAAAGAGCACCTCTCCCCAAGTTTTTCATGCAAGCCGCGGCTTGCCCGTGCTCTGGCTCGACTTCTTGTGACGTTTGTTGTGAAGAACCACTTATTCTTTGAATATTTCAATGGAGTTGATCACAAAGTGTCTCAACTTATGCACAGAACAATCGAATTAAGACCGCAAACCTGTAGCACGTAGGGTTCGCGACAGACACAGCCGGCTGCACATGACCCCGCATCACAGCGCCCCAGAGGATTTGCACAAGATCGGGCGCATCTGTAATCAGTTCTTTGCTACAGTAACCTCTACCAAAGGTCGGGAGGCCAGAAGTTGTAATACAACATACCCCAGAGCTCCGCAACTTGTCCACTCCTTTCTCGGATCTGCACACGTTCCCGTTGGAGCAGCACTACGCGGACAGTGTAGTGGTAAAACACATCCGGATTGAGGGTCCTGGAACAAAGTGTTCTCGTCCTTAGAAAGAGCATAAGAATCTCTAAGGGCATCGACAATGACATTAACGAAGATGAATGAATAACAACAAGAAAGGTGAAAAGGAACTCCATCATAATTTAGCAACTTTTCGGAGCACAGATAGAACCCCGAAGCGATTTTTGTATAACGTCGATAGTCCCTTCATGTTCTAATTTCTTCATGCTTCATTTTGACTCCAATATTTGTACGAATGCTGTCATTGACAGCTCGCTGATTCTAGTTTTCTAGTTTTAGGCCAGGTTCATCGCAACAATTATACTTCTGGAGAAAATTGGAAATGATGCGGTTGAGTGTTGGGAACAAAAGATGTACGAGAAAAGGAAGTGCAGAAAGGCTTCAAGTGAACAGCTCAGATGGGGAGGCTGGTGTATTCTTACATAAAAACGCCTAGATCAGCCTTGAGGCGCGGGTTCGAGTCCCGTCTATGTTGAATTTTTTTGCGTCGAACCTCCGTTGCGTCATCAACACATCAAGCACTTCTACTGCGTGTAGCTATAGTACTGAACGACGTCGTACTACAAGGGAAATACCAGGTCGAGTGTCTGATTTGCACGAGAACCGAGTATAGACACCCGAAACCCAATGAATTCCCTACATGTAGTTTTTTTATTTTATTTTATTTACACTGTTAGGTGCGCCAAATGGAACAGACATAAAAATACTAAGCATTAATACTGTGCTTCATTTCTGAAATAAAGTAAAATGTTGGTAATTTTTCGAGGTGCAACTTGACTGGAACGAAGTGGAGTTCCTCGGGTTTTGCAAATTTTCGTTGCTCTTTTAAAGTACAGTATCGTCAGTTGTTTAACAAGGAAACTTCTACAAACCTTGGCGTCCACTAGAATATAAGGAGAGCGACAGAAGCATCCGGACACGCACGCCAGACTGCAGGCGGTGGATGGTGTAGGATCATTGCAGCCGACTTAAAGTATCAATTACACTCAATAACATGAATTGTGTACAAATGAAAAGATGGATAATTAATGGCCTCGGCTCTTTCAGAAACCCACCGGGACACTTCGTGCCACAGTTCAAATAGTTCTTTAGTGGATCACTGCAGTGGGTGGAGTCCGGCATCACTGTCGCTGTGCCAGGTGTTGGGTAGAACTCGTTGAGAGCTTTTGGTAGCCATTCCTTAAAGAGGTGAAAGTATCGACTTTGATCGTCTGCTACTAAACCGTGAACTCTGATACTCTGACCACCAAAGAGGTACTTAGTGATCTGCCATTAGGGATAGGACTACATACTCGTTAATTCCAAGTTCTCAGATTATAAGCATTCCATATTTGCCTGAATGTGCTTCTATCTATCTTGGGATGATGAATCATGGTTACTTTACCTTCGCTGCTCTAAATTCTTTCTGCGGCGACATCAAGCTAACCGCCTGTCATCTTAGTTGAGACACTGCGGATTTTCCACACCAGCATTTACCTACAAGTTAGTTTTGCTGTTGAGTTTACTCTTAATATTATTTCTCGAAAACCTTTGCTATCTCGAATCCTCTCGACTGTAATAAAAAGCAAGAAGCTGCTCATCGGGCCGTCGACCCTGAAAGAGGATTTGGGAAAACCACAGTACCACCGCTAAACGATCGCCAAAATGGTGCTAGCGGCCCTCGCTGCTGAAGCATTTGCCGCCTCGTCATAACTCTCTCCAATAATCTCCAATTTCACTATTTTGCACAAAAAACACATGGTTGGAAACAGAATAACGTGGACTGTCCCATCGTTGACAGTCAATGAGGTCAACCTCACCACACCATCCTTCGTAATTACAGAGTGCGGAAAACTGCGTAAGTAAATTACAACGAAAGGGCACACTTTTTAAATAAAACTGAATTACATTTTATTCAAAAGGGAATGCCAAGCCGATCATTCCAATGCCAAACATGGCGGAAAAATGTCTCAGGTAATTGTGACGGTAAGGAGAAATTTGAGGAGGGTCATTTTTCACGCGGCGCTAAACTAGAACATTTCGGGACTGCGTATGCTCGTATTGTATGTGGTTAACAACGACCGGAGGCGGATCTTCCACATCTACAAATCACAGGTAGTTTGGAGGGCTACAGCGAGGTTGAACTTGTACCTTGAAAAATGAGCCCAGAGCTGCTTCTGCCTACAATTTTGTACTTTGAGCTTCCTCAGAAAAGCACTCGTCACTGCAGCCGTTTGATTTATTTTTCTCCCGAAACTCACGAGAATTATGAGAGAAGCTGAGCCGACCAGCAGTGCACCTTACTCGCTGTGACGCTAGCGTGTACATTTAGATAAAGAGGTCCGTAGAGAAACGCGACTAGGAAATGGTCCCACATATATCTTGTAAGCCTTACATTGCCCTCTGCGACCATCAATTATTGTGCTCCCGTACGACCTTAGCTGAAAAAATCAACAAAGCAGAGGGCTATCATAGGGGTGCGTCGCGAGTTGTCTTCCGCCACCTCTGTTCTGCGAGACTTCTTGTAAGGTGTGATATTAAGGTAACCAACGATGGTGATTAAATTAGGGGGTGAATTAAATTACGCTTTAAAAAGAAAAAAACGTCAAACGGTTCAGGACCTTCTTTCCACCCTGATATTACCCTAAAAGGTCTTCATCAGCTCACACAAATTTCTGACTCAGCTGTGACAACGACCAAAAGAGGACATCTCATACTTTTCTTACGATGTTAGTGTTACTGTTGCAAAGTCACAACCTAGAGCAAACTTCTTCACTTATAAAAGCCTTGGAAACGTTCAACCAAATTTGGAATAAAGGCGTCCTGGGCCTTTTTCAGTGTACTTTCATAAACCTACAAGCTCGCTTCGAATAAGTGTCGCTTAACATTTTTATCTGATAATCATTATTTTTGCTTTTGATCCGATGTGCTTTTATATGCTTGTTTATTTCCACGTGCAGCTCCGGCTCACGTTCCAATAAATGAAATTAAATAAAAATAAAATAGCACCAACAAGTATAGGAGACGGGAAATTATTGCAGAAATGAAATTAGGCTCAGCGAGCGTATGCGCTAGAGAGATGCCTTTCGAAGAATGTCAACAAAAGAAGTACCGAAATGAAGAGCAGGAACAAAGACAAAAGCTGATTCGATACCTGGATGAAGGGCCAGGCTAAGCAAGGGTGTAGCCTCTTGAAACCTCTGGGCAGTAAATTGAAAAAAGCCTCTAGGCAGTAAGTGAAAAAAGTAATTAAATCTGTGAATTCAGCCTTTTAGCCGTACCTTGTTCGTAACGGGCACGATAGCCGACATCGATGGACTCTGCCGAATGTTCGAGCCACTGGCCATAGGGCATTGCGAGGGAAGAATGCACCTGAAATCCAACTGTTTCAGTACGATTGCATACAGGCCATAGTAGCACTATCGTGGAGTGTGTGTAATCTCACTCAAAGAAACCGTAAAAAATAGCAAGAAAAAGTAGTACAAGTGTTCTTTTACATTCTGCTTAGTTTTGTTGATTGGATAATCGTGAATAAATGAATAAATGAATAAAATTAATAAGTAAAGAACGAAAAACTTTCGAAATGAGAAATGTTAAAGAAAATATAGAACTCAGGGTTGCGCAGGGCTATCGATATCGATTACTGGAATACTTTTCCTTTTTTCGAGCTATCTGAACTCAGTAATGCAAGGCAGCATTTCTACAGCTTTACTAGCAACGAAACTGCGGACATTTGCACTAGATACGTAAATATTAGTAATGAGTTCAACATTCTTAAAAAAGAGGGAGCTATCTCTGCTTCGTTCCTACCAATGAAGCCCAGCATAAGTTAATTTTGTTAGGGTTAGTTTTACACAAGAAACTGTGGAATGATGGCATTTTTCAATGTGAAACTTTGAAGAGGGCTGCATGCAAACAGAAACATTCAAAGCATTGGTAAGGAAATATCAAATCGAGCTAGTCAAAAAGGCAGTCAAATATGAACTTGAACTTAAATTCCAGTCCACAGATCAGTGAATTGCTCCTATCATGTATGTGTTTTTCACATAACGTATAACAAATAAGCAAAAGGCAATGCAAGCAAGATATCTTTGCGCATTTTGCTCCGAGAAGATAGTCCCAATGTGACGAATTTTTGAGATTAAGGTTCAATAGGGGTAGACCGTGGATCAGTTCTTCTCGTATCTCCAAAGCAGTGCACTTGGTGCAACCGCCAGAAATCCTGGCACCCAATAGCAAGATCACTTATAGAAAATAGTAAAAAAAATTGACATTGACAAAGTTGGGACTTACCGCGAGTGTAGCGGATCGTTGCCGTTTTCGAGCACATAGGGTATCTTGCAGAAGCATCCAGAAACACAACTCTCGTGGCAACTGCAATATAAAGATGTTCTTCTCTCAGTAACGAAATGCATTTTTGTATTGAATTGGCCTCAAAAAGGCTTCCCAAGGAAGTACCCAGTAAAATAGTACCGCGGCAGAGTCACATGGTTAAGGATCTTTCCGAGGCGCGGTTGATGGTAGAATACCTACCGTGGTGAGTTTCGAGTTGCGCAGCTGATCGGACAAGCCGAGCCGCAACTGTGGTACTGACGGCGCTCGTCCAAACAGCGGGTGGAACTGTCGTACATGGCACAGGCCGCCCTTGGGACACAAGCTGAACGAGCTGAACCGTCCGCTCGGATGAATCCTGAAGAGGAGGGGAATGCGGGAACACGCCAAAAAGAATACGCCTTCACACAAGGCCCTGTTAATCGTCTTTTCGCAGGCTAAAATTATAACTTTCCCGGATAAGCAACAACAATGCAACGAATGAGGATAAGAAAGATGTTTATCTGATTGTCCTTATCACACTGAACGGTTTATTGTTAATTGGGTGATGTGGTTCATTTCTTGTGGCGATTCGGGTGAACTGGACAGCTCAGTGGCGACAATACGGTGGTCTATAGCAAGCAGAATACAAAAATTAAGAAGGCCATCGGTTTGAAAAATTTGTTATTTCGTTGTCGTTTTTTCTCATTGAGATGCCGTCCCAAATGTTTGACAATTGCGGAATTCCCTCGCTCTCGCGCTGTTCTACCCGGACCAGTCCAGTCCGCTGACGGAAATCACCGCCATGTGATTGAAGTATTCGGGAAGTCATCCATGCGAACGACATGTTTACATTCTGATAGGTAACCAATCGCTCTGACAGTTCGTGCGATCCCAGCATCAGTGGACCACATCGATCACATGTGCCTATCCTTTCCAAAATTCATGATTATATTCGCCGAAACGGTGCCAGTGAGAACCATTTGTTATGAAAAGGATAACAATCTCTAGAAAAACTCACCTGGTTGGCAGTGGCAACCTGGAGTGCAAGTCGGAGGAGGACAAGGGATCAAAGTTGGATCATCACAAGATGGCTGACATGGCGTATGGCAAGCTGAGAATTGTTCGTTCACACCGCACACCAGCTGCAGCGATTGAGCTGACGTTACTGAAATCAATCGAATCGTTCGATAGGTAAAAGCATGAGGTGGGTTGATGGGTTTGAGTGAGTTCGGTTAAAGGTGACGAAGGTAGGTTAAATGGTAACAACAGGAAAGCTGTAGAGCAATGGTAATGAAGCGGTGGTTGTTAGCGAATGCGACAAGTACCGGACGCTTTGCAAATAAGTCCATCATGATGTTCGCAGCACTTCCAGGTCTTTGGACAATCTGAGTCACACAGACAGGGCAAGATGAGGCTGATGTTCTGCGAGGAGGACGTGGGGCACTCACCGTCCCTGTACTCGTCACATACCTGAAAGCTAAAAAGTCTTCTTGGTGAGCCAAGCTTTGTGAGCCGTCATTTTTGTAGCAACCTAAAAAAAGAAAGAAAAACCAAAATCTGCATTTCTATCCCTCAGACTATCATGTTTTTACCAATGTGTCGGTTATTTCTAATTCCAGTATTGTAAAATTTTTAAAATAAAATACTTTTGAGTAGAGTCATGACACGGCGGTTAAGGCGGCGTTCACGTGAATGTTCACCAACCGTATTGTATGCAGCGTCGTTCTCCTAGCAGATAGTAAGTCTGCTTATTAGCTCTATTGCTGGCTGAAGAGCTTCAAACTCCAGCAGTTACAGAAAAGGAATGGAATATATGGATATCTTGTTCTTATCTTATCTTAATCTAGAACACCATATCTGGAAGATACTTGACGCAATTGAGATGTTGTGCATTTTAGATTCGGAAATTGTTCTCTTTTTCGCGAAAGTACTTTTCAGAGCATATCATGAAGACTACTACATAGAATACCTTTCTTCGACAATGTTTCAAATGTTGCCGGATTTCCACCGAAAAAATACAATGATCAGGGTTTGGTCGATTGTAGCTCATTCTCATTTCATGGGTAGTTTGATCTATTTAATATGCTTCAAGGAAAAAAAAACAAATTTAAAAGTCTACATGGTTGCAAATTCTAGAAATCAACAATGCCTACTTGATGCCTGAGACTTTGACAACACTGTGTTTTTCCTCATATTTTAATTTCCATGTTGAATTAGTTATTTTTTCTGACTTGCTACAGTACCGGACATATGCTTCTGGGGCACTCGTCAACGACGAGGCAATCGATGGATACGAGGGATACGCAAAAAATCAATACTTTGAAAAGTCTTCAGGTGTGGATAATTTATACACTAAACGATAGAACTCGAGCTTCTGAGCTCAAATATCTGTAAATTTTTACAAATTATTGAGTTTCAACGAAGTTATCCAAAAAAGCCGCTTTGGAATGCTCCTAAGCAGCTTTTCCGGGAAGTGATCAAAGGATATGTCCGGTACTGTTTTTGAGACTGCTCGGATTGTCTCATACTTGTTTCGATGTTGCCTCTAGTAATACAATACTTGTGTTTCAACGTTGAATAAATACTAAAGACTGAATCTATCATTTAAGAACATTATTGTTCCATCTCATATTCGTTTACAACGAACGTTTCGATGTTTGTATTATATCTGTTCATCGGTCCCTTTATGTTGCAGAAACAGTGTCATTAAGCAGAAACTGGAGGTTTACGGTCATTTTTCGAGTAATGTGTGTTACCTTGCCCCTCATGAGTTCATCACGAAGTTTTACTGCTTTCAGCGCCATATTCTCCTGCTTTCTACGGCGAGTCTCACAATCCGCTCCAGCTCCAATCACACGTCGCCCAAATGGAGAAACACACCAACAAGCCTCGGTTCCCGCAAGACATTGTCTGGAAGGGGGAAACGTTGGGAAACCATACAAGCTCGTAAGGCAGAAGAAATTAATACTGTAATCTAAACACATTGACGGTTCCTCACTCACTGTTAAGCTGAATCCTATTAGTATTTCGAAATCTTGAGCTTGTCACAGCTTCAAAGAACAGCTTTGTTTTGCAAATGGGATGATACGCTTGTAAAAGAGAATGGAAGACTAAAACTCAATCCCAAAAGGTAGTGTAGGAAACGAATAATGAATTCAGCGACAACTAATCCCACATACGATGCATTTTGTGTTGTCGAGTTTTTGTTTTTCTGGGGTATACAATAAATGAAAGAGGGCTTTTACATTCCGTACATCCTACCTTTTCCGATAGAATCTTCCATCAGCTTCACATTGAGGAATCGCAAGACCGAGTAGCTCATTCTGAGCAGATTCGTCGAGAACGAGCCGTCGTTGTCGGGCACATGCTAGAGACAACAACGTTTTGAAAGGCAATTTTCTTTTTAAGAAAAGAAATAAAAAAAGAGGAAAATGGAAAATAAGAAAAATAAGAAAGAAGAATTTATATTTGCCTAAAATGAGTGAATCTAACTGAGAAAGTATGACAGCTTTGTACCGAAGTCGAATCTGGTACAATTGCTGTGATCAATAAACTTATCCTATGGTCTAGCTGCCAGTAATAATTTGACTTTGAAAAGTGCTCAATACTGCTCTTGAATCACGTTTTGTATGATGCCTCAAACAGTACATGCAAGGATGTTATTAGAGATCTCAAGGGTGCGCGTGATGCAGTGGTAAGGGGCGCTGCCGACACCCGCACGGTCGATCGGTCCTCGCCCAGGCCAAGCAAACCTTCCATCTCTCTGGGGTCGGTGAACTGGTACCAGGCTTTTTTGGGAAGGTAAAGACACTGACCTGGTACAGCGACTGGCACCTTTACCAATTGACCTATTGGAGACCTCAGCACCACAAGAGCTAGCCCACGCTCATAACCTGTTCCGGCAAGAGGAAGCACACCTTTGTTGCTTTTGAAGACAAGTTTTTTCACTTCCCAAGGGTGAAATTCCATTTCACTTTCCCACTGAAGCGCTGCCACTGCCGCAGGTGCGGAAAGTGTTGCGGTTTGTCTCGCGGCCACTTAGGTTTTTGCTACGAGCCGGAAAGGTTTCGTCTTTTGTCCCGCTTCAATGATGCGCTTCGCATTTCACGCAATTTTTACGACTTCGAAGGATGTTCAGGTTTTTCAAGGCCTCTAATGCTCTCCAGTTTGATAAGAAAAAACTGTCCTCTTTGTGACAGGTGATTGAACGTTGGTGCCCGCTCGTGATGCGAAAATGCTCGATTTTCCGGATTAGAGGGCCATCGTCCGATACTGCCAAGGACGAACTGTCCGCGGCTGTACGGTGATAGTCGACAGAGTCAAAAGAGCTACCTGACCTCCATGCGGCCGGAGAAAACGAGCGGTTTCAGATAAATCACGACCACATCTGCACACCGAATCAGTGTTTCTACTCTTAACGTTCCAATAAAGGATCAGCCGCTCATCACCTATGCTCGATGAACCAGCCCAATTGCTCAATAAATCACCGTTAATAGCTGTTAACAAGGTAGCCGGCTGAAAGTGTGGCAATTATCGGTGGTTCGAGCAGAGCCAGGAAAATGGTAGAGAAAGCATGCAGATGCATATTTCAGACTCACCTACTCATGAAAAGAGGGCAGGATATGGCATTGGAGTCAGTGAACATCATAAGCAACTTCGAAGAAGGCAACAAACAACAAAGAATATAATATGAAGCGTAACAGCCAATAAATATGTACCAATAGCGATGACCAGTATTTGCTCTGGTGAATGCTCTTAGGATGTTACGGTAACTTTCAAATTTGATTGTATTTTTGAAATATTTCAAATACTTCTACTCAGTATTACCGTTATTTTCGAATTGGCTCCGAACACTGTCATCGGAAGGAAAAAAATTGAGCAAAAATTCTAAAAATAGCCCATGAGGCTGACCCAGGTGCAGATCACTTTCGTGAGTTGTGGTGGCTGAGAAGTTTGGCAGTCACCACAAGTCACAAAAAGCCTAACCGTTTGACTCGAGCCATACGCACTTATCATTCACTGCGATTGTACCCTCGCTGAGTCAAAGCAGACTCCACTACAGTAGTGGAGCCAGAGTGGAGTAGCAACCAGGATGGGCTCATTTTCACGTATTTCCACAATGACTGCGATCCTTTGCGACATGGCTGCGTACGGGATTTCGCGTTGGGAGCAGCAAACGTCGTTAGCTTTGGGACCCACTATGAATTGAACAAAATTCCACAGGGGTAACCTCACATTTTACATCACTTTTCTCTGATTGACCCTTGTCGCTCGCCACGTCGAGGGCTTAGTGGTCGTACCGCCACAGGAAAAGTATAATCGTAGCACTGCGCCGTCTGCCTTGAGGCCAGCTCGTCTGTCCGCTGGGTTTGACTACTACTTCATAGGGTGAATGAGTCTTAACCACTCGAAGCCACGAGGAGTGAATGAGATTTGAAGGGCATTCCCTGTGCGTGAGGTGCCAAATCGTGAGAAATCTTCCGACACCTAACAAAGGGAACACGAACGTTTCTAATTCATGAGTGATGGTAGACTATTATATTCATGAGGAATTGTCGTCGGTACGACAGCTTCCGACGTCGGCCTTCTCGCCTCTTTATGGGGTCTGGATGTTCCTGATCCTTCACTCTCCGCTATCTACCGTGCATTGATAAACTCGTAATAACCTCTAAACTCTCATCGCCGTTCTCAGTATTAATTCCCCCGGACCCCCCAATTTCTTCAAGTGGGAAACAAAAGCTCCAGCCTCCCGCAGATCAGTGGATGTGGACTCACTCTTCGTAGCTTTATAATCCCGAGAGCAGAGAAGTCCCTGCGTGTTGAGGAATCCCCATTTCCTGTGATTTTTGAGCGAAATACTTTCGTCTAAGGCCATGTGTGTACATGCGTGGATGTATCAATGGCGGCGGCCGTTGCGCAATGGTAGCAATAGCATCGCTATTAAACGCTTACGAAAATGGTCGAGGGATTAGGCGATCGCAGAACCTGCCCCCGGCCAAGGACTCAACCACCCGAGCAACACACTAAACATGCGCCACTGTGTGCAGGTGCGATGAGATGGAAGTTGAAAAAGTGTGCCGACCGTTTTCACTAAAGCGCTCTGCGATTGTGGGCGGAAGAAGTCGACAAGATAAATTGAGTCAAAAACGACTCGGATGAAACGGGACTAGTGAGGAAAGTGAAAGCAAAGAACTGTGAAAAGTTGAAGCAGCCACATAATTGTCCTACTGTTCACGTGAAATAATCTCCAAAATTGTTATGGTCATAGGTTTGTTTATTTACACTCATATTGTATTTATTTATTTATTTATTTATTTATTTATTTATTTATTTATTTATTTATTGCAATCGTACGAAACGATTGAGCCAACTCACTTGCACAACACTTCCCCTCTGCGCAGATCTGTTGCTTCGTGTCGCACTCGTCCTCATGTCGACAACGTCTCGTCCATAGGGACCCATCCGGGCACAACTCGTCCTCATCCAGAGAAACGGACGAGTTCGGCGTAGCGGCCGGTACCGAACGGCGATCGGGTGTATTGACGGGAATGATGTGCGGTGCTGCAGCGTGCAATTATGGTGCGCTAGTGAGCGTTATTGATTGAAAGCGAGAGTTTGAGGAATCACTTTTTGACAGAGGAGAGGTTAGAAAGCAGAAAGAGGAACGGACGGTGCGAGAGTTTACAGACTGCTCTTGCTCACCTTCACTCTGCAGCCCAATGATCGGACGGACGTTGGGACAGCAGAATCCTCGATCACATATCTCGCCTAGGAAGCAGTCTTCCTGGAAGTATACATACCCTATTCTTGTTAGAAGTTAACTTAAACTAATGTACTCGCTCTCTGAACTTTGCCGCAAAAGTTTGGTTTTGAAAATTCAAAGACGCTCACGTTGGCTTGGACGTCCATCCCCTGTCAGGCAGAACAGCCGCACTGGGTCTTTTGGAGCTGCCTGAGGACGAACCCACACGTAGACCCATGACAGAAGGAGCCGTATGCTCGTGTCTCCCGAGCCGGGGATTTCTCCCGCGCCGACACCTCTCAGTATGCCGGCGCGGGGACAAATCCCCGACTAGGAGACACGAGCATACGGCTCAAGAACTCGGATGCCATCAACTCACATTAGCTGGATACCTTCGCGACGGTTATAACGCTATGGTATAGGGTTCATGGATGCAGCACTTCTCAGCGGCCATAAGCCTCAGACGCCCATGAACAGTTCAACATTCTGGCGGGATTTTGTTCTACAAATTTGGCACTTACGTAGTGGAGTGAGAGTCTTCCCAAACCAAACGCGAAAGCTTCAATTTGAAGATTTTGGCTAACTACGGTCACTTCCTTCTCTCTTTTTCTTTTTACTTCTTCGCCTAGGCAGCTGGATTACGGTGAAGTGGGTGAAGGGGCGCAATTTTGAGCGGTGCGACAAGTTGACGGTATATTATAAACGTGCTACCTCGAAACCCCAGGGATTGTACAGAGTTAGAGTCCACACCTCATCTAATGAGTGGAAGGATGTGCAGGGTACTCCAGCCAAATCCGGACAATTTTCATTTCAAATTTCCCGTCATACCGTAATTTCGTCAGAGGTCCCGATTGATGTAGTCCTCTAGTTTGTAGTGATATCCTCATAACTGTTTAAGTGGTTTCCACTAGCGCGGAGTACAAGTAGATAATGAGGGGATAATTCGATAGATATAAGCTCGTTGGAAGGTGATGGCCGCAAGAAATAGAAAGAAGTTCTTAAAGCTTGTAGAAATGGTGATGTACTGTTCACCAGCATGACAACATGAATAAATACACAGACTAATATGCCAAAAGGACAGAAATTAAAAGGAAATGACAGTGATTTGAAGATTCAAAAATTGTCGAAGTCGTAAAAACTTGGAGTGTTTTTGACGCACCCATAACTAGGAAGAGGTATAAACGCACCTGCTGCATACATCGATAGTAGGAGTACCTTGAATCGGCGCACTGCTTGCACGAACCTTCTGCCTCACATAACCCTTAAGAACAAGTTGTTTCGATGCAAGCATTGTTCTTCTGTATAATACAACAAACTTAGGGCTTTCCTCCCTGGAACAAAAATCGATGTCTCGTAGGCTTGTCTAAGGTTAATGGAGGTCAGAAACTGTGGTACATATTCAAATGGGAACAACCCCCTATTAGTAGAACCGGGTAACAAATAATTCGAAAATTTGCTGCCGTTGCTGTGCGCAGCTTTACCGCCGAACATCAACGTAGACTCTAGTTGATCAACGATTTCCGACAGGCTAAACGAGCGTCATTTTTAACCCCACTGTTTCCTTTGTTGCATTCCACCGTCATGTTTCCATAGGCGCACATCCAAAAACGAAAAGTCGATGACTCTTAGAGCTATTTGTTACCTTTTGTTACACTTTGTTACTCAGTTTCATTAATTTTTCATTTTGTATTTGTTACTCAGTTCTTCCAACACGTCGTGCAGCCTCCCAGCCCATTGAAAGAACATGCAAAAAGATCTCCGTGTCGATCTCTTATGATTGGTTCGATTTTTTCATTTCTTCGAGACCAATTGTCATTTGGTTACTAACATATTATTGCTACTTATTTATTTGTTATTTCAAGTATTTATTTGTCCTCCGAAAACGAGAGCTAACGTTTTTAGCCATAGCGTTAAAACACACAAATATGCATTGTCATTTTTGAAGGGGACATTGGAAAATAAGTGAAAGAAAAAATAAGAAAAATAAGCGCCTGAAAGGCTCTCGAAGCCAGAGTTCGAAAGAAGAATCATAAAATTCGAAGAAAGGGTGAATTACCCTTCTCTACAAAGATTTCTGCCCGAAAATAACATTCAATTCTCAACTGATAGATTCTTTTTTCGCAACATAAAGACAACACCTTGACGAACGAACCGGTGAGAATTCACCAACAAATTGTAGCGTTCTTAGGTACGTAAGAAGGACTTCCTTAACGTAGGCATTGTAACTCGGATTAGTACCATAAGGTGGAATTCCATAAAGGGAATGTACTCATTGTTTCTAGAAATGCATTTATCACTCGGAATGTGATCAAAGTGACGAATTGAGAAGGATCACTTGTCGCTTCACCTAGGTGAATGGTCGAAAATAACGACCACCTCTTCATAACCTGATGCTCGGCTTCGAGACTGTTTAAAAGAGCTTAAGAGTACAAATGCGTCAAGTTGAAATGAATAAGGAGGCTCGAAATTATTACTTTATCTACATTATAGTGTGCCATCGAAACCTCATCCTGAAGTTTTAATATAACGTTTATAGCCAATGCAGGTTTTCTAGGGTTCCCCAAACAGCGAAAACTTTTTTACATGGGATGGTAAAACTACGATTTGTTCTACTTTATGACAGCAAAATTTTACAAAGACGTGGTAAAGAGATTCGAGACATAGGAGCTATTCGTTCTCCACGTGTTATCTCCAAACCGAAGAGTATTATATCACTATATTTTTCAAAGATTTAAATGAAATGTACAAAGAAACCACATTAATGGAGTCTTTGGATTTCTTTCGAAATAAATTATCTCACAGCAGCATTTTTTTCCTCGTGCCATTTTCATCCGAGTACGTAACTCATACTTGAAGAAAAGCACTTTCAACTCAATTTGTGACAACGTCGAGGAAGATAGAGAAATAGAGAGCTTGAACATAGCTCTAATTGAACGATGAAAAAATCTATGAGAATGATTTTCACTTTGATACCATCACTCATTTTTTAGTTACCGATCAGCGAAATCACGAGTGAGAAGTTCCAGGGCTTGCGGAAAAACGAAAATGGATAGAATGCATCCATGAATTGACAAGAACTCGGCTCACTTTTATTGGCGACGACGATGGAGATCATCAATAATGGAGCGATCAATAATCGCATGATGGAAATAGGTGAAAGCGACGAACTGCCGATAATTCTCGTCGATGATGTGGGTGGGGGTCGGTGGAGGACAGGTGCAAGCGCCTGCTGCGCAACAAGATGTTTTTACGAGACCCAAATGGGCGGAGCGGCCAGCGGAGGGCGCTGCCAAAATCGACCCCTCCAATTACCGTAGCCACGGCTGGGTGCTCAGGTGAGGCGCTGTGACACATACACAGGTGGCTATTGAACGTCAAATGACCACGGACGTGAGTCGGAGCAGCATTAACTATGTAAGTGACAAATCGCCTGAGGTGCTGAACCGCATCATTTTTCTACCTTCTCACGCTTTCTTCAACGTCTACCACAACGCGAAGATTCATCGACAGCTGAACGTGAAATTTTTGGATCCCTTTACTGATAAGATGCTTACCGAAGCCGTATGCTCCTTGCGGTTTCGTCGATAATTAGTCTGCTCTATCGGGTCATTTCGGATTGGCCGACAAGGCGAAGTGAGCTCGAACAAGACGGCCATACAGCTCAACTTTTTTAACAAATCAGTTAAACTAATAACGGAACAAAAGCATTAGCTTTCAGGTTTTTTGTGCGTTTGGAGCAAAAGCTCCTCTCTGTTGACCGAAAGAACAAATGAAAAAAACTGCGAAAATGTTCCAAGGTAAGCCGCAATAAGGGCGCCCTGGGCTTTAAATGGCTAAAAACTTCCAAATCGCCACCATCATCTCAACGCAGCTCCAACAAATGATGGGAAGCGAGAAACTACCACAAAAGTTCGTGTTCTCAGGCCATTTCAGTGATCCAGGCCAGACATTTTGATTTTTACCATTTCTTTCACCAG
Source organism: Nippostrongylus brasiliensis (assembly GCA_030553155.1). Classification (NCBI taxonomy): domain Eukaryota; kingdom Metazoa; phylum Nematoda; class Chromadorea; order Rhabditida; family Heligmosomidae; genus Nippostrongylus; species Nippostrongylus brasiliensis. The sequence continues at coordinate 16,120,950 of CP130736.1, forward strand.
AATATAAAACAATGAAAAAGTCTGCCAAGAAGACACTATAGTGAACCTAAAGCGAAAATATCCTAGTTTCACCTTTCAGTAACGGCACATGTAAACAAAGCAATGGTGCACCTTCATGAGACGAAAATAAGCTCTTTTTGACTAGAGGTCTGTAGCCATTGAACATCCTTTATCTTAAACCGTTAGACTTTTTCGTTCGTGTTTTCAAAAAAGGAGAATCTTTGAAGTCCACTAGACAAAAATTGGTAAGATGCAGAAGAGATATTACCAGAATCTGAAACAACAAAAACAACTACTATGTACTAGTGAAGCACTTCCGATTCCATGAAGTAATGAGATAGCGCTTATATGGAAACCCACGACGGCCACTTGAAAATATTTTGGTATAAATGAAATACTACATCCTGTTTTCGAATAAAAATAAATTTATTCACGTAATTGTCCACGGGGAAATAAATTATGACCACTTTTTATGGCGCACGTAATTTTTACCGTACTGTATTTATATCGGACATTCAAAGACGGAATGCATGGTTCGATAACATCTTCCACAGCCGACTCTCTAGTAATCCCTTCATCGTTACGGCACGATTTAGTTTTGATTGCTCGAGCTAGCCAAATATTACAGATTCATTCGTTAAATGCATAGCTATTGACGCCGAACTGGCTCAGCTCCCGGTCCTCTGTGGATTCTGATCCACAGCATCTGCATGTCAGTTCGGCATGAAGCCATGTAATCTGCAAGAAATACTTGCTTTGGTGGGATTCATGATCTCTTAACATTTTAGAAACGAGTACATAGTTAACAGCGGGGTCACCACCAACTTCTGTGAGAACATATCGCTGCAATCATATTGTTTTTCTTTACTTAACACACTGCATCAAAAACATTTTCATTTACCTAACATACCGCATCAAAAACAATCTGTACAAATGAAAATCGACAAATTCGCAACATAAATCGAAACGATTATACATACATTCCATTTTCTATGGATCCTTTCTAATGGATGCCTTGCTTAACGCGCAGATGAGGTCCCAAATCGGCTCGCCAGCCCTTCCGCAAGCCGTCAAGTAGTGAGGCGCCGATGTCCTTGTTGGTCTGGGAGAAGGAGCGAATGTGGCCGGTGTCCCTCCACCTCCAGGAATCACTATCGGTGGTAGAAACGTCGGAATCCCGGGTCGGACGGAGCCCCCATCCGGGTTCACTGTGACTGTCACTTCTGGGCCGAAAGTTGGCTCAGTTACAGCTGTCTGCAGCGGTATTTCTGTCAGATCAGTGGCTCTCGTAACTGACGGTATGGTCTCTGGTGACGAGTCGGGGGTTACAGTAGCAATGACCTCCCCCGTTGGAGTACCGGTAGCTGAAGTAGGACCTTGAGTAGGCGGCATTTCAGGTCTCGTCGGACCCGGCAAGGTAGTGGGCCAGGATGGATGTAAGGTCTCGAGTGAGGCATCTGGTGAAATGGGTTCGGGATGGGTGGGCTCAGGAATCTCCGTCGCGGTAGGTGTTGGTACCGTTGCAGTGGGCACAATTACAGGCGGTGAAGGGAACATCCCTGAGGTTGATTCTGAGGGCAATCCAGCAACAGTGGCCAACGTTTCCGAGGTGGTAAACTGCTCCGTTACCGATGGAGCCGTGGAAGATTCCGTGGAGACGGTGGGCTGAGTAGTTCCTGACGTCCCTGAACCGCCAGGAATAATTATTAGTGGAGGAGACGGGAATAGATCGTCAGAGGTGGATCCAGCAGGAGTGCCCTGTGTAGTCGGAGTCGCTGATGAACTCGTTGAAGCGGTGTTTATCGTCGGTGGAGTTGGCGTTCCAGTTGGAACTCCGATGGAGACAGTGGCTCTCGTAGGCGTCATTGGTGAGCTATCCGGTGATATCGTGTAGATGGGTTCCTCCGTTGTGGGTCTCGTTGGAGGGCCTGAAGCATGGTGTTGTGTGTACACTAGCAAATTGATGACCATCAAGTGTACTCCTTACCTGGAGTTGTCCAGGAACCGACAGTTCCTCGATGAGGACCGCGATAAGACGACGAAGACAGACCAGTGGTATCGAAGCTGATGCAATCGCGACGTGCACCACCTGCAAAATCAGCTATAATAATTGTGAAACGATCAAATTCAAAAGATCCTCAAATCCGTGTCACAAGCGTCTTTCAGGAATGAAGGCATGGTAAACCACGAAGCTTTTCAAAGCAGATAAAAAGGTAAGGGTAAAGTGTCGGCGTAGATCAGCCCCCTAAGGACGGGCAGTCGCATTCGTGTTCCATTCAAATCTTAGAGGCATGGCGAATGCGTATTTTGCCTATACAATGACGGGGGGACCAAGAGCTACACCAAGTCAGTGCATTTACCTTCGAGGACAGATCTAGAACCTATATACCCGACCAAGATTTAGTGATGGAATTATCCCCTACGAGGATCGATCGTTCCACTGTATGGATGTCAATAGCACCTCTTACCGCTGCACCACGGTCGCCTCGGCGAATACGAATAGTAATCTTATACTGGTAGATAAGAATCCCCACGCAAACACAGGAAATCTTCACAAACCTGTATTTATTGCGACCGGAACGCTTGTTTCGTGACCGTTTGAGTCGGTAGCAACTAGCACTGTGCAGAATTCCTCACCAGGCTGTACGGATGACGCCAAGAACAGTTCTCCTGAAATTTTGCGTGTCTATGTGGATCAAAACAGACCGTATTCAGTCCACACGTGAATTGCAGAAGTTAGCAGATGTACAAGGCAGTCACTCTGACATCACAGACAAGTCCACATGGTCACCAATAATATTGGCTGCCTTTTGTAAATTTCGAAAAATCCTTGATTTTCGGGTACTTTACCGATCCAAGGTGTCGTTTGATCAACCAAATTTGGTTTTTTGGAGCCTATCGACATGGGTCACCGACTCAAAGTATGAGGACGTTTTAGGCAGCCCATATTTTTGGTTACAATAATGACGTAACTCACCAGTGTTTGGGTCTACCGCAAAAGTCTTTTCATTGTCCGGCGTGAAGAGCGAGTAAGTGATATTGGAGGAGTCCGGTGTGTGTGATGAGATCACAGCGAACGGATAGCCCGGCTGTGGCCATGATCCTGGGAAGATCTGAAAAATATTGTAGAGCTGTAGCTAATCTGCTATTTCTGCGACGTTACATTCGATCAAATTTCCAAAATCCGGATTCACGATTTGTTGTCAACCTCGCCATTACCTCTCAAATGTAACCCGATTGGCTAGCTAGGATTCACGCTTGCACGCCCTGCTGATGATCCTTCAAGAATACTACTTTGTCACATTTCTATATATTATGTGGTACCAACCTTTATTTTCTTCGGTTTCATAACAACACTGGATAGGACTGAAAGGATACTGAAACTCGTGGTCTACCTTATCACTCCAAAAGAGCGAATAGAGACATTTTAAATGTGAGTAATTTAGTCATCAACTAAATGACAGGTGACAAATGTAAGAGAAAAATTGCAGTCCTTACCTGTACTCTGTACGAGGTTTGGTCGAATTGCGGTCCAACCCTTTCGGTCGGTTCGCTGAACTCCATTTCGTACACGATATCAGTGACAGGAAATGGTGCTCCGGAATCGATGAAGTTTAGAGTTTGCACCTGAAGTTCAACATTTCTTCATCCACCTATGTAGGTCAGTGGGGGCTTTTTAAAATTGAACTGTGGTCGACAACTACAGTATTGGACGTGCCGCAACGATAAAACGGCGACAGCAGCGCTTTCTTGCGCAGAGACCGCCGTTTTTCTATATTTTCTTTAAAATTGGTTCAATCGTAAAAATAAGTGAAAACTATAGTAGTATAACAAATATCTTGAGGATTCCGTTGTCACATTTTCCTGAGTCTTGGAGTCCTTCTTTTGTCAGTTTCGTTAATAATTTTGGTAGTTTTTCACATCAGCTTGGATGCAACGATGAATGAATGAACGAGATTTCAATTATGAAAACTTAACCGACGATGTGGTGATGCCAACGATTTGCCGCATCTTTTTTAATTTCTGCGATATTGCAATTTTAAGTTGAACTTGAGTAATTGCAATTAGAACTTCGTTTCTCCACTATTATATATCAGCGTCTAGAGATTTGGATAAATAATGAATGAATAAATGAAAAATAACCTCTCCCTTCTTCTCCGTCCAGGTGACAGGAGTTGAAATTCGCTGTCGTGTTCCTCGCTCGTCGACCACTCGTGTCAATCGGTACTCGGCAGGTAAAGGAGGTAAATCGAACTTGCCCCATAGGGCTCCTGTGAAGCCGGGTGACATTCTAAACGAATTTTTACTAGAAAAGAATGTCTTCTGAGCATTGGTATGAGCCTATATATTTTTAAAAAGTTGGTAAAAAGGAACGATAAAGGTTTAGCTTCATTACCGCGTTTTTAAGTGTTATTACTAAGATTATTGAAAGAAAGTCAGAAAATTGAGAAGTGAAGGCGGACCTTCTTACATCGCAATACACGGGATATCAAATTACGAATGAATTCTTCTCATTTTCATCAGTAGTCAAGCGAATGAAGTATAACAGAAAGATACAAACGATGAATCCACTGGACCACATGCGTCAGACTGCAAGAAGAATGAGAATATAGGACCAAAGAAAAAATGAAAGAAAGGGAGAGAGGGGAGTAGTACTGAATTATGTGCTTGTAAGAGGATGACAGTGGAAAATGGAGAAAATAAGGAAGTAAAGAAATGGATGCGATTCTCATTTCTGCGGGGAAAATGCGCTACCAAGTATGTAGTTTATCTAGAAGGCGTAGGTGTCCATACCCATGGGTTAGCGACTTGGGACCAAATTCATCAATGGTATCACCTGCACCACTTGTTGTACCGTTGATGAACCCTTTCCGTGCTAGTGAGTTGTGTTAAACCTCGAAAACCCTGAATCAACCCCGCGACATATTCACGAATCAGCGTTGGTGCGCTCTTCTGTACATATTTCGAGATTCGAACGAAAAAAAATAACAAGGAGCGTGCCATAAGACGTATCAACCGGCCTTTGTTCTTATCACTATTCGGAAAAAAGAAAACTTCTATAGTAAAATTGAAATCTGGTGTTTACTTATCACAAAGGAGCACTCACTGATTCCTGAACGAAGCTATAACTGTCCTTTTCTTTGGATCATCTATTGTCTTGACTTGACTCTGAAATGGTTGTCATTTTGAAGAAAAAAGATAAAGAAATTTCCATGATTTATACGCGAATGTATATTATTTTATGGGACATAGTATAAGGTAGTGATGTCATTACCGCAACATATTCGAGAGGAACGATGTTGATGATACTGCCGATATCCGGACGGAAGAAAAACACCGGCTCAGGATTTGAGACTGACGACACAATGAAACCGCCTATTAAAGAAACTTCATTTATTTCGAAATACTCGAATGCACTCGGATTTTTTCAAGAAAACCTTTTTCAGAAGCGGCAGCTTTAATCACGTACACGTGCTGGTCTTCGACGGTGGTCAGCACTCCTTCTATGGTGACTACCATAGACATGTTTACAATTTTGGCCTAAATGTTTTGAAATTGTTACATATATTCACAAAAAGCGAACGATTTTACCGTCTGGCCAGGAGTGGTGATGTGATAGGTGATGCGCTTTGATGATCCCGACATGATGTCACCAACCTCTGGGGAAAGAGAATTTCCTGAAAACAGTAGAAGTATACCTCGAGAGGAGTCAGATGTTACTGATGCAAGAAATGCAACAGGAGCAGAAGTTCTGCCAGGAGAGCTAAATTTTTTTGAACACTTTTTTGAACATAATAAACATCCCTTACACATAGTGGTTCACATAACAATTCAGGCTACCTCAAAAAGGAAAGATAAAAGCAAGTGAACTCTTCGAATCGGCCCAACCAGAGAAATCATTGAGTGTGAGGAACCAGTTGGCTCGAGCCGAAGCTACGAAATCATCGTTGCGTCGAGCTCTTTTTCGAGCCAGTGATTTATCAGTTTTTCTTAGTCCTTCAGAACTTACTGAAAAGGGGTAAAAGGCAAAAGGTGAAGCTGTCGGCAGCCCACTAAGTACGCGCCAAACCATCCGTGTTCCACTCATAATCAAAGAAGCGTGTTGAATCCGCATTTAGCCTATACAATGACCTGATGAGGCCACCCGCTACTCTATGGTTAGTGGTTATACAGGGTGTCTCAAAAAAATGTACCTCCTGTTTGAAATCCCATAACTTTGGAGAAAGTGAACCAGTTCAAACGAGTCATAGCTCAAACAAAAGCTAAGAAAAAAGTAAATTCTAAGGTATGTGCTTGGTGGGGATTGCGCCATGTACTCGACCGAGGTATCGGATTTTGTACCTGATTGATAGTGCATGGGTTACATGCTTGCTCTATTTTGGTCGTAAACAGGTGATATTGCTGTTATCAGTTACTCCTGAGGCAGTGAACATACCTACTTGCCGCAGCTTTCAGGTAAGCATGGAACAGCATCAATATCGATCAATAATTGTAACCACTGTTTGAGAAGCTAACACTCTTCCAACAGTGATGCAATCATAAGGAGAGAGTTTAGAGGAATGTAAAATGCATGAACCATGGAGATCGACGATTCGGACAATACGACGATTCGGACATGCACCTGTCCGAATCGTCGTATTCTAGACCTGATTGAAAGTTCACGGATAACATGTTAGTTCTATTTTGGTCGCAAACAGGTGATATCGCTGATACGCGTTTCTCGTGATGCAGTAAACATAAAAACATCAAGACATAACAAGTTTAACATGCCACTTGAGATGCAGTTGCACAATACTACAAAGTTTTTTATTCAGATCAAAATGAACACTCAGTGATTGATAGTGATGCTAATCCGCCTCTAATCAAAAGCTGAGTTGTTTCGTCCGCTGCCCCAAGTGTAACGCAATGATATGGCCTGTTTGCGTCCAAAGTAGAACAAGCATGTTGCCCGTGAACTTTCAATCAGATCTAGAATCCGGCGATTCGGGCAGGTGCGTGGCGCAATCTCTATGGTTTTACATTCCTCCTAATTCTTTTCTTATGACTGCATCACGGTTGCAAGAGTTTTAGCTTCTCAAACAGTGGTACCAATTATTGATCGATATTGATGTTGTTCCATGCTTAACCAAAAGCTGCGGCAAGTAGGTATGTTCACTGGCTCAGGAGTAACTGATAACAGAAATATCACCTGTTTACGACCAAAATAGAGCAAGCATATAACCCATGCACTATCAATCAGGTACAAAATCCGATACCTCGGTCGAGTACATGGCGCAATCCTCACCAAATACATACCGGAAATTTTACTTTTTCCTTAGCTTTTATTCAAACTGTTACTCATTCCGATTGGTTCTTTTCCTCTGAAGTTATGGCATTTCAAACAGGAGGTACATTTTTTTGAGACACCCTGTATGTATATCTTCCAGCCTCGTCTGTTTCCAATTTACCCGACCCCGAAGGCCTGGCTATCTCGAGTAGGATCGATCGCTGGACCGTGGTGTCAATAGCGCCTCTTACTACGGAGATGCTACTGACACCACGGTCCAGCGGTCATTAGGGAACCAGACGTGCCTATTCGAAAAATCATCAAAATTTCACTGTGCCTGCTTTACCAAAGTGAACCGGGGCTACATTTACATCTCGAAGAGAAGAATGAAAGTAAAGTGAAGAGCCCGACAGATGCCAATCTGCCTCAATCCCTGATCACCTTGTCGATAAGGATGCTGATCTAGGAGAAGCTTCTCCTCTCTTTAGAGTCTCTTCTGATTGACCTTTTGTTATCCTTACACATTATTCATTTATTTATGTATGATACTTAAGACAGTCGTTAAAAGATTCTAAAAGTCAAAAATATGCAAAGAATTTACATCAGCATCATTAGTTAACAGAAACAGAAAATACTCATAGGAACAATTATAAAATACTTCGTAATTTAACTGCAAAACGTCTAGTCATGGAGAATAGTACCTTTTACGATGCGCTTGAAAGAGGTCTACGAGTTTGGTAAGTTCAAGGAAGTGAGGATAAGAAAATCCTGCCAAAATGAGGAAGAGCTTCGTTGCTTTACTGTTTTTATGAGCTTTCGTCTTTGTTCGAGTTAGATACAACTAGGCGTTCCGACTTGGAAAACCGCTTTCTTCCTTCTTCTGTTTGCAAAGTTGCCTTTTCAGTTTGTCGCGCGACCAACGTTCTTTGGTGTGGGTGGTGTACAAACTATCGCCCCTGTATTCCGTTGAGAACCTCGATAACAAGTTCAAGCAAATCCTTTCGGTAAGCCATGACCATACCTATTCGTTCTCCATCCAGCTCCATACGAACAATGTCAAATGGCGCTGACTGTGTAGAAGTGACCACATCGAAACTGGTTTGAGCTATTCGTACGTCACTGAGTGAGGAATAACTGTAAGATAAGGTTGAGTTCTGGCGAGGAGGGTAATTTCGATAAATTTCCTGCAAACATGAACTCACCCAATGTTCATCACAGCAGTCATTGCTGAGAAAGGTTCCTCTGGCGAGTTGGTGATGTCGCCGTTTACAAAGTGCAACAACTAAAACGACACACTATACGTTTTTAAAATTTCATATTTCTCCAAAAAATCCAATTTTTCATTCTTTCATCCTGCTTTTACGTACGCTTGTCTAATTCCTAATCACTGATGGTATGCGTGGTACCGGTGAACTTGAATTACACGGGCCAGTCGCTACACTAACTACTCTTTACCTTTCCGGACAAGTCTGCTAACAATTTACTCGATCCAGGTGGGATGAAAGGCCCAGTTAGCTCGGACGAAGATCGATCTCTCGCCTGTGAGGGTGTGAGTAGCGTCTCTTACCACTGGACCGCACGCGCCCTTTTGAGAAACATGTAGTCGGAAATAATGTGAAGATAAAAATTATTCCAGTGTTGGTTAGAAGGCTCTCTTCCTGATTACTTATGCAGTACATCGACCTAGATTTGGCAATTTCTTCAGTGACGCAGCAAAGCTTTCGTGGTTCCACATTGTGTTTGTTACTTGTTCTTTTATTATTCACTTTAGCTCGACTCAAGTCGTTGCCTACCTATTTTGGAGCCTCCATTTTGTTGAGCACATCGGTAGGCAATAAATGAGTAAAGTGGTCGGCATCGATAAGTCCCTTAAGGGCGCGCGACACACTTACATTTATTTGGTTGTCTAGAGAGTTCTGTCCGTTTCGCACCGTTTCACATCATTAAACACCAAATTCTAAGGCGATACGAATAACATACGAGTTGTATTCTGCAAGGAGAGCTTCCCTATTGGATTAGTTAGCAGTCCTTCTTCTCATCAAATTACTTCACTGATTGTTCCTCAACAGATACACTACTTCTAAACAATGGATTGCGAGCGCCGGCGGCGATCAAATCACTGCTTTCACCTTCTCAAGCAAGTTTGATGCTAATTTACCGAGCCCTAGAGAGATGGACGATTTGGTATGGATTAGTCGAGGATCGATCACTCGACTGCACGATTGCAAGTAGTGTTTCGTACCTGCGCTTAACACCAATCTTTCTGTACTACAGAATACGTAGGATACGCCACATGTGTTTTGACGGGATTCAATTTTGATGGGAGTTCAAGAACTGGAAAATAATAGGATAATGAACTAACTCGAACGCTTCTTCTTGGCCGGATCTCCAACAGAGGTGACTTCAAGCGCTGCTTTGATGGTAAACCGTCTTTGTGAAAGCCAAGCAAAATGATTGCCTCAAATTAAAAAACTAATTACGGGGCAATCCCTTTGGGAAATAACTGAGTTCATTGAAAAAACAAACCTGATAGAAAGCCGTGGCGGTCAGACGATTTTCCGTGACGACTTTTCGAGTCCAGTGCACCTCGAAGGAGGACTTCGGAGCCAGAACACCCTGAAGAACATTGCGTTGGGCTACGTTAGTTGACGGGTAATGAAAAATAAGCGAAGCATCGGAGCCGAAGTCAGAAATAGTACTGTTGAAAAAACAGTTAGAGCTTGACTACGAGCGACCTCTTTACCGCTGGATACTCTCTCTTTGATGGATACTCTAACCTTTGCTCCCTATTGCCGAGGTTAAATCCACCCGGATATTCCGGTAGGACGCTACTCCGAAAAGAGGTCAATAAAAATGGTGTAAATGATGTAAACTGAAACTCACATATCCGTTCATTGAGTTTATCCCAGCCGACCACGATGGGCCCACCGCGAACTCTATTCGTGGAGCGAACATGTCGTTTCGTTCGAATTCGATAGTAAGATCGATATTCGTTAGGGTCGAATCCTGGAGCAAGCATTATCCCTTAACTTCTGAGTAAAATTCTGAAGAAATTTCCTGAAGACAAGGAATAATACGCTCCCAGCACAAAGAGTAGCTTTCTTATCTCTAGTGCAAGACCTTCTTGAGGGACGGAGGTAATCTACTTTTTCCAACGAAAACCTCCGAGTTCCAACTGAGCCTTTGAAACAAATTCGGACATAAACAAAATATGGATTAGGACATGGCAGTACAAAGTCCTAACTGCCTAAGCTCCTACGATTTAAAACCTTTTGAATAAAGAATTCTGAAAAATTCCATGATCGACGTAGTCTGGATGAATTTCAGCTATCCCTCCCCCAATGAGGCTATCGACAAAGGGATGCAGAAGTTCCTGGAATATATCAGTGAAACCCTTGACAAAAAACTCGACGATTCGCAACCTGATATTTTCCTCACCCGCAAATTCTCTATGTAGACGTCGATGGCAACGCTGGAATCCTCATAGATTACCAGTGGATCAACGAGGACAGCAGCTTGAATGCAGAGCTTAAATACAAATGTTGTATTTTCTAAAGGGAGGGGAACGACATTTTCCCTCAGGACCAACCTCATCACGGCTGTCGTTGGTGGTGAGAATTTGACCGATGTACTCATGAAGAAGACTGAATGGATCGTTGGCGCCGTTCTGAAATTCGTTTCATTGTACTTTAATTTGTATATTTCGTTTTCAGACGGCGCTGAAGACGGACTTGTCTGGTGAGTGATTTCAGTCGATCAGCGGCTACGACGAGCTGCTTGGCATCTGAGTATGGTATACCCTCTCCGGGCAGGTCTAATTGACCCGATGTCCATTCAGTCACGGTGGCATTCCACAGTTTCACCAAATCTGGATCTGTAATTGGTTTCACTTCGATTTCATTTTTCAAGCAAAATATGATAGACGTATACCAAAACAAGGAAAAAGCTGCTGATCTCAATTAGGTGTATACTGTAAGTGATCAGGGTTAGTCATTCTCGCCGCAGTTGACCCGAATGACTATAGAGCTCAAGAGGATGTCGACGGCGGTCGGAGGAGCGAGTAGTTTCTACAGGGCAGCGAGCCGGCAGCATGCCCCACCGTTCCGGCCGCGAGGCTCACCCACCATCAACCCGCCTTGGAGTGCTGATTTGTTACTGCCTGTCGTCATTAGCAAATAAACTGTATAATCAACCGCGTATGGTGACAAAGATCATTCACTAATGATAATGGCTAGCTTATTCGTACACTCGAAATCGAACTAAGTGTTAGACAACACCTTCTCTAGGTGTCTTTTCGGACCTTGATGCATGGAGTTTTTTAACCTATTGTTTCAGTTTGTGTATTCATATCGGTAGACAACCTACATTGAATCGTTTCGGCTTCCACTGTAGAGATTCCTAAACCGAGCTCGGAGTCATCAGCAATACTGCGCAGGAATCTATCCACTTCTTCTCTTCTTAAGTGGTTTGTCATAGCCGGCGGAAAAATGGCCTGAAACGAAATCACTTGAAATTCCATTATTCATTAGAAATAGAAAATAAAAATAGCAGTCCCAGGAGGCAGGATATAAATATTGAACACAATTCTATTTGTAATAGTTCCCACAACTAATTGCTTCTCTTACGAAATTTTCTCAAAATTCCATGTTTCCGGGCTGTGATAAAAAGGTCCTTCCGTGTCATCGATTCAAATGAACGTGTGATTTTGCTATTGTTCATGTTCAGCCATTTTTACGCTTTTCTTCTGTCTGTCTGTTTCTGTTTCTGACCGTTAAGTCAATACACTCCAACGCTCTCACCTGAAGTTTTTCTATGAATTCCGAGTATAACGATGCCATTCGAATGCTTTGCAATCCTAATGAACTCAGTGGATGGTCCAATTCGCCGGCACGCTTCTGTAAAACAGAGGTTTGGAAAAGAAAATGATGCATGAGGCTGAGCAACAGAGACGAGTAAGTTTCTTCTGGGTAAACCTCGACGAAGAACCCACTTGTCTGTCCCTTGCAACCACAAGACCGTCCTCATTCACCACTTCATGTGAGTGTTGATCCGTCCTCTTTCGTCGCTGATGTAGGATTGGGCATTCGCTTTCCAGCGAAGAAATGCATCTGAAACAATTGTGCATGGATTGTTCAATCTCACCGGCGATTTTCACGTTCTCGCCAACCAAACTTGTACTATTTTCAAACCAAGTTTATCATTTACTTCATGTCGGGTTCTTATTAACCGGGTTGTCTCACATGTCCGGTGTGTGGCACTTGAAAGTTTTGGGTTGGTTCCGACTAGTACTACAGAAAAAGAGGTTCCGGTGAAGAAATGTGCTAACAGTACAAATTCATTAATATGCTGCGCTTATTGGCGCTTTGGAATTGATAGAGGTTAGTATGAGAAACAACATTGGGAACACTAAGGAACCCGAAACCAAAAGAAAAGCTCAGAAGGTTCGTAGAACAGCCAAAACAGATACGTAATAAAATTCTCATTTGATATTGTGTTTAATGTCTACGAGATCTAAAAGAGCAAAAAAAGTTTCACCTAATGACAAGAATTGGTCTTAATTAAATAATTGCAGCACAAATAAACTAAAACTCACTGCATAGCTTCATCCAGCTCTGTCATGTTGACTTGGACTGTTTGGCAGTCCGTGAGCAGAAGTAGAAAGGTGCTCAGCACATGAAGTGAAACCTAAAAATTCAACAAAATTGCAGCGATAGTCTGGTTCAATTACAGCGTTCTTGAGCGTTACGGTTCAGTATACATTTTAGAAGTAGCGGTTGTAACGATTTTGCTAGGTACATCGTGAAAGTCGTAACCTATTCTACATTGTTATCGGTTGTCCAGTCTGTAATGTGCGTTTCTTTGCTACTGGTGAGGGAATATAAGTAATTTGACAGTTACTGTCTCATTCTGCATTTACCAATTGCTGAGGCTCGTACGTTCTTAGATACGGTATGATTAGACGGAATCCTTCTCTCTTGTTTGTCTATCTTTCTACCATTCCAAGCAGTTCACCTTTATTAGGTGAAGGTAATAGATAATTCAATCATTCTTAGTAAAAGATAGACAAAAAGAAATTACCGTATCGTCAGGAATTCTTTTCCAAGCCGAACCACATGCGGTAGCAGATTTGTACCTGCGTCTACAGTTCGTTCGAGCTCCTTGAGAGCAATCGCAAGTAACCCTCGTACTCAAGGCCACCGGAAGTGGGCGACTAGAATCTGAAAACAAAGCGATTGCACAGAACCTTAATGACAGTGAAATATTTGTTAGATATTTTGTTTGTTTTCGTGTTTCATGTTTGTTTTGTGGTTGTCCATGCTTTCAATCTGTGCGATTTTTAATATTTTTACGAGTTCATGGGACCAGCAGTCATAATGGGAAGAATCACTCAATGACGAGCCACACATTCCGCTGAATGGTCAGGATAGTTTCCCCAGTCAATGTAGAAAAATATTCACTAGGTGTCCTCGCAAAATATAGGAAACATATAAACAGCGTAAACTATAGTATACTATAATGAAAATAAACAATAAATAAAAAGGCACTGAAACAAAATAAGTAAAATCAAATTCTCACCATCACAAATTCTCCACTGCAAGGGCTTGCTCTTCGACGATTCTGCCAGAAAGTCAATTGTCACTTTCTGAAGATCCTCCGAACCGTCTGGTAGGAAGAGGAAGGAGAGCGGAACAACGTGAGCATCACAACCGTCCGGAGTATACAATGTTTCACCCCATTCTAGTGATATCCAAAACGACGAGTTCGTTGGTACCGATCGAGCTGATGGTGTCTGTAATTGATCTACATCCCTAATGTTCTTAAGACCCCTTCAGACTTTACTGCTTTGCTGTCGCAGTAACGATGAAACATAGGGGCTAGTGGCGCGCGCGGCAGCAGCGCAGTTGTGCAGTTTCCATAGTCAAATATTTTTTTACGGAAACCACTCGTATCGCCACTTATGCACTAAATATTTTTTGAACAACGACAGTACAGTGGACGGGCAGAAAAAGCGCGCAGCTCTTGCGGTGGTACCCGTACTTCCCTTTTAACTGTTCTACATAGGTTTACTGCCGCAGTAGAGTGTGAAGGTCCCTTTAAACTTTGATAGTATCATCACAGAAAATGCAAAAAAAAACAACAGAAAAACGCGGGGACTACTTGGAATCTAGGAGAAAGTAAAACTAAGAAGATATTTGAGTGGTCGCTCACCATAGCTAAGAATCTGTTCGAGAACGGTGCAAATGACACTAATCCTCCGGTTGTGCCAGTGACAGTTGCCAGTACGCGACTATGAGAACGATTCGCAGACACTGGTTCTAGACTGACATACGGTGTCCGCACCTAAAATAACAACAAAATGACCGGTAAACTACAAGGAAAAATGTCCACCTGATGGCGGCGTGCCGCTAAACTGATTGGCGTACCGCCACTACAGTAAGCTAGCCGGTCACGCATTTTCTTATCGCACAGTATTCAGATTTACAGCTCTCTTCTTCATCACTCAGCAAACTTCGACTGCCTAAAACCACTCAGAAGCCAACTCAGTTACTTTTCTATTAAAGCTTTCTGGTAAATCAGTAATCTTGAGTATCGATCAAAAAAGTGTTTTCGCCAGAAGAAGAACACTTTCCTAGCCTTAAAGACCCAATATGTCGGCTAATCGCCCTGTTTTTCAAATTTATTTTTCAATTTTAGAGCACGCGTGGTGCAGTGGTGAAATGCGCTACTGACACTTGCACGGTCCTCGCCCGGGCCAACCAAGTCTTCCATCCCTCCGGGGTTGGGTAAATTAGTATCAGACTTGTCTGGAAAGATAAAGACACTGACTTTGGTTAGCGGCTAGCCCTCGTAAGCCATTGTATAGGCCAAACACGCATTCACCAAGTCTCTACGATTCTGAATTGAACAGGAATGCGGCGGCGCGTCCTCCGGGGACTCATCAAGGTCAATTCCTTCACCTTTACCTTGTTTTTCAATTTCATTTTTATTGACAGAGCGTGGTGTACCATCTTGAACTGTCAAGCATAAGAATTCTCGAGAAGCTAACAAACGCAGACTTTTTTTGTAGAACAACTGCTCTGAAAAAAGAATGGGAAAAGCAATACCGTATTCGTCGCTTTCACTTTTGTCATAACAACACGTCCCTCGCCAGTTGTGAGAAGTGCTCGTGGGTCGATGGCTTCCATGTTTAGACAAAACGACTTGTTTGCAGCAGTTATCTACAAATATATTTCCTTTTACGTATGTTTCTACAGTAAACGGAAGCTCTCCATTTTCCGTTGCATTCGTTCTCCTTCAAAACCTGATTGTAAAAGTGTGGTCATGGTTCGATGTATTTTCAAATGGAGTTATTGAATATACCAATCAGATTACGGTTTGTTTTGATTTGAACTACTTCACTCTAAAATACAAGGTAACATATCTTCTTGACCGCTACTATACGTAGTAATAAAAGGACAAACACGAAATATTATTCATCTTTCAGAAGTAGTGGAGCAGTCCTGCTCATCTGTCCCCTTTGGAGCCTACATTTTTTAATGTTTTAAAATTTTAACAGCTTCATAATGGTCGCTAACACATCCAAAGCACTAACTGCACTCGCGTGCCACCCTCCTGATGCTGATTGGTTTTTAATTTCAGTTCAATTGTTTTCCTTGTATTAGGCTCTTTGACCGCTGCCGTATGTCGTCATCGGTCGATCCTCAAAGTTGGCTAAAGTTCCTATCCGCATAATTTTCCCAAGCTCTTGTCCAGTTCTCGATGCAGAAATAATTCTGAGTACGTACGTGAACGACTTCCGAAAGAGTCCGATGGTTCGCTGCCTTTGCGGTGATCTGGTAGTAGCCCTCCGAGAGCAGGAACGTAACGTAATCTCCTGAAATGAAAACAAATTTCAAATAGAATGTAGCAGGAACAATAATATCAAAGAGGAACTGACTGTTTAGTGGTACGTTGCTTTTGACAATATCGACACCAAGTGCGGTGTTCGACACGCTTAGGATTGCCGTCTCTTGGGTGGGTGCCCGTGGCTCGTACGAGTCCTGGACGCATATTTTCACGTTGAATTTGGCATCGGAGTCGACGAAATAAATCGGAATCCGCACCATAACCTGGAAAGAAAATTGACGATTCAACCACTCTTAGCTTCTAAAACAAATATGGTAAGAAGTGAATAAATGTGCTACACCTACGAGTTCACATTGGCATCTAAACCATCTCCCTTTCTAAATCAAAACCTCTTTCACTGTGGATAGGCCCCAGACGAGGGTCCAGATTCATGAAAGTACGAGCGGTCTCCGAAACCCCGTCGGCGATAAACCCGCTCGATCTTCGAGGTCTCCCAAACCCTGCCTCATCGCGAGGAGTGATGGACCTGCGATGAACCCCGGTGCGCATTGATGAATATCGGTTTGCGTGCCGTTCGGGGTATGTCTTGGGGTTTATCGGAGGTTTACCAATGATGAATGTTGGCCCAGGTTTCGAATTCCGTCTGAATAGCGATTTTTGCTGTAACCCTAGCACCATCGTTACAACATCTCTTTCGCTTTTTCTTCGTCAGTTAAGGCGTGAAATGTAGGTGCGCCTTTTGGGATAGGATTTGGGGATGATAACACCAGTATTAAACCATTACAGCTCAGGAGTATTCCTCCTACTTTAAAGCCAAAGAAAAACTTGTCGCCTATTATTTTATTCGCTGGGGCCATTCGTCCTCCCTCAAGCAATTGGTGCTCGCCATCTCAAGTCCAAAATGTGCTACTTGGAGAGAGTCTGCTTCAACCGCACTCAGAACCTCACCTCTCCAGCTGCAACCAGTTCCAGACTGTTATTCTTCCACTCCTTATAGTCGGCATTCTGTCCGAGGGCGAGTTTTATTTCTAAAAAATGGTCACACTATCGATGAAAAAACTAACAACACTATTCACACAAATGCTTGTAACATTGTTTATCTAATTTCCTTTAGTCGTTGTTTGATTTAGGTTAACGATCGCGTTTTTTTTCTTCGGATATTACGTTGTATACCTCACAAAGGCATGCTTTTGTAGAAAAAAAAATAATAAATCTGAAGAAAATAATTCAGGAAAGTAATTTGATTCAATAATTGGACTTTACCTTTTTGCTTCGCTGGAGGGTAAGCAAGCATAATCGCGTGCCGTGGAAAGGAAAAATATAGTTAGCAAGAAGTTTCTGCGAATTTAACCCCAAAAAGTATAGAATTGCGAAAATGCGTCCTACAAATTATAGAAAGAAAAAATTAAATGGTAATGAATACATAAAAGATAACGATAACGAAGATATCAATTTCACTACATATTAATATTTATTATTTCACTACATATTAACATTATTAATCTTCTGATACAAGAAACGAACTTCGGTATTGAGTATAAGTGTTGATCTGATCGATATCCGGATCAGAGGCGATAATGAACACCGGCTGCGTATTGTCACTTGAGATGAGCTTGATTGGTGGTCGAAGAAAGATTCCCATTCGGTGGATCACCACCTGAACTTTATTCAGTGATGACCTGCTTTTAGCGTTTATTAACGCTATTTTGCTGAACCTATGTTGTTTTATCTAACTATTTTTGTTGTTAGCACGCACTTAAACTCACTTCAAACACTTTGGACTCTGTGGAATGTTTAAGAAGTGTGATGGCGGACGGCACAGCAATTACTTCGGCCGTTGGGAGATTTTCGCGATTTCTAAAAAAAGAAATGTGCTGTTATTTTCGTTCAAAATATTGGAACATCTTTGACATTTTTATCCTTTTCCCTCCTATTTCATTCGGCATGTTGCATTATTGATTAGCTCTCTAACCACGAAATGAAATGACGCAAATGCTCCCAGGTGTTCGCGCTTTCCAGCCTTGCTTCCATAGTCTTTGCACGTTTGCATATTTGTAAAGTCTTTATCACAATTATCACACTATTCGTATTTAACCCGCTCTGCACCATAACCCATTATATTCCCTTTATGTTTTTACCTCCTCTCATCATGTTAGAGAGCTCTACTACCCTATTGCTAGCAAATGCCATGTATGGTAGAATTTGAGCAGCCAAAATCGTTTCAACATTTTCGAGTGGTTTGGCGTGGATCCAACTCAGTGAGGGATTTTACACTTCACTATTGACAACTTCAGGCCGACTTGCGTGTTCTTCGTCCTCCAAGCTTTCATTACCGTTTTTGAAAAGCTGGAACCATCATCGACGCTGGCTTTCAGGACGAGGCTGCTTCGCCGAATTCCTCTGATAGGGTACGATGGAAATCAGCAGCCGATTTACCTTGCTCGACACACTTGTAACACATACATCGATTGTTTTAAGGACATTTTTTAGTTGATGATTTTTGTCAAATGGTTCTCTGCATTATATTGAGCTTGACTTGGATTTTGCTTGTTCTTATGTGTTTGCACGTGGGTCCAGACCCACTTCTTAACCCATTGACGACCGCGCGCTCCCTGCATGTTTGGCCCGGGGGCCGCGCGCACTGGCAGTGATGAGAGCGTTGCTAATTGCTTTCAAAATTGTTTTCAAAATTATCATAAAAAACGTGCATGATCTTCCTGTGTATCTTGTTGTTTTTAAAACTTCCTTATGTAATCATCAGAAGTAAACGAAAGGCGGCGGGACACACGGTCCACCGCGGACCAAAGGTATGCCGGCGGGACACACGGTCGTCAATGGGTTAAATAATTAAATACAATACCGCTCACGCTCATAACTTTTGTCTCAAAACGCGTGAAACACGCGGTTGCACGGGATTTAGCGTGCAAATCGTTCTCTGTGGACTTTGGACAAATCTAAAAACACCATTCGATTCGTCTTCTGAGGCTGAGCTCGAATATTTCCTTACATTTACTCCAGCTGTAATAGGTGACCTAGTTATGAGCGGTTTTCTTTGAAGCACTGCTAATTGTTTTACGACCACCCCAACGTTGCCACTGGTTACAACCGGCATTCGACATTTTTGGTCAAACATTTTCTTTCGTTTTTTTTCTTCAGTGGAAACAATGTAGACATACAGTGCGTTTCAAAAGTATGTATCCACCTTATATTCGGCAATTTCACGCTTCGCGTTCGTGTTCACGAACCGGCGTTTGTTGCATTAGATTCCTCGTGGTCAAAAATATCTGGGTTGCTCTTCCCGGTAAAAATAATCATCTCCTGCAAAAACAGACCGTTTTTGAATTTTTTTGTTTGTTTCAAAATATGTATCCACTTGCAGAAAACACAATTTTTATCTAATTTTTAATAGTCGACTGGACCACCATTTTCTCTTATGACATCGAACACTCTATTACCCATGCTACCAACAAAGCTTCGGATCACCTCGTCGCTGACGTTGTCCCAAACTGCCACCACTGCCCTCTTCAGCTCTTCAGCGCTACTGAACTGCTTGTTGTCCGCGTAGACCGGCCGGACAACAATCCTCCACATGTACTCCATATGGATACAGTCAGGAAAACAAACTGGCCAGTCCATTGTTCGGATGCGGTTGCGCTGGAGCCAATCAGTAGTCGATCTAGACACATGCACCGCAGCGTCATCTTGCTGCAGAGCATGTGTCTGCTTCCTGCTGCCTCCCAAGAAGGGAAGAAGGCTGGACTCCAGCACACCTTGGTACTCCAGACTGTCCATTCGACAAGACAGAAAGCTGGGCTTCAACTTTCCGCTGCTTTAGAAGCCGCCCCATATCATTAACGAGCCGCCTCCAAAGTTTGGACGAGCGAACACTATGGGAGGTTGTCACAGGTCTCTACAGTTGTGCCGGAAGCCATCAGGACTATCTGAGTTGAACTTCTTTTCATCACTGATGATCACCTAACACTGAAACTACGCCAAAACTTGCGATGTTAATGTGGCGAGGATGTCGCTACCTCATCTCACTGTGTCACCATTTTCTTTCGCGCACAATCCGATCTCGCCCGCTTACAGAAATCCATGTGGCGAGCTGCCTCTTGCATGGTCCGTCAGCAGATGTGGTCGTTCATCCGCATTGAGCGGTAGATCGTCGTTTGCGAAGCAGCTGGACCCGTACTGGAACGAATTTTGTTGACACCCCATGTCGAGTTCGACACCATGCGACCAATTCTCCGATGATCCTGACTCGAAAGCAGTCGTGGACGTTCAAGTGAGGGTGCTGGTAGATAGCCGTCAGGATTCCGAAGATAACAGGCCACGAATCCATGCGAACGGCCGAGTTGGAGAGAAATGTCGCGATTTGACAGGCCCGTGCCCTTGAGGGCTCGGATCTGAGCTTGTTCCTCCAATGACAACGCGGTTTCATGAATGTGCATCGTGGTTATTTTGTAGCGTTCGACAAGAGCACTATTAATATTCCTAGTTTTCCGACAAAACGAAGCATATCGTTTGAGGGAGAAAGTAAAAGCGCGCGGAGTCTCAAAGTGGATACATATTTTGAAACAAACAAAAAAATTCAAAAACGGTCTGCCTTTGCTGGAGATGATTATTTTTACTGGGAAGAGCCACCCAGATATTTTTGTCCTCAAGGAATCTAATGCAACAAACGCCAGTTCGTGAAAACCAACGCGAAGCTTGAAATTGCCGAATAAAAGGTGGATACATACTTTTGAAACGCACTGTAGGCAGGAGAATACTAGAAAATGGACCATAAAAGTCTCTTCCGAATATACAAAACTGTTCTCAAAAATCTCCCATAGTAGGAGAGAAATTAATGAACGAAGTCAGCGCGCATATCTTTCTGAACAACCTAATAGATGGGTGATCACCTGCGTAATAAGCATTGATATTGACTTACCTCCATAACTCTCGCTTTCCGTCACATCGAAGTAAGGACACGGTCTCCTCGCGCCAGTCGCTAGCCCTCTCGATGATCGTAACCATTCCCTCCATCTGAATCTGTTTCCTTTTACATAGCAAAGAATACCTAAGGAAATCTGTTTCCTTTTACAGAGCAAAGAAGACGCCTTAGGAGACTGATGATCAACGTCGACACCTTTAAAATTTACATTCTTTCTTTTGATCAAGAAGAGAATTCGTGTTAATATCGCCGAAAGAAGATACTGTCGCAGGCTAGACGTTGAAGAATGAAGAAGAACTTCATAATCGCCTAAGGACTGGACGAAACGAGCATATACTTTCTTGTCAGTATATAAATTGGTTACTGTGTACACTTTACACGTTGTTAGCTTTTCTTTACCTTTTTGATAAAAAAGGAACCACACATAAGACCGGCAAGATAGACAATATTTGTCAGAATTTCCAAGAAAAAATAGTTTTGGATGCTTGCCACAAAGATCTCCAATTGTGACGACCCAAAATAATACTTCTGTGTGGCGTTTAAGCTTCACGGATAATAGGAACAATTTGATTTTTCAGATAAAACGAATATTACACCCACTTTCTCTAGCGCGATGGTACCGTTTCGTGGACGGAGCATGTCCGCATCGCATTGCTCGACGTCTCGCACAACAGCACCACGGGCACTGGCATCCATGGAGAGCTGAAGTGGTGGCACTTCGAACGCCATTCCGTCGGAGATTGGCGCAACGCTTGGATGAGACGCTACCTGGAAGAGGATGGGGATTTATGAAAGGGAATTGCTAACAAAATCAAACAAAAAATAATACTGACCACTTTGTAGGGACCCGGTTCGTCTGCTACAAAGTCGTAAGTGAACGAGTCACCATCTGACTTTATTAGGATTTGCATAGGATCATCCTGGTTTCTGTGCTTTACCCAGAGAGTCAACGGAGCAGAATAGTTCGACTGAAAGTGAAAATGTCTGCATGGATCAGCTTATAAAAACAACAATAACAAAAGGAACAGTTACGGCGCAGACAGCTGGACTACAATAAAAGTCTGAAAGGGAGCTATACTCACGGAATCACTACCTGCAATCCTTTCAGACGCCCCGTGATTCTCATCGCGTTCAATCCCGGCAGTTTCTCTACCGAGCTCACTTCTGCGACGTAAGACGGCTCGACAGTGACGTTCCATGTTATGCTGCTTTCACCTGAACAGAAGGAAACTAATAGAAAGCAAAATTCACCACCCTATTGCAAAGTTCAAAAACTTCAATTGAATTGCTAAAAATGCTCTTCTGTTATTATTATATAGAATATTATAAGTCCTTGGCTGCCGGCTCGTCTCAAAATTATCAATTCAGATTTTGATTCAGTGTTGTGTAATTATCAGTTGTGTTACTCAAATGGCCATAATAAATAAATGAAAATACACATCGCATGACTAGTAGGATACCTGCGATCCATTTAATGATCTTACTTAAATCCCATCAGAACATCACATACTTATCACATGATTTATAGCAACTCATAAAAACATGGTCAATGAAGTAGAACGTGAAGTGACAGAGCGAAAATCAGATCGAGTAGCTGCTAAATGAAAACTGCGACATGGAAAAGGGCACGAAGTCGCGAGTTGTACGGGTGGGAATGAGAGAATCATCAGGAAAATGTGAAAGTATAATACAATATAAAATTGCATATCAATGGATGCATACCGACGAGAAAATCACAGAATTTCCCACCACAAGGTATGTTTTTTTTGGAATTTACCAGTGCAGAACTTTCTAGTACGTTACCTCCAAAGCTGTTCACTTATTCCAAATTGTACAACTACTTGTTCTCACTATCTCTGAATGCTCCAGCTATGTGTACTTGGGTCGGGAAGTCAACATGACCAACGACTTGAGTCCAGAGCTGGGCAGGAGGAAACGAGCGGCTTGGGGCGCATTTAAGAGTGTTGAAGAAGTAGTGAGGAATACGAAGAACGCCCGACTCCGCGCCCATCTCTTCGACTCTACGGTTCTTCCTGCGTTGACGTACGCCTCAGAATCCTGGGCGTTACGCAAGCAGGATGAACATGCAATTTGCGTCGCGCAACGAAGTACAGAGAGAAGGATGCTCGGAGTGACTCGCTTCATCCAGGCGAGAGACGGCATACGGAGCTGCGAGCTACGTCGACAGTCGAAGATCAGAGACGCAGTCGCATGGGCCAAGTTGTCGAAGATCAGGTGGGGCGGACACGTGACGCGATTTCGTGACGACCGTTGGACGAGAGCCGTTACTGACTGGATTCCACGGGACGTCAGAAGAACACCAGGTCGCCCACCTTTGTACTGGTCAGACTTCTTCGTCAAATCCCTGAACGATCGATTCGATGCTCTTCGTGTTCTTCGAGCGAGCAGAACCCACTGGTCTACCATGGCACGCGACAGGGACGAATGGAGACGTTACTGGCGCCCGCTCGAGCAAATCGATGATCAACGGGACGACAGGTGATACAGGTGATACTTGTTCTCACTCCTTCTACTCATCATTTATCAGCCCTTCATTCGGTTCTTCAGTGAACTCTAAATATTCAAGAAAAACTGCTAGATAACTGACCCGAAAGCGAGCTCGACACGACGGTGATTTCGTAGGGTCGGCTCGAACCAACTGGTTCCTCCCACTCGATGATTCCTCTGGTTGCGTCGAATCGAAGATCGGCGATTGAGGAATTCACCTGATGTAGCGATCCTACCTGAACAACCGATATTCAGATTACACGCATATTCATCTATTCATTTAGATTACATAACATTCAGATTTGAAGATGACCCTGTTTGTACAAGTGGCATTTGTGCTAAAATTAAAACTACAATTCCCTCGTTCTCATATACCTATGTTTTAGCAGCTACTTATTTATTTGGTTCTTTTTTTCCTAATTTCAATACGATCTCATTGAATCCAAAAATTTTTACGGTCCACATTTTGACACTACTATTTCGATTTTTGATGTTTATGTTACTATCATGTCCAATAGTCGCATGTTGTATAAGTGCCTTAGCGAAAATTTAACTGGAAGCCGCTGTCGAGCCGAAGAAAAGTTTGCCCCGATATTCTATAACAAAAAATTAAAACTAAAAAACATGTCAATATATAAGTTGGAGATGGGGGGAGAATGAAGTATCCTGCAAGACATCTCATCTTGAAATCCTCACAGCTAATGACATTTCTACCAAGTTAGGTGGTTCCAGACTTATGTAAAAGTGAATCAGATTTCGACTTCATTGGCACAAAACGAAGCTGATCCACCGAGTCTTATTGTTAGTATTTTTTCGGAAATCGGTGATCCGCTGTTAAAGTAGACATTCTTCCAAATGTTTTAAATTTATCAAAATCAGAAGGTATATGATATTCTTACCATCGTGGGCAATACAACGATGTATGGTGTGCCCTCAAACGCCACACCTGCCTTCTGATTCTGGATGAACTGTCGATCGATTGTAGGGATGAGCTCTGAACGAAAATACCTCCATCCAATTACCAGTTTATTCTGGAGAAGATAAAAGTCAAAGCTGACCGATGATCTCGCAGCTGAGTCCCGTCGCACCTTTTGGACACACACACAGCGGCCCAATACAGACACCTTTGCAGACGGCCGGTGAGCAAGAGTCATATACTGTGAAGTGGATCTGAAATCAGAATGGCCAGAAAAATACCAGAGAACATGGAACCACGAATCCATTTCATCGGGGTAATCGGGAATTGCTCTAACATTGTGGCTTGAATTTTTCCACAGCGAATTTTGTGAACGAGTCGCGGAAATTATTTTCAGAACATCGAAAAAAGCGGTTCTAAGCAGTCAAAGATTTGATTACCTCAATACTTGCAAATGAACTCTTGCTTGGTAGATCTATGGAAATGACTGTGAGATAAGGTAAAATCTGACGAATTCTATCAGGAAAATCTTGTTTTGACCCCTTTTTTATTCAGTCCTATTCAGTTTCAACTCTCTCAAAATCAATATTCAAACTACTGATTGAGCTGCACACGACAAGGCTCATTCAATGTCGCCCGTGGTCCCACCTAATGATTTTTTCACGACTATTTTAAATGACGATGGAGTGCATGGGACAGTGGTAAGATGCGCTACTGACACCCACACGGTCGAGCGATCGAACTCCGCCCGTACTAACCAACAATTCTATTCCTCTGAATCGGGTAAATTGGTACCAGACTTGTCTGGGAAGGTGAAGACACTGACTTGATATAGCGACTGGCACTGTGAGTCATTGCACAAACAAAAACGCATTGCTTTCATGCATGTATTACTATTACTATTATATATAATACGGAAATAATATATAGTATAATAATACGGTATAATACTATAATACTATTCCGACTAAAAGTCGCTTTTCTATTGGATCAGACGGGGACCAGTATACCTCCACCTTAATCCTTTATTCCCTTCTTTTATCTTCTATATATCTACCTTTGCATGCATGCCATTATCCCATTATTTAAGTTACTTACTAGGTGCGGGGACTCGGATACTTTACCGCAAGAGCAAAAAGGATGGTGCAGATCCTCTCAGGACAGTACTGTGGCTTTCGTGCAGCCAGCTGCGATGGTCGGGCAGCACTTCGCCGAGTCCGCGCACGTAGCAGCATACTAAAAACCCAGCTGCAGTGCTGTATAGAGGGGAGCCATGCATTTTTAGCTCCGCTGCGACGGGCGCGTTGCCGGAGTATACCATAGGCCTAACGCATCGTACTATGACTGTTTCGCGCTCACGGTCTTTCGTGGTGAAGGACATGAAGCGAAAAAAATAGAATTTCTACTGAATTTCTCCGCCCTCACCGGTCTAACGTCGAAATTCGGTATCACAGACAAGGCTCCTTCCGGTGCCAGGTTGAACAGATGGCGACCGATGCCAAGATCACGCGGCACTCGGCATCGGACCACTGACGAGCTGATCCGGACACCTTTTGAGTATGAAGCACCGAATATACAGCTGTAGGATGACGACAGAGTTCTGCAATATCGGCGATGAAAAGCTGAACAGCTGCAGCTGAAATTGCAGGTATTTACTTTGGAAACTCGGTGCCAAAGACGTTGACGACGGCATTGACGTCCTCTCTATCGACAGTCGACGGAAGGATGTACAACACGCTGCTCTTCACCTGACAATTACCCGAGCGGCACACGTCGCACGCTGCTCCTGACCAGCCGCGAGCGCAAGAGCAAGTCCTTAATTTCAACAAATCACATGAGCAAAGGATGCAGATACAAATGCCTGTGTAAAACAAATAAAAAATAAAAATAAACACACTATGAAATGCCAACAGTAGAAACTAAAAACAAAGCGTGACAAGATAAAAAGTGGTTAGAAAATAACTAATCTGTAGGATTAACAAAAAATAGTGGTGAGGGAAGAGCAACTGAAAACGTAACAGTAGCTCAAATTCATCTATTAACTACTTTATCTATCATTATTTCCTACACACTCTCCGCAACGTGTAAGCTTTCAGCAGATGGTGAACAGATAATTAGTTTTTTGATTTTTATTTATCCTCTTTCTTTAATGCTGTTTCGGTTTAACAAGGAGTTAGCGGTGGTTCCCTTGTCTTCCGCTGTCTTTTCAGGATACCGTGTAGGTGTTCGCTAAGAGTTTTTTTGGATACTTGAAGGCGCAGGTTTCTTCTTCCCACGTGAAATCCTCTGAATTTAATTTGAAAGGCTATGAGTTACTTAACTATTCAAGAGGCCTGGATAGTCTTTCTGGATCGTTTCTTGTGTTTTGAGTGCGAGCTTTTCATTTGTTGTCTTTCTTTTTACCCTCTGCTATTTTTGTTTTAGGCGCGTCATTGGACGTATTGAATAAATAAATAAATAAATAAATAAATAAATGTGCACTAAAAGTAATATAGCCCTGTTCGGCGACAAGAGAAACATTCAAACAGCGGATAGCCTGAAGTTCTGAACTGAAATACTGAAAAGAGCAATGGAGCACTCATATTTTGGATTTCAGTGTTCAAGTTACTGTAGGTAAACACAGAACTTTGAATGAACGTTCATTACACTGATGTCCAAGATCCCCACTGCTAGGTTTCTACAAAACTACATTGATTTTTTGATTAAGCAATGCCAGAAACGAAATGAGGGCATTTCAGACTTTATGTTGGTGCGGCAAAGTCGCGAATTAGAACACTGACATTTTGGCATTTTTCGACAAACATTTTTTTCCTTTACTGCAAGGGTCATTGGTCCGTGCCACACTCCGTATTTCGGATACGAGGCGAAACGTCCTAGGTCTTTCAACAATTTACCAGAAAAATTTGGATGAGTGCTGCCAAATATATTTCTACTGTGTATCGTTGTTTCTTTAAGGCTGTGTTTGATGTGTAACACTTCTGTACACTCCACGCGTGGCTTTGGTAAATGTCCTGAATAAATAAATAAATAAATAAATAAATAAATAAACATTAGGAGTGATGCGTGAAATCAATCGAAGTAGTTGTTCCTCAAAGCGGCTTCAGAATCACTGTAGTTTTACAAAACTAGCATCTCGGGCAATGATTCGCACTCAGGTCTTGACACGAACGCCCTATTTCGGAATTGGACCAGAGCTCTGATAACGGAATGGACCTGAGTGATGGTTGCCTTACCTTGTTTCTCGCTCGCATGTACCATGTACACAGTCGTAGTCGCAGGCCTGACAGGGTGGTCCATGGCAAATGGAACAGTCCTGAAAAGAGCTATGGAGAATTGGCAGAAATCTTCCAAACGTTCAAAGGACCGAGCACAAGCTACAAAAATGTCTATTCTGAATCCCTGAAACTGATCAATCTTGTGATTTGAGAAGATTTACATTTCATGAAATACGGAGCTGCTGCTCTAAATGAGCACTTTTTCGGTGAGGCGGATTTCACAAATGAGCTTTTGTCCTCAAACAGAACTCACCTCGCCCTGATATCCATCGTAACATTGGCAATTGTTGGGAGCTGTGCATTGACCATTTATGGAGCAGTTGTGGCATATCGGAATCGAACACCTGAAAACAGCCGATAAGAATACTGCCATCTATAGGTTCGTGAGGTGAAGACTCTTACCGTGACCCTTGCCATCCGTCTTCACATTGGCACTCCGATTTAACGCACGTACCGTGAATACAGGTCCCATCACGACAACCAGGTTCGTCACAGAACTGGCCTGAATTTTACGATGCAATGCAAACGGTCCAGAGGTTTACTCTCTGCATCAGAATTATTCACTAGATGCGAGAGGTTAAAAGCACAGTTCCCCGATCTCGATGATCAGGGTTAAATCCTATCCCAGGCAGAAACCCTTACCTAGCTTAGAAATAGCTGAAAACGGTGTCGGTACCATCGATAGACCGGTGTGACAAGTCGGCTGATGAAGTTAAACTGTCACAATCACAATACTGATCGAAAGTCGCATGCAAGGAAGCGGCGCTCAAAAATCTGCGATCGAAGACGGTATGGTCACCCCACATGGACCTCAAGACTGACACAAGATGGGAGAGTGACACCTGAAGGGGGATCAGCACCAAAGAAAAAGAGAACGAGGCGACTATCATGACCCACCGTACCCCAGAACTGTACGGGGCAACGTTGTGGAATAATCATTTGAATAATCCAAGTTCTCTCTTCTTGAAACCTCGGCATGGTGTTATACATATAACTATTGTGTGCTGCTGTGTCGAACGAGGTTAGTAGGGTGGATCATATTTAGTGACATAACCTTTCGATCCTTCCTTCGTCGTCAGAGGCCTCAAAGTGGTCCGAAATTCGTTAACCGTTGAACTACACGGCCAAGCGCGGTTCCTAGCATTTTTGACTAACTAATACAATCCTCCACACGGCGCTTGGCCGTGTAGATCAAGGGCCAAGGAATTTCGGACCGCTTTTGGATTTCAAAAGCTGGTTCTAAAAAACACGCGAACTAGACTCAGGCGAGAATTTTTCTCAGTCAGAGCGACGATGGAGTACTCCAAACTCAGCAAAAAAATGCAATGTTCTCATAATTTGCGAACATTTTCAAAACTCTTGCTTACGAATTTAAAAAAGTGACACCCAGGTTTCCATCTATGTGGGGCCAAATCTGATATATTAGAGGTTCAGTGTAATGTTTTGTTTCTCTAACAAATCTCGAAATTTTGTTCAAATTGTTCTCGTTACCATGTTGAATTTATGTTGTTGATTATTGTACTTACTTTTTCAGCACCACATGTGGAATCATCGCATGTAATAAATTAAATTAAATTTTATTCATCTGACGACGTTAGGTCAATAAATCTGATCCACCCTACTAACCTCGTTCGCACAGCAGCATATAACACTTATAATTAAAATCATTCACCAGCCCATCCCTCGTTGCACTCGCACTCGTCTCTGGAGACACATTTGCCATGACCGTGACAGTCGAATCGACAGATCGGAGTGGAGCAGTCGGCCGACGTCCAACCTTCAACAGTATGGAATAAAATCATGGTAATCAGCACCTAAATAACCTTCAGAAACGCTTACCCTCAAAGCAGGTGCATTTGTTCATAAGATCGCAAACGCCGTTACTGCTGCAGTTCGCCGGACACCCAATCATGATGGAGCAATCCAGGCCAATACGATTTGTAGGGCACATACAAATCCCACCTGAACGACAAGAATTTTAGGCAGTCCACTTTGGTTTGTAATTAGTTTTGTCATAGATATGGCGACCGTAAAGCGGTTAGAAGCTACCGTTCGACTGGCATCGGCGATCGATCCCCGCCCAGGGTAACCAAACCGTCCACCGTTTACCTTTTTAGGACAACTTCTCACTTCCCACTCACACCGACCCTTTATGGAGCCAGAGTGTGCCTCATCCTTTACTCACTCAGTTCTCTATCTTGCACCAATAGATGCGTTCTCTCTAACCCGATCTCACGTCTTTTCGGAATTAATACCCCTGAACCACCTACTGCGTGAAATGGGCAACTAAAGCACCAGTCGTTGCACACCAACATTAGTCAAACCTGCGACTGACTGTAGCACAGAAGCAAACAGTCCTCTGGTACAATAAGCACTGTCAGAAAAAAAGGCCTACGTTGGAAAAAAGATGAGAACGATCTTATAGTCCCATCGTCAAGACGAATAAATCGTCTACTACGAAACCAGTAGTACATTACCTACTAGCGGTCCTTCTCCGTGCTTAGTTAGCCACACGAAGTTCTTTTCCTTAATTTTGAAATTTCAAGGAAAGCCATTCACCTGCACATTTTCCAACGCTGGAGCAGAAGTTCAGGTGAGCACACATTTGGTTGTCTGATGTGGCGAATTCAGACTCTTTTCTCGCCTGGATAATGCCGCCGCCCACAGAACCTGAGATAGGAATTTTTGAAGATCAGTGGAAATTTCCTGCGCCGGTTTTCGTTTTCAAGGAATACTATATACCATAGGCCCGCGTGGTGCAGTGGTAAGAGGCGCTGCTGTCACCCGCACGGTCGAGCGATCGATCCGGGCCCAGGCTAGCCAAGCCTTCCATCCCTCCGGGGTCGGGTAAATTGGTACCAGACTTGTCTGGGAAGGTAAAGACACTGACCTGAAATAGCGGCTGGCCCCCGCAGGTCATTGTATAGGCCAAATACGCATTCGCCAAGCCTCTACGATTCTGAATTGAACACGAATGCGGCGGCGCGTCCTTCGGGGATTGATCAACGCCGACACCTTTACCTTTACTTTTACCTTTACTGCACGGTACCGTAGACTGCCGTGTGTAATACCTTTGCTCTTAACCTCGTTTAAGTGAGCAGCTGATTTATAAAGTTTCTTCATTCATGCCATAACCGCTGAAAAATATAAGCGGCCATATCGTACCTTCAGGCGCATTGATGGCTTTCGCCATGTCGTCTGTAGCCCAGCTGTTGTTGGCGGTTTGAAGTTTCTGGAAGCGGTTCAATGAATCAAATGCAACTCATTGATCTATCAAATCCAATCCCTTGGTATTGGTCTTATCAAACCAAATGAAACTTATTGATCTCCTTACCACATGCCTAACTGAATTCAGTAATCATAACTCTGCTTGTTCGACCATTTTCGAAAAGATGGTGAGACCTTAGGTAATACAGTCAATAAAATTGTTTCGTAACGATGAAGCAGAGAGTCACGCTGATGCGACAAGAGAGAGGGATTAAGTTTACGTATGCATTTGGACTAATTTTATTTTTACTCTAAAGAAGATGTTCTACGAAGTCGCGACAGGATTCGATGAATAGCTCACCCAAGAACCGTCTGAGCGCACATCGAGCTCATGCTTTGAGAGTGGATTGGAGAACTCGTTACCTTCAACGCGATAATACGGCGATGTCACTATCACGGATGCCAGAGAATTGATATTGTCTGAAGAATCGGCTTCAATTCGACATAGTTAGGCCGAATTTGTCATGAAATTTATATGTTGCTAGTTCAAAACTAACCACGCAATCGATTGCTTCTGAAAGATCCGTTAGCGGCATTGGTGCCATGCATTGCCATCATCGTTGAGTATTCGCCGCTGTTCTTCGTGAATTCATTCTCTTCTATCACAATCGGCAGCGCAGCGGACTTAATTATTTTTTTTCCTATTACTTGGCTGGCATTTTCTTTGACGAGTTTTGACAATTTTGACAGAACTGACTGCAATCTGTCCCGTTGTGTTGCACATAACCCACGGCAACAATCCTCTTTTTGCTTCTCTTGAGGGGTCACCAGCAGATTTTCTCCATGTTTTGGAGGGCTACATCGCTGTATTGTGTCGGTTCTTTTGCGTTATTTGCCAAACATGCCATGTTACACTTTACGATGTAAATTGTGTGAATATTGATAAAAAATAGCACCTCTATGCTACAAGCTTTGGACTGATGGGAGGATTCCTGTTCGCCTGCCAGCATTCAGATGTTCCTACAGCGTCACTAGAGCCCATAGTTCCTGATGTCTTACTTACTTCCGGAGTTACTTTTATTCGTCTCTATGTATTCTTTTCCTTCCATGCTTTTTTATTTTGTTCTAGTTCTCGTTCTGGTTGGTTGTACTTCCTATTGTGATATTATGAATCTTCGGAATGTTCGTGTTGTTTGATACCTTTTTACGCACGCCTGTGCTCGTGTAATAAATCAAGTCAAATGAAATGAAATGCTTCGAATCCCCGTGAAGGAAAGGGCCGGTAATTTCACAATGTGACACCTCATTGTGCTGAGATTTATCTCTAGTTACTTTGGTGGTACTGCTTGCTACAGCGGTGGAAGAAGCTACTGACACCCACACGGCTGCGCGATCGATTCCCGTCTAGACCAACCGAGCATTCGATCCGCCCGGCAACGGGTAAATTGTTGCCAGACCTGTCTGGGAAGGCAAAAACACTGAACTGGTGTAGCGCAAGGCCCAAGTCGCTGGCGAAATACGCATCTACCCCGTGCCTCTACGATTCTGAACGCGAAGAGCCATTAGGGGACTGATCGACTCCAACTCATCTACATTTTACCTCCTACCTCTAGTGGTGATAAGACCAGCGCCACAAACCGACCAATCTGCCACGAGTGTCCAAGCCCTGGATACCTTAAACACACATAATGGCGAAATTAATTTAAATTGGTCCCACATGCCAGTCTATTGTCACTGATGAACTCAACTGTTCGAAACACATTCAAACCAAGGGAA
Source organism: Nippostrongylus brasiliensis (assembly GCA_030553155.1). Lineage (NCBI taxonomy): Eukaryota > Metazoa > Nematoda > Chromadorea > Rhabditida > Heligmosomidae > Nippostrongylus > Nippostrongylus brasiliensis. The sequence goes on from CP130736.1 coordinate 16,153,682, forward strand.
GCATCACAATACCTTAGAAAAAGAATGAGAATAACAGGAAGTTTGACTGCTGTACATCAATCGTGAACTCGTCATTCACGTAAAATTAATCCTAATTCTTATGAAGTCGACGGCAGTCAACTCAGGCTTCTATTTTGTCGCCGTGGAATTCACTGTACTACTGCAACGATGTCGAAGATTAATAAATGAGATATATTAGTTGTCCACTGACTAAGGAACTATCATAATGGTGTTTACGATATTTTTCACAAAACTATTAAATTTATTTATTTGCTTGTTATACTACGCTACTCAACAACGCGCCGAAAAACTTACAATACCGACGACATACCAGTCAGAAGAGAAAATCTCTAGTGACCACTAGTGGTTCAGGGAATGACGTCTTTTTCACGTGCCATTCAAAAACAAAAAGAAACACAAATAGAAACAAATAAGCTATAAAAGATCTTTTTCCAAAGCGGCATTCAAGAAAACGACTTACCCCTTCCCTAGGCGCAGCGTTCACCATCAGCACGCCGTGGCGTCCATTGTTGTTGTTCTCCGTGAAAACGTTATCACGAACGTTTACACTCCCACACTGCCCAACATCGAAATGTGTCACCGTATCCTCGTTGTTTACGAAACTCGAGTTCGAGAGGCGGCTCTGAGACGTTTGATCCTGACACTGAAAAGTTGACGTTGAAAGGAAATAATTCAATTTTTTATTCAATTTCTCATTTTTAAACGGAGAGAAGCATTTGAGAACTCCTAGGTCATTGTCACACCAATTATTCTTATTGCCAGAGATAAACTCTTGAAATGTTCCCATTGTTTCTATCATTTCATTTACTTCCACGAACTTTCTTTACTTCCTACAGTTTCCTGAACAGCTTCCTTCTCATCACGGGGTTAGTCATTTAATCTCTGGTTTTTACAGTTTCTTAGGTAGAATTTTCAAGATCGTCAATAATGCTAAGGATGATTCGGCGCTCGGCCGGTCAGACCAAGGTGAAGAAGTTTCCAACCACATTTTAGGCCTCTAAAGACGACGGACAGGTCGAAACGTTATCCCGTATAAATTTGACCACATTAGTAACCGCGTTCGGCACAGCAGCATGCGTGATATGTTTTTGTCACGTTTTATTTCAATTTTTATTTTCACTCCAAGTTTGTGTAGTTATATATGTACTGCCGGTTACACTTATATTACCAGTGCATGCTTTTTAACTATCACATGATGTTTGACGTAGAAAAACAAACAAAAGAGTGAAAGCGGAAAAGGACATCAAGCAGAAAGGCGAGCGGAGTATCGACATATGCAAACATTATTATTGGGATCAAATCGCCAGCGGAAATCAAGGTGGTGGAAAATGATCGCGTTTTTAAGCCAATCTTTATGAAGGATTTTTTTGACTTATATTCCAACTTTGTTGCTGAGTAGTAGAGGTGCTAATTACAGTAGGTACAGAAAGATAGGCAACTATGTAGGTGAAGGTGAGTGAGTCGGGGAACATCGATTTAGGTAAATGTTTTCCGGAGGAAGACGGAGGTGGTGCTATACCATAATGCAATGTTCTGAAAAATAGTCAGTTCCCGATGGTGATCCAATGTTTTCCTTTTCTACATATTTTTATCATTCGTTTCCGTTGTGAATCTATTCTAATTTTCTAGAAACTATGTAAAGTAGAACAACTAAAAGAGTGACAGATTAATAATTGAATGAATGTTGTTAATAATAATACTGGCGTCAAACGGAAAAGATTCAAAGCACATATATTATCAGCAGCACAAGTAACGCCTTTTGGGAAGTTTTGCAATTGTCAAATCGATATTGGTCCCAATTTTAGATCTGTCATACAATCTCTAATCTCTTTCAGTCCAAAACTTAGAGTCTCTTCAAACGCTCACTTCATTTTTATCAGGTCGCTAAACCTTATCCACGAAGTGACACTGGCTTTGGCAAGTATTTTCCGCATTATTCTATTTTTTCTGAATTTTGGCGAATTGCACTGTGTGTCTCTGATTGGAATGCTCTAACAATTTTTATAGAGTTCGCGCAGCTCTCAGTTTGCATGCTAGGCCCTCTCGAGCTTTGACTCCAAACTTCGAGTCTTTCCATATCTGTTGACTTGCCGAGTTCAAGAAGTTTCGACTTTTCCTTCCCCTCGCATACATGTAATTTGCATGATCTGAACTTTAACTTTAACTTTAAATACAACTTGTATATTCATGCTTCCGAATCGCCTTTCAATTCGATTATAGTTTGGTTTCTTTCGTATCGTGAATTAAATCCAATTACCGCAGACAACATTTTTTGTGTTTGTGTTCCGTTGATTTGGGTATTATGAATAACCGAAAGTCACTAGAGTACCATAGAAGGCAGTTTACTGCTAGGACATTCTCCTCACCTCAACTCCAACAATTAGACTCGGTACGAGGTTACGTGCGAAATGTGAGTGTTGGATGTCAATTTCCTCGATCCATCCTCCGGTGATCAGCACACCAGCGTGGCCACGACTCTGTTCAGTGACGCTGACATTTCGCATGAACACCGACTTCAGCGGCGCTGCAGGGAATTCCACAATATGAATAGAGTAAGAGGAGCCGTTTGTCACCTGAAAGGTAAGGAATTTCGGTCGCGCAGCGTGTTAATCGACTGCTGTAGACTCACCGAAGCATTTTCAATGCGAATATCGCTGGCTGGAGAGACGAAGTCAATCCCGCTGCCCCAGCCATCTCGAATGGCGACATTTCTAAATTATATTGCAAATTATGCCTTCCAGTAGATGAAACGTTCCGCCAACAGTTTCGCGCCGCACAGAGTAGATAATGTCTTTTTGAGAACATTCGGAAGTTTAAGGCTGGAATGTCACCAACGCGGTTATTCTTAATGTGCCGCGATGATTTGTACCCCAACATTAGAAAAAAAAGTTAAAAAGAAATCAGAAAGAAAAGGAAGTAGCGATAACTCACTTTATAGTCAACGACTTCTGACGCTCATCGACGCCAACTCCAGAGCCTTTCGGTCGCTCAATCACCGTTCCACCAAGATCGACCTCAGAAGCAGCGTTCGCGGTGATCTCTACACCGTGCACCTAAAATCTGTCCTTTTCGCAGAAGAACTTTTAAGTTGGGGAATGATGGAAGAGCGATTCAACGGTGCTCCTGATAGGTTTGAGTTGCAGGTTCGAGTCTCGCCTTCGATGTTTCTAGCGCCACAATAACAATAACAACGTTTCTAGGTGTCATGTGGGTAGGCGGTGTAGTCAGTAGAAGTGCTTTACATGCTGTACCTACAGTAGCGGCCAAAATACATACAGTACTGGACATGCCCGATCGCCCATGCGGCGGCCCGGGGCGCTTCAGAGCGCCGCAAAGCGCCGCTCCTAAATAACTCCCTTAAAACTCATTAATTTGGAGAGTTGAATACATCATCGTGTTCAGCGAGTCAAGCTCTATCGATTGATATGCATAGGTCCTGTGAAAAAGTTTAATAGAGCCTGAAAATCGGAAAAGAAAAAAATTATCATCAGAGCACGTCTGCTGGGGTGGACGAGTTTCCCGCTGGACAATATTCTCCATAATCTCCAGCAATGTTAGGTGATTTTCGACCAGCTATGAGCTGTTCTTCGAAAGGAGGGATAGGTAATTGGCTCACCACCTGAAATCATCTCCAGTGGATATCGAGGTCGCAAGGAATTTAGGCGGATTTACGGGGATTAGGCGGATTAACGGGGATTAGGGCGGATTTAGGTGGATTTGAGGTTTATTTTGCGAGACCAAGGTGCTGTTTCGGCTAAAATGACTCTCGGACGCTTAGACTTGTCTTGGAACCTACAGAAGTCGCAACGGAAATTGGCGGATTAACGGGGATTAGGGCGGATTTAGGTGGATTTGAGGGTTTTTTGACCACGCTGTACTCCGGCTGTCTATTTGCTTATTTATTTATTTATTCATTTATTGGTTTATTTATTTATTTATTTATTTATTCATTTATTGGTTTATTTATTTATTTATTTATTTATTTATTTATTTATTTATTTATTTATTCCAAAAACTCTTCTTCTTCCAAAAACTCGGCCAAAGTAGGCACGTGAGGTTACTTTGTTGAGTTGTAACTTTGTGGAAACTCAATACTTTGTAAAAATATACGTACATTTGAGCTCAGCAGCTCGAGATCTATCGTTTGGTATATAAATTATCTACATCTGAAAATTTTTTCAAAATATCGAATTTTTCTGTCACCATTTGTGAAATCGCATATATTGCTATGTTCAGGGCAGAATATCTGCCCAATTTTTCGTAGAAATACGCGGTTTTTGCTTTTATACTACGCAACTGCTGTTGAAAAATGCGAATTAATGAGAAAACCCTCTTCAAATGTTTCTGTTTTTCTGAAAATCGAAGCTAAAAAATGGAATTTTCAATTTTTACAATTTTTAAAAAGTGGTTAAAAAGCTTCAAATTCATCCTTGTATGGTGCGTTAGGTATCAAATTAATGGAAATGATGCGCTGAGTACGAATCTGTCAAAAATTTCCATCCATCGATTGCACCGTATACATCGATTTCCTCGTCGTTGACAGGTCAGCCAGAGAGTGCGTTCTCCGACGCCCCGCCCCTCGCCCCTCCTCCTCGTGACGTCATCCCTGAAAAACAGCCGCAAGACCTATGAATTCATGAAAACCAATCCGGTTGAAATCTACATCGTTCGATAGCACTAACTGAGTACATTAAAATGTAGAGTAGCAGTTCAAAAGAGCACCAACGAAAGGAGAAAATCGCTGTCAAACGTTTCGGCGAAAAATTTGGCTCGGGGCCAACAGCTTATAAAAGGTTACAGAAGCTCTTTGAGCCTGCCGTGTCGTATGCTCCTTAAAGTGGACTAGGTCTTCTATAGGTTACTCAAATGCGCTAGTATGACCTCGTTTATCCTTTGAGCTACAGCCCGCCAAAGTTGGAGGAAATTACGTGCGTTTTGTGAAACTGCATGGATCACCATGTTCAGGCCAGAATATCTGCCAAATTTTTCAAACTGAGACGCTGCTTTTTCTATTGTGCTACGTAGTTAGTGACATAAAATGTTGAAAATAAAACAAATCCTTCTGTACTAATCGCATTTTCTTGAAAAGCGAAGTTAAAAAATGAAAATTTTCATTTTGTGAAAATATTCGAAAAGCTTCAAAATTTCCTCGAAAATGGTGTGTTAGGTATCAAACGAACGGAAATGATGCAGAGTACTCAAATTTGACAAAAAAACTCAACAAAAAGAGGTCAAATACATGTATATTTTTACAAATAATTGAGTTTCAACAAAATAATTCAAAAAAGGCGCTTTTGAACCCTCCTAAGCACTGTGGGCAGTCCTTTGACAACATTTTAAAGTTTTTTGTCAAATTTGAGTACTCTGCATCATTTCCGTTCGTTTGATGCCTAACACACCATTCTCGAGGAAATTTTGAAGCTTTTCGAATATTTTCACAAAATGAAAATTTTCATTTTTTTAACTTCGCTTTTCAAGAAAATGCGATTAGTACAGAAGGATTTGTTTTATTTTCAACATTTTATGTCACTAACTACGTAGCACAATAGAAAAAGCAGCGTCTCAGTTTGAAAAATTTGGCAGATATTCTGGCCTGAACATGGTGATCCATGCAGTTTCACAAAACGCACGTAATTTCCTCCAACTTTGGCGGGCTGTAGCTCAAAGGATAAACGAGGTCATACTAGCGCATTTGAGTAACCTATAGAAGACCTAGTCCACTTTAAGGAGCATACGACACGGCAGGCTCAAAGAGCTTCTGTAACCTTTTATAAGCTGTTGGCCCCGAGCCAAATTTTTCGCCGAAACGTTTGACAGCGATTTTCTCCTTTCGTTGGTGCTCTTTTGAACTGCTACTCTACATTTTAATGTACTCAGTTAGTGCTATCGAACGATGTAGATTTCAACCGGATTGGTTTTCATGAATTCATAGGTCTTGCGGCTGTTTTTCAGGGATGACGTCACGAGGAGGAGGGGCGAGGGGCGGGGCGTCGGAGAACGCACTCTCTGGCTGACCTGTCAACAACGAGGAAATCGATGTATACGGTGCAATCGATGGATGGAAATTTTTGACAGATTCGTACTCAGCGCATCATTTCCATTAATTTGATACCTAACGCACCATACAAGGATGAATTTGAAGCTTTTTAACCACTTTTTAAAAATTGTAAAAATTGAAAATTCCATTTTTTAGCTTCGATTTTCAGAAAAACAGAAACATTTGAAGAGGGTTTTCTCATTAATTCGCATTTTTCAACAGCAGTTGCGTAGTATAAAAGCAAAAACCGCGTATTTCTACGAAAAATTGGGCAGATATTCTGCCCTGAACATAGCAATATATGCGATTTCACAAATGGTGACAGAAAAATTCGATATTTTGAAAAAATTTTCAGATGTAGATAATTTATATACCAAACGATAGATCTCGAGCTGCTGAGCTCAAATGTACGTATATTTTTACAAAGTATTGAGTTTCCACAAAGTTACAACTCAACAAAGTAACCTCACGTGCCTACTTTGGCCGAGTTTTTGGAAGAAGAAGAGTTTTTGGAATAAATAAATAAATAAATAAATAAATAAATAAATAAATAAATAAATAAACCAATAAATGAATAAATAAATAAATAAATAAATAAACCAATAAATGAATAAATAAATAAATAAGCAAATAGACAGCCGGAGTACAGCGTGGTCAAAAAACCCTCAAATCCACCTAAATCCGCCCTAATCCCCGTTAATCCGCCAATTTCCGTTGCGACTTCTGTAGGTTCCAAGACAAGTCTAAGCGTCCGAGAGTCATTTTAGCCGAAACAGCACCTTGGTCTCGCAAAATAAACCTCAAATCCACCTAAATCCGCCCTAATCCCCGTTAATCCGCCTAAATTCCTTGCGACCTCGATATCCACTGGAGATGATTTCAGGTGGTGAGCCAATTACCTATCCCTCCTTTCGAAGAACAGCTCATAGCTGGTCGAAAATCACCTAACATTGCTGGAGATTATGGAGAATATTGTCCAGCGGGAAACTCGTCCACCCCAGCAGACGTGCTCTGATGATAATTTTTTTCTTTTCCGATTTTCAGGCTCTATTAAACTTTTTCACAGGACCTATGCATATCAGTCGATAGAGCTTGACTCGCTGAACACGACGATGTATTCAACTCTCCAAATTAATGAGTTTTAAGGGAGTTATTTAGGAGCGGCGCTTTGCGGCGCTCTGAAGCGCCCCGGGCCGCCGCATGGGCGATCGGGCATGTCCAGTACTGTATATTCAACACGCGATCGAACTGCGATTTTTGCTCCAATTTGACGAGCTTGTTCTCAGCAAGTTAGGATGACTGAACAAAGCCAAGTATATCATTCGATGGAGCAAATCTTTTTCTATCAAACGTATGAGAGACGTTTTTGAATGTGCTAGACCTAAAAAAATATAAGGAGTTTTTTAGGACATACATTTTTTGTCATCAAAATTTCCACTTTGGCGGCGCGTAACTTTTTACGGGGGAGATGTTCAGAGTAGCAAAACATCTCATTTGAAAGAGCAAACAATTATCTTTCAAACAGTGTACTAGGATTTGAATTTATTCATAGCTGTGAAGATTTAGAAGTCATTTTTAAAACTTCTACGTAGCATACTGAAAACGCTTTGTCGAGGTGAGGCGAGACAACCACCACGTCCCCTATACATTACTTCTTTCACAATAACATTTTGGTCAAAAAATCTCATCACTGAGAAATATCATAAATTTTTGAACAACTTCAACCCTACTAGGGTGATGCAAAATTTGAGTCAACTTTAGAAAATCTGCTGCTCTTTTTTTAAGAGCAAAGACTGATACCTCTTATCTTGTTCATCAAATGGCCTAAGCAGTGGACATCTCTCAAATAATTTATTGGATCCATCAGTGATCAGATTATCGATGGCAGCTTGTCCTAAATTAGCTGGTTCGTAAGGTATCACCCTTCAGATCAAAAAACGATGTCCGATGAAAAACAGCGTGTATCTGTTGTCTTGCATAATAACGTAACGTAGGTGTCGCGGTAGGACACCCTGCAGCTGAATTAGGAGACGCGCGTGGCGCAGAGGATGGAGGCGTCATTACCGCTCAGAGGTCTGAAGTTCGATCACGCCCAAGGCCAACTAAGCCATCCATTTTTTCCAGGTCTGGCAAATTGTGGAAAGGTTGTCTGGGATGGTAGAAATGCAGACTTGTATCCCCTACCTCATACCTATAGTAGCGACCGAAAGGCAATCGATAAGCAGAAGAGCTGCAATATTCCCTACAATTTGACAATTTTGCAATAAATAAATAGCAAACTACTAGCAAAGCAAAACACGCTGTTCGATAATCGATGTCTTTTTCCTTCAGGTGCTGTGCAACGTGTTTCTAGGTATGCTGGACTAGAGGAAAAAACAGAGAAATCTGAGACATACACACATTTCACACTAAATTCCGCCTTCATGATAGGCAACTTTTCAACGAGCGGTTGACGAAAAGAGCAAAACATGTTGTTTGACAGAGCAAATAATTCGCTTTCAAACAGTGTGTAAGATTTTTCTAGAATTGCCAGTACATCTGATCAGAAATTGAGGACAGGATAGTAAAAACAAGATCAAATCTACACTTCCGGATTAAGGTGGTGCAACCATTGCAATGGTGCATTTCAAGGAGGACGCGCCTGGCGCAGTGGAGAGAGGCTTCATTATCGCCCGTAAGTCAGGTTCCGGAATCGATCTCGCCTAAGACCAAACTAAGTTTTTGTTTTCCTGAAGGACCTCGTAGTCGATATCAGGCTTGTCTGTCGTAGTGAAAACACCAACTTTTCAAAGGCCGGTTTCCAGAGGTTATTAAGGCTGAATAGGCAGATGACGTATGCAGTTATTTTATTAGAACAAAGCACCACAGACGTGAGAAAAATAGATAATGGTAACAGCACTAAATTAGCAACACAACAAACTAGTCTACTCTTGGAAAAAATGGATGGCTTAGTTGGCCTTGGGCGTGATCGAACTTCAGACCTCTGAGCGGTAATGACGCCTCCATCCTCTGCGCCACGCGCGTCTCCTAATTCAGCTGCAGAGTGTCCTACCGCGACACCTACGTTACGTTATTATGCAAGACAACAGATACACGCTGTTTTTCATCGGACATCGTTTTCTGATCTGAAGGGTGATACCTTACGAACCAGCTAATTTAGGACAAGCTGATAATTGTTTGCTCTTTCAAGTGAGATGTTTTGCTACTCTGAACATCTCCCCCGTAAAAAGTTACGCGCCGCCAAAGTGGAAATTTTGATGACAAAAAATGTATGTCCTAAAAAACTCCTTATATTTTTTTAGGTCTAGCACATTCAAAAACGTCTCTCATACCGTTTGATAGAAAAAGATTTGCTCCATCGAATGATATACTTGGCTTTGTTCAGTCATCCTAACTTGCTGAGAACAAGCTCGTCAAATTGGAGCAAAAATCGCAGTTCGATCGCGTGTTGAATATATTTTGGCCGGTACTGTACTAGAATTCGTAGAAGAGGTCAACTGTTTTCAAATGCTCAATTAGAAACCTCGAAATTCAAACCTCAATTTTGTCGGGTCCGTGGGGGAAAATGGCATAAATCGGATTTTTTCGGCGCACAGCCCTGCGCCCTTTTTTGACTCCTTTTGAAATATTATAGAAAATTTGAAAAATATGTAAAAAATATGTCCAGCGCTACCTTCTGATTTCCAAAAGAGGGCTCCCTAGATATTGCTAGAGTATTTATGTGTCTTTATGCTACTTAAGGTCGCTTGGGAATTCATCACGTCTGCGTTTTTTTTCAGAAACATTTGAAGTCACTTATTTTGAGAAATAAAAGAAGTTCTTGCGTTTTCCTCATTACTTTTGTCTCCCCCCCCCTAATAGCTTATTCTTGAGACGATATGACCAGGGGTGTGCGAAAATTCTTTTCAAAAAAGCGGAAGACGGAAGACGGAACGGAAATGGCCAAAAATGGCCGGAAACCGGAATGCGGAACACTGAAGCCGGAAATAGTGCAAAGTTCACTAAATCATTGGAATTTAGCCAAAACGACCACAAAAAGTTTCCATTTCTGTTTTTAAAGGTACCCATAGAGTGCTCGTTTTGTTTCCACTGGAATGTGTCTATTATTTTGGTGAAAGCATTCAACGTTTAGGGATAGCTTCGAAGTAAACGGTGGAAATTGATCTTAAACTTCATTATAAGCCGAAGACGAGTACATAGAGAAAGACAGACTTTTTTGGCGTGATAGACAAAAATGCTCAAAAAATAGAATTGAAAGCCTTAAACGATCATGCTATGGTGGAGAAACAGCAGTTTTTCATGATTTTGGGGAGAGAGGCTTTTTCTCACAATCAGATCGTTTTCAATGAAACCAGCAGAAGAAAACAATCTCTCGCACTCAGACGATGTGGCAGGTGCCGACAAATACTTCATTGCAAATCTTCTTAGCAGGGGAGGGGGAGTGTACTTCGCTTCATTGGTTTCATTCTACTAGAATTCGAATGAATTACATCGACGTCCGCACAATAACTTCAGTCTCCATTCAACTAGCTTGCACAGTGGAGCTCTTCGATTTCATCTTCCGTTTCCGTGTTCCGCCCGAAAACAAAGCGGAATACGAAACGGAACGAAGGGCCAAAAACGGCCGGAAACCGGAATTCGGAACATGGAAACGGAAGTTCCGCACACTCCTGGTTATAACTCAGCTGAAGGCTAACCGTCTTTCTTATCCAGGACACCATTCAAAAGAGCACATCTCATTATAGAGGATCCTAAGTTAATTCATTCACTGGCTCAAAAATCTGATTCTGAAAATCTTTCTTTACAGCCTAAGAGATTAAGGCTTATGGTATACTCCGGCAACGGGCCCGTCGCAGCGGAGCTAAAAATGCATGGCTCGCCTCTATGCAGCACTGCAGCTGGAATTTTTGTATGCTGCTGTGTGCGGGGACTCGGAGCAGTGGTGCCCGACCTGTCGCAGCTGACGCCGGCTGGTCGCAGCGCACTGCGCTGCGACAAAAGCCACAGTACTGTCCTGAGAGGATCTGCACCATCTTTTTTGCTCTTGTGGTAAACTATCCGAGTCCCCGCACACAGCAGCATACACAAATCCCAGCTGCAATGCTGTATAGAGGCGAGCCATGCATTTTTAGCTCCGCTGCGACGGGCCCGTTGCCGGAGTATACCATAGGCCTAAGATAGCGACAGTCACAAGTGTGCCTCCAGACTCACCACTGAGTCGATGATTCTCGCTTCCTCGATCTCTACCTTCTCGGAGTCGATCCACAGCCCAATTGATGCGCCTTCAATGACGGCATGGCTCAGTACGAGAGTACCACCTGGAATGCTCCAAATGTCTATGAGCGCTTTGAATTTCCCCCAAAAAATTGTACGGAATTATACTCAACATGACCTATGTATGTACAAGGTGCGCAAAAATTACCCGGAATAAAATATCACATTGTAACTTCAACAAAAATGTAGATCTGGCAATGAAACTCAACGTACAGTTTCCCTATTTTCTTACTAATAGGAAAATATCAAGTTCGGTCAAAGTGGCCCCCTATCTTACGGATACATGTCCTCAGACGAGAAGCGAACCCATAACTCATGGCACGGAGGTAGTCTTCTACTATATCGTTCTTTTCCTCAGCCAAGGAAGCATCCAATGGAGCCAAATTTTTGTATTGTGTAGAGGAATTCTCGCTCCCAATTACTGACCGCCCAGTTACTGACCGGAGAAGAAACTGAGGCGGTTCAAATCCCGTGAGTTCAGAGGTCAGCCATTTGTGTTGTGCGGCGTGGGACAGCAAAATTTTGAGTCGATGATTGCTTATCATTCTCGATTTGGCTTTGCCATTCGCACACTGTGAACTCAAATAAACTTAGGCTTGGAATACATTCGAGTTTAGTGTATATGTACCCACTACTCCAATATTAGGTTGAAAGCTCAGTTCTAAAAGTTGTTATCAATTGCGCCAAACGAATAACTCGTGACACGCAGGTCGTCCTCATCGGAATCACTCCATGTGTTTGCTGACGGTGTTACCAGAGGCAGCAAAGTTACACGTCAGATAGAGCGCACTTTTTCCTCGAAAACCTACTAGACTAGAAAATCAGTTTGCACAGAAACATTAAAGAAAATTGAGGTAAAAATAGCACTGGTGTGGACCAGAGAAGTGTAGGCTGATGATGGCCGATAGTTTCAGATTTCGTTTTGCTATTACCGCTGTGCAAGCATTGAAGAGCTCGAACTTGGATAGCGTTTGCGTGTAGTATAGATGTATGACATATTCCAATATAAAACTCAGAATCCACTTCTGCCAGTAGTTGTGGCCTGTGATGTATTTTTCCGGGTAATTTTTGCGCACCCTGTATGTACCTGGCTTCACGACGAGTCCTCGCCACGTTGTGTCACCAAAAAGGCGGATGGGCTGTTTGATTGTGCCATTTAGGTAGAGTTTACCTGCAAACGAAATTTTCACTACAGCAGCGTCACAGACGCGAAAGAACCGGCTTACCTTTATCTTGGACTGTTAAACCGATGCCAGGGGCGAAACCTAGCTGCGTACCCGGATCAACGATGACTATCTGCCCTGGATGCACGACGACTTCTGATTCAACACTGGAAAGAACTACACTCTCGTCTTTCTCTTCTTTTTAGCGCATGTTTTTATGAATAACCGCGGAAGGGTTTATGATTACCCCAGAAAGCTGGTAAATATGTGTCACCTGTATGGCTGGTCGGTAGCTTTCACTTGATTGTATGTGTTCTCGAACGGTTTTAGAGCGGATGAAGGTCGAGCCGTGGTCGTTCGAATGAGACTCGTCGGTTTCGGCTGCTCCGGCTCAGCCAGAGACTTTGGCTGAACAAGAATCGACGACGACGTCGACGCTGGGATCGGATCTTCGGCATTGAACACCTCGTAATTGAGCGAGCGATTCAGGGTGCAGATGCGAGGAACGAACTGAACAAATTTTTGTCTTCAACAGGCACACAACTGTTCCTCATTAAATACTCAGAAAAAAGTTTTATCTAAGAATTCATTATTCAGGATTACGAATACGAAGATCACTGCTGAGTAAGAACGAGTGGGCTAAAAAACATCAGAAACGAATACTACGGCTGTAGTGAAACAAAATGTAGAATTAGGAAAATGTTACACCGTGGGAATTGAAGTTTATGCATTGGAAAACGACAAATTGAAAGGGAAGCAGTCATTTCCAGTTCTCGGAGAACTTCCTCAATCTGCTAGATTTCAACCATATCATTTCAACTTTATTTCTTTGCAGTACCTTGGTATTTTTTAATAGCGAAAGTCATATCACTTCGTTTAGTTCTTTTACGAAATGTTCTCCAATAAGTTCAACAAGTGGTAATAAAATTCTTGATTCTTCTATCACTTGTAACGTTTTGTTCTGGTTTTTTTGCGACCTTTGTGCTGAAGACGTTGAAAATACATCTAGTGGATTAATAATAACTATCCCAAATATACTGGTCGCACAACCGACAAAACTCACATCAGCTTCCTTGCCGTGTCCCCAGTAGTTGTCAACACTATCGGCGTGGAGCGGAGAGGCTCTTGATATCTCGCAGGATGACTAAATGGACTGAGATGACATTGAGACGGACACACAAAGTCATTTTCTCTTGCCTTATCAACAACAAATTCATTTATAAAAGGTACAACAGCTTACGAAGGTTCAGGAACTTTCAAGGGTTAGTCAAAAACTAGAATTCAATAATCTCTACAGTACATACGTGTCTCAACCTTGCATTGTAGGCAACTTCTGCTTTACAGCTTTAGATATGGATTTTGTAAAGCAAAACTTACTATTAAAAATCCCATATGTGCATCACATTAACATTGATTATTAAACGATTTCACTTAATAATACTCCCGAGTTATGAAAAGTACAACGCCACCGAATGGACTTCTTTCGAAAAATCAATTCTCATGACCCTGATTTGAGCAGCCAGTTTTTTTGAAAGAGGATGAGTCGGCCAATCTCATATATTTATTCCACCTATTTTCGTACGGATGAACATTTGATTGGGAACCTTCTCGCCCCCGAAACGACATCTCTCATATTGATATTGTCTTATTTAGAAACTTTAAAGAGAAAAACATTACAAAACGGAATTATTCTATAAGTTAAGTAGCTAATTGAACCGCAATACACTGTGAAGTAGGAGGGTTTCCAAACAAAAACAATCGTTGTACCTGGACATTGTTGAAATAGTTCCCCTTGATTTCGCCGCTGGGCATGTCGAGATCGATCACTGATCGAGCGAGGTTCCCGATGAACTTGTTCTTCGCAATCACTACTGGCGTCACTTCACCTGCATTTAAAAATCAGAATTACATCATTATTCACGAGTTATTATTTCAGTGGAATACAGCTCAAATCATCGCAAAAGTGACTGCAGGTCGACAAAAACGATTCTTCAGCTGTTTTTATACTGTTGTTGTTTCTATGGGCACGTTTTACAAAACCCTATGTTAGCCTTCAAAACAGTACTTAGAGAAATTTTGTATGAAAAGATCCAAAATAAAGAAAATGACGAACCTCCGAGGTGTCGAAGTTCGATAACATTGCTCATCGCGTTCTGCTCAAACGTGTTGCCATCGACAATGATCTTGGAGCCTAAATGGTACTGGTGCAAGGAATGAGAATTTTGCAAGTTCATCGTGCTCCGTCCGTTTACTAGCTCTATTTTGTTGCTGCCTTTATATTGCGTAAAACTAAGTGAATAGAAAATAAATCTGCATGAGTCGTAAGTTAAACAATCTCTTAGAAAATTCACGGAAAATCGGAAATCTCCATATTCCTTATGGTTTATACAAATTCGCATTGCTTACTTCAGATCGATACTTCAAACTCTTTCTCACGTGAAGCACACCTGCTGTTTCACCAAATGTGGAGATCTGGACCACCGCTTCGCGGTCACTGAAGTCATTGAGGTGATTCATTGAGAAGATGTTTCCTCGAAGTGTGACTCTACTGTCTCGCAACAGGGAGAGGACGACGGTTGAGCCACGATTCTGGGTGAAGTTCGAATCGAGAATCGATATCTGCAAATTCGAACCAGTTTACTTATAGTTTGTAGTTTATTTAGTTTATTGAACCATTGAAAAGACTCATTGTCGGGCGGGCTTTGTCCCTGGTTATTCATTGAATTACCTAGTACATGAGATAGATGGTCATGATGTTACAGATGGAGGGTTCGTAATCATAATATGATCATATATTAATTTCCAAATTCATTTATATATGTACTTATGTAGATATATTGATTACAAGTCTGTACTCTTTTTTCTTCACGGTATCAGTGGCTAGTTCTACTTCCCCGTGTCCAGGTTCTACCTTGCCTCTGAGAATTTCGTGGCTGTCATTACTATGAGTTGTTCTGGTATGGCGTGGTACAGTTTTACGGTTCCCCAAGGGTCGCAGGCTTAATGTCCATTACATCATTAGTCTGCTTCGAACATTATCGTCTCAACGTGAAAGCCTTGCACATAGGACTACAGTTCCAGGACATTAAGCTTCGTTGATCCTTGCGTATAACTTCCTGGAGGGGATGTATATCTCACACGCCAGTTGGGTATTTTTAGACTTTTCGCTCATTAATTGCTACATAAGGTTTCAAATGTTTCTCGTAAAATTTTGCTTCTTCTAACCCTCCGATCACCTTCTCTGCTCCCGATTGCTCGATTAATTATAGTTGCAGGACGAGCCCACGGCCTTCATCTCCTTCCATCGGTGTTGTTTTATGTTGATGTTTGATTTTTTTTGTGGTGATTATTTTTTCGCGCGTCATTGGACGTAGTTAAATAAATAAATAAATAAATAAATAAATAAAAGAGTAGATTTTCTACTGTAAATCGTATTCTTTTAGTACTTCAACAGTATAAAGGTAAATGCTAAGTGTTCGGTGTTGGTCAGCAATTCTTCCGTCTTCTAAAGAGTAATCGTTGTTAGATGGTGGAAGTGAATTTCCCTGCGACATGTGAGGACAGTACGTTCACCTGCCCGGACTGGCGTGGTATAACCTCACCCAACCACGGAAAAGTGAAAGGCTTGGCAATCCGAGGCGAGGATCCATCGCTCGACCGTACAATTAGCGCCTCCTACCAGGGCACTTGGAGCGCCTTCTAATTCTGAAAGCTTTCATGTTATGCGGATTACCGCGGCAGTAAGAAATATCCTGAGAATACAACTCTTCACAGTTGTTTTTTACTTAGTAAGTAGTGGTCAAGGAAGGACATCTAGAATTTCAAGAAAAATTTTCAGCAAATATTCTGAATAGAAGAGAGGGAGCGGCGACGCCCAAAATGTTTAATAAGAAATGGTGAGCGAAAAAAAAGAGAAAAGATGGAGAATTCATCCGCATGACCCACCTCACTATTGCTTGTAACTCCGTCAAACAGCAGTGCGTCGTTGAAATTGTCCTCGACCGAGCATCGGCTCATCTCCAGCTGCAAATCCGAGATGTTCTCAAAATGCGCAGCAGCTCGATAGTAGTGGCCAGTGATGTTCACCTCGTTGATCTGAATCTTGGAAATTAATCAATATGTTCCCCCTACTTTTGAAAACTTCACGAGCATAACCTTAAGAGTTGCAGAGTTCCCTGATTGTTGTTCGAATCGGATGCCGTCGCCACCATTTGAACTGGTCAGCGATCTGTTGATGATCACCACGGAAGACGCGGAGACGAGTTCGAATCCGTGCTCACTGTTAGAGAACGCGTGACATTCGCTGATAGAGACATTGCCCGACGACTCCACTCGAAATCCACTTCCGCGGTTCGATAATGACAAGCAAGATTCAAGTGTGATATAATCCTGAAACGAATATTTCCACATTTTCGTTTTGGCCTGCACAGGACTCACAATCAGAGGCGCATTCACAAGCAATATCTTGAACAGAAATCGCATCGGCACTCTGGCTGAACTTAGGTGAGTGTTAAGCTCAATAGCGTCTGCCAGCAGAAGGGGCCAAGAAAATGTGAGGTGGTTCTCATTAAGTGGAAGTCACATCATGTTAGTATTTGTTTTGGTTTTGAAAGCAGAAACGTTACTGTTCCTCTTACCTCGTATTATAGTTGGCTCACTACGGTGTCTTTTTCCTAAATCTGAGAAAGCTCCGCCCGTGACGTTTTTCTGGTTTTTTTTCATAAAATTCTCCTGTTGTTTGTCTGTTTTCTCCTGTCGTCCTCTTTTAGGTTGAGCGCGAGTCACGTTGCTTTGTTGATGTAGGAATAGATAAATAGAAGAAAGAAGAAATTAAAAAATGAGGACATCTCGAAATGCATGAGCAGTCCATTTGGTCGTGAATTTTCGCCGCATGCGCTCTCTTACTTCTTGAAAACTCTTAAAGGAAACCTCTCAGAGTTTTGCTTATTATCGTTGAGGGAGGAAAAGAAATCCTTCGCTTTTCTTATCTGCGAAAGTGTGCTTACAGTGATTACTATTGCTTCTCAAAATGCAAACAAGCTACTGACTACGAACTTCCCAGAATCGTTCAAGATTCTAGGAGGCGAAGCGTAAACCTTCTTAAGGAACCTACTATGTCAGTGTTATGAATTAGGGAACTCTTGAGCAACATCTCGCCATATGCTTTACTGAAACCTGATTCGACTATACGAAAGAAGCCAGTAGTCTCTTACAGATTACGATTAGTAGAAGAGCAGTTCACCCTTTGCCGATCCACTTGCTCTAATAGAAGCTGCCGGTCACTCAAATATAACCTCTTAAGACCGTAATGCAACAAACCAAGATCGGGAAAGCTATACGACTTCAGAAGGGCTCATTTAGCACAGTAATGGGAAGAAGACCATTACTGTCAGAAATTCTCGATGTGAAAAGAGCAATAATCTGGGAAAGCTTCCACAGAAATGAAATCGCGTCAGAATGTGCTGCTCACTGGAAATGGCGCGTCTTCAAGTGACTGATCATCGTCGACCCCTTTACTTTCTTCTTTTACCTTTACGGTTTCCCAAGACTCCTGTATTTACAGATCTATTTTTCAGAGGTGCTGGTGAAGACTGTGGGGAAGACACGAGCATCGCCGATGGGCAGCAAGACGTGATTATCGTAGATGACACACGGTTAGGCGCAACATTGTACATGCTCAATGAACACCTCAGCTTTACGTAGCCAGAACAGAGTCCCAATTCCGAGGTCAAGCGAACTTGACGCTAGAGCCCCACTCGATCATGAACTAGACAGTGTAATAGGTCATATGCTACACGATGACATTTGGCGTGTTCCAGCCTGTGCTGAGGTACCACTGTCATCTTATCTCGATCTGGAGTTTTACGTGGGGTGGTCTTATCGTCCTCGTTCGCAGTTTTTTGAGTGCCACTTCCTTCCACGCGACTATCGATTAGTCTTGTGATCGTGACAAATCTCTGCATCATCTTATCTCTCACCTGGATATCGTGCAGGTAACGACACCTCTTTTAAAAACTTTTTGTGCTAAGCAACGGCTACTGTTTATGAGTAGATTGAACCCTGATCATCGAGATCATGAGCCCGGCTCCTAGCCTCTCACCCCCAACCATTCTGCGCCCTTGGAAATTCTTTCATAAAAAATATTATATGAGAACCACAGCTTTTCATTCATGATAGCAATACGGAAGTGAGCCGGCCCGCTCTAAAACCCTTACGCAAACTTCATAATAGAGGAGCATCACGAAACGTCGGCATCGGGTGGTCATTGGTGTCCCAAGCGAGTTGACTTTTCCCAGGAATTCATTCTCTCCTCAACGGACGCGCTCAAATTAGTCTCGTGCGAGAGTAAACATATATGTACATACATGCGAGATCTGTTAGGTCTAGTAAAGGATCTATGTACATAGAATCAATTTTTCGGTGAACATGTCGCTCTTTTCCGAAAGAGCACGCTCGTTTTTCAACAATTCGAGACAAACCCATGGAGCCCGTGTGAAAGTTCCTTGTGATAAATCACTCATTTTTGAATATTTTCATTGGACTGCTTCACCTAAGGAAGTGGTACATTCATCATAGGTTTCAACCGCATGGACCATGTTGTAGTGAAATTCTAGATTTATTACCTCGTTTTCGCACTTACTATTGAGTCTACAAGAGCTAAATGTCGCAATGATGGTACCATGATCATCGGCAAAATCGCGGGACAGGTGGGATTCGAACCCGCTTCTGGGGCCTAGATAGAGCACCAGTTTCATTGCCGCGTAGTTCGCAAAAAAGCCGTGATAGAACAGAAATTTTACCAGAGGCGGGATGGCCGGGATGTTAAGAGGCTAGGCTCATGATCTCGATGATCAGGGTTTAATCCCGCCCTAGGCAGAAATCCTTGCCTAGCCTAGAAATAGCTGAAAAGGGTGTCGGTACCAGCGTCAGACCCGCGTGACAGGTCGGCTGATGGAGGAAAACAGTCACAAGGCTCGTTCAGACGACGCGTCGACAAAGTGACGCGTGACGCGTGTGTGATGAAGGATAGGTAGGTCGGCGTCATCGGTTGATCGGGTTATCACGCGTCATTACGAGTAACTCGTCCGATCGACGTCGCGTTGGCCACGGTGTACTTGCAGACCATTTCACGCAGTTCGCGCGCGGCGAACCGAGCGGCGAAACCCCAGCGCACGACGCTTGACGGATGACGTCTGCCTTGAAAGAGCCTACAGACACGAAACTGATCGATGGTCGCATGGAAAAGGGTCGTGCACAGTCGACGACTAACGCGACACGACAAATCGCCGCACTGTTCGCCGCGCGCGAATGAGCACACATCCCTGTACGAGACGACGCCGCACACGCGGTGTCCTACCCGCCGCATGCGGCAACTTCGGCAACGCAAATGCCGAAGTTGGACGCGACCAATACGACACCGGCCGCTATCTCTTATCATTGCCGTGTCGTATTGGTCGTCGACTGTGCACGACCCTAAAGAAGTGGCGTTCAAGAGCCTGCGATCGAGGGCGATATGATCACCCCACATGGAGTTCTAGACCAAGAAAAGATGGCAGTGTGGCACCTCTACAAACACGGGAGCAGCACCAAGGAGAAAGAAGATGGAGCGACTATCATGAAAGACGTACCCCGTAACTGATCGGGATAAAAACGTTGTAGAATGAAAAAAGAACAGAAATTTTTTCCTAAAAGTAAAAATGCCTTCAGCTCAACTGGTAAAACTGGCTTACCAGCTCGAGTGGTTATTATGAATGAGTGCTGGTAGAAAAAACCTTCCAGGTTAAGGAAAGTGCTAGAGGACCACAAATGACCGACATGGTTGGGGAAGCGAACCTCGACTCCATATGGTGTACCTATCCATCACGACGGTGCGCAGATAGGCCCAAGACCCGAGTTCTAACCCTGCCCGAGCGGGTATTTTTGCGATGATCTCCGCAACATCATCACATGTTCTAGCACTTCCCGCCACTCAGCGATGCTTGGAGAACTGGGAAACAACTGGAAGTTTAAGCAAATTTTTGCACTGCTTGAACTGTAAACCGCGTGGAGCTATTACAATATTTTACAATAATACTTAGTTTTTGATATCTTCTTCTTGTTCGGCTAAGAGAGAGGGGTCGTAGGATGTCCAAGGGGCGAACTAGAGCCAGTAATAGACGATACAAAAGCATAATGAATGCAACGATGCAGCAGTGATACACGACAACCACATAACGTTTATTAAAGTGCTCTTTACCGTGTCAAAATCAAAATCATATGTGCAGTCTATACAACAGAGTGTACTGAAAGATCTCGCATATGTGTACATATGTGTGATTTGGCCATCGGTGAAGGCCGCCGAACGATACGACACTTTTGTGAATTGCAGTGGATACGGTGATTTGCTTGTGCCAATCGATGATACCGGTGTTCGTAGAGGTGCTCATTAGCTCGCATTAAATTCCGCCCAACCGCTGTACCTTGGATGATATCCGAAAGCCGGTCCTTTCGTTGTTTATTGCGGACGAGTTCACCAATCGTACCTTCTCAGTGGTCTGAAATAAGGGAGAATCAACAATGGCAGGACAACAAATCACGAACGTCTGGGAGTTAGTTTCAACGGCAACGTTAAGTTGACAGTCTCACGTCTTGTAGGCGTTCTACCCTGGCTAGGTAATTCTGTAGCAGATTGTAGTAGTACGTAATAGATTGACTGAACCCAAACCAAGATGTTACAAGTTTATTCCGGCTAACGTTTCGACGAGTCCGCCTTCGTCAGAGCCTGCAGGAGAAAAGAGGAATTTGAGAGGTCACTTGTTCAAGAACAGATCTTCAACCCTACGCAAAGTTTGTGTGTTGTCTTGAGCAGTCTTGAGGTATAGTTGCAGTTTTTCAGACTCTGAAGAAGGCGGTATACGCCGAAACGTTAGTCTGTTCAATATCTGTGCCAATCTCGGTCCTGAGGTTCAAGCTAAAACCTACAACCGCAATCCATCGCGCCGAGATTAATAGAGAGTCGGACATGGTAACTGTTCAAAAACAATTTCGAATTTTCGGCAGTGAATCAGAAGGCACTAGGAGAGAAATACGAATCGCGGAATGGGTAAACACAACAAAGGCCTACCTGGGCAAGTAGACAACCAAATTGATAACCACAAGCTACAGATGATACATAAGATATTGTGACCACCCTAACGAGCCTCTGGTCGACTGTCCTTCGGGTCAAGCCCACACAGGTCAGCGAATGCTGCCAGCTCCTGTGTCACCTCCACGCGTTCTTCCTTCCTATTGATCGTGGGGTTTCTCACCGCAATCCACAGCGCTTCGAGGGTCTTCCGCGCCGAGATTTCCGATTCGCGTGACAGTATCGCTACCGCCACCTCCACCATCGCGCCATCGTGACACCGCAACCGATGCTCACCCAGCGAAACTTGAAATTCTTCATGAGCGAAGGATCTCTCAAATTCCTCCTTTCTCTTCTAGGCTTTGACGATAGCCGGAATAGACTTGTAACATCTTGGCTATTTGACTTCAGTCATTCTATTACCTACTATTAATACTATATTATAATAATACTATATTATATTATAATATTATAATACTATATTCGACATGCCACGATTTAATGACAGTCCATCACGGAATATTCTGTAGCAGATTGTTTCCAATCGTCGACTACAGGTTGTCGTCGCATTCGCTTCGGACCGAATATTATCGTATCTGGCCCGCCTCCAAATGTGTTAATCCACGTAGCTGCGCTTTTCAAAGGTATAGAACCACTGCACCAGAAACTTGAAATTTTAAGCTCCCATTCGCAATATATTCACTTCACGTTTCTTAACAGAAATCCATGGATGGTACCTAGATGCTGAATTCAGTTTTGTGACCATCTCTGGCTTTGAGGCTTGCAAAGCTAATTAATTTTAGAAAATCTGATATTTGTCCAGCATTTAGCAATGAAATATATTGAGAATGAAATTTTTATGTTGTTTCATTCATCACCCACTTCCTCTGAGTTTCATTTTGTATCACTTTGAGTTCTGTGTTTCATTGTTCTACAAATTCCCATGAGTCGGCTAAGGTTAGGATTCCTACGCAGTGGAGAAAATGAAGACGATTCCTCCTCAGATTTTCTGAATATGACAATTTATGTAGGTACAAATTCATAGGCCATTTTCTCAAAACTATGTGAGCGCTGTGTAAAACCTTGACATGTATTAAAAAGAAAAAAGCTTACTCTATAGAAGCTTCAAGTTTGGTGCGATCCCGTTTCCTCTGCTGACATAGATTTTTATTTGAAGTGAGGTCTCAAAATTTTCGCATTTTTCCCCATCAAAATTTTCGCTCAAAAATTCATAGTTTATTGGTAATATGAACTACTCGTCTGTAGCTTTTTATAACAATCCGTCATGCTCTATTGCAATATCACCTTGGATTGATTTCATGTCCAGCGGTTCGTGATATACAGTCGGGTGAAAACGCGTATATCAAAAAAAATTTCAACTTCCAGGTTTTCCAGCAAATGATACATGAATTTTTGAGTAGAATTACTAATACTACTAATTGAACAAGAATTTCTCTTGATTTCGACTATTTGTATTCAGAAATGTAAGGTTACATAACATTTTGATCGTTGCTGCGAGTTACTTTTCACTACCATTGCTTTGCTTCCGACGTTCACAAACAGAAAGAGTGAGTTAATTCGGGAACTCCGGTGCGCAGTGTGGCATGGACATATTTGATCGCTACTGTATATCTCCAAAACTGAGAACTGATGTATATCTCCAATGACGACTTATGTTTTTTTTTGTTTTAAATCCTCATTAACTACCCGACATGAGTAAACATCATCGGCATGCCAGTCAGATTTAAACACAGTCGATTATCAGTTGCTATACTTTGCATTCACCTGAAAATCGAATCCATATTCATTTGAAACTGATATGACGTTATCGATTGATGGTGGGATTCCACTTCTCAAAGTGATTCCTAGCTGACTTCCGGTGACGTTCACGTGCGAGAAACTCGACGGTGCCACTGCTAAAAACAGAAGAGTACCCTTCAGCAAAATCGACACAAAAACAATTTTAAAGAAAAATGAAAATGAAGGTGAATCATCTCCCACACACACCAAATATGATTTTGAGCGTATTCGAGCTAAGACCATCCGAACACCTTCAACACCAACCGTTTATGATTTCAATCCCTTTCCATCGATCGTTGTGCGGCTCGAAGGTCACCGGTGCCGACTTGGTGCCGTTCACAATGAGGGTACCTGCAAGTGGTCGGAGATATATTTACTGAAACAAATGATAAAAATAAAGAAGTTCACCTCTCACTGTGAAGCCAGCCTCATCTGCAAATCGCAGAACAACGCCAGGTTGCACGAGCACTTCTCGGTCCTCTGGGATAAGAACGTCGAGGGGAATCTCGTACGGTGAGGCGTCTGCTCGGTAGACGTCGGGTAACACGTATTGGATGGATCTGCAGTTGGATGATTCATTTGACATCTGAGTGCAGAAACATATAATCCACTTGAGTAGAATTAAACACTTCTCGAAACACTTTTTTCATCTACATTCTCCTGTTTCTAAATTTTCACGATATTTTCCTCTCGTTCCTTTTTTGTTGTTGTCCTTGTACTCCCTCGTCAAAATACATTCCGTGCGATTTTATCACTCGTATATCATGACATGATTACCTGATCGATAAAGTGGATAAAGAATTGAATTGAATTGATTTGAAAGTCGAATCTGGGTATGTTCCCACACAACAGGATGGAAAAGAAAAAAGTGAGAAAAACGAAACGAAAAATCATGAAATCAGGATAAATGTGGTTACTAATTAAGTAGTGAACCAATGGTAAGAACGAGGAGGATCAATATAATAGAACTAGACCAGAAAACGACAAAAAAATGACGGGAAGCGCACTCGGAGACAGACCTAAACAGAACAAAAGAAAGAAGAATAAAGGTCACTGTGAGGAGAAGGACGCAAGCCAAAGGAAAAGATTCAAAAAGGAAAATGTTCAATGTAATCATAGGACGATTACAGTGTCCCCAAATGATTTCTGCTCTTTTGTAATGGCACGGATGTCTATATATGCTTTGTTTTGAGCATTCGAAAATGAGGAGTATGTGACGTATGAAATAAATAAATAAATAAATAAATAAACTACAAAAAAGGTAGTAGCAACTAAATGAGAGAATGGAAGATAAACCTCCACAAAAGGACGAAACAGTGCGACGAAAGAATAATGGGAAACTGCCGTCATCGGCAGCGACGTCTTATTTAACCTCGTGACATATTTAATTCGTAAAGTGCTACAAAGTGTTTACGGATACCCTGTATTCCAACGAAGATGAATCCTCAACTCATAAAGTTGGAGAAGTCTCTTCTCACCTTTTTTTCCGTCTCGTTCGATCTGGTTCGACCACACGGATCGCGTGCTGCTTGCTATGATCGTGCCGCCGTGGGTGAACTCGCGACGGTCGACAGGCACTACTGAAAAGGTTTCGATAGTTTTCTGTACAGTACCTAATTTTTATTAGCCACACCCAAGATTAACCTTCTTTAATGGAAGTTCCCTTTCGAATGTGCCCCAGCAGTTCTGTCGGACACGAATCACCGATCAGCTGTAGAAGTCAGTCACCGTTTGAATCAAATGGAGTGAGGTTGTCTGCTCGCCGCCACAGAATCCCAGATTACCGTGGTTTTTGATAGATTCACACAGTGGATGGGTAAGAGGGTGATAAGGGATCGACACCACCTTTGAGGGCCTAAAAAGGTGACAACGCCGGAACATTGGCCGAATAAGGAAGCTTTATATCAATCTCGGGTGTCGCTAATCAAAATCAAATGCTGAAGAAACAGCGATTCCGAGATTCACAAAAATCGAACTTGGAGGTTTTCAGGCTTGTTCGAGGTGGGAAGTTTATTCTGAGTGAGATCTGACTTCTCGAAACCGCTTCGAATGCTAGTAATACTATTCAAGTACTAAATGGCGACAAATGACTTAATAGTTATACCTAATAACAATTGGGGAGGAGAGCCGCCAGCTCGGTGTTGAAGCTGTCTAACATCACGGTGCCCGCATAGTCCCCAGAACAGGGTTCGCATCTCGCCTGGGGTGTGATTTAAAAAAAACCCAAAAACCTAGCACCATCATTACAACATCTATAGCTAGTAACCCGAAGAAACGAGATAATAAAACCACAACTTTACCATAACACTACAAAAGTTTCTCTTCCTTGTTACTTTTGATAGTAATTGGTTCACTACTGCTGCTTTATATGTACCTTCGATTGTTTGATTTTTCTTTATTCGTGACGAAAGCAAATATTACTTCTTTTTCTTGTAGAAAGACTATGATTGTAGAATCCCAGATTACGGTGATCCGCTCAAGAAAAGTAATTTTCTCTGACGTCAAGCGAGCTCCTCCCAGCGCTGGTCTGAAGCAACACGTCGTTAACGGAATCAGATGATGCGATTTGTCGCTTCCGGCAAAACATCGCCGCGCGCGACGCAGCTGCTCATCGGCCATCGCCAGCTAACACTCTCAAGCGGTTATGCACGACACAGAGTCAACAGAACTCCTCGGAAGTTTGCAGAAAACAAGTTCACCAAAACAAGAATATTGAATCATTCGGCTATTTTTGAAGTTCTACCCCCGACTGATCTTTCGTTTAGGCTGGCAGAATCCGATAAACGAAAGCGTATAGATGTTGATAGGCTGAACTGATCCCGAGATTGGCAAATACTTTATCATTATAAGGAGATTTGTGGATGGCCGAATGTACATAAAATCAAAGGGATTTCGGAGGAGCTTGTTAGTGCTCCTTCTAAAACACGAACTGTACTGCGCTCACCGTCGCTCCAATCTGAAGAACCGCCGGAATGGTTAGCCAGTGTGCCTTGAAACAAAGAGCATATCGCAGAAATCCACTATCTTCAGGCAAAAATCTTCAGCGTATATTTTTGATTTTAACGGCGGAAATTGCCCTGACAAAACAAATCTGATAGAAATTCTTTTTTCAGAAGTTTGCCTAATTCTGATAAAATGCTGATACGTCCTCCTTCCACGGTATAAATTTTCATGGAAACCGAGAACTTTTCGAAAAGATTCAGTTTGCGACTCCGAACTAAGCTTCAGATTTCCCCAATTGACAAAGGCCCGGATTCCTGCATGGTATACCCGTCAAACTCCGAAGCATACACCGAACGGTTCGCAGACCGTGAGTTATTATCGCGAGCAGCTGAGTAAGTTCAGGGTTTACTCAAGGTTTCTTTCGAGTCCAAATGCCGTTACTACCGCCTCGTACCTCCATTGAGGTGTGTTAGATTTCGTATATACACCGAATAAACCCTCTGTGCGAATGATGGATCATACAAGTTTAGGGACCGCATGGAGCATACATATTTCGGGTTTCCAGCGGGTATGTCGTTCATGAATCTAAGCACAATCAATGTCTCAAGCCTCACAATTGCGTAAAATTCAAAAGAATCGGGACTCACCTCGATATGGTTGCGTTCTGTTTGCTACACGCTTCCACCTGTACGTCGATAATCGACAAAGCTACTGGACTGGAAATCGACAGCTGACGAGCAACGATTTCCTTGAAATTGATAGATGTTTTCAAGCATCAAAATGCCCGTAGGTTCCCTTTCTGAATCTCACAAGATGCAAAACTCACAGATTTCAGAACGAACTTGGCTTTTGTGTTCGTGTAGTGGACGACTTTCCAGTGTCCTTGTTCACATTCAGAATATAAAATGTCACTGAAAGGACGGACATTGTCTTGATTTATCAGCAGCTTTACCGAACGAAAGTTGAAGAGGAATCAAAAAATAGTGGAGAAAATGAAATTTGAATGAAAAAGGTACTAAAATTCGCCCGAAGCTCACATCTCTTCAGCACCAGTGAGAGGTTTCAGGCAATGAACCGTCAGTGCACTGATACATGTTGGTGCGTGAAATTCTAATCGAGTAAAAAAGCCCATATAAGGATCTCCTGAAAATAACAATTCGATAAACCATATTTTTGGAGCGTACAGAGGGAATATTGATTGATTTTTTAGTATTCTTCGGCATTCCATAAATTAAAAGCTTTCCAGCCTTCAGTGCCTCTTATGCAAACGACGGGAGATGAATAACACTCACGTCCATCAATCAGTATCCGTTGATGGCCGGATTCCACCCGTAAAAATGTCGCGGCGATATCTGCAAAGAATTCTAATTTTTCAATCTTCCTTGATTGAGTGAGAGTCAGTCTGTGATAATTCAAACTTCGTTTCACTGAAGTCACTAATACAGGTAACATTTTTCCCCTTTAATTCTGTCAGCATCGTAAATGACTCACCTCGAAGTACTAAAAGGCCCAGAAATAGGAGTTTTGTAGGCATTGTATTCATTTACATTTCCACTTAGTGGAGATTGCAAAGTAAGAATTCTGAAATGAATGATCTAAATGGAAGGTTTTCAAATGTGAGCACGCAGAACGAGCAGCGAATAGGACACTTCAGACTATTCAACGTGATACGTTCGGGCAAATACTGAATGTATAGAAAGGAAGCTCATGAATCGGGAAACTTCCATTGCACTATTGTTGCTCTTGTTAGCTACTTGGATTGTGGGAGGGTTACCGGTTCTTACTATACTTCCGGTTGGAACTGCATACGGAAATAATTGAAAGTGATTTCTAAAAATCCAAGAAATCAAAGACCGTCGGTGTGTCTTCAGGTGAAGTTATCAAAACTATCAACTGAATCAAGATTCCTTTCGGTTTGAGCAATTTGGGTGCAAGATAATTTTCACAGAGATGGGATCTTAGAAATTCACATCCAAAGGGCTGTTGATGCTAAAATGGGCACAAAAAGCCACCGCCAACAATGAACGTCAATCAAACGTCTTCTCATCTGTCCGAATGTTTTCTACCTAATTCTTAGCTCCGAAAGCTTCAACACAAATACACTTTTGAAAGGCTGAAACGCTCATCTTTGAAAAAGGTTACAATGCTTGTTCATAAGTTCTGTTCTGTTTCCTTGAAAGCTGCGTACCCACGACCACCCAAAATGAGATCACGATCCTTTCATAATAGTGTAACACCTAATATTTCTCAGTAATAACAGAAACAACTAAACAAACGGATTAGAGAAAAACCGGACAAAGTACTCGTTGGCGGTAGAAGGACGACTGGGAGCTCATGTTTTGGTCAAGTGTTTTCAAATTGGCACCTCATAGACCGAGTAGTAATCTTTGCTCAAAATAGTGTAGGAATCGAAAATAATGGCACTGTTTTTTTTGCTAAAGGCGAAACACCATCTAATCCGCGTGCTATATGAACTCCCGGCGAATTATCTGGGACATAAGTTGGTCACCTCGACTGCGAAGATGTTGTGCCTGACTTGGTTACCATTTCACTGGAGCTCTTACAAGGAGGGTCGTTGAAGTGATGGTGAGCTCTAGCGATGCGATTTCTATGGTATGTAGGGCTCCTCATCGGATATCCAAAAACATGAAAAAATTTTTCGGAATCGCATTATATGGTACTGAAAAAGGCCTGCAAAAACGAGGAAGCGCTACACATCAAAACGCTCATTTCGCGCTTGAGATGTGGTCGGAGGCGCAGTGGGTAATCGGTTGGGCTCTAGTTCAGAAGGCCATGGGTTCAAATCCTGTTGGTGTGATTTTGTTTGTTTCAATCGCATTGATACCAAATCGTGCTCATTTTGCGATTTTATCATGGACGTGGAAGAAAATCATGTTTGGAGCAGCGGAAAATGCACAAATTTTGGTAAATGGCAAGATTAATATGGGTAACCAATACCTACCGTAACTTACCATAAACGGAAACAAATTCAGAAACTAGTGCTAGATTCGTGATTAGCGACCCAAATAACCCCCACGAACGAAGTTTGGACGAAATCGGGCATTTTGACCAAGGTACCTAACTTACTCAACCTTACTATAGCTAACGCCTACCAGTCGGAATTCCAGAAACAAAAGTAAAATTCGTGATCAGCAGTCCAGGTGAGACTACTAGGCAATTTCTGGATTGAAGGTAGTGGATACTGAAGATTTTCTGACAGCTAGAGTCTGAATGGAGGCATAATACATATTACCAGTAAATCATCAGAGACTGAACCTTGGGCAACACTACCGACACCTGACATGAGGCTCGAGACATCATGGTCACCCATTTCGCCCAAACCTTGCTAGTGGGACTATTTGAGGCGCTGGTCACGAATCTAACGATAGCTCTGTGATTTTCAACAAGTGAGACTATCTAGTGGTGGGTTTGGTTTTGTATGTGGTGGTGACCGCTAGTTATGGATACAAGGTGGGCAAGTGAGGTGCTTGGGTCAAAATGACCGATTTCGTCCAAACTTCGTCTGTGGGGTTCTTTGGGTCGCTGATCACGAATTTAACATTAGTTTCTGAATTTGCGTCCGTTTAAGGTAAGTTACGGTCGAGATGAGCGCTTTAATGTGTAGCGCTTCCTCGTTTTCGCAGGCCTTTTTTAATACCATACAATGCGATTCCGAAATTTTTTTTCATGTTTTTGGATATCCGATGAGGAGCCCTACATCCCATAGAAATTGCATCGCTAGAGCTCACCATCACTTCAACGACCCTCCTCGTTAGTGAATGATGACATCATTTTCGGACCACCAGTAGATGCTTATTAGAAACAAACTATATTTTTGCAACCTGCTATCGAAGTTCTGAGAAACCATTCATATGGGAAATGGGAAAGAAAAGATGGAACTAAGCAGTGTCACTTTTAGGCACAAGACGATGAATTATAGATAAGAGGGCATAGATGTAGGATTTCTCCACCAAAGAAACGGAGAATAAATTGAAGCCTCGGACCTTGCGTTATTAGATGGAGCAAAAAACCAAAGTAAATACTCGGAAAGCTGCTGAATTATTGTAGCACTGGAACCAACACAGCCGACTACGGCCCGAAGGTGTTCATTTATTAACAAGGAACGAGGGGTAAAATCTTTCCCGTTGAGCACCCAACAAGAAAACAATAGAAGATTAACAAGGGGCCAGGCGGAACGACTGGTCCGCATCGGAACCGCCGCCGGCCGAACCGACGGCGGTGGCGTCAATTCATGAGTGGTGCTGGCGAAGTCGGCTGGCAAAGCAGATGCAGATTGTTTTTCGCGGATCTGTGTGCGTGTGTTGTGAGAACGACGAGCACATAAGAATTCTAGAGCATGATGATCACCCGCAAAACAATGAGATGAATGCGGTCGCGACAACACTGTCACCCTCACCCACACCAATGATAAGCTAAGGATTTTTATAGCAAAAGTGAAAAGAACACAGCCAATTGGAGTACGAACGCGCCATCACTGAACGAAAGGCAATGCTAGAAATGTAGAGTAGCAATTTTTTCTGCCTTCTGCTGCTAGGTGGAAATTCTTTATTGAACGCCCTAACATTTTGACCCTTCAATTATGTCGCCCACACAGCTCAACGCTGGGGTCACTTCGCGTACGAAATTTCCAAGTTTCGAAAGAAACTTCAACTGGTGAAGTATCTTGGCTGTATCAGATGAGAAGTGAAAGAAATAGGCCCCGAAGACCACAATTTCTTGGTCCTAGTGAACAAGGAAAATCAACACCACGCCTGAATTGCATTCAAGGAGGAGATTATTGCCTTACTGAGGAGTTCTCCTACATTTATTGAATGAGAGCTCCTACCTAAAAATGCACTATAGATTACGAAAGTATTCTGTCAGCAGTTGGATTGTATGGCTTGCAAATCAAAGGGTAAGCAGGGCTGTGTACGCTACCCACCCGATACCTCCGAGAAGGAGTTCGAAAAAGTTAGTTGGAGAAATTTTTGAAGGATTACTGGACTTCGTTACCTCATACATTGTAATTTCCAGACAGCGCTCCTACAGAAAATCATTTGCTCTTATTGCTTATTAATCTGAAAAAAAACCAGCAAGTAAGGCCATCTTAGAAGGATAATGTGAAAGCTTTTCGTGAATAAACCGGCAGGCACCCAAGGATATGGGGTAAAATATAATAATAACCAGCGGGGAGGCGTCACATAGTAGTCCAACAATGTTTCATATACACCTCAACTGGATTCTTTTCAAAAGAAATAAATTCGAAAAATTAAGATGTGGCAAATATTCAGTTGGAAGGTTTACTACCTCAAAATTCATGGCAACCTCACTGTGTTCAAGTAACTTTCAAAAACCATTAAACTAACGAGTCCAAACGGAGTCTTTCCAGACTGACGCTTTGTTCAAAAATGGCCTGCAGAGGGTTTAAAGTCTATCGCATTGAAGGGAGCACGTTCAATAGGGCGATATAGAGAAAGAGAAAGGCGATCAGGAGAAATAGAACAGTCGGGAAAAATTCCCGAACTAAACGCAAGGCACTTGAGAAAAAGTGGTGGAGACCAAGTGAATTAGGTCACTACTATAAGGATAACATTTAGAAGCCTAGCGGGGAACAAACAGACAGACAACAGGCATTGAGATGCATCCTTGAAAAATAAGTTCATAAAATGCACTTCGTCGAGTGGCACGACAGAAAAACAACGAAGAGGATCGTGACGCCGCCAGATCCCACGACACTTATGCATTCTATTCATGCTTCAACTGAGTTATGAAGTCGCTTTCGAAATTCTTTTTTGTCGATCAGGGCATAATCGTTGAATCTCTACGAAAATGTGTTAGACATCAGAACATCCCACGTTCAAACTCTGAAAGAAATCTTTCCTGCGACCCTTCCTTTCCAAGATAAAATGGAAACGACTGTAACTGATCAGAAACCCGGCCTACGCTGACATGATATCGAGGACTCTTCGAAAATTAATAGGCTTGAACTAAACTCTCCTGGAACAGCTGCGTTGTTCCACAGCAGATCTCCTCCAGTGATCGTATCTGAGCAGGACTCCGGCGAAAAGATGGATTCAAACAGACCCACCAGACTATGAGCTTAAAGTTCACCGAACTGTCGAAGACAAGCCAGAATGATGGACCTTCACGATTACGCTCAACCACATGAAAAGACCGCGGAGGTTGTATTTTAAACGCGTGATTCTTATTATTGGTTAACACTCTCCACTGAATATGGGTAATTGTGAAGACAGAGGTAAAGCATTCGGAGGTAATCACTTCACTGAGGACGCGCCACGCATCTGTTCTCCATTCTTTACTTTTCCATTTTTCAAGTAGTGCAGTGGTAGCAGGCGCTATTGACAACCACACGGTCGAGCGAACGATCCTTCAAATAACCCATCACCTCGGAGTTGGGCAAATTCCACCCGTCATTTCTGGGTTGGGCAAGTTTGTCTGAGAGAAGGCAATGATACAGACATGTTACAGAGGCTGGCCCTACTATTCATTGCACAGACCATATACGCATTCATAATGCCTCGGCGATTTTGAGTAGAACACGAATGCGCTGACCGCTCTTAGCTGACTGATCAACGCGGGACTACTTTACCGAAACATTATAAGTATTCAACTTTTTCGATGTGGCGTAGTTGGCAAATGGGGTCACACTTCTAGGCGAAGCGGAAGTTTAAAACCCAGCTGGCTAATTTCGACGGGCCCGGGCATTTTTAATAAACTTGGACATAGAGTAACTCAAGTGCGGAGTTCAGTCGAGTTCGAGCGGAGCGAATGTGTGAAAAGTCATCATTTTTCTCCGGCTGGAGCACAACAGCCATTCGTGTTGGCTTCGCCCCGAGGGAGGGGAAGTCTGGGGGTGGTAGTGGCTGCAGGGACCTCGTCGGCTGTTGCGGACCACCACACTTACATCGTCTACACGTAATGAGCGCCTCCGTTCCGACTAACTCTCACCAGCTGCCATCGCAGTAACGAACTGCGCACACTCATGGGACCTCCCACGACTACCAACTGTCAACGAAGCGCAATTACCAGTCGGCCGAGAAAAAACGCGATGATGCGAGAGGAGCGGAAGTGCTCCTGCTGCGTGTCTACAAGGATGCATGCACTCGGAGCGAGAACCAGACATTAAATATCGAATTAATTCAGCATTTCATTGTTTGACGACACCTTAGATTTATATGAATCTTTCTTCTACTTCTACACTTTTCTAGCTTCTACCTTCCAGGCCTTCATCAGCCGAACGAAAGGGTCTTTTGATTAGCATACCAGCGTGGCCCGTTGGTATGATGGAAACGTTTTCATCAATCTCGGGTGTCGCTCAGGAAAATCGGATATTGAGGTTGCTGCTATGCCAAGATTCATCGAACTACGATCCTGGAGAGCGCTTTGATTCACCTTATTTCCGCAGCCTACTCAGTACTTATGTGTTAATATGCGAAGCAGGTTGCCTCTCAATTCTCTGCAATTTATGATGGATCTCAAGGAGGTATAGAAGTACCTCGTCAATATGCTTGGTATTTTGCGCTTATACCGACTTTTCGAGCCATGGAGTCCAAAATTGAAGCTTGAAAACTGACAGAAGTAAACATTTTCAGAGATAAGCAGAAGTCGACTGATGAACAACAAGAAACCAAATTAATTAAAATAAACAAATGAATAAATATCGATGCTGTCAAATTCCACCATCGGTAGTGCATGAGTCTCATTCTTTCAAAGGCCCACAAAATTTTAGCATCGAAAACTTGCGAAGCATGAGGAATTTGATCAGTGGTAACGTAAATGAAAAAGAGAGGATGGAAAAAAAGTAGGTCAGACTCGAGAGAAGGATTAAGAGACCTGAACAAGCGGAGGGGAGTGACAGATCCTGCTACATTTTTAGGTAACGCATCCTGCTATTTAGTTGTTGTTTTTTTAGATTAAACCGCACAAAATACATTCTTCCAAGTATTGTCTCGCAACATTTCTTCTTTTTCTAGGCTATTTCTCCAGTAAAAATTGCTGTCCATTCGCACTGTCTTCTGCTTGTCGTGATATTTCACTGATGAATTCCAAACGAGGAACACGCACGAACTGAAGTCATCAATGAAATGAAGCTTCTTGTTGACTCCTCAAGCGTGGAGTGAATTCCTATGAGATGTTTGGCCGAATCTAGTGGCAAACAAAAGTTTGGGTGCTCAGAAAGCCAACAAGGCACCCATAAAACGACATTCAATTACAGCGTTTTGCTTATTTGTTTACTGAGGCTTGAGGTACAGTCACATGTAAGGCGATTGGCGTGAGTATTACCATAGCAACAGATGAATCTATCGGTCTAGCATTTAGCAGTTACATCGACGATCAAAAAACCTGCAGAAGATGATACTGAATTAAGTGTTCTTGAAAAGCAGCTGGGAGTGCTGTCATTAAAAGTAAAAATTCGAAAACAGTTCTACTCAATAGCAAAAGAACTAAGTTGAGAAAGTACCAGCCCACTATGTACTGAAACGAAGTAGGCGGCAAGCGAGTGCTTAAACAGGTGACGTGCTAACAACCGTGGTTATCAATGGTACAACCAAACAAAATATGCTAAAGAAATAAATAAATTTTGAATGAGGAAAGAATGAAGAGAAAAAATCAAATAACTTGAAATTTTCAGATTTTCTGGTCCAGTTTTTAAAAAATCTGATACAACAAAACAACTTGGATTAATCAATAGAGGGCAGGAACAGGTTTTTTTAAACTTGTTGGTTCTTCTACGTGAGGATGGCGATTTACGCTTAACTTGCAAGGCCCAACAGCCTCATTAGAACGTGACCGTTTTGCATACAGAGCAGGTATGGAGTTTGTCAAACTGAGCAAAAAAGTGGAAATTCCTACCAGTTTCCACAAATTTAGAATTCTTGTCAAGAAACACCTGAGTGGATAGAGCAGCTTAATGATAATGATTATATTCAACTTGTTAAACTTCAGCTCGCTCTCAATCGCCCTCTTCCACGTTTTATTCTATGATAGACCACTATTGTAGTACTTTTATCTAGTGATGTTGTGTTATTGCTTTCTTGTTGTGTTAGTTCTGAGTGTGTTCATGTTCTATTTATTTATTTCTTATATTAACCACTGCCTCTGCATGCATCGCGCATGTAATAAATTGAATTGAAAAATTGAAAACAAGCTAAGTTGAATTAATAGAAATTGTTGCAAGTCGTCAAATTTTTTTGGGAATTGGTAGGAACCAGTCACCGCTCATGTTTTTAGAGAAAAGGCAACTAATCTGAACAGTGGTCGCGAGCTCTTAAAGGAGGAAGTTGTACGATACTATACTGTATACTACTGTGAAGAGGGCGCGCTGCTGCAAAGAGGCGGTACTGACTGCTGCACGGTCGAGCGATTGATTCCCGCTCGGGCTAACAAGAACTTCCAGCCCGATAAAATAGTACGAGACATATCTGGGAAGGTAAAGACACTGACATGGTATAGCAGCTGGCTTCCGCTAGTCATTGCATAGGCTATATACGAATTCGCCATTCCCCTACGATTCTGAACGGAAGACGAGTGCTGAATGCTGCGGATTGATTCACGTCGACAAGTTCGCATTTCCCTCTACCTTTACCTTTACATTAGCTGGGTATAACTAGGCCATCTCAGTCCGCGTCCACGAATCGAGCTTCACGTCTCAGGTGCCCCTTTGAACTGGTGCGTAATCATTTATTTATTCAGATCTCTAGCCGTTACCATTTTCACTAATTTAGTAAATTATCCAAACGCAGTGAAGGTAATAAGAGCAGCGTGTTTAAGCGTAACATGGAGCTAGACGGTACAAGGTCATATTTAAATCACACTTGGACCTTCTAATCCTTATACAAGTCTAGTTCTAAAATTTATCTCTATAGACTACATTCTCTCGCTCTCTAGATGTCAGAATGTAGCTCAGAACCGAGTCTGATAAAATACTTATAGACACAGACTCACGTCTCGGCGAATATTGCCTTCTTAAGAGTCTCAAAGTTCGGTTCTGAGCTCCATACTGATACCTATCACTATTTCTCAGTTCTAGTTCCAGTATCTGATTGCCTCGTTCGCGAGTTGCAGCTAGACTGAACTCGACTTCGACAGTTCCCCAAACTTGTTCACTCAACTTCACGGAGTAAAAAAATCAGAGCCTTGTGATATTTTTAGAAAACACGCTCTACAGAACGGAGGTTGTGGAGCGCTTACTATGTGACTCAACAATTGGAACACATAAAGTTTCATGAGAAATTACTGGCAATAACAGAATCCGGGATTACGGTGATTTACGACTAGTGACCCGCCTTGTCACAGCCAAAGGAAAATCTCGAGAGTGCGAAATCGACAAAGTGATTTGAAAAACAGTATGTGTTGCGATATGTAGTCAGAGTTTTTTCTCGGTCGCAAAACTACAAATTTTCAAGTCATTCTCCACAATTCTTCTGCTAGGCGACAAGTTCTTCTTCAGTCGTTGATCCCCATAAAGACTCCGAGGAAACGTGGAACGACTGAATCATCCTTTCTTACGCTAGAGAGCCAAGTATACTTTGCGGTCCACCGCCCTATTTCTAAATACTTTTCAATTTTTCTTATCATCTCCACCTTTTAACTTTGCCTTACAAGCTTTTGTTGGGCTATTTTTCTCGAATATCAAGAAATTTTCATATCATTGGTCACTGCCTACAACAAAAAAGCAAATTCCCAATGTGTCGTGCAACGTTCTGCTTGTCAGTTGTCTGTCAGTTTTCTTGTGGTTGTCAGTTTCCTATCTTTCGATGAAGTTGTTCTAGTGAGCCAAAAAATACCCACCAAAAAGAATACCGAAATCTTCTCTTGCACTCTATCCAAGTGTGTTTCGTTTTGTGTTCAGGAGATCTCCAATAAGACAAAAAACGCATTTTGATGAGGCCCATCTCTTCATCAGAGGCTAGCCTCTCACCCAGTTCTTCCACCACATATTTTGGCATATTTTCGACCAGGTCAAGAAGCGTAACTTTACTGTGGACAACTATAATTGGAACACTAACGAAAATAGAAAACGAAAGGTTATGTGTACACGATCTCCGCCAAAGATATCGAGAGCGATAAAAAGAGCAAGGTCAGAGCATGGAAAAGACCAGAAAGCGCTACAAAGATGGGAATAAAAAGGGAGCTGAAAAATCTGAGTACTCAGCAGTGAGTATCATATTTTTCAGAAAACTCTGACGCCCGGAAGGTTTCACTGATTCCACCGGAAATGTTAGATAGGGTGAATTAGTCTATGAGCGACCACGACCATATTCTGTGAGAGTTCCGATCGGGAGTAATCCGAGGGTAATACCCTCAACAATTCTCTCAACATAGTGATGCTCAGTACGAAAAAAACCCTAAGGCTTGGATCAAGCTTCGCAAAAAGCCCACCACACTGAATGACATCTCCTAGGGAATTTACGCATTGAATGTGAATATGTCATCCTTCGTGCTTGAATGTCAAGATTTCAGTTCCTTGTTGCATTCCATTCGATAAGAGAACGCTGGATTGTCATCGTTTCGCCGCACAGAAGGGTTGTCCTTTCTCATCTCTGGCTGATTTTCTGAGCTTTGCATATACGTGAGTTGTTAAAAACGGGTGATTTTCTTTATTTAGGACCTATTGAATATTTTCATGCAATATAATTTTTGGGCCACTGACACTCGCACGGTCCCCGCTCGGGTTAACCAAACCTTCCATCCGGGTAAATTGGCACCAGACTTGTCTGAGAAGGTGGAGAAACTGACACAAGGTTTGCAGAAGGTGAGAAACCGTTTTAATATCGCCGAAAGAAGGTACTGTCACAGGCTAGACTTTGGTGAAGAAACCTCCTAGAGGCTCATCGCTTTAGCAAGCTCCAGCCGTAGACTTGTGGAGTGCGTGCCCATGTTTTTTTCTACTGTGTTCTTCAGCGAAGAGCGAAAAATCGCATGCGGCAGAGAATGATGCTTCTTCGAGGAGAATCGTCATCAATCTCATGTAAGAATTTGAAGACAAAAACTCCGACCTTTCCACTGACAACGTCAACAAGTTGCCAAAGTGCAAGCGTCTCGGCTCGTCTTCTTGATGACTTCGAAGCCCTGAT
Source organism: Nippostrongylus brasiliensis (assembly GCA_030553155.1). NCBI lineage: Eukaryota > Metazoa > Nematoda > Chromadorea > Rhabditida > Heligmosomidae > Nippostrongylus > Nippostrongylus brasiliensis. The sequence continues at coordinate 16,192,121 of CP130736.1, forward strand.
AGGTCCACGAAACTCTCTACGGAGGTTCTATGAGAGCTGGAAGATGCTGCAGTAGAAAAACTTTTCCTAAGACATTAAGTTCTCACTCAATTTATCAGAAAGATCATTTTTTGGATTAAAATTCTCGGATTTTCTGTATACGAACATCAAATCGATAAGGTTTCTGTGGTACAATAGGGTCTCATAAAGTACTTCGGCTGTGCATTCCCAACCCATGTAGCATCCTTGACCAGATTTCCTATCTCAGAAACATCATAAATGCTCGAATATGCATTTTGTGAGGGACCACATTTGTCTAAAAACGAATAATGTGCCCTTAATCGGCTGCAACGAGAGTGACTTCATTGAAAGCTTCCGCCGGCAAAGGTTTAAGATATTACCGTCCCTCAGGCGAACTACGAACGCGAAATCAGGAAGCGAGAGACACTAAAATGTGCCATTCGCAGCATCTCACAACTTGTTCTATCTACTTTTCAAACTTTATTTTTCTTCTTGTTTTTTGAATCATGATGCGCCATCCGCTCCAGTGCTCATTAGCTGCAGAGTTGATCCTGGAGCACCACCCAGAAAAATATAAAAAAGTAAAAAAAAAGGTAAAGGGGTCGGTGTTGATTAGTCCTCTCAGGACGCGCCGCCGTATTCTTGTCCAATTCAGAATCGTAGAGGAACGGTGAATGCGTGTTTGGCCCATACAATGACTTTCAGGTGGCAGCCGGTATACCCAGTCAGTGTATTTACCTTCCCGGACGAATCTGGTACCAATTTACCCGATCCTGGATGGATGGTTAGTCCGGGCCGCGATCGATTGCTCAACCGTGCGGGTATCAGTAGCGCCTCTTACCACTGCATCACACGGGCCCTTGAGAAATTCAGATTCAATTCAGATTATGAATAATTAGGGAATATGAGACGAGGAAGGATGACACACGACACCTCCATCGCTAGTCGATATGAAGAGAACTGAGCAATGTCAAATGTGTAGAAAAAAGATCGAAAGAAGGAAAAGAAATGCAAAATATCGACGATTATGGGCGGACGAGACATCACGGCGGTTCTTCTTCTATTTTCGCCTTTTTGCCTCAAATTTATTTCTGGTCAAGGAGCGATCTCATAAAAAAGCGGTGTTTCAGGAGAAAATATTTTTCTAAAGGAAAAAATGGGACCGTAATGCGATTGAAACGATAAGAAAATCAATTTGAACAAACAAAAAGTAAATGATGCGAAATGGTTAGCAAGGCCATTCTTTTTCTTTTCTTTGTTTAGGCCGAGCTAATTAGCGGAAAGATAAGCGTATATACCAGGACACGATTACCAATACAATTTTGCAACAATAATTTCAAGACAGAAAAGAGACACCTGGACGTGCATTTTCGTAGAGCTTTATGTTAGTGTGCCCGAAGGGCAAATGCGGGGCGTCGAGGGTTTGTCGGCGGTGGCATCTGGATGTCTCGAGATTTTGGATGTCTTGCTTATAATCGAATCGTCAACGTCGCACATCTGCTCGCCCGCTACGTTGAATATTCGATCTTCGCTTTTTCCCACAACAAACAAGCATTTCCTAAGCATCTCCTCCGTTTTTACTCCTCCCACTCATCATATGAATTCCCTCCAACCGCTATCTAATTCCTTTTTCTTTTTCGTTTTTGATAGAAAAAGAGAACTATTCGGAATTATGAGGCTCTGCCGCTCAGTAGAAAAAAAATTTGCCAAATATCGACAAAATCTATTCATTTATTTATCTACTTATTTGCCTGTCAGACATTTATTTTGTGTATTTATTTAGTAACGCGTGGTATAGTGGTGAGACGCGCTACATCGATCCCAGACCGGGCTGGCCAACCAAACCATCCCTCCATGGTCGGGTAAATTGGTACCAAACTTTGCTGGGAAACTAATGACACTGGTTTGGTATAACAGCAGACCCCTCCCTCAAGTCTTTGTATAAGCAAAATTCACCATACCTCTTCGATTCTGAATAGAACATGACTGTGGCGACGTGTCCTTAGGGGACTGATCAACGTCGATACCTATACCATTACCCTTTATTTAATTATCAGTCACACTGTAAAATGAAACGATAAAAGGGTGACCTGTTGTATCCCAATGTTCTCTGAGAAGCCAGAGATGACAACGTAATGCTTGAATAAGCCAGCGGATAGCCCCCCCCTTGCCCAATCAGAACAATACCCGTTATACAGGTGTGTAGATTTGAGGACTCAAAGAACTCTGATCCGATGGGTGGTGAGACCTCGCCAGCTTAGTGTAACAATAATATGGGTAATCGGACATTAAGAGCACCTTGGGCATCCATAATGGGACCGATCGACTTTAGTCTACGAACCTTGAATGAGTGAGGGGCACTCAGGGTGTCTAATTATTTGCGAGTGATTTGGTACAGTTCAGATTCCGCCTTGCTCCTAAATACTACGTCCTGACTTTTTCTCCAACTTGTGCGCCCTCACTTGTTCTGGATGGTATAGTCACCTATAGTGAATTTCGTGAATGAAGAGTAGACAGTGCTTCAAACAGAAACAATTTCATTATATATCTTATTTAAGCGTTAAAAACATGGCTTGACCCAATATTAGTTGAAGGACACTAGAATGTTTGGACTAAAAATGCGCGTTCCTGTTTACGGTACCCTTCTCAGATTCCACTTTACGTTCCATCCAAGTGTGTATTATAGACATGTCAGATATATCAAATACTACATAAAAACATATCAAATCATGATCAATAAGCTGCTAACTTTTTACTTCATTTTAGTTTTTATTTGTAATCGAGCGCAGTACAATTGTTTAGGATCACTCATGTCTGCTTCATTTAGCGCACGTAAGCGTAAAATAAATAAATAAATTAATTAATTAATCGAGACAGCTGACAAGGAACAACAAAAATCAACTCAACGGCCAACAGAAGAAGGTAAAGGGAACATGAAATTCAAGGCTTTTGGAGGACCACTAATAGGCGCTGGATGTCAGCGGAAGTGGCCACCTGAAAGCGCAGCCGTTGCGTGTTACGTTGCCGTTAATAGAACGAGCCTGCAGTTTCCAGCGGAGGTCGTCGAAGCTGACAAACTTTGAATCTCCATTAATAATAGAGAAACTTCCCGGATATTGGTCTAAGTAAGGAGAAATAGTTGCAGAGTGTGCTCAAGAGGGTGATATATTCGGTGGTGAAATGTTGATGAAAATGTTCCTGTGTAAATATTATACGTTCCACTTTCGCTTTCCATTGCTTGAAGGGCGGTTTATCCATTTTCCCTTAACGGATTCCACTATTCTTTTTTTCAAAAGATATTCTATCACAAATAGCAAAGGGTAAAAACCGCTGTTGGTCTCCTTTACCAAATTGAGATCAATGGCCCTTTGGGGAATTTTAGGAAAGGCGAAAGGCACATTTTGGCTACTTGTTGGAGGTCAAAAAGGATAATTTTTAGAGAGTAGAAAACGATGGCAATTATAGAAACAAAGAACTTTCGCTTCGTTTAGGAGAGAGTGAAGCTTGAATTAGGTCGAATCATTCCGTGGATTTGGTCAGAGAATGTTCATTGCTGAAAACTTATGAGAGAAAACTCGGACGTGTTTACACCTATCAGAGTGAGGTAGTTATTAAGAGTATTACTTCTATTAAAAATGGCTCAGAGTATAAACGGCCCAACGTTTTCGAGAAGATTTAAAGTGTCAGAGCACCTGTAAAAAAACAACAATAAATGGTGGTTCGAGCACGGAAGACGACAGAGAGGAGAAGATGAATGAGAAAGCGCCCGTGCTCTAATTCTCACATAAATTGTGGCTAGGGCTCTTGCAAATGTTGAACGGAAGAATTTTGCAAAAATTGGTCTAACATAACGGCCAGCTGGCTATCGTTGGCCCTGAGGTCACGTTTTTGGAGGACAATGGTTTTCTCGCCTGTGGAAATAATTTCTCTCTCAGTTTGTGCTCTGCTTTGTCTCTGCGTTTCGTTTTTTGGTCTTTTTTTAATGTAGGAGAGTACATATTTCAAAACGTCAGAAACAAAGGAGAAAGAGGAAAGGGAGATGTAGGAGCGAAATAAAATGAAAAAAGACAGAAGAAGGTAGAGAAAGAAAGAGACAATGAAAGAAACCAAAGAAGGGAGGAGAGAAGGACACACTAGACAAAGGAGAAAGAAACTCGAAGCAATACACAAAGTAAGGAGTGAATGAATGCGTGAAAAAAGCAGAAAATAAAGAAAAAAGAGACAGAACGAACAAAATAAAGGCAAAAAGAAGGAACGAAGCACCAGCCAAATAAACGGAACAATGAAATCATTCGATACTTTCTCAGGTAGCTCTTCCGTGCTCTAACAATAAGTTATATTCCCCTTTGCGTAGAATTTCAGAAAGCTAAGACATGGGCTTATTTTTGAAAGCTGCTCCAGTAAGAAGAGTTTGTTTACGCAACCAGGTACTTCTCAACTGTTACTATTAACATGTTATCATATTTGGACTTGTGCGTGGAATGTCCTCACTGATTTGCAATCATAGTGAACTCCTAGCAATGACTCTATGATCCTCGTCGAACGAGCGAGCAAACAGTCATCTGCAGTCCGATCGAACGGGAGAGATAAAGAAATAAAGAAAGAAACGAAGAAAGAAAGAAGTAAAGAGGGAAAACAACGGAAAAGGTAAAAAAAAGCATAAAGAAGGAAACCAGGCAGGAAGGAAGCAGAGGAGGAAAAAACAGAGAAAGTAAGGGAGGACGGCAGAAAGAAAGAAAGAAGGAAAGACAGAAAGAGAGAAAGAAAGAAAGAAAGAATGAATGAATGAATGAATGAATGAATGAATGAATGAATGAATGAATGAATGAATGAATGAATGAATGAATGAATGAATGAATGAATGAATGAATGAATGAATGAATGAATGAATGAATGAATGAATGAATGAATGAATGAATGAATGAATGAATGAATGAATGAAAGCAAATGAATAGAAAAACAGATGGAAGGGGAAACAAATTCAAGAAAAAATGAAAGAAAGACGGGCATGGAAAACATGAAAGTTTGAACCCCCGAAATACGTCTAACTGAACGCGAGGCGGCTTCGGACCAAGTCAGGGGACCTCGTTGCTAAGTTGACGTGGTCGTACTCTGAATAAGAGATGACGCGCACGATCTCATTAAGCATCGGCCCGACAACTTCAATAAGGAACGCACCGCCGAGTGCGGGGCGCGATCACAGAGCGCGACTCAGAGGGCCTGCCTGACTGCTGGACGGACGATGAGAACTCCCTCCTCCTCCTCCGGGTCCCATCCGATGCCTTCAGGACGAATTTCCGCTGAAAAACCGAGCAGCGAATCAGTGAATCCCGTCCTTCAGCAGCCAATCAACCGCTCGGCAAATTTCGCGACATCCCCATCCTTCCAACCCCACCCCTTTACTGTCGTGTTCCTTCCCAGAGCCAAATCAGCAGATGTCCACATGTATCACGAAATTTCGCTTTATTTTTAATTCGAAACAACTAAAAACGTTTCTTGGCCCTCCCAGTCATAACACTTTCTTACTCCCTACTCCCTTATGGTTGAAATAACTGGTTATCTGAAACCCATCGACGCGACTGGTGCAATGGTGAAGGGCGCTAATGACACTCAAACGGTCGAGTGACCGATCTCCGCCCGAGCTAATCAAGTATTCCATCACTCAGTTCAAGTAAATTGGTATCAGGCTAGCCTGGAAAGATCAAGACACTGACTTGGCTTAGCGTCTGGCCTCCGCAAGTCATTGTATAAGCCAAATAGGCATTCATCATGCCTTTGTGATTCTGAATGGTACACAAATGAGTGACGTGTTCTTAGGGGGCCGTTCACCTTCACATCACTTTTACCTTACTAAACCATACGTACATTCACACCTTGGAAAGATTTGCGCACTGAGAATGACTGACTTACTTTCGTGTAGTTTTTTAGAAGATGTACATATGAGAATTTCATTAGTATCTGTTGCAATTTTTCCACTAACCGTCTCTAATTTTTTCTCCTAATTTCGTGTAAAAGCTTCTATCACTGTTACGCGTGTAGGTTTGTAGTAAATGGATGAATAAATGAATAAGTAAATAAATAATGCAGGGTGTCACAAAAAAATGTACCTCCTGTTTGAAATGCAACAACTTCGGCGAAAGTGAATCAATCGAAACGAGTCATAGCTTGAGTGAAAGCTAAGAAAATTTTCCGGTATGTGTTTGTTGAGGATTGCGCCATGTACTCGACCGAGGCCTCAGATTTTGGACCTGATTGATAGTGCATGGGTTATATGCTTGCTCTAATTTGGTCTTAAATGGGCGATATTGCTGCTACGAGTTACTCCTGAGGCACTGGACACATCTGCTTGCCGCAGCTTTTGGTTAAGCATGTAACAACATCAATATCGATCAACAATTGTAACCACTGTTCGAGAAGCTAAAACTCTTCCAACAGTGATGCAATCATAAGAAAAGAATTTAGAGGAATGTAATATGTATGTACAATGAAGATTGCGCCATGCACCTGTCCTAATTGTCGGATTCTAGACCTGAATGAAAGTTCACGGATAACATGGTTGCTCCACTTTGGTCGCTAAGAGGTGATATCGCTGATACGCGTTTCTCATGATGCAGTAAACATAAAAACATCAAGACATAACAAGTTTATCATGCATTTTGAGATGCACTTGCACAATACGACAATGATTTTGTATTCAGATCAAAATGAACACTTAATGATTGATAGTGATGCTGATCCGTCCCTAACCGAAAACCGAGTTGTTTTGTTCGCTGCCCCAAGTGTAACCCAATGATATGACCTGTTTGCTACCAAAGTAGAACAAGCATGTTATCCGTGAACTTTCAATCAGTTCTAGAATCCGACGATTTGGACAGATGCATGGCGCAATCTTCGCGCTTCACACATTTTACATTCCTCCTAATTCTTTTCTTATGATTGCTTCACTGTTGGAAGAGTTTCAGCTTCTCAATAGGTGGTTACAATTATTGATCGGCATTGATGTTATTCCATGCTTAATCGAAAACTGCGTCATGTCGATATGTTCACTGCCTCAGAAGTAACTCATAGCAGCGATATCACCTGTTTACGACCGAAATAGAGCAAGCATATAACCAATGCACTATCAATCAGGTCCAAAATCTGAGGCCTCGGTCGAGTACATGGCGCAATCCTCACCAAACACATACCAGAAAATTTTCTTTTCTCTTAGCTTTCATCCAAGCTATGTCTCGTTTCGACTGATTCACTTTCGCCGAAGTTATGGCATTTCAAACAGGAGATACATTTTTTTGAGACACCCTGTATAAAAAACTGGAACATGGTCACTTATAGAATTCAGCGCACAGACAGAAGAGCCGATGTTCACTGTGAACTCGCACGCTGTGATTGCGATGGCGGTAAAATTGTATTATCTTTTCCTTACATGAATTTCTTGCTGTATAATAATAATTTATAGAGAAGAATACCATATGTGGAATAGCAGAAAAACATTGCGAACTCCAATATCATTAGTGACATGCACGAAAGAATATTAATACGCGCCCTTGAAGACAGAAATCTTAGATAAGTGCTCAATTTGTCATATAATGAAAAACTTGTTTGAGAAGACGGTATCGAGTGAAGTCATCATCACATTGTGATATAACATCTATGGGAAACCACTAAAGTATTAGGTTGTTGGAAAAGTAATGTCGCTTGCATTTGATTGTGATTTTATCTCTGCTATCATTTGCTCTTTATAATCGTATTTATATGCACACGTTTGTAGCACATTATAATAACTAGGTCAAGCTCTATCAGAATATCATGTCAGATTGACCCCTCATCCGGCGATTTTCGAGATGTTTCCGTTGGAAAAAGCATATGAAAATCAATACGAAATGTTTTTAGAAAACAGAATTTGCTCTAGCGGTGGATCATCGCCTCTGAAGACGACGAAAGGGTCGAAACGTCAGGCCGAAATAAATTTTCAACCACCTTAGTAACCTCGTCTGGCACAGAAGCATTCGAGAAGAATTTGCAATAACGTTTCGACATATTTCTGGATAATGATTAGTATCAGACTCTTTTCGATTCGAGCTATTTGTGCAAGAAAATGTAAGGTGAAATATGCATGTTTTAACCACTACTGTACATGCAGAAGAGAGGCACATTAACAGTGATCAAGCAGAAAGTGCCGAATACGTTTGCAAGATGAACAACTTCGAGCAAAGAACAATAGCGGCAGAACATTACCGCACCTTTCAAATTGAACTGATTTACGCAAACATCTATCAAAAATTGGGGCATTGGACGGGTAATTTTTCAACCTCATACGCCTCATAGCCCAGACTTTACGCTACCGGATAGTCATCTTTGCAGTTAATGAAACAGCCCCTGCCGGAGAAATTGCTCGATACCGAAGAGTTCTGATAACTTAGGTGTACAATTCCATCGATTCGAAGCATCGGAGTTCTCAAGGAAAAGCTTCCTTTTTTGTGAGAATGTTATCAACATCTCAGTGATCCACGCCCGCGTTAGCGAAGTCTTCCACTTTTCGGGGTCGGGTAAGTTGATATCATTGTAGTCCGAGAAGGTAAGGACACTGTTTGCTGACGGACAGACGGCATCAGAAAAATACGTGTTCACCATGAGTCCACCATGAAGCAAGAATGTTTGGAAAATGATTAACGTCGACCCCTTCACCTTAATCTATTGCCTTGTATGGTTACCTATCCAACTATTTGCCATCGCTTCTTTTTTGACCTTACTACTTCTCTGATTGGATCAATAAGAAATACATAAAGAAATAAATAAAAATATTGGAATGAAAATATTCCTACATCAACGCATTAAACACGTTATTGAATCAATAATAAGTGAAAACATCATTTCGTTATTTCTTTGAACAGCCGTTCTCTCTACTGAATGGAGGATAGTTATTCAGTTACGAGATTTAAAAATTCGTGGAAACTTCGCCTTTTGGAAATGAACAAAAGGGTAAGTGGTAGACCAGAACTTATCATTGGTCTTCACACTCATACAGGGTAGAATAAGCAACCTTCTACTTGCTTGTTTCGACTCTGCAGCGCTTGCTTCAAATTCTAAGCTATGCTACTGAAGCTCTATGTCTCAACATCCTCTAGAGACCTGTCTGTGTTATTAATGAGTGCTGTACACCAACACTTTGCTGCAACAGTGTCTGTGAAATAGTGGGCGAGGAGAAACGGATTGTAGGTACATGTGTGAGGAGCATCACTGATCAAATATATTATCAACCAAATCCCAACTCCCCCTGCATTTTTGCAGGAGGGTCTCTAGCTTTTACGCAGAATGTGGGATGGAACAATGCAAGGCACCACTCAGCCAGAAATCGGATATGAAGCTGGTGAACGACGCTTGGGCGTCAGTACCTGAGCTCGTCCATCAGCAAAGCCATCAAACTACAAGTGCCAGTAATTTCACTGGATTAATTCGGGTAATTCTGGGGAATTTACTGTGTAGTCTATGGATCAGCCACCAGTGGGCCCTCCGCTACTAAAGACATCGTCAGCCTCACATGTTCAACTAAAGTCAATGAAGTGAGAAGAACAGTTCAGCCTAAAAAGGAACCGGACCGCTTTATTTGGAACTGTCGGACTTTCCGTTTCAGTTCACTTTCTCTAGGTGGAAGCTATGGAACGACTCCAAACACCTTTTGTAGCACGTTTTTAAGGGTTTGTGATGACCATGTCGACCTCTTAGGACCAACCTGTTCTGGAGGATATCGATGAAATTCTGGCCATAGTAGATGATTAGTCGCACCTTCTGCAGCGGGAAGATGCACTACTGACACCCGAACCGCCTAGCGTTCGACCCCGCCTGGGCTAACCAAACCTGCGATCCCTCCGCGATCGGGTAAATTGGTATCAGACTTTCATGGGAATACTAACTTGGATAGCGGCTGCTCCCCGCAAGTCAGTCTATACTGAGCATTCACCATGTCCCCACAATTCTGAATGGAACCGAAATGAATGTCTCTCCATAAGCAATGACTTCTTACCGTTTACATCGTTTTATGGGTTTCGGAATGACTGATATGATTCAGTCGCATCAACTGTCAACCAGAGCTGGTTGCCACATCGACACCACTCTACCGGTGAATCACGGGGTAGGTCATTTGATATCTCTAGTTTTTACACTTTCTTGGGGAAGATTTTTTAAGTTCGTCAAAAATGCTAGGAGTGTTATTTAATTAGCCGGACAGGCCAAGGATATGTATTGTAGTTTCGAACCACTTCTTAGGTTAACGACGATGAACAGATCGAAACGCTTGGCGGTTAATAAAACTGATCCACCTACTAACCTCTTTCTGCACCACAGCACACGAGCATTGTAACATCATGCCGACGTTTCAAGAAGAGAGAACTTGGAGAAGGAGGAGAATAATGAAAGTAAAAACAGATGAGAAAAGGTCCGAATGTAAAAGCTCAGATCGTGAATCCATCACAATACATAGAAAGGTTATATTCTCTTCATCGTTGAGCATATTACTCTTGCATTACATTGTCATTCCTCCAGACCCCTTCCAGAACTCCACGACAAATCTTTGGAAATGCAGTTTTAGATTTTATAGTTAATTCTCTGGATTTTGTCTTAAGATCTAGTCAGCACTTTGAAATGTAGCCCTTCTTCTGCTAGTTTCTACGGAGCCGCACGTCAACAGGATAGAGAAAGAACTTAACTATGGAAACGATTGCCTCATAACTTTTTATTTCTTTTTCCCTTTTTTCTACATGACCGCAAGACGAGAAAATGCAAAAGAAGGCGGATATCTGGGATTGCTTCCATAGTATTATAAAAAGTGGAAACCAGGAGACAAACGATGGTGAGAGGTATTCAAGTCGGCGTTAATCAGATAGTCCAAACCCCAATAGCAACGATTATGTAAAGAAGCTCAATGATCACCTCGATCTAGAAGATTTCGTCAGGCAGTGTATATATGGTTTAGTGCAACGAGGCGCAAATAACGCCCTCACGGTCGAGCGATCGATCATCGCTACGGTTAACGAAACCCTTCATTCTCCCTCGGTCGGGTAAATTGGTACCAGACTAGCTTATGAAGGTGATTCTGAATGGAAAACGAAATTGGCGGCGTCCTGTGGGAACTTATCAACGCTACCAACAACTTAACGTTGACTTTTTATAGTGTATTCGTGATTAGATGCTCAATTATCGATTGATCGTGCACGGTGACGGTACCTCACAGGCTTTCACAACAATTTATACACGTAATATTACTGTGAAGCAGACGACAGCGGACAATTACACGTAATATTACTTACTATTAGGCGTCAATTTATAGACGATTATTAACGGATTCATTCAAAAATTATTTTCCTTTTCTACTGATCAACTCTTCGAGTGGAACGTTTCCACCATCGGCGCATCGAGAGCAGACACAAGTCTTCCTGCCGCCACGATTCTCACAATAGCCCGTTCCACAGTTCTGTATGCTACACGAAGTGATGCAGGCCGCTCTGGCAGCCTTGTCGAGTATCGGCACATCCATCCTGGCGCAGGTGGACAGATAGACCTGACCGACGACGACGTTGACGGCGGCAACGATCAGAACGAGACCGAAGAGGAACTGACGCATCATTGCTGGCCAGGGTGACCGTTGTCGACCTTTTATAGGGCGTCTATGACATCCTTTTCCGGATGTATGACTCGGCTGTATACACCGATCACGAGAACTATGCAAACGGTGGAGCTCGAAAAACAACCGGCGATTTATGACCCGCGGTGTAATCGTTAAAACCGCATGAGTAATAGTAGGACCTCGCAGCTCAAACGGTTATCAAAGCTTAGAGATCTAAGTTTAACGAAGCTTTATTTATTTACTTTGTTTATTCATGATTTCCCACTCAATAAAACTCGAACGGTTTGGTAAAAAGACTTGTTCAGTGTGTGAGTATTGCACATGAATAAGTAATAATAGCTAGTAACAATAACAATAACAATAATAACAATAGTAATAATAACTAATAGTAATAACTAATAATAAGAATAATTTGAACTTGATAGATCAAACTCAACTGTTGAAAAAGTGACTTGTAATAAAACTGCAGCCTTGCGAGATTAAAGGTGAAGGTGAAGGTATCAGCATTGATCAGTCCTGTGAAGTTCGCGCCACGCATTGGTTTTCCATTCAAAATCCTAGAGTCATAGTGAATACGTGTTTATCCTATGCATTTACTTGAGTCTGCTATACCAAGTCAGTGTCCCTCCTTCCCAGACGAGCTTCTTAATACCAATTTACCCGACCCCGGAGTTGGAAAGCTTGTTTTGCCCGCGCGGGGATTGATGGCTCGACTGTGTTGGTGTTAGTAGCGCAGCCTACCACTATACCACGCGCATCCCAGCTTTATCGAATCATAACCGTAAAAATTATGGGGTGTAAGAAGCAGGGGCAGTCGGAACACTGTTCAAAAGTTGCGGTGATTCAAGCTTGGGTAGGACATCATCAACGGGATGAACGATCTAATAAAGCGAAACAAAACTTCGTGTCATGCTGTTCAATGCCATTTACAAATTCAATTGGCCAATTGGCAAATCTGGAGAATGCGATCAAAAATGAAAGACCTCAAAGGGCAGCATTACGAAAAAACCCTAAAAACGATATTTCGAATGCTGCCGCGACATGCCGCTATTATTCTTGAAGAAAAGTTCTGCAACAAAAGGCTAGAGAAATCATCAAGCGCTGTTGAGAAACCAGAAGCACTGCAGTAAGGCGCTGAAGAAAAGATTTTTCGAAGCGCTTCCTAGCCGTTGCCATTCAGATGATTTCCGTGCACAGCGTTCGGATATAAATACTCAGGACGCTTTTCTGATGTGCTACTGAAATTTTCCAGGAACTTGTGAGTTTACTCTCCCTAGTTTGTGTCGGCACATAGAACTGATGCGCGTGTGTGGTGCAATGGTAAGAGGTGCTACTGACATCTGTACGGTCGAGTGATCGATCCCAGCCCCGCCAACCAAGCCTTCCATCTCTCTGGGGTCGTGTGAATTGGTACCAGACTATTGTGGAAAGGTAAAGACGCTGACCTTGTATAGCGGCTGGCCCTTGCAAGTCATTGTGTAGGCCAATTACGTGTTCACCATGCCTCAACGATTCTGAATGGAACACGAACGCGTGGCACGTCCTTATAGGACTGATAAATGCCGATAAATTTACCTCCATGCATATGGAGCTGATAAGCGCCAAACCGAAAATTTTGAAAGTTTTTCTGTCAAAATAGTAACGCCCATCGTTAATTTCCGCTCACAGACCTTCATACTAGGTGAAGTTAACGACCTTCCAAAGGCGCACCATGTATTTGTCTTCCGTTCAGAGTCGTGTAGTGAATGCGTACCTAGTGGGCCAGCCGCTGTACCAGGCAGCGTTTTACCAGACAAGTCTGTCACCAATTTACTCGACATTAATTTACTCGAATTTACTGGATACGTAGCATGGGCGAGGTTGGCTCGTTCAGTCGTCCAAAAAAGGCGGAAAAAGAGCCTTTTACCTTAGCACCTCGCACTCTTCTACATATTGTATGGGGCGTGGGATAGATATATGTATCTCGAGTTGGACAAAAAAGAATCTAAGTGTAAATGCGCTCCGCGAAAATTCACATACGACCAGATAATTTACTGTCGTTACTAGGTCTTCTCCTACGACTAGCATCAACACTTCAAGGCAAACACTCGAGGTGCGAGGTGTGTGGTCGGAATGATGGAGAGCCTCTCGAGACGAGCTCTAATGATAATCACATCACAAGTTGGTCACCCCACATCGAAAGTCGAAAGAAGAATTTGAAACGTCACTCCGCTGCATTTTCGGCAACATTTTCATCGACTGAGCCTACTTCCAAATTCAATTTTCTGTCAGCCCTGGTCGATATCAAACATTTTAATTCGACGCGAGTGATCTGATTCATATTTAGTAGCCGTCGGGAAGATATGACATCCTGCATTTTTCAGTATAAATAACTCGAACCGAAAGAAATACTGATTTTCAACACATTCAACATGTAGTTTCAAGGTCCCTACTCAAGGACACGAAGACCAAAATTTCACAGCCTTGGTGCAAATTTCTGATTGAAACTTTTTCACAATGATTTTCATGCCAGATTTCGACCGAAACGACGCCAGGAACCTGAATTCGTGACATCCTCTTGTAAGGTTTTTTTTTCATTCAGTTATTATATTTCCCTCTAGTAACCGCAATAGCTATACCAGAGAATGGACGACATAGGCTTGAAGTACCCTCGAGAAATGATGACCTATGTACGTGCATAGAAGTGTCAAGTCATATTTATATTTCCTAAGGCTTCGGTTGTTGTATGTCCAACAGTTTTCAAAAGAGGACGGATCAGTTGGTCCAAGGGAAGGCGTGATTAACACAGAAAGTCATAATATGGATTTGTTTCAGATTCAGACTCAGATTCATGAATGGTACTCCTGAAATAAACTCCAGAAAGTACCCGAATGGTACGTAAACCGTGGCACACCAAATCGTGGTCATTCACGGTTAATTTGGAATTTATTTCAGGTCCATACGCCGTTACCACTCTGAAGTGTCCGAGCCCTCGCTAACAAGTTGTGTTACGACTCAGGAATAAACCCTAAATAAACATTAGGGCATGTTGACGAATCAGGGTGATGAATTTAGAGTACATCGAACACAAAGTGATAATTAGCGTAATGTCCAACATCAGGACAGCTCCTATCATAGATATCAGGGATGACTGAATCAAAAAAAATGACTCAGAAAGGTGCGAAGAGTCACTGTTTTTTGGTAATCAATGCCTAAGAAGTTATCACAAGTGCACGGAGGCACAAGGAACCACATCAGGGTCCTCGGGACCTGACGGTTGATAGAGCATTAATTCAGAACAAAGCTCTAGGGAAACGTAGGCATTGTTTGCTAGCGGTTTTCCGCGATTCGAAACAACAAAACTGAATTCGCGGCCAATGACGGTTAGCTAGGAATGTCTCCTGGCTCTATACACATCACAGAGCAACGCTTATTTGAAGTGACGTCCCAAAATTTTGCCATTTTTGGCCATGAAAATTTTCGATCAAAAAATCTATAATTTATTGGCAATTTGAACTACTTATTTGTAGCCTTTTATAACAAATCAATCGTGCTCTATCAAAACATCACCTTGGATTGGTTTCATGTCCAGCGGTTTGTGAGATATAGTCGTGTTACAATGTATGTAAAAACGCATTCGAAGTTTCGAGAAAAAATCTGATTTTCTAGCAAGTTCACGGTCCCATGTATCTTTGAGTAAATTGTCTAATACTACAAATGGACCACAACTCCTCTTGATTTCAAATATTTGTATTCAAAAATGAAAGGTGACATATCATTTTGATCACTACTGTACATATTTACCTCGTCAAGAGAAAATATCTAAAATCTACAAATCTAAAATCAGTCAAATCTCAAATCTTAATTGCATGGACCGGACTAAGCATTGCGGCTTTTTTGACAGCAAAATTTCGGCTCTCTGGAGGAGTTTCACTAAATTACCTATGGCAGCTGCATTACAGCCACAGATTGCGTGGTAAATGATAAGGTGTGGTCTGGCTGTCGTAAATCGTGTACGAATGCTGAGGAAAAGACAAGGGCAGCGGGAGAAATTCAATGCAGCGTCAGCCTGAGGGAGAGGAAGGAAATGCCCGCCAGCCACTTCGCACCTACCCAGGAATAATAACAGCACTGAACCCGAGATAATAAGCGCCACACTCCGGAACCTGCCGGAGAAACAGCGAGGCTGTCGCTGTTGGCCGCTCCAAGCTGTCCGCCCGTCCGGACTTTAGCGCCTCCATTCATAGTCAAGTGAGGGAGGTGGCCCCCAAAGGTGTGATTGAGTTGAGATGATGAAATGTTGACGCCGTAGTGCTTACGACAGGTGGACGTTATTGATTTCGCGGAAAATAACTGGCAACTTTCGCTTTTCGGGCTGGGTTCAAGCCTAAAATGGTGCCTTCGTTGAGGGGATGCAACTGCTTGTGATGCAGAGGTAAAGACGTTGATTGACTGAGCTGGTCCTGAGGTTTTTCAAATACTTTCTTTTTCTCCACTAAAATTCATTTCTGTGAGCATTGAGCGAGTGTGACCTTCTAAATATTATTTACGACTACCCAAGCTCTGACGAAGGTGTATGCGCCGAAACGTTAGGCAAGGTGTTTGCCAAACTCGGAATCAGCTCAATCAATCAACATCTATCCTACCAATAGATGAGCGAAACCACGATGTCTGTTTGTCAACTCTAGGGTCCCGCCGCGAGTGCACCTTACCGTACTCCCAGTGACGTACTCCATCAGTTCCTCGCTGTCTTTTGCTGCATGCTTTTTGTTCTTCGTTCTATTTGTTATTATAAATGTTTGATATATGTTTCCTACTATTCATTAGTTCATTTCGCGGCCCGCGGCCGCTGAATGGCTGGTAATACATATGTATACTACAGCATCGTTATGGTTTATGGTTTGCGGAATTTGGACAACTTGCAATGCCCTAAGTAGCTGGGCCAGAGTTATGGTTTCTAGTAACAACAAGTACTTCAGCTACATAGGTACATATGAATCATTTAAGAAAACGGAACCAAAAAAGTTTCAGCGCGGCCGTTTCTGCCGCCCCGTTATACCCTGCTTTAAGTAAAATTGCTACTAACGTAAAACACGTTCGATTCGGAAGAACACGATCCATGGTTCTATTTGTTAACTAACTCAATTCCTTGTAATTTCAATTACAAAGTGAACATTCTTTGAGCTAAAAAGGTCGACCTAATCATACATTCCTATTTAATTACATCCAGTGGGAACGCCTAGCTGAGTCGTAACAAAAATTTCACACTTTTTTACCCGAGTCGCAATATAATATATTCGAAGTGCAAATTTCAAGAATATCATTTCAAAATCAAATGCAGTGGACAGCAGCGAACTGTCCTCATTTCATTAAATAAAAACAGAACTGAAGAAGATAATGCATTTATTTATTTATTGTAGGCACGTATGTTTTCACACGTGTAGAAAAACCGAGGCATAAAAAAACAAAAATTCAAACAAACAGAAACTCTACCACTAAAGGTCTAAAGACGAAAAAAACCAAACAAGGAAGAGCTAAAAGGGATTACTAAAAACAAAAAGAAACGAAATAAACAAAACAATACGCATGGAGATAGACGATGGAAAAACAGGAACTAGTGAAATACTAAGAGCTAGAAATCCTAAAGAAAAGTCAAACAACAACAAATCGCAGCATCTCAGCTAAGGGAAGCGTCTGGCAACCACTTGTTTACCTCCCTTTTAAATGCAGATAGTTTTAGACTTAGACAACCCTTGGCAACCATTTTGGCAAATGTGGGAGCCACCCTGCAGAAGAAGAATCTGGACCTGATGCTCGTCCTGGCAAATGTGCGCCTCAATTTGAATTTTCCACCTCTTGTGACGGAGGGGAAAGCTTCAAAACCGCCTGTAGTATTCAAACGAACGAAACCATTGAAAACTTTGTAGGCCATAACTAAATCATTTTTGACTCTTCTGCCTTCCAGACTAGGAAGGTTGAACAATTTTCGGCTCTCTGCGCGGCTTGGCATAGATCGATAATCTGAACCAAGGCAACGCAAAGCCAGCTTTCTCGTAAAGCTATTTTATACGCTCTCCAACAACAAAATCTCCTTCTTCAACAGGTAGTTGAAAACGGAAGTCCCAGATTCTACTATTGGTCGGACATAGATCTTATAGGCCATTACAAGCGAGCGAATATCTCTAGTCTTTAAAACCTAGAAAAGATTATAGATACGCGTTTTGGCCTTGGATGCTATGTTCCTGCAGTGAGGTGCGAACGACAACTTATCAGTTAGAATGAAACCCAAGTCGCGAACCTGCTTGACACATTCCAATTTTACATCTCCGATTTTGTAAGACGGTTCACTTTGAGAAAAGCCAACATTCAGGACAAATGTTTTTTCAGCGGCTAAAGGGAGTCCATGGGAAGAAGACCAGTTTACGACTTCATCAACCGCGCGTATAATGCATCAGTTCATTAAAAATGGAGAGAAGAAGGTGTAAAAGGATTGTTAATGATCCAAGTTCAAAAACCTCGGAAGGAAAGGAATAGAGTGATAAACATTAGAGGTAGAACCTTCCCCTATGTAACAGAGTTTTAATTCAGAATCTATTTGAATCTAATCACGCCAAAGAACGAGTCTTCAAGTCAAACACCGGATGCCATTTGACCGTTTTGGAACAGCAGTGAACTTGCAATTATTTTCGATTCACTAAAATTGTTCAAGTTACATTATCCGCTCAAGTACAAATAAGGAAAAATTCGAAACAATTACTATCTTGAGTGCACATGTGGTTGGACAAATTAAGCATCTGCAAATGGCATTCCTATAGTGAATGGTCTAAAGTTGATACTGGAGAATTATCAGCCCCCTTTTCTTGAATTCTCAGTTCGTCGTTATTCCAAACATAGCAGCTCATATCTTTGTCTCTACTGCATTTCAACCGACCTTCACTTTTATTCGTTGCTGCAAACCAGATACAATTCTTGAATTCTCAATGCTTTGATTGTTCGTGCTGCTGACTGTAAGGTATTAGGTTGGAAACTAATTTCGTGGACTGTTTTGCAGTCATTATTTCTAGCAAACACAACTTGCTTGAAAGTTCACCTACTTCACTGCTCTTTTAACCGTTTGATAGAGCATATCAAGTAGTTTGCAAAACCATTCATAAACCCTCTTACTTTTGTTTGCAGGGAATGTTTTTCTTCTTGAAATGAAAACATCCAAAACCAATGTTTGCCAAGGTCTTCTTCATGAATACCTGTTTAGCAACTAGGTTACTGAAACGTTACAATTTGTGTGTGCAGAATCTTAGGATGATGTCCTGAAGCGACTTATGGCACTCAAAGATATCAAGAGATTTTGAGCAAGCAGTTCCAAACTAAAACAAAAGTGCACTTCGGATGACCTACGGAGCTCGGTCCGAAGGCCGTAACTAGTTCCTTAGAAAGAAACCAGAGATCAACAACGGCTATGTTGACGCTCGAAGTCAAGTGCTCAAAATGCTGAACTGAAACGGTTCTGCAGTATTTTAGTTTTTCTGTAAAACTGGCCTACAGCTGCCTTGCGATTTGACCCGTCCCGCGACAAGGGTGGGGCGGATGCTGCAAACGAACTTAGAGCTTTCTCTAAAAGCGAAGCACCGGTTCAGTAAGGGGTAACGTGCGATGGAAAGAGGATATCTCTTAGTAATCACTGACTTCCTAGCCGGCCACCCAAAACAAAATGAAGGCCGCTACAGATCCTCAAATCCACCGCCTCACAAGAGACTGATGATCTCAGTCTGGAGGTTCTACGAAGGTGCCACCATTCGAGAATTGATCGGTGGTAGTCTCAGTATTCACCTAGAAGCCTACTCTCCTTAGTCTGGCTGTGTACAGGTTGAACTACGCGGTAGTCGGTTTAAGCAGTTCTCTGAAAGTTGTGTCACCACTCATCAAGACACCGCCAAACATCACGCTGAGTTTCGATCGCTCTAAAAATCCGAAGATGTAAGCTGGGAGACTCTTGTTTATGCAGGTTATAGTGCAGATAGAGCACTATATGTATGACATTTATTTTGGTTTTTCCTGCATTCTCTGGGACAAAGACGATCCAGTAATGAGGTGTAGGTCAAAATGCACCTGTGAAAATAATTCCTGTCAAAAAACTCAGCATTTCATAGGAAGTGGAATGGGGCAGTAACCAGAGAGTGGAGAAATATCTCTTCATTTCGGTGGTTCATATGTCGTTTGGGTAACATTTTTCTTTATTTAGTAACTAACACTTTCGTTGAAGGTGCGTCAGAGTCCACGAAATTAGTTTCCAACCTAATAGATAGAAATGGATGATTCTGTGAAATGAATTCGAAGGGTGAAATAATACAAAAGCACACTTATAAACTACATATTCGTGTATAGACTGTAGAGTGCGCACCCTTCCAGAGGGTATAGCTAGCGATCAGTTAGTCCTAAGGCGATCCAGCACGTCAGGCAGTAGCAACAAGTCCGACGGCTTGCACTTTTTGCCGTCAACTTGGCTTTTCATCGGATGCAATTGATTGCATGTGGCCCCGACTTAATTGCCGTCCATAGTTGAATGAGGCGATAAAAGCCCGTACAAGGCGCAGTCACAGCGACAGCTAGCCACCACCATAACAAACCCATTCAGGTTGGATTACCAATAACCAAAATACCCCCGTCAAATACCCATTGTCCGAGGCACGCAAACGACCTTCTGGGCCCAAATACATATAACTGCAACTGGGTAAACTACGTTTTCAAGGTACACATATATTTGAGAACGGCAAGTGCTCGGATGTTTTCTGCGTAAATGTGAGCGAATTTTTACAAAAAGGTAAAGGTATCGGTGTCGATCATTCTCTTAAGGACGCACCGCCGCATTCGCGTTCCATTCAGGATGGTAGAGGCTTTGTAAATGCGTATGCGGCCCATACAATGACTTACGGGGGCCAACCACCATACCAAGTCGGTGTCTTCACCTCACCAAACAACAATGATCCCAATTTGTCCGACCCCGGTTTGAAGGCTTGGTTAGCATGGGCACTCGACCGTGAAGGTGTTAGTAGCACCTCCACCACTGAGCAACACGCATCGAATTTTACAGATAAAGCAAAATTTGGAATGTCGGTAAATCAGCTGTGGTAGTTCAGCACAGTATAGACGGAAATATATAAACCGAACATGAATTTAAGAGAGATCTTGGTCGCATACTCAGTTGGATTTCTTAAGGAAAAACCATCTTGTGTGAAAAGCAGAACGGTCGGCTAAACCACCCACATGTAGGCCAACTTTGAAGGCCTGTTTTCCACCATTCAAAAGCCTGTTCACCATCGTGCATCTACAGTTTCTCAACATTCCTAATAATATTTTGTAGCTATATGTCGTCAAAAGGTTGCCTCTTGGTGACAATTTTTGGCAACAGTTGCAGATATATAGAAAGGTAAGAACTTTTAAGTGTCTACTTCTTGACAAATCGCCTTGGATTTTCAAAATTTTCATTTCAGCTTTGACCTCCAACGACTATTCGAAAAGAAAGCTCACGATAAGCTACGTGCAGCAACGCGCAATTTCGAATCCTAAAACACCATCTTGGAGAACCAAATTTAGACTTACGTTGAACACACCATGAGAAATTATGAGAAAAAAGGAACGGTCAGTGAAGTCAAAAGGGTGGGAAGGTGGAATATTTAACAAGTAAAGCTATTTTCGCTATTTTTTTCACCACAGAAGAAATACGAAAAGCTTAAAATTTGTCTGGACATTCGGTGTTAACATTGGTCGTCCGTTCTCCTCTTTTGGCAAGTCACTCAGTTGCTCAAGAAGTCAAACACCGCCGACTTCTTTAGGAAACGGAAATCGTCCAGTATGTGCGCGTTTTGTCACTAGAGACCGGAAATTGAAATCAGCCAAGGAAATGAAGATTGACGACCACAGTTCTTGCCGGATGCGACGAGAGAAATAGCAAACCCCTATGAAGAATCTGAAAATGCCATAGCAAAAAAATAACACCGAGAAAAATAGTATAGATATCGTTCGAGCGATCCTCGACCGGGCCAACCAAACCTTCCATATTTCTCTATAGTCGGATAAGTTCGTACAAGTCTGGTCTGGGAAGGCGAAGACGCTGACTTGGTATAACGGATGGCTCCCGCAAGTCATTGTGAAGGCCAAATACGCATTCAACAAGTCTCTAAGATTTGAATGGAACGCGCCCTTCGGGGACTAATCAACGCTGACACCTTTACCTTCTATTATCATCCTAGAGATGGCATGAGGTTCTACAAATCACATGATTTTCATAAATGCCCTTATGAGTGCAATAGTAAACGCGGGTAAATCGAATGCTATTTCATCTCTCTGTTCACATGAACTCCACTCCACTTATTGACAACTACAGAATAACTGAACTGATGTGGGTTCCCGTTATAATCGTAGAAGATAGAGAGAACACAACCCACTAGACACACGCGTTAGCCAGCACAAATCAGATAAACGACAGGAGACAAATAGCTCCCTAGTGCTCCAGCACAGATACGCAAGATGGTACCCATGGCACTTCTTTTGAAACTCAGATTTACGACCTGGTCGGTGTCCTTCTCCCACCAGGCAAAGTTCTTTAGGCCATGATAGGGGGCGGAGCTGAACATTCCTGAGAACTTTACAGCGAAGTCAGCAGTACGTCGGGATGAAAAATGGGTTAGCGAATGCGAGGTGCAAATGAAAAAAGGGAAAGGAGCAGAATTTCCCACTCTCCCCCACTGCTGCCAATTTTAGATCATTAAGATGAATTATGCGAAATTATACCTTCCACTGCCGCTCAACCACATGAATGAAAAATGGAAATGAAAGAAAATCGACAGTGCCTTGACTTTCTAGCCTGAACACTAGAGGGAAACTATGAATGAGAATGTGGTTCCCCCCTGAAACTCATCAATGCTAGATGGGAAACCATAAAAACTTATAAAGCCTACGTATAGAATTACCAGGTCTACATAGTTGCATTTCCACGTGAACGGCTAAATGATAACTGCACCTATTGGCAGGCAATTGGTACTAAACGTATGTAGATCGATCTGAACTTATGAAACCATGAATTTGATACAAAATTTGTTCTCTGTCCTTGAAACAGCAAACGATATCGACACTCCAAAAGAGTTTGGTTATTAAGACCACATGACCTCGTTCAATCGCAGTAGAACGCGTAGACCTTGGTACATAAATAACGTTTTCACTTCTCTGTAGATTTCTCGAAAAAAATGAGTAATAGGTGACTAAAATTAGAAAATCTTATCAGCAAAAGAGATACTGAGTCGCAGAGTATTTTTGGTAGTATTAAGAAGCTTGACCTACGATCTAACGAGCAGTGGTGGTCACAGCAATGATGCACTAATTTGTTTCTTACCAGAACAGAAGATGTGGGTTGGAAGGGTACTACTGTAATACCTGATCTGTGGCGGTAAAAATTTGCTATTTGTAAATAAAAAACATGAAATTGCATCCGGGGTAAGCAGATTTGAAATAAAACGACATGAAAAAAACAGATAAAACTATCTAAGGATCAACTGAACCTTAGCCAAATAGCTGCATGATAAGTATATCTTCCGGCCAAAATATCAAAAATGTCAATCATACTGGTGACAAGTGCATCGCTTGCAGCGCAGTGTTCACTATGAGAGGGTTTTGACTATGTCTACGATGAAGTCAATTGATTACGTAAATATTATCAAGGAACTGATCTTGGGAGCGTTCCTATTTGAAATCGCGAATCATTTCTGACTGAAGCATGAAAAGAAACATCGCGGAATGTCCGCGAGTTATCCTAACAAGGAAGACCGACATTCACGAGGCGAAACACTTGTAAGAGGAAAACAACGACGTAGTGGACTTCATTAGCAACATGACAAATCCTCATTTGTTAGTCTAAACGATTGCTGGTTCATGAGGGATAGCAAAGACGAGACATCTTCAGTCAAATTACAGGATCAGTAGAAGTTACCATATTGAACTTCAATCTCCTAAATCAAGCAACCACTAAAGCGTTAATAAAATATAGACAAGTGCAGCACGGAACCTTCAGAAAGCTCTGTGAATATGTGACGATGTTCTCCACTAATAATTGGTTAATTATCCTACATGGAGAGATGTTGGAATGAAAACAACGACGTAGTGGACTTCATTAGCAACATGACAAATCCTCATTTGTTAGATCATAGCAAAAATCGAGACTCAAGCAGGATTCAAACCTACGTCTCGCTCCTATCCGGGGTACATAGAAAGGTAAAGGTGTCGGCGTTGATCAGTCCCCGAAGGACGCGCCGCCGCATTCCTGGTCGATTCAAATCGTAGAGGCTTAGTGCATGTGTATTTGGCCTATATAAAGACTTTCGGGGGCCAGCCGCTATACCAAGTCAGTGTTTTTACCTTCCCAGAAAAATCCAGTACCAATTTACCGACTCCGGAGGAATGGGAGGCTCGGATGGCCCGGGCGAGGATCGAAAAACCGTGTGGGTGTCAGCAGCGCCACTTACCACTGCACCACACGCGCTCTCTATCCAGGGAATCGTGATGTAACTTTGCTAAGCGAGAAGGATTCAAAAAATATTCTATATGAAGTTGCGCAAAGAACCCGTCTACTGTTTTTCTTTCCCTCTATGCAGCTCTAGGCGCTTTTACAAGGCGTGACTATGTGAGCCCCTCCAGTCGTACATAAAGTGCAGCGCTGTCATGTCAATCCTGAGTGTAAGCGACTGAAGAAAACCTTCGAAATCCATAAGTAGTGTGGTTTCCCTCGAGAATAGTCGAGGAACGCGCTTTAATGTTTCGAATATTCAAATGGCGCGAGACAATGGCCGTTGTGTTTCGAATTGAATGGGATGTGCCAGATCGGAGCCGAGTGCCAAGTGATAATGGAACGCAAGCGAACTGCCTCGGGTAGTGCTGCTCCTAGGGGAGCCCTGAGGCAAGTGATCTATCGTCGATAGCCTCGACTGACCGGTGCCGACGACGATTAACTCGCGACGCCCGGCTCAGCTGCCCCACCCCCAGGCCTGCTTCAGTCCTATCGGTTCCGGGCCACAGCCTGTTGCTTAGCAAAACAATTACACGCTGAGCGACCGATTCACGAGGATTGGCATAGATTTTGAACAGGACATTATGCTTACTTTAAGCAGTCAAAATAGAGGTAATTGTTGTGGCTGTAAAGAGCGGACCGCAGCAAGCTTGATCCAACAAGAAGACGAACAATTGTCTGTCACAGAAATGGCTGCCCTCATATCTTATAACAGCACCAACAATAAGGCATAAGCTAGGAAAATCTTAGTCAACTGGATTCGGTATATCTAATCTTCACCACTACCTATTTAGCTATTGATGGGAAAAAAACTCACTCTATCTAACAATAAGTATATCTAATCCTTACTACTGGCTGTTTAGCTGTTGATAGTAGAGATAAGGTTATTGGAAAATAAACGAAAACAATCGAAATTACAAGAGAAATGGGAGCCTGATATCATCTTTACCAATGTGAGGAGCCTGTAAGGTACTCCAAACAACACGAACAATGTAACACCAGCAGTGTGACAACTAGCACCTTTCACCTGAAGCACAATGAATAGTAAAGGGCAATCGAGTTTACAAGATCACCATTAGTGATAAGTGTTCTAAGATGGTATTAATAAATTTGTGAGATATGGTTTCAATGAATGAATCTCTGAGATCTTGCTTAAGGTGAAACGCGGAAGAAAGAAGTGGTAGTCAGTTCACTCGACCAAACTTTGACAATTAATTTTATCATAAGAAATCATAGTGGGTTCACCATTACCCTACAGAATACGGACGAAAACGGTTCAAATACACAAAGTGGGGGGAGCAGAGTAGGATATCGAGTGGACAATGGAGAAGTGTGGAGTGGTTCGATCGATTTGCTTATCGTTGTTGATCATACTCGGTTATTTACTCAGTCAATAAAGGTATTATAGAAACTCTCAACGTTGAGTCTACATGGATCGTATCATTCCGTATGAAGACGTGCTAATAACCAAACAAAGAAAAAGGCAGTGAAACCCCGAAAAGGCTAACTCCAGCTTTTGAAGAAAAAGCAGGATCAATATATACAAACAGGCCAATTTGCCAATCAGATCAGATCCACTAGTACACTGCCCGTCGAGAGTTGTTGAGTTCAACTTCCGCTGCGCAGGGGATCATCCGAGCGATAAAGAGAGATGATAAATTCAATCCCTCGTGTGAGCTCTGAGTAAGCGGATTAAGTGATCCCAGTTGTCAGTTTCTCAACAAAAAGATGACTGATACAAAGTTCCCGGATTTTCATCTCTAATGCGGTCTCCACCTGGCAGTCGCCTCATTAAACTGAAAGGTTGTCCCCATTAACTATAAATAATGACACACAGGTGATGGGCCTAGGAAAGCAGAGAAATTAGGAAGATAAATTACTCTACGAACTAGCGCACAAAAATACCCGTTATTTTTAAAGATAATTTCATTTTTCCTTGGAGGAGCTGCGTTGTGGGCTTTCACGAAAAACTCGTACACCCCTAGCTGCAGTGCAACTTTTATAATGTGATTAATTCCAACAATAATGTAATTAAAAGCGCTTTCGAAAAAGTCTAGAAGGCCTAAAGGGCGATGATAACCATTAGCCTTCCCAAAAATTCGAACACTGGAATAAACTAAATATAATAGAAGCAAAGTAGCTTTTCAAGCGGCAGGTACATTTTCCAAATATAGACTTTCTTACCGAAATAGGACAACAAAATCATGCTTTCTCGTGAGGAGGTATAGTTGCAGAAATGAGGGAAAAGCAGAAATCCGTCAAGCGGGAGACTGCGGTAGATACAACAGCCCGTCACCTGAAGCCGGAGGTTAATCGACGCCCTTAGCCGCCCTCGCGTGTCCTCTGGCCGAAAAGGGGGTGTGGGGAGACCAGATGTGCGGAAGGTAAGATATGGATGCTATGGCAACCTAGATGGATGGATGGACAGATGGATGGATAGGAAATGGAGGCCGCATAAATCAAGCAGCCAGCCTAACGAAGCTCTAATGTGTTGCAGGAGAGCGTAGTGACGTTCTGGAAAAAAATTTCAGTGAATGGAGACGCTTTTGTTGTGCTTCTTCTACGGCATTGTATCGAATCCAATAGAGCCGTGCACGAGGATTAATGAGAGCCATTAGTTGAGAGTTCTTCGAAACATAACCTACAATAAAGGTAAAGGTAAGGGTGTCACTGTTGGTCAGCTCCTAAGGACACGCCGCTGCTTTCGTGTTTCATTCAGAATCGTAGAGGCATGGTAAATCCGTATTTGACCTATATAATGATTTAGGAGGTAACATGACTATCCGTATGGCAACCCCCCCCCTATACCAATTCAGTGTTCTTACCTTTCTAGACAAGTCCGATACCAATTTACGCGATCCCGGAGGGATGGGTGGCGTGGTTTGCCTGAGCAAGAATCGATCGCTTGACCGTGTGAGTATCAGTAGCGCCTCTTCCCACTGTACTAGGCGCGCCTACTTATAGCAAACTTAGCAAACTGCAAAAACATGGTAATAAGACTGATATACAGCTATCGCGCGACAGCACGTCCCAGAAAACGCTCTTGAGTGAGTGCCAAGAGTGCAGCAGTATGTCCCAAAAAACGTTCTTGAGAGGGTGTCAAGAGTAATTGATGTCGTGCCATGAACGAACCTTCGAATATGTACAAGAAATAATCGAATAGGAATATTGCTGCAAGAGCGTTGAGGTCGTAGGTAGTCAGCCGCCTCGATAACTTGGACACGGCTCCTAAGACGAAACGAGGCGCAAAAGTGCAAGCCATATGTAGAGCTTTCCGCTGGGCAAAAGGCTTGAAAAACAGCCGTGAAACATGCACGGCTTGACGCCTGGGTGAACGAATTAATGGATACGACCGCAGCTTCCGATGAGGGAGCATTTCCAACCTTGCACCCCTAAGCGATGAGAAGGAGGAAGAGACTGGGCTGCCGCTCCATTTTTCTTTCATCAGCGCGTGAAGTAACTCATCGTAAGAGAGAGGAAGTTGTGAGTAACGAGGGATTACAGCAGAGGTTATATAGGTGGTTTGAAATGGATGATCACATCCATCGCTGTGAAATCGTCTTTCACTTGTTGGATGTTGCCAACGCTCGGGTTCTTGTAAAAATCCCGCGAACGCGAATCGCATCTGAAGAGTTTTGCCCCCTGAAAAGGATAAATTGCATTTTTGCAGAAAACCAAATCGACATTCTTTCCCGAACACTAAAGCGAGTTACCCTCAACCGAAGCCAAGTGAGCCTCACACTCAAATTTCAAAAAATTAAATATCTTTTTAAATTCTTCCGAAACTTGTTAAATTAGTGTCTTACTTGTCTAACTGGCTCTGGTATGTAATGGAACTGACCTCACTAGTCAGTAATTGAAAATGACACGAAAGCTCGTGCAGCGACACATACAAGGACGAACTGCAAAGTAATGGTTCTAGCTGAACTATTACAAATGGAAACATATTTAGTTTTACAAGGGAAACTCAAACACTGATCTATTTTTTATAATAATCTCCATTTAGATCCATATTCATAGCATAGCTGGCCCATCTTCTAAAATGGGTAAATTACCGTAGCAATGTGAGAGCCATCGTCTGTAGCGTAGTGGTTAACGCACGGCTCCGATTAGGCGCGATATGCGGGTTCGAATGCCGCCTGATTGCGAGATGCGATGTTTGCGATAAGCCTAGCACCAACATTACAACATAAGATAGAATTTGTGTTGAAGTGATGTTAGTGCCCAAAAATTAAACTATTACTTCATAGCATAACGGTCCTTCTATGGCCGTAGTGATTTGCAAACATTTGTACGGCGAAGCTACCGCTATCCATCTACATAATCCCACAAAACATTGTCAGTTTCTGCGTCGAAGCAGAGCTCACATTGGTAGAAGGCCACTTAATGAGGACAGATAAAAGTATATGTGTATTCATAGCTACTGACCCTCAGTACAGATATTTATCTATTCACATCGTACCCAATATTCCGAAAATAACACGTTGTTAAATATTCTTCCTCGTCTGTGCAGAAGAACAATAGCGCTCCAGGCGAAACAACAGAAGAGTTCATTGGCTCACGGAGCGAAGTCCGATGTAGATGATCCGTGAAATTGCAGCTAGCGCGCTAAGCCCATAGACTTAACCTCCGGTTTAAGGATTACGATAACTTGAGAAAGGGTATCTGGAAGACAGCCGTACAAAATGCGGCGGTTGCAGGGAAATGTGGCATAAACGGATTCTGAATGAGGCCCGAAAGTAATATTTGAATACTTACTTTTTCAGTGAGAAAAAAAGAGAAAATTCTCCAAACCAGTGAACTTTCCTTTGGTAGCTGTGGAAAGAGATGCAGTGTCAGATTAAGTAGCAAAATCCCCGACTCAATCTACGCTTTCGGCAGGATTACAGGATCCCTCAAGGATATTTTAGGCAGCCGTATGGTTCTTGCAACGAGTAAGCTTTGAAGGGCTCATGTTTCCAAAAACTCTAGATGATTGACTTATAATTAAAGCAACAAGTACGACATTGGTAATAATGCACTGGGCAAGTTGAGGTAGTAAATGTGCACCAAGGAAATAACAAAAAAAAAAGAACATTCTCCACTGTAGGACACATCTGAGAAAGAAAGGGTATCTCGAAGACAAATTCTCAAATTTTTCGAATTTTCGTATCTTGTTGAAAAAATTGCTCCAGCATAAGAAGCGACGAATGAGGACTTTCAAAAAGTCCACCGGATCTCCTAGCAGATAGGCGTGCATTTTAGGCTGCAGCAAATCTCTGTCATTGGTCATCTTCGCGAACCAAGTGAAACTCTAACGGTCTTATCAACCTGGTGGATATCATTAAATTTATACAACAGTCCACTATGACTCATAAAGCATTGAGGAAATGTCTTGATGTTTTCACCAGTGGGTCCCATCCTCAAACGTTCTCGAGTAACCTTCAAGCAAGGAAGTCTACGCACTTCGAGCAGATTCCAGAAAGGAGGAAGAGCTGACGCATGTCAGTTCAACATTTTCACGCTCGTCAACTTTTGAGAGGAATGCATCATAGGAAGGGGGCTACTTGCTCTTCACTACATTGAGATGCTATGCTTTCCCTTCAATAATTTAACGAAAAAGAATGAAATGCGAAATGGTGGATGTGAGATTTTGTGCTCAGGTTTACCTATATTCGAAGATTGAAAAATTGAAACGATTAGAAAAAGTAGATTGAGAATTTTGAAAGACCGGAGAAAGATTGAAAGGCAGACCTGGAAAGTGAGCGATATCTGAAATTTACCAAGACAAGAACCCTTCCCAATCTTCAATTTTCAGGGTAAATACTAACTCGGTTCAATATGCTGGAGTACATCTCTAGGGGTTTAAATCAACAACAATCAGTGAACCATTTTTTGCGCACTCTAAAGACGTGAAAGGGTGGAAACGTCAAAAAAAACAAATTTTTATCTTTATACTACCACCAACCCTTATCACTGCTGTCATTGCTTGTCTTCCCTATTGAACTGATGTGCCTTTGTCGCCATTTCCTTCTTAGCGCTCCGATAGTTGGACGCAAATTTCTGTTGGAGATCAGGCAAGCTCTGATCGAGTAGCTGAATCTTTCATGAATCATGTCGTGATTTGCTTCTATAGGACTTAATTACGTCTGCGTCCCTTTTTAGCACAGATCATTCTGATTACATGTAGCTAATTAATCCGTAAATTACGCTCCCTATGCGGCGAAGTAAACAAATAAATAAACATTGTTTTGCAGCAAAAAGCAAAACACTGCAATACAATAATGTCGAGGGAGACTGCGGTGAAATAGTACCATGTGCCAGATTCACTCGATTGAAATGATAGAACGATTGATCGTCGTCAACTGGAACCAGACCTGTCCGGAAAAGTGGAGACATTAACTTGTCCGTTGGTTGGTCGTCGCATTTCATTGTATAGACCAAATACGCGACCAACATGCTTCAGCGATGCTGAATGGGAGACGAATGCCCTGGCGAACCTTCAATAGACTAACCCTTCGATAGCAGGACATTTTTAGCAACAGATCATTCTGATTACATGTAGCTAAAATTTTGAGTGAGATTCTACCCAACATGATCTCTTCACTGACGGAAGGGGATGTCTTGGAAGTGAGGTCAGAATTTGTACTAATTTGAGATTTGACCAATATTTTTGTTCAAGAAGCAAAGTCTCTCTCAATCGTAATCCTAGGAGGACTGAGTGAAACTTAAAATGCAGTTCTCGCACGGACCCAATTGACAGGCATGCTCCCATTCTACTCCTAAAGGAGTGCACATTACTCAATTCGAGGAAGTTAGGAACAAATTGGGCGCGTCTGATACGGTGGTAAGAGGCGCTAACGACCACCAGCTCGGTCGAGCGATCGAGCTAACGATCAGACTTGTCTGGGAAGGTAAAGACACTGTCTTGGTATAGCGGCCTGCCCAATTCATTGTGTAGCCCAGATACGAATTCGTCGTGCCACTACGGTGCTGAATGGAGCATGAAGGCATGGCGCGTCCTTGGGGGACTTATTAACGCCGACCCCTTCACAGTAATGTACCTTTGTAACTGCTTCGCGGCAACCTTCGTGTAGGTAGTTAGCACAACATCTATTTGTGGCCTTATTCCATCAAAGTGATTGAAAAAAGTAAAAAGGTGGAAGAATGAAAAATGAGGAATCTTCTTCCATCCTCCACAGCGTTCATTCCGGTTATGGGGTAGGCACAAAAATTCAAAAATATCGTGTGAGCCCAGTATGCATAGCCTAAACGTGCAGGGCTCACACATTGGAAAGTCACATGAACAATTCCCTGAAAAAAAACCATACTATCCCGAAATTATTTCAAAGAAAGGTACAGTAAAATGGCTATGGCAACCTCCCTAGCACCACTCCTTGAGCTTGATCGCAGCTTCAACGAGGCAGGTGGAGAAGGTTCCAATGCCAGGACTTGCGAAAAACGAATCGTACAATAGTGTAACACAAAGTTTCTACTGAAGCATATAGTACAAAAAACTTCAAAACTATCATGGAAAGGAAATGTTGACAGTGCCGCTACATCTGCAGAATTCTGAAAGGATATGGAATATGTACATAACTCGAGAACATGGATAGCTTCATCCTTTAACCTGGAACTCCGCAGTGCCAAGCGTCCACTCATTCTCTTTCACAAATAGATAACATTCACTCAAAAGAAAGCTGAATTCACCAAAAACTTCAGAGCGAAATCAATCAACTCGAGTGTGTCAGCTGCAGTCAGCGAACATCGTTCAGCACCATGCTTTCAATGCCGTGAAGTCGTCGTTTCTCGTAAACAGCGTGCTGACCGATGAACGACGGATTAGCCTATCTAAAAGCATCCGGTAACTCAATGAAATCCCTCGGACCTCGGCTAGTTGTTTTTCGTCACATCTGCCCACTTGCGGCTATACGAATGAAATCCCCGTCCAAAGCTGATGCTGAACATTTGAGCTAGTCAAAGTCTCTCAATAAGATAAGAGGTGAGATAGTAATACTTCAGCTGGTAACTGCGATTGATATATGGAGGGCTCACGTTTTAGCGCCACTACGTTAGTCAGAGTTTCACACTTGGGTAGCGTAAGCTAATTGGAGTGTAACACTTTGCACTACAACGGATTCTTGACTCCAATCTAAGGCAGAGATTATTCACGAATTTAAATTGAAATAAGTTCATGCTGAACTTTCGCAACTGAAAATTTGTTGTTGCTAGTGAGAGACGTTCGTTCGCAGTGTCGGCGTGATGGACGGATTTTGCGCCCTTATTGTTAGTTAAGCTTCTATAGAAGACACGACGGCTCGCAGGAAAGTCTTTATTAGAAGTGAGGTGCACCGGCACCGTCGCACCAGGTGTTCTCCCGGTCCCGCTCCTGTGGAAGGGAGTCAATGGGTCCCGTCTTGACTGGAACACTTCCGGCGCCAACACCAACTAATAAATACATACAAGAAACAACATCATATAATTTATCTCTCTCACGAACGTCTTCTTTTGAAGCCTCCGCGGTGTCTACCTCCACGGTTTGGACACAGCAGCACATTGTGCATGCCTCCACATGGTGCGCAATGGACGCCGCAGTCGTCGTCCTCGCTGTGTGCGGACTGGAAGCATCGCCCACACAGCCCCGAGTGCCCCACCTGCATTGATGTCAGATTAATGTTGAAAAATATCTGAAACATAAACTAATTGTGAGTGTCCTGCCAACCTGCATGCTCTTCGCTACCACATCTAAGAACCGGTTGCACCATGAGGTCGGATTTTGCGCTCTTAGTTATGCTTCTGTAGAAGGCACAACGGCCGCTGGAAAGTCTTTATTGGAAGTGAGCTGCCCGGACACCGCCGCACCAGTGCCCAAATTCACGAACGGACCAGCGGTCTCCGAAACCGCGGCGCAGCCAGAGCCAGACGGCAGAGTCGATGAGAGATTGCGTTTAACATAGGGTGTTTAGGATACGTAGAGAAAGGTGCGCGCTGTTCACAGACTATATCTCGGGGTTTATCGGGGTTCACCAATGATGAATGTGGGCCCAGGTGTTCCCTTGGTCCCGCCCCTGTTGGAGTCGGAGCCATGGGGTTCTGGCTTGGGCACAACAGTCGGCTCGACCAAGGGTAGGCGTCTGTACATGGGGATACAATTGGTGACGATTCGCCAAACCCACCGCAGTGTCGACATCTGGACCATCGCAGACGGTAGGGTCGCCGTAGTCAGCTCGTTAGGGCTTGTTCAGACGACGCGCGTCGAAAATGCAAAATCGAAGCTCAATCGATAATTAACGCCCTTGATCGAATTTGCTCTTTTGCATTAGTGGCGCAGTCCGGTTGCGCCTCATATAGGCAAACTTACTGGTCGCTCGGGTTTCTTTAGAAGGCTGCTTTTCCTTATTAATGGAAATTTTGACAAAATTCACTTTTTTCGTTTAATTTCTTTCATATGTGATTATATGCCTAATTTTTTTTGCCTATATGAGGTGCAACCGGACTGCGCCACTAACGCAAAGGAGCAAATTCGATCAATGACGTTAATTATTGATTGAGCTTCAATTTTGCATTTTCGACGCGCGTCGTCTGAACAAGCCCTTAGCCTTCGCCGTGAAGCGACGAAGAGTCGCCGTCCACGCGGTTGCTGGGCTGGGCGAGTCATCACTATTTGTATCCACAGGTACTGAAGCCCTCGAGTCGATACTGCAATCGAACAACACCCTTCCAAGGGTCAGTGGGGGGGAGGGTGGAATATGCTGGAGCAGTGTGCTCCGGACCGAATTTCGCAAGTGTTCGGAGGTACGACCGAGCGAAACACCGGCCAGATGCTTACTAGGCAGACACTACTTCCAGGCTATGAAACTATATCCTTTATCCTTAGTGTATTTCAACAATCGATCACAACATGGAAGATAAAGAATATCATCAATAACAAAGAATCACAAGCACTTTAAACCGGAAAGAATGCCAAATCCGAAAGTGACACAGCAACAGTGAGCACAATATAGAGGTGTCGCATTATGAAGAAATGCTCAGTACAGCTTTTAACATCACGGATTAGGTGGCTGGTAGCACTGCAGTCTACCCTTGATCACTTTTCCCACTCGCTGTAGCACTAGTTCTTCGTCCGAACTAGGACGACTTCAAAAATACGCGTTGCACTTGAAACCCATGAAACCCAAGAATAGGTTAATCGCTCGACCGTGCAGGTAAATTGACAACAGAACTACGAATGTGACTAATATAATGGGGAAATATTGAGACTAATGTGAAACCACTTCCAAGGCAACATGAATGAGAACATAGAAATTCGTAGAAACTGAGGTTTTGATAGCAATATTTTGCCATGTAGGTAACGCGTGGTGCAATGGTAAGAGGAGCTACTGACACTGATCAAGCGATCAATCCTTCCCGGGCTAGCCAACTTCTATATTCCTCCGAGGTGGGGTGAATATGTTGCAGACTTGTCTGGGAAGGTAAAGACCCGACTTGGTATAACGGCTGGCACTCGCAAATTACATATTGTATGTGCAAAACACTCATTCCCATGATTCTGTGATTTGGATGGAAAGCGAATGCGCTTGCGCTTCATTTATTTATTTATTTATTATAAGACGCTCACGTAGGTGAGCGTGGGAAAAATAAACTTCAACTGAAACATCAAGCTGTAAACGATATGTAAAGAAAATAGCTACCATGTTACTAACACATAGAGAAATAAACAGATGAAAATTCCAGGACGATAGCAAACAGCCAAAAACACAAATGAGGGAAATAAAATAGAGTAGAACCAAACAAAATATAAAAAACAAACGGAACAAGAGATGGTAGGATACAATATGGAAGTAAAGAAAGACAAAGAGGTTCCTGCGAACTCGAAACTACGTTGTCAACTCCGAGAGGGAAACTAGCTTCTTGAACGATTTGAGAGAGAGACCCAACAAACCCTTAGCTATGTATTTTGAGATCAGCGGAATAACTCGTAGGCAAAAGAACGATGACCTAACTTTAGTTCGAACACGTGGGGTTCGAAGCTTGACGGAACCACCTCTAGTAGTAGAGTTGTAAAAAGAGAAAAACTTGTCAATGTCAAGAGGTGATTTTCCCCGAAGAATTTTGTATGCCATGACCACATCATTTCGAATTCTACGGCTTTGTAGGGAATGTAAGTTGAACATTTTGCGTC
The DNA here is from genome assembly GCA_030553155.1 of Nippostrongylus brasiliensis. Taxonomy (NCBI): domain Eukaryota; kingdom Metazoa; phylum Nematoda; class Chromadorea; order Rhabditida; family Heligmosomidae; genus Nippostrongylus; species Nippostrongylus brasiliensis. Next base: position 16,227,434 of record CP130736.1, read on the forward strand.
TAGTCTCACCGTTAGGTATGAACCGATAGTCAATACCACTACATCGCATTACTAACTTCCTGGTGAAATTATTTTGCACACTTTCGAGCAAGTTTATGTCTTTTTTGAGGGAAGGACTGAAAACAGTTGTTCCGCTCTCGACCAGGGGACGAACGTAACTTTTATAAGCCCTAACTATAGTTGTCGCATCACGTGTTTTGAGAGCCTTGAATAGATTGTATGTACGGAAGAGCGCCCTATTGTGCAGCAGCCTAAAATGTTGAGAAAAACTTAGCTTATTAGTTATAATGAAACCTAAGTCACGCACTTCAGAAACACAGTCCAATTTGTGATCACCAATTTTGTACGTCGGGGGAAATTTACTTGGGCCTAGACATAAAACTTTGGTCTTATGAGGGGCAAGTAGAAGGCCATGATTATCGGCCCATAGGGTAACAGAGTCCACTGCCGCTTGGACTGACGCAAGATCATTTTGACACTCAACAGTGCGATAAATTTTTATGTCGTCTGCATACATTTGGCATGAGACATTAGGCGGAATAAGACAGGGTAGGTCGAACGTGTATATAAGAAACAGAATTGGTGACAAAACGCCACCCTGAGGAACCCCAGAAGGCGACGAGTAAACTTTAGAGAAAGATTGACCAACACGAACTTGAAAAGTTCTGTCCATGATGAAATTTTTTATCCATCGAATAGTGTCGGAATCTATGCCTACCATGTCCAGTTTCTTCAGCAAAATTTCGTGGGGGACTTTATCAAACGCTTTCGCGAAATCAAAGTATATGATATGAACTTCTTTCTTAAAGTCTAAAGACGCTGTCCAGTCATTTAAGGACGAAAGGAGGGCGGTTTCGGTAGACCTATTTCTGAGAAAACCGTGCTGACAATTCGGAATGACTCTATTCTCCTCCAGGTGAGCCAAAATACGCCATTTGAGCATTTTTTCAAACGTTCTGGCGAAAACTGACGTTATGCTGATAGGCCTGTAATTTTCAGGGACATTTAAGGGATTCTTTTTAGGGATGGGTGTAACAAAAGAATGCTTCCACCTAGTAGGAACAGACCCCGTAGCAAAAGAAAGGTTAAAAATGTACTCCAGTGGCAGAAGAATGAGGTGAAGAATTTTCTTGAAAAAAGCAAAAGGAAACACATCTGGTGTAAAGGAGTATGACGACGGATGCTGTATCAAGTGTTTGTATATTTCGTCCTTAGAAAACCAAAATCCAGATTTCATTTTGGGGAAACGTATAGAAGAGGTTTTATTGAGATCGGACGAAGAAGGAGCGAAAGTTGAGAAAGCTTTACAAAATTCAAGAGCCAAAAGCTCAGCTTTGTCTAAGTCATTGTGATTGTAAAGTCCATTTTCACCTAATAGAGAAGGAATATTTTGCCGTTCCTTCAGCCTAAAGCGGAGAAAGCGATGAAGCTTTCTGACATCTCCGGATGCTACGACCTTACGTTCAGTGTAAGAAGAAAATTTAGCAATAGCCTTCTCTAAACTCTTCTTCTCCGCTTCATACGACCTCCATGCAGAGGAACTGTTTACTCTTAGAGCCGTGCGCCAGAGCCTATCCACCCTACGAGTCATTCTACGTAAATAGTCAGGACAGCTTAATTTTTTCTCGTGAGCACCGGACAATGGTACAAAGCAGGACACCACATGTTCTATAATACTAAGAAACATTTCATAAGCTGCGTCGGCGGTATCAACAAGGGCGAAAGAGCCGACCCAGTCGATCTGAATTAAATATTTCTCAATGTCAACAAAATTGGCGTGCTTGTAATCTCTGATAAGAACATGGTGGTCGTAAGCTTGTGGGAACTCGATGTTAAACAAGACGGTAGCATGGTCACTAGACCCGATTGGAGGAGACAGTTTAACGTTTTTTATGAGATTTTTTGAATCGCAAAACAAGAGATCTAGAAAAGATTCTTTTCTTGTTGGCTCGAGAATAAATTGAGAAAATCGATGTGATTTGAAAAGTTCGAAAAAACTATTACTATTACTATTTGAGGGAGTTGAGGGGCTATCCAAGGAGTCCATAGATGCCCAGGGTATATCAGGCAGGTTGAAATCCCCAAGCACAATAGACGCATGGCATGACGCTGAAAAATCACTTATGACTTTACAAAGCTGAAGGGACTGCGCAGCTGCACAATTGGGCGCCCTGTACACAAGAATGAGCCTAACGCTTTGCCCAGATGAAAAGGCGTCAGCAACAAGAACTTCATAGGAGTCTCTCACACTTTCAGAAAACAACTTATTCACCGTAATGGAAGACCTGTGAAAAATAATTACTCCACCTCCCTTTTTGAAAAGCCTGTCGCATCTGATAGCGGAGTAGTGCGAAGATATAGAGCCTAGCAAAGGAGCAAGGTCGTTTGTACTTTTTAACCAGGACTCTGTAATAAATGCTATATCAATTCTTTTGTTCAAGAAAGTAAAAGCTAGAGATTGGCCATTTTTGATCAAGGAACGGACATTCGAAAGGATGCAGTTAAAATGTAATCTTCTATTAGAACACCGAGGAAGGTCTATTAGTTTCCCTCATCAGAGTGGACGGTTTTTGAGGCAGAACGCCTCGCATTCACAGGAGCCTGGTACATTTCACGCCTACGGACTCTTTCTTCCTGAGACAAAGATTCTCTTACGAAAACCCCTCTCTCTGGGAAAGATCGTAAGCGAGCAGAAAACTTCACAGCAAATCTTTGAAAGTAAGAAGAAGGCAACACAACCTTAAGTAGCCTATCACGACCTGGGGCAGGGCGACCAAGTCTATACACAGACACAGGTATACATTGAACACCAATATGGGCTAATACATTCCTAACACTCAAAAGGTCGTACCAAGCTCGTTCTCCGGAATGAGACGACTTTAATTCTGGAACTCCGCTAATCACAATGGAACGCTTACGTTCAAGTTCTCGGAAGTCGTTGTCGTGGCGGACATCTTTGGACGTTGAGCGTGGGTCCATTGGCATCATCGATTCAGCTGGCTGATCACTGGCAGTGACGGAATCAATAGCAGAAATAGGCAGCTCAGACGGAATACCAAACTTTCTTCTCAAGGCCAGATTTTCCTTCAGAAGCTGGTCACGCTCCTTTCGAACAGAAATGAGTTCATCCACGAGAGCATTCAAGACGTCTTTGACACATGCGGGAACCTTCGTGGACTCATTTACGTGTTTTAGAGCACTGACCAGGCAGATGGGCTCGTTAGAAGGCGACGTAGGAGTACTGGCGTTGGATATAGACGAATTGTCCGGGCAGAATCTCTTCACTGAGCCACGAGGATGAGAAGGAGTAGACGTGGCCATTGTTAGCAGTCAGAAAAACCACTGAGCCGAAGGTAAAACAGAAAATTTCTGGCGATGAAATTGATTTGGGCCAGACCGACCGCTCACTAGCGGAGCAGGCGTCGAACGATTACCTTTTTTACCTTTACTTTACTATGTCGTTAAGGATTATGCAGTCGACACCAGAGCTTACTCCATTGTTTTAGTTGGGAAGAGCCTTCAGTCGTCAATATGGCATTCTGACCCATTGAAACCGCTATCCCACAATGCTTACGCTTTTCCTGCCTCCGTTCAACTACAGTTTTGTCATCGACTGCACACTCAAAACGTGATGTTGGACACAGAAGTAAATATCGAAATCAATCAGAGCCGATGGGTCGTAGGTGGGTGCAACAAAAGCGATGGGTACCCGTATGATAACAAGAACTAGACATCAATCAATTTAGAAAGATCGCCTCGAAATGAGTTTTGATTATGCCCAGAGTCTTTGTCTGGATATCAGCCAGCGACTGTTGATTGGATGACGGTGGCAGGAGCAAACAGAGCAGGCGAGAGTTTACCTGAAGAACAGAGTTTTCCTCAACCGACTGGAAACCAGAAGTTCGAGTTTATCTTCAGGCCAATAAGACTGCGGTATAAACGCACGCAAGGGTGGATATAAATAAATATTAACAAATTTTTGAGAGCAAAAAGGCGTATCCAAAGGTCTGCATACCTTCTTTAGAACAATCCACCAGTCGGACTCCGTCTTTGCGAAGCATTCTCCAAACTCATCCGTATCGGGGAGAAAACTGGTAAGTGAATTGCAGACCAATCTGAAATAAGTGGCTATAGATTAGTGAAGTATTCAGAAATTGAGATTTAAAAGTCATTATTGAACAGGCAAAGATCACATTGTTAAGTCAGGAAGAAAATAAAAGGAAAAAGATACTCAGAAATCATGAGAAATAGTCCACCTATTGACTTCAGGAGGCGGTAGTGCGGGTTTCGGAGTATCGGGACACTCCGTGAAAGACGATGTCAGGCTTAGAGAGGCCGGATTAAAATAAATATAGTGGAAGTCAGGCGTCGACAGGACATCAGGACTTTGAGCACCAATGCTGAATTGAAACTGTGAATTACATCCTTGAACTGGTCGTTTGTAGATCGTTTTTTTGTCCCGGTCACCGATGACAATGTGCATGTATGAGTAGATTTTCTCACCTTTCCTTTCTTTCAGTTTCAGGTTAAGAATCTCATCCCAATAATAACGATGAATGTAAGCTTTACTGATTACAGATCGAAATTTCTACGGAAGGACGATTAAATCATTAACCAGTAATCCCTGGCAAACCTAGCACCATGAAGATTAAGAACTAAGGTAAAAGCTTCACCTACATAACCAAGTCTACCTGAGATGCTGAAAGTACTTACCAATCGCCTATTTGCGATGCAACTTTACTAAGCTCGCTACCCAGATATCCATCGATATTTCTCATCAATCTTCTTGTGATCTCTTTTGTGGAGAACATGCAAACTGTAGCATTCAAGCACCGATAAACCATCTGAAACGTTAAATTCACAACAAGGCTCCAATTCTTCGGAAAAGAATACGACGAGCTTGTACCATATTGTATTTGGCAAGTCCTTCGTTCTCTTCGTCATCACAAGAGTTGAAAAGGTGTACAGTCGGAAGAGCATCATCACCTGCCAATGGAGCATCAGTGGTCAGGTCCTGCGGTCCTCGGAGGAATCGTCCTTGGGATGGGCTAAAACGATGTGAACCATGAACAAATTGCTGTACTTCTAGCGGGGGTAGAATTTGGAACCCCATTTCACCGTAACTTCCATGGACATTTGAATATTCAATTACTTGTACCATATTGCATCGACAACACTGACTAGCCCACCAACCTTATAATATGGGTAATAAACGACCCAACCTCGAGAAGTCGGAAACAACAGAGTATAAAACGTGGTAGGGAAAGGAACGACATGCCGTAAGTGGGAGAGCATTGCATTGCTGACTACGGCCAAAACTTACTGGGCTTTAATCTAGTCTACTAGCTCTTTGGAAACAAATGCATTCACCCGTAAATCACACAGGTTTCAAAACAGAAATAGAAAAATAAGGTCAGAATAGGCACCAACTTAATGGGTCCAGTTACTGAGGATGACAAGGTATAGAAAAAACATTTCATATTCTGCACAAGAGAAGAAAGGAAGCTAGAAACTAAGAGAAATTTTTAAAAAAAAAGAAAACAGAAAACTGACATAATAAAAAAAACTATTAGAGGAGGCATCAACTAACCGAGACTGGTAATCCAGCTCATCACCGATTGTCATCGGCAAGAGACTTTGCGTAAGGTAGCGAAACAAGGACGGCAGGTCTCGTCGTGAGAGTGAGTAGTACAGCACTTTGTCCTTGAAAAAAGCATTTTTGCAGCGGACTTTGTACAACCAACTAGAGCACGAAGCAAGTCAAATTCACAGATTTCCGTAACAACCTGATATAATATTAGAATTTTCTCAATCAGAGGAAATTCTTCTAACAGTTCAGATGTCATAGAAACGACGTTTAGATACGTAGCTCCGTTTAGAGGCAGGAAAGCTGCGCCATTGAGGTAATCCAAAAGTGGCATCTAAAACATGAAGTGAAACATGGAAACCTTACAAGCCACCGAAGAAGCAAACATACCCTGTGCAGTTTTAAGAGCGGCAGGTAGCGACCAAGGAAATACTCCAATCGTTCCTTGAATTTCTGTTCATTTCTTTTACTGAAACATACATACAATTTAGTTATTAGTGTTTTTCTCAAACATAAAAATGTTACTAAAACGGCGAAGAACATTATAAGGCATAAAAAGGGAGAAGTGATCGGTGTGGATCACTTCCCTCTGCATTCGTCTCATATCCAGAATCGTAGAGATCTTTAGGATGACCTTCCACTCGAGTCTTGCTCTAATTTACTATTTTTGATTAAATCTTTGTAATTTATTTATTAATTCGGGAATTAAGGTTAGAGGGATTGAAGGTGTTGGTGGAACAGCATCTTCGGCTAATTCACCATTTTCTGAGCGATATTAATAGATGGGTGACCGACTAATTTCGTTTCAAATGGAAGAAGGAGAAATTGAGAAGATAAGGTCAAATGAAACCATCAGAAGGCTTAAAGACACTTGGATTCAGGAGTGACCTCAAAACGGTGTAGTCTACGGTTCCAAGAACCTGCCTAACACAGACTGTACCCAAAATCAAGCAGAAAAATAAGTATAATAAACAGAACGAAAAATTCAAAATTTGTAGCCAAAAACATTCAAAATACAAAAGAAACTGACCGGAAAGGACTAAATTCCCCGAAGAAAAGGCGAAACATTTTGTACACATCCGTCAACACATTCCGAATCGCAGGAAGGAACACAGAATAATCTGCAGCTGCATATTGGATCCTGAGCAATGCGAAAAAGTAATGAACGAAATACTTCTTAGTGCGGAAGAGAATCATTTAAAGAAGTGGTGCAGCTTACTTGGATAGCGCAAGTCCGATGAGGAATTCGCAGTTTTCCACTTGTATATAGACATGCTCCGACTTCTGAGTCGACACCGTACGGAAAGGAAACTCAGGTTTCTCCACTTGCTCTTGCGCAGTGACAAAGTTATCCGTGAAGTTCACCACCGCCTCTGCAAATCCAGTGATTTCCGCCTGAAATTATGTAGAAAGGATGAATATTTTGAGCTTCATGAATTGTAAACTTTGTATTTTGAAAATATGTAAACTTATATTGCATCAAAAATGATGAGTTACATGATTATATTCATCAAAACCACCTGAGCCTCGAATCTGCGGCACAACGTCAGACCGAACTCATTGATATCTCTTAGGGACAGAATTCCAACTCGTTTGTTTGGAAGGGCCATCAAAAATAAAAATGCAATGGAAAATCCACAATACCCAATGGAAATGGTTACACAGTAGATGGCGCACCATGAAGGATATTTCGATTTTGAGAGTATACATTAGTCGTTAGCAAATCTACGTGATACCTACATAGGAGATTAATGAATCTATAGCAAATGAGTTTGAGAATAACAGTATCAGTAGCTACAAAACCACCAGAGATTCATACGGCGCCAGGTTTCAAAGTTTGAAAATTTGAAGCTAGAAGCAGCTCTAGACTGGCAGTTAAATTGTTAGATTGTTCGCCAGTGATTCTTCCAAACCTGGAAGCTAGCTTTGGAGTGGAATAGTGGAGTTGAACCTGGGTTGATATCCGTTCCAATCATTGCACCTCGGCCTATTTAGCGGACATAGTAAACACTTTTTTTGCGATACCCCTTCCAGGGTATTTCGGCATGATTTATGTTCATAGATAAGGAATGAAAAAAAATTCATAACGCATGAAATCAATGCAAACGAAAAACTGTCGACTTACCTGTCGATCCAATGTTTCTCCCTTGGGGTAAAAATACATGATACGCCGATGTTCCTCTCCCTCACGACGCCCAGAAGCCGGATGCGCCACGAAGAAGAATTCCATTATGTCTGGAAAGTTTAGCGAACTACTGAAACAAATTGCACGGGGAATACTCAGCTAGAGAACAGTCACTTAGGTCGGCAGTAAGTAAAAATTCCAACTCAATGAGACGCCAAAAACCCTCAAAATTTGTGCGCACCACCTGTGGCACTGATAACGAATCTGATGTCCATTTTCCTAAGTTTGTCCGAAGACCGTCCACTTTGCTGATAAAGTTAACCAGAGTCGTTCCACTACGATCACCAATTACGCTGATAGTAGTTATCCACGGAGTCTTGAATCTAACATCTTTATTCGGGATATTCAACTAGTGTAGAGCATTTTAATATATTTTTGCAGTTATATGAGTTCGACAGCCAATCTCTGTTATGGACTTGAACACATAGTCAACGAAAGCGTTGTGGTTTACAGTAGCTTTGATCATCCCAAATGTTTCCATAGACATAACTCAAGTTCTAAACTTGAAAATATTAAAACCAAACTTGGGAATCTGGTTACAATGAAATTAGAACGGCCTGCTTCAGGGAACAAGCGAAGTTTCAGCAAAAAATAAGATTCGACCGAGACCCGGTGGATAGAGTCGAAACGTTTGTCAAGAGCCGAACTATCTGCTACTTCTCCCCTTCCTCAGAAATAAGAGTTAACTTCCCCTATAGTGAAGAGAAAGTTCATCGATTCCTGGAGTCTCCAGCAAGGAGGATCAGCAACAGAAAGATCTAGGTGAATCTTTGACCGAGGAGACCTATTATTGGGGATGTGTGGGTTGATGATATTGAAAGTACCTCAAACTTGGATAATTAAACCGGTGATTGTTCGCCAGTGATTCTTCCAAACCGGGAAGGTTTGAAACGTGAAGATGCAACCAGGGCCCACATTCATCATTGGTAAACCTCGATAAACCCCGAGATATAGCCTCTGAACGGCGCGCACGTTTCTCTACGTATCCCAAACTTCCTATGTTAAACGCAATCCCTCATCGACTCTGCCGTCTGGCTCTGGCTGCGCCGAGGTTTCGGAGACCGCTGGTCCGTTCGTGAATTTGGGCCCAGGAGAGGTCTTGCATTTACCGAACTTAGTAGTCCTCAAAGGAGTCAAATCGTTCTCAAATGTGTACATCGAATTCTTCACACTGCAACACTAATCTGAATAGATTTCTATTAAAAGCCGTGAAAGAATTTTTCTCTAGCGGTATCTCCAAAGTAGCACCTTGTCATTTTCCGATTTGATTGCATTTCTTTGGTAAACAAGCAGTGGTGAAGGTGCTTGAACTCACCCGGAAGTCGGACCCACATCTCGGCTTGGGTCACATTGGAAGTGTTTGTGGCGAAAAAGTACAGCGGATTCGCAAACGTACCGGACAGCATGGTCCAATCGCCAATCATTCGGAAAAACCCTCGTTTGAAATTTGTGTGCATTTGCGCGTCGCCACGCACTGTTGCGGACCAAGATTTTGAAACATTTTACGTAAAACATGTTTAGTATAATATTATTTTTATTGACGTAGTGGGTATAGGTGTTAGTGATTTCGAGTATAGATTACCGCTAAAGAAACGCTAGACTGATCGCCAGCCAGAACCCTATCAGTTGGAGGCTGGTTCTCAAAACTGTTGATGTAGACCAGTAGTGAGTCACTCAAAGCAACATGTGACGGTCATCAGATCCAAGCAATACTGATTGTCGATTGATTGATTGATAGTTAGCTGAAATCCTGTCTTGTGGTGTTTCCTTCTTCAGTTTTCATTACGCTCCATTTTTCTCAATAGATCAAGATCAAAAGATCATCTTTCCTCGTTCCTCACCTTAACAGAATTCTAAAAAATATGTCTTCTCAGTAACGAATACACTGTTCCTCAAGTAACGACTACACTGTTCCTCAGAAGTTTGAAGTGGTGAAATCTTCGTAGAAGAGGTGTGCGTCAAAAAAGTTTGGTTTTTCCGCTCTGTGCAGTATCTAAACGTTCGAACTTCGCAGATCCGTCACGACCAAGAAGTTATTTGTCGCTTAAACATCTCTACTGGAGTTGTTTGAAGATTTGATCATCATTTTTGTGTTTGTTTTCGACCTATCGGCCGCTACCATCCTTGTTGTCATCTAAGGTAATCAAATCAGGATTACTAACTTAGCTGATAACTTTTCTCGAGGGGTAATTTGGGGTGCTAATCAGCATCGATGCAGAGATCAGCAATTTTCCAGTTGTCTATTTTTAAACAGCAGCTGAGAGCTGGTTTCTGGGAAAAATAAGAGCTCAGGAAATGGTATCTTCGGTTGCACCCTTCAATACTTGTAGTACGGAAGAGTAGCACATCTTTTTTCTTCCAGACACCTATTTCAACTTTGATGTGTTCCGTTTTGTATCCCATCAGTAGTTGAATATTAAATGAAATCTTAATGTTCAACGTTTTAGCAACTCGCGGCGAAGAAAAACGAACATAATAATTTCGAGGTATCGCATGTGATCAGTTTTCAAGGAATTCTTCCTCTAACCACAATTCTCGAAAGCAAGCACACGTGAGGTGAGTATTTGTTTTAAAAAGTTATATTATTTTATATAGTTTATATTATATATAACTACTTGTAAGTGCATCTTATTAGATGGCTGATGAAATTTGTTCTTTCTGCTGGTCATCCATTCACAGTGAAACTCCGAACTCGCCGAAGAATCGGTGCTAGACAGGGTGGGGGTATGCAGCCAGCAGAAATGTGAGCCAAAAAAATGGAGTCTGGAACGACTACTTCGACGAAGTAGCGAAAATTCTCACATGTTTCTGGGAAAAATAAGAGCTCAGAAACTGTTTTATTTGGTTGCACCCTCCAACCTTTGTAGTACCGAAGAATCTTCAGGTTCTTCTGCTTCAGTTCTTTCAGTGAGCCTTGTTTCAGAACACATGAGTGCTGAGTCGAGCTCCTGGACGGAGTTTTGCGGTTTCGCGAATGGATCGTCGTTCAGAACGAAGTATTTCATGGATGAGTCAACAATGACGTTGACACCATGTGGGGAGTTCGCTCTAGTCATGCCACAGACCTTACCGTTGCTGTTCTTCTCTGTGATCAATTTCCAATTGGTACCTGTGAGTTGCTGTCGTTTTAACTTTTCCTTTTCACCTTTTCATTTTCTTATTCTGTTTTCGTTTTCGATTTACTTTTTCAAGAAGAGTAGATCAGTATATTGGAACAGAGCAGGGCGCGATTGAGATCCACCAAATTTTTATCGTTCCCAGTGTATTTTAGATGGGATAAGAAAGGTTCAATACATTTCTAAGTGTGTTTTTGAAAAAAAAACTCCGTTTCAGGGAGGATTTCCCTCGTTTGACTGCGATGCCGTCTCACATATCTTCACCATGAAGATTATTGTGTGCGCAATCACTATAGCGTCCATGACTATAGCGTTTGGGATGTCGTTTCTGCCGCAATTTTATTTGAAGCCGGTTTTTCTTATTGAATACAGCATCATCGCTATAGTTTGGACAGCACTTGCAGTGCTTCTAACGTACTCAAAGTTCAGCAGAAGGTTAGTTTACCAGTTTTTTCTGTGACTTCGTCTTCTACCACATATTTGTGTCCGGCTCAAAGTCATTGAATTCATCTTGTGCACAATTACGCTCTTCAGTTCTCATAGTTCTCCAAGAACTGACTGTTGTTCCACCATATTAACCGTTACTTGATTAGTCCCTGGCAGTTGAGAGTGGTCTAGTGCAATACATAACGAACATCCTTCGAAACCATCAGATTTGGTACCTACCGTCTCAGATTGGTGCTGAAGCTTCAAATATTCTCTTTTTTGGCTATAGCAGACTTTACTGCCAGCATGACTTCTTATCGTCAATGAAACCGGTCCTTTTTGTGGTAATCCTGCATCCTTTTTTTGTATGAATCCTGTATCTACCGCATTTTGGGAATTTGGATTCAAGGCTCAGTTCGAAATGTGTATTTTTCAGCTGGACTCGAACCCGAGCGCAAACTATAGCTGGTTTCTTCGCCTCAAAGGTGTTTATTATAATGACAGTCAATAGATGGCTATTGTATGGATTCAGCGATCCACGAACGTGCATAGTATTCAGTTTAGCTTTGCTGCATCTTACCCTAGGTGCTACATTAAGCTTCGTTGAGTGGAAGTATTACAGGTGAGTATAGCCTCTTGAGACTCTTTCGTAATCATGGACGATAGTGGAGCGTTTCAACGGTCTGCCATCGGTTTTGCCGTATGCTTTCATTCCCTTTCAGGTCCTATCAAAGTGCTGAGTCGTTTGGTTATATCGAACTGGGATCCACTGCCGATGAGTCTGCCGGCTTTCTATCACGGGTCTTTTTCTGCTGGACAAATATTCTTATTCAAAAAGGTGGCAAGCTGCAGTTGAATTCTGTAAGTATAGATGGCTGTTCCTTTAGTACCTTAAGTATTTAAAAACGCCTTTAATTAGTATCTTTTTTTAGATTGATGATGTGTTCCCTCTGCCTCCTTCTCTTGAAGTGGCGAACATTGAGCGCCAAATGATCGAGAACTCACCAACGTACTATTCGGACGGTCAACGCTACTCATTATCGTCGTACGTCCTCAATTTATTCTCGAGACTGAGTCATTGTTTCTGCTCCATTTTGCGGTTTTCTAGCAGTTCAGGTCGCTGCTTTCAACATTCGGCTTCGCGTTCTTCTCTCTGGCCGTACTTCGAGTTGCATCTGATGGTTTCACATTCGCTGGTCCAATTCTGCTTCATTATTTGGTAGATGTACTCGAGAATCCCACTCCAAATGTGAGTTACGTGTCAATTGCCTTTCATGATATGGTTTATGCTTTTGTTGTTGTAGCCTATCGGATTCCTCTACGCTGGTCTCATGGTCATGTGTTCGTTGCTGGCCGCATTGTTTTCAACTAACTTTAACTTTTATGTGCAGAAAATCACACTCAAGTAAGCGGTGGGATTGTGGTTGTTGACATTTTACAACTGTTAGTATTGGAACTATAACTTGCAGAGTGCGAGCAGCGACTGTCACTGCGATTTATGACAAGTTGCTACTGGTGCCCATGAGCGAGATGAGCAAATTCTCTTCAGGTATTCATCTTAATCAACATTGTAATCATTCGGTAAATATACTATCCAACTGAGCAGCATAAACATAAGTACATAGTACACTCACCTTAGCCTAAACACATTGGAGATACGTTTACTGAGTGTTTTTTCTACGATTTCCTCCATAGTTTCATTAATTTCTATGACTCCACGAACTATCTACCTTTGCCATTTTTTATGTTCCTCTACGAAAGTTGATCGTGAGCTGTCTCATATGATTCTTCAGAGGGTTGGGGTCCGCTCATCCGTTAAATTTGCGCTGTCTTTCGCGCAACCAGTTTCTTTCAATAAGAAGTGTTGATTAAAAACTTTCTGTCGTATCGAATTTGAAAGGTTCCGCTTCAACTTTTTTATGTATTTGTTTAGTTTTTTTTCTTCTGTTATCATTAATATCAAATTGGTAAGTTGTAGTGGTGTTGATTCTGTCATACGCGGCAGAATAAATTTACTTTTTCAGGAGCCATTCTCAATTTCATCTCGACGGATGTGGACCGCCTAGTAAACTTCTGCAATTCTTTTCACGCTTTTTGGAGCCTTCCTGTTCAGCTAGCTGTTGCGCTCTACCTGCTTTATCGTGAAGTCATTATCCTTTCTCAATTTTGTTCGATTTTTGTGGTGTTTCCTTGATTCTTGTTACATGTTACTAAAAAGCTTTAGGTTGGTTTGGCGTTCGTTGCTGGTGTCATTGCTGCGGTGATTCTGATTCCTTTGAACAAATGGGTGACAAACGCTATTGGAAGGATGTCCGTGAAATTGATGCACTGTAAAGATCAGAGGATTAAGGTTGGTTATTCCGTGTAATTCATGTATTTTTATTAAAGCATTTTGAAAGACATGCAGGTCGTGCGTGAAACAATGGAAGGGATTCGAGCCGTGAAGTCATCTGCTTGGGAGAGCTTTTTTGAAAAGAAAATTAACGAACTTCGTGAAAAGGAGTTGTACTATCTGAAGGTTCGTTTTCCGCTGCTCTCGATAAATTTTTTAACAAAAGAAAAATGATGATGGTCCACTTTTCAGATTCGAAAGTATCTCGATGCGGTTTGTGTTTATATGTGGGCTTCTGCACCTCTCCTAATAACTATCTCAATCCTCTCTACCTATACCATGGTGTTCCATTGGAAGCTCACTGCGGCCAAGGCAAGTCGGCACATATTGCTTTCATTTCTCTCGTCATTTACTTTCATTGTCCATGTGTCTTTGATTTCTGGTTTATGAATATTACGGACGTGCATCTCCTAGTTCGTCGTTTTCATGGCTTCAGCTGTAGGATGGAAGTCAGTTTAGGTTTTCACAGCGCTCGCTCTTGTAAATATCCTCATAATGCCGCTGAATGCGTTTCCTTGGGTACTGAATGGCCTTGTGGAGGCGCTTGTCTCTCTGCGAAGGTTGCAGCGACTATTTATGTTGAACAACGTTGACGTTCACGATGTGTACACGCTTTGTGGAGGTAGTTTTTTTAGTTATCAATATTTCTTCCGACCTTTACATCAGTTATGTCTTATTGCAACAGGAATTTCGGTAGTAAATTTTGTTTTCTATCTCTGTTTTTATCTTCTTACCTTTCATCTTCTATTTCTTCCATTCTTCGTCTGCAACTGAGGAGTTCTAGACACCAAGCCGCTGTGGTTTTGGTGGTATAGTGCTTTGGAATCGCAGACGTTGGGAATCTTACTTTAATATAATTTGTGTGGATTTGAAATAGAATGCAATAGTGAGTTCGATCAGGACTCCGGTTCGCGCATGACTTAGCCGCCATGAACAACGAGATATTCCGTGAATGATGTATGAACCATGACTCATCAATACGTGTGACAAGGTTATTCAGGGTTTATACGCATATCACATTTCCTCACTGCCGCCGTCAAGTGTTCAAGAGGCAACGAATGGCGCGCAAACAGGGATTCATTTCAAACAGTATTTATTCGGGGCTTACTTGGAGTTGACCGCCGTTACTGCTTCGTGTTCTCTCATCCTTCGACGTAGCAGTGTGTTAGACCCCAATGAAAAAAAAACGCAAACACATAACGGAATCTCAGTAAACCTCAAATAAACTGCTCTGGCCACTGGATATCGAGTAGCTCTTTATGGTCATGCAGTCGACTGGAGATTGTCACGGAGGTTAAACTACGTTCGAAACACTGGAACTCTCGAATACTTTTGTTTGATGAGGAGAAATTGGGTTATCCTGGATGAATAACGATCTACTCTCAAGCTCATACCTGACCTCTCCTTAGAATGCAAAACAATGTTCATTGAGTTCTTCTTAACGATGTTCTGTTCGTGGTCTGCCGAGAATTCGCTTGTTATGATCTAAGGATTTAGATAAGGACACTCTTCTGTATGTTCGAGAAGGAAACTTCTTCTGGAGAGGCTCCAAGCAAGCAATCACTAATGTTTCGTTCCAGGGTCATAGGGTGAGTATGAAATGTTTTTATGGTGCATATTCGCTTATTTATTGAGTTGAGCGTGAAATTTGACACAGACACTTAGTTCTCACGTTCAGCGTTCTTTATTCCAGGGAAAGATAATTGGCATATCTGGTGACGTTGGAAGTGGCAAATCTACTTTGTTGTTGGGTGCGTTATTTATTGCTTATTTATTTTCGCTTATTTCAAACTTCCCCTCTTCATTTCCTTTGTTTTTATCAAGCTTTCCTTTTCATCATTTTTTTTTATTTTGTACAGGTCTTCTTGGTGAGACGAAATCACTGACCGAGTGTATCGGAATAACGCAGGAAAGTGTCTCTAATGGAATAGGATATCTTGGCCAGGACCGTTGGCTCTACAGAGGTTCTGGGATCTCGGCTTCTACTGGTTATTTATCATGTTTCATTTTTGTTTTTCTCTAGGAACTGTGCGGGAAAACATCATAGCTGGCAAAGATTTCGACGCGAAACTCTACGACGCTGTGATCAAAATGACTTGCCTCCAACGCGATATCAACGTAAGGTCTTTGCAGATGAAAAGCGCCTATATTTTTTTCGATTGTGACTTTTAAGTTGATGCCTGGAGGTGACCAGTATGAGATCTCAGACAATGGTGCATCTCTGAGTGGTGGGCAACGAACGAGAGTTGCTTTGGCGAGAGCATTCTACCAGGTATGTTTGCCTTTCTATCCATTTTACTCTAGGTTCTTTCCTCTAAAAACTTTGCAGGACAATTCGATGTACCTGCTGGACGAACCTTTGGCGTCGTTAGACAAGAAGGTTGCTGACTCCATTTGGGTCGAGGGAATTGAGAAGAGGCTCAGAGATCGAGGATGCCTAGTGGTCATCGCGACACATGACAGAAGAGTTTTGTCGAGAGTCGATGAGGTCGTTCTTCTGGGAAATGATGGCAAGGTGGTCAAAAAAGGTGAACATATGCGGATTATATATATATATTGTGAGGACTAAGTTAGATAATGGAAACCGCTTCAGGAACGCCTGAAGATGTACTCGGGACGGAGGTCGACGAGCTAGGCGCGGTTGAGGACGAATGCGAGGAGGACGCTGAATTAGAGCGTATAATGCTGCAAGATGAAGAGAGAAGAGTGGGTCCTATTTGGAGTTCATCTTATAAGTACATTGCTATATGGTGTGATCTAGTTATCTAATAGTAAACGAAAAGTGGTCTGCTTGAATTAGTCCCTCAGGGCACACCGGGGCATTCCTCTTTTATTCAGATTCATGGAGGGATGGTGAATGCGTTTTTAACATTTGCGACGATTTGTGGGTGCCAGCCGCTCTGCGACCCCCACCTTCTCAGGAAAGTGTGGTACCTACCCGAAAGGGCTGGCAAGCTTGGTTATCCCGACCGGGAATCGGGAGGGGGACGTTTCGCACGAAACCCTAATTGCCAACTCATGGCGCGCAGGGTGATAGTACCTGAGGACCATTGGCGAGTTCCCCGCGTGCACCTCCACTCTGGCCCTCGCCGCACGCGATCTTGGCCGTAACCGGGCTCCTCGTTAAAGCGATGGTGGCCCTATGGACGACAGGAGTCACCAGATCGACCAGATCGGGAGCGAGAGCTACTGCTCGCCGATTCATAGGGCGCGTAAGGCAGTGTATGGAATCGAACATGCCCAACACCTACACACGCCCTTATCAGAATTTTCAGCTCTATTCAATGAGCTCAATCGAATTTCCGAGAAACCGTCGAGAACACAATTCTGCGCTTAAATACCATGTGGGTTTCAATTAGGATATTTGTTTGATCAAAAAATTGGCATCGAATGGAGAAATAATAACGATATCCACTTCATATTGCACGCCTTGTGACGTGCCTAGACAAATTGACACAAAATTTTGTTATTTCTCTCGTGCTAACCCCTGTTCCACCTCTTTCATAGTACCGACCAGCAAAGCTATAAAGCAATATTTTTCCTATAAAACTATGCAGTCTGTAATTTATAGATCACCTCTTGATTAATCGACATTATTTGATATTATGAAGACACATCTGTATAAAATTTGAGTTCAGAATTGTGTCGCCGTCGATACCCAGAGAACAGATTTTTGTCGGTGTTTTTTCATGCAATTTAGACGCAGAATTGTGTTCTCGACAGTTTTCTTCGAATGCGATTGAACCCATGAAATAGAGCTCGAAGTTTTAATATAGGCATATTTAGTATTGTGTATGTTCGACACCTTACAGTGCCTAACGCGCCCTTTGCATCGGCGAGCCATGGCTTTCGCTCCCGATCTGGTGACTCCTCTCGTCCGTCGGGTCACCATCGCCCTAACGAAGAGCACGGCCGCGGCCTAGATCGCGTGGGCCGAGGACCCTGTGCAGGCGCACTCGGTGAACTCGCCAATGGTCCTCAGGTACTATCACCTTGCGCGCGTCATGAGTTGGCAATTGGGGTTTCGTGCGAAACGTCCCTCACCCCCGGGAATCGATCGCATGACCTCGCCAGTGTCATTAGCTCTTCTTACCGCTGAAACACGCGCGCCACTTTCGCTCAACCCAAACACGGAACAATGTTTGGACGTTCATAATTCAGCGCAGGGCAAAGCCATGCGGAAGGCTTCAGTCTCTCTATAGCTTCTGCAGGAAGTTAGTGCCTCATCAGATTTAAGATCGCGTCAATCAAGTGTTAAAATTGTTCGGTTTTACGCTCATTTGGATCACCCACTCCAATATTACTAAATGACATAATAAGAAATTATACACTTGGAAATTTGAAACACCTATCGTGTTTAGGAAAGCGGAGAAGGTTTCAGTTTTGGGAAGGGTGGAGAAAAGCAGTAGTACATAGAATTGCTTGGTCAAAACATAAATAAATAAGGTAACGAATGGATGTGCTCTAGTTTCTGTTATGTTGTTCTATAATATTTATCAGTTTTCTTTTTCGATTTCCCAGTTTTTTTCTATAACCATGACAATGACGTATGCAATCGTTCCATTTGACACTTCTGCCATCTAAGGTTGTCACGTGGAACACCTACAGTAGTTCGCGAAAAGATATGTCACCTTGCATTTTTGGGTACAGATCGCTGAAACCAGAAAGAATTTTATTCCATTTGACAGTTTTAATAACTATCATTGAAAATACTTTAATATGTGCCCTTGTTGGGAATTCTAGATTTTTTTAAAAAATTTTAAACTCATTTGCATATGCTTTTTTAAACGAACGTATCTTAGGAACCACTGAGCTTCTGCTTGTCATGTAGTGATATTCTGATAGAGCATAATTAGCTTGCTCTTATAAGCTATGAATTTTAGTTTCAAGACATTAATAAACCATAGAATTTTTTGTGTGAATTTTTTCATGGTCAAAAAATGGTGATATCATGGGACAATCTTTCATACAAAATTACATATATCAATAACCAGCGAATGAAATATCATCAAACTATGAAATGTGATAGCATAAGATTTTCTCTTTCCCACGCATATCTAACCTTAGAGAATAGCCGACTGGTTACAGAGAAAATAGCCAATGAAGTTGCATTTACACAAGCGGCCGTTTCACGAACACCCGGAGGGCATTCGACTCCAGATTCCTCTAGTGCATAGTAGACTCATTGCTTGTTAGGTACTCAACAGGTTACAAAATAATTCCCGCTATTATTCAGGAAATCGTCTTCTAGTTGGACCGAGAGAAAATGGGGCACAAACCCGCGCAGCGTACGGTGGCGAGATAGTGATGCATGCAACAACAGATGATTTTCTGAACAATAGCGGGAATCGTTTTGCTAGCTGTTAAGTACCAAACAAGCAATAAGTCTACTGTGCACTAGAGGAATCTGGAGTCGAATGCCCTTCGGGTGTTCGTAAAACGGCCGCTTGTGTAAATGCTATTTCATTAGCTATTCTCTCTGTAATCAGACGGCTATTCTCCGAAGTTAAATATGCGTGAGAAAGAGAAAATCTTATGCTATCACATATCCTAATTTGATGATATTTCATTGGCTGGTTACTGATATATGAAATTTCATGTGAAAGATTATCCCATGATTTTCCCATTTTTTGACCATGAAAAAATTTACACAAAAAATTCTATGGCTTATTAATGTCTTGAAACAAAAATTCATAGCCTATAAGAGCAAGCTAGTCATGCTCTATCAGAATATCACTACAGGACAAGCAGAAGCTCAGTGGTTCCTAAGATATATTCGTTTGAAAATGCATATGGAAATGAGTTCAAAATTTAAAAAAAAATCTAGAATTTCCAACAAGGGCACAGATTAGTGTATTTTCAATAAGAGTAATTAAAACTGTCAACTGGAATAAAATTCGTTTTGGTTTCACCGATCTGTACCTTAAAATGCAAGGTGACATATCTTTTCGCGAACTACTGTATCTGGTCGGTAAATAAGTATTCCACCTAACAACCGTAAAAGGCAAAAGGTCCAATTAGGACAGTCATCTGTTTTCTTTGTGCTGACAAATTTCACTTCATCCTTCAGGTTGGAACTGTAAAGGCCTCCGTGGCCCACACGTATATGCTGGCGACAGGATGTGTTCTGACCATTTCAATCGTCGTTGCTCTGTGCTTGATGCAGTTCTCGAAAAACACGGCTGATTGGTGGCTGAGCAGATGGACCAAAGATCAAACCAACTTTACATCACAGTCCGTTTTTCGTTTTTCCTTCATGTTCCTTCTTTATCTAAAGCTACAAGAACAAAGAAGCGTTTAGCTTACTGAATGATGAGCAAATGGACCGTTCCGTTCGCTTTCTGATGATTTACGCTTCGATTGCTGCTGCGAACACAATATTTACTCTAATCCGAGCGTTTCTGTTCGCATATGGTGGTATTCAAGCGGCGAAACACCTGCACGAAAATCTACTCCACAAGCTGCTCAATGTGGGTTTTAATGCCTGTTCACTTCTCTCTTATATTAAGTAGAAATTTTTTGGACGCACTAATGTTTTCTGAATTTCCTCAGCTGTTTATAAAACAATTTCATTCGTAGAGCCACGTAGACTACCAAAGGCATGCTAAGCTGCTGATGCTTGTTCAAGCTTTCAATTGTAGAATTTTCGGGGAGGGCTGGGTGGCCGCGATGTTTCATTCACAGGTAAAAGGTTCTCTGCGCCTTTTTCAGGGTCCAGGTTCATTAAAGCGTACTTGCCATTAACCTCGAAATACAGGGTGTCCCAAAAAAATGTACCCACAGTTTGAAATGTCATAACTTTGGTGAAAGTGAACCAATCGTAACAAGTCGTAGCTTGGATGATAGCTAAGAAAAAAGTAAATTTTCTGGTATGTGTTTGTTGAGGATTGCGCCATGCACTCGACCCAGGCCTCCGATTTTGGACCTGATTGATAGTGCATGGGTTATATGTTTGCTCTATTTTGGTCGTAAACAGGTGATTTCCCCACTATGAAATACTTCTGAGGATGTATACATATCAAATTGACGCAGCTTTTGGTTAAGTATGGAACAACTTCAATATCGATCAATAATTGTAACCACCGTTTGGGAAGCTAAAACTCTTCAAATAGTGATGCAGCCATGAGAAAAGAATTTGAAGGAATGTAAAATGTGTGAACCATAAAGATTGCGCCAGGAACCTGTCCGAATCATCGGGTTCTAGACCTGATTGAAAGTTCACGGATAACATGCTTGTTCTACTTTGGTCGCCAGCAGGTGATATCGCTGTTACGCGTTTCTCGTGATGCAGTGAACATAAAAATATCAAAACATTGCAGGTTTAACAACATAACAGTTGCTATTACATGCTCATTACAAGAGTCCTGGGGTTTTTGGACTGAGTTAGCAGTATTGTCCAAAAATATCTTGAAGTTCGTGTTAAACTCGTTACATTTTGATGTTTTTATGTTTACTGCATCAAGGGAAACGTGCATCAGCGATATCACTTAATAGCGACCAAAATTGAACAAGCATGCTATCCGTGAACTTTCAATCAGATCTAGAATCCGACGATTCTAGCAATAGCATGGCGCAATCTTCATGCTTCACACATTTTACATTCCTCTCAATTCTTTTCTCGTGGTTACATCACTGTTGGAAGAGTGTTGGCATCTCTACCAGTGGTTACAATTATTGATCGATATTGATGTTGTCCATACTCAACCAAAAGCTGCAGCAAGTCGATATGTTCACTGCCTCAGAAGTAATTAATAGCAGCGATATCACCTGTTTACGACCAAAATAGAGCAAGCATATAACCCATGCACTATCAATCAGGTTCAAAATCCGAGACCTCGGTCGAGTACGTGGCGTAATCCTCACCAAACACATACCTTAAAATTACTTTTTTCTTAGCTATCATCCATGCTATGACTCATTACGATTGGTTCACTTTCGCCAGAGTTATGGCATTCCAAACAGTGGGTACATTTTTTGGGACACCCTGTATACCAGGGATGTCGTGCAAATCCTGATTCGTCAACGCGTGCAGCGGAGTTCATTCGAATTTATATGAGGCCTAACCCAACCTAGCGGCGTCGTGAGGGTTCGAATGAGCGAAATTACTGCAAGTAGACCACAAGTAAACCCTGGATGAACTCACGTGCATCAATGAGTCACGCGCGTCATTAGAGGTTTGTGGGAGGTAGCTGGACCTATCTGGAACGAAGGATATGGTTTCCTAGTGATACCTTCGTGAAATTACGAACTGCTCAAGAAATACGAACTGCTCAACGGTTTTGAAAGATACGTATCATGGCATGATAACCAGCAGTTCTATTAACTGCGTGGATTTTTAATCGAAATTTTGGGTCATAATTGTTCGTAGGGTGAGGGACGTTTCGCACGAAACCCCAATTGCCAACTCATGACGCGCGCAAGGTGATAGTACCTGAGGACCATTGGCGAGTTCACCGAGTGCGCCTGCACAGGGTCCTCGGCCCACGCGATCTAGGCCGCGGCCGTGCTCTTCGTTAGGGCGATGGTGACCCGACGGACGAGAGGAGTCACCAGATCGGGAGCGAAAGCCATGGCTCGCCGATGCAAAGGGCGCGTTAGGCACTGTAAGGTGTCGAACATACACAATACTAAATATGCCTATATTAAAACTTCGAGCTCTATTTCATGGGTTCAATCGCATTCGAAGAAAACTGTCGAGAACACAATTCTGCGTCTAAATTGCATGAAAAAACACCGACAAAAATCTGTTCTCTGGGTATCGACGGCGACACAATTCTGAACTCAAATTTTATACAGATGTGTCTTCATAATATCAAATAATGTCGATTAATCAAGAGGTGATCTATAAATTACAGACTGCATAGTTTTATAGGAAAAATATTGCTTTATAGCTTTGCTGGTCGGTACTATGAAAGAGGTGGAACAGGGGTTAGCACGAGAGAAATAACAAAATTTTGTGTCAATTTGTCTAGGCACGTCACAAGGCGTGCAATATGAAGTGGATATCGTTATTATTTCTCCATTCGATGCCAATTTTTTGATCAAACAAATATCCTAATTGAAACCCACATGGTATTTAAGCGCAGAATTGTGTTCTCGACGGTTTCTCGGAAATTCGATTGAGCTCATTGAATAGAGCTGAAAATTCTGATAAGGGCGTGTGTAGGTGTTGGGCATGTTCGATTCCATACACTGCCTTACGCGCCCTATGAATCGGCGAGCAGTAGCTCTCGCTCCCGATCTGGTCGATCTGGTGACTCCTGTCGTCCATAGGGCCACCATCGCTTTAACGAGGAGCCCGGTTACGGCCAAGATCGCGTGCGGCGAGGGCCAGAGTGGAGGTGCACGCGGGGAACTCGCCAATGGTCCTCAGGTACTATCACCCTGCGCGCCATGAGTTGGCAATTAGGGTTTCGTGCGAAACGTCCCCCTCCCTTGTTCGTATGGTTTTCGAATAGGGCGCGCATGGTGCAGTGGTAGGGGGCGTTGCTGACACCCTCATGGTGGATCGACTCTCGCCCGTTCCAATCAAGCTTTCCATCCCTCTGGGGTCGGATAAATTGGTATCAGGCTTGGGTGGGAAGTAAAGACCCTGACTTGGCATAGCGGCTGGTCGCACAAATCATTGTATAGGCCAATGACGCATTCACCATGCCTCTACGATTCTGAATGGAGCACAAATCGTCTGCGCGTCCCTCGAGGACTGATCAACGCCGGCACCTTTACCGTCACCTTTGTAGTTTTCGAATTGAATAATACTCAATTTTGTGCGTTTTCAATGTGCCCCCAATCTATAGCACTTTATTCTCACCAAAAGTTATTAATTTTTGACATGCTTATACCGTTATTCGTCAGTCCCCGCTTTTAGGCGACTGTGTCTTGGTGGGATCGAACACCATCAGGGCGAGTTATCAACCGAATATGTTCCGACGTATACACCTGCGACGATAACTTACCTTTTCAGGTAGCGACCTTCTATGTTTTGTTTTATAAGTTATGCTAGAGCTAATTTGGGCTCTTGAATATATAATTTTTGTAGCTTAACATTTTGTTGGCGACGTCATTTAATCTTGTGGGTACGCTGGTGGTTACCGTTATGGGTCTTCCATTGATGGTACCGGTATTTTTACTATTACTCACGGTGTACTACTTTATTCAAAAATACTATCGGTGAGTTTTCAAGATTATTTGGTCTGTTATAGTAGTTTCTTAATATCTTAAAATTGAGGCTGACAACAGTGGAACTGAAACGTCTGACATCGCTGAGTCTGTCACCTTTCTACTCCCATCTGAGTGACACTGTGAACGGACTGGCGACGATCAGAGCTCAGCGCTTTGTTGAAAGGTATCGCAAAGATTTATAATCTTTTGTCACACCCACAGTCTCTCCTAGTGGTAGGAATCATTGCGTTTAGGGCTACAATTTGTTTTTCGTGCTCACAAAACAAAGTTGCATCGTGCTTCTTTCCATAAGAATGGAATTCGACCATGAAGTTCCGTGTTCTCTTGCATATCCCCAAATGTGGAGATACTATTTCTTTCATGTAGAGGTTTTTTCTTGTTCTGGGAACGTTTAACTATGAGATAGAGGTCATATCTATAAGACCGGAAGGAGGGGATATGTTGAGTTCCAGTACTGAAATTCATGAACGACATCCTCGCTATAACCCTCTCCCTACCGCATATAGCCGTCGTGGCGTGCAAATCCTGATTCATCAATGGGAGACGGGGTATATTTAGGTTGTGTACGCCGTAACTCTATTAGACTGCGAACTCTCGTCGCGCTAGGGTTGCGTCATAGAGCCCGAATATACGTTACCGCGAGCGTTGATATATCAGGTATAGGCGCGAGGGGGGTATATTCCGGGGTGTATGCGTGGTATACCTCACGAGAATCGTATTCCTGTATATCAACGCAGTTTTTCGATCACGGTAGAAAATGTTTTGATCTTTTGCTCCTTGCCATCTCTTTTTCAACTACTTTTTCTTCGTTTTCCTTTTTTTTCGCCAGGTGTACCACTCATGAATCCTTCCTCTTTGCCGTTCGATAATTACCTCCTTCACTGATTGCTTTATTGGGACACTAAATTAGGAAGTAAGGGAAAGTAGCAAATAAATATAATGGCTGAAATTTTTCCTTCGAGGTTTGCGAAGAAGTTACGTGAGCGACTAACTATGAATATGCGAGCTCAGTTCTCCTCTATAGCTGCTAGTCAATGGCTGTCTATTAGACTTTCGGTCATAGCTGTCTGCATCGTGGCCGCCATTGCAATTACAGCTGTGGTCCAGCATCAAATTACAGGAGTTGATTCAGGTGAGCAAAGATTTTAAAAAATTTCAATTTTTTCTAATTTCCAAAATTCCATGTGTTTGTTGTGGGTAGAGGATGTGATAAATAAAAGTCTGCTAGTCAAGTACTAACCGTGTGACTTGACCCGTTAATTAATCCAACGTAGCTATAGGTCTCGTCGCTCTGGCGATAACGTATGCACTCTCAATAACGGGCTTACTGAACGGATTATTGGGGTCATTTATCGAGACGGAGAAGGAAATGGTATCGGTGGAAAGAATTGACGATTACCTGACCAACATTCCATTAGAGGAGGATGCTGGACTCACTGAGGTTTGATGCATATTTTTTTCTTTCAAATTTTCTTTTTTTTTCGTGGTGATAGTTAAAGAGTATTTAACTCGCATATTCGTGATTTCAGGACCGGCAGGAATTCCTTGGACGCATTGAGTTTAACCAGGTCTCATTGCGGTACAGTAGCTACTTACCGCTAGCATTAGAGAACGTCAGTTTCTCGGTATCAGCCGGGCAGAAGGTGGCAATTGTGGGCAGAACAGGCAGCGGGAAGAGTAGTCTGTTCCAGGTAATCGTTTACTTACGTGGTTATTCTTTTGCTTCTTCACTAATATCGGTCCCTTATCACGGTTTCTGGTTTCTCGTACCCTTGAAAACCCGAGGGAGCCTTTCAATCTGTGCCGTATCCTTCTATCATCAGTAACCCAGATATGTTGAAGGAACTCTAAAGGTGTTTTGGCGTCGATAAAGCGTCTGTGTTCTTGTTCTCACCTATGCTATAGCCCCACTTCACTTAGTCAAAATTGTCGACGTTAAGATATGTTACCGCATCACCGTGCAAAGTTGCTAATGTTCGTTACCCATTAGTTTACCGTTCGCAATCCACGACGAAAGGACGAAAATGTGAAAGAGGCGCGTTCGATTTTGTTCACTTTTTATCTAACTGTTTGCGTTTACGCATGGATTTTGGTTTGGTAGGTACGGTATGGGTGCGCTTGGTATAGAGATCTCGCATGGTGCAGTAGTAAGAAGCGCTAATGATACCATCACGGTCGAGTGATCGATCTTCGCCCGGCTAGACAAAGCCTTTCGTCTTTCCGCAAACCTGGTGTAGCAGCTGGCCCCCGCAAGTCATAGTATAGACCAAACACGCATTCACCAAGCCTCTACGAATGTGAATTGAACACGAATGCGGCGGCGCATCCTTCGGGGACTGATCAACACCTTTACCTTCTAATTTTACCGTGTATAAATAGTTGTCTCGTGGTAGTAAGACAAGAGAAATTTGTCTGTTGAAGCGAACCCCACTACCACTCAAGGCTCTAGAATTTGAATACTATTTGTTTTTGTGCGTTTCTTATAAATGGGGTCTAATGTTCGTTTAGGCATTGCTGCGAATGACTCCAATCGAGTCCGGGAAAATCATGCTCGATGGAGTGAATGCCGGTTCGGTTCCGTTGCCAATCCTGCGACGCACATTCGGAGTAGTCCCCCAGCATCCTTTTATTTTCAGGTACGTTTTACCGAGTTTCGAAGGCTTCGTTTTACTTTCGAATTCCTCTTGATGTTCTTAAGCAAGTGCATATTTTAGTTTCGTTTCTCATTTTTCATTTTCGTTTTTTTTTCCCGTATACTTTTCACCAGCGAACGATCAGAATCTGTGCACAAAGAAAAGTTGTAAAAGCATCATTTTTAGAATACAAACTGCACAGCTATGTTGCAGCATTAGTCTGGGTCATAACTGATGTAGTTTTTTGTCGAAACGTTATCATTACATTATCACCACTTGTTTGTATCTTGGGTTTTTGAAATTCATGGAGATTTGGAACGGCGGCTTTTATACCCTGTCAGCTCCCTTCCACAGTCTCAGCCACGGTGTTTTTGTTACGGCTCTTCTGGCTCCATCTTACCCTCTTGTGCTGCGCATCCGGCTCAAACGTGAAAAAGTAGCTGAATTATTCATTCTATCAAAACTCAATCAAACGGGTGGTTTTTAATCTGGTTTTTCCTCGTTGACTTCTTTGCCGTGGTGCAAGTTCTTCGAAATTCGTGGGATTTGTACTCACATGATTATATTCTTCTTGTAGCGGATCCCTCTATGAGAATCTAGCTGTTGGATGTGAGCATGTCGATGAAAGCCAAGTGGGCAATATTGCGAGAGTAGCCCATCTTGGTGAGTACATATTCCTGTATCGACGATAAGTTTTCTTTTCTTTGCACTAGTGTTTGCTTCCTTTCCAGACTCACTCATGGCACGAATTGGTGGACTGGATGGACAGATTGAGGAGGGTGGCAAGAATCTTTCGTTTGGAGAGCGTCAGATCATTTCGATTTGTCGCATTTTGCTGGCAAAGTGCAAGGTATTCGATTTGCAAAGCCTTTGTCAAAATAACATGCCTCGCCTTCATTTTACTAACACCGATGTAGTTCCGCCTGTCATTTGACCCATGATCGATGAATGTAATCCGTAAAAGATTAATATCTCTGCTATATCCTACTATATAATAAGCGAGACCCAGCCTTTGTATGTTTGTTTGTTACACCCTGTGGGTCCCGCCGCGATCTCCTTCTTTGATACTTTCGCAGCCTTGCACTGAGTCTGCTGTTTCGCAACCGCCAATTTCTGCTCTTTTCTGATTTTTTCTGAAATTCTGTCCTGTTATTTTTCTGTTAGAAATTCTGTTATTTTTATCGTCCTTTTTCAGTTTTTTTTTGCTCAAGAAGTTTTCTGCTGAGGGGCGAAGCCTCCCCCTTTCCTACTATATGATAAGCGAGACCCAGCCTTTGTATGTTTGTTTGTTACACCCTGTGGGTCCCGCCGCGATCTCCTTCTTTGATACTTTCGCAGCCTTGCACTGAGTCTGCTGTTTCGCAACCGCCAATTTCTGCTCTTTTCTGATTTTTTCTGTTATTCTGTCCTGTTATTTTTTCTGTTAGAAATTCTGTTATTTTTATCGTCCTTTTTCAGTTTTTTTTTTGCTCAAGAAGTTTTCTGCTGAAGGGCGAAGCCCCCCCCCCCTTAAAGCCGTATGGCGGCTGTTAGGCCGCTGAATGACTGGTATAAGAATAACTCAAGAGATGTGAGATGTACGTCCGGTGCGTGTACGCACGTCCCGTCCTCGGTCAAAGGAATAATTTTTGTTCTTGGTAGAGTAGTGCCAAGGTGTGTACTCATCGAACTGAACTTCGTAGATAGCCTCCTACGGAACATTTTCTCCGTGGGTGGTCTCATGGAGATTATCTACAGGCATACATCACCCATGGAAGACATCTACAGACACGCCGGTTCAAGAAAAAATTTGGTTTCTTAGAGAGTATTTCCAAGGTGATGTACTCATCTAGGCGAACTCCTTTGCTGGTCTCCTTGAAAATTGTTGTTTCTTAGGGAGCAGTGCCAACTTCCAACCGATTAGTCTTTCACAAAGGGGGCACACAAAAGTGAACTGATTCCAACTAAACTTCATAAAATGAAACCTCACGTCTACGAATTCCACAACAACGAGAGCAACACCTTTTTCACACAAATTGCGAGCGAAGCTTCTGAACGTACGCTCGGCGGCGAGTGGGACTCTGAAGTTCTGGTGTTCAAATATTGAAGTATTTAAAGAGAATTCCATATTGTTCTTCATTTGCGACTAACTCAGAATCAGAGTGGAGAGTGGTGAACATGTTGGAATTTTCGAAACGTTTCGAACTATCCGGGCGCACGTGGTGCAGCGGTAAGAGGCGCTACTGACACTCGCATGATCAAGCGATTGATTCTCGCGCGGGCTGCCCAAATCTTCCATCACTCCGGGATCGGGTAAATTGGTACCAGACTTATCTGGGAAAATAATGACACTGACTTGGTATAGCGATAAGCCTCTACGATTTTGGATGTTACACGAATGCTGCAGCGCGTCCTTGGGGACTGATGAAGCTTTACCTTTCAACTTTTACCTTTTCGAACATTTTATTGTGAATCCTGCGTTTCAGATTGTGTTGATCGACGAGGCCACAACACACCTGGATGCTACCGTTCATCGACGTATGATGTCGCTGATCTCCGTCCATCTACCTATGGCTACGGTGCTTTGCATAACTCACGTAACGCATGACTTGTCCGAGTTCGACTCGGTACTGGAGATGGCGAACGGCCGGCTGCTTCGACATGGACCACCCACGCAGCCGGTTTCGCACGAAATTCGTTCTTGAAGTTTTTTTTACAAAATAATTGTCCTTATCGCTTTAGTAATTTTTCATCACAAATTTTACTTTGACATTCCGCTCTGTCCACGGTGAGTCAAGGGTCGCATTATCGTGGCAGGATTGTTTTCATCTGCTCTTGAGACTTTCAGTAATAGTAGTAAAATAATGTCTGTCTGCTTTTGTTTTGTAATTAATTTTTGTGTTAGGCTCACCTAGTCGCAACTCATTAAGTAAGGGTTGTACCTGAGCTCTCTTCCTGACTAGACAAAATTATGATATGATCGGCGCTTACGGTCGGTGTTCATCGTGTAACTCCGTGCTTTTCCAATCACACTTTTTATGTTGTGAATTTCTCGGGTATCACATGCCAATTCTTAACTTTTCGTTTTGTAAATAAAGAGTTTTCTAGGAACAAGTGGTTTTCTTCTTGCAGTCTACCAAGTGATGTTCATGAGTGGCTCCACATAGCTTTTAGATCAATCACATTTTGTTCATTCGGTGAGTGAGGGGATTATACCGGGAAAGAGGTCGTTCAACGTGAAATTCCAGTTTCATTTCAACGGATTACCACTAAGTATGCTAGAAAATGATTTTGTAATGATGGTGCTACGGACATCGCAACAATCGTTTTGTAAATAGAGAGTTTTTTGGATATATGGAAGGTGCTAGGAGAGAGCAAATGACCGGCGTAGTTGTGGAGGGGAGCCGTCGGCGCTCAGTAGTGTACTGCCTAACGCCATCAATACAATATCATTTTCTAAACTATTTAAATTATAAATGGTTCGGGCCCTTCGTTCAGTCGGAAGACAAAGGTTCAAGAAACGAATGAGTCTAATAGAAGCAGACCTGCAGGAACGCTCTGCACGGTTTTCAAAAATTTGGCGAATTACTGAACTGAGTGACAAGGAAGTTTCCATGATTTCGTCAGCGAACCCGACAACCACGCGAAAACTGTGCCAGAGAACAGCATTTCTTGCAGTCACAATAAAAGGCTGATCACTTGGTTACTATTCGAGCGAAACACACCTTAAGAAATAGGGGGAGATGCTGATGACGTCGTAACATTTACCTAGCATAATATTGAAATTCTTCAAATGTCTATTGGTGAGAAAGCCCAAATCAACACTTCTTGTTAAAATTTTGAATATCACGAGCGAACTGGCCTTCTTTCGTCTGTGACTCTGACTTGGAAGGCCAAGCAATTCAACTCTGGCAGCCCACTCGGTAACTGCGAGTATTGAAGACCATGACATCTCATAACCATTTTGTTCTGAACACTTTCCAAGGCACAAGTGTCCTTCTTTCTAGCCGGGTCAAACACGGTAATCTCAACCTCGACTATACATACATACATACTCCGTACGTAGACTCTATATTTCTGCATCGGAGTCAATGGATCGTTTGTGTTTAGAGACTCATGCAAGTTGTATGTTAGGGAATGAGCCTTATTGACCAATATCCTAAAATGACTGCGGAATTCGAGATCACTCGAGATTAGAAATGTCTTACGGTAGACACCTGACACGTGACAGGTGTTGTAGAAGAATATCTCCTAGCTTGTAAGCTAGTTTTGGGGTTTTATTTCTAGTTCCGACAATGAAACTGCAGGATTTCGTTAGGATGGAAGTGTGTTTAAGACCCATTCCGGCTGCGGGAACGAACATATCTGAATAGTGAAGTCTTGTCACAAAATTGATCTTCTTTTCGATTTTTTTCGACGTTATATTTCTCCATATAGTGTTCTAAAGATGGAATGGAAACGCGTTTATTGAGGAGTCACTTTGCATTCCTTTATTGCTATCCTTCTCAGTACTGGCAATCCGGAAACGAAGCTCATTATTGGAAAAATTGCTCTTCTTCACCCATTGTCCCTAAGCGGATGAGCGACCTTTCTCCAACCTAGAGATTGTCGATGCAAATTAGCAGCGCCTATTTTCTTCATCAACCCATAAGAATTGTGGCTTCCCATTTTATTCGCCACTTTTTATTTCACAAAAATCTGTTGCCGTGACACGGCACACTTCGTACGTTGCCTCGGTCATAGCCATTTGGAATAGGTGTTAATGAAGAAATGGTGCGTGGTAGGTAAAGTGGAGTAATCTGAAGCAGGGAACTCAAATTGTAGACAGTTCTCCAGAGAAATCGACGTTTCGTTTAACGATTTCTCAATTGAAACTCGTCCTGATAGGAACAAATACCTTGCCTTACGTATTTTCATTATCTTTTCAGTTTGCTGGTTTACATTGTTTTTACGCGGAACTGATCGTCCGTGTTTCAATAAATTGTTCGATTTGTTTTAATTTAATTCCATTTTTTTCTTTAGATCGAGTTTTTCCTGTTTTTTGTACCACTAACCACTTTTAGTACGTCTGCGAAAAGGCGTAAAATAAATAAATAGATAGAGTCAAGTAGAGTATTCATTGTACTCCAAAAGATTCCGCACCATAAGCTGAAGGTCGAAGTCGCTTAGAACTTTAGAAGATCGCCATTTCTCAGGCCTAATCCCAGGAATAAAACAACATACTCAAGGGTTGGTTCGCCAAAATAAGTATATTTTAGCGAGCGTGATGGACTAGAACAAATACCAAGTTGTCCTGCAAAGGTCGGAAAAGGGGAAAAATAAAAATGAGGCCAGCCTTTTTTTGTCGGCACGACTTTTTTTTGAGATTTTGGCCTCACTGCCGCTTTTGCAGCTGAGAGTTTTTAACTAATCATTAAATTATCATTCCATCCACATCGATGTGCGATACAATCAAAGTAACTAAATGAAATTGACAAAAAGGATTATGAGACTCAGAGGAAATGTAACAAAAGAATTCTCAAAAACTAGTCGATTAAAGCTAATATTATTAACTGACAAAACTAATATTACTAGTTTCTCGACCCTTAAGGATGAAACGCCAGGTTAACCCGTGCAGAGATCGATCGCTCGACCGTGCGAGTATCAGTAGCGCCTCTTATCGCTGTACCCCTGGTGTGGCACTAGGACCGTGGCAACCATACAACTTCAACATGGCACAGAAGAAAATACAAAGGCGATCAAATATCATATTGCATCACATGCCGCCGCCACCGCGAGAATCGCCTCGATTCATTGAACGCGTCCTGTCCGAAAGCGGATGTCGTGGCAGTTCGGTCTGACCTCGATCTCGGCTCCTCGTGCATCCATGCTCTTCGTCTCGACAGTTTTTACGGCGTGCGTCCATCGGGTCGGTCCGGCGCGAGTGTCTGTCGCCGCTACGGTTTCTTCGGGAGCAGGAGGGGGAACGGTTGCGGGAGGGGCTTTTATTATAGGACAGTTGGGGGGCACGGGAGTGGTCATTCAATCGGCGCCGTTTCCTCGAATCGTGGCGGGGGTCACGGAAGGTGATTTTCATTTGCTGCCGTCTGCGATGGGGGTCCTGAATGACCCAAAAATTGGGCTTGTGCTCTTCCTTACGTCTTCGCTCCTTCAGCAGCTTCTCCCGACGTCGGTGTTCTTTTAATTCAGGCGACGCATAATCGAACTCGTCGATTCGGATTAAGTCACTGACCGTGACTCTTAACTTTTTCAAGAACAGCACGACTTGATCCGCGCTAAGGAGGGCATTCCCTTTCCTCGGTCGTGTTCCCAAACACATCGCTGGGTGCGAATACGGGGCCTGCTCCAGAACATCGCTATAGTGATCTCTCACGATAGCATCAAAGGCCCGTTCCGGCGCCGTCATGTATTTTACAAATTCGGCGCAAATTCTGCCCATATGGGCCCACTCCTTAGCATTGTCGTCGTGGTACGGGGACGGGAAGAACGCCAATGTTCCCCCGCATTGGAGGTGTCGTTCCAGCGCTATTAGCACTTGTCGCATTTGGCGGCTTTCCGGGGTCGACTCGGGCCACACGATGATCACAGAGGTTGTGATCGGCATGGCGATCATTTTCTGAGCCAGGGCGCTCCAGTCTGGGTAGACGAACGGCACAACGTGGCTGGGGTAGTCTACCTCTGCGTTCAGCCTTGCGAAGGGTGGTGGCAGGGCGAGGAACACGTCCTGGTCGCGGTGGATCGTCCCCGGCAGCCTAGTATGGTCGAGCATGGCGATAGCAGTTACGAGCCGATCTCCAAGGTCATAATTGAGGGGAGTCGGAAACACGGCCGAATGCTCTAGCTGGACTCCGCGGGCCTTATCAACAGCCTCGGCATAAACATCGCATCGACGCCGGTGCGCGTCTACGGCCAGAGCTAGTCCATAGGGGGTGATGTAACTGGAGTTCTTCTTCCTGAGTTCTTCTTCCTTTCGTTCGTCCCCCCAGCAGGACTGCTCGGCAATGGAGGCGACGTTCGCCAACTGGAACATATCGTTCACCTTCTTCGCCCTTGCCATTGGATGGCTCAAACTTGGAAGGGCCACATGCGCCATTTGGTTGAAGAGACCACAGCCACACTGGTGGCGGAGATGTAGCGGATGGTCAATGCCGAGGAGCGATCTGCAAACAGACAACCGATTACACAGGATTGGTGAGTGTGGGTGTTGCTGATTCTTCCGGGGTCTCCCCCGTTTCCCTCGCGACCTGCCCGTAACCAGCGGTGCGTTCGTCATTGACTTGGGCAATTTCCTTAGTCCATCGAAGGGAACTCTCAGTGGCTCTTTATTATGGCCAATGAGTGTGATCAGCGCGCTATTCTCGCTGACTTCTATCACCCTATAGGGTCCTTCCC
This sequence comes from Nippostrongylus brasiliensis, assembly GCA_030553155.1. NCBI lineage: Eukaryota > Metazoa > Nematoda > Chromadorea > Rhabditida > Heligmosomidae > Nippostrongylus > Nippostrongylus brasiliensis. The sequence goes on from CP130736.1 coordinate 16,261,326, forward strand.
ATCGATTCGTGAGTTTAGGGTTGCGTGCATTCCTCTCACTAGGCACCCTCATGTATACTCGGTCGCCGGGCTGGAGAGGGGAAACTTTTACCCTATGGTCCCTGTCATAGGCCTTTTTCATCGCCGCTCTCATTTCCTCGTTCACCTGGCGTGCATAGTCTCTCGCAATACGGGTGCTTTCGGCAACTTCGTGGGTATATGCCTCCATGTCCACCATATACTTACTGACCGAAGGTTCTGAGACAGCCTCCCAAGGTACGAAAGCATCGAACCCATGTAGTAGGAAGAACGGAGATTGCTATTCCCCCAACTGCTTTTTGTAACTATACTTCGGACAAGATGATGGCTGTTGCAGGATGCAGAATAGCTTGCCATCCCTGATGTACAAGTGCAGTGCCGGGTTGAGTAGAAGAGTTGCGGGGCAGTAGTCGTAATGAGATTCCATGCGAATACAAGTCGAGCCCCTCTTCTGCTGGCATCTCAAGAAGATTTCAATTTGCCACCCGTGATTGCTCCCAAATTGTTCACAGATGGCCATTCACTCCCATGAGCCGGCCTTCACCATTCTGGACCACCCACACATCGAATCCTTTTTCCAGTTGTTTTCTTTTTCACGGAGCTTAGACCCTTTGTTAATCCAACCTAATTACACCGTTCGTCGCAGTTTTACTTACCTATGCGCTTTTCTTCGTTTCCTACACTGAAAGAAAGAAAAAAAAGCTTTGATTAGGGCTCCATTACAATGATAAACTAGATTTTCCCAAGCACTATAGGACCATCTGTCGGAAGTTGATATGCGCACTTACCCAATTCTCAAAGGTATGGCCACAGAGAACATCAAAGTATTGGTCACTAAAACTTACACCTGGCCAATTCTAGAGAGTGGCACCTCAGTTTCCGCTCTTTGCAATGCAAGAAGAAGGGTATTCTGCAATAGAGAAGATCAGGATGATTTCACCGGAAAACTGGTGATAAGATATGACAAATTCCTTTATTTTCTAATTCCTAGGGCTACAATCCGGAATAGATTTCTTGCCTTTCACACCTCAGCGTCTCGTAGGAAGTTGTGAGACGTTTGCATGCTGTTCAAAATAGTCGCAGTGTTATCAAAGATACGGAAGAAAACGAAGGTCCCTCGGTCACCGCATGGCTTCTCAACTTTTAGAAGGATAGCTTCCAAGAAATTGCTTTGGTTTTAACTTACTTCGTAATAACATTTTTACATTTTATATTGCCTCTATTTGCGTTACTGCTGACTTAATGCATCTGTCGTATTGTACTCTTAACTCTTCGGTGCTCTATTTGATACTCATTCTTCTTTCTTTCGATTGTGTTCAACATCGTAACAAATAAATAAGTAAATAAATACTATAAATCAGATTTTGTTCGATCACTGCGGTACCGTAGTTGAAAAGTCACATTACCGAAGAAAATGGAAGTTCGATGATGAGCAAAAACACATATGGCTGTTGAGAGGTTTCGAAGGGCGAACAAAAAGAAATGGAGAATGGAACGTTCCGCTAACCTATTAAATCAGCGAATGGAAACGTATGGCAAGTGGATTCGAATTGGTCGCGGAAGTTGCAAGGATAACTGTGGCACAAAGTGGTACTTTCCTGAATTTTCGCAACAGTTTTCCTTAGAAAATCGTCCGCTCTTCACTTTTTTACATTTTTATTTGTTGGTCTATTATAGCGAAATTGTGAGAGGTACTACTGAAATGTACGCCGTTGAGTCATCAACACTCACCCAAGTTAACCAAGACTTCCATCCTTACGGGGGGGGAATTGGTAACATACTACTAGTCTGTGAAGGTGACGACACTGAGTGGGTGGTTACCGTAAGCTATTGTATAGACCAGATATACACCAGATATACATTTACAGTGTGTGGTACGTGTGCTACACCTTCACCTTTATAACTTATTCGTCAAACAATTGGAAGCATTTTCTCAAAGGAACGGTTTTAATGAAGGCTTAGTCAGTCTGAGAGTAAAAATTATTTGTATGGATTACTGGAGCGTGTCTTTTATAGAAAGAATGTTGTTCGTCCTTCGACTGACATTGCTATTGGCACCATATGGGTTTTTGTATTATAACTCAATCTCTCGCGAAGAGTGTGGATAAAGGTGCAAGCTAGCCGGAATATAGATCGGGAACGAAAAGCTTCTCTTCGTAGGCAACTCAATCACATTCAAGTAGAAGTTTCTCCTCATCTTACTAGGCTCATTACTGTAGCCGTCGTTGCTCTTCATAAATTACAAATTATGTGTTGTGACCCTAAAACCCTAAAACACCTCCGTTAGTGGCTATCACCTTCAAACTGGACATGGAAATTTTTACGGAGACCTGTGGGAGTGTAGAGAGCAAAACGAAGTTGTTGTGAGTTCGGTCAGTCAAAACCATTGTTGAGCGACCACTGTTGAATTAGTAATCTAATTTTCATGCTGCTTTTATCAATATTATATTATAGTAGTATTTGTAATGAATCTCCATCTTAACGGAACTTGAATGGAACGCAGGGAACTGATCGGCGCCGATACCTTTACATTTTTATTTAATATTCTAGCCAAACTGGTCTGATGGGGACCACTGCTGAAAATCATGCTTGAGATGCCCACCAATAACCCTCAAATCTGTCTGAGTTGGCTACTTATCAACGGTCGTTAGGGTATAAATCAGAGGTATAATGAACTCCACTGACGCAGTGTGTTCAATGCCCTGGTCGACTCTGAGCCAACCTGTCATCGGATATCCTGATGTTCACAAATCAGAAATGTCAGTGAATTTGATGAAAGAAATTCTTTTGTTGGCCCTAGGGCTTCCGGGACCACTGTTTTGTTCATGAATCTGGACCCAGATATAAATGAGCTTCCGGGGATGCATGAATCTGTCGATAGATCAACATCCTAATGGAAGAGATCGTCTTGAGCTGGGCAATTTTTGTGCTCTTTTTAGAAAATTGAGTAAAAAAATGTCTCTACCCTTCCCTTGAGGCTCTACACTGAGTGAACATCAGCTATATCATGTAAATATTTAGAACTGACTACCCCTCTTAGGTTCTGATTTCCGCCACGACATTGCGTTCTTCACTATCGATCAATGATCGATATTGATCTACTTTGCAACTGATCAACTTCTCATTTACAACTCTCAGTTCGATGAGACGGTCTACATACTTTCACTCTTCTCCTGCCGTCGTAGCTTAATTTCCCATTTCTTCATCAATCACAGCATTCTCCCATTTTTCATCCTCCATGATACAAGAATATGTATATCACAAGTGCAACGGACGTATGTTTGGATATTTAAGAATTTCGTAAACTCTTTGGACTTACTGTTAGTAGTCAACATGGATGATTCTTGTTTAGCTGTCATAGGTATACATATTTTAGAAAGAAACCCTTTTCTTCATTCACTCAATATTTAATGGATTGTCTCCTGCTCATAAATAGTCAATATTTGTAAGGTTAAAGTGGTCGGTGTTGATCAGTGATTCTCACGAATCACGTTTAGACTTTTGAAATGAAAAGATTTCATGTTCTCAATTTTTCATTTTCATCGGATCAAATTTCACGTACCTACAAAGAAAGTGTTGCAACTACGAAGACAAGAAAAGAACAGTACACTAGTTGGAAAAGCATAGAATGTAATTTTAGCAGGTCTTCGAGGTCACTTCTAGGTATCGCGGGGATACCTAGAAGATATCAAGGAGACTCTGTTTAGAGCACTTTGATCTTTACATTTGGGAATTCGTTTGTGAGCCTTTAGATTGAATTTTTCATGAATCACCTGAATGTCTCCAGAAGATTCTAGACTAACTTTCCAAGACGTATTCATATGTAGGATGGATACCTGGGACCTTCAACCACGTATCGCTCATTCGATTCCACTGCCGTTGCCAATAGTTATGGACTTGGAACATCGGAAGCTCTTACAATTTGGACTTCACTAATTCCGTTCTGGGCATTTCGCTGCCGTGAAATATTTCTATCTGTTTAGCAATGGGGGGCGATATGGTCCCTTATACCACAGTGACACGGTGGTTTAGGAAGTGTAAAGAAGGTAGTTGTGAGTTCCACGATGAACAATTCACACCGCGAGGGGAGATGATTGATTCGAATGGATCAAAATGCACCACTTCGGCCGATCCATCTCGCGCCGTTCGGGATGTTACAGTGGTGTTCCAATTTTCACCTACCATCTTTGTCAAGCGTCTTAATGAGAGAGAACGCACAAAAGGGCGGACGATGAGTACCTCTTAAACTGACACCTTATCAGCTCAGAGCAGAGGTTAACCCGTGCACGAACTTGTTATGTTATGAACGCAATTTTAACTGGCTGACCAATCTAGTTACTGCTTATGAGAAGCGCGTAATGTACAGAAACCACAGCCAGAGGAGCCAACGGCTCGCTCCAGGAGAAGGAAGGAAACCAACGCTGAAGCCCAAATAAGGTTATGCCCACCCGAATAAGGTTATGCTGTCTGGAGGAGACGTTCCGGGGTGATTCATTGGAAACTTCTACGAGAATGTGCTACGGTAACTGCTGAACCCTACCATGAGCAGTTGGATCGGGTGGCTGATAAACTCAGAGGAGAACACCACAACATTTGACACCAACACGATAACGCCTGGCCCTATGCTGCCAAAAAATCACACACAAAAAACATTGGAGCTTTCTCCTTTGTTTTACAGCAAGTCTACTCACGGAATATTGCTCCTACAGCGTATCAATGGTCACTCAATTAGCATGATCCCCGGACATGGCTCCTACATCGTACAATTTTTTGCACTAGCTTCAAATTCATACGGAGGAAAAAACCTCGACAACTTTGAAGATCAAAACAAAAGTAGAAAGTGGAATGTTCTTGAAAAGTAACCACGAAAGACAACACATAGTAGACAACAATGGTTCATATATACATATCTTAGTTCTGTTTTGCACTGGAGAAATAAACTTGAAATATATAAAACATGTCAAATATTCAATCACAACGTTTACAAACTAACATGTTGTGTTATATATGGTTAACAGACTGACGATAGTCAGCTTTCGGGTGTCAATATGTTGTGACTGGCGCGGCTCTTTTTTTCCAGAGAAACGTCAGAAATGGAATACGTACACTGCGGTTGGCTGCTCTTGTTAATCCTTCGCCTCACGGCAAAATAAACACGGAATTTTTTCCATTTCTTATTATTTACTTATCTCATTTCTTATTTCCGTGTTTATTTTGCCATAGGGTGGAGGCTTAACAGGAGCAGCCAAACGCAGTGCATGTATTCCTTTTCTGACATTTCTTGTCGAGCCCTACGCTCAAGTGGCATCACATACATCAGCTAAAGCACTCCTCCGGCGACCCCTTCTCAGCTCCGAAAATGAGTTCTGAAGTTGATTCACCTTCGAAAGCAGATGATGGCCGCTGAGAAAGAGATGTCAGAATCTTGGCGAGCTGATGCGAGTTGTGTTTCACGTCGCCGATGACATCTTTCCCTTGACAAATTATACCCATAATTTCCATGACAACCCGGCGCCGAATTCATTTCTGGTCGAGTGCTTCCACTAGAGGATAATTTTCCAGTTAGGCACCAAAGATAAAGAAGACGTCTATTACATGACTCATTGCACTCCGCTTGTTTCTTCTTGCTGTGTATACCAACTCCGAAAAAGCAGGAAAAGAGGATAAAAAGACATAACACTCAAGAAGTAAGAACGGGGCCGACAGACAACCACACATTTATATGTACATAAGCATTCTGTCCCATTTTCACGCTCGATATGACTGAAAATCTTGATATGAATGAAAATATAATGTGAATATAAAAAATATGACTTTATTTTTAATCTTACTCACCCTTTTTTGCGATTCATTTTTTGCACCAAGTAGGTATCTACGAGCTGCAAAAATCTAAAGTCTCAACCGCGACTTCATTCTTACATCGCGTAAACACATGGTGGAAAGGTTTGTAAACGGAAAACACACAATGTCGATAAAAGGGTGGGGTGCGTGGTTCAATGGTAAGAGACGCTACTGTCACCCGCACTGTCGAGCGATAGATCTTCGCTTGGTCTGACCAGTCCTTCCACCCCTCCAGAGTCGGGCAAATTGGTACTAAATTTGATTGGAAGGTAAGGAAACTAACTGGTATAACGGCCGGCCCCGTAAACTATTGCGAAGGCCAGACACGGATTCACCATGCATATTCTATTCGAGTGGAACACGAACGCATGGCGCATCCTCAGGGGAGTGAACAACGCAACGACGTTTGCATTTACCTTTACCTTGTCATTTACCGCTCCTAGCTTCTTTCGCAGGAACCGGTTCTGAGTATCGTTTTTGCATTTCTTTTCTACAGTACTCGTGTTGTTTGAAAATGTGAAGTATCATTGTACGATTCCTTCAAATTCAGTAAATTCGACGTTAACTTGTTTCTTATGTTCGCGATGACCCAGTTGTGAACAATTTCTGAGCCGCAAACCTTCGCCATAGCCATCCTCTCAGGAGGTGCTGTCAGCAGGAAACGGAGAGTTTTTGAATATTCAGCTCATCGTGTCCGTATTCAGCGGCCTATTGTCATTCAATGTTTTTCCTCTGCCTTTCGAGGTTGCTGCGCGGAACAAAAAGTTTAAAGATGAGAGTCGCATTCTTTTTATGTTGGTTCTCAATTTCACTTTACAACTTAACTTGAAAAAATTGAAAAAAATTGCAACAATTATGTAGATCTCTACTATAATCCATGATGAACATGAATGTCACCGCAGTAACCTTTTTCTTGAACTTCTCTTAGTTTTATGTCATTTCTTCTTTTATTTGTCTATTATGCATGCTGCGTAATGTATTCAACAATATAATCACCATTCTTTCTCCTAGAACTGAAAACTTTAGGAGGCAGAGGAATGGCTGACTGCCTTCAGTTTTTACTGAACTTTTTGAAATAGCTTTTCTCTTCGCTTGTTCAGTACGGCATAACTACTCAGTTAATGTCAAGCTCTGCTTGTTGAAAGAAACGGTATTACATTTCCTCTCAGGTTTCCGTTGCAAAGGGCATAAAATTAACCACTGTTACGGGTGACTGCTTCGGCGAACCGCTTGAGCTATATTTTTGTGTGCTAAGCACTCTGTGCGTCATTTCTTCCCGAATGTCATTAATTCTTATGATTTATGGTGGCTTTCCTGGCCTCAGCGTGACTCGACAAAGAAAGGAAATATTGGTCTAGCGAGGTCCTCTGTTGCTTGCACAGTTGTTCACCTTATCTTTCTAACATTGGGGTCGTTTCTCTTAATTTTATAAAGTCACCTTATCATACATGTTAAGATGGATAGGAAGTCTTTAGCCGATTGATGTCATGTCTTCTTTTATTTCTTTAACAACCATCCTGCGCAATTGATTCAACTATATAATCAGTTGTTACTCACGCCGCTGTTCCACCTGATGCGTAGAAGAACGATCCCTCTCTCCTAGAACTAAAAAGTTTAGGGTGCAGAGAAATGGCTGGCTGCTCTCTCCGTTTTTCTGAACATTTTCGCATAGCTTTTCTTTTCCGCGGTGGATGCATTCCAGACTTACCTTTTTAACGCGTTGTTTATTCAACTATATAATCTAGACTATACATATATTATATTGATATGAGCTCAAGATCCTCTTTTGAAATCAACGTTGTAATTGAAAGTAAAGAGGACAGTTTGTCAATCTCTACCGGTCATGGCGAATCTCAAGAACGATATAAAATACAAAATCAGGCACAAAGTAGGCAAGTTTTAAGCTCCTGTCACATCGCTGTAATAGTTATCAGACCCTATTTGCTTTTTTCTCTTTCTTCTGTACCTGGTTTTTCAGCTTATCTCCTCACTCTATACATGATTTCAGTCGTACTCTGTTAGTTGACAGCTGTTTGCTTTGAAGAAAATTGCCAGCTTGAGAGTTACGCTAATGATACCTCTAAAAATGACTTACAATAAGATGTTGATGGGAAGGCCACCATCAATAGCCGCTTTGGAATTTTGGAAAAAAAACATACATGTAATAAAGTTCCTTCCATTTTTGGCGCTTCTGGAAAGATAAGGGCACTAATTTCCTGTATAGTAACTACTCAAAATAGGGAAATGAGTGATAAGACGATGAATCCATTGTAGAAAACGAACAGGAAATAGGGTCTACATACTGACACAGCGACATGGCAGAAACATAGAACTTGCCTATTTGTTACCTAGTTCGAATTTTTATATCGTTTTTGCACTCAGTGCTTTGCAAAGTGAAGATCTTTTCCGTGTTTGATTTAAAAAAAACATCTAAAAATATTTCTGTCCGTTTTCGGCGTTTGTTGTTAAAATGTGTCTATTTAGTATAAACAGGTCGGAAAGCTCAGTTCTTTGTATGTAAAGTCTTTCTGGCCACCATTTGGTTCAATGAGATGCTTTGCCTTGCAAAGCTTTCTTTTTTCTCACGCTTCCCAATGATTCATTTCCCAAGCGCCGAAGCTTAGAAATTTAAATTTATTCGCAGTGCGATTTTCCATCTTTCAGTCTTAAATTCGCATCCTATACGCTGTGCGATCTACTGTCACTATGCTCCAGCTACTTTTTTGATCTCCTTGAAGTCGAACATTTTTTGGGCTGGGCAGTTATCGAATTTGTGTTCATTCACGTCGTCGGCACGACTTTCCTCCTGCACTACTGCGTTAACTCATCCATGTGTCCTTTATCGACTCTCCTCTTCAATGAAACTTCAATGCTCGTTGTAGAGTTGGCCGTTCCTAGGGGGAATTCCAAGTGAACTCTTCAAAATTCATGCTGGGAAGTTCACATTTGAAACCGGTACACTACGCAGTCATGCATGCTCAGATGGGCCTAAAAATCTCTGCGGGGAGTTGCCAATGACTTTACATAACTGAAGAAATCGGGACCAACAGCAGCGGTTGAAACGATATGTCACCTTACATTTTCAAGCACAAATAGCTTCAATCGAAGAGAACTAAACTTGATTGATACAAAAGACCCAAGTTTGATGCAATTTGATCGAAACGGTGCAGAGATATAAAATTGAATTTGAAACATGGTCCCGAGAATCGACCGTTTTTGAGCGCCAGAATGTTTGCTCGGAAAAAATATATCTTATCGGCGATCTGAATCAAATATTAGTAGCCTAGTATAATAACCAGATCATGTTCGATCAGGTTGTTATCTCAGATTGAGCCTACGCCTAGCGGTTTTCGAGATACTTTCACTTGAAACAGCATACGAGAACCAATGTAAAATGATTGTTAAGATTCAAAATGTTCAATCAGGTTATGTTCCAGTTTAACATTTTCAAGTGAAGTTGTCAGAACTACCAATTAGTATAAGAATCCTTTCGATTTGTGCATAAAAATTTAAGGTGAAATGACCGCTACCGTACTTTCGGTGCAACCTAAGCACCAAAAACATGCATCAAAGATTCTGAGTGGAACAAGAATGTGTTGGCATGTCCTTAGTGCATTGATTAACGCCGGTACCTCAAACTTTACCATTACCTCCACCTTTACGTTTACTCGTGTTCGAACGTCGTGGATTAATCAAGTAGAAAATGCACTCATTCAATACTTTCCTTCTGAATGTATCTATGTCATTCACTGTGCTGCTAGGTTCTTCCAGAATTGAAAACAGCATTTTTGAGTTCTAATGTTAGCGAAAGTGAGAAGCTCTGAGGTGATTGTTGAGCCGACGACATTCCAAGAACCGAGTCAAGTGAGTATAATTCGTTCGGACTGCCTTTAGCTCTCAGCTGTTCACGGAGCCTCTGCGCCACTCACTCGTCACTCCTCTATATGGTCTCTGACACTTGGCTGCCGTTGTCCAAGAGAAGATTTCCATAGCCGAGACGTGATCGATGATAGGTAAAGCAATAATCATAGCGGGTGAGCGCGATGAAAATTGCGGCTTTCACTCGGCATCTCGTCTTTTGTGCCCCTCAACAGCCGCCGTAAATCTCATCTCTCGTGTTCTTGGTCGAATTTATAGGAAGTAGTTTCCTCCTCGTATTACAGAATGATTACAACGCTCATTCTTTTTTCGTCGTTTATGCTTCTTCCGGTTCGATTTCAGCGCGCATTTCGTTCGACTTTATGCTTTTCTCATTGAAAACTAGCGGGAGCGGAGATTTTCCGTTGTGCATCGTTTCAAAGGAAGCACTTATGTAGTGCTGACCTCGAAACGTTAATACGCCTGTTAGGCTGGCAACAAATTTCCTGCACTTTATAGAGCCGCCAAAGAAATTGTTTAGACCCCACTCACACTTTTGCTGCAACAGTGTTGCAGCAACGATAAAGGGGCTACTACGCTGTGCATAGCAGCCCCTTCATCACTGTTGCAATGCTGCTGCAGCAGAGTGTGAATGGGGCCTTATGGTCACATACTAAGAACTTTCTTCAGCAGTTGTGTACATTCACGCCTCTTGGACACGCTCCCATTGGACCACCTAAAAAATAATAAAAGCTGAAAGCAACAAAAAAACGTCAATATATCATTTTGTAGGAAGAATCATTTCTTTCAAACGGCAGATAAGCGGTTGCGAAAACATTACTTGTTTCAGAGTAGGGAAAATTTATTGTAAATGAGGCCGCTTTTCTGAAAGTGTGCATTTTACTTTATGGATGGAAAAATTAACGAAATTGCAGGCCTTTATCGGAACGAAACTAGCATATGTACACCCTTGCCACTCTCCGTTAACTGTTAAAAATCAGTTCAAAAACTTCAGTTTCTAAGGAGTTACATCCAAAAAAGTGGAAACTAATACCTATGTGACCGCCACTGGATATTCCCGCCCAGGTGCTTCCCTAATTATTTTAGATTCCGCGTTCGGCTTTCGATGAATCTTAGCATTGTTGTCAGTGTAGAAGGTCCGGTACTTGAGGCCAAAACCAATATTGATATAACAGTATATTCGGGCTAGCATTTGCTCGAGGGTTATTCAGTTTTCTCTTATTTTTTTTCTGAGAATTTGATGCGGCGTTGAGTGGGTAGTTTGTCAGATTGAACTCAACTTGTTCCGGGTTCTGAAGAAGGAGAGGACGCCGAGACGTTAGTCCAAATGAACTGTTATATTAATCTTGGTTTTGGCTTCAGGTATCGGACTCTCTACACTATCTAAGGTCATTTTCCTCTTCCCCTCCATCAGAATTCTTGAGTTCTTGAGGCGAAGGATCTCTATATGCGCATTTTGACATAATCCCCACATCATCCATTCGTAGTTTTGCGGAAACGGCTCAATCCGCTTCAATCTTTGCGATATTTTGGTAGCGTTGCCTAGCTTGATTTCTATTTTTCTTTGGATATTGCTTCATCGAGCAGGGCTTACGGTATGTAACGGAGATCGTTGGAATGCGCCGAAACCGACTGCAGGCTTGACTCGTCCACAGATTGCCCTATTACGAGCGTTACGTCTTTTTTGTCGAACTTATTTTTGTATTTCGGCATGCAGAATGTGCAGTTTGTTCCTGCATTCTGCAATTTGTTTGAGATTGCTCTGAAGCAGGGCTATCATCGAACTACATTTGTCATAAGACTCCTCGTCTACGGCGGTGATATTCATCCTGTTCGTATACTTACTGTTCCTATTTCAAGCGAAATTGCACTCGATGCAATAAGCGTCCTTTTTGAGTGTAGCGCCATTGTTGCTTAATTTTCCACAGATAATTCCTTTCGCAGGATGCTCACGTAGGTTTCCATGAGCGAAGTATTATCTCTGGTGGAAGCGATCGTCCCTGTTTATACGGGAAGCTTGACTTTTCTGCGGAGAAGACTGCTTAACATTCGACCGGCATACGAAAAAGCTGATTTTTCTGGAACAAGAAATGCTTTAGATATTACTGGTCTACGAGACTGAGGTTTGCGTTGCAACCGGCTTTATCAGCACCATTGATATTAAAAGGTGTTAAAAGTAAGGCAGCCTTATTACGCAAGAGTAAACGGCTTATTCATTCCGATGTACCAAAATGTCGAGGTGATATTCTTGTATTGTGTGCAGAGGAGACTCTGTAATAGCGTCTTTATTGGTAGGACTTATCACAAGAAACTGATAAGCCTGTCAGTGGAGTTTCCCTGGAGGAGGGCGGAGCTACATAGGTAGACGGCTTGAGATCATAGTCGCTGGCAACAACAGTGAGTGTTAGGGCGCCTTCAGACTCTACTGCGGCAGTAAACCAAAGTAGAGCAGTAAAAAGGGAGGTGTGCGTATTTCCGACCTTCCCCTGGGCTGTCGTTGGTCGAAAAACTATTCAATGCATAGTTGGCGATTTGAGTGGTTTTCGCAAAGACATAAAAAACCGGATACTGCGCTCCCTATGTTTCATCAATGCTGCGGCAGCGACGCAGTAAAGTATGAAGAAGTCCTTAGTAGCGGCTTTTATCACTACATTCCGCATTCCTGTGCTTATTGGTATTTTGTGAGCATTATCGACGAAAAAAAAGATTCTTGAAACCAAACAATTTCGGAGGAGCTTTCAGCGGCGAAATAGTTTGAAGCTTAAACACCCTCCTATACCTGTGACTCCAATCAACTTGTAAAAAACGAAGGCCGTGCTTCTGCTTCGTCGATTCGCGCGCGGCTCAGGCATTCATGACTATTTCACGAGTTGACTGCTGTTTCCTAAGAAGCGAATCATTCAGGTGGGCCGACTCTCACTGAATAGCTAACAGGTGCCCGCTGAGGAGAACTCTTCCTCACTTCTGCTGTCGCCGTCACTACATCTAATTGTCGTCGCTATTGAGAGGCTGAACGGCACATTTAACAGCAGCAAAATGCACCTTTTCACCCTCACGATCGACCGTGCCTTTAGTATTCGCTGTGGATAGATTCAGATGTAAGCAGTTATCTTTACCTGGAGTCAGATTTCTGTTCAGAGTGCTATGAAAAAAGTTTTTTGCGAAAAGTGATCATCATTGAGCTTCAAACAGTATCCAACGAAACTATCCACCTCTCCATCTTTTTTTACGAATACTGTAAGGAGAAAATTGCGTGATCGCTATGCTTGTGATCGAAAGTGCAGCGTGTGGACGGCTAAAATTCAACTGTCATAATTCCTCTAGGATATATCCTTCAAACTTGGCTCTAGATGTGCGTGAGAATCTCTAAACCTCTAAGCCCCGACACTTTTACCTTGTACTTTTAACGCGAGACACTCTTATTAACATAGTTTTTCTCGCCTTTGGCTTTTTGAGACGATCAGAAAGAAGCGTCGGTAGTATAATCCCTGCTCGTGCTTGGCCGGCTAAGAAGTCAGCCAGATCTCTCCAGGGCTAACCGGAGCCTTCAGGTTCCGTGAGATTGAGTAAGTCGGTGCGGTTTTGTCTGGGAGGAATAGGACTGGCTTATACAGAAGTTAGTCCACTCAGCTCCCAATACACCTTTGTGATTTTAAACAGAAGACGGGTGCCTGGTGCATTCTGAGGAAGATACAGTCAGCGCCGACAATTTTACCATCTATTTTTTAATTCAAGACACTCTTGGTGACACAATTTTTCGCCTTTGGCTTTTTAAGGCGATCAGGGCGAAGCGTGGGGGGAATAATCCCTGCTCGTACTTGGCGGGCTAAGAGGTTCATCTCAACATTCGAACTTCACATATGTGGTTTTCTCAAAAGGACGGCCCAAGTATTCATAGTGGCGCACGTGGTTCAGTGGTAAGACTACTGACATCCACACCGTGGAATGATCGATCCTCACCAAGGCTAATCAAGCCTTCCATCCCTACTGGGTCGGGTAAATTGATATTAGACCTTGAGAGGTAGGGAGGCACTGACTTAGTATAGCGGCTGGCCCTCACAAGTTATTGTATAGGCGAAAAACTCGTTTTCCGCGGGCCTCTACGATTCTGAATAGAGCACGAGTGCGTTGGCGCGTCCTCAGGGGGCTGATCAGCATCAATCCTTTCTACCTTTACCTTTTCCCTAATTTTTTTATGTTACAGTTCCCTGCCATGAAAGTTTACTTCGGTGTGAGACAAATCGTGGCCAAGATTCTCGACGGGAAATTCAGCACTTCCTCGTCGCAACACATCGCTGGCTATATGGCGCGATGGCTCGCCTTCGGCCTTCGTTCGCGACACAATTAGCCCTCCTTGCATTTTCCTCTTATCACCTCCCAATCTGTCTGCCTTCGTAGTATTCGCCGGCACGTCGGCCTTCTCGATTTGTCCACTCATTGATTTTTCAACATCTTCTTGCGTAGAGGTAGCCTCCAAGTTTCAATATGCTGGACGTTATGATGTCGTTAAAGGTTTTCAGCGTAGACAAGTGAATGTAGTACACAAGACACAATACCAGAGAGTCTATATATCTGCCTGGATTATTTTGAAGTCTCTATTCAATAATCCCTCGAGCATGCTTTGAGTTCTACTCGTTCAGACTCTCTCGCACTTTTCTGGTCAACGACCGAACTCGGTCACCGTCTAGGTACATAGGTGTAGACATTCGAAACTATTGCTTTCATGAGTTCGCTATAGTTCGCAGAATGCTCTGCACTTTCTGAACCTTATTAAGTGCTAGCTGAAGCTCTTCAATATGTACATTGCTCATACGACTTCTTGGAGTTTCCCAGATTACACAGTTTAGAACACAATTCTTCGAGCATCCATAATTTCAAGAACTGGGGGATTGTAGAGGAATTTTGAGCTTCTGTTATACACAATGGCACAATATATTCACCAACAGGGTGATAGTACGCACATTTGCTCCATTCATCACTTTATACACTTTTCGTGAAGGGTCCAGCACCTCCAGAAACTTTATTGGAATATGTATCTTGATGGTTGTTTGATGAAAATTCATAAGTTTTCATAGTTTCCTAGGAAGTGCAGCAAGTGTATACAATGGGAACCATATCCGTGGGTTTGATCGCTAAGGAAAAGGAAATAAAAATGGCAAGAAAATAGAAATGGAATAAGAAAACAAAGTTAATCATAGAAGCTATGCGTTAGGAGTTTTGCTGTCATTTACGTAGTAATAAAATAGCGAACAGGAAATGTGGTTCACCTAACGGAAATAAATTTCTGAGCAATCTTACTCAGATATTTCTTGGAATTTATATCTTCTTCATCTCCTCGATAACTGCATAATGGTCGCCGATACATCTATGACATTGACAGTATTCAGGTGCTGTTCTACTGATGTCGATTTGCCTTCAACATCAGTTCAATTTATCTCTTGATATCATAGAGCAATCGTCTCGCGTCATTTCGAAATTTGCTTGAGTACTGCTTGAGTAGTATACAGTAGTTCGCGAAAAGATATGTCACCTTGCATTTTTAGGTACAGATCGGTGAAACCAAAAGGAATTTTATTCCAGTTGACAGTTTTAATAACTCTTATTGAATATACACTAATATGTGCCCTTTTTGGAAATTCTAGATTTTTTTAAAAAATTTTAAACTCATTTTCATATGCATTTTCAAACATATATATCTTAGGAACCACTGAGCTTCTGCTTGTCTTGTAGTGATAATCTGATAGAGCATGATTAGCTTCTTTTTATAGGCTATGAATTTTGGTTTCATGACATTAATAAACCATAGAATTTTTTGTGTGAATTTTTTCATGGTCAAAAAATGGTGAAATCATGGGACCATCTTTCATATAAAATTTCATATATCAGTAACCAGCAGATGAAATACCATCAAATTAAGATATGTGATAGCATATGATTTTCTCTTTTCCACGCATTTTTAACTTTGGAGAATAGCCGTCTGATTACTGAGAAAATAGCCAATGAAATTGCATTTACACAAGTCGCCGTTTTACGAATACCCAGAGGTCATTCGACTCCAGATTTCTCTAGTACATAGTAGACTTATTGCTTGTTAAGTACTAAACAGCTAGCAGAATGATTCCCGCTATTATTCAGAAAATCATCTGTTGTTGTATGCATCACTATCCCGCCACCGTACGCTGCGCAAGTTTGTGCCCCATTTTCTCTTGGTCCAACTAGAAGACGATTTTCTAAATATTAGCGGGAATTATTTTGCTACCTGTTAAGCACCCAACAAGCAATAAGTCTACTATGCACTAGAGAAATCTGGAGTCGAATGCCCTCCGGGTATTCGTAAAACGGCCACTTGTGTAAATGCAATTTCATTGGCTATTTTCTCAGTAATCAGACGGCTATTCTCCAAAGTTAGATATGCATGGGAAAGAGAAAATCATATGCTATTACATATCTTAATTTGATGGTATTTCATTTGCTGGTTACTGATATATAAAATTTTATATGAAAGATGGTCCCATGATTTCACCATTTTTTGACCATGAAAAAATTCACACAAAAAATTCTATGGTTTATTAATGTCTTGAAACCAAAATTCATAACCTATAAGAACAAGCCAATCATGCTCTATCAGATTATCACTACAAGACAAGCAGAAGCTCAGTGGTTCCTAAGATATATTCGTTTGAAAATGCATATGAAAATGAGTTTAAAATTTTTTAAAAAAATCTAGAATTTCCAAAAAGGGCACATATTAGTGTATATTCAATAAGAGTTATTAAAACTGTCAACTGGAATAAAATTCCTTTTGGTTTCACCGATCTGTACCTAAAAATGCAAGGTGACATATCATTTCGCGAACTACTGTACTTGCTGTTTGACCCTGCTGCCACTTTCCAGTATTTCGTTTGTTGCTTGTAGCCAACCAGTTTTCTTGGTTTGCTCGTCCCTCCAGGCGGTTTTGATTACGAAAGAGGAAAAATGAGTGTTCATATTTCTTTCAAGTAAAGCCGATTTCCATGGTCGACGACGAGCTACTGCTCTTTGGCAAGAACGAACGGGGCATAATCTCGGAGAATTTATGGCACAATGGGTTGGCAAACAGCAGCAATAAGGCTGAAATTTTTATTGCCTCTTCACACGACCTTTCAATAGCTGGCTATTCAATGATGAGTTGATTATTTCCTCCTTCTTCCTACTCCTCTCAGTCAAACGCCGGTCCTGAGAGCATAAATCAGACTCCACTTCCATGTTTTTCCTGCTCCATGGCGGCGTAGCTTTTAATCCTCGATAAATATCGCTGTATGGGAAATTGATGTTCCTAAGAAGATATCTATGGTTCACCTCTATAAGACCTATCGTACCCTTGAAAGGCGTTCAAAAGGTAAAACACACCCTCAGGGTAGATATGACGTTTCCTTCACAATGAAGCCTTAGAATATAGCCGGAGTGGAACATAAGCCGCGATTCATCGAAGCACATGGCGGAGTTTATTCAGGGTCTATTGGGGATTTGGGTTTATGCAAAGTCTAGCACAGTTCATCACTGCGGCTAGGGTACGGATACCTTCTACTGGTTTGCTGGAGCCTAAATTAACACTGGACAGGCACTGAATAAATTCTGCCGTGTGTTGATAAATCACGGTTTCCGCGTCAATCGGGGTAGCGGATCGCCCATAGCCTGGGTTTTATTAGGCCTCCTATAAAAGCAGAATAAACCTACCGTACGAGTTGATGGACCACTTCTCTGATATATCTGGTACATTCGCACGATACTATGCGGTTTTAGTTCAACTTGTTGAACTGGCCAAGATGATACAGGTTTTATTCGGTTGACGTTTCGGCCTATTCGCCTTCGTCGGAGCCTGGAGAGCTGGAAACGTGTGAGGGTATCCCACCAAGGACTATTTTAAACTACACGTTAACAAACGATGCATTAAGGTTAACTTGTAGATTGAAATAGTCCTACGTGGGATAATCTCACACGTTTCTGTCATTCCAGACTCCGATGAAGGCCAGTAGGCCGAAACGTCAGCCGAACAAAACCTGCACCATCTTGGCCAGCTTCATAACTTGATCTAAAACCGTATCTGGTATACGACAGTCCTACCACAAATGAATCCCAGCCTAGGCTCACTTTAGCCCGCGTTCAATGAGCTCTAGTCAGAGTTATTGGCTAGTAGAAAGCGAATAAGCTGAACGTACGATTCCTTCCGATTGTCTGCTTGGACGAGTTAGTTCGGCCTTGATGTCACGGCTCTAAAGCATTATTTTTAGAAGGGATATGATGGAAACTTGTGGAAATTGACGCGAGCTGTCTCTATACGTTCTTAAGCCGACCCCGACAACTCGTCCATTCGCAATGTTAGCACATATTAATTCTTCGAAATGAAAAAATGACCAGAAAGTGAAAATAATCCCGTTGTGCGAAACGTTCAGCGAAACTTCGTCACGTCTCCTCAACCGTTCGTAGATATGTATTCGACTAAGTGCTTCGTCGCTAACTCGAACATTTAGTCGACGCTCTTCTCGGAGCCTCTTCCAACGATAATTCGCTTTTGAGCACAAAGGGAACGATTTTCGTCCCGCTGATCTCCAATTCTTCCCTGAATCCGCTATTGAGGGGTAGTTACCGCCTATTATGCTATTATCAGCTTCGGCTGCAAAAATGGTCTTCGAACTTCATGTTTGTTATCTATTCACCGATGTACTGACTACGAGAGATGTGCGAAGGATGCCAGAATCTGGTGGAGATCTCACGGAACCCGGTAAATTCCAATTGCCTTTTTGGCACCAGATTCCTTCCCAACATCAAATTATGTATGTGGTCGAGAAAGCGATAAAATCTTTCCTTCTAGCCTTGGTGTTTCTCATTGTCGAAATTGGCCTTTGATGTTTTATTGACGATTCTAACCATTTTGGTTTGCTTACACGTCGGTTTTATGCATTTGACGTTCGGTATCGACAAATTAAAAACGAGATGAAATTGAGCGTATTCTACCATCAAGATTATGGTATCCTTTTTATCAGTGAATCAGACCTTTTCTCAAATTTTGTCGAATTTGCTTTTCACCGACAGGCATTGACTGGGCGATAGGATGGTGAGATTGTGGTTGAATGCATTTGTAGTAGTTTGCATGATAGGGATAATCAGAAATAGCGAATTTCGTCGAAACAAAGATCCCTTTCGGTTAGAGTAAAGCCCTATCTTAGCTATGGTATCGATTGCCTTCCCAAACGCTGTCTTTGCAGACGATATATAGCGAATGTCGCCCAGGGTATCTATCGACATCTTACCACATTTATAGAACGGCATCCAGCGGGAGAGCTGGAAAAGCCAATTTTCATTCGCATTCGTTGATTTTTCATTTCCTTTGCAATATCAAAATTCCACGCCTCCGCTTCATCGTCCTCTTTCTCTTAGCCTCTGTTCGCTTTCATAGCTGAGTATTATTTGTATTTTTCCTTAAGAACGAAGGAGAAGTGAGTCAAACTCTTCACACCTTGGCTAAGGAGTTACTTGATATTTTTGTAGATTACATTTCTTTAAGATCTCTTCACTATATTTTTTGCTTACCGGTGGCATCACCTTCTTCTTCTTCTTCTTCTTCTTTAACGTTTTTCCCACTTTTAAGCAGGGTCCGCTCTGCTAATTTTCTAACTATTTTCAAAATAGAATAAATATAGAGTGGCTGACGGATAGGAAGGTACAACGCAGATGTTTACGTGCTTATCGTGGATGTATGGATTAGCTTGCGTCAAACCTGGATTAGGAGGGAGCGTGCATCAGCGTTTTTCTTCGTACCGCATTTTTTTTTCGCCGAAATCATGTTGGTTTCCCAGTTCTTGTGTCGCTACCTCAAAAATGGCTTCATAGCTCTTCTATGAAAAGGTTAAAACAAATGCATTTCCTTTTTCCTCTATGAAAATCTACTTACAATTGGAGACCCGTGGGGAATGCGTATTTGGCCTATACAATGATCGCAGGTACTGGCAGCATTTGTTTTAGTCAGTGTCCCCACCATTCCTTACAAATCTGGTAGCCATTTACCCATACCTGTAGGGATGGAAGGCTAGTTTAGCCTGGTCGAAGATCAATCGCTCGATCGTGATCTTGGAAGAAACATTGCTAACCTCTGCACCACGCGCGTCTTTCCTTTATTTTTCGGTTGCCGGTATATGATTTTCGGCCTTGATATGTTTTTCAGTAATAAAGTGTGTCCTCGCAGAACTGCTGTCGAGTTCATGACAGAAATTTAGCCCAAGGCAGGTATTCGTTGAACTGCTAGATATCAGTGATAGTCGACTGATTGAAGTTAGTGCTAACTGGATCTCATCTAAGAAGTTAACAATAAGACGACAGCCTCTCCTATTCATCCCACGTCTGCCAACCTTTCGTGATTCCATTTGACGTTGTTAACATTTGCGTTACGGCCGCGGCAGAGCAGATATGTACGCTTCAATGGCTATTCTCGAAAGAGAAATGGCGTCAATATTGGAGTCGCTGCCATTGTCACTTTGGGCTACGGAAGTAGGAAAAAGGATATCTGTAGGCGGAATCGTCTCTCTTCTCACTAGTCTGGACCCAGTCAAAGGAGCCGAAAATAAAACTTGCTTTTTTCGTTCAATAGGTAATTGTGAATGTCGGCCTCCGTCATTAATGAAGAAACTCACATGAACAACAATGCACAATATTTCAGGGCACAACAACCCCTAGAAACTGTGGAACAAACCAAACACCTTACTCAACGGAAAGCGGAAACGGAAAGCGTATGGCAGCAAAACACATAAAGTGTTTTCCATGAGACAAAGCTACTGATTCTGAATCGTACTCCTTTCTTGATAGAGCAATTTTTCGTGTCTCAGAGTATCGCATTGGTCTCATTTTTAGTTATATGAGTATCATAGCCAATTTTAGCCGTTTTCTTGCCTCTTTCACCGGGCGTATCTAATTTTCTGGATTTTCTCGCTCTACTGTTTTCCGAGAAATGAACTCCAGGATATTATTGGATCTATCTTCTAGCGTATTTTTTCTGGACTTTTCTAGCTTCTTTTTTTCAGAAGGCTTGAATGCTGTGGTCTTAGATACTGTTACTGACCTAATGGACTTCCGAACGATCCTTCTTCCTACAATATCATCTCCGCCATAATATTCATTTACGTTCTCTAGACGTCATGTCCTCTTTGTTGTCACATCACGCCTATCTTACAAGTACATTTTAAGACTGCTGCCTTTTTCGCGTCTTTCATGTTTGGCGGCGGGAGTCTTGTCAGAACTAATAGATTATGGATGAGCAGCTGCGATTTTTTGCCAGTGTCTGATCCATTAGCTTTATTTGTCTCATCCTTCCCTGTAGTAGCTTATTCTTGCTAGCAATTTTAAAAGCACCATAGCTTCTGGGGAAAATATGGCTTAACAGTTTTAGGAACGGTGATGTGAAGGTAATTCAAACCCTGAATTATACTTCAGGAAGGAGATGCCTCTAGAAGATTGCCCACGTTTGATTACCCAACTTTGAGTCTCTGACGAAGACGGATTCGCCGAAATGTTGAGCGAAATAAACTTGTTCCATCTTGATTAATTGTCTTCGGTCGATGGCACACTACAAAATTCGAAATGCCAAGATTCAACTACAGTCGGTGATGGAATATTCTTCTGTGGTAGAAGTGTTCAGTATGAGCGTTCACCTCATTGGACCACAGTTTCTGGTGAAGTACTACGTATTCATGGTCATTTCATAAGTCCTAGCCATTTTTTCCAACGTTTTTCTGTAAGTTCAGTAGTGAAACTCTGGCAAAGAGCTGTATACTGTTCTATAGAGAACGGTTTGTAGTTTTGGAACATTTATTTATTCATTTATTTATTTGTTATTACATCCTAAAACATGGATGTGCTACCGAATAAGGAAAATGTGTTAATTAAACAGAAATGCTGTTCAGACACTAAAAAAAACAACAAACTTTCAGAGAATGTGGTATTAGTAACAATTTTCAAAAAAGAGAAGCTCCGTCACTGATAATACCTTCATTTCGTTTTGATGGATACATGAAATGTCGTTGTTGTTAAATGTTGTTAAATTCAGCGACGTGAAAAACTAAACAGGTCTTCTGATAGGGAAATTCTGACAGAAGACGTACATAAAGAGTTGCAAAAACTTTCACTCAAAAGAGCTAGCGCTGAGTCCAAAAACAATTAACGACTTTTTTGGCACTCGACTTGAGGACCTTAAAGCTAACAAAAACCAAACGCAATACAATGCTTAATTGAAGAGGCTTTTCTCTTTCACACGGTGTGCAAATAGTATACAAAAAGTTTCACTTTTTGTGGAGAAAATTCCATGCCGCAAAGAGCTATTTTTGCGTAATTTCATTTTCCATTTCACTGGTGAAAAAATTAGCAACATTTCGAGTAGGCATCAAAACAAAATACATATTCAAAAACTACAAACAATTCTCTATCAAACAAAGCTGACTGTGGCATCAGGCCACATCTCACACAGATCAGGAAAAACCGCCGAGTTGAATAAATCAGATCAGCATCCAAGAGTTGGTCGGTGGCCTCTTTGAGAGACCCGTTGGCTAACCACGCTGCTCTCCTTCTTGATGAGGTTTTCCTTCATGTGATTGCTGATGTTCATTGAACTAGGTAAACATAGGACTTCGATTTTCCGTGGATAGATTTGTCGAGTTTGATGTGTCGTCCCCAACTCACCGGAGTTCTTCATGAACTATATCTTCCTATGATTGATGCGCAGACCAATCTTGCTTCCAATTACGTCTGGCTTTTGGAGTACCGTCACTGCTTCGCCTACGCCTATACTATCAAGAAAGTGCCGTCGCTGAACCGAATACTCGATAATATTTTTCGTGCCCAAGTGTGTCCTTTTATCCCAATTGCGCGACCCCATCAAGCACTGCAGTAAACAACTTCGCGATATTGACGCAAAATTGAGTTTTAGTCCTCTTTCACCTTGAACAGCCAGTCGGCGGTGTCGCCTAGACAGCGGAACAAGGCCTCTTGTTTTCGGTCTCCAGGAACCTCTCTTCAATTTTTTTCCTGCTCCTTGTGTTACTCAATGTGCACCTAATTATATTATTTGTAATGCAATTACGTTCACCTCGCCGAACAATTAGAGTTGCGTTTCGCTTCCTGATAGCGTCACAGAACACTGCGAACACTGCGAGCTAGGATCCGTGACGAACAGCTTCCTTTATCATTAGGGCCCACATTAAAGCTCTATCCGAGTTTGGATCAAAATCAAACTTGGCACTTCCTAGTCTAAATTCGATGGTTCGATGTATGTGTGACGTCAGACACGCCTACTAAATGTTTAGTTAACAAATATGATAAGAACAAAATAACGTCAACGGCGCAACAATAACAGAAAGCGATCGGTACGGCGGTGAAATTTCGACTGTTTTCCCAGTAACCGCCCAGTCGCACCCTCTTCCATTTTTGTGTGCTATTCAAACGGTGATTGTGCTCTCTTCGAAACGGAGTGTAATAAGCGATCGACCGAGATTGTTATACTTTATTCTTTGGCTTACGTTTCTTCGATGTCGCCTTCGTCAGAGCCTGGGACTTCGAAGTTATACTTGAGAATCTTGTACTCTCTTCGCATATCAGCGCGATGTATCCGGATATAACTTTGTCTTATTGTTTTTCTGCATTGAAATATTGTTCTCTTCTCCTGGTTTCCCATCGTATGTATGCTATCCGATTAATTCCCTCACGATGGTCACACTTTTCCTACTTGTCGTAAAACGATGAGTTATTGTTTAGCTGGTCCTCAATTGATATTTGCCTTCTATTTTTCTTCTCAAAAATTTTTCTTCTATTAAAGTCTTTGTGTGAAACATTATTAGTAGTTGGACTGTTCGTAGAGAAGCAGCATCACCACATCTGATGCTGAATTGATTGGCGATGTAGTCGTATTCAAACGGGCTATTGAGAATAATATGTTCGGCGGTCCCTGTTACAAATTCATTTGATCCAGAACCTTTTAGTGACCAGGTTTAGGCTCTTCTCGATGCAGTACGTATGACGCTTGCAAGGTTCGGGTAACTAACCGGTGTTGCTCGTGTTGTTAATGGAGAGCGCTGCAGCCACGAGGAAACAGGGACACTGGCCGGATTATTTATTTATGTTTTTGTACTCGTCTGTCGTTTATCACAGAGGGCTTCTCTTTCCCCATCGTTTAACCATTGAGCGCCCACTGCATTACAAAGTCTAACGGAGGAGAGTGGGCGTGAAAGAAAAGGAGGGATAAGGTGTGAGGAAAGCTAAGAAAGGTAAAAATACGAAAGAAAAAAATCAAAATAAAATCAAAAACTGGCGTCTGCAGCAACTCTCTTTCATGATAATTGTTGGTGGTCCAGTAGAAAAGAACACTCACAAAACGAGGACTTGCCTTCAGATCGAGTAGGGACTAGACGACCCTGATCATTACGGACCCCCTGGAGAAAAACTCCTGTTGCTAAAAAGTCGCTAACAACTCCAATTGTTAAAGCAAGGTTATTGCTCTTTATTTTGGCCAACGTTTTGACAGGTTTTTCCTAATTATACGGTACCGGGCACATATTTTCGCTAGATTTCAGAAAACCGTTCACAACTTGCTGCGAGGGAATTTTTTTGCGCAAATGTTGTTACTCCGAACAACTTTTTCAAATCACTCATTTGGAAAATGGCACACGTATTTGAGGTCTATCTTACTGCACCTGTCTACCTTTATTAAATTCGGTTTTCTTCCGTTAAATTTTACAGCCTTCCCTAAATCGCTGTATGACCTGGTGCTAATTCCTCAAACTCCTCAACGATGAGAATAGGTGCTCTCATTTTAGGTGTCCTCAGTAGTGCGTAGGAGATAAGAAAAAGTAGCCGTTAGGTCCACGAGAGAACTGTCGTTAAGTAGGCTCGGAACACCTGCTGAAAGACAAACGCTCTAACAAAGCTAAGTTACTTTGCTAAGTTAATTAAGTTAAAGCATAATCATAATTTCACTTCCATTTTCTTGCTTTCTTCTGCTACTCAGCGCTCACACCGTAAATTCGTGCTTGGTGTGGTGGACGGGGGAATGCGGCCGCTCATCGGTCTCCGGGGGACGATCGCTTATCATGAGCAGTCCGATATCGCTTGCACATCTGAGCTTCCGTCCCCCCGACTAACTCGAATCACGAGGCCATTATGGCCGGACGATTCGGACGAGTGGTGGATCACTCCCGACGATTTGTTGTCTACAACCACATCATATTTTAGCATCGCTTTGCAATCCAGCCAGCAGATACTCTCGGGGAGATGATGGCCGGCTGCCTCCCGGGATTCCTCCTACGCTCATTCTGTTCCCATAAACTTTCTCCTCTTTTCAACCTACTATCTTTATTATTACTATATCCATGGTTATGTCTTGCTCTTCGCGTCACATCTGCATTTTTTGTCCGTATTCGTGCTACGTGTGGTGCAGTGCTAACAGGCGCTACTGACATCCACACAACCGAGTGATTGATCTCCGCCTGAGCTAACCATGCCCTTCAACCTTTCATGGCCGGGTGAATTGGTAACATAGTTGTCTGGGAAGGTCAAGACACTGACTTGGTATTGCGGCTAGCACCCGCAAGTCATTCATACATTGTGCCAAAGACGCATTCATTGTGCTTCTACGATTCTGAGCGGAACACGAATGTGGCGACGCATCCTTAGGTGACCGACCAATAGCGATCCTTTGCCTTTAAATTCATTAATAAATTCATTAATTTTATTTTATTTATTTATTTTATTTATTTGCACAGCTAAGTGCGCCACGTGACACAGATATGAGTAATTGCAAACAATCGCACTGCACTCAATTACAACTAAAACCTAAAATCAAGTAAAAAGTAAAAATGTTAGCAACTCATGCAGCATCCCAATCCTCAAGAGGAGAGAAACCAACGCCATCGTGGACGACAGAATGCAGGAAAAACCTTCCTGGTCCCGTTAAAAGATAGTCGGTTATCATCAGTATTGGATTCGGTGCTACTAGGATAACTTTAGTCCGACAGGCACTAATTGTAAGGCCTAGCCAGCTTAGTGCAACAAAAAGGGTGGAAGACACCAGAACGTCCGGGCTACGACCGTGCGAATTCAGGCGGACGACCTTGTCCCTTTCAGTTTCCACTGTAGTTGCAGCCCAAAGTGCCCAGTAGCGAATTGGTAGGAGCAAATTATTCCACTTACTGCGAATGAACTCTCGGGGACGGAAGATAGGAGGCCTCCCTAGCATGTACTTGGGTAAGAGCGGAAGAAGAGACTAGATTGGTAAGCACTACACCAGATGAAAGTCAGGATGCCGCTGAAACAGTTACACCAATTCGGTCAACATGCAAACAACGACAAGATGTTCACATACTTGTATACACTCAAAGTGAATGACAGCGGAACACACAAATCATGGAAGAGGGAACACTAAACAAAACAAAAATGCTGAAACAACTATATTTTTATCTCACGACACGGTAGTTAGGAACTCGAAAAGGTCAGAATGAATGCAACTCATAAAATGGCCGTTACTTTAGAAATGATCCTTCAATCCAATTTCTTTTAAGATATCTATTCTACTCAGAGCCGCTTTGAAATGAGCGGACTTGTGTAAATCCAGTAGATTGGAGGGAAGACATTCCAACCACTTCGATGTTCGAATAATGAACGAATTTGTACGCAGTCCTTGGTGGGATCGCCCTAATTTGTGATTGAACACACTAAAACCACTTCTTCTCCCATTTGTTGGTCTAAATGTCCAAAATTTTGAAGGCTTGAGTCTCAGTTCGCCCCTTAGTATCTTGAAGGCTAAGACTAAATCTGCAAAAACACGTCGGTAGAAAAGGGTATGTAATTTGAATTTCTCCAGTCTGGCACGATAGCTAGGCATAATTAGAGATTGGCCATGTTCGGAAAATAGTTTAGCGTAGAGTATCCTTGTGAACGTTTTCTGGACTTTCTCAATTGCGTTAATATCTTTAATGTGATAAGGGCTCCAGACTGGACTACAATATTCAACAACTGGAAGGACGAAGGTCTTATATAGCTTTAACCACAGTTGTTCATCTGAACAGTGGATATTTCTGAACAGTAGGTAAACCAGTTTCAAACTTTTCAAAGTGATTTCTTGAACTTGAGTGCCCCATTCTAACTTCTTTGTAAGCAAGACACCAAGGTCCTTTATCTTCTCGCAAGAGTTCAGTAAAGTGCCATCCGGAAAAATTATCTTCAATGGTTCACAGTTCGGCGAGAAAATGTAGCTCTTGCTCATATTAATAGGGAGACCCCAATCATGAGACCACTGCATCATACGTGCCACAGACTTATTCAAGGCAAGCGTTACCTCCTCAGATTCATTACTGTTATAAGTGGCATAAACCTTGATATCATCCGCAAAGGCAGCTACTGAAAGCCTCGGATCTACTTTGATGAAGTCTGGGAGATCGTAGGTATAAATGAGGAACAAGATGGGAGATAGCGCTCCCCCTTGCGCTATCTCCCATCTTGTTCATTAATAAACATTCATAAATTCATAATTCATTAATAAACATTCATAAATTCATCGAGACAACTGCCTTGATATGTACGTTGGCTGGGCCCTAGGCGATGAGAAGGAATGGATCTAATCCTTGTATCTTTCTTAATTTCGTTTACTACATACGCCAGTCTATTACTTGAGTTGATGAATCGCTTTGTTTTCAAACTTCATCAACTTCATCAGTCATGTTGGGATACCTCCGAATTCACAACCAACCGCCGGTGGGTACCTTACCCCGCTTGACCACACCCTTGTATCTGCAATTCCCGTTGCTATCGCTCCGCTGAGCTTCGGTTACCTACAGATTGTTTGCCGCCGTTCTGTCAAATTTCCATCATTCCATACGCTGTGAATGAATAACCGATTGCTCCAGGCGGTTCCAGTCGAAACTCTATTGCAAATCCGCACAAAACCCCACTGACAATGCATTCGTTAACCTTTGGCCGTGAGAATGATCGCCGTTTAGTAGTGAAAGGAATTGAAAAAACAATTATCTTTCCCTCGTGCTGATATGAGGAACTGAAAGTGTTCCGTTGATACAAAAAGATGACTTGGCGAATATCACCTTCTTCAGAGTTTCAAGTTTGGATAGTTAAATCTGTATCGCGGAATGTCTTTGTTTGTTGGTTGATGTTCTGATTCCTCTGATCGTCACCTCGCAAACGTTGTGCTTGAAATCGAATACAGAGTTCCGTAGCTTTGTTGCAACCTACTTTTAAATTCTTATTTTTTATTACTTACTCTTTGAATTTCAGGTGTGAACACTATTGGTATTGGTTCACCGTCGACGAGTTTCTACGCGATGGTAGCCTGGGGCATTCGAGTCCCACCAGTTTCGTTTACAGATTGATGAGTCCAAAGTGAAGTTCTGGTTAGGGATTTTGAAGATTTTCTTCAAGATTTTTTTTGAAATCTAGTCACTAGAATTCGACGCTTTCATCGAACTCTTCACCATCTTTTAGTTTGACCTCTTTCTCATTCTGTTCGTCGAAATTTTTATTATCACTACATATGAGTGTGTAGTTGAACAGGATGCCTACGTTAGCGTACACTGCTTTAAAGCGATGAATAAAAAACACAACAACCGAGTTCAAGAGGGTTAGTAAAAATCAGATCAATGGCAAAGGAAGCTCCGTTGACAATAGTTAACTTTTTCTGTGATGTAGTTTCAAAAGTTTATTAGTCTAATTCCCCGCGTTCTCCATTTTGTGCATATGTTTTTTTACGAATTTTTCTGACATACAATTGATTGCTTTGTTATGCGGCATTGTTTATGTGCATAAACAAGGGCATAATTGAAATATGTTGCTAGTACTCTACTCGGAATATTCTATTTGACAAGCGGAAACGGTAGATGAATTCCTATATGCTTTCTACGAAACGCTGTTTGCACGTGAAATTTTGAGCGTGAATGAAGTGTGTGAGCTAACTGAAACCCATCGCTGCAGTTTGAATTGCGCGCGCACCTGCACATCTAATGGCGGCGCGGTCGAGGGGATTGTCTGACTGGGAGTGGCCCGTCCGTAAGGGATCCGAGAGAGATCGGCGAGCAGAGGAAATGGTCCAATGGCACTGATGGCTGCTATTGTACAATGGTTGAGGGTTCGTATTCGCGCGATGTCAAGGTTTTTGCAATGCTTAGGGTAAGCTTGGCCATCGTTTTTGTTCGATCATTATCGCTCACACTCTTCACTGGCAGGGCACTAGTGGTTCATTCACCTCAGAGTTCCTTCCTTAGGTTATGCTTAGGTTTAAGCTTAGGCTTGAGCTCAAGGTACAGATTGCTTTATTGTTAGCTGTCGTGGTTAATGTCTTTCCATTTACTGTGCTTTTCAATGGGTGGTTACAGCTTGAGGTATCGTTTTCCTCCGTATCCTCATCACTAAGCCTCTCCACCACTCGTAAATGAGTAAGCTCACCCATCCCGGAGTTCTTCCCCTAGCCTGGCGAAGCCACGCGGCTTCAATTCAATTGGCTACTGAATGGTGCTTGACCCATCCTGCTCGCATTTGCCTATTTCATCCCTCCTGAGACCCAGTACAGTCGCCTCACTACCTTTGACGCGCCGCGGCCGCGCCGCGACCAGAGCGCAGCGATGGGTTTCATATAGCAGCGATCTGAATGAAGACGACTGCGCAACTGATTCACACACTGGCTGCTAGATCTTTCTCTCATCCTGACGCTCCCATTACTTTGATTGAATATTTTGAACACTTGTCAATCAAGTGTGCATGAATGGTTGCAGGAGGTGATCTTGTATGGGTAAGACAGCCGTTTATGTAGTACCTCGAAAGGACGTCTCCTCTTTTAACGTGCATCATTTGTTCATTTATTTATTCAAATGCGGTACATAAGGTACACGTGAGGAAACATTGAAACGGCAACGCATAAACAACGGATACTCATAGCAATAATAAAAGTACCTCGGATCAAGGGCGCGCGTGGCACAGTGGTAAGAGGCGCTGCTGTCACCCGCACGGTCCAGCGATCGATCCCGGCCCGGGCTAACCAAGCCTTCCATCCCTTCGGGGTCGGGTAAATTGGTACCAGACTTGTCTGAGAAGGTAAAGACACTGACCTGGTATAGCGGCTGGCCCCCGCAGGTCATTGTATAGGCCAAATACGCATTCACTCTGCCTCTAGGACTTGAACACGAATGCGGCGGCGCGTCCTCAAGGGACTGATCAATGCCGGCACCTTCACCTTTACCTTTACCTCGGATCAACCCACATGCGGCAGAGCAGCTTAGGATCTTAAAAGCTTAGCAGCCGCTGCAATGCTATTCTTTTGAACCTATGAACTTCTGATGGCGAGAATGGCAAGTCACTTCCAAAAGATAGGATGGTCGAGCCAGCTCTACATGTGAACGAATGCAATGTGACTCCCTTCTTGGGGACCGGGAACCAGTTTTCGAAGTTTTTGCTGGTTCTAGATTCCTTTATTGTACAAAACTAGCTGCTTTACAATTGATAATTCCAGCTAACATCGTAAAAAACGATCATTACATCGCTCAGTTTGCGGCATGATTTCAAATGTGATAATCACGATTTCTACTGGAGGCAGAGGGAACCGTGACCCTGTAACCCTTAGAGCACCTCAGAAATACCTTCCTCGTGTAGTTTTTTGGATTTTCTCTAAGAAAGCAACATCCTTTACTTTGTGTGGACAGAGGACAGCCGAACCACTCTCCATTATGGGACGAACGTAGGTCTTATACACCTTTACTAACACATCCTTGTCCGCAGTCATCAGTGATTTAGAAACGCCAAAAGTGCGCAACTGTGCCTTCTTATACGCGCTTCTGTAATGCTCGGTATTCATCGTTGTGTATCTGCTGTGGTTCTTCAACGAACACCACCATCCTTTTCTGACAATGTCTTTATTCGTCTTTTTTTCCTTTATTCGTGATAATAAAAGCATTTGAATGGCAATTTGGCATAAGCAATGAACTGCGGGGGCTAGACGTGGCTTCCGCTATGATTCCGCGTCGATTCCTGGTGCTCCTCCCAGCTGAAGGGCAAGTGTTGTGGTAAAAAAAAAGTAGCGGAAAGGTAAACGTAAGTCAAATATGGCGTTCTCGATCGGGTCAAGTAGAACAACTGAGATAACAACTTCTCGAAGTCGATTACTCAAAATCAGCGCTTTTCGTAGCATGAACATTCGTCATTGTGGACTCAGCATGTTTACCTATTCAAATTTCTCATGTTTTATTGGTAAAGAATAAACATTAAAATGGTCGACGTTGATCAGCCCACTGAGGAGGTCCCTTCCATTCAGAATCGTTGAAGCAAGGCGAATACTCACCGGTACAGTGACTTGCGGGGGCTATCTGCTATATAAATCAATGCCTTCACCTTCAGAAAAAGTTTTGGTATCACTTTATCCGACCCTGAATGGTGAATGTAGGCTTGGTTACCCCAAGCAAGGTGGATCGCTTGATAATGTCGGTGTAAGCGTCGTCTCTTGCCACCGCACCACCAAGGTCATGCGTTTCGTTGTTAATTGTAAAAAACGGCCGATAATTTTCTCACATTTTTGGAATTTGGCCTCAATCGAATGAATTGAGAGTCCTCGTCATGAATAGTCGATGTTTGTTGGCAAATGGGGAGCCATGTCAGTGGTGGTCAACGGAAATTAATGTGACGTCCAGAATGGGAATTGAGCTCGCGGTCCATTTGGGTAGTGAGGGCGATCTACAGACACGCAGCTACGTCCAGCAGCTTCTCTTTGCTGTTTCGCCCTGGGGCAGTTCATCAAGACCTCGTTATCCATTGATGACCGCTACTGTTCGCATAATTGATGGCAAGCGCATTTTCCTAGTTCTTACTGGTCCTCTGGCCATCCCATTTCCCATTAATCAATGAGCTCGTTACTTTCCAGTGATCTGTGCCCCTCGTAAAAAAGGTTTGCGATCAAACAGGTCAATATGAAACCCGAGCACACAGCTGCACCAATAGGTTTTTTCATCATTTTTAATAATTTTCCAAAAAAAATTCTGTAACACCGACGAAGCGTTCCGCGATATTTGCTTTTTCCTTCAATGCTCAGCGCAAATGTCGCCCTCTGGGAACAATTCTTAGTTTGGGAATATACCATAGATAGAATGCTCCAAAAACTTTTCTCAACGCATCGAGGCAAGCACATCAACAGCTAGGCGATGCGATCACGTCAATTTCAATTTTTTGATTTTTTTTTGTTTTTTCGATTTTGTTCTGCTTTCGGTTTGTTTAGATGACATGTTCAAACTTTGTTCTTTTGGTTTGTGACAAAGGAAGTTGGTCCTGCTTGTCTTCTCGATTATGACGTGATTTACAATAAACTGTCCTCCTCGTGAATTTCCTTTCAAAACCTAGTTTATCTCTGCAAATCCACTTTTACAGGTCTTGGATTTTATCCTAGTGTGTTTTCCTTCATCCAGCTTTACTGCTTGCTTCTACTGAACATTTTAATTTTTCGTCCTTCCCTGGTCGTGATTTTTGTTTGTTGATTGCTTACTCAGACATTTTCCCGCATTCCACTGAGCGTACGTCAAAAACACTACCCTACTTCCATTCCTGCCTTTGTCTTGCTATTGTCATCCACCTATTCTGCTAAAGTCGATTGCAACGAATGGCTTGCATGAGAAGGTCTTTTTCCGTACATCCAACAAACACATAGGACCATTTCGTGGGTGGTCTTCCGCAAGGATGAGAGCGATCTCTCGGGACTCGTTTCAACGGTGTTCTTGTCCCATGGTCGTCCTCTCTTCACATTGAAACTTGAGATTTCTATGCATTTTCCGCAGGATGAAAGAGACATCCGTCACAGACTACAACTGTCGTGATTAACAATGCCGTGACTAGTTCGCCACGATACTGTTAACTTTATTCATACTTATATTCCTCCCGAAAGAGATCATATTTCTCGAAGATTCATGGTAACTATTCCGTTGAATACTGACATTTCTTCTCTCCAATTTTGAGGAACAGCGTGAACAGTGCCTATTATAGTTTGGACAGCTAGGTCAATATTGTTATGAGAACTTTATTCAGATTGACGCTTTTGCACCTATTACTTCTCTAGATTCTTATCTAGAGCAAGCTGAGAAATGAATTATGGTGGTTTCGTCCTCTAGGCGCCCAGAGCTTTTAAGGAATGTGAGTGACTGAGGTTCTACTCCTCGGTGCCACACGTCTAGAGGGCTTTTGGGTTATTACCATGTATATGTATATTTTTTACTGATCACCATGCTGGTCGTGCAGTCCTCATTTGAACGAATTCAGTGACCAACGAAACGAAGTTCTTTGACCCTTTTTGAAT
The DNA here is from genome assembly GCA_030553155.1 of Nippostrongylus brasiliensis. Taxonomy (NCBI): domain Eukaryota; kingdom Metazoa; phylum Nematoda; class Chromadorea; order Rhabditida; family Heligmosomidae; genus Nippostrongylus; species Nippostrongylus brasiliensis. Next base: position 16,294,408 of record CP130736.1, read on the forward strand.
AGATTGATACAGTAACGACCCCGCGCCACGGTGCATGTCAAGGTTTTGTTTCGAAAAGTGAAAAAAAATGAAGAATTCGAAGTTTTTTCTGATGGTGTTGGTCTTTCTGTTGTGGTCTGTAAAACTTATGCATTCTATTTATCATCATCTATTATATGAGGGGATGAAAGGATTGGTTAAGCCAGACGGGGTCGATCGCCTGATTGTGCAGATATCAGCAGCGCCTCTTACCACACTACCGCGTTCGCACTTGAGGACGGAGTCAGCTTGACAAATTACTGTTTGACCCAAAACGACTTTATTTGTGAATATATTTGCAGAGAAGTTTATAAATACTGCGTGATAAAACCAAGCTTCTCCAGTTTTTTCGAGAACAAACGATGTTTTATAGAGGGTGCGCAAAAATTACCCGGAAAAATACATCACAGGCCACAACTACTGGCAGAACTGGATTCTGAGCTTCATATTGGGATATGTTATACATAAATACTACATGCAAACGCTTTCAAAGTTTGAGCTCTTGAATGCTTGCAGCGGTAATAGCAAAACGAAATCTGAAACTATCGGCCATCATCAGTCCACACCTCTGTGGTCGTATTGTATTTTTACCTCAATTTTCTTTAATGTTTCTGAGCAAATTGATTTTCTAGTCTAGTAGGTTTTCGAGGAAAAAGTGTGCTCTATCTGACGTGCAACTTTGCTGCCTCTGGTAGCACCGTCAGCAAACACATGGAATGATTTCGATGAGGACGACCTGCGTGCCACGAGTTATTCGTTTGGCGCAATTGATAACAACTTTTAGAATTAAGCTTTTAACCTAATATTGGAGTATTGGGTACGTATACACTAAGCTCAGATGTAATCCAAGCCTGAGTTCATTTGGGTTCACAATGTGCGAATGGCAAAGCCAAATCGAGATTGATCAGCAATCATCGACTCATAATTTTGCTGTCCCACGCCGCACAGCACAAGATGGCTGACCTCTGAACTCACGAGATTTGAACCGCCTTGGTTTCTTTTCTGATCAGTTACTGGGAGCGAGAATTTCTCTACACAACGCAAAATTTGGCTCCACTGGAAGCTCTCCTGGCTGAGGCAAAGAACGATATGGTAGAAGACTACCTCCGTGCCATGAGTCACGGGTTCGCCTCTCGTCTGAGGACATGTGTCCGTAAGATAGGAGGCCGCTTTGAACGAACTGCGTACTTTTCTGATAGTAACGCAATAGGGAAACCGTATGATAAATTCCATTGTCAGATCTATGTACATTTTTGTTGAAGTTACAATGTGATATTTTATTCCGGGTAATTTTTGCGCACCCGGTACAATGCAGTAAGCTGAAGATGATAGCCTTTAGCGAACGTTCCCTGTCACTGCATATTTTAGTTTGAATTCAAAAAATGCCGCACGAAAGAAGGTGAAGGTGAATGTCTTTGACGCTACCATGCTTCATCTTCGGTCGAGAAAGTGTCCCAAAATTAGGCGGAACTCCCTCTTCTCTCGCTTTCCTACGCAGCTTCCTCAATGTCAACCCATTTCCACTCCGTTTTCGACTCTGCTCAACAATGCCCACAAGCGTTTTCGATCTGCACTTAGCTGATGCGTTTGTGCATTGAAAAATTCACATTAATTATTTCCGTAATTCCCGTTGGCATTTGAAATTCTTTGTCCCATCTATTCCGCGCATTTGTCGTGTCTGAATGGGCTAATTTTTGCTTCTGTCCAGTATCTCATTTTCGTAATGGGTTCTCATGAGGCTCATTTTCGACCGATTTCTTAAGTAGCTGCCTGAATTCTCGCCACTGATGGTGTCCCTCATAGTACATCTACCGTAACCTTGTAGCGTTCCGTATTCTGCGTACGTACTAACCCTGTGGAATTAGTGTCTTCATTTCATCAAATATCTTACAACACCTGTAAATGATGTATGTGTACCAGGGAGTTGGCAGAACGCCTTTGAACTTTCTTTGCCACTCTCCTCTTCCTCCTCCCCGAGCTAGTATTAATAGTGGTGAAAACTGTGGGAATTCCTTCATTACAGGTACTTGTGCGCGCGTAGTGCAGTGGTCAAAGGCGCTACTGACGCCTGCACGGTAGAACGATCGATCCTCGCCAAGCCTTCCATCCCTCCGACGTCGCGTAGATTGTACAAGACTTGTCTGGGTACGTAAATACACAGAAATGGTATAGCTGCTGGCTCCCGCAACTCACTGCCTAGGCCAAATACGCGTTCACCATGCCTCCTGGATTCCGAATGGAGCAAGAATGCACGTCTCTAATTGGCTGATCACCTTTACCTTACCTTTTTACCAATAGGTTTACATACTTTCATCATCGCACGGCTGTCGAGGTAGAAAGATTTGCTTTGTACTGATATACTTTTGAGCTGAATTTTCGTATTTTCTTCTAATCTGCTGGGTTGGTAAAGGTTAAGGGCCGACGTTGATCAGTTCTCTGAAAACGCGCCGCTGCACTTGTTTTATAGAGAATCTTAGGGATATGGTGAATGCGGGAGCCAGGTCCTATGCCAACTCAGTGTCTTTACTTTCGCAGACAAGTCTGGTACCAAATTTTTCGACCCCGGTAGAATGGAAGGCTTGGTTAGCTTGGACGGGGAACGATCGTTCGACTGTGCGGTTTTCATTAGCGCCTTTAGCCAGTGAACCACCAAAATTCAGGCGGAGGCAACATCGAATTCATCTTGAGAACTTCGGGAGATGCACCAAAAAACCCCAGTAACGTTTATTTCCGTTCGCATTTCCGTTTCCTGTCGGTTTCTTTTGGAGAATATTTCTAAGTGTTTATGCGACTCTACAATTTCATGCCGTTGGGTTTCCCTCAAATTCAGTAAATTGTGTGACTCTTCACTAACGAATAACTCGATGAGGCACGCTCAGATGAACATTATAGGGTGCACGCCGACACGCAGTATCAAATTTCCTCATCGGCAGTGATATTGGCGTCCAGCGTCTCAGTTGCTAACAAGAACATCATCGTGTTGCTATCTATTTCTGTCCTTTTTCTATGCCACCCGACATCACTCCACTCACTCCCTACTAATTATTTTATTGCTATTTTTTTAAACGCATTAAAGGTCGCACAACCTAGAAAAAAGAAAGTCGAAGGTTTCGAAGGAAAATGTTCAGCAACGTATTCAAAGCTTTCTACAAATCCGAGTATATTTTATGATTAGATTTTTGGTGGCTCTATTTACTTAAGCGATGTTTCTCCTTAGTTCCTAGACAACTTCCTCTTTCTCCTCCACCTTCGGTTCGTTTTACTTTTGCTGTGCTCCCCTCTTTAGCTAAGTTACGTGAAGATTCTATTGACGTGCTCCCTTCTTCCTTACCTGCAGAGTTAGGAGATTGCAGAACCCTAATCGAATAAACAGTTGAACAAAGCTTTTCGATAACATCCTTCCTCGCCTCTCTGAACAGCCTTTCCTAAGAAATCACTTTTCGTCCAATGCAAGTCTTCTGCTAGTTCTTCGTAATATCACTCTTTTATGTTTTATTTTTTCAACAGCATTTGCGGAGCAAAATAAGTCTTAGGAAACTTCGCTTGAACTGAGCTAGTGTCACTTTCGCTGCTCGTTCTATTCCATGTAAACACTTTTCGTGATGATTTCATCTCATCGAAATTCTTCAAACAGCTGATCCACTTCCAAATCTATTGGGGACGATTCCAAGTGATGCACTCATCAGCTCCAATATTGTAGCATTCTCACATATCCCCATACTTAATCTCACATCAACTCCATCGTATCCGTGGTCTCGACGGCCAATTTATACCAAGATCTTTTGAAAAAGCAAGCTGCGAAAGGCTTTGCTCAATCTGATAACGTCAAGCTGTCATTCTTGGTGGTATCAGATCAGACAGCGGTCCCAGGGCTCACGTAGATCCCAGGATTGTTCATATTTTTATAAACAAACTTTTCGCACCGCCATCGTCAAAACGACTCTTCCGTTCATCTCTGATCCACTCTCGTGGAAGCCGCTTTAGCGTCCGCTTCTCAGAACTCGCCCCCCCTTTGTGTACTATCCGAAATAATTTTCGAAATGTGTTGCATATTGCGAAATATTCAGCAACAAAGTTTAAATTGATGATTTATTCAAAAGCTCGACGAATGTTAGGACAGGTAAGTGTACTTGGTATAGCGGTTGCCTGCCTCAATTCATCATCATCATCATTTATTTCCAGTCCATAGTAGGCTAAACCTTGAAATCCAGTGGGTTACAGCCGACTGAGGTAATAATGTTAGTAACACGGAAAGAAAGAAAAGCAAACAATACAAAAAACACACACAAAAGAAACGGTTAATAACAGATAATCCCTGATGGAAGCCGTTCGGCAACTCCTAAGAGGGAAAAAGGATGAAAACATGTTGGAAGGACAATGTAATGTACCGCTAGATTAACGCCAGGGGTTTAGAGGGCTAGCAAAAGGTAGCTAGAAGGGCGAGAAAAGAAAAATAAAAAATTCGTTGTATAGACAAAATGTGTAATCATTCACCAAGCCGCGATGACTCTGAAGAGAAGGTGAATTCGCACAAGTGTTCATAGAGGTTTGATCAACACCAATCACTTTACCTTAAGTGAAAAAACGCATCGTCATATCTTTGACCACCTTCGAATCAGAGATTGGAAAATGGTTGGCGATCGGAATCACCCGGGTTGAATAACGCCACCTGCTGTTGGAAAGACCACTCTTGAGGAGTTCAAGCTGCTATCGTTGGGCTCATCATATCAGGGCCTAAATTCATGACGGGTATCGGTCATGAACGCGCCACGGAGTTCATTTGGGGGATATCGCGGGTCTGTTCCACTCCGCGGCGCGTTCATGAATGCGAATAATCGCGCCGACCGGGGTTTATTCTGGGCTATATTGTGCCGATACCCGTCATGAATTTAGACCCAGAAAGGGACGAATCAAATGTGGAAGCCAGAATTAGATCTGTTTGAACACAAAAATTTTGCTAACGGTTACATTAATAAACTTTCTCTACTCTCAGAACCCGTCAGATGCTGGCGAAATGTAAACCTTTTGGTAAACGGCGAAGGTAAAGGGGTAGGCGTTGATCGGCAGCCGTTGTACAAAATCCCAGTATTTGCCTTCCAAGACAAGCCCGGTAGCAATTTACCCAACCTTAAATGGATGAAATCCCTGGTCAGCACGAATGATGATCAACTCGACAATGGGCTGGAAGTAGTGCCGTCAACCGTTGCACGTTGCGTGTACACAGCATGAATTTGATCAATTATTGAACCGTAAAAAGTTAAGAGAAGGTCTCATAGAGAAAATTATGGGGCCGTTCTGTTGCGCATTCTCCCTAATATTATAAAAATAATATATTACTATTATAAATCATAATAATATTATAATTATTATAACAATAAATTATATTATATTATAAAAATAAAAATTATATGTACTATGACCACCTGTTCAAAATACCTTCAGGTTGTTAGGTGTTCGGATGAGACTGTCAAAGATGCGAATTTTTGTTTGACGGTAAAGACCCGTAAAGTGTAGTACTCACCTCTTTGCCTTGAAAGTATCTTCCTGGGAATAAGAGATCACCTAATTTCCTCTACAACCTACCAAAGCCCTCTGCTACGTATTCGATGGGCAAAAACGGGAGACACTCCTACGCTAATCAACGACCACCATCGCCTTCCCAAACTGTTATTGAAGGCTTCATAAGTGGGGGAGACGTGGTACTTTTTCTGAACGATATCTGCTTGTCGCATAGCAGAGCTATTTTTATCAATTTATGATTTGTTATTATGAATTTATGGTTTATGCTTCATAATTTATAGAAATTCCAGTGAAATCGAATGTGCAATAAATAGCTCAGAAGAGGATTGGTTACTCTACTGAAATGTTACCGTAAGAGAAATGCAGAATTTTCAGCAAAAGTTTGACTATGTGGTGAAAAATATTCAATCGGAAGGTTACAACCAATGAATCGGCGTCTGGCACAATTTTCGGTAATTTTCTAAAGTAATTTTCTAGAGTGGAGCGGTTTAGGGCGCTCAATTGCCGATTTGAAAATTTTCATATATACTTGGTCCACCCTCAGCGAATCAAATTTTCTGGAGTGGGGCGGTTCAGGGCGTTCAATTGCTGGCTTGAGTATTTTCATATATCTTTGGTCCGTCGTCAGCGAGGCTACGTTCGGCTCATCCAATCTACTCCGTCGAGATTCTCGAGGCCCATTCTGCCGTCCGTAAACAAGTCCTCCGGCATATGTCGCAATGTAAACGAATCCGTTTAATATCGGCGGTCTCGGATCCGGAGCCGGATCAAAGACTCTGCTTACCGCACGACAAACTCGCTCTTCTCCTCACGTCCGCCGAGGGTCCTTCGTGAGCAAAAGGGTGCGCAATTCGTCAACAACGTGTTTACCTTTGCGGTAATTGTGTTCAAAACAGCAACATATTACAATTGACGAGTTGTTCCGTCCAGGTACCCACACACATTGTGCTGGAAGCTTGCCGCGAGTTCTTGCATCCTACTGTAGCTCCTTTGAACTTTATTGGAGTTGATTTCAGTCGACAAAAAGCGATTTTGAACCTGTAAAATGTGTTCTAAAAGTGTGTTGCATCATTTGCTCCCCTTTTATTTAACTAGAAGTCTGGCAGAACATTCCCGACGAAAGATAATGAAGGACTTTACGCTTAGTCGAACTCTTTACTTCTTTTATTCACTCTCAAGCGTTTACCGATTTATAGAAGCCGGTGCTAGTGCGTGGAGCAATTACACGAGTTTGTCCTAACAATTTCTAATGCTAATTTTTCTTTCCACCTTTCTAACCACTTTCTCTAAACGATTTCTACCCTTTCATCGGCATAAATTAAAGCTTTTCATCATTTATTTCCGCCCTACTAACAAATCATCATTCCCTATCGCTGCTGTTGTTCGTGGCTCTGATGTGAGATCGAAGTTACTGGCAGCGCTAGCCTCCAATACTTATGAATTCTTTCTCGATATTCAAGAACGAATCGCGTTTTATCGTTGGACTGGATTCGAACCAACGTCTAATACCTATTTTTGTGATAGATAGCATCAATAACTTGTAAATATAATTTTATGCACAGGTGTAGCTACCATAAAGCGGTAATCGGATTCCGTAATAACTCTCCTTAGACTTTTCTCTACGTCACAAGGTGGCTTTTGGAATGTTCTACTTTCTTTCCTTGACAATTGAGTCTTGCACGCGAGTCCTTGGTCGCTTTACGACGTTTTTTTAATATTTCCCCACATCGAATAGGTTTTTCGGGCTCACAGTGAGTGTCCCGCGATCCTCTCATGTGAATTTTGCAAAGTTTCGCAGCACAAGAGTTCTTGGAACCACTCAACTGGTTACAAGAACTTTTTGTACTAAGAAACTGACGAGCATGGAATCTTTTGTTAAGGGGTTACGATGGTTCTGAGATTTCCCTGTTTTTCTCATTTTCTGATTCTGATATCCCTGAATCCCATAATTCACGCTGGTGTTCATAGCTGTCGAACAATATGGTGATGTCCCACCTTTAGTGTTCGACATTTAGGCGCTATCTCTTTCTATAGAGTCTATCTTCGCTTCTGCTTAGTGCTTTTTGCAGTAGTATTCTTGCCTGGGATTTTCATCCCTGATTAAAGACGATAGATTATGTTAGAGAATATTATAATCGCCAGTCGATGGTTGAAATTAGTAGCCTCACCCTCGTTGATGTGCTTCCATAGCTCCGACTTTTTGTTTTTGTTGTGTTGTTGGTTACTTTCTGCACATGAATTGTTGGACGTTACGTAGATAAGTAAATAAAGATATAAATATAGATAAATAAATAAACTTTCTGAAGGTTGAGAAACACGAGGAAATTCTGAACAGGTGAAGCTAAAGGAGTCGGCGTTGATCGGTCTTCTAAGGACACGCCGCCACACTCTTTTTCAATTCCGAATCGTAGAGGCATGTTGAATGCGTATTTAGTCTCTATACGATGATTTTTGAAGGATAGCTGCTATACCAAGTCACTGTCTTCATCCTCCCAGACAAGTCTGGTACGAATTTACCCGACCCGGGAAAGATGGAAGGCTCGGTTAGCTCGGGCAAGGATCGATCGCTGGATCATTGGAGTTGTCTGTAGCTCTTTTTACCACTGAACCACGCGGGTTCTTCTGGAAGATTGAAAAACATCAGCGAATTCCTTGTGCAGACACCACTTCATCCCACAAAAGCAATTTGAAGAAGGAAAAAAGGAGTCAAGAGCAGTAACTACTGACGTTGGTAACGCTTACCTTTCGATGGAGCCCGAAGGTGGTATATTGGTAATTCTGGTTCGAAATTTTATTTTATGTGTTTTATAGAACACGTCGGTCGGTGAGCAATAGACCTTCAAGCGTAGATTTTCCCAAGTTCTCTCTTCTTGAAACCTCGGCATGATGTTAAACTTTTCGAATGCTTCTGTGCCAGACGAGGTTAGTAAGGTGGATCAGAATTTATTATGGCCTGACGTCTCGACCCTATCGTCGCGGTGGATCACAGGCCTCTGAAGACGACGAAAGGGTCGAAACGTCAGGTCATAATTAATTCTGATCCACCTTACTAACCTCGTCTGGCACAGAAGCATTCGAAAAGACCTTCAAGCGTTTCTTGGTTTTTTTTTGTTTTATTCGTCACCATTTGCGGAATCCTTGCAGTACTTATTGCTAGAGTATTGCTTGAGTGCCACACACGAAGTGGAAATTTTTGTGACCTTGCTCCATTAATTCTTCTCTTCGAGGATTAACCTCGAAGCCATTGCAGCAAATTTGCATACATGAGCGTTACTCCGATGTTTCTAGTTCTCAAATTCAGGGAACTGCCATATAACATTAGTAGGAGAATAAGGGAAACAAACTCTTGTCCTAACTACTGCTGCATTTTCTCGAAAGGCTAAGTTCTTTGGAGGCGACAAATTCATATTCTCCATAATGTTCCTCTCCTATTCTGCTTAACACTCAAGCAAAAGCACAAGGGTTGAGATGAAGTCTATGAATATTTTCAGCATCTTCAGAGTCTATGAATAAAGATGAGGATAAAAAAAGTGAGGGTAAAGTGGAACAGTGAGAGTTGCTCTCTATGTTCCACTTTATCCTAACTTTCCAAGAGCTGCAATGCAAAAATCCTTTGCACCAATTTGATCTGATCTCCAAGCAGTACGCCTCCTCTCAAGTCGCAACCATGATTCCGAGCTTCAAGAAGTGACGTTTCCTGCTTTTTTCGCCTCCTTGGTGTAGAAATCGATGGAATTTTATCTAGCATCTGGCACATTCTGGACGGTTTAGCGATTCGTCAAAATGCCAAGATTAATAGAGAGTCAGGCGTGGAAGATTTACCGATTGTTTCTCGAGTGCCTTCTTTTCATTTCGCAGAGAAATTTCCACCCGTAATGTTATTGGTTGCTGTGCAATTTCCTGCAAACGCAAATCCAGGTCGTCCGACAATTGAAGTAGTCAGATAGATTGCAATTGTCGTCGTCGAGAAAAGAACAAGCAACGAAGACTTCAATTTTTGTCTAGAATTTACGGTTCTCTGCCCGACGAGAAATTAACTTTCAGGCAACGGCGCATCTGTTTCGTATTTCGACTTTCCACATTTCTAAGTGAGTTTTCCGGTTTTGTTTTAATGATGGTGATGGAATCATCACAAAAATCGCGGCTCAGTCGGGGTTCGGACCCGCGTCTCGCCCCTGTACTAGGCTCGTCTGCTAACCACACACTACAGAGACGACGGCTCTCCTCACCAGCTGAAAACATTCTCATTATTCTCGTGAAATTCTTGTTCTATTACCGCGATTTTGCGGGTTACTATCAAGTATACTAGAAGTAGATGTTGTACTATTATTATATACAGTAGTTCGCGGAAAGATATGTCACCTTGCATTTTTGGGTACAGATCGGTGAAACCAAAAGGAATTTTATTTTAGTTGACAGTTCTAATAACTGTTATTGAAAATACACTAATATGTGCCCTTGTTGGAAATTCTAGATTTTTTTAAAAAATTTTAAACTTATTTTCATATGCATTTTCAAACGAGTGTATCTTAGGAACCGCTGAGCTTCTGCTTGTCTTGTAGTGATATTCTCATAGAGCCTGATTAGCTTGTTCTTATAGGCTATGAATTTTAGTTTCAAGACATTAATAAACCATAGAATTTTTCGTGTGAATTTTTTCATGGTCAAAAAATGGTGAAATCCTGAGACAATCTTTCATATAAAATTGCATATATCAGTAACCAGCGGATGAAATACTATCAACCTGAGATATGTGATAGCATATGATTTTCTCTTTCCCATGCATATTTAACTTTGGAGAATAGCCGTCTGATTACAGAGAAAATAGCTAATGAAGTTGCATTTACACAAGCGGCCGTTTTACGAATACCCGGAAGTCATTCGACTCCAGATTTCTTTATCGCATAGTAGACTTATTGCTTGTTAGGTACTCAACAGCTAGCAGAATGATTCCCGCTATTGTTCAGAAAATCATCTGTTGTTGTATGCATGACTATCCCGCCACCGTACGCTGCGCGGGTTTGTGCCCCATTTTCTCTCGGTCCAACTAGAAGACGATTTTCTGAATAATAGCTGGAATCATTTTGCTACCTGTTAAGTACCTAACAAGCAATAAGTCTACTATGCACTAGAGAAATCTGGAGTCAAATGCCCTCCGGGTATTCGTGAAACGGCCGCTTGTGTAAATGCAATTTCATTAGCTATTTTCTCTGTAATCACACGGCTATTCTCCAAAGTTAGATATGCGTTGGAAAGAGAAAATTATATGCTATCACATATCTCAGGTCGATAGTATTTCATCCGCTGGTTACTGATATATGCAATTTTATGTGAAAGATTGTCCCATGATTTCACCATTTTTTGACCATGAAAAAATTCACACAAAAAATTCTATGGTTTATTAATGTCTTGAAACTAAAATTCATAGCCTATAAGAACAAGCTAATCAGGCTCTATGAGAATATCACTACAAGACAAGCAGAAGCTCAGCGGTTCCTAAGATACACTCGTTTGAAAATGCATATGAAAATGCGTTTAAAATTTTTTAAAAAAATCTAGAATTTCCAACAAGGGCACATATTAGTGTATTTTCAATAATAGTTATTAAAACTGCCAACTGGAATAGAATTCCTTTTGGTTTCACCGATCTGTACCCAAAAATGCAAGGTGACATATCTTTTCGCGAACTACTGTACATCTACTTCTAGCACACTTAATAGTAATCCGGAAAAAAATGCGGTAATATTTTCAAATTCACCATAAAGATTTGACATCGTTTGAAAATGAGTGGAGTGCTAACTCTAGCGAAAATTAGCATTTACTGTCAGGAGCGATTTCAGTACTTATTAATTTCAAACGGCACAGCCTTTACCAGGCTCACCCGGGCTTCTACCCTTCAATCTGTGGTGCGCAAAAATTACTCGGAATAATTATCATATTGTAACTTCAACACAAATGTTGATCTGACAACGAAACCTAACATACAACTTCTTAATTCCATTACTAGTAGAATCATATTGGGTTGGATTCGAGGAGACCGCTTTCCTACGAACACGGGTCCTCAGAAGGGTAACGAACCCATCACACATAGCACAGAGCTAGCCTTCGCTCATTTCGTTCCATGCTTCAGTGAAGGAAACTTTCAGGAAGGCCAAACTTGTATGTCAAGAAGAGCAAGCTTCGCTCTCAATAACTGACCAGACAGAGAATTCCAGAGGATCAAAAGCTGGCGATTTCGAAGACCAATCTTGATTCGCAATAAAGTCCGGGAGCTCACGTTTGCACCACTGCTGCGTTGTCCTCGCCCTGTGACCAGGCGCAGAGTCCTGCTATAAGCACCATCTGTCAGTACCAAAGTGTGAATCGGCCCAAAGCTTAAACACGTCATCTGAAATCGTTTTCTGGTTTTTGTACTGGCCAATTTTCATACCGGATTCGACAAAACTAACGGAGAGTTGCCGTTTGAGATAACGGCGCCCCAAAACATAACTGAAACCAGATGTGCCGTTCTACCAACCATTTTCCCGTCGCAGAGAATAGCTCCAGTGTTTCGTGCTAGGATGCGGTCGTTTTGACAGTGGCTCGTGGGCTCCTGGGTGAAGATTTTTTCATCAAAAAAAGATCGAACGGTTCGTGCCATTCGCAAATCGCTTCAGCAAGCACGTGCATCTTTGCAATCGCTGTACCCTCATTCTCTCCGTTAGCTTATGAATTGGGCAATTGACCATTCGGCCATTACGTTGAATACGATATGGAGCTTCTTCTTGACGATAGATCTAGTACTGCTTGCGGAAATATTTAGTTCTCGAGCTATTTTTCTCATCAAACGGCGAGGATTAGGACAAATTCGCTCGAGAACAATTCTTATCAGTTCCGGTAAGCAAAACAACTAAACAGAAGTAAACAAAGAAGAAAAGTTATAGCTCGTTTCGTCCCTACCATGAACGAACTAGTACATTATAAAGCCATTCCCGGGATTCATCAGCATGAAGGAATGGCTCTATAAGGTTATTTTCTACTCTCTTTAAGGCTCTACAGGTTGTTTTGGATTGGGCCATTACGGATGTGTGTTTCTGTTTTATTTGAGGCGCTTCACCCTTGGAATCAATTCCTTTACAACATTCAGTGCATGTAAGAGAAGTTATAAGCTGGTAACTTAAAACGTTATCTTGTGAGGATGTCCAGCGGGAGTGTGGGCAAGAATAAAAGTAATAAACTTTCATATCTTAGGCTACCTTTCGCAGGTACTTCGATTTTCAACTGGTTCTGCTTTCATTGATGATCCTGTGCCCAGTACACATTGGTCATCTCTGGTTTTTTTTAGCATGGAAAATTATATGCAGGAGGACAGGAACCTTCGAATATTTACACCAATGCGTCTGCTAGTCTCCTCCTCCACGACGCTGTTTTTCCTTTCTATTTTGAGCCCTGCTTGACTTAGAAAATCTGCTATATGGTCCGCGTTTGTCTAGCAGGTGCCAAGAATATGAATTGTTCAATCCGGTAAATTCAGTTCTCGCTCTTTGATTAACACTACATGTCTGTTTCGTTTCTTTCTTTTCTTCATTTTCATTTACTTTGCTTCTCTCCACTCTTTCTTCGAACTACATACGTTAAATAGTGCGCCCATGAGCGAAAAAGGTAGATAAATATCATTCTCTAGACAGCCGCCTGGAGCTTCTGACCTGCTCCAGCGACCACTTTTTCGATCACAATCGCTCAGTGAAAAGAAATTTGATCTAACAGAGAACGAAAGTAAGACAAATCCGTGTTTTCACTGTTCCTACTCAAAATCAATGAGCTCATGATGTTGTGAGTTACCGTTTAACAGACGTGGTTGTCTTCGTCCGTTGCAATAGGATCCTCCCGTACAGAAAAGATGAGCAGTTCAGTCAGCTGGCGGGGTCTTCGGCTTTCTACACCGTTTCACTTAGCGAAAATTTCTGGAATTCAAACTTTAATTCCCTTGGACAACTTCCCAATTTCTCTCGTTTTTAGAACTTGGCATCGAATTTATGTTTTTGAATTCTCACGATTCACAAGGTTGTTATGTGGAAACGTTCATTGAATGGCCTAGCACTTCGACCTACCCGTCGTCTTCGGAGGTTTGAGCACACATCGAAGTTAGCGACTTACCAAACTGTCCCACCAAAATCTATTTGATCATAGCATCATTGAAAGGATGTAAAAAGAATGCAAAGAAATACCAATCGAAAGCACCATCAATTTTCACCAATGATCGTATAGCTCAGGGTTACTTACGTTAGTATTTGAGATACAAACCGCCCTTCATACCTATGTACTCCCACGCGGAAGTATAACATATCATAGCTAACGTAACGGTCTCAATGCAAGTTAATTTGTCATTGAAAGACATTCGTTGCTGCTGTTCTTTCGTAGTTTACGCGAATCTGTCTCCAATGCTTTCTCTCAGGAAATTTCTACCTCAAACGCCGACACCCGACACTTTACATCAAACTCTCCTCTATTGTGGTGTTCTACTCTGTGTCGAGCGAGTGGTGCTCTTATCATTAGATCACACCGTCGCTTCCCCGCTAGATGTTCCTCAACACGTAAAAGTGTCTGTCTTCCTGTTTACCCAATGTAATCACCATTACAAGCCCTACACTTAAACTTATGTATTATCCTGATTTCATGCAATCTCCCAATCTGTTACCCTAAAATGTGGTGCGCGGCTGCACTTTCCTGAATCATCATTTCGTAATTTTACAATTCACAATTGGATTTCTGGGTAAGAGGCTCTTTATTGTCGAGTGATCTGCCCATGTGTCTTGAATTACGTTTCCTGCGTCCCTCCAGGGTGATCCTACTAGTTAACAGCATCTACATTCAATCCCAAAACAGGCCAGGTAACCTGACACATTTCCATTGTTGTCTGTACAGCCAGAAACACACACCCAATCAAAGCGCTGTATCCTCTTACGACTACCGTATCGCCGCGCGATGATTATTTTTTGGTTTGCTGTTTTTGTGGTTTGTTTAAGCGCGAGGAGGGTAGGTAATTGCTGCAACAACTTGGTAATAATTTATGCCATTGGAAGATGTTGCCTAGAGCGTCTAGTGGAAAGGCGGTTTGTTTTCGATTGCTCGATTCATTAAATGCTCGAATATTCTGCAACGAACCGTCCTTTACTTGCACTCGAATCGCTGAGCTGTTTTCGATTTTTCTTCAGCGATGCACCACAGCTCTCATGACTCTACCTTGTGTTTTCACTTTATTTTTATATTCGCCTGATTTAAACCGTGGCCTACATTTTGGTCGGGGCCCGCGTGGTGAAGTGCTAAGAGGCGCTGCCTACACTCGCACGATCGATCCTGGCCCAGGCTCACCAAGCCTTCCATCCCTCCGGGGTAAATTGGTACCAGACTTTTCTAGGAAGGTAAAGTACTGACTTGGTATAGCGGCTGGCTCTGCAAGTCATTGTGTAGGCTAAATACGCATTCACCAAGCCTCTCCGATTCAGAATTGAACACGAATGTGGTGGCGTGTCCTTAGGGGACAAATCAATGCTAATACCTTCACCTCATACCATTTTACATTTTGAGTACGCTAATATGCACTAAATAAATAAATGCATGAATTCAGAACATCTTGCTAATTTGGCTACGAGTCAACGGCGTTTGCACCTCCATAATTGCCGGGCTCTTCCCTTTGCTCTTTTGGGTGATGTTTTCTTGTCTTACCCCTGCAACAAACCCAGCACTTGTGGGCTGAGGATTATGCAGCTTCCCTAGTTTTCTTATCCGATATAACAGCAGGTAAAACATAAACCAGTTAGCATTGATCAGCCCTCTGACACGGATGCGCCACGCAGTCATCATCACTATGAAACGCAGAGGCATGATGCGATTTCATTCTATACAATGACTTGCGGGTGCCAGCCGCTCCACCAAATCAGTGTCTTCTTCTTTCCAGTCGATCTGGTACCAATTTACCCAAACCCAGCGGAATGGTTTGCTCGTCCTAACGTATGTGTGACTTGACCGTAGGGGTATATGTAACGCCTCTTTCCACAACCTCACCACGAGACCAGATAAATGAGTAATCATCGCTGCCGTAAAGTGTCTAGAAAGGACAGATCATGTAGTCAGCCAAGCGAAATGGGTCAGTTCTCTCATAGAGCGCTTTCAAACGCAGAACAATAGCCCACAACTTGAGCGAATAATCCTGAAGCTCTATCCCTTCTTTCCGCTTTCTGCACAGCTATGATCCTAATGGAATGATCACCTGTCATGTAGAAAAAATCAGAAACCAGTGCTTTCAGCTAGTTGAGCTTTATAACCTCTTTTATTGGAGTATACTCTCGCAGCTGCGCCAATGAAGCCACTTTCAAGACCTCAGCCCCCACTAAAAGGCAAAAAGTTTTATTGGTTCTATTAAGAATCACTTTCTTCGAATTGTGCGCCAATCTCTTGGTATCGGGTTGGTTCCGACGGAAAGACAGATTCTAATAAGACTTCTGCAGAGATCATGGGCGCATGGAGTACATTGCTAAAAGCCGCTACTGAAATCCGCGCGGTCAAGCGATCGATCTCCTGGGTTGACCGAGCCTTCTATCCCTCTGGGTATATGGTTACCAGATTCATCTGAGAAGGTGAAGACACTGACTTGGTGTAGCGGTTAGCGGTTAGCCCACGCTAGTCATGGTTTGTGGCAAATGCTCATTAACCATAAAGCTGTGATTCTGAATGGAACACGAATGCGTCCTTAGGAGACTGATCAACGCTGACACCTTTTACCTTTTTACAAGGATCACCCTCTGTCGCTTCCTTGCGGGAGGAGAATAACTGCCCTCACCATTAAGGTAACTTGGTAAACGAAACATCTTTCTGAAATTCTTTCAAATTCGCTCACGCGCTACGGTCTAAGTTTTCGCTAAAAGAACGCGCGTAGTGGAGCGGCGAGGGGCGCTACTTACCCACCCGGTCGAGTCTGTACATTTCGCCCCGATTAACTAATCCCTCCTTAAGCCAGTAAATTGATGCCGTACTCGTATGGGAAACACTGAATTGCTAACCGTAGATCACTGTAAAGGTCCACCACGACTCTACAATTCTGAACGGAGGGCAAATTTGGTGATGCGTCCTTAGAGTACAAATCGTCGCCGACTCCTTTACCTTTACCTTTACTTCCGTAAATTACTATACCTTCAATTAAAAAAGTGAGGAAATCAGACAATTGTATGTAAAAGCAAGAACAGCAGCCAAATAAATAACGTCATGAAGTAGATTTATATTATACCGGGAACCCCTCATCACAAAGGTTCGGCTATAGAATGAATTGAGCAACTTTAATCAGTGGCTAAGTAATGGAGTATAAATATCATGCCAACAGAAGTCAAAAATGACGCTACCATACACTGCTTTTGTTGGTCACTTCCAATTTGTCGCTAAATATCCATAGATGAAAATGAACCTTAACCATATCATGTTAAGGAATAGGTTTTCGTCTGTGTTTCAATATGTCTTGTTTTAATACGCTCATTTCCTCCGATTTTGCTCCGTTATTCGTCGTTTCGCGCTTTTTATCTCTTTTTGTCGCCGTTTCCTAGCTTTAAGTGAATCCTTTCAGACTCTTCGAACAGGAAAAAACAGAGTCGTCGCGCAATGACACGCCATCACCACAATTAGCTCATACGTTAGACTTTTTCAACTTCGCCGGGCATGTTCCACTGCTCGTTTCAGTTGGTTCAATTATTTCTTTTGAATTTGCGGTGATTTCAATCATGTTATTCTTCTGTCTTGCGCGGTTGCTAGATGGAAGCCTTTATTCGCAGCACAAAGTTTCGACATTCCTGTCGCCTTCGGAGGCCTCAACACAATTCGATGTTATGGACTCACCACAGTGGCCCAACAAAAACCGTTCAATTCTTACATGTCTGAGAGGATGCAAAAAGAAACGAGAGACATGCCATTCGAAAGAAACATACGCACTCTAAGATTTCACCGTTGAGCTTACAGCTTAATGTTAATATCGCTAGCAACCGCCTTGAAATAAATAAATTTAATATTGCAAAAATAGCGATTGTTTGCCACGATTTTCGAATTATTCACCCACGCTTTGATGGAACATGCGGGCAAATAAACATAGAAAGTCTGAGGCTGATGGCTAGAAAAACAAGTCGAATTTTTCGCTCTTTAAACTTGTTAGAACAAAGTGAAGAACATATAGCAGATTTTTCAGAAAGTGGAGTTTCAAAAGAGAACTAGAGAGGACGTCGATGTACTAGGCAAATCACACAACTGATAAAGATGGATGTCTGTCAGACACTGAAATTCTGTCAAATATTTCGCGAAATTAGCTTGAATTGCAAAATTTTTCTCCGATGCACTTGATGGCGCTATCGCGTTACGGTCCCCTATTTCTTGTGTATTTTGATGTCGTTCAGTGGCCAAAGGGCATATTAGTCCTGATCATCAACCTCAGCCATGAACTTTAGGCTTGCGGCACTGTCCCTGGTTTTCGGTTAATCTTGCAGGGTTGATGTAATTCCCATCTGATGTAGGAATTCATTTATATCCTGATCATTGCGTACTCAGTTATTCGAGAGTAATCAGCCATTATCGCTCCATATTTGACTACAGACAGTTGCAAATGAAAGCTGAAGCTAAACTTTTTCTCTGATTTCTATGTAGTACGGTATCATAACACGGTTAACATTTTATTACGTTGTAAAGAAAGTTCTGTCCTTATATTTAAAACGCCATAACTCAACCCAAGTCCAGCCGTTTTCCTTAATTCGAGCACCATTCGAAAGAGCACAACTTTCTCTAAGAAACCAGTATAAAAGGGGCCACCATCGCCAAAACCTCAAGATCTGGATTAATTAAAATATTTGACATCATGCTGGTATTCGGACCCTCTACTCCGAGTGCGAATGAGGGTTGTGGGTTCATCAACGGAAATAGATTTTGCGGAGCCACTTTCCCAAGGATGTCTAACCTGCGACGAAAAACGAATATTATACTATGATGAGAAGGGATTTGCACGTTTTTACACAACAACGAACCTTCTAAGACGTTTAGGAGGTCAGATTTTCACGACACGAAGAAAGTGGTGACGTTATGATGAACTGCAGCAGCACTAGTGTGCCTTTTATTCCTTACTGAGGAGAGGGTTCGAATACCAACACGATGTCGAATCCGCCTTCGAACATCTGAGTTAAGTCCTATCTTCAGACTTTCGCAGTAGCGGCACAGTTCATGATGTCTTCCTTAGAGAAAGATGTGGTCTTTCGAATGGTGGCTAAACTGAGAAAAACGGTAAAACAAGAGCCGAGTTATGGCGTTTTGAATATAAGCTGCAAAAAGAGCAGAACTTTCCTTACAATCTGATAGTTCTTTATTTTGAGTGCTGGTAGATTAGTGAATAGAGGACCAACGATTGCTTGCCTTCGTCCTTCGTGTTATTTTCATAGGCCACAAAAGTAAGTTGCTCACCTTCACCGGGCCTACACTTCATGTTTCGCTCACCCAGAGCTGCTCCCTTGCCCAACCTAGGAAGCATGCAATATTCTTCGCAAATTGTTTTCCCTTCGACTTCGACGTGGAAGAGTGTTGTCTCAACTATTCACGTGGTGGCCCATCCTTGTCTGCTTCTCAGTTTCCTAGAGAAACACGGCTAATCTTACATTCATAGAGTCACCTGCTTTTTGTACGTATTAATATTTTCCACCGATCGATCTTGTGACTCGATATATAAAAGAATTGGAAAAAAAACCTCAAAATCGACTGGTCGGGTTGAACATTGGGGTGTTCCTGGAAGTCCGACGTTACCTCGTATACTGCACGACCATTTGAAAATTACTCACTTTGGTTGTCAACTTTTTATCGGACATATTCAGAGCACGACTAAGAATTTTCCTGACCACACGACCAATATAGCATTCACTGTATCCAGTCTTTTTCCCTCCGACTTGCTCCACCTTAACGTAGTCATTTTTTCCACATTTACACATTTATTCATTAGATTTTCGTCCGGTTTTTGGTTTTGTATTACGTCGTGGACCAAGCACCCACACGAAACCACATTGCTAACTAGTTTCTTTGCTTTGCAGTTGTGTTTTTTCTTTTTTTTTCTTCATTAACCTGTAGTACGTCTAGGAGGGAGGAGAAATGATGAAAGGATCGTCGCTAACTCTCTAGAAGGAATCATTTCATTCATCTTCTATTCAAAATCGTCGAAATATAATGAATGCTTGTTGGACCCAACCTACCAATCACGTACGAAGAGCATAAGGTTATCAGTTCAATATTGTCACCTTCTCAGAGATTATCGGTACCAATTTACCTGATTCCGGATGACTGAATAGACTGTTTGGCTTGAGCGCGTTTCCATCGCACCAGTCAAGCCTTTTCCAAATTCGGAATGTAGCAATTTGTTAATAGATTTTTCTGGATGTTACTGGAGGTATTAGAGTGCATACTGAATGATCGTTGAACCTACTGTGTACCCCATTTACTATGTTTCTATGATCCCTAATGAAACGCCAATAATTAGTGGCCATTTGGAGTGCTGATCAAAGCCTACCGCATAACCACTCATCCTTTCTATGCCTGACATTAACTTTTTCGCGACCTTGTGTACTTTTCTTTGTGCTTTCTCTACGCATGCATTGGCGACTTAATGACCCAATTCTATGCATTTTCGCGTTTCCGCATTCATGAAGGCCTCCTGGTAGGGCACGTTTGCCGTACTAAGTGCTCATAAACACCGAATGGCTAATAGAATTTTATGACTAAAAGCTTTTCGAACGGCATCTATCCTCACAATGCCCTTTGTAGAGCCGAGACGCATCGTCGTCAACGAATGTTCCCTGTTAGATGCATTTCTTGAGCACTCTTCCATACATTCATTCAGTGGCTTCAAGCTAAGTGGTAGTTTTTCTCACCAGCTTCATTCCTGCTTAGTTTCCCAATCTCTTTACGTCGGCTTCGAAAAAACTTTACCTTTTTACGTAAGCGCACGTGGTGCAGCGGTCTGATGCGCTACTTTCTCAGCGCTACGTACTCTCCGTGTTTTCCATCGACCTTAGATCTCCGACCTTGCAGACATTTAACCATGATATTATGGTCGATGCTCTGAAGCACAGTGAAGTTCTCGTCGTCCGCGTAGCAGGATCTCTTCGTAAGTGCCGGAAGTGGTTCCTTCCCACGCACCCGTAAATCGTTCACTACATCTTACCTAGATCTGTCACATCGCACGACCACCCTGCGACTCAACTCAGCACTTCGTGTGACCTTCTCATACTTACTTAGATACTAAGATGACCCGGCTTCACTGAATTTGCGGGATCCAGCACGAGTTCCTTTCGCATCGTTGTCTCAAGATCGTTATCCAGCTTATTCGACGACGTTGACTATGACAATGGCGAGACTCAGACGTTTTGGGGTAGCTCATTCTCGTAATACCATCGACCATCTATCATGTGCACGGCCGAGGCAGCCATTCCACCGTTCGTCGTCTTCTTTCAGAGTATGACCAGCCCACCGATGCTTAGCTTTCGACGCATGAGTCACGCAGGCGGGACATTTATTTATTTATGATTTATTATGTACACCACAAGGTGCGCCCAAACTGCAACTGAACAGGCAATGAAATCAGCTCAATTGATAAAATTGTTAAGGTGGAGGAAAACACAAAATTGAACACTGTAAAACCTGGAATTATCAGAGTCTAAAACGAAATTTAAAAAAAGAAAAACCCAACTCAATACGACGAAATGCTATATGCAGAGCCGTCTTAGAAGCAAAGCTAAACTTTATACGTTAACAATGGACGCTACAAGACACCAATAAGACACAATATCCAATAATATCCTATTTAATTCGATTTTTCATGACATCAGTCTTTGATGGGAGCTGCGAAGTTCGGCTCGGTGTTGGGATAGCCGGATGAACTTCAGAAGACGTCTTTCTAACGCTCTGTGTGTCACTTGCAAGGACTTTGCCTTGGCTAACATATCAGGCCACATTTCAGCCGCGTAGTACAGAGCAGGAGGAATCGTCGAGTCGAACAAATGAGCGCGGAGATCAACATCCAGGAGTTGGTCGGTTGCCTCCCTGAGAGACCCAAAGTTTGCCCACGCGGCTCTCCTTCTTCTGACGAGTTCTTCCTTCACGCCGTGGTCCATTTTCATGGAACGTCCTAGGCAAACATTAGACTTAGTTTCGGCGATGTGAAATCTAAGGAATTCGATGTCCCCAGGAGCTCTGAATTAACCGTACCTTCTTCCAATGAGGACGATCATATGCTTCGGCCAAGGTCCCAAATTGTTCTTGTGAACGAACGAAGCAGCAGATCATGCAAGCGAAGCAGCTTTGCAGATTCGTTAAGGGATGTTGCCCAAAGATATGGTGACGTTGCTGCATCGCCTTCGGCTGTTATGGGGTTTGAGAATTTGCTCAAATCCGTCCACATTTTCTAAATGAAGAAGAGATGGTCTTTTTAATATCGTCGAGCTTCGAGCCGTGTTTTCCTTCATCATGCGCTTGGATATGCTACATAGAAAACAGGGGTTCTCGTTACACCTGAGACGATCTCATGGGTGTTTGTGTTACGATGAGCTCTAGCAGAACATGTGATATTCACGAGCACATTCTCCAAGATAAACTAGAACGCTTGACTTCTGAGGAAGATTTGATGACATCCTCCTTTTCGTAATACAATTTGGTACGACATTCACATGACATTCTTCCTCCAGACCTCATTAGACAGTTTATGAAGAAGTAATCGACGCTTCAAGCTCCGCACATTCGTTATGTCGTCGTCTCGAGTGATCGGCAAATCTTGTAATCCGTACTGATTTTTTCGCAGTGCGCAAATCTCTGGCTTTTCATATTCCCTCCTCCCTTATTTTCCGCTCCTACTTTATCCATTCCCACATTTTTCTTCTCTACTTCGCATCATCCCCTCAGTGGTAAGACTTCCGATTGAGACACTTGTGCGGAATTCCGGAAGTTTTGCGCAGATTATTTGATATCCGCGTCTGACGAGTATGTGACTACCATCGAATTCAGGAAGCGTGCGAACATTGCAGATCTATTTAGCTCATATTTGTATTTACTTCGTGAGACTTGCGTAGCGCCCATCTGCTGATGGCTCTGGATTCATGGCGAATTTGGAATGACTCCTACGAAGCAAATCTCAGAAGAAAGTCATCGAGTTCTCCAAGGACTCAACAAAAGATTGGCAAGGGTTGGGGATTGTCGTAGGGAAACGCCAGGCCTAAGAGTCTATGGATGACCAACAAATCAGCTTGAGCAATCCTATTAAGCTATTTATGAAGACACAACGAGTATGCCACCACTATTCAATTGATAGCATGTAAAAACCAATGTGCGAGAAACAAAGATGAAGCAGATACATCACATTCTTGGGACAAAGTCTCACTACAGTCTGTACATTTGTGTCCAACACGCCAAGTTTCCTTTGGAAGGCTGAAGTGGTGCTCTTTCAGTAAAACGTCCTTCCAAAGGTAACTGTGCTGTATAATGCCAGAGTGAGCCAGCGGCTCAGAATATCAGCACAGGATCAGCGAGGTAATCTTGAACAGACTGTACTGAAAGCAAAGCCAGGACGACCACCATTAAGGTCCCTTCAGACTTCACTGCGCTGCTGCTGCAGTAGTGACGAAACATAGGGACCGGCGGCGCGCGCGGCAGCTGCGTAGTAGCTCAGTATCCGTTTCCAAATTTCTTTGCGAAAACCACCCATATCTTCTACTGTGCACTAAATGGTTTTCTGACCAACAACAGTTCAGTGGACAGCCGCAAAAGCGCGCAGCTATTGCGGGAATATGCGCACCCTTTTTTTACTGTTCTACTTTGGTTTACTGCCGCGGTAGAGTCTGAAGGGGGTCTTACGGCGAACTATGGTACGTCAAAAATAACCAAAGATTATGGTCTGCACGAATTCGTCGTTCCCTGCGGGTGGTATTGAAGTGCTGTGTTACATAGTCATCAGTGTTCCTCAGGCCAACTTTGATGGAGATCAAGAATCCATACTTAGAAGAAGGGTTCAAATTAATTTCTTGCGAATCCAGACAATGACGCTCACTTTCAGCACTAGGAAAGCTAAGGAAGCGAAGCGCGTCGGTTTTTCCCGTACACTCTTCAGAACCACAGGAAAAACTGGTCGTTGAAGAAGATTCCGAGCGAAGGAAAGTGCTTTGTGCTCATCCCGCCGATCCGCTGCACTTAGCACTCCATTACTCGATTCGCATCTCTTAGCTTGTGAGGGAGTGAACCGGCAGCGCCATTTCATTCATCCGCTTTTTCCGTTTTCTTTTGTATGCGAAATTTTCAGCATACCATTCACTTCTTTCGAGAAACAATAATTGTTTGAGGTGGAAAATAAGCACCAGTAGTAGCTTGATTCCTCATCGAAATACCAAAACTGAGGAGGTGTGAACAGGCGTAGGTAACTCATTGGGTTACATTTACCTGTGAACGTCTAACTTGCTCGCTAATGCCATCGCTACACTGAGTTCTTTCCAAACTTCCAGCTCCCATTTTAAAGAAAATCTTGCTGACTTGGAGCTCTAGTCCGTGAGAAACGTGGTTCCGAGTGGTAAAGGATATACCGCTGGTGGTGAACGGTTTTGGGCGCGCCATGCATTCGTCTTCCATTCAGAATCACAGAGATATAGTAGTGCGTGTTGGATCTCTACAACAATTTGCGCGTTCAGCACTTCTTAAGCCAGTGTTTTCACCTGCCCAGGCAAGTTTGGTACAAATTTACCCGATCTCGCAGGGATAAAGTCCAGGGGCCGTATGCTCGTCTCTCCCGGCCGGGCGAAGGGCGCCCTTCGCCCGGCCGGGAGAGACGAGCATACGGCCCCAGGATCGATCACCCAATCGTGCGCGTGGGAACGTGATCGTTGCTTGCAACGTTTTGCAATGCATGGCTGTGGAAAGTAGAAATGAGATGCTAGAGTTCCTTTTTCTTTCTCTTTCTTTTTGTGACTCCTGATTATCCCTTCATAGATATATCAGTTATATCCGAGACCTAGCGTAAATTTTACTTTTCTAGATGTAAA
Source organism: Nippostrongylus brasiliensis (assembly GCA_030553155.1). Classification (NCBI taxonomy): domain Eukaryota; kingdom Metazoa; phylum Nematoda; class Chromadorea; order Rhabditida; family Heligmosomidae; genus Nippostrongylus; species Nippostrongylus brasiliensis. The sequence continues at coordinate 16,319,007 of CP130736.1, forward strand.
AAATATGCTCCCTCTGCGCTACCTCTATGGAACTCTTGAGTCACTTGCCGAGCGCACAACTTTCAAGAGAGAAAAGTACGGCATGTCTCGCCGAACTTCAAAAAACTCCCAAATGTAATAATACCTAGGAATTCCACTTGCTTGAGCATCGCATTTAATCTTACCCGTAGAACAAAAGATTCGGCGGCGACGGCTTCGCTCAGCTCCATCCTCCTCGCCGGGTAAGTGCGCCATGGTTTTTTGCCCCCGCCATGTGCCGCGAGAATTCAAAACGAAAATCATACTGCAATTTGGCGCTTTCACGATGGTAACTGAATCTGGCTGAAGTAAGAAAGCGAGGACTAGAGCGGTTCGATGCCGAAACTCAACTGTTTCGCGCCCGTCCGTCCTCGCCCAAGCTATGTGCTTTTGTCATTCTCGATAGGATATACCTACTTTTTTTGCCTTCCAAGTCTTTAGTCCAGAGACTTCTGACCATCAGGTGGAACACTGCAGTGACTTAAAACAATAGTTAGCTTGGTGAGTGAAGTGGTAAGGTACTCATGGTTGCAGCTGCATTGCTGTGCTGCGGAGTATGAACGGTCTCCAAGTTCTCTCTTCTTGAAACCTCGGCATGATGTTATAATTTAAGTAGGTGGATCAATGTTTATTATTGGCCTAACGTTTCGACCTGTTAGGCCAATAATAAACATTGATCCACCTACTAACCTCGTTCGGCACAGCAGCACGAAAATTATGAACGGTCTCTTCTCTGTAAATCGTTTATCGATTGGTTTGGATAGCTACCAATCTGTGAGCACCTGCTGATCTCACTCGATCACAACGTCCTCAAAGACAGGGGAGAATTCACGGAATTAGCACCGTTTAGTAATCAGTAAAGGTAAAAGGTAAAGGTATGGGCGTTGATCCCTAACGATAAGGATTCGTGTTCAATTCAGAATCGTGGAGTCACAGTGAATGCGTATAGAATATACCTATACAATGACTTACGGAGTACAGCTGCTAGACCGAGACATTGTCTTTACTTTCCCGGACAAGTCTGGGTTCAATTTACCCGACTCTGGAGGGATGGAAGGCATGATTAGCTTGAGCTCGGAGCGATCGCTTGACAGTGCGGGTGTCCTTAGCGCCTTTTACCATACAGTACTGCTGTTAACTTTGTCAGAATCCTGCCAGAGACTTGCCAGTACATTCGTGAAGATTGTTTTGTGGCACAGATTTATATCATGTCTCTTGGAATAATTTCGGCGGATTTGATGCAGCGAGGTACGTGAAGCAAGATCCATTACCTTGAGGTAGGCCGCTGCGGCACTTTTGCTTTATTGACCCTTGCGCGGTCTCGTTATTGCCTTCTTTATAGACGTTTGTGCTTTTGCCTAGAAACGAACGTCATTTTATTCATCTCCTGCACTTAGGTGTTTCCTACATATTTCTTCGTTTTTGCTGCCGAACGATAAAGCCCGCAATAAAGTTAGGACCGAAGTTAACTGATATGATAGCATCGTTAGCGGTCAAACGGCAATTTTTATAGAGTCGTCAAAATTTCGACTTTCATTTCATAGAACAATTCCCGAGTCCTCTCTTCTTCGGCGCTGATGTAGGAAATCGTTCTAAGTAATTCCTCTGCCTTGTGGTTTTGTTAGATGGGTTATTTATTTTCGATAACGATTTGATTGTCAACTAGAAGGATTTTCTTTTCATGGTCGTTTGTAATTCATAGCAGTCGACTGAAACTTTGCTATTCTTCTATTGTTGTTTGTCCTCGATTTCGGTGCACTTCTGTTCTGCATACCGAAGTTTTAGCTCATAAATTGCTTTCCTGACTTCGACCTTATACCACAGTTTTTGTACGCTTCAGCAGCAGAATGGGAAAATGACAAAGAAAAAGCTGCTCTATTATACATAAGGTAAAAGGTAAAGGTGCCGGCGTTGATCAGTCACCTAAGGACGCGCCGCCGCAATCGTGTTCATGCCAGAATCGTAGAAGCTCGGTGAATGCGTATTTGGCTCACACAATGACTTGCGAGGACCAGCAGCTATACCGAGTCAGTGTCTTTACCTTCCAAGAGAAGTCTAGTACTAACTTACCTGACCACGGAGGGATGGAGAGCTTTTCAGCCCAGGCAGGGATCGATCGCTTGACCGTGAGGGTGTCAGCAACGCCTCTCGCCACTGCACCACGCGCGCTCTGTTGTACTCGGACGAATCAAGTAGCTAATGGGAGACGAGCCGAGGCATATCGAGCGTTTGGGCCCGACTTTGATCCTAACCAGATGCGGCTTCTGAGAAAAATCTTTGCCCGCAATGCAAAGTGCGAGGAAAGGTTGACTGGCAAGCTTACGACGAATTAGTTAGCTTCTCTCAGAAGCATACGAGAAAAAGCGGAGAAGAGCTCATAAGTACTGTATTCACTTCCCTGCCGCCGAAGCCTTTCAACTCATGTGACGACGCGTTTGCGACGAGAAATCACAATTCTTATTGTTTTTCTGTGGCCAGATTCCGTCACCGACTCGAAGATCGCTTATTATTTGGCCGTCTGCTCGCGAATCACGTCGCTCTCGGCGACCTCACCGATTAATCACCAAGCTGTTACAGCTGCCCGCTTTGTTATCTTAACACCGACCACTTAATTTTTCACGCTCCATTGACCGCCTAGTTCCTCATTTTTCTTCTCCTTTATTGCATTACATCGTTGATCAACAGTATATGCACGGTCATAAGTTTGGAACTCTGTCCTCATCCGACCTTAGACTGTTGTAATGTATTGAAGCACAAGCTGCCTATGACCCCACGAAACCTCAAAAATGTTGTGACTCAAAATATAGCGTCAAATCACGAATAGATATCTCGAGCTTGAAAAAGTCGAAATTATTTAGAAAAATTAATCAATGGTCTTATATTACCAGATTTTTGCAGTCTTTTCGCTTTTCGCCAGCCAGTTGAAAGGAATGTAAGAAGAAGAAAAGAAGGATTCCAAAGAATAGATGCTCGGCTGTCTACGGCACTTCCGATTGATTTCATCCAAGGTCAAAAAGAATCAGACCCTTTGTCGTCGCAGATCGCTCCCAGCGCCCGAATAGTGTAACATCCTGCAAGCAATGCGTGATATAGGTCGGTTTCCCAGCAGGTCCAGAATAAGTGAAGCTCTCGAGATCTCACGAATTTTTTTGAGATGCTGAGGCTCGGCAGCTCAAGCTGACGTGCCCATTTGCTGGGTGCAGCAGACGCAGCATCTGATGCCAAACTTTGGTAAGATAAGGGTAACATAGTCGGCGTTGATCAATCCCCTAATTTCGCGCCGGCGCGTCTATCTTCAACTCAGAATCACAGGGGTGTTGAATCTTACAATTAGGCCTATACCGTGGCTTCGGGAACGGTGACGGGGGGAAGGGGAGGGGGTGGGCGCTGCTACACCGAGTCAGTGTCTTTACCTTCTCAAAACTGCTACTAGTTTTACCTGGCCACTGAGAGAAGGAAGGCTTATACATTACCTAGATAGGTGAGGATTGATTGCTAAAGCGCGCGGGTCAAAGTAACGTCTCTAGACGCAAAGACTGAATTTAGATATGCGTAGGAATACTCAAAACGTTAGCCTGACGCCTCCCTAATGTCCTTAGAGGTTGACTTACCCCAAGCACTTTAACCTTCTCACTTCTACCCGATATAAGGTGAAACAATATTGAGTGAGCCATGTAACAACAAATGACGATCATGAACAACAAACACCTTGACAAATCGTTCGTAAGCGTTGAATGCAGCACCAACATCAGATTCAAACAAGAGATTAAAAACACGGATCGTTATCTTGCGCAGAATTTTAGCATCACCTGTCTCCTGGTTGTAGTGATTAGAAGTTTCTGCTTTCTACTCTGATCTGAGACCGAAGAAATATTATTTTATATTGTATTGATCTTGATCTCTGTCTTCAGCATTCTTGTAGTCCGAGAAATTCTCAGCAGACTTTTTAGCAGAACAGCGGACATCCTCTAACCTGGAACTCTCTCTCTTCCATATGTATTCTTTCACGGATTGATTATTCAATTTGATCATTCTTTTTAGTTTTCAAATCTGTGAATGTCCTCCTCCCACTTTTTCAGTTTTTTTTTTGGAGGGACCGGCAAACTTGAAGAGGATGTGGACTCTTAACTCGCTGCAAATTATTCCCTGAAGTAATTTGACGAGCTATGATTGGCTATTAGTCGAAAGTCATTCTCAGGTCATCGAATTACACACGCCCTCTGCTGCCGCGATTTACTTTCAAACATTCAGACGAAGAAACCTCTCTATTGGAACTACTAAATATTCTATTCACAACAGACAATATTTCAATCTTCTAACTCTTCCTGTTTAAACACCGACCCATTTGTCCATTATTGATGTCCGATACTTTAATTACATTTACTCAATTCTTTTATTATTTCTTTCACCTTTTGCGCTCATAGTTGTCCATCATAGCATAGTTTGTAGAAAAGTAATTAGAAACAGATAAAAAACAGAACCGCATGATACAAAGATGGAAAAAAGGAAGGAAACGATAAATGTCAGTCAATGAAGTTAAACTGATTTTAGTGGATTGAAGGGACCTGAGAAGCCCTTCATCCACTAAAATCAGTTCAACTTCATTGACTGACATTTGTCGTTTTCCTGCCACTGCACCTATCGGGGAGAGATGAGGGTAACGGTAGTGTAGCTTTTGTTGAGAGTTTAATAGCAATTCAACCTGGGAAGCTGGTGATTTGCCTTGAGATTCACCACTAATATTGACATTTAATTCTATTCCTTTTTCCATTTTCCTTCCTCTTTCCTTCCCGTTCTTCGGGATCGTAGGACTATCTTGGGCTAACGGTAGCCTAAAAAAGGTCTGACAATCTCGAGATTCGTTTAACAAGTCTGTACTCTGAAAAAGCACTGATTCCGAGATTCACTCAAATTAGGCAGGAACAATCACACCTAGATATCCCTGGCTCTTCAGGGTAGGGCTAATAGACTCCTATTTTCACGAGATTACTCATTGTTGCCATTTACACTGATGTATGTGAGTGGTTTTCAGTGTTGAAGAGAAAATTGCTCAGTAAGGGCATTATGGTGATCGCTTTGATTGGGAGCACTTAGGCCGGTCAAGTTGTTCGTCGGTTCACATCCCTATAAACCTACGAAAGAGCATGTTGAGGGTGCTTGACGACGGCCGCAAGGCACGATACATCAACTCGGCCACCGTCTAGTCCGCCGCCTATGAACAGCGCTTTTTCCCAGCTAATCTAATGGCCTCAAATTGCATGAATAGCCTCTTCTGTGCTGTATTTGAAGCGGATTATCGTGTTTTCTTTGCATTTATCGTTAGAAGTTTGCTCAAGTGACGTAATATTACAATGTTTTCTTGGCTCGGCCCAGTTACTCTTCCACAAAGTCATCTTTTCGTACGGGAATCGCTGATGCCCGTTCACGTGACTCCTAGATTCTGAATGCTTACTCTATACGAAGGTTATCCAAACTTACCCTTACCGGGTACTTCTTCAACTAACCAACTGTTTCCAGTCGTAACCCCACCATTAAACTTCGAACATTAATCATTTTCCGCTCTCTTCCTGAATTTCGAGGACTCGTAAAGTCATCCATCTTCATATTTTTGGTTGCCGTAGTGCATTGGTAAGAGGCGCTACTAATATCCAGACGCGAGCGTTCGATTCCTTCCATTCCGTTAAAAGCTAACCCAAACCTTCCATCCTTCGGGGATCAGGTAAAGTGGTACCAAACTTGTCTGGGAAGGTAAAGTCACTGACTTGATATAGTGGCTGACCCCATCAAGTCATTGTGTAGGCATTCAACATCGCTGAGATTTTGATAGGGAGGTGGGCGCTACATAAGAGGATTCATCACAGCTGACTATTTTACTCTTACCTTACCTTTATTGAGCTTCGCAGCGGCGCAGTTGCGTACTGAATACCTTGAATTAGTGAACCGCAGCATGTTCTTGGTCAGAAACCGGGGTATGGAAGTGTTCTGCTCATCGAACCTCCTCTTTTCTTCATGAATTTTTGACAAGGTTCCACAACAGCGGTAACGATCCCATTCAGCCGCAAACTTTTCATGGCTCGGAGATGCATCTACCTCATCAGAAGCTTCGGGGGATATTGAGAGAATGCAAGAGTTCAAAGGACTCATCGTCAGAATGTTTCCGCCAAGCTTGCGGTTCAAGAACCGAAAGGGATTGGGTATATCACTGTAGCTCACTGGATGTTAAATGTTAGCCTCCTAGGGACTGGGGACAATAAAAAAATATATCGTACCATGGGGTCATCTAAAAAAAAGGGGGGTGATCGTACTAACATAAAAACTTCACCTCATAGTAGAAGTGACTATAAAAGCTGTTCCAAGTAGCAATACGGTTTTGATTCAATATGCTGCTCTTCCGTGGATTCAAGTGACGTCTCATTTGGCGGATGTGGAGTCGAGGGTTAAAGTCACCTGTATGCTTGAAGTCTTTATCAGAATCTTTCTCTACTTTTTCTCTTTTTTCTCTCAGACCACTCTATTTATTTGAAGTGTATTGCAACGTTCTGTTTCACTTTCGTAGCCGAGTAGTTTTTCTATCAGGGAACGAAGTCGCGAGCGAATTTTTTTCCACGACGGGGGAATGGTCGTACCACAACCGTCCAGTGAGGTAGTAGGGTCGGAAACTTGGGCGGAACGGGAACTATCGGCTTAAGCCTGTCCCTGAGCAGGAGCGTTCAATTCGCTTGTCGTCATGTTGATGTGCTGCTCTGTAAATTTTTTCAAAAGCTTTAAACGGCGATGGTCACGTTCGTGAATACGTGCAGCCGTGTGTCTCATCGCGAATGTATGGTGAATCTGCCATGTCAACACGCAGCTGCTTTTCCTAGTCTCTCCGAAAGTAATAGCTAATCTCGACGATTCTGTAAACAAGTGAACGCAAATAGTGCCTCAAGGCGAAAATCTCTTCCATAAATGTCTTCAGATGTGTTCAAATCGAGGAAACAAATCATATTCCACACAGCTGTAACTATTGCTCCCCTATCATCTCATACAACGGAATTGTTGCTTAGGCCACGCCTTGGTCACATTCTGCATACCTTCGTTGCTACGCTCACGTACTGTGACAGATTTGTTTGAGTTATCCATATTCGAATTATTACTGTTCTAGGTCAGTATTCATGAACAGTATGCCCCAAATAAACCTTGGAATATACCACGAATGGCGCGAAGTCCGCGATACATTAAGGCCCGCAGTGAGGTTTCTCCTGGGTTTATTTAGGGTATACAGGAGATATCGAAAATCTTGTTAGCGCCGCTGCGGTTTAGGAATCATAAACGGTGCCCAAACACTTAATCATAAACGCACCTTGAGGTGATTTGAGGTTTATTTGGGGTTTAAATGTAGTGACTGCTTCGAAATCTTCGAACACTCGCTGCGCCATAGCATGTGTTAGGGCATGTATAAATCTTGAATAAACCTGAGTAAATCCCACTGTGCTGTGCACTTTGGTGAATTTCTATTTGCGTCCTATTCGGGGTATATTTTGGGGTTTATCAAGGAAACAGCGCTGATGAACATGACGCCTTTTCTGATGGCTGTTCCCATGTGTTGGCCAATTCGATTTATAGGCGTTGTGTCTTGCACTATCCAAAACTTCAGAAAAATAGTCTCCTTATTTAATTTCCTATGAACGTAAAGCAGAGGCTGCTGAAGAACTCGATTCTTGAGAATTTCATGAAGGTTTCAAGGCCCAGAAAAACGAAGGAAAGGAAAAGCTCGAGTACTTCGACTTTTGGGTCTGTGGCTAAAATGCATCCAAGGATTCGTATCAGATTACCTTGTGGCAACAAATCTGGCGTGGATTCAGTCGTTCCTTCTCCTAATGAGAGATTGTAGTATGAAAATTACAGGATTTCTCAGGCTCAACTTAACGAGAGAAAAATTCGATGCTGTGACAACATTGGTCCGTTACGTCGGTGGAGTCAACGCTCCGATGCTCCCTCCCTCTCACTCGACGGAAAAGGCATTGTTCTCCGTGATATTCACCTGTTCAATAATTTATGCCCTTACTAGCGATGACGATGACTCTGCTGCTTTCTTATCTATGCCTCAGTTCCTTTCTCTATGCGCTTCTATCCACTGCATGGTTTGTCGGTTTCTGGACTTCTGCTTTTCTACGGAAAGAAAATCATTTCATTTCGTTCTCTGCAGCTACTGCTTCATAGCCACTTTTGTGTTTTCAAATTCTGCTGATCTCGGTTCTTCGTCGTCTGCACGATTCAGTTCTTGAGAACCACCAGTTGTCTACGAATTTGCAGACCTTTTCAAGCGCAACCGCGTTATCTATGTGTAAAAGGACAAAAGATAAAGTGGTCTGGCGTAGATCAGTCCCCTGAGAAATCGCCTTTCTTCTGCCACTGCTTTTTCTTTCGTCTTCCATTCAGAATCGTAAAGGCAAGGTGAATGCGTATTTGGTCTATACCTGCAGGGTCGAGCTGCCGTTCAGATCAGTTTTCAACCTAGAAAAATCTGGCTCGAAATTACCTGAGAAGGGAAGACCGGCTTAGTTAGTTTGGGAGAGGATTGATCGACTTCATACCTCCAGCAACGAGGAACTACCGATTCATTTCTCATTCAATTTCTTTGTGTCTTTCATCGTTTCAGCAGACAAAACACCTAGCCTTTTTGATAAAGAGCAAGTAGTCAAAAGGATATCTTTAATCTGCACTTTCATACCTTCGTTCCTAGGAAAATTCCGCTACTTACGCTGATTTTCCACTAAATTATTATACATTCAGCACCCAACTTCCAACACGACAATCCGTCCACTCGCTATTTTAGAGCCGCTGATGTAGGTTCTGCAAGTCTTTCTTGGTTCTACAAGGAATCAGGAAATAAGTGCAGTAGGTGAGAGACAGCAGGACATACATATTCCTGCCTGCTCTACAAGAGCGGCAGAGCTTTGTCCTCTGGAGTAAAATTCCGAGAAACTTCTCTGAAGAACTTCTTATCCTCCGTGCCGCGTGAATGCCTCATCCCTTCCGCTTAAGATCTCACGCCGTTCTTCCGTGTTTTTGCTTGCACGACACGAGTATTACCTTCTTCCTCGCTTGCAAAAGTTAGATGAGTAAAATGAAATTAAGCGCTTGCGTGCGATGATTGTAATATTTCTAAACTACGTTTTGTTACTTTTTTCATTGCTTTTTATGCAGAGAATGAATTAAAACACTAACACCCGTCAGATTTTCTTGCTCACTGATTCGTTTCATGATTTTGTAGTGTTATGTTTTAGCACTACTTTCAACAATAGCAGGTTACATCGATGTTAAGAAGCGACAGAAGAACAATGATTGATTACCGTACTTCCTCATGTACTTAATTGAAATCCCATTTTTTCGGAAGCGGAAATAGCCGCGAAATATACTCAACACGCTTTACAGTTCTTTCTCTGGCTTCCTTCTAGAGTTCCTAAAATTACTTCTCCACCTTTTTGAAGTGGAAAGACGACATGATTTTTCACAATAGTCCCGGTTTCGTGATATCGTTTTTTGCCCCGAAACCAGCACCCATCTCACTAACCCGCAAAACCATTTTCTCATCCTGACACTTTGGCAGTAGGACCCCTTCGAAGTCACTTTCCTGTTTTCATGAATCGCGTTAAGATGTCGCATACCCTCTTAACACTTCCATAGAGGGCAGTGCTGTAATATAGTTCAGCTGAATTCTCGTCTTATATTGCTGGATTGTGTTTTTAAATTTGCCCTTGAAACCAATCATTATAAAAACGAGGAAAGAAATGAAGAATCTTAAAGAAACCAGAGACCAAACTGCAGCCTAATGCTGCGTGCATTCACTGAATTGATGATGTTCTTGGGACCGCGGTACGAGCTCTTTCGACTGTGAAGTTGAATTGTACTTTTGAAAATCTAATGTTTTTCATGGTCTATGCGGGGTATCCTTTCCGAGTTCAGAATGACAACAAATCTTTTGAACGCCTCAAACTACTTTTTATTAGTCTTCGCTCGCATCACGATCATCGTACGAATCCATCATGTTCTTCCTAAATATCGTCTCCAATCACGACCTTTCCGTCCCCAGTCGCCTAGCTCTTGCGTCTTGTTGCTGTTTCCATTTCAATATTTTACACTCCTTAGCCCTTATTTCCGCCATCATTGAAAAGTCGTTTTTATTACTTCGCTAAATATCATTCATTGCTTCTCAGCAATTAATTTCAATTGATGACACCATCGTCACATAAAGTGCCGATCATTCGATCAAATTCGTCATTCAATCGCGCTCGCCAAGCTCTTTCCGAGAGATCGTGCACGTTTTTGCGATACTACTGAAGTGATTCTTAAAACTTCAGTTATGTCGATTTGGACGCTTCGATATACTTCCAGGAAATACGAACAACTCACCACAAAATCATTGTTTTAAAGGAATTCATCTGAGATGGCATGTCTGCTTCTCTGATTTTTCTGTGCTGCGCTGTCAGTCTGTGCGCCACACAACCGGATATCAAAGCGAATTTGGTTGCCGATCACTCGCGGAAGACGTTCCGTCCGGCGGCGCAGGACGATGCGCTCGCCGCACTTCTCGCCGATATGCAGGTGTGTCGTCCTCCGGTATTTTTGTTTTTGAAGATTACGTAAAGGTTAAGGTATCGGCGTTGATAAGTTCCCTAAGGACGCGCCTGCTCAACTCAGAATCGTCTAGGCATAGTAAATGCGTATTTGGCCTATGCAATGAGTGGCGGGGCCAGCCGCTACACCATGTCAGTGCCTTCACTGTCCTAGAAGACTATATTACCAACCCGGATTGGTGGAAGGCCTGGAGCCCGGGAGGGGATTACTCGCTCGACCGTGCGGGTATCAGTAACGCCTCTTATCACTGCATCATGCGCTCCCATTTTTATTATTTTCTTTAATTGTTTCAGCTGAGACACTTGGTATCACTCAGGTACCGTATGCTCTGTGAAAGCCCATTCATACTCAACTGTAAATTCGCGCAGTAGCTAGGCGGATTTTCAATGAAGCTGTGCTTTGGTCAAGCTGTTACTCAATCCTTGCTTTGCAGCACAGTCCACAATCACGCTAGGGATATACCACCGTGGTTCTGGGCAAGTTTCGTCACAAACCGAGTAGCTCTTCAACGAAACTGTTTTATGCTCTTGAGAAGAACACTCTACGTCGTCTTCCATACATCCTCGGCAGTAGTGTCAGCAAGCCCTTAGCCCTTATAGGAAAGATCGAGTTGCGAATGAAAAGCTCACACATCCAAGAACAATAGTAAATGGCATTCCATATACCTCCCTAGAGATGCCACAAAATAACCTGCCTCTGTAGAGCAGATTCGATCGATTGATACCAAGAGTTCAACCAAAATCTCCCTAGAGATGCCACAAAATAACCTGCCTCTGTAGAGCAGATTCGATCGATTGATACCAAGAGTTCAACCAAAATAACTGTTCAACAGCTCAACACGTTTTCCGTAGATTTCCAGGACTGCAGAACATATACTTAGAAATGTGATGTAGACCTCCCGGAGAGACTATTGCAAATCTATTGTGTCTGGACAAATTTCATTCAAGTAATAATGTAGGTGTTATTCTTATAAATCAACTTTGTTCCTTGACACTCCAGCCGAAGCCAATCTACAGAACTGATGTCCCAGATGTAACATTAGTAAAATGATCAGAAATCCTACTTTTGGAGACGGAACAATGTTATTCAATGTTATATTGGCTCTTATATTATGGAAAGACCGAGGGCTTCCTCTACGACAATATATCTCTCCGGATTGACCACAAAATAACATTAGACAGTGGGGAACGAAAACGAAGCGCTTGCACCCCTTCGCTGAAGGGTAGAAAATTGAATAGATCTGTTTTCATGGGTTATTTCTATTTACCCAAATAGTTGCCTAAATAACCTTAATGTTATGGTACAATAACAGCTTTTAATTGCACAGCTAGACCAAGGCTTCAAATTGCAGATAGCTAGACCATGATTATTACGCTGTGCAATATAGGTAGCATTTACATCTCCCTCTCGATATTTCCCCAAGGCTAAGCTGTGATCACTGATCAAGTTTGTTATCTTCAATACTATCTATGTTCAGAGACTCGATATCGCAAAATTAGTGGCATGGTTCATTATTAGCTAAGGGGATGCGACTGCGGTTAGTTACAATAGCAAAGTTCCGTTTGCCCTTCCTGTGAGCGATATTTTGGAGTATGTACGCTATTTCCAGCGCTCGCCTTCAACAATAGCTGAGAAATACAAGTAGTGGAATTGAAATGCTAACCGTTCAACGCCGTTTCCACAGCTTTTGCTGCCGCTCTTCTTCTGGGTGGTTGTGGTGCAGTGGTTAGAGGCGGTTAGAGACCGATCGCTCCGCGTCGGGCTGACGGACCTTACCATCGCTCCGCAGTTGGGCAAGTTGATACCATACTTGTCTGGGAAGGTGAAGGCACTAACTTGGTAGAGCTGTTGGCCCTAGCACACCATTGTGTAGGCCTGATAGGCGTTCTCTGCGCTTTTACAAATTCTGAATGGAGTACGATTGCGCGGCGCATCCTTAGGAGGCTGATCGAAACCATTCAAAACCGTTTTTCACTCTTCTGCCGCGGGTGCGCGTAGTTGAATTTCTTTCTGTCGTGGAGTTCGCTGTCGAAGAGATGCCTCCTTTCTTTACTGTTCTGCAGTTACTGTTGTGTATGATTAGGTATTAATACTCATTCATACTTGGCTGCAAAGCAGAAGCTTAAGGTAAAGTCACATGAGATACAAGTGATAAGGGATCCATCGCGATGGCAGAAGAAGAGAAATCGTGAAGCAAGAAGCGTAGTTTCAGTGTCTAAATCGCTCTCTCACAGCCTCCTGTCAAGGTAAAATGGGTCTTCGGTACGTAGGTAATTAGATCCAATCTACAAAGACACCCAAGAACACCTTTTATATTCATGCAAAACGAAGCAAGTTTATTATAAACCCATACGTTAATCTTGTGTTCACGATACCAAAATGTCGTCTATGAAACCTCTCACATAAGTCAAGATTTTCGCCGCAGCTATTGTATGCAACTTTTAATCGCCTGGCAGGACTGTTTCAGCATGAATCCAAAGTGAATTAAGAGAATGCCGCATTTTCAGACAAAGCCGCACGACAGAGGCGAGGTGGCTGAGCCGTTGCAGAAGTTCACCAGCAACTTTGTCTCCTCAGCCAGGGAGCAGCTGGAACACGGGTTAGAAAATCTCTATTTGAACTAACATTGCTTACATTGAGATCAGAAAAAAAGAAAAAATAAATTCCACAAATGGCTCCCAACACGATTTGACGTTTCTTTCCAGGGAAGACGAAAATATCTTCAAAACACTTTGGTACGACCCGAGCTACAAAGTACACGATTTATGCGAAAAATCGAACTCCGGTGGGCAGACGAGCGAGTTGATATGGTTTGTTTGTGACTATACAGTGCTTGTTGCTTCTTTTAATACACATTAGTAAACTGCTCCATGGACGGTCTGGACCTGATCACTTGTTTACTTAACGCCAAGGCTAAAAGCGTGTACCTAATGTATAGACGAGAAACATTTGGAGACATTTTCAGCTGGGGAGGAGAGCCGTCGTCTCAATGGCGTAGTGATTAGCTCACGAGCCCCGGTTAGGCGCGAGACGCGAGTTCGAATCCCGGTTGAGATGCGGCTTTTGCGACGAACCTAGCTCCACCATTACAAGATTTGGAGATAGATCCATGAGAAAGTGGGCAGTGTTGCAGTGGTAAGAGGCGCTAATGACAGCCGCACACACGGTCAAGCAAGCTATCCCGGCCCGAGCTAACCAAGCCTTCCACCCCTCCAAAGTCGGGACAATTGGTACCAGACTTGTCTGAGAACGTAAAGACACTGTCATGGAATAGTGACTGGCTCCGAAAAATCATGGTATAGGATAAGCCAATACGCTTTACCACTCCTCTGCGATTCTGAATTGAACATGAATGCGGCAGCCAATCCTTAGGGGACTGATCAACGTTGACATCCTCCGAAGCGACTACTATTGATATCACTTAAAGGCATCTGATATAATATTAATATTATATTTTATATTGATTTTATTTGAAGGACAGAGCCCGGAGATCGACTACTAAAAGTGATCGGGAACGGTGTCGTCAAAGACGGCTACAATATGTTTCTCGCTCCAGGTCAAGCTCAAGGTATAGCGTTTAAAAGCATTTTTTAAGTTACTAGCTATGACTCGTATTAAAACGAATAAATGGAAACGCTCACCCTGCAGTATACTCGAATTGAGAGCAGGAAATATTTCTTAATAAAAAAAACTTGATGGAATTTCCGTCACAAGTGAACAAGAACAGAAAGCGTTGCTTGGAACATGTCCCGTAATTTTGCGATTAGTCGATCATGAACAATATTGTTCTAATAATTGCAGTTTATTTATTTATTTATTTATTTATTTACGCCTCTCATAGACGTGCTTTAAAAAACAAATACATTAGCTAAAGGAAACAGTGCGATCCTAGGCAAGAACTTTGTAGTATAAAAATAATAACAACACAAAAAATTTGGGAAACAATATTTTACCATCATAAAGATAAGTACTATATGCTTAGTAACTGATCATCATTGATTTATGAGTATCAACAACAACACTTTCTCCTGTGTAGGAGAGACTTGGGAGAAAAAAAAACTCAGCTCATGTAAGATTCTTAACCTGATTTTGTCAGAATAACGCTCCTAAAAGTGATCATTAAGTTGGATCCAACCTATGCAAAATTTATTTGTGCACTACCATGTCACTGAACTGCATCTACCTCGACTCACCATCCAGGGCGGGGTCCGTGTCGCAGGACCCTCTTTGAACTAAATACGCACCCTGGTCCGTGGCCTCAATAGGAGACAGTGGACTGGTAGTGCTCAAGACATCCGAAATATGACTTGGATTAACTTGAATTAGCCATTTCGAAAACGGGCCCAATGCATTGAAAAATCAATAGAAGACAGTGGACTGGCAGTGCTAGACTCATCCGAAATATGACTTGAACTCAATCATTAGGAAAATAGGCCCAACACATGCCAAAACGTTGCAATCGGTTACCAAGTCACCCTGCTCTGAGAAAGTTCTGAACACGCAAGGGTATGATAATTCAATCAATCGAGAAATGACCAGTTACTAAAATGGTGAGAACAATTCCACTGTCACTAATACTTTGAAAGACACTCAACAAAAAAAGGCAATACTTTGAAAGGCACTCAACAAAAAAGAAACAAAGTAAGGGTATCAGAAATTCACGGTACGTACAATCAACCTGGATCCATCTGGTCGAGAACCGGCGGAATACATATCAATCCTATCCTAGCAGCAGGCCAACTTCTGAATCTGAATCTGAATAGCCAGAGAATTATTACATAGTATTCCGATCTAGCTATCGTAGAGGTTTAGCATGTGCTGTAGATCAACAGTTTAGTGACAATCTGGAATCAAAAATGTTGTTAGAACAATTTGACAGATTCTTATTATAACATTGTATACTTATAAATTAGATAGATTCTTATTATAACATTATGACAACTCTTTTCGAATGTCTGTTCCAGGTCGACGAACCGATGTTCATGTTGCCGTTTATATTGAATCTATGTCGTCTTTCAAAGCTCAAACCATGGTTAGCCTTTCTGTAAGTATCCGTTCTAAATATAACAACAACTTCTTCTCGTTCAGGATTTCGAAGTGGACATGTATTTGGCGATGGGATGGTTCGATCGCCGGCTAGCTCATAACTGTACACATCCAATTCTTGTAACTAGTAAGGTTAGCAGAGCTTTGAATAAGTAATTAAGAAGATTATGAAAAGTAATTAAGAATACACGACGCATGAGCTGATGTCATTTTCAGTTGATAGCTGATCGAATGTGGCACCCAGATCTCTATTTTGTAAACTCCAAATTTGCCTACTTACAAGAGGTCACCACGCCTAACCTCATGGTGATCGTCTACCCCGATGGCCTTATTTTCAAATCCATGAGGTTTGTGATATTTTTTATGTTGTTTATCGCCCATCCGTTCATACTACAATCTAATCTGAGTGCGTGCCAAAATAAAAAGACCAAAAAACTCAAATTTTCCGTTTTATAAATTTTGAAAATTGTTTCTGCCTATTAAACAAAAAATTGTTTCTGCCTGTTAAACAACGTCAAATGATGACTTATCGATGGTCTTCGCTATAGAGAGTAGCATAAATCATCAATCAGAGTAGTATACGCCGCGCCGAGGCATCCAGAAAGCACAGATTCACCTTTACGCTTCGCTGAAACACCTTACAGGTCCACTCAAACTTTGTTGCGCCAGTAGAGCAGTAATTCACTAACAACGCAAAGACGCAGCGGTCACAGCAGCAGACGTAACACTGCAGTCGTGTTCACACTACTGTTGTGGCGGTTGGCGCGGTAGTGGATGACAAGAGTCGAACAATGCTACAGCCCACCGCACGACAGTCGTAAGCGTCCCGACAGCGCAGTATCCGTTTTCAAATTTCTTTGCGAGAACCACCCATATCGTTAACTATGCACTAAATAGTTTTTGACCAACGGCAGTTCAGTGGGCGAACAGAAAAGCGCGCAGCTCTCTACGATGGTTTACTGCCGCAGTAGAGTCTGAAGGGGCCCTTAGACGGTCCCAACGCGAAAGTTAACGCTTTTCAGCAACTATGTTGCCGTTCAGTTGTCGCGGAAATGTGTCCATCCTCCCGATGGTCTCGACTTTGGCTTTGCTCTCACAGCAAAGTGTGAATGGGCCCTGATATAGTGGGAGAATGGGCCCTTGTGATTATATTATATAAGGCTGTCCAATAATCAGCTCCCGGAATTCTGTGCGAAGGGCAGCGGTGACCTGTCCAATCGATGGGCCACTGTTGCGGATAACTATGGTGATTGGACTTATTGGTGCTGGGACACATCGTGTCCACGCGCCCGCCCCTGCTGCCAACCGGCCAATAGCGTGGCCCCCTCGCCCGCCCACCCCCCCCCCTTACCCCCCATCGATGTTATTTATAGTTACAACGCCTATCCTGACGTATTATATTGAAACCGCGTGGCTTCGCCACGCAGTTTCAGGCTAGGGGAGGAACTCCGGGGCGAAGCCACGCGGTTTCATTATAATAGGTAATAGGTAATAGGACTATCGATGGGGGTAGGAGCGCGGAGGGGCGGGGAGGGGGGCGGGCGCGTGGACACGATGTGTCCCAGCACCGACTTATTTTTCAATAAAGTTGAAAAAGAATTAAAAATGGTAAATTTGCGGACAGGAATTTTTGCACAGCCTGGTAATATCCAACAGAAAGGTCCATTTTTGTCATGTGCCGCTTCTTTCAGATTGGATGTAACGCTCAGCTGCATGATGGATTTGAAGTTGTTTCCTATCGATCACCAAGAATGCCCCTTGAAAATTCAGAGCTGTAAGTGGATCGCATCTTTTTCAACTTTCAGATGGGATCGGTGGTCGATGTCAACGAATTTACACCACAAAGGCATTCTTACCTAATTTTCAGATGCGTATATTGAACAGATCGTGAATCTGACATGGCATGTTGCACCTCCGTACTTTCCAGTTGGCTCCAATGAAGAGATCAAGTTGAATGACATGGCCATCACTCGTACTCGGTACGAGAAATGTGCCGGACCGTACCCCATGTTTCGAGGATCAGGTAACTTTAACCTCCTCGACGGTTGCTATGGTAGTTCTACTTAATAGTTTTACCTGCTACCCTCTTAACCTAGGGGTTGTTCAACTGCTCGTTAATAGCACAGAACTTCTAAAAACCCGTACTGTGATTTCGTGAAAGACCTACGTAATTGAGAAAGAGGGACTGACGTGTGTGCGACCACATTCTATCCTTCCATGGAATTTTTTCTTCTTTCCCATATTTTACTTCGGTGAACTCAACATGCACGATTCTCCTCTCCGGTGGTTTTTGGATGCGTTTTAAATGAATTTGTAACGAATTGTCGCCGCATGTAGTGGAAGGGCGAGTTGTAGTGGTGTCCTGTGTACCTGAATAGGATACATTACTAATCTGTAGCGTTTCGGATGAAGAGAGATTCTCGAATTACACGTTCTCTTGTGTTTGTCACTCTCATTTCATATGGCTCATCGCGTCTTTTCATTGAAGAACGACAAGTGGCTTCTGTCAACCGCCGTTTACGCACTATCCTACCGTAATCCGAGGGTGTACTCAAAAGAGATTAAATGCGTTTCTCTGGCAAAGATCACTGGTGGGAACAGGCGAATTCTCTCTTCTAGCAAGCAGTAAATGAATAAACCCTAGCACTGAAAAAATCTACCAATGTCGAAGAACAAAACACTACCGGAACAGGCCATCACTGAGAATTAGAGACGATGAAGGAGCTAACAAATGGACGCTGTAATATCGGCTTTGCGTACCTATTGAAAGAAGGGCACTATTCCACTTAATGGACACCAGTACTCGATTTTTTTCAGTCGCCGAAATTCGCTGAACTTCGCCTATGCGGATTATTTGGGGTCCAGAGCACGAATTTGCTGTTTAATTCTCACATGGGTGGTCTCAGACCACCCAAATCGCGACTACCAGGTAAGGTCGATAGGTACCCACCTATGAATACCGTATTCGGCCGCCATTTGGGAAACGATCTCCACCATCGTGTTCGGGACTTCAGAGAACCTCCATAGACAAAATTTCAGCGAAATCGGTGATCCTGACTGATCCACTCAAGTAGTCGATATGGGTGGTCCGAGACCACCCACGCCAAAAAAAGGACAGCAGATTCGTGTCCTGGACCCCAAATGACCCCCATTGATGAAGTTTCAGCAAATTGCGACGACTGAAAGACAAATCCAGTACTGTTGTTCGTTAAGTTGAATAGTGCCGAAGAAAATTTTCCTGAGTAATCTTTGACTCAATCATGCTCCCCCTAGAATGACGTATCTGTTGGACAGTTTTTATTAATCAAACTTCCTTGCGACAGTTCACAAATATTGCTAAGGCAAATATTTACTGTCTCCTCAGTGAGACCTTAAGTGTTGTATCCATTAGGCAAAACAGACTTTTAAAATGTTGGGTAGCCTGCTTCGGTAGAGCATACGATACTCGGTTTGACAGAGAGATGTGAATGATATGACCAAAATGTCGAGACTTCTTTCTTAGACTTTCCAATGGAAAATAGCCGTTTTTGCATATTTACGATCGGATATTGATTTGTTAGAAATGGCATGCGTTGATGAATCGAACACGCATGGATGTGAGCAACGAGGGTGGCAAGAAACATTGAGAAGGCGGTCAGTGGTGATAGAGTAGAACATTAACCTGTTAATATTTTACTTTTATAACCACCTTCTCTCCGAGCAGTGAGCTAAATTGAAGCGATCGCTAATCATTACCTTATGTCTGAAAAATTAATTTCTGTTGCAAAAGGGATATCGAGAACGAACAGAAGGCTTGGTGACAGCCTTGCGTCACTTTCTTTTAGGCCTTGCATATACATATTTGTCGAATGCAGATCAATTTATTTTTATGGTTTTGTTTGTTTTAGGAGGTAATGCAGCAAATGCCTCAATGTTCACGGTAATCGTTAACCACCCGCCGGCTTCACTTGTTTTTGTAATTAGTTTGCAGTGTGGTGCGACCAGCATGTTAATATATTCAGAGATGGCGCTGATCTGTGGTCATCGTTTTTTTATGAAAACGATTTGCGAAAAAACGTTTTTTGTCGTCTTTATTTGCTTGAAAAAGAACTATGATGACAGAACAGCCTCCACCTTTGTTAAGGGAGAATATTCGCACGAGAGAACTCGAAGCAGTTTTGGCTAAATTTTCTTTTCATTCTTTGTCGTATGAATGTCCTCCCATACGTTATACCAGGGCAGTATGCATGAATAAAAGACGAAGAATGCTTGATGGAGGCGGAATTAGGCTAATTTTTGCTAGCTTTTTGTCATGTTCTGAATGTCGTCGAAGGATAAGACCGGTCAGCAGTACCGTAACAAACTGTGCAGTAAGTCGAACTCAGCAACTTCCATGCATGCTGGTCAGGTTCAGGTAGATTTCTAGGAATAGAACTCGCATGCTACAAACAGTTTGATGATACCTCGTGGAAATCAATGTTTGACGGTTTTACTGCGAATTCTCACTTAGAATATTTCACCTATAACTCCTGTAATCTCTGATGCTACGCGTATACCTAAAAGGCAAGTGGATCAATACAGTGCCGGATGCCACCGACTTGGCTCCGCCCCTTCATCGCCGAAAATAAATATGCGGCGCCCGCTGCACCGACTAGGCTCCGCCTCCTTCTCGCTGCCTATGAATACGTGGCGCCTTTCCTAGGTTCCCAAGCTAGGAGTAGGGGCCCCACGGGGTGGCTCGAAGGAGCTGCCACGCGTGGCCCTCCGTTGGGCATGGGCACAAGTGGACTGCGGTTGGCTCCGCTCGGGTCACCACGCGTGAACACCGAAACGGCGCATTTCGGCGCTCCGGAGCGCCGCTACCGCCATTTTATCGTCGCGGCGCGTCCGGTACTGTAGTCTCTCCGATAGGAACGGCATACATCGCCTAGGTGCAACAGTTTGTTTCTGCCGTCATCCTCTATCCAAGATTTGCTGTACATAATTTTCAATGCAGTTTGTACAATCGTACCACCGTTGCCCTGTTTCTCTCCTCGCCTATAAGAATGTATGGTGAAAAGATGTCAGTAATTTCCCCACAAACGTTGGTTAGAAGGAAAGAACTATGACTGCTGGCAATGAAAAGCAAAAAGGTTGGGAACATGACAGTTTCCCGACTTTAATGGAGTAGGATTGGAAGATACAAAAATACTAAAGGTTGAAGATGCCTAAGCAAGATTTGCAAGCTCTAACGTGCTCGCGCAAAATTGATATTTGTGATTAAACTTAAAGTTGACAGTTCAGAATTACGAACGGCCCATTCGGAGCTCGCGACAGGGTGGCGCGGCAATGATCACCCACAGCGCAGGGATGCAGGGTAGCGGCAGCGCGACAGTTGCCGCCCGAGGAAACTTTTGTGCCGAAAAGGAGAGGACATTCCATCCGCTACCGCAGAGGGCACTGGGTCGTTCTGGCTGAGGTAACGGTAGCGAGTCACTGAGGTGTAGGGTGAACGGCAAATTAAGGGCGGGCCATTCACTTGCCGCGCCGCCCTGCCGTGAGGTCTGAATGGGTCTTAAAGGTGAATGTACGTGGGTGAAGTTGACCAGTTCACTGAGGACGCACGAGCGCATTCGGGTTCGACTCAGAAGCGGTGTCTTCACCAACTCAAACCGGAATCGTTCTCATTCACCTAACCCTGGAGTGCTGATAGGGTTCAGTTGGCCCTGTGCGAGGGCCGATCTCTCGATCGTGCGTTTGAAGATGGCGCATCTAAAGCATTGAAGCTCCCGAACAACTGGTCTACGCTCCTTTACCGCCCTAATAGAAATTCAGAATTTTTTGTGGCATTTTTCATGTATTCTAGCAAACAACGGAAAATTGAATACTCGTTGCTGTACGTACTTGCTCTTTTGGTTGAGTAGGAACCCCTTAGCACTACAGCGTCAAGCTGTCCCAGGAGAGGAATCTCACGAACTGTCAATGTTTTTGCATGATTAATTGTTTAACGTCCCTGATTGACTAGCGTTCCGATAATATGTGTCGCATGGTTTTGATGAATGTTAGGTTTCATCGATAATTCGACAGGTTTAACTAATTCTGTCATTTTGTAGTGCTAGCTTAACTACAGGAGACGTTCTCAAAACTTTCAGTCTTCGAATCGAAAAATCGAATACTACGTTCATATGTTTTCTCGTTTGCTAAAGTCGCTAGATGAAGTTTGAAATCAACTGGTACGGAATGGTCCGTTAAAACGAGAATATTGAAGGTGGCCCCAACTTCTCTGATTGCAGTGAATCTCACTTTCTCTTTGCGCAACGAGTGACACGCGTCTTATGTGTATGAAGGATCACTGAAGCATGTTCACAGCGGTTTTCAGTGGTTGAACTTCTTGAATCAGTCTTGGCTCTTTCACCATCAATTATGGTGTCAGATTCAATGAGAACGGCGAGAAGTGTTGGGAAAATTGCTGAATTTGACAGCAAAGTGATCTCCACTTTCGCCTTGCCTTGATTTTTCTTTCACGAGAGTGTTTCCGATCTTTAACGGCACAGAATTACAAGATACTGTTCACCATATCACACACAAAGTAAGGGGAAGGTAAAACTAAAACACGAGAATTAAAATGCTGGAAAATGAGATCACACTTACTGATCTTCTTTCTCAATCTAATCTAGTAGGCTATCGTATTTTTTTGAAGATTTATCAAGTAATCTCAACCAAGGGTATTATTCGAGCTTATTCGTGTATATCAGCCCTGAATCAACGCACCACATTTCAAACTGTCGTCACTAATCAGATGCGTGCTTCTCACACCCACCTTCTCACATCGGCTCCGACACTCAGAACCCTAGCCTGCACCATTCACCGAATGTAGTCAACCAGTCATCTTCCCTCTATCAGTCCAGTACTTTCTGAAAAAAAGACATGAACAGTAGACTTTGACAGTCGCAGTGTCTTGTCTCATCGCATGAAAACACTACTTGTATGTGTTGCTAACCATATGTGCTGTTTTTAATGATAACCTTATTACTTACTGCTTCATTCAGCATACTGGAGTTGTATCCGAGCATTCATCGTGATGAAACGACTCGTGCTCTTTCACATCATTCAGACTTATATACCTACAGGTGCGATTTCATTTATGTTGTTGATAATGCATGCATTCTGTAACGTAAAGGTAAGTCCCTTCAGGCTTTACTGTGGCTGTAGACCAAAGAGCGCTAAAAACAGTGAGAAAATAGCTCGCTTAATAGCTGCGCCTATTTGCGGCCGTACGTTGGACGCAGCAAAGTCTGACGCACGTGCCAACGCAGCAAAGTCTGAAGGGACCCTAAAGGAAAGGACCGGCGTTGATAAGGCCCCTAAGAACGCGTCGCGCATCCGAGTTCCATTCAGAACCGTAGAATCGTAGATGTTAATACATATGTGGCCTTTACAATGACTTGCGGGGCCAGCCGCTATACCAAGTCAGTGCCCTTCCGGAAATTCCTTTCACCAATTTACCCGAATCCATCTTGAAAAATCTGACTCCACAGACCTGACTCTGTCATTTTTTTGTCGAAACTTACTTACTCAGTCTTACTAGAAACGCTGATCACGAATCTAGGGTCCATACTACGTAGCTCGGTGGTAGAGGCCCATCCATATCGTTGACACGTCAACTAAGGTGATCCGGTCAGAATCGCAGGTCTTGCTGGTGTCTCTCCAAGAGGGGTTATTTTGCATGCTGATGACGTTATCGTAGTGGTGTGTGCTGTATAATTTACCCTTATGTCTCTAGAAGATAAGCCTTTAAAACTTCGAGAACGTGGGTTCACATGTACACCCCTTTTTAAGCTTGTTTTGAGCGACAACAATCATTCATAGTTGACTTGGCAAAATTTCAAGCACGAACCACTTATTCTTCCCTTATGCTCTGTCATTTTGGTTGCAGTGACTGCCCGAAAACGGCGTGATTTCCTGTCCTTTTCCAGGTATGCTGGTGTCGATATCATGGATGTCTTTCTGGCTCGATCCTCGAGCCTCACCTGCTCGTATTTCATTAACTATCACTAGTCTTCTAACACTGACCACTATGAGCAATGGTGCTCGACAAGATCTTCCACAGGTTGGCTTCACAATCCTTTCCATTCAACGCAATCTCTTTCTTTTGCACATTGTTTTTATGTGATATTTTAGGTGTCCTACATCAAAGCCTTGGACATCTGGCTGACATTTTCCCAGGCCTTGATATTTTTGGTTTTATTGGAGTACTCGTTTGTCAGCTTCTACATCACTCGGCGGGTATTCGACTGCTCTCATCGCTCGTGTTGCTATCAAACGCAGAGCAACTCGTCGAACAACAACCACAAAAGCGTGGTAGGCAGATATTCGTTCATTTTTTGTTCTAAAACTTCGACTCTTTGATAGTTATCTACGTTTTTTTGCATTTATGTTGTCCTATAGTAACGATCAGTCTTTTCCACAAACGACCAAACTCGTTTACCAACTTTCGTTATCCTGGCCAAATAAACAAGCGTTCCTGCCCACTTGGGAATCTTTCAATTTTACTCATCCTTTTTCCCACCAATCCATCCACATTGTTTCGAATTCCCTTTTCACGCCGAGAGAACGTCAGCTTCTCTGGGTTTAACAAGACTATTGGAGCTCCATGAAGTATCGGTTAGCGATCATCCCCTTGAAACTCGCTCTTCGTAGTAAAGTTCACCTTATTCCACGACCATATCCACATAACATACTGACCATGGAAGCCCAAAAAAACTTTTGCACATGGCCTTGACGCACAAACACATTTTTCAGTTCGAGCGCATTTTCATTAACTATAATTTTATGTTTCATGTCTTCAGGATGAAGACCGAACTCGAGGGGACGATCCTACAGATTCTTACCCTTTTACGGTTAGTTCTATTCGCTCTAGTATTCAAACATTTCACGGTAATTGAACAATTTCAGACGCCTTTCAAAGTTGTTGACTTTTTTCAAAACATTTGCTCTACATAGTGTTTACAAATCGCTGGGATTTCTCTAGCTGTAAAAGCTCTTTTTGGCACTAGTACTTAGTAGTTTGGGTATTAGTCAGTAATAGATGGCGGCCGTCGGTGACAAGTCTTCTCCTTCTCTTCTGCTTTGCGATTGTCATTCAGCTTTTACGAAAACGACTGCAAGGCAAGGCAAGCACGATCCCTCCACGAAAAGCTCAGCTTCTAAATAAGTTCGGTTAAAACGGCAGATCGTTCGTTAAAGTTCCATTCGTCTTTGTAAAGCAATGATGTGAGAGCGCAACTCCGTAAGAAGCCGAACCTGTACTGTATATCTTCATTTAGTTTTAATCATTATTCTGCATAGTCGCCTGTCCATGTAACCTTCTAGGATCACGTTTGCTGTCCATCTAACCCAATTTTCCATTGAAGGAGCAGTTCCATAAAGTGGACTTGAGAACGCTTGGCACAAAGCCACCCTCTGTCAATAACATATTGTCTTGTGAAAATTCTCGATGATTCACAGCACCCCTGGATTAGAACCGTCCGGAGGTGCAGAATCAAAGTATAATTCTCACGAGAATCGTCCGTGTCCGCTTGAACGTTTCAGCAATCGTTTTCAGCGTGACGACTCACCTTCACCAGCACCCAGACCAGAAAATGGGAAAGCGAAGACCGGCTATTCACTTACCAAAGGCCTTTCGGCATGCATGAACAACACAGCGGTTCGTTTTTGCTACCGTCACGCTTTTTAACAATACAATCGAGCAGCGTGATTGTGTTTTACAAGTGTGCTGGCTTTACTTTGAGTTTCACTTCCTGTGTTAACTACTACGAACACAGCTATACAGTAGTGAATAGAAATTCATGGCCAGAGTCAAGCAAGTGTAGCTAAGTGAGGAACGAGTGGGGGAGCGCAGAAACTTGAAATCTATCAGAACATATCCAGATGGTGGCGACATATACTGTTAAGATGAGTCATAAGTAATCGGGCATTCAGAGTTAGGTTAAAACAACTGACCGTTCGTTAGAGGTTCCATTCGTCTTTGAAAAACAATGAGATGAGAGCGCGACTCCGTAGGAAGTCGAACCTTCACTCAGTTAAAGAGCTAAAGAGTTAAAAAGGTCCGGCTTCTTACGGGTATACAACGACCAAGTTTCCTAACCTTGACGATCGAGCCACGGACCACAGGTGGCTGAGGAGCACTAAGGCTGTCTGATAATTCACGAGTGGTTTGGTATTATTCTGGCTCTACCTCGCTCCCCAGTACGTCCTGTACCAACTCCGTTGGGCGTCCTGACTTGTCCTTGTTCTCGATGGCATAGTCGCCATTACTAAATTTCGAGAACCAAGAGTAGAGTGTGCTTGGAACAGAAGCACTTTCCTCATAAACTGCTTTAAGTGTCCAAAGGATTGGTTAGCACCGTGCCCAGAAAGGAAGCGAAAAAGCATGACGCGATGCGATTTATACGGAATGAATTCTGGAGCCATTGTAGCAGTTAGCAAGTTTACCAAAAATGAAACAGTGAACTGTTTTAACTGAACTGCTAGGGTTTTTCTTCTACTATCGATTGGAATTCACACGTTTGGAACGATGCCCCCGTTGGCGAGAAATTTGATATTGAATCCGAACACTTGCAACTGTCCGATTACCTATGACTCAGCCTGATAACATATTAGTTGAGATCAGAATGACATCACCTACTTACCTGCGTACAACATTAGCGCTGTAGCATTCAATTCCGAATTTTTCAATTTTCAAGATCAAAAAATTCATTGTGTGCGTGTTCATTCGAGATAGAAAAACGTATCAAATTAGCACTAGACGAAAGCACAAACTGTAGGTTTGAGCTTTTTGAGGCCTCTTTCCTTCTACTTGGCGTAATTTCATTACTTCGTCAAACAATCTCGTTTGAGAAAATCTGCTCAGGATCTTTATCATGTACACTCCCGTTGCACTTGACTCTGGCCAAAAACATAATTTCTTTTTCTAGTTTCCATAAGCAGCTTTTCCTACCTTCAGTGCCATCAAATGCAAACATCATAGTCATCAAAGGGTGCTGTGACACATGCACGCCTTGCTAGAACTTTTTCGAGAGAAAGTATTTAGTGAGGTAGAATTTGAGGAGTGCTTCTCTGGTAGCTAAGTAACATATGGATAGAAGATGAGTCGTTGAGGAAGAATCAATGCGGTGCCAGCGACCTGCTCTTATGTGCTTTTCGCAAATGAAGACCTGACCTAGCATAGGATGATTTGTAGCTCTTACAAGCAGCTATCAGTACAAATCAGGTTGTTCTGCAAACGATCAATCGCAAACGCTTTGTGGCGTTACTGAAGAATTCAGCAGTCGATGGTTCCGTGCGGACCAATTGCTTTTATGCACTTCCTTAGTTATCGGACCAAGAAACACTAGTTGTGCTTTTAATTATTAATCCTTTGGCGACTGCCCATGACCGTGTGAAAAATGTCTTGCTGCCGGTGCTTTTAGCCGGTACTCGAAATTTTGACAAAACTTTTTGGTGTGATCATTTCATCGTGACCAGGCCAGAAAAGTGAAGAGTGATTCTAATTCCTTCTGTTTGTTGTTTTCACTATTGATTTATCATTGGGTCTGCAGACACTAAAGTTAGAAACCTGATCGCAAAGAAGTACTTAAGGGATGGCTAACGCGGTCAACTAGTGCTCGGTCATAGCGACACTATTCATGAACGCAATCAGTGAGAAACGAATAATCATCGGCTATATCTACGTTCCCATTCATTTTATGAATACATGGTTTCCGTTAGTTGAGCTTTAGAATTAAATGGCAACCCTAAATGAGTGTGGCTCACTTGTATAATAGGTTCCACAGTGTTTTGAAGCTGTTCAATCCTCCTCTGAGTCAAGGGAGGTTTTTTGGCGCTCCAGATGATTTAATACCAGAGCTCGTTTCAAAAACCGTGTTCCCATTAACTGAACGAGTGAAGATCGCGTGACAGTCTCCGAATTGGAGGGATATTGTTCGCAGGAGTGATCGGTGGTTGATAGGCGCTTAACTTTTTTATCGAAGTTACTCACAAAATCGGCTTCAACAACGGTACAATGATGGAAGCTAGGTTGAAAGCGAAAAGGTGGCTTTAGAATCCCTGCTGACGCAGAAAGCTGACATGGAGTTTGCAGTCGCATCATAATTCAACGACTCAAATTCCTCAGTGCTGGTCCCAACGCAAAATTACCGTTTTTCCGTGCTGCAGTGAGGAAGGAATTATGAAATTAAATCAAATTTTAAAAAAGCAGAAGAACTGCACCGTGAGCGATATTCTGGCTTTTCTGCCAAAAAGAGAGCGAACGACCCTTCAGCATTCCCCATGTCGATTCACTGCCTCTTCAGTTGCTGCTTTGTTTCCTTGGAGCGTGAAATTGGCTATAGGGCCGTGACGACGAGATGAAGTCTCTCCCCTACTTGCGGCGTAATGTGAAAGGGGCTTCAATAGATACGTGTTTTCGGCGTTTAGCTGAAAATGGTATTATTGTAAAAGCCAGAAGTAGTGGAAACAGCGACCCTGGCGACCGAGCATTTTTTGAATTTTGGCGTATACACATCGTTTTAGGTAGATGAGGGTGGGGATATAGGGAATGCTGATAAGGCCGAAACTAGAATTCTGGGCATTACTTGGGATGCAGGTCAAGATTCCCACATCAGTGCTTTTTCTATATTTCTGTCAAAAACCATCAATATCGTTGAATGAAGAAGGTTTACCTACCTGTGCTCGACGAAATCTCAAGCACAGACATGAGACTCGCATGATTAGCGTTCCAAATAGTTGTTCTTCAGTAACGAACAGAACGTTCGAAGTTCTCATATAGTCACATTAGTAAGAAGAATGCTATAGTTTGTTGCATAAGTAGGTAGGAGCTTGTAGAATGGCCAGTTGTGTGGTTTTGCCTATTGTGAACAATTTGTGGTCATTTTTGCATAGGCCGTTCATACCGTGCAATGCTTCCTCAACGCACTCTTTTTCTTTCTGCTCAATTTCAATCAGTCGATTTACAACGACCCGATTTGGTGCTCTGAATTTGATTTCACGAGAGCTCATGTGTGATTCTATTTGACGTTCTCTAGCTATGTGGAGCTGCAATGATAGAGGAAAACACTCGAGCCTGGCTCGAAAGGGAAGCCGAACATACCGTAAGTGCGCTACGGTAGCTGGTCCTGGACGCAGAACTGCACGTGGTCGTCACATTTTCATCGTTTCTCGAAAAATAACTGCACTATGGCGTCGAGTGTTCTGCATGTTTAGACAACTAACCGGTGTAATTTCTGCATGACAACGTCGTCAGTCCGGATCTTTCTATATCGAGGACTTCTCCTCTGTTCACATTCCACACGGGTATTAGATCCGTAACATCTTTCCATTCTTTCCATTTCTTTCCATGATTCTCTTATTTTCCATCAGAATTCCGAATGCATTCGCATGTCAAACACACATGTGTAGCGACGATCTCGTGAGACATGTCGAGCTTCACTGTACACTTGGGACAGAACTCCTTTCACCTCCAGATCTGATTCACAGTGATGTTCTGTTTTAGGCTCTCATGTCAGCCACGCCTCATGCTGCAGCTCACCTTTACAGCAAATTCGACTTTTCAAAACCCTGCCAAAAATGTGCAATGCAAAATGAACATATTGCACGGAAGATCGATCGATGTGAGTTATTTCAGTCACACCTACAGGCGACTACTTTCTGCTTCTGAGCAACTTTTGTCAGTTTCGTCGTCGTTGCTTTCAGCCATTATTATACCGACTATTGAGCCCTTTTTACTTTGAACTCTTGGTTCCCCTGAAAATTTTGGGCAGGAGGCTTATGGGTGGGTAATCGCAGCCGGGGTGGAACCTTTCTGCTACTCACACGTAACAAAGAAATTCACTGATCAACATGAGCGTCTGACACGTACAGCGTATTGGCTGTTTAATCCTACGCATTCTTCGGTTACCCAATCCGCCGGTGGCAGAATCGGCCTATCGACCGAAATCTGGGCCCCATAACTGATATTTAGTCCTGCCCATATTAACACTCCTCAACGATACCAAGGGTGCTGTTTTTTTTATTTTGCCATCGAATAGTTGTAATTTCAGACAGTCGCTGGATATTTCCTGCGACATTTACTATTTTCTGTGTGTTATACTGGCTCTATTTCACTTGGAGGAGTTCAGCGGAGGCCACAAATCGATAACAATAACATTATTGTGTACAATGTTTTACGTGGAAATGCAGATCTTCTTAATATATTACTGTCGTTATAAAAGATTATCACTCTGAAGTTTCTTGTCATTGTTTTTCGCGTTGTTAAGGCCCCTTCAGACTTTACTGCTCTACACTGGTTTAATGCCGCAGTGACACAGTGGAGCCTCCACATGAGTGCAATTTATTCCTCTAGTCAGCACGATTACGAAAAAGTTCCTATTTTCATGAACCACTTTCGCGATCTACGTTTAATTTCGTAGCTGCTTCCTCAAAAGGTTTTCGTGTAAGGGTGTGCACGGGCCTTACATGATGCACTTGGGGAGTACTGGATGCTTCTGTTAGGGCATACTAGATAATATAATATTTATCATATAAACATAATGGGGTATGTGAGAGGGGAAGGGCTGCAGACGGCTGCCTTACATGGGGGTAGAACCCCGACTACCCGGCCAGTGGGCGGTCACGGCGGGTGAGGCTTATCAGCGGAGCTGCCGGTACTTGTTTAGAATCGGGGCTGCGCACGCGTCTCAACAAGTCTCAACAAGACTGATAGACAAGCACGTGAGTAATACGTGAATGCGTGAGAGGATAAAGACTGCATACACCCTTTTGCCCAACCCTGCGTCTTGCGAGGATATCAGCATGATGTTAGGCATTGATAATGTGATATTTATTCATCTTCAAATCCCTCACACTTATGAGAAGAAAACCTGAGCTTACAAGGAAAAGAGAACACGATATCAAAAGAACATAAAGAAAACATAGGAGAACAAAACACTAAATTACACTGTAATTGGTCGTTTCATTTACATTGAAAATATACCGAACATCTAATTGTAAATTTATTCCTCGACAAGTTTCTTAATGACGATAAGCTACTGCTTTTGCCTCACGCAAGTATAATCTGATGTCTTACCTCTTGATGCCATATGAATTCTATGAGATAAGAATCAAGCTGATTTCTAGCTGTTCCTCTATGGCGTTTATTTCGCCACTTCAGCGATCCCCACATCCTTTCGATCATTTGAGTGTGTACTCCTGTTGAAGGATCAACAAAATTCAGCCGATAGTTTACTTTGAAATGCTGAAACCCAGCAGCCTCCAATTCCGAAGTGTTGTATCCTCTCCAACAGTCTGTGTATATGGTTGATCCTTCTGCCACGTTTTCTCTATTGAGCTTCAGAAGCGTGTCAGCACTTCTATCGGGTACCATTTTCAAGAAGCGTTTTTTGGTTTCGCGGCAAATTCCTACAAAAATCCACTGCTGAGGTAAAACTCTACCAGCGTTATTTTTGCGATTGGAGAATAGTGTCTCGTCGATCTCCACTATTCTTCCTTCACCTCCGATTTTGATGCAATCGCGTTGACTAACAAGGGAGGTCAGTGAACTTCCCCCGACGATTCTTAACAAGACCTATATGGTCTTATAGAGCTTGAAGCGTAGATCACAGATATTTAATTTATTTTTGCTGAATGGCAGTGGGTGGTCCGAATATTGCAAAAAAAAAGTAAGCATTGCTCTGACAACACTGCTGAGGGGCGCTGAATAGCCCCTGAGGTGAGAGGTTCATGCAAGCGTGCTTCGGTAGCGCAGCGGTACCGCAGTGGACTGTTGTTCAGAAGGTCAAGGGTTTGGATCCTGTGATCGTGTTTTCGTTTTGCTTCAATCGCATTGATACCAAATGGTGCTCATTTTGCGATTTTGTCATGGGGGTTGAAGAAAATCATGTTTGGAGCACTCTGAACCAAACAAATTTTAGTAAATGACAACATTAATATGGGTAGCCAATATCCACCGTAACTTACCTTAAACAGAGGCAAATTCAAAAACTAATGCTGGATTCGTGATCAGCGACCCAAATAACCCTTACACACGAAGTTTGGACGAAATCGGCGATTTTGACCCACGCACCTCACTTACCCACCCTTGCCATAGCAAGGGCTCACCAGCCCACACACAACGAAACCCGTCATTAGATACCCTCACTTGTTTCAAATCACAAAACTAGTGCTATATTCGTGACCAGCGTCTCAAATAGTCTCATTAGCAAGGTGTGGGCGAAATCGGTGGCCATGATTTCGTGAGCCTCATGTCTGCTGTCGGTAGAGTTGCCCAAGGTTGAGTCTCTGATGAATTACTGGTAATATTATGGCACCATTCAGACTCTAGCTGTCAGAAAATTGTCAGCATCCACTACCTTCGTTCCAGAATATGCCTAGGAGTCTCACCTGAATTGCTGATGACGAATTTTACTTTTGCTTCTGGATTTCTGACTGGTGAGCGCTTGCTATGGCAAGGGTGAGTAAGTGAGGTGCGTGGGTCAAAATCGCCGATTTCGTTCAAACTTCGTTTGTGGGGGTTATTTGGGTCGCTAATCACGAATCTAACACTAGTTTCTGAATTTGCGTCTGTTTAAGGTAAGTTACGGTGGATATTGGCTACCCATATTAATGTTGTCATTTACTAAAATTTGTTTGGTTCAGGGTGCTCCAAACATGATTTTCTTCAACCCCCATGACAAAATCGCAAAATGAGCACCATTTGGTATCAATGCGATTAAAGCAAAACGAAAACACAATCACAGGATCCAAACCCTTGACCCTCTGAACAACAGTCCACTGCTGTGCCGCTGCGCTACCGAAGCATACGCGCATGAACCTCTCACCTCGGTGGCTATTCAGCGCCCCTCAGCAGTGTTGTCAGAGCAGTGCTTACTTTTTTTGCAATTTTCGGACCACCCACTGCCATTCAGCAAAAATAAATTACACATCTGTGATCTACGCTTCAAGCTCTATAAGACCATATAGGTCTCCTTAAGAATCGTCGGGGGAAGTTCACTGACCTCCCTTGTAAGTTGTTGGGCAATTACTTCACGCACCCGCTGGTTCCATCTCACCGCTGCAGCATTGCTCATGCTTAACTCTTGTTCACACCACATGATCGAAGTTAACTCCTGGCTCCATCCATAAAGAAACCGAATTGCTTTCACTAGAGGCAGCTTAGAGTAGCTGAACCACGTCTTTTCCGTGATAGACCTTTTTTGCGCACATGCCTTCTTTTGACACCTCCAGAGATATCTTCTTTTACACAGCTTCATCACGTGGTTATGCCGACATTTCTGATGTGTCCGGAATACTCCGCTGTCCTGTAGAAATCGCACTGCTTCTTCTTCCGTACGTGGAAGGGTGAACAAGGTCATGCAAGGCATGGTTACTACTGAACTGTAACAGTCACTCATCGAACCGCTCTATTCTATCTTATCCACGTAGACTTAACCACGTAGGCTTATCCACGTATTACTCACGTGCAGCGCAGTTCCCCGACCATTGCAGCAGGAGACGTAGCGCGGTACTTGTTGAAACGCGTGCGCAGCCCCGATTGTAAACAAGTACCGAGCTGCCTCACGGCATCTCCCACTCCAAAATAAGATCGTCCTCGAGCTTGTCAGATATCGATACCATGAGTTAGCATTGTTCATACCATTAGCATAGGAGTCCATAACATGAGCAAGCGGATCTATATCGAGAGCATCATCGTCGCCATTACCAGTCCATAGAAAGAAATATAGTGGACCATGAATTGATGAAGTGTTCTCCTCGTTGTGGAAAATCCAATGAATCAGCGGAACTGATCACGACTGGTTTCCAACATTTGTACATACTCTTATTGTGGACGGCAACGATGATACACTGATAATAAGCGATGCTAACGAGGCTTGCATCAGGTGACTTTGTGTGGTATCGAAACTGTTATCGTTAAGGACTGGCAATCTTACATAGCTTTGCAGGCTGATATATTGTAAGATGATATACATTCCTATTCTACATCCATTAAACAAGTTCGTCCTCGAGCGGAAGTGGGAAATTTGTGTTACTAAGCAAGATACTAAATCTTACAACGAATACGAAAGCATTGTATTTCTTAACAATATTGATTTCTTCACGATTAGAGTTAAATTTGAATGCATCGACATTAACATAAGGTAAAATGCTTTCTCACTTGTTGCAAACATTGTGAGAAGTGAAAAATACGATTATTTATCTGAATTGTCATTCATATCCATCAATAAACGAGCACCTGAGTGATTTTGAAAAGAAGTGACACATGGTTTTCAATTTGTTCAAAAGTACGTTTTAGTTCGCGTATCTAGAGTATAATTCTTTGAACCGCTAATTCAAAGAATCTTTATGAATAAAAAATGCGCGGCCGCAGCGTTGAAAGCGAGGAGAGAAAGGACCGAATGCAATGGAACTGCATTTGACCTTTAGGCGATTGTTAAAACTAAGAACGAAATAGGGATTTTGATGTTTCGCAAATGTGCCTTTTTAGTTACGCAATTTCCTTTCTAATTTTTCTTTGAACCGCCAATCCAAAGAAAAAAATTTCATGTTGGTTTTTAATTATCAAATGGTAGCGCGCAGCAGCGAAGAGAGAAACAGAATTGCGGTATGAATGCGATTTTCCATCACACTCCATTGCGAATAGTCACGCTGCTACTATAGAATTATATTTTTCTTGCAATCGACGCGAACGTCTAAGGTGTTCCGAATCGTCCAATGCTTCATTGTTTGAGAGAACTATGGTAGGATTCGGTGATGAGGCATTGGCTCATTCGCAACGAATACAATTTAAGTCGATTAATTTGAACCGTCTGTTGCTTAAGGCGGTTTGAAAGTTGGGCTATTGTAACATTAGGACGGTTTACATCAATTACTATGAACGGACCCTTCCATTGGTAAGTAAGTTTAGGACGAACTGTGTCGTCATGCATAAGAACTAAATCATCTATAGAAAGGTCCATGTTGTATACCTTATTTTGGATATCGTATCCCAATCTGTACTTCGCTGTCTTCTCAGCTATTGCGTTGCCGACGTCGATGATTGCGTTAGTTAGGCCGGCTGCGAGTCGCTGAGAAATGTCATCGATGACGAAGACAGGTGTAGGTGGAAGTCGTTGGACAACGTCTGTCCACGTAATTGGATGACGACCGTGCACAACATAATACGGACTGTAGCTTGGTGTTGTATTTACATTGCTGTTGTAAAACCGTTTCATTAGAAATTAATAAAATAATTGAACCTTTGAGTACGAGTGTAGAACAACTATTAGATTAGGTATACCAGGAGTTACCATTAACGAAATCAGAAACAATGCGAACATCAATATTTACAGCCACTGTTTTGAGTGACTTTAATTGTGGGCATCATATTCTTCTCCATCCTGTTCTCCTTCGTCGGAATCTTCTTCTGGATGGTGATTCATATTCCTGAACCACTCCTTGAAGTCCTCTTCGTTGTGCTCAATTCATATTGGATTTCGTGCACAACCTTTAAAATGCGATTCCTCTCCTAAAAAAACTCAAATTCGTTTTTCTTCGCTTCATTTTCCAACAATATTCTGAAAAAAAAACTTACCAAACCGTTGTTTCTTATTGACTCGACTGCTTCCTTCTGAATATACAGCGCTGCTCCCATCTCTGCCTCAATCGTTGTTTTCTTGAGAATATATTCTTTCTCAAGCATAAACAGCATACTCTTCAGCGCTTGGATTTCAGTACTCAGAGAATGGACATCACTATCCATACTTCTAAAACGTGAAACACTATATGATACTTTTGAATAAAAAGCAACCATTCTCTATTATCTAAAACAGAGAGTTTTTGTTTTTTCTGTTTTCTCAGTTATCAAAATGTACTATAAGTTTATTGATAAGTATTAAAAAATGAATGAAAACTCACGCATAGTAGTCGGTCAGCATCTTGGAGAGTCGTTATAACTGACCTTCCTGATTGCTATTTATGCGCATAGATCTGACCCCACAATCAAATCTTATCTGTGTCGGCTCGCAGTCCTTTGGCTGAAATTTCTCCGATAGCTATTTGTCATATCACACACCACAGGCCATCCTTTCTTAGTAAGAAAACTCATATAAGTTAAATTGAAAGCCATATAAGTTCCATTGAAAAAAAAACTTATTGGAAAGGATACGGTAATTCTTACGGTAACTCCGACAAGCTCCTTGGTCGAGCTTGTACAAACAGTACGCTAGCCCCGCCTCCTCGTCGATGAAGCCTCATGCTGATAAGAACAGCCATTCTACTCAGCTCATCGCTTCTTGATCGGCTCGTTCGGCCAAAACAGAAGCCTCCAACCTTCGTGAACTACCTCCATTTTGCCTTCTTCATCGGATGTTGAATCTACTTCGCCTTCTGCTCGAAATTCATCGGGTTTCCACAACAATCCAGTCAATTCAAGTTAGTTTATTTTAAGATCGAATACTTTGACCTCTTATTTACTGTTTTAAAGCTTTCTCATTTTATTTTGAATTTGTCTTTTCTCTCTTATTACATTGAAAACTCATAACAACAAGTGAAAACCCTACCTATACGCTTGATTTTTACTTTCTATGAGCACATCTGATTCTGAGTTTTCCTCAACTTCGGATAATCCATATTGTCGACTTGAAAATCGTCCCACACTAAAGCGTAAACTAAAATTCAAGGTTCCTCATCAACCTTTTGATAAGAAACTAAGAGGTTCTACATCAATTTACTGCTCAACTTCTTTACCTTCAGCAATCTCCTTAGATTCAGTTTCAACTTCCTTATCATCCCAACCTTTAGACTTCAATCGAAAACAATCTTCTCAGTCGGCAAGTCCTCCACTAACAGACTATTCTAGCTCACCATCCTGTTGGTCATCTAGCGTCAACTTAAGGAAAACATCAGAATCCAACTTTAGTGTAGTTAATACAGTAGACCAAACCCAAACACAACCTTCCATTTCCAATCTTCAAGGAACATTACTCTGTGTTTCTTGTTTTGCTAACGAACAACAACTCAAGGTTAAAGTTACCATCCACAAACCCTCCAGAGTAGTAAGAGTAACAGCCACTTTTTTCCAGAATTTTGACAAATTCAGCAGCCAAACCCAATTTCAAGCTATCCCGCCTCTAACTACACACAAATAGTCCCATTTATTTCTCAATCCAATCACGTTTCGGAGAATCTGCAAATAATTCCACCTGCTTCTGAATTTCCGAACAATTTAAATCAAACTTCATTAAACTTTGATTTCACTTCCACTTGGCTTCCAAATTGCTCTCTTTCTTCAAAAGTAATACAATCTAACGTTTCTCTGCAGATTTTGAACATTCCTTCTCCTGATTCCATTTTCTTTTCCTCCCTTTATCAAAACTTCAATCAATTTCCAATCAATCAAAATTCAACCCAAAGGATCATGGCCAATGTAGATCTTTCAGATATTTTCAATGCGCTACATATGTCTTCATTTAGTGATAGGTTTCCGACATTTTCGGGAGAGGAGGGAACTAAACGTTTCATGACATTTGTGAACGAATTCAATGAAAATGGTAATTTAATGCGAATGTCAGAAACCGATTTGTTGCGCATTCTTCCACCTTATTTGATCGGTGAAGCAGAAGGAATTCCAGACAAAATAGCCAACAAAATCAATCAAATTCATACTACAATGGCCAAAATTCTTCAAATAACAATCGTAATTATCCTTCTGGTAACAATAGACGTCATTGCCAATCACGTAGCCCATCTCGCCGAAATTATTCGGTCACACCTCGGCAAATAGTTAGATTTAGAAATAATCAAAACAACGACTATAATAATCGTCGTCAAAACTTTTCGCGCCAAAATAATCGCAATGATAATAATTATCGAAACCGTTCTACTTCCCAATCTCGTAATAGACAACAATCTCCACATGGAGATCAAAATAACAACAATAATAATCGCAATACAACTAGAAATATTTCCACTGGTGTCAACCGCCATGTCAACTCTCGCACGGAACCTTCGATAATACCAGCTTATCACTGCTTCAACAAAACGCGAAGAGTATGCGCTTCATCTTATCTTCATATCGCTTTTTCCATTACTAATGATCAAGAATATATGACCAAAATCGACCCTGACTTGTGTAAATCAATGGCGGACACTATTGTGGATCTTCGAATGCTATACATTATTCCTATCCTTTGCTTTTTGGAGAAAAATGTAATTACACTTCTAATATTTATGTTGAAAAAGGTGAATCGGCTACGCATGATGGTAACACCACTATACGCTCTTTTGGTGATACCGCCCACTAGAATACTTTATGGAAATTGTACAGGGTATGATTACGTACCTTTTACCCTGATAGGCGTAGTTATATTATCATCCTAGGATAGAGTGAGCTGGACCCTAGGGCTGACGCGCGGCGCGATAGGTGGCTGACGCGGAAATGAGGTCGCATGACCTTCTATCACATCATTCTCTGACAAAGGAAGTCCCCAAGGGAAAATTTCACGGTAAGAGCAATGTGAACCCATCATATAGCCTCGGTACATAAAAACAAACACTGCTCTAGATTTGGCGGCTTATAAACCTTACACCTTCAAAGATGATAAATGATTTGTACATTACAGCCAAATGAGGTTCCCGGATCCTGGCCCTCAGCCTTTTTTACAGGTTTATCTAGGGTCCAATCGAGAAGTTCTGCGTTCAAAACGCAGATGGCGATCTCATAATTAATTTTTCTCATTTCTGAGATTTGGAAATCTCTCCACTCACTGAACCCTGTAATGCAATGTCATTTATTTTATTTATGTCTGTGTTTGAATTCAAAAAGTTCATTACTTAAATGCCAGGAAAGTACCTTGTTCCACCTAATTTGGATCGATTGATATTGTCAGGAATGCTGAATATTGGCAGACGTAATTCTTGGAGATAAACATGAGAAGACATCATTTTCGTGTGTATCAAGCAACGCGGAAGCAGCCCATCCAAGGGAGCATCAATCATTAGTATTACTACTATGTGCAATGACACACGAGTTGGATTGACGTCTACGATACGGTCCATGCGACGCACACTTAGGGATCGTTTAGGGCTTGTTCAGACGACGCGCGTCGAAAATGCAAAATTGAAGCTCAATCAATAATTAACGCCCTTGATCGAATTTGCTCCTTTGCGTTAGTGGCGCAGTCCGGTTGCGCCTCATATAGGCAAAAAAATTAGGCATATAATCACATAGGAAAGAAATTGAACGAAAAAAGTGAATTTTGTCAAAATTTCCATTAATAAGGAATAGCAGCCTTCTAAAAAACCCGAGCGACCAGTAAGTTTGCCTATATGAGGCGCAACCGGACTGCGCCACTAATGCAAAAGAGCAAATTCGATCAAGGGCGTTAATTATCGATTGAGCTTCGATTTTGCATTTTCGACGCGCGTCGTCTGAACAAGCCCTTAGACGAGAGGCGGCGCGCGGCGCGACCTAATGCAAAAGATGCAAAATCAATAGATCGCACCGCGCGCCGCCGACGCGCTCGGTTTAGAGCAGATCGCGCCTACCAAGATGTAGGCATGGAATCGATTGCGTTGTGTTCCGCGGGCAGAAAGGTGTAGTGTTGGACGGATAACTAAGTAACCTATGGAAATCGCGATTGACACGGTAATTTGTCAAAAGGAAAAATTGAAAGAAGTCCATATATATATATATATATATATATAT
Organism: Nippostrongylus brasiliensis; assembly: GCA_030553155.1. NCBI lineage: Eukaryota > Metazoa > Nematoda > Chromadorea > Rhabditida > Heligmosomidae > Nippostrongylus > Nippostrongylus brasiliensis. The sequence continues at coordinate 16,358,386 of CP130736.1, forward strand.
ATATATATATATATATTCATATAATACATTTTCGTGATTATACGCCAGTAGGCAATTATCGCTATTTTATCATTTTCTTACGAACCATTGGTGTCACTACAAAAAAATAGAAAAAAGATTCACTTTTCTAAACCAATATGTCAACTTGAAATTTTATATTGAATTTTTGGTTTCCAACTTTGAACGAGGGATTTGGACGAAAATTCGATAGAGTCGAGGTAATCTTTAGCTTTTTCACCATCACGTACTACAAGTAGAACACTGACCCACGTCCGAAAAAATCACGTCAGACGCTCACTACTTGATCAAGGTCCAAAATAGACGAGATCACTATAAGCTCCTGAGGGAACTTCTTTCCACAGTAAAATAGAATTTCTCAAATCGAAGCACGTAATTATCAGGCGCTATAAGGCAGCACATACCCCTGATTCACTCCCCTTGCGAGGTAAAGATTACAAAGCTCAGTGAATGTGTATTGTAGAAGTATAGGAAAAACTCGATATTCTGGTTATGGACCCTGATCTCTGAAGAAACAGAGTTCAGAGACTATAACAAGTACAAGTCTCACTTCGCACGCACTGCTTCGCGACAACTTCTTCTCCTCAACCAGATATGCGCCCTCCCCGTGCCTCACATTCTTTTTTGAGCGAAGCTGCGCGTGCAATGCCGAGCAAACGGTGTGACGCCGCGGCGTCTAAACGAGCCCTTAGGGCTCGTCTAGACGCTGCGCGGCGAAAATGCAAAATCGAATCGCAATCAATAATTAACGTCGTTGATCGATTTTGCTCATTTGCATTAGTGGCGCAGCCCGGCCGCGTCTAAGCAAAAAGAATTGGTATATTACATAGGGAAGAAAGTAAACGAAAAAAGTGAATTTCGTGAAAATGTCTTTTAATAAGGAATAGCAGCCTTCTAAAAAAAAACTGAACGATCAATAAGTTTGCCTATATGAGGCGCCACCGGACTGCGCCACTAAGGGCTCGTTTAGACGTGGGGCGACACGCGGCGCGACCTAATGCAAAAGATGCAAATCGACCATAGCGTGGGAATTCCCACGGTATGGTCGATTTGCATCTTTTGCCGCGCCGCGCGCCGCATCTGGTCTAAACGAGTCCTAATGTAAAGGAGCGAATTTGATCGTAGACGTTGATTATCGATTGCGCTTCAGTATTGCATTTTCGCCGCGCGGCGTCTAAACGAGTTCTTAAATGGTCCCGATACCGCCTCAAGTGAATTACTAATAAATGTGCTCGAACCAGTGAATAATATCGACTTCATTCCGGTGGGTTGCCGCTTTTCGTAAAACCAAGCGTGATATCGGGGTAGGAAAAAACAGGAGGACTTTTTGGTTCGCTCTAATATATCGACATTAACCGTGGGAGATCAACACTGGCTGTGTCCTTGTCCTGATAAGATCCAACTATTAGACGCTCCACAAACGAGAAGCAGACCCGTTCCAACAAATTCATACAAAATGTGGCAGCTATCAGCGATTGGAGCGCCAGTGTTCGGCGTGCGGTGAGCCATCTACGTGGGTGATGTGTGGAAGCGACTGGCTATAGGAGATCAGGATCAATCAACCAATCGATCTAATATAGAAAGGTGAGCTCCTCGAATAAAGACAGGTAAGGGATAAAGTATTGTGGTAGTCTGGTACCAACTCACCTGACTGCAGAATGATGGAAAGAGTGGTTAGCTCGTGCGGGGATCGATCATTCGACCACACTTGTCGAACACAGCCTTTTTTTTACCTGTGTTGCCTCTGTACTTTTCGACAAGTCCACCTGTTCAATGGTATTTCTGCCCTGTTCAAAGTAGCTAAAACATTATTTTTACCTAGAAAATCAGGGCGCACGTGATGCAAAGGTAAGAGGCCATATTTCCACCGTTACGGTTGAGCTATAGATTCTCGTCGTAGCCAAATTGAAGTTCATCCCTACGGAGACGGGTAAATAGGTAGCAGACCTCTGTGGGAAGGTGAAGTCACCGTCTCGTACAGCGGCTCGCCCCAGAGATGGTATAGGTCAAATGAACACCCACTCAGAGTAGTTCTTGCATTCCGACAACGTTCACTATTATGATTCGGTGTTGTGCGACAATGCTTCGAAACTATTGGTTCTATTCATGTAGAATGCTTACAAACAAAGAAATTGCAGCAGGAATGCGAAGGAACGTCGTTCCAACGTACGCTTTTAGTGCGCTGACGATCGATTGGTTTCGCAATATTGATTACGAAACAATGAAGGCTAAGAAACAACTAGTCCGTCGGACCTATACTACTGATTTTCGCTTTCATCTACAAAACTAACGTAGAATTCGTTTTTCCTACAATCTACAAGACTTTGAGAAGGATCTATTGCTTCATATTTGTGGATTACTCCTGAAATGTTTAGAGCTCCTGACATTTGTCGTTTCTAATCCATGCAAGTCTCATCCATCAATGTAGCGTGCATCTCATTCGTTAATCGTCTCACCTTTCTGATACTTGAAGGTCTGCATAATTGGTTCTCTGGATTGACCTCACTATTCAACTTATGGCACTTCAGTATTCGGAAAAAAAAAACTATTTTGTTCCAATCTTACCCAAGCTTCACTTTAAAGAGTGATTCCAGTGCTGATCAGGACTTGCCGTCCGCTTTTCGGATTTCTTCCAAAGATCATCCATATCGTCGACTGGGGTGTTCGGTTAAAATTTCAGAATAATCGTTATCAGCACAGCAAATAATCTTCGCAAACGAGGAAATTTACTCCAATTGGTAATTTTAACCTGATTACCTAATTTGACGACATGGGTGGTCCTCGGCCGAAATATGAAAGACAGACGTCAGAATAGTTACCAGTATTCGGCGTTCTAACCAAAGGGGAGGTCTTGCGATTAGTTGGACAACCCAAGTAGCCTCCATCAGCGATGTAGGTGATCTCGAAATTCATAACAACGCATCTCAGATCAGCGCTGCAGAAAACCACCTGGGGCAAATTTGAGCAAAATTGGAAAGAAAAAATCCTCCGACCGCTGGAGCACCATAAGGGCCCATTCAGAGTTTTACTGCCGCAGTAAAGTAAAATTAGCAGCAAAAGGGGGGATGAGCGCATTTTCGCAACAATCGGAATTTTACTGCGGCAGCGTTGCCGCGGCACTTATACAAAACAACATAAAATGCACAAAAAATACAAAAAATAAACGATGATGAAACACGAAATGGATCCTCTGTGTAGTGAGGTTGTACGCCAAAAATCTTCGCCATACACCCCACGTCCCTTTTCGGTGGCAAACCTCCATGAAGTAAAACTCTGAAAGCGGGTGCAGCGCTGCCGCTATTGCGCAGCTGCCGCGCGCGCCGCCGGTCCCTATCCTTCATCATTACTGCGGCAGCAACGCAGTAGAGTCTGAAAGGGCCTTAAGTTGAATAGTGCCAGGTTGACAATCGGCTTAAGTAGTTCTATGCTGTTTCTTTGCTCCGTGAATGTAGTAGTTCGTTATTTCATCAGCATGCTATCGGACGTTGGTAGATGTTACTCTTGATATACATTGGGATATTACTTATTAGTTAATATCAATTTAGAAATGAAAAGTGTCAGATTTGAGACAGTAAATCCGCGTTCCTTCTCCTTTTCGGCTTCCCTGCATCTCTATCGGTGCATATCTCTTTCTGTCTCTCTTTCAATCTCTGAACTGTTTCGGTTTTGTGAATGCAGTGCTACTTATTTCATTTGGGGCCAGCGTGATGCATTGGTATGAGGCGCTACTGACACCCGCATGGTCGAGCGATCGATCCTGGCCCTACTAACCAAACCTTGCACGCCGACACCTTTAAGTTTTACTTTTAGTGCTACTTCCTACTTTAGACTACATGCGTTGTCCATGAGGGTGAGATAAAAGGCAAATCTTTGTGTCGGATCCACCCAAGGTGTTGTAGATTGCAGGAATTGACAGGTAGGTAGAATACTACTTTGTGCGATTGCCGACGAATTTATCCCTAGATCAGCGATCACTCCTCCAATCGACGACACCTCGAAAGTACGGCTTAATTGCTGTCAAGGTGAGGAATGTTAACCAGCCACTTCGGCAATGTAAATTAATCAAAAAGTCCACCATCAGGTCGAGTTTTATGCATGCAGTTACACCTATCGCTTTTCTTGCTGTGTATCGTTGTACATAAAAAGTTGCATTCGCACCGGATCCTGATCATTTACGATTCTAGTCGTTTCCTCGCCTAGCAGTGGGACGTCACTAGCGGCTTTCGTCTCTTGTTTCTTTTTATCTGGGCAGAAAAACAACTATGAAGCGGGAATGTTCAGGCCTGCATCTTTCTGCATCATTTGTTCGCCAGTAGAAGTACGCATGGCTAGAGACCAATATCGTTACTTTTGCAGTGAGTGCAGCAGTTGTACTAGCCAGTTAACGATGGATTCTTGGGATTCGACCGTGGTTAAAAATTAGATCCGCTGGGGTTATTTAGGACACTAATTAAGAATCCGTTTTATAGCACTGCAAAAAACCCATATCGTTAACTACGCCAGTCGGGTCAAAACGATTTGGGCGGCTTCTTGCAAAAAACCGAAGCACGGAAATCTGATTCGTGGACGGCATTCCGCCGTATTCGCTGAACATTTCGAGGTGAGGTTTCAGCTTAAATGGGGATTCTGGCAATACCATGCTGGTTGGCATTATCAGGTGATCATAGGACAAACATTCAAACAGTTATCCTTTTTGTGATCAGCATGTCAGTTATCTACAATTGACAAAGTTTCTGAGTATATTGAAATGGCTCAAGTATCGTATACAGGGACAAAGCTACGGGAGGCCAGAAATACATCTCAGAAAGTGTTTAAATCATGATTTATCTTGATTGTTAAAGCTAGGCCAGAAATCCTCTGAGCGCTATTTAACTTACGGATTCCAGCGATCGGAGACAATTTTTTTCTTTCTATTTGGCTCAAACTCCGCCCGTGGGGGTTTTCGTGGGTGCGGATCACGAGTCTGGCATCCGTTTTCCGAATTTCGACCGCAGACCACCCATATCGCTTCCAGGAGCTAGCTGCTTGGTCAAGGTTGCATCACCTATTTGGTTACAACATTGTCTAGAGTGGCTATTTTGCGCGCTAATAACGATTCTGACGTTTGTTGGCGGAAATTCGGATCCACGATCACTCATGTCGCCAAAGTGGGTGTTCGGGACAAAATCACCGATTTCGCTGAAGTTCCGCTTTGGTAGTTCATTTGAGAAGCAGGTTACGGATCTGATATGTTTTTTGCAGATTTCCATTGATATCGGCAGATTTTGGTAGGTGCACCTCCGCGCCAGCCATACTTACTTATAACGGGCGAAATCGGTTAAATTTCGGAAAACAAACATCATTTTCGTGTCCACCGTTCTGAATAGCCAAGCGAGCCGAATGCACGTGAAGTTCAAATGAAAAAAAAATGAAATGAAAACGAAACAACAATTACTATTAGGAAGGGAAAAGAACATGAACTAAAAATATAACAGTAGATATTAACGGAAGAATTGAGACTATTTACAACGAAATGTCTAGTTTCCGTTTCGTTCCTTAACATACGACTAGAAATGAAAGTATGTTTTTTCCCGGAACTCATCAGTTGTGAAGGGAAAACCATGTAGAGACTGTAAAAATTAAATAAAAAGGTTAGGCTGTGCGATTGTATGTTGTTGAATTGGTACTAACAATAAGTGATAATGTTGTACCTAAATAAGTAAATGATACTGTAGAGTATTCCTCAAATTGGAAGTCTAACTTGAATTTACTGAGGGATAAGTCAACACCACAAATTACCCCTGTAAGAGAAGTTCGGGTGGGATTAGGTGGAAAAGGTTTCCTCCGATCTCTGGAGTTGTAGTATTATACCTTTGTACCTTATTGTTAGTAGCACACTTTATCTTCAAGATGTGCTTCTACGTTAATATTATACAATTGTGACGCTCTTTCTTACTTTCATCATGCCGAGAACGGTGCTACTTTTAATATTCCGCTTTTCAAATTTGTCAAACTTCCAACTTGAGGAATACTCTACAGCATCATTTATTTATTTAGGTACAACATTATAATTCAGTACTAATTTAACAACATACAACCACACAGGTTAATCTTTTTGTTTAATTTTTACTATCTCTACATGGTTTGCCCCTCACCACTGATGAGAAAACCTTATTTTCTTTTCTAGTTTCCGTATAGTGTTAAAAAAAACGAAACGGAAACTAGACATTTCGTTTTAAGTAGTCTTAATTATTCTGTTATTAGTTACTGTTTTATTTTCAGTTCATGTTCATTATCACAATAGAGAGGGTGAATGCAGCTGACCACCTTCGGTCCCTGTCTGTCACCCCTCGGTCTCCCGTAGCAACCACTCCTCGTTCGTCCCTCTCCCCCCCCCCTTCCACCCCGCTAACGTTCAACAACAAGATCGGGCGGCCGTCATGCCACACAAAGAAAGAAACCGGTTACACACAGAACGCGAAATGAACCGCCCTCAAACGGGCGAAGAAAACGCACAGCTGACGATCGATACCCATCAGCCCGGTGGGGTAGAGGGTCAGGTTAAAAATTCAGATTTTGCTAAAATTTCGCCCTGGTAGGTTATTTTAAACGCTGGTCACCCTTATAAAGTTAATTTTCGAACTTGGAGTGGCCGTCAGATGCAGGCACAGATAAGGAGTAGCTGTGTGGGACGCGGTGAAGGTGGGGGTGCGAAGTACCTACGTGAATCTACTGAAATCAATCGCAATTTGAGAAAAAGACATTAGATTTGTGGTCGCCTTCTCAACTCGGGAGGAAGTTTCAGTCAGATCGGGTATTTCGACTTGATCTCCCTAGATATGGGCGGTCCTCCAACGAAACCTGACAAAACAGACATCACTTTCGTTATCAGTACACCAAATAACATCTCTATATAACGCTTCCGTCAAATTGGTGATCCGCCCTGGATGTGACAACAGATAATATCGGCAATATGGATATCCGCGATCGAAATTCGAAAAACGGATGCCAGAATTATGGTCGGAGCCCCAAACAACCTCTATAAACTTTTGTTAAGACAGGATGGAAAATGTTTCGGCTTTCATAAGTTGCGTGCTGTCAGTTGAATAGTACCAAAGTGAAAAAATAACTCAAGAAAAACCGACAGTGACCTGCATGTCTAGTCTCCGTTTGGTTCCTAAACACTTTACTGAAACTAGAAATTAGTGATAGATAAAGATTAACCCCTTTTCTCGGCAAAGCGAATTTATGAGGTGCGAAAGGTTTCCTGAGGCACTCCTGGGACGGAACGCCGGTCGCACATCAAACAGTATGCCCTAAAGTACTACGATAGTAGGGGCCTCTGCCGCGACCGATCCATATTGGCCATTAATACTGAAGGGCAATTCACACCCCAATTTATGACTTGGGTCAACCTTACCCGGCGTCTGCTAAATTATAGCAGAGGAAATGTTATTACAGTAGATAATTGTATCATGGGAAAAACAACTGTGAGAGAGGAAAATCTGGATTGTTCTTAACACTCCATGAGACATTTAGATATCCAGACCTATCAGCGTAGTGCGTAGATGCATCCATCACGGTTTCTTCGGACAAGAAATTGTAATAAGTGACGGTTCTTCAAGAATTTCTGCAAATTCTGTAACTCCAAGAACTAATGCAAATTCTGTAACTCCGACTTGTTCCTCCCAAAAGAAGAAAAAATGCATCAATCAATAAAAAACTATTAAAAACATGTAAAAAGGACAGCTCGTTTCGTCCCTTATGCTTAGACGAACAAAAGATTCAGAAAAAAACCCCTCCGGATTTCGTCAGTAAACGAGAGGGGGTTTTTATAAAAGAACAAAATAGAAAATACAGCCCAGAGATTTCTTTCAGGAAATCCATGTCCTGAACTCCCTGGCTACAGAACCGTGCCGAGAAGCAAGGTGAGGTTACCGATCCTGTAGACGTCGATGGCTAATCGATATGGATGTAATCGGTCTATTAGAACTAGTAAATAATAGCATTGCAGTTTGTATGATCGGATTGATTTCGTCAGTGGTACCCATAATAAGTTATATATCTTTATCATCCAGCCTACAAGTGGGTCCGTTATATTCTGCTTCTTTCTAGCCATTTTTATATTCTATTCTTCTAGTACTGATAAGTTCCAGCGTAAACCATGCCGCCTCTAGTTTCCGTGTATTTATTGATTTGTTCATTTATTGATTTATTTGATTATGTTCACGAAAAAGCACTTGACAAGAATTAATCTCCTTTGAGTTTTCACTTCTTCATGGGGAACCCCCAGATTTCCACCGTCCGACCCCAATCCGGTCCCTCACACGGCCTATCGAGCGCCGCTTCACCGACCGTCGTTTCCCCGCCGTCTCGTGGTGGCTTGCGAGCGGTTGCGTCGCGTTCGGAAAACATCCGTCACGTGGGCCCCACAGATCACCTGAGGCATTCTTAAATGGAGTAATCATTGAGCATTTCGCGAACTCCGTAAACATAGATCAAAGAGCGTTGTGGGGGGTGGTCATGGATCCTACTTATCCGTTTCCCAGTAATCTTCTTCAGTAGTAGAACCTTTTCACTATTGAACATCCGCTAGATGCGCGATTGGAGTTTTCAGTGGTGGGAATGATGTCTATCGATTGACTCTATTTCCTTTTTCGAAAATCACAGTCCCACTTGGCACAGTTCAAGAATGTTCGTCGAAGAAGATGAGTCACATTGGACAATTGAATGAAAAGTAAAAACTGGAAAAAATAATTGTGGGTAAATGTTTTATTACATCGAACCTTCTTCTGCAGTAGTCACGGTTTGAAAAAGGTTAGTTTTGTGACGATTTCAGAATGAGGAATGAGAGCGAGATTAGCCCTTGCGATGTATTCTTTGTGAGACTATTTGCCTCGTAGTATTCAATGTCTTAGAGTTCGGACAGTTCTTGGGTTCACTACCAAGATTTTTCCCTAAACGATTTCACCTGATACTCCGAGTATACCTGCACCCTCCCCAACCATCCGAATTTTACGTTGTAGGAGTGTAGCAGCTAGTTAACGAGAGATTTCAAAACTGCATCTCCCTGGCACTGTTTCGAAAAGCAGCGCTCATGATCAATATTCAGAAAATCTATGTGAACTGGTTAGAGATTAGGAAAACATGAAGCCGATTCCGGTTAGGAAGAGAACTTCTCGCCGATCTTTTGTCTTCGGGGTTTGTTTAGGCTATGGATCACGAATCTGATGTCTGTTTGACAATTTCGACGGATTAATCAATGAGGTCGGCTCAGAATCATCGATGTCGACGAAAATTTGTCTGGGGTGGCTATTCATCATGTTGGTGGCACATCTGAAATACGTTCTCCGGATTTTCTCTCTATTATTATACATGGATCACCCCAGCCACTGATGTAGTTTCATTAAAAGATAGGTTTTGACCAAGGGGGGGGGGTTGATGTAGTTGTGACGTTCAGCTTCTGCCACTCTGTTTTTGAATAGGAGTTGCCTCTTCGATCCCTTGTTCTACTGAAAACGTCGCCCACTCGTCTACTTCACGCCATCTGATGACGTCAATGCCGCGCCAGTCCCGTCATGCGCTTGTTGTTGTGATCGGAGAACGAGAATTGTACTTGAACTCGTCTGGGAAAACGAGTGAGGTGTGGTGTTTTTACTTTCGGAAAACTATAATGATATAGTAATCATATTGGTTCGGCTGATGGTCGTATGCGGATTCGCTAGGAAAGTAGCCAGCGCAAGATTGAACAGAATTAAAGGTAAGCTCGGAAACGACGATCACTCTCCCGAAGTGTTATGAAAGTTGGAGACAATTAAGAGCACCGCTTCTGTGAAATACGGAACAGATTATAAAACGTCTTGTTGTATAGAATGCAGCTATTATCGATTAGTCGGTATAGTTTCGTCGTTATTTTTTAAACTTTCTAGACTCCCCGAAAAAGGTCACATTGATTCAGCTGGTGTTTTGGTAGCAAATTCACCTTCCAGACCTTGATTGTGGATTGTGAAATCGATATTCAAACGTGCACTTTTCTTCTTTGCTTGCTTACACAAACCTGTTATAGAATTTTCGTCTGATAATCGGAATATGGACGAATGCTACCTGTTGCAGCGGAAACTATCGAACACCAAGCAAAATTAGATAGGAAGAAATCAATTGTTGTTCGCTCTATAGAGTAGGAACCATCTGCGTTACCGTACTATTTAGTTCCGCATCGGGTTGCGGAAGTAGGTATTGGACCGAAATTATTTTCTTTCGGTTTCCACTTCTTATGAACTTCTTTGTGGATATTATGAAATAATGCACAATATTCAATGCAGTCGGTGCTTCTCCATCTAAACAACTGAAATTTTAGGGGTAATTTCTCGCCTAGACTTCCGAACCTTCGAATCCGCACAAAGCTGCTCATTTCCATTGAACGTTAAACTGCTCTATTACTGAGCTGTTATCGCAGTTACGTTGTTCCTGCTTCCCCTTTCCCCCGAGCTGAGTCATCAGCCCGTCTCGCGCTCCTCCACGCGCCGATCAATGCATTTTCGAAACGCAACGCGACCGCCAGCGACTAAGAGCCGCGTCGCACACCAACGGCTTGATTTCCGAATTTTATCGATTTTCGCTTTCTCGTCAGGTATCGCGGTAGGAATACATTCATTTGTATGAAGGACCAAACATTGTCAACCTAAAGCCGGATCATGCCGATCGTGACCTTATTAGCTGTGAAAATGAGGCGGTTCCTTTGCGCGCGCTCGCTGTGCGCGGACGAATCGAGGGTCGCGAGCGGTTGCGTATATAAGGGCGCGCGTGACGGTGGGTGGGCAACATTCGCTGTCGTTGCTCTGTGCGTGCGGTCGCTATCGTGTGGTTCGTCTGGTCGTACGTTTGCGTGTATTACCGTTACCAATCAACTTTGAAGATGCACTTCAATGCGTATCTCTCGTCTCCAAGCTCCTCTTCTGGCGAGGATGAATGTGTTTCGATGGAGGAGTCACCGCGGAAGCTGTTGGCCATTGCTATCCAGAAACGACGGGCCTTGTTTGGCAGGAAGGAGCGAGACTACCGACTAGAACTGCTCCAGACGGGCTTCATCCAGTCACTGTGTAAGCATTTGGGTGAGCGTAGAGCTTGTCGCCGTAAGCGCGGTGGCAAGCGAGGCGTTAGGCAAAACAAGGGTGATGCTGAGTCCTTTGGGACTCCTGTTACTCGAGTTGAACCTATCGTTCAGAATTCTTGTGATGGTGAACCACCCTGCAAGCAGATGTGCCTCAACGATGACGAAGATCCCTTCGGTCTGGATGACTTCTTTGTACGTGTCTGTGGACGCCCAGTTGCTGTTAGAGGTTAATTGGTCAAGTTATTAATTGTTTTCAGTCATATGTTGTGTTCCATTTCATTAGCTTTAGATCATGAAGGTGTTTCCGTACGCTTGAGCCATTCTGTAAGCGAATACGTGCGGCGATCGCGCTCTGGATAGCTGGTCAAGTGTTGTTAAGTTATATTTGTTCCCATCTTGTACGCAATCAAATGACTTCAGATCCATTTTGCTACACGGGTAGTGCCAGATGGGTGTTTGTATATACTGTTTTAAATGTGTCTGAATAAATTATATGTATTATTATCTCTTAAACAGTGTATTATAGGAAACGAAGAGATGGCGCGTGGTTTTCATTCCCACAGGCTGAAGGCATTTTAGGCTTGTTGAAGTTTCGTGTTCCATACGAGGGTTTCACTTATGAAATGGTTTCAGTACAACGCTAGAGAGCTTGTCGTGGAGTACGGTCGGTGGCGAGTCCAACGCGGGAGCCAGTTTGTCATTATCATTAATATTGTAGGATTTTTCAATGTTTAAACGTGCCGTTCAGGCAGTTTAAACAATTTACAGATCTATTTGGATAGATGTCCTCCACGAGTCTTATCACTCATGACGTGTCGGGCAGCTGGTGAAACACGGCGGACGGCCAGGCGAGTTAGGTGTTGCAGTGATTGGTTCTATGTGGGTTTCGTCCGGGTTGATTTTCGCGGTACCTTGAGTCCATGCCTTTTTCGGCACGTTTGACGTAAGATTTGTGGAAGATATTAACGCATTAGAAATGAAACAGTGTAGGTATGTCAGTGATAGCATTGCAAAAACAACCTGGATTTGATGCGATAGTGCGTACCATCACCGTTCACCCTAAACTCATATAGCGCTCAATGATTGAAGGGGAAATTTTAGTTTCAGTGTAGAGAATGAGGCGTGGGCAGGGTTTATTTCTTTCCTGATCTAGATTGGATCTCTGCAGAATGGAGGCTGATATCGAGTGCAGTGTATTGTGGAAACATGAATCCAGAGTCGAAGTGAGGTGACGTACATGGTTGGTTGAGGTTGTGATAAAAGAAACATGGAAATAGTGATATCTCATGTGACTCACGCTCATCGTAAGAACCAAAAGCGTTGAAGTGGAACCGTGCCGGTGCCGGGAAACGGTCAAAATCAGAGACAGAGCTTACGAAAATTTCCCAGTTAATGCGTGTGTTATCAAAGCTGCAACGCTACTAATCTCGCTTCGTTTGGAACAGGCGGCATGGTCACCGGAACATTTCAGTCGTGGACTCCGCAGAACCCGGGCTCGACGTAATTTCGGACGTAAGCAACGTTGAGGATCACAACCTTTCATATGGTGTCTGTTGTCCGGCGAGCGAAATATTTTTTACTTCTTGTGTGGTGGGAGGGTGGCGATGCGCCAGCTAATTTCTCGTTCAAGATAGTCGAAGTGCGATACAAACATAAACATCCAATGGGTCCACTGCTGCATCAATACCGATGGATGGGTAGAGGGAGTCTTTTCATTTTAAACAGTGTGTTAAAGTTTCGTTAAACTTTATCACAGGTTCGATTCCTGACATCCACGACGCGATCGATCCCTACTTCTCCATTGCCTCTTGTCCGGCGAGCGAAATATTTTTACTTCTTGTGTGGTGGGAGGGTGGCGATGCGTCAGCTAATTTCTCGTTGAGGATAGTCGAAGTGCGATACAAACGTAAACGTCCAATGAGCCCACTGCTGCATCAATACCGATGGATGGGTAGAGGGAGTCTTTTCATTTTAAACACTGTGTTAAAGTTTCGTTACTCTTCGTCACAGGTCCGATTCCTGACATCCGCGACGCGATCGATCCCTACTTCTCCATTGCCTCTTGTCCGGCGAGCGAAATATTTTTTACTTCTTGTGTGGTGGGAGGGTGGCGATGCGCCAGCTAATTTCTCGTTGAAGATAGTCGAAGTGCGATACAAACGTAAACATCCAATGGGTCCACTGCTGCATCAATACCGATGGATGGGTAGAGGGAGTCTTTTCATTTTAAACAGTGTGTTAAAGTTTCGTTAAACTTTATCACAGGTTCGATTCCTGACATCCACGACGCGATCGATCCCTACTTCTCCATTGCCTCTTGTCCGGCGAGCGAAATATTTTTACTTCTTGTGTGGTGGGAGGGTGGCGATGCGTCAGCTAATTTCTCGTTGAAGATAGTCGAAGTGCGATACAAACGTAAACGTCCAATGAGCCCACTGCTGCATCAATACCGATGGATGGGTAGAGGGAGTCTTTTCATTTTAAACTGTGTGTTAAAGTTTCGTTACACTTCGTCACAGGTCCGATTCCTGACATCCACGACGCGATCGATCCCTACTTCTCCATTGCCTCTTGTCCGGCGAGCGAAATATTTTTACTTCTTGTGTGGTGGGAGGGTGGCGATGCGCCAGCTAATTTCTCGTTGAAGATAGTCGAAGTGCGATACAAACGTAAACATCCAATGGGTCCACTGCTGCATCAATACCGATGGATGGGTAGAGGGAGTCTTTTCATTTTAAACACTGTGTTAAAGTTTCGTTACACTTCGTCACAGGTCCGATTCCTGACATCCACGACGCGATCGATCCCTACTTCTCCATTGCCTCTTGTCCGGCGAGCGAAATATTTTTACTTCTTGTGTGGTGGGAGGGTGGCGATGCGCCAGCTAATTTCTCGTTGAAGATAGTCGAAGTGCGATACAAACGTAAACATCCAATGAGTCCACTGCTGCATCAATACCGATGGATGGGTAGAGGGAGTCTTTTCATTTTAAACACTGTGTTAAAGTTTCGTTACACTTCGTCACAGGTCCGATTCCTGACATCCACGACGCGATCGATCCCTACTTCTCCATTGCCTCTTGTCCGGCGAGCGAAATATTTTTACTTCTTGTGTGGTGGGAGGGTGGCGATGCGCCAGCTAATTTCTCGTTGAAGATAGTCGAAGTGCGATACAAACGTAAACGTCCAATGAGCCCACTGCTGCATCAATACCGATGGATGGGTAGAGGGAGTCTTTTCATTTTAAACGATGTGTTAAAGTTTCGTTACACTTCGTCACAGGTCCGATTCCTGACATCCGCGACGCGATCGATCCCTACTTCTCCATTGCCTCTTGTCCGGCGAGCGAAATATTTTTACTTCTTGTGTGGTGGGAGGGTGGCGATGCGCCAGCTAATTTCTCGTTGAAGATAGTCGAAGTGCGATACAAACGTAAACGTCCAATGAGCCCACTGCTGCATCAATACCGATGGATGGGTAGAGGGAGTCTTTTCATTTTAAACGATGTGTTAAAGTTTCGTTACACTTCGTCACAGGTCCGATTCCTGACATCCGCGACGCGATCGATCCCTACTTCTCCATTGCCTCTTGTCCGGCGAGCGAAATATTTTTACTTCTTGTGTGGTGGGAGGGTGGCGATGCGCCAGCTAATTTCTCGTTGAAGATAGTCGAAGTGCGATACAAACGTAAACATCCAATGAGCCCACTGCTGCATCAATACCGATGGATGGGTAGAGGGAGTCTTTTCATTTTAAACACTGTGTTAAAGTTTCGTTACACTTCGTCACAGGTCCGATTCCTGACATCCGCGACGCGATCGATCCCTACTTCTCCATTTCCTCTTGTCCGGCGAGCGAAATATTTTTACTTCTTGTGTGGTGGGAGGGTGGCGATGCGCCAGCTAATTTCTCGTTGAAGATAGTCGAAGTGCGATACAAACGTAAACATCCAATGAGTCCACTGCTGCATCAATACCGATGGATGGGTAGAGGGAGTCTTTTCATTTTAAACACTGTGTTAAAGTTTCGTTACACTTCGTCACAGGTCCGATTCCTGACATCCGCGACGCGATCGATCCCTACTTCTCCATTGCCTCTTGTACGGCGAGCGAAATATTTTTACTTCTTGTGTGGTGGGAGGGTGGCGATGCGCCAGCTAATTTCTCGTTGAAGATAGTCGAAGTGCGATACAAACGTAAACATCCAATGAGTCCACTGCTGCATCAATACCGATGGATGGGTAGAGGGAGTCTTTTCATTTTAAACACTGTCTTAAAGTTTCGTTAAACTTTATCACAGGTTCGATTCCTGACATCCGCGACGCGATCGATCCCTACTTCTCCATTGCCTCTTGTCCGGCGAGCGAAATATTTTTACTTCTTGTGTGGTGGGAGGGTGGCGATGCGCCAGCTAATTTCTCGTTGAAGATAGTCGAAGTGCGATACAAACGTAAACATCCAATGGGTCCACTGCTGCATCAATACCGATGGATGGGTAGAGGGAGTCTTTTCATTTTAAACGATGTGTTAAAGTTTCGTTACACTTCGTCACAGGTCCGATTCCTGACATCCACGACGCGATCGATCCATACTTCTCCATTGCCTCTTGTCCGGCGAGCGAAATATTCTTTACTTCTTGTGTGATGGGAGGGTGGCGATGCGCCAGCTAAATTCTCGTTGAAGATAGTCGAAGTGCGATACAAACGTAAACGTCCAATGAGCCCACTGCTGCATCAATACCGATGGATGGGTAGAGGGAGTCTTTTCATTTTAAACACTGTGTTAAAGTTTCGTTACACTTCGTCACAGGTCCGATTCCTGACATCCGCGACGCGATCGATCCCTACTTCTCCATTGCCTCTTGTCCGGCGAGCGAAATATTTTTTACTTCTTGTGTGGTGGGAGGGTGGCGATGCGCCAGCTAATTTCTCGTTGAAGATAGTCGAAGTGCGATACAAACGTAAACATCCAATGAGCCCACTGCTGCATCAATACCGATGGATGGGTAGAGGGAGTCTTTTCATTTTAAACACTGTGTTAAAGTTTCGTTACACTTCGTCACAGGTCCGATTCCTGACATCCGCGACGCGATCGATCCCTACTTCTCCATTGCCTCTTGTCCGGCGAGCGAAATATTTTTACTTCTTGTGTGGTGGGAGGGTGGCGATGCGCCAGCTAATTTCTCGTTGAAGATAGTCGAAGTGCGATACAAACGTAAACATCCAATGGGTCCACTGCTGCATCAATACCGATGGATGGGTAGAGGGAGTCTTTTCATTTTAAACGATGTGTTAAAGTTTCGTTACACTTCGTCACAGGTCCGATTCCTGACATCCGCGACGCGATCGATCCCTACTTCTCCATTGCCTCTTGTCCGGCGAGCGAAATATTTTTACTTCTTGTGTGGTGGGAGGGTGGCGATGCGCCAGCTAATTTCTCGTTGAAGATAGTCGAAGTGCGATACAAACGTAAACATCCAATGAGTCCACTGCTGCATCAATACCGATGGATGGGTAGAGGGAGTCTTTTCATTTTAAACGATGTGTTAAAGTTTCGTTACACTTCGTCACAGGTCCGATTCCTGACATCCGCGACGCGATCGATCCCTACTTCTCCATTGCCTCTTGTCCGGCGAGCGAAATATTTTTACTTCTTGTGTGGTGGGAGGGTGGCGATGCGCCAGCTAATTTCTCGTTGAAGATAGTCGAAGTGCGATACAAACGTAAACATCCAATGAGTCCACTGCTGCATCAATACCGATGGATGGGTAGAGGGAGTCTTTTCATTTTAAACACTGTGTTAAAGTTTCGTTACACTTCGTCACAGGTCCGATTCCTGACATCCGCGACGCGATCGATCCCTACTTCTCCATTGCCTCTTGTACGGCGAGCGAAATATTTTTACTTCTTGTGTGGTGGGAGGGTGGCGATGCGCCAGCTAATTTCTCGTTGAAGATAGTCGAAGTGCGATACAAACGTAAACATCCAATGAGTCCACTGCTGCATCAATACCGATGGATGGGTAGAGGGAGTCTTTTCATTTTAAACACTGTCTTAAAGTTTCGTTAAACTTTATCACAGGTTCGATTCCTGACATCCGCGACGCGATCGATCCCTACTTCTCCATTGCCTCTTGTCCGGCGAGCGAAATATTTTACTTCTTGTGTGGTGGGAGGGTGGCGATGCGCCAGCTAATTTCTCGTTGAAGATAGTCGAAGTGCGATACAAACGTAATAGTCGAAGTGCGATACAAACGTAAACATCCAATGGGTCCACTGCTGCATCAATACCGATGGATGGGTAGAGGGAGTCTTTTCATTTTAAACAGTGTGTTAAAGTTTCGTTACACTTCGTCACAGGTCCGATTCCTGACATCCGCGACGCGATCGATCCCTACTTCTCCATTGCCTCTTGTCCGGCGAGCGAAATATTTTTACTTCTTGTGTGGTGGGAGGGTGGCGATGCGCCAGCTAATTTCTCGTTGAAGATAGTCGAAGTGCGATACAAACGTAAACATCCAATGAGTCCACTGCTGCATCAATACCGATGGATGGGTAGAGGGAGTCTTTTCATTTTAAACACTGTGTTAAAGTTTCGTTACACTTCGTCACAGGTCCGATTCCTGACATCCGCGACGCGATCGATCCCTACTTCTCCATTGCCTCTTGTCCGGCGAGCGAAATATTTTTACTTCTTGTGTGGTGGGAGGGTGGCGATGCGCCAGCTAATTTCTCGTTGAAGATAGTCGAAGTGCGATACAAACGTAAACATCCAATGAGTCCACTGCTGCATCAATACCGATGGATGGGTAGAGGGAGTCTTTTCATTTTAAACACTGTGTTAAAGTTTCGTTACACTTCGTCACAGGTCCGATTCCTGACATCCGCGACGCGATCGATCCCTACTTCTCCATTGCCTCTTGTCCGGCGAGCGAAATATTTTTACTTCTTGTGTGGTGGGAGGGTGGCGATGCGCCAGCTAATTTCTCGTTGAAGATAGTCGAAGTGCGATACAAACGTAAACATCCAATGGGTCCACTGCTGCATCAATACCGATGGATGGGTAGAGGGAGTCTTTTCATTTTAAACACTGTGTTAAAGTTTCGTTAAACTTTATCACAGGTTCGATTCCTGACATCCACGACGCGATCGATCCATACTTCTCCATTGCCTCTTGTCCGGCGAGCGAAATATTTTTTACTTCTTGTGTGGTGGGAGGGTGGCGATGCGCCAGCTAAATTCTCGTTGAAGATTGTCGAAGTGCGATACAAACGTAAACGTCCAATGAGCCCACTGCTGCATCAATACCGATGGATGGGTAGAGGGAGTCTTTTCATTTTAAACACTGTGTTAAAGTTTCGTTACTCTTCGTCACAGGTCCGATTCCTGACATCCGCGACGCGATCGATCCCTACTTCTCCATTGCCTCTTGTACGGCGAGCGAAATATTTTTACTTCTTGTGTGGTGGGAGGGTGGCGATGCGCCAGCTAATTTCTCGTTGAAGATTGTCGAAGTGCGATACAAACGTAAACGTCCAATGAGCCCACTGCTGCATCAATACCGATGGATGGGTAGAGGGAGTCTTTTCATTTTAAACGATGTGTTAAAGTTTCGTTACACTTCGTCACAGGTCCGATTCCTGACATCCACGACGCGATCGATCCCTACTTCTCCATTGCCTCTTGTCCGGCGAGCGAAATATTTTCTACTTCTTGTGTGGTGGGGTATGGCGATGCGCCAGCTAAATTCTCGTTGAAGATTGTCGAAGTGCGATACAAACGTAAACGTCCAATGAGCCCACTGCTGCATCAATACCGATGGATGGGTAGAGGGAGTCTTTTCATTTTAAACACTGTGTTAAAGTTTCGTTAAACTTTATCACAGGTTCGATTCCTGACATCCGCGACGCGATCGATCCCTACTTCTCCATTGCCTCTTGTCCGGCGAGCGAAATATTTTTTACTTCTTGTGTGGTGGGAGGGTGGCGATGCGCCAGCTAATTTCTCGTTGAAGATAGTCGAAGTGCGATACAAACGTAATAGTCGAAGTGCGATACAAACGTAAACATCCAATGGGTCCACTGCTGCATCAATACCGATGGATGGGTAGAGGGAGTCTTTTCATTTTAAACAGTGTGTTAAAGTTTCGTTAAACTTTATCACAGGTTCGATTCCTGACATCCGCGACGCGATCGATCCCTACTTCTCCATTGCCTCTTGTCCGGCGAGCGAAATATTTTTACTTCTTGTGTGGTGGGAGGGTGGCGATGCGTCAGCTAATTTCTCGTTGAGGATAGTCGAAGTGCGATACAAACGTAAACATCCAATGGGTCCACTGCTGCATCAATACCGATGGATGGGTAGAGGGAGTCTTTTCATTTTAAACAGTGTGTTAAAGTTTCGTTAAAATTTATCACAGGTTCGATTCCTGACATCCGCGACGCGATCGATCCCTACTTCTCCATTGCCTCTTGTCCGGCGAGCGAAATATTTTTTACTTCTTGTGTGGTGGGAGGGTGGCGATGCGCCAGCTAATTTCTCGTTGAAGATAGTCGAAGTGCGATACAAACGTAATAGTCGAAGTGCGATACAAACGTAAACATCCAATGGGTCCACTGCTGCATCAATACCGATGGATGGGTAGAGGGAGTCTTTTCATTTTAAACAGTGTGTTAAAGTTTCGTTAAAATTTATCACAGGTTCGATTCCTGACATCCGCGACGCGATCGATCCCTACTTCTCCATTGCCTCTTGTCCGGCGAGCGAAATATTTTTTACTTCTTGTGTGGTGGGAGGGTGGCGATGCGCCAGCTAATTTCTCGTTGAAGATAGTCGAAGTGCGATACAAACGTAATAGTCGAAGTGCGATACAAACGTAAACATCCAATGGGTCCACTGCTGCATCAATACCGATGGATGGGTAGAGGGAGTCTTTTCATTTTAAACAGTGTGTTAAAGTTTCGTTAAACTTTATCACAGGTTCGATTCCTGACATCCGCGACGCGATCGATCCCTACTTCTCCATTGCCTCTTGTCCGGCGAGCGAAATATTTTTACTTCTTGTGTGGTGGGAGGGTGGCGATGCGTCAGCTAATTTCTCGTTGAGGATAGTCGAAGTGCGATACAAACGTAAACATCCAATGGGTCCACTGCTGCATCAATACCGATGGATGGGTAGAGGGAGTCTTTTCATTTTAAACAGTGTGTTAAAGTTTCGTTAAAATTTATCACAGGTTCGATTCCTGACATCCGCGACGCGATCGATCCCTACTTCTCCATTGCCTCTTGTCCGGCGAGCGAAATATTTTTTACTTCTTGTGTGGTGGGAGGGTGGCGATGCGCCAGCTAATTTCTCGTTGAAGATAGTCGAAGTGCGATACAAACGTAATAGTCGAAGTGCGATACAAACGTAAACATCCAATGGGTCCACTGCTGCATCAATACCGATGGATGGGTAGAGGGAGTCTTTTCATTTTAAACAGTGTGTTAAAGTTTCGTTAAAATTTATCACAGGTTCGATTCCTGACATCCGCGACGCGATCGATCCCTACTTCTCCATTGCCTCTTGTCCGGCGAGCGAAATATTTTTTACTTCTTGTGTGGTGGGAGGGTGGCGATGCGCCAGCTAATTTCTCGTTGAAGATAGTCGAAGTGCGATACAAACGTAATAGTCGAAGTGCGATACAAACGTAAACATCCAATGGGTCCACTGCTGCATCAATACCGATGGATGGGTAGAGGGAGTCTTTTCATTTTAAACAGTGTGTTAAAGTTTCGTTAAACTTTATCACAGGTTCGATTCCTGACATCCGCGACGCGATCGATCCCTACTTCTCCATTGCCTCTTGTCCGGCGAGCGAAATATTTTTTACTTCTTGTGTGGTGGGAGGGTGGCGATGCGCCAGCTAATTTCTCGTTGAAGATAGTCGAAGTGCGATACAAACGTAATAGTCGAAGTGCGATACAAACGTAAACATCCAATGGGTCCACTGCTGCATCAATACCGATGGATGGGTAGAGGGAGTCTTTTCATTTTAAACAGTGTGTTAAAGTTTCGTTAAAATTTATCACAAGTTCGATTCCTGACATCCGCGACGCGATCGATCCCTACTTCTCCATTGCCTCTTGTCCGGCGAGCGAAATATTTTTTACTTCTTGTGTGGTGGGAGGGTGGCGATGCGCCAGCTAATTTCTCGTTGAAGATAGTCGAAGTGCGATACAAACGTAATAGTCGAAGTGCGATACAAACGTAAACATCCAATGGGTCCACTGCTGCATCAATACCGATGGATGGGTAGAGGGAGTCTTTTCATTTTAAACAGTGTGTTAAAGTTTCGTTACACTTCGTCACAGGTCCGATTCCTGACATCCGCGACGCGATCGATCCCTACTTCTCCATTGCCTCTTGTCCGGCGAGCGAAATATTTTTACTTCTTGTGTGGTGGGAGGGTGGCGATGCGCCAGCTAATTTCTCGTTGAAGATAGTCGAAGTGCGATACAAACGTAAACATCCAATGAGTCCACTGCTGCATCAATACCGATGGATGGGTAGAGGGAGTCTTTTCATTTTAAACACTGTGTTAAAGTTTCGTTACACTTCGTCACAGGTCCGATTCCTGACATCCGCGACGCGATCGATCCCTACTTCTCCATTGCCTCTTGTCCGGCGAGCGAAATATTTTTACTTCTTGTGTGGTGGGAGGGTGGCGATGCGGCAGCTAAATTCTCGTTGAAGATTGTCGAAGTGCGATACAAACGTAAACATCCAATGGGTCCACTGCTGCATCAATACCGATGGATGGGTAGAGGGAGTCTTTTCATTTTAAACAGTGTGTTAAAGTTTCGTTAAACTTTATCACAGGTTCGATTCCTGACATCCACGACGCGATCGATCCCTACTTCTCCATTGCCTCTTGTCCGGCGAGCGAAATATTTTTACTTCTTGTGTGGTGGGAGGGTGGCGATGCGCCAGCTAATTTCTCGTTGAAGATAGTCGAAGTGCGATACAAACGTAAACGTCCAATGAGCCCACTGCTGCATCAATACCGATGGATGGGTAGAGGGAGTCTTTTCATTTTAAACACTGTGTTAAAGTTTCGTTACTCTTCGTCACAGGTCCGATTCCTGACATCCGCGACGCGATCGATTCCTACTTCTCCATTGCCTCTTGTCCGGCGAGCGAAATATTTTTTACTTCTTGTGTGGTGGGAGGGTGGCGATGCGCCAGCTAATTTCTCGTTGAAGATAGTCGAAGTGCGATACAAACGTAAACATCCAATGAGTCCACTGCTGCATCAATACCGATGGATGGGTAGAGGGAGTCTTTTCATTTTAAACAGTGTGTTAAAGTTTCGTTAAACTTTATCACAGGTCCGATTCCTGACATCCGCGACGCGATCGATCCCTACTTCTCCATTGCCTCTTGTCCGGCGAGCGAAATATTTTTTACTTCTTGTGTGGTGGGAGGGTGGCGATGCGCCAGCTAATTTGTTGAAGATAGTCGAAGTGCGGCGAGCGAAATATTTTTTTTCACTTCTTGTGTGGTGGGAGGGTGGCATGCGTCAGCTAATTTCTCGTTGAAGATAGTCGAAGTGCGATACAAGCGTAAACGTCCAATGGGTCCACTGCTGCATCAATACCGATGGATGGGTAGAGGCAGACTTATCATTTTCAACAGTGTGTTAAAGTTTCGTTACACTTCGTCACAGGTCCGATTCCTGACATCCGCGACGCGATCGATCCCTACTTCTCCATTGCCTCTTGTCCGGCGAGCGAAATATTTTTACTTCTTGTGTGGTGGGAGGGTGGCGATGCGCCAGCTAATTTCTCGTTGAAGATAGTCGAAGTGCGATACAAACGTAATAGTCGAAGTGCGATACAAACGTAAACATCCAATGGGTCCACTGCTGCATCAATACCGATGGATGGGTAGAGGGAGTCTTTTCATTTTAAACAGTGTGTTAAAGTTTCGTTAAACTTTATCACAGGTTCGATTCCTGACATCCGCGACGCGATCGATCCCTACTTCTCCATTGCCTCTTGTCCGGCGAGCGAAATATTTTTACTTCTTGTGTGGTGGGATGGTGGCGATGCGTCAGCTAATTTCTCGTTGAGGATAGTCGAAGTGCGATACAAACGTAAACATCCAATGGGTCCACTGCTGCATCAATACCGATGGATGGGTAGAGGGAGTCTTTTCATTTTAAACAGTGTGTTAAAGTTTCGTTACTCTTCGTCACAGGTCCGATTCCTGACATCCGCGACGCGATCGATTCCTACTTCTCCATTGCCTCTTGTCCGGCGAGCGAAATATTTTTTACTTCTTGTGTGGTGGGAGGGTGGCGATGCGCCAGCTAATTTCTCGTTGAAGATAGTCGAAGTGCGATACAAACGTAAACATCCAATGAGTCCACTGCTGCATCAATACCGATGGATGGGTAGAGGGAGTCTTTTCATTTTAAACAGTGTGTTAAAGTTTCGTTAAACTTTATCACAGGTTCGATTCCTGACATCCGCGACGCGATCGATCCCTACTTCTCCATTGCCTCTTGTCCGGCGAGCGAAATATTTTTTACTTCTTGTGTGGTGGGAGGGTGGCGATGCGCCAGCTAATTTCTCGTTGAAGATAGTCGAAGTGCGATACAAACGTAATAGTCGAAGTCGATACAAACGTAAACATCCAATGGGTCCACTGCTGCATCAATACCGATGGATGGGTAGAGGGAGTCTTTTCATTTTAAACAGTGTGTTAAAGTTTCGTTACACTTCGTCACAGGTCCGATTCCTGACATCCGCGACGCGATCGATCCCTACTTCTCCATTGCCTCTTGTCCGGCGAGCGAAATATTTTTACTTCTTGTGTGGTGGGAGGGTGGCGATGCGCCAGCTAATTTCTCGTTGAAGATAGTCGAAGTGCGATACAAACGTAAACATCCAATGAGTCCACTGCTGCATCAATACCGATGGATGGGTAGAGGGAGTCTTTTCATTTTAAACACTGTGTTAAAGTTTCGTTACACTTCGTCACAGGTCCGATTCCTGACATCCGCGACGCGATCGATCCCTACTTCTCCATTGCCTCTTGTCCGGCGAGCGAAATATTTTTTACTTCTTGTGTGGTGGGAGGGTGGCGATGCGCCAGCTAAATTCTCGTTGAAGATTGTCGAAGTGCGATACAAACGTAAACGTCCAATGAGCCCACTGCTGCATCAATACCGATGGATGGGTAGAGGGAGTCTTTTCATTTTAAACAGTGTGTTAAAGTTTCGTTAAACTTTATCACAGGTTCGATTCCTGACATCCGCGACGCGATCGATCCCTACTTCTCCATTGCCTCTTGTCCGGCGAGCGAAATATTTTTTACTTCTTGTGTGGTGGGAGGGTGGCGATGCGCCAGCTAAATTCTCGTTGAAGATTGTCGAAGTGCGATACAAACGTAAACGTCCAATGAGCCCACTGCTGCATCAATACCGATGGATGGGTAGAGGGAGTCTTTTCATTTTAAACACTGTGTTAAAGTTTCGTTACTCTTCGTCACAGGTCCGATTCCTGACATCCGCGACGCGATCGATCCCTACTTCTCCATTGCCTCTTGTACGGCGAGCGAAATATTTTTACTTCTTGTGTGGTGGGAGGGTGGCGATGCGCCAGCTAAATTCTCGTTGAAGATTGTCGAAGTGCGATACAAACGTAAACGTCCAATGAGCCCACTGCTGCATCAATACCGATGGATGGGTAGAGGGAGTCTTTTCATTTTAAACACTGTGTTAAAGTTTCGTTACTCTTCGTCACAGGTCCGATTCCTGACATCCACAACGCGATCGATCCCTACTTCTCCATTGCCTCTTGTACGGCGAGCGAAATATTTTTACTTCTTGTGTGGTGGGAGGGTGGCGATGCGCCAGCTAAATTCTCGTTGAAGATTGTCGAAGTGCGATACAAACGTAAACGTCCAATGAGCCCACTGCTGCATCAATACCGATGGATGGGTAGAGGGAGTCTTTTCATTTTAAACACTGTGTTAAAGTTTCGTTACTCTTCGTCACAGGTTCGATTCCTGACATCCGCGACGCGATCGATCCCTACTTCTCCATTGCCTCTTGTACGGCGAGCGAAATATTTTTACTTCTTGTGTGGTGGGAGGGTGGCGATGCGCCAGCTAAATTCTCGTTGAAGATTGTCGAAGTGCGATACAAACGTAAACGTCCAATGAGCCCACTGCTGCATCAATACCGATGGATGGGTAGAGGGAGTCTTTTCATTTTAAACACTGTGTTAAAGTTTCGTTACTCTTCGTCACAGGTCCGATTCCTGACATCCGCGACGCGATCGATCCCTACTTCTCCATTGCCTCTTGTACGGCGAGCGAAATATTTTTACTTCTTGTGTGGTGGGAGGGTGGCGATGCGCCAGCTAAATTCTCGTTGAAGATTGTCGAAGTGCGATACAAACGTAAACGTCCAATGAGCCCACTGCTGCATCAATACCGATGGATGGGTAGAGGGAGTCTTTTCATTTTAAACGATGTGTTAAAGTTTCGTTACACTTCGTCACAGGTCCGATTCCTGACATCCACGACGCGATCGATCCCTACTTCTCCATTGCCTCTTGTACGGCGAGCGAAATATTTTTACTTCTTGTGTGGTGGGAGGGTGGCGATGCGCCAGCTAAATTCTCGTTGAAGATTGTCGAAGTGCGATACAAACGTAAACGTCCAATGAGCCCACTGCTGCATCAATACCGATGGATGGGTAGAGGGAGTCTTTTCATT
Organism: Nippostrongylus brasiliensis; assembly: GCA_030553155.1. Taxonomy (NCBI): domain Eukaryota; kingdom Metazoa; phylum Nematoda; class Chromadorea; order Rhabditida; family Heligmosomidae; genus Nippostrongylus; species Nippostrongylus brasiliensis. Next base: position 16,384,261 of record CP130736.1, read on the forward strand.
TTAAACAGTGTGTTAAAGTTTCGTTAAACTTTATCACAGGTTCGATTCCTGACATCCGCGACGCGATCGATCCCTACTTCTCCAGTGCCTCTTGTCCGGCGAGCGAAATATTTTTTACTTCTTGTGTGGTGGGAGGGTGGCGATGCGCCAGCTAATTTCTCGTTGAAGATAGTTGAAGTGCGATACAAACGTAAACATCCAATGGGTCCACTGCTGCATCAATGCTGATGGATGGGTAGAGGGAGTCTTTTCATTTTAAACACTGTGTTAAAGTTTCGTTACACTTCGTCACAGGTCCGATTCCTGACATCCACGACGCGATCGATCCCTGCTTTTCCGTTGTTTCCGTTGTCTCTCGCCCTGCAGGACCGCCCAGAGGAGCCTCGTAGGACCTTCGAAAGACCATCAGGAGGACCTTCGCGAGACTCTAAGGGCCTTCTGCACGCTCTATTGAGACGAATCATGCCACGGTCGATAACAGACTAGAGGACCATTCGTTCATGTTCAATGTTGTCGATGTGGCCTAGCAAGCAAGAAGTCTCCTTTGATGAAGACTGTGGTAACGTATCAGTTTCTTTACCTCGTGTGCTTCTTAACTGTATTTTAGGAGTTCACATCAATTACGGGGACGATGCTGTGAGATGTTGCGTGATTACTCCTTTGATTTGCTATATTGTGTGGCGCACATTTTGATTATTGACTGGTGGTTTCTAACAAATGCGGTACTGCTGGCGGCGGACCTGGGAGACCTTCTAACGACTATCCGAGGACCTCCTTAGGACCATCCGAGAACTCTCGTAGGACCTTCCAAGGATCATCCGGGGACTCGCCTAGGACCTTCCAAGGACCATCCGAGGATTCGCGTAGGACCTTCCTGCCATCCGGAGGACCCTCGTAGGATATTGCATCACGATTCTAACAGGACCATTCGTTCATGTTCAGTGTTGTCGAAATGGCCTTGCAAGAAGGACGACTTCTTTCATGAAGACTGTGGTAACATCTCAGTTTCTTTTCCTGGTGTTCTTTTTATCGTAATTTAGGAGTTCTCATCAATTCCGGGGACGATGCTGTGTGATATTGCGTGATTCCTTTTTGAATTGTCTATTCTATGGTGCTCACTACAATTTTTGGCTGCTGGTCTTTCTGCAAGTACCCTTCACGAACATCCTCGTGACTCTCAAGGAACACTATTGAGAAGCATCCTGCCATGATCCCAAATAGCCTAAAGGATAATTCATCCATGTTTAGTGTTGTCGAAATGGCCTTGCAACAAAGAAGACTCTTTTGATGGAGACTGTGGTAACATCTCAGTTTTTTTTGCCTGGTCTATTTCTTAACTGTAATTTAGGAGTTCACATCAGATCCGGGGACGATACTATGAGATGTTGCGTGGTTACTTCTTTGATTTGCTATATTGTGTGGCGCGCCCTATAATTTTTGCTGGTCGTTTCTATCAAATGGGGTACTGCTGTCGACGGACATCGAGGATCTTCTAATGGCTATCCGAGGACCTTCCAAGGACCATTCGAGTATTCGCGTACGACCTTCCAAGGACCATCCGGAGGACTCTCGTAGGACCTTCCAAGGACCATCCGGGGACTCGCGTAGGAAATCCAGGGACCATCCGAGGACTCTCGCAGGACCTTCCAAGGAACATTCGAGGACTCGCGTAGGACCTTCCAAGGACCATCCCAGGACTCGCGTGGGACCTTCCAAGGACCATCCGAGGACTCTCGTAGGACCTTCCATGGACCATCCCAGGACCCGCGTAGGACCTTCCGAAGACCATCCGAGGACTGGCGTGGGACCTTCCAAGGACCATCCGAGGACCCGCGTAGGACCTTCCAAGGACCATTCGAGGACTCGCGTAGGACCTTCCAAGGACCATCCCAGGACTCGCGTGGGACCTTCCAAGGACCATCCGAGGACTCTCGTAGGACCTTCCATGGACCATCCCAGGACTCGCGTAGGACCTTCCGAAGACCATCCGAGGACTGGCGTGGGACCTTCCAAGGACCGTCCGAGGACCCGCGTAGGACCGTTCGAGGACTCGCGTAGGACCTTCCAAGGACCATCCCAGGACTCGCGTAGGACCTCCCAAGGACCATCCGGGGACTCGCGTAGGACCTTCCAAAAACCGTCCGGAGCACCCTCGTGGGACATTGCATCACGATCCTAACAGGACCATTCGTTCATGTTTAAAGTTGTCGAAATGGCCTTGGAAGAAAGAAGACTCTGACTCTGGAGACTGTGGTAACATCTCAGTTTTTTTTTTTGCCTGGTATATTTCTTAACTGTAATTTAGGAGTTCACATCAGATCCGGGGACGATGCTGTGAGATGTTGCGTGGTTACTTCTTTGATTTGCTATGTTGTGTGGCGCGCACTATAATTTTTGACTGGTGGTTTCTAACAAATGGGGTACTGCTGTCGACGGACCTCGAGGACCTTTTAATGACTATCCGTGGGCCTTCCAAGGACCATTCGAGTATTCGCGTACGACCTTCCAAGGACCATCCGGAGGACTGTCGTAGGACCTTCTAAGGACCATCCGAAGACTCGCGTAGGACCTTCCAAAAGCCGTCCGGAGCACCCTGTTGGACTTTCCAAGGACCCTCCAAGGAACTCTATTGAGACGCATTGCATCACGATCCTAACAAGACCATTCGTTCATGTTCAGTGTTGTCGAAATGGCCTTGCAAAAGGACGACTCCTTCGATGAAGATAGTGGTAACATCTCAATTTCTTTACCTGGTGTGCTTCTTAACGTAATTTAGGAGTTCTCATCAATTCCGGGGACGATGCTGCGTGATTACTTTTTGAATTATTCTATTGTATGGTGCTCACTACAATTTTTGGCTGTTGGTTTCCCTGCAAGTACCTTTCAAGAACATCCTCGGGACTCTCAAGGAACACTATGGAGACGCATCCTGCCATGATACCAAATGGCCTTAAGGATAATTCGTCGATGTTTAAAGTTGTCGAAATGGCCTTGCAAGAAAGAAGACTCTTTTGATGGAGACTGGTAACATCTCAGTTTTTTGCCTGATCTATTTCTTAACTGTAATTTAGGAGTTCACATCAGATCCGGGGACGATGCTATGAGATGTTGCGTGTTACTTTGTTTTTTCTATGTAGTGTGGCGCACATTATAATTTTTGACTGCTGGTTCGTAACGAATGCGATACTGCTAGCGACTGGTTCGTAACAAATGCGATACTGCTAGCGACGAACTTCGAGGACCCGAGGACTTCGTAGGACCGTGCAAGGGCTTTCCGTGCACCTTCCAGGGATCTCTATTGAGACGCATCGTGCCACGATCGCTAACGGCCTAAAGCACCATTCGTTCATGTCCAGTGTTGTCGAAAGATGAAGACTGGTAACATCTCAGTTTCTTTGGCTAGTCTGCTTCCCAATTGTAGTTTAGGAACTAGCAACAAACCAAGGGATTGCCGTGAGATGTTGCGTTCTGATCATTTTGGTTGATTTTCTATATCGAGTGGTGGCGTGAGCCGTTTCCTTTCACGCCTGGTTTCTTACAAGAGCTATTCTTTTGGCGAGCATCTTCCAAGGAGTTCCGAGGACTTCCCAGGAACTTCTGTAGGAACACCGGTTGAGACGCATCGCACCATTATCGGTAACAGCTTAGAGGACCCTTCATCGATGTTCAATGTTGTCGATGCGACCGGGCAGGAATGAAGAATCTCCTTTGATGGAGACGGTGGTAACCTCTCAATTTCTTTTAGTGGTTTGCTTACCAGTCATAATTTAGGGTTTTGCGTCAAATCGACTGTCGATGCTGGGAAATGTTGTATTCTCATCACATTGTTTGGTGTTGTTAATATCTATTCTTACGCACTTCTACTTTGACGCCTGGTTTGTAACACGAGAAATGCTGCCGCTGACGAACTTCGACCGCCTCCCAAGGGCCTCCTGTTGAAGCGCATCGCGTCATGATAGCTAACAGCCTACGGAACCCTCCGTTCATGTTCAGTGTTGTCGAAATGGCCGGACATGAGAGAAGATTCTCCTTAGATGAAGACTGTGGTGACCTCTCAATTTTTTAGCTCGTTTACTTCCCAATTCTGATTTAGGAATTCGCATCAAAGCCAGGGATGGGGCTGCGAGATGTTGCGTTCTGATTATTTTGCCTTGATTTATCGAGTGGTGCGCGGTGGTACTATTGACGCCTGGTTTCTAACAAAAGTGGCACATCTGGCGCGAACCTTCCGAGGACTTCCCGAGGAGCGCTGTTGACACTTACTACAGAATGATCGCTACCGGCTTGGAGTACCTTTCATCCATATTCAATGTTGTCGAAATGGCCTGGCACAAAAGAAGAATCTCCTTAGATGAAGAACATGGTAACCTCTCTCTTTCTTTGGCTGGTGTGCTTCCCAACTATAATTTAGGAATTCGCATCACACTGGGAGTAATGCTAGGAAATGTTGCATTATCATGCTTTTGTTCTGCCTTTTTGATGTCTACTCTTGCGCACTCTGCTACTTGACGCCTGGTTTCTAACAAGAGCAATACTGCTGGCGACGAACTTCAAGGACCCTCGAAGGACCCTTGAAAGATCCGTCCAAGGACATACCAGGGACCTATCGAGGACCTCACATGTAACTCCTGTTGAAACGCACCTCAGTAGGACTACCTTCGTGTACCCGTTATCAATGTTCAATGTTATCGAAATGGCCGGACGCGGATGAAGAATGTCCTTTGGCTGTGGTAACCTCTCAATTCCTCTAGGTGTCTTGCTTCGCAACTATAATTTAGGAATTCGCATCACATCGCGAGCAATGCTAGGAAATGTTGCTTTTTCGCAACCATGTCTTCTTCTATTTATGTGCACTGGTGCTTTTGACGGCTGTTTCTAACAAATGCGATACTTCTCGCGAGAGCCTTCCGATGAACTCCTGTTGAGACGCACCGCACCATCGCGAGCAGTCTAGAATGTTGTGGAAGCGGCCGGCGCTAGAGAAGGTTCTTCTCTGAAGAAGCGTGTGGTAAACTCTCGGTTTCTTTCACTGATCTACTTGCCAAATATAATTTAGGGTTCCGGATATTTGGACGTGTTTTCGTGCAAGTTACTTGATGGAGTATGATGCGAAATGTTGTTCAGTAACCTCTGCTTTGTTTTATTTCGTCGTTTCACTAGGTAGAAGTGTGGTGGAATCCCAGAATTTCTAGCTTTTGGTGCTTTTCGGATATAAAAGTCTATACGAAATTTTTGATATCCTACTTTTTTGCTGTCGTTGCTGCAGTTAGTACTTTTGACACATACATTTAGTTGCTATATAAGGGGTTACTGATTTTTGCTCTGCATCGATATTCTTTTGTGAAACGTTGGTAGCTTTACGTTTGGTATCCTTTCGTAAGATTTCTTGTCATAAGTATTGTGTTGATTTGTCTGAAGCGGGTGGGAGGGAGGTTTTGATACTTTTGCTAATAAATTTTTGTCTGTTTATTGTTATTCGAAATGAACTTTAAGCTGTCGTTTGCGAACGAAATACACAATTTGTCTGAAAGTCAACATCCTTTTTGTGAGGTTCAGATAAACATAGATACCGTGTTCTCGAAGAATGGATTCAGGTAGTTGTATGTAGTACATGGAGATTAGGCGCGATCATCGAAGAGTATGGAAGTCTGAAGTCATCAAACAGCTTGTGATGTATACCGATAGAAACACGGTTCTGGGTTTGAGCGAGGGGCGTGCATTTTAGAGTCCCATATGGGATTTCGTCGCAGTGAGCGTGTGGCTTTGAGGTCTAAGAAGATAGCCGTAGGTGTGTTGCTAGCCGATCTGCTCGCGTTGGTGGCTGATCTATGTCTCATTGAGGAGTATAAATTCATTTGTATGCGCATGTAAATCCTGAGCCGTGTTAACTCTTAACGTCATGCTGCATCAAATTGTGGTGTTCGAATCACACTGGGTTTGCACTGTGGGCTTAGAGAGAGAGGCTTACTAATAGTAAATGTGGAGCATAAGTGGCTGAGTGGGGCGGGCGCTCATGCGTAACTGTACGGTCCAACAGGAGTGTTGCTTCAAATAGTTAAGATACTTTTCTATGAGTATACGACTGAACAAACCATATTACCAGGGTGAAAGTGAAATACTAGTACCACTGAGGGAACATAGGCGAGGCCTCTCTGGGGCCGTATGCTCGTCTCACCCGAGATGAGGAGGCTGGGGCGCGGGGAGCGCTCCCCCGACACGCCCCTCCCCAACCACTGCCCAACCACCCTGGGCCGTATGCTCGTCTCTCCCGGCCGGGCGATGAGCGCCCTTCGCCCGGCCGGGTTAGTGCGAATAGACACAACTCAGTGTGTCTATTCGGCCGGGCGAAGGGCGCCCATCGCCCGGCCGGGAGAGACGAGCATACGGCCCCCGGTATGCCGACTGCCGGGTACCGCCCGGGGGACGGGGCGACGCAATGCTGCAGAAAATCAATAGCCGGAATATTCGCTACCTCATAACGGAATTTGAGAAAAAATACTATGAAAGCTTCCTGGGCGTTATTCTTATGAAAGGAATTGTTGAGATCTTCACGGCCATTATGATGAATTATTGTATGGCTGCAAAAAATGTATCTTGTTACCTTACAGTGATTGGATTGTTTTTATTTGAAGTGTGAATTTTTTATGGCGATGGAAGTACATGCTTGTTAATAATATTCTAAGAATGGAAAAACTTCAAAGATATTAAGATCAACCCAACAGTTTCAACCAAGTTAGGCCCGGGTTATACTTCATCGCCCGCCGCCGCCCGTCGCCGCCCGTCAACAACAACGTATTCCAGACAACTTGTTATTACAATAACAAATATAACTAGTCTTGTAAATGAAAAAAAAACTAAGAACAATAAACAAACATTATTGAAGCTTTAGGATAACGTAAGAACAACAGACCGAAGGAACACTTGCAATTAGGCCAGTGCCGTCATTATATCCGGAAACAATTATAATGACAATTGTTATGTTGTTATATATGTTATATGTTATATGTTATATATGTACATATGTTCTCTCAAACAAAAATGTTCCAGTTCCCTTGAATCGCTAATCCCCGTCCGTCGCCGTCCGCTGCCGTCCGCCATTAGTATGCCCCGGCCCTCAGTCGCGCTGCACGCACAGCTCGAGCATTTCGATTGGTGAGCTCTGTAAATGTTGAAGTGTGACGAGAACAGCGTTCGAATAGTTTGGCGAATAGTGAAAAAATTGTGGTTAATGGTAGGAAGCAGTCATGTTCGAAAAAGTCTCTCATGAACTCCTCTATATATTCATGGATTTTAAATAATCTGCACTAGTCAAAACCCACTCCCATGGGTTCGACATCGATCAAAAAATATTTTCGAACCTTCGTCTCATAGATCTAGTTTATATTGAAATAGGTCTGAGTATAGTAGTACAGCATAACCTCCGAAACCGATAGAATAGTTAAAAGCCGAGGTCAAACTCGTGATTAGCATTGCAGATACCTCCTAAACAAGATAAATTCGAGAGATTAATAAAAAAATCAAAATTGATGAAAAATTCAACAAAAATAAGTTACAACAAAAATTACAAAAAAAAAACAAAAATAACTTATTTGACCATGCGCAAGTCTGCGTAGTCGGAAATCTTATCAAGTGCCGAAAAATCTAGTACATTAGTTTATTACACATGATACCATACTCTAAATCCACCCAACTCTGTCATGTCTTACTTTTCATGGTTTAGTCCATAACAGCCGGCGACGACAAACGCGCTCCGTATCGAACTCTGCGCTCCTTTCCACTATAGTCTTGTCCTTGGGAAATTTTTTCGAATGAACGAATAAACGAATATATTCGATTTCTAAAATTTCGAATGAACGAATGAACGAATAAATTCGATTTTCCAAAATTTCGAATGAACGAATGAACGAATATATTCGATTTCTAAAATTTCGAATGAACGAATGAACGAATATATTCGATTTCTAAAATTTCGAATAAACGAATGAACGAATAAATTCGATTTTCCAAAATTTCGAATGAACGAATGAACGAATAAATTCGATTTCTAAAATTTCGAATGAACGAATGAACGAATATATTCGATTTCTAAAATTTCGAATAAACGAATGAACGAATAAATTCGATTTTCCAAAATTCCGAATATTCGAATTTTCGAATTTCATTCGAACATTCGTTCGAAATTATTCGATTCGGTCCGAACTATACTTTCCACGCATCCCCCTAGCATTGGGTAGGGGGAGGACTCGCCCGCGATTAGGGGGCGTGGCTAGCGGATGGGGTGAAGTTTGTGGATCCCATAGACAGATACGCCGCTCTGCTTGTAAGGGTAAGTTCGCGCCTATTTTTCAGTTTTCATTTATTCTCGCGTTTAAATGATTATTTATACTCAGGGTTCGATAGTAGGTATTGGTCTCGTCGGCGTCGTGATTAATGTATACTGTGCTGTGGTGATTAATGTATACTGTGAGCTGTCGATTTGTTTGTTTGTAATAATTGGTAAATTATTCTGCATCACTACTTTTTCCATTGCTCAGCAGGTGCTCTGTCTGATCATTGACTTCGTTTCAAATTGCTTTAGGTTGTTGTATGATTTCAATGTAAGTACTTCTCAAATCAGTTAACTCTCAGAGTTTGTTTGAATTTAAGCTGTTGTGTACACAGTTGTGATCATGTTCACTTCATCATTTATTGGCAATAAAATGAACAATTTTGCATCATATCATTCGTTTGATTTGCAGTTAGTTAGTTAGTGTACAGAAAGCGTAAATAATTAGTAAGCATACCATGAACTACTCTTTTGAGCACAATTCCAATGCTGAGTTCCAGCCTACAACTAGTCGCCAGATATTTGTTAACATCAAAAGCATTAGCAGAAGATGAAAAATAATGTCCAGCGATAACAACGTCATTACATGCAAAACTGGACATAGTGGATTGTAGTTTTGTATGAATGATGCTATCAATGCACAGAAAGACATTGATTGAACCGCCGAACAGCTGACATCCATTCGATAGCGTTGAAGTTACGGATGAAAAACGTCTTCATCGTCTGAATAGATCAAAATGAGGCAGGAATAAAAAAAGTCGTCGTTGAGCGATGTTCAAAGATGAATGATAATTACCCTATAAATTTAAGAAATAAAGTTTACTAGTCCGAGCGCAACTAGATCCCTATTGGCAACCCTTACAGCAGACGTAGAACCTACTCCTGCAGAATTTGTACACCGAGCGAACGTCGAAAAAGAAAAATACTAGTGGTATCTTCAGTGATAAGAAAGAAACCAGGCACTAGCGAGATGTCGTGAGTAAACAAAAAGCAAACGTAGCGAACGGACGAGTTGTTCGCGTTCGTCCATTGGCGATGGAGCGCGCGTTAGCAATAGGTCACGGTTAAGGTTGTGCGGTTAACCGCGAGTCAGATATTTTCCATCGACCGCTGGGAAGTCATTGGTTGAATAGTGCCAGATGTTCGACTTGGTGTGCTCCAATAACGAACATGTGTTTTCCGTACGACTGCGCTAACTGAACCGCGGGCAATTCCACCACGTGCGAAAGGGTAGAGTAAGATGGCAGGGGTAAGGGAATGAGAGATCGTTGTTCAGATGGAGCAGAAGGAGGGATCAGACAGCGAGACGAAAAACCGCGCGGCTCATCACTGCGCCAGATGGTAGACGAGTTCCACCACGGCGTGTGCCCATTTGTGGAGATCTCGTACTTCCTCATTCCGAAGCTTCTTCCTGTTCTGGTTCTCAGTGTGGTTCTTTCCTGTATTATCCCAAAGAGCCGGTTCGAAAATTATTTCGTTGCTTTATCCAATTACACAATTCAGAAAACAAACTATGTGAGGAAAGGAACAAGTTTGTGAACCGCTGTCACGAACTTCTTAGCCGGTGAATTCATAATGGAAGAATTAACTCCTTCTCAGCTGTCCATGTTGTGGCTCTTGCATGGACGTCACACCACAAAGCAAGCAGTGAGTTTATTAATCAGAAAATACATGTGCGCCATTGCGGATTTTGTATTGAGTTAATTGTCAGGTTGAAAAAGCGATTTTGAATGAGCTGCCTCTGTGGCCGGAAGCGGTACAAATGGCTCGAGCTTATCATAGATCAAAAAAGGATCTTGCCGGTGGTAAATGTGAGTTTTTTCGGCTAAATGGTTGCAAGTTTTCTTCTAAATGGTCGCTCCTTGTGCAATATTTCGCACTGGTGTAGGTGCAGGCATAACGGGCGGGGGTGTTACGGAGGAAGGAGGAGAAATAGCTTATTTTACAATTAAGCCGGTTAGATTCTTCCGTTGGGCGAGAAATAGGGTTCGTTTAGGTGAGATCCTTCAACGAAAGTTGCGTTTTTCGGAAACCCATGGTCTTCATGATTTCTTCCTTTTTTCTGCATCTTTCTTGAAATGTCGGAGTCTTGATGGGAATGTTATAAAGGCTACTCAGCATTGACGTCAGTTCGACTGAGTACATTCTAAATTTTAATGGCAGTTAGTGACTAAAGTCGCGTGGTACATGAACTGAAGTGACACTGATTAACAACCGTTTCAGATTACATTCTCGGTTCGGATTTTGTGGAAACTGAGCCGAATTCCAAGTACAAATACCACGAACTGGGTATGTGCTTTCGGACGGTTTATTTTCGATTTTGTATCGTATTTATGTCAGTGTTTACTCAGTGATTATATTGCAACTGGTTCGAAACTCAGCGTCATGCTGCACCTCATCAGACATAATACTGTGGTTGTTGTGGTGGAGACGTCTTGAACAATATGAACTCGTGACGCATTGTTAGTCGTAGTATCGTAGCGTAAATCATTCTTCGTATGGTGGAATGAGGTTTTAAGAAACTAAATTCGTAACAGATGAGCATCATGAGAGAACCTTAAAAGTGTTGTATTCTGAGAGTTCCTTCGAGGGAACTACCCGACGCGTAGAGTATCTCTGACAGCAGACTCATTTCTTCTGCTCTTGTTCAACTCATCCTCAGCTTTCTGTTTCCGTCACATCAGGGAAACCAGTTGTAAGGCGCTAAGTGCAACTTTTCAGAGATGCGGTTGCTTCTGTCAGTAAATTATTACGTCAATTAGACAACTTTTGTTTTAGGTCGATATCCTTTGAACAAATGGGGAAGAGAAGCGGAAACGAAAAAAGCAGCTGCAACTGAAAAAGATAGTGAGACCGTCGCTGCTCATAAAAAGGAACTTCCCGGTGGATCAAATTCTATGGACGTGCTTGGCCCTTCAGTTTCTCTTCAGAAAAAGGTTTCTCTCTCCTGGTTATCATGACGTACACGTTTAATTTATTTTTTTTTTTTGAGGCATCGAACGACAACCGAGGCCAAGTCCATCCTGCAAATTCGATGTTTGTGGATACTAGAGACAAGCTTTCAACAGGAAATTCAAACTTCTGTGAAGTGAGTCGTGCCTAATAGTATTCTGTCTAGGTGTACCAGCTGTTCTCTTTTATAACGGTTTTTAATGTTAAGCCATCTTTTTAGATGTCCGAAGAAGGAAATTCGGAATGTGAGTTCGAGACCGAAGTCACCAAACGGAAGCAGCCGTCCAGACAGTCTTCGCAGTTTCAACACTCTGTAGCCAATTCTTCTGTTAATCAACCTAAAACGGAAACGCGGCCTGCAATGGGTCAAGAAGCTTCAACTCGACGAGAGTATATGAGGCCTAGTTCAGTTTCAGAACCTCCGAAGAGGGCGGTACCTAGAAAGCAGGAGGAAAGGCTGAAGGAGCTGCTCTCAAGGCTCTCGTCGGAACCAGAAGATGATCGCTTTTTTACTCCTTTCGAAAAGACTTGGGCTGAGCGTCCACTTCCTTCATTTGAAGAATTTTGTGCGAAGATCAGTAGCGCGCCGGGCGATCCAGATATTTGGCTCCGAAAGTCCGACGATCAACAGAAGCGCTCTGAATCTGCGAGGACTTGCGCTCCTAACTCGAAAACAGCAGCCGATCCGTCAGAGGAAATAACCTGGCAGCCAATTCCTTCTTTCGCGGAATTTTGTGAGCGCATGAAAAAGGATCCCCTCCCTGGCTTAGAGTTTGTGACGAGTGGAAACTCTGAAGTGGAGGATGTGGAAGATGTTGAAATGGTTGAAACTATGGCGGACTCCGATGAAGCACGAGGAAGTAAGATGTTGAGTGATATTATTTTGTGAAATTTATGACCAATTTTTGTTGCAGTTGTCACCACAAGTGACGTGGGTAGACGTGAAGAAGCGGCAGCGCCTGTCCAGTCATCATGCAGCAGATCCGCTTCTGTGGAGAAACCCAAGCCTTGTTATGTTTATCCGTTTGAAGGTAAGTTATATTTAAAGTGTTTTCTTTTTCCTAGCTTCCAACTGTCACAGCGTTTTCGACTCATTGATAGCCTCATTCTCATTCGGCGGGACTTCATACATGAAAACCTGTCTATAACCCTTATCTGCTACCTGTATCTCGCCCTTATAATCTATTAATATTATCTTGCGGATGCCGAACTGACGAATTTCAATTTCGCCTATCACTCTTCATCCTGTAGCGGTGATTTATTGATTACCTTTCATATTATCATCCGTGGGGGGGGGTGCTTCTCCGACCCGTTTTCGGATCAAAAATTATCAAAGACTGAGTAAATCCTCCTTTAGGCGAGTGAATAGGAGCATGTGAACTCAAAAGTTGTCTCTCGGCAGTATATATACGCTAATATTATCCAGATCCGCTTTACAAATATGGCTGCTCTGCCAACATGCTGAATAAGCGCTACAATTCACGATCCCATTGTGCTGCTCTTAAAAACTGACAAAACCTTGATTTTTGAAGACAGCACAAGTGTGATTGCATCGGACTTTTCGGATGATGACATTGGTAGCAATATCTTCATGGAGATCAGCGAACTCCGAAGAGTTGAAGGAGCATCCACACCAAGCACATGTAGTGAAGATAGCGACGTGAGTTTGAACTAAGCCGGCATTTATTGTGCATACTAATAAAAGGCGTATTAGTATTTGAACCGTTGAATATCTTCAAGAATACCTCTCAGGTTCCTCCTCCTCCAAATGTCTTCATGTGGAACCCACAACCTTCTACGTATCTAGTGAGCCAGTTTCGCTCATCATCGCCTCATGAGAAAGCTGCTGTTGTGCTACCAGCGCCAATTGTCGAATCTATCCATCAAAATGTCACCGGTTAGTTTCTTATAATATCGACGTTAAGTTGTTTCAAAACGATTAAATATTCTCAGTTCTTTTTCAGCACCTCATCTCCATGAAGTTGATGTGGAATTCGCGTTTTCGAAAAATGCTCTCCATTGTGCCGCTTTCACGCGAAAACGTGGACCTCGTCTTGGTTCTCCTGCACATTTCATCTGTGCGGGTATGTTTTTAGTTGCTTAGATATGAATCATACCTAAAAGAATGTCCGCGATGAGAAACTTCCGCGTTCTTGGTTCTTACTTCGACGTCTTCGCGCAGATCTAACTGTTATTTATAACAACAACAGCTATTGATTATTAATATATTGTGGACGGTATTTAAATCAATTCAGCTGCTATCAATGAGAACGCTCTGGCTGAATTTGTTTTCGACAGTGGAAGTGCTACCAAGAGCAACCTTCAAGTGCAACACGTTATTAATGTTCAATCGGCTGCATTGGAAACCTTGAGTATGTTTGTAGTTATCCTCTTTTATATCTCTATTTAGAATTGATTAAAAGCAAAGTTGTATCGTTAAGAGTTTTAATAGTTCGTGTTCTAAAAACCGCAGTTTAGGGTGTGTAACGAAAGCACTGAAGTACGAGGAAGTTTCGTCTGTCCTGCCGCTTCACACGGAACCCCAAATTATAAGCTGTTGCGCTGTGCGACCTACATTTGCTACTGGAGATGCTGCCTTAAGCTGCATTGGTACGTCCCATTGAATGTTTTTTTTATCGCATAATGTTTTAGTTATTGAGTATTCGTGCGTCTGGCATTTTTTCACTCTCAACACCGAAGAGCTGAGAATACAATAAAGTAACTAAACTTAGAAACAAGGGGATGGAAAAAAGGTTCTAAAAGCTGGGAAGTTTTGTTTTGTCTGCGTAAAACATGCAGAACAGTGTGGTCGCTGAGATACCCCCGCTTTTGCTTGGCGTACTTACATCGCGAGAACAGAGCAACAGAATGAAAGGGAAGGGGAGGGCGGTAATGCAGTTTATTACCAAGGTTAGACTGGTGCTGCAGCAAAGTGTGCTCGGGGCCTCAAGGTCGGTTAACTATCTTCAGTGCGGTTTACTGAGGGTTACAGTCGTTGACGGATTGGTGTCAAAGGAGCCAGCTGCATTAGGAGGAAGAGTGGGAACATTGCTGCAACAAATGGACAGTGTGCAGAAGAAGAGGGTTAGCCACCAAAGTAGAAGAATTCAGGTATAGGTGTAGGTAATAAGTTAAAATGTCGTGGTGCAGTATTTTCTACGCTCATTAGGACAAACGTAGGTGGTTGCACGGTAATGCACGTATCTTCTGTTTGTTTGTACTTTTGTTCCTCATTGGATGGAAGGGAGGATGAAGGCGTTTACATTTTTCTGCATATTCTCGTCATTGAGTGTTACGTGTTTTTGTTTTTAGCGTCGAAATGTGAAGAATTTATCCTACCGGTGGATCTACTGTCAGGACATTTACCGCTTGGTTCTATTGCAGTTCATTCCGAAGCTGTCGTCGAAAGGGTTCTGTTGGCATGCAGAGGTGAGGAATTATTGACTTCTTCATTTTATTGTTTTTGGAAGGGTCTTGAGGCCTGCAGGTATTGACGTCGAGAAAGTGGGAGACAACCTATCATTACATACGTGAACTAATGGGAATAAATTCAGTGCTTAAACGAGGCTACGTTTATACCTAGCGACAAACACTTTGAAAGCTCCAAGAGCGAAGTATTCTACCGTTCCGTGGCCATGCAGCATAGCCAGCATGAATCAGGTTTCGATGTGCTGGCCGCTCGGCTAAGTGAACTGGGCAGTCCTGAACAGTCCAACGAATGAACAACTTGTGTTTGATGACAGTCCGGTAGCACAGATTTCATCTTATTAATTTCAGCTATCGAAGAGCGGCATGTTCACGGCGCAATAGAGCTAGCTACAAAGCCACCAATTTTCGCGGAGAATTTGATCTCACTTCCGCTGCAAACCTCGTGCGAAATTTCATTTGTGTGCCCAGGTATGCACCTAAATCTAAGCTGTTGTATTTTTCTTGAAAAGTCCAAAAAAGCGTTTTTAAGCAGCGAAAAACGAAGAAATCTCCTCGTCGTGGGTTTTCGACGTTCAGCTCGGCAGTGGGACCTCAGAAGTTGTGCAGGAGAAACGACGTTGCAAAGAAATGCTGAAATGCAAAGGTGAGTGGCATGCAATGGTGATGGCGTTAGGTGTATCACCGCGTTATGTACTTCATATTGGTGTAAAAGTCTTGCGAAGAATAATAGTACAATGTTCTCGGCATGCGTTTGATTGAGTACAGAATTTGGACTTACGTGGTGGACTCAAGCTTCTCAGAGTATGCTTAATTGTTGCAGCTGTACATCAAAAAGACATCACTTCAACATGGGCGTTCGATGTTCAAATCGGTAGTGGCACGTCGGCGACTGTTCCGGAAAAATCAACACACGAAGAAATGTTGCAATGCAAAGGTCAGTGATGCCGCTTGAGAGAACGGCGAGCGATGTTTTCATGATTGTGTGGTGTATTAGTGGATAGCAATACTATAGAAACACTTGGTAAACGCGGTTATATTGCGAAATGAGAGTTATTACACAATTCGACACTTTGTTGTTGTTCTTTCTATTGAAGTGCTCATTTGAACTCCGGTGCTGGAGACCAACACCTATCACATTCGGCGTGGAATAACCTGATAGTCTACAGTTGTTGCAGGGAGCTCTCTGGACTCCAGGAAGAGATCGGTGAAAACCAATAAGAGTCCGATCAAGATAGAGGAGTGTTTGCTGCTTCTGGAGCTGGGAGCAATGCCGAGTCAATCAATTGACAATTCCGAGCCGCTTCCAGCCAACGACCACACGTCTTCAATTTCACTGGTACCGAAAATGGTAAGAATTGCTCTACCAAACATTCATTCTTGGGAAGCTCTCCAACGGGTTTCAAATCTGTCGTAATTAAAAAAGTAATGTAAGTAAGTAAAATAGCAAAAGCCATCCTGAGTGGAAAAGACATGGAAACGTTACCTGTAGTTCTCCAAGGCAGCAATACGAATCGGTGAGTCTACCAATATCGTGGAGCAACTATGGTCGCTTTGCAATTTCCCTGTATACCGGTCGATTCAAAGCGTTTCTAGGTAATGCTTCTCATGATAACCATGCGACCATTTATCACTAACCAGGCCATTACCTCTACAGACGCAGAATCTGCGCATATCTCGATTTGTTATTGCTCAAAAAGTCCTTAAAGTCCACGATAGTTGTATTGGCTTTTTTCAAGAACAATATGTCAAACCATCTGTGGTAGTGTGGGCTAACTTTTGTTTTAAGTCTTAGGAAAGCTTGCGAACAAAACCTACCAACATGCAGCTTACTGTCCTTATTCACAAACCGAAGCAACGGACCCCACGTTCAGTCAGTGTGGTGAAGTAAGAAAACATGAGAAATATTTTTACAAACCCTGCGAAGACTCAGTGTACAAAGGTGTCTAGAAGATATGAGTAATTAGTGAACAACGACCATTTCTAGGCTCGAATATTCAGCAAAACTAAATCACGTATGTATCTCAATATGTATGAATTCTTAGTTTCTGCAAGATTACTTCTGTTATCGGTAGCACTCTTGAGAGCTCCTTCCCAAGGATTAGTAGTTATTCCATCGCATAAGATGACTTTTCTGCAACTTTCGCGTGGAGTCCATAATTGGGTGGTTGTGTGCTGTCAAGAGCATTGCCGATGGAAGCAGTGTTCAAGTGATGTCTAGAATACTGTCGATATAGATCGTACATTATTGATGTTTAGTCTTTATGCTCCGCATTCTGAACAACTACAATATCGAAAACAATTTCAGAAAACGGACGATCGAGCAACTTAGTAGTTATTCCATCGCATAAGATGACTTTTCTGCAACTTTCGCGTGGAGTCCATAATTGGGTGGTTGTGTGCTGTCAAGAGCATTGCCGATGGAAGCAGTGTTCAAGTGATGTCTAGTCTTTAGAATACTGTCGATATAGATCGTACATTATTGATGTTTAGTCTTTATGCTCCGCATTCTGAACAACTACAATATCGAAAACAATTTCAGAAAACGGACGATCGAGCAACTCCTGCTCATCAGGAAACTGCCACAGCTCAAATCTCACCGAGAAGTGATCACTCCGGTTCCCCTGACCGTCTGGTGATTGTTGAAGATTTGGAAGATGTTACCGTGCAGGATGCTCCCACAAATATCTCCTCTTCGCACCGACATTTGGCAGAACAATGGCCACCTTCACCATCTGTTGACTCTCTGAATAGAGGATGCCATGGCGAGGTGGATACTGTAACAAATACTCCCATGAGAAGGCTTTCGCGTAAAAGGCTGGCTGACTCTGCCGGTGTTGAACGTGACGAGGTGAAAGAAAAAAAGAACAAGGAGTCGATTAGAGATAGGGATACTTCAACGGAGTTGATCACAACCACGATTGAGCTTTGCAAGAAACCCGGATCAGGCCATGATAGCTGTGAGAGTTTTGCCGCGGAGATCATTATCAGTAAGCTCACTGCGGCTACTAGCAGTTCCCTCTATACTTCTACAAAACCGAAGCGTTCTTCTCTTGTTGCTTACGTTAGACAACGAAGGACTCAAAGAACAAGCGGCGCGAAGACAGTTACGTTCGCTATTCCTCTAGAAACAGAGTTAAAAGAAAGGTTCAAAGCACCCATGCTGCAGCAAAAAATGCGTAGAAAATCGCGTTCTACGGAGATGAATGTCGTGGCTACTGGGGTACTTCCTGAGCGAAATACCGATGTGACGTTTTCATTCACCGCGAAGAAGAAACGTTCGGGAGTTGGAGTTTGTATTGTTATTGAGGAGCTTGAAATAGTTGGAGCGGTTTTCACTCCTGTTACAAAGGAAGAGCTAGGAGAGGAAAGACTGCAGAAACTGTCGAAAGTAGAGCTCCTTTCTGAGACTCATGTTCCCGAAACTTGCTCTATTACTCAGGCTGGAGATGTCTCGGGAAGAGATGATGAAAAAGAAAGTCTCGTCGTAGCTGGAACGCCAAGAGGGACTCCGATTCTGAAAAAGTCTTCACTTCAGCAGAACAAAAATGCTTCGAGTGATATGAAGCGTGGAACTCCGACGTCAGCGTCGTCTTTGAGACGTCGAGGCAAAATGGGGCAAACTTCTGCCCCAGTTTCGTCAAACTTGAAGGCTGTAACTCCTCCATCGATGCGCAAGAAAAAACAGGATGATTCAGTTGCTTCTGTGGCGCTTTCAAGAACTCCAACCCTAACTGCTTCAACGAAACGTCCAGATAAGAAGATTCCTCGTGCTGCTCTCTCTGCGCCGGCCACCTCAGTGACTACTTTAATAGAGGATCAAGGAGGAGCTGAGTCGAGTGCAGCTCCCTCAAAAGCTCCGCCGTCAGCGACGAATCGCCAAGGAAGGATCGAGGCTCCAGAGGTCTGCACACTGTCAGAAGTTCAATTTTCAGATCTTTCGCCGAGATGTCAGGTCAAGAGCGATGATTCTAATGGATTTTCTACAACAACGGACTCCTCACAGAGCCGTCAAGGAAAAACGAATACTCCAGGTTCACGTATCCAGTTGGAAGTCTTGCCCAAAAGTAGCTCTCGTAAGCGTCGGCATCCGATTTCTCCTGATATTTGTGAAACTACGTCGGCTTGCGCATCAGGAAGTCAAGATGAAATGAATAGTCACGTCCCTAACCAGTCGGTCGTTACACTGAAAGCTTCGTCAGATTTCTCTGCCGACCGTTCGAAAGCACTTACGACAAAACATTCGGCGAGGCGTCGGTCTACAAAAACTGCTTCCCATGCTACCCGTCAAACAGACAAGTCACTACCTTGTCCTGCATCGGATCACGAAGGCAGTGGTTTTGACAAATTTGTGTGTACAAGTTCACCTTCACCTTTCAACGCTCCGATGGAACAACAAAGTGAGATAAACGACAGTTTGGGCTTCGAAATTCTGTCGGAAGCTCCACCTTCGAGTCCTTCTTTAATTCATCGGATGGAAGATGCTAATGACAGTTGTGCAACCCAAAAGACTCGCTCAACAAGCCCCGTCCCGAAACGGAAAAGGAAAAAGAACGACCAGCCTGATGTTCACACGCCATCGGTGTCCTCGTTTCAACACGATTGCCCCTCGAGTAAAAACATAACACATGGCTTCGTCGACTCTAGCAGTGTCAATGCTGCTCCATCTATAGAAGTGGCATTTTTGGAGCAACCAGGCGTGATGCTTGACGACAGAAAATCTACACCGCTCACTTCAAGGAAAGGTGAACGCGCCCGAAAGACTCGGAGGATTTCCCCCGTATCACCAGTTAGACCGAAACGTAGCAGGGTGTCGTTGAACGAACCTATCCAACCTGCATTAGTGGCTCCTGCTGTTTCCACAACGCCTCATGTTGAGCCACAGACGCGTTCGACAAGAAAGAAAGCGAACTGTTTGACGACAGGAACAACGGAGTCAGCTAATGGGCAATCGTCTTCGCGGTGAGTGCGATTTATTAATATTTCAGACAAATCATGAATGTTATCAGGTTTGGAATGGGTATGTATGGCTTGCAAGGGTTTGAGAGTTACAATAGTTCACAAGTGGCCTTTACCCAGATCAATCCATCGAGGGTCGTTCCGTTGCTTAGTTATCCTACGATTAATTGAAGGCCAATTACTAATCCTACAAGTTTTTCGCTTTCTAGTAAGGAAATGCGGTTGCTACGCTCCAGTGACGGTGACTAGAGAGTCCTAGACTTGTGGCTACTGGCCATACGAACCCAGAAAGCCGTTGACGCGCATCTGTGAGCATCCCTCATTCACCACCTGTCTCGCCGCCCTTTACAGGTTTTATTATCATTTCAAGACAGTTTCACGATTTTTTGCAATTTACGAATGGAAATGAATTTCATACTTGGGTAAAAGTGTGAAAGTGGTTAATGATGCGGTCACCGTTAAATAGGCCAAGGCGATAAGTTGCTGTTAGGGCCCTACCTTTTTGTGGCCAACCTAAATTAAAGTGTATATTGAACGATAATTGCGCCGTGGATTCCGTTCCCTATCTATCATTCCACGGAGATTCAAACACCTTAGAATAATTGCTTCCAACCCATCGCCGGAATGCCTTTTTCTAAACTCAGGAGCCACTTCTCGTCCACTTCATCAACGGAACCTTCATTAAATTCAGCTTTGTTACTAAACCACTTTCTACAGTTCTATTTGTTGATATTACTTGTTTCAGAAAGCGTGCAGGCGTCGTATCCTCAGAATGCGTATCCTCAGGTGACGATGTAGTGGTTGTAGAGAGGTGCGTTTCGAGTAGACTTTTTGTAGTTCTGAGCCTTGCTTACCTATCATATAAGAAGTTCTGCTGTTAAGCGTTTAGTATCTCCTTTTTTGAACTTTTTAGGGATTTTCTTTTTTCTTCCATGCGTTTTATTTTTATTCCTTCAATCAGCTAATTGTAGACAATTAGAGCTTTACTAGAATTGGTGCAAACACGCTAATACGTAACATTATCTAGGGCGGCTAGGGAAGTTGCTGATATTTTAACCGAATTTGATCACCGTTTCGAATGAGTCAACTCTGTAGGCATCATGTCGCCAATGGTGTGCAGAGTTGTGCTTACTTACGCTAATACGGTTACGGTCACTCAAAATAGACCATTGAAGCGGAAATGACCTCCCATATGAGCTTTTTGGGAAAGGAAATGTTGAATTTAGGAAAAAGCAGTTCGAAGAGCAGAGAATTTTCTAGAAAATGTAACCTTTTAACGCATAGTAAGATAGAAGTAAATTTGGTAGTTGGACGAAAATCGGTATCGCAATGAATTTTAAGAACATTGTAACATAGAGTGCATTGACAGCGTTGATTGTGGAGATATGGCAATGTGGGTATCATCTGTGCTCCAAGTATATGTATAGTAGTATTTTGCCAAATGAATGTGAGAAAGTGTTCTACTAGTCTTGACTTTGTAAGCGAAGATCTTCTATATTAATTTTATTTCTCAGTTTATTTTGTTCAAATGACCTCTGTTAGGACTGATGCTTTTCCTGATGCTTTCCAATTCCACACATGCTTCTCTAAAACCTTTTCATTATAGTGGTTATCGAAGCAGACGGCGAAGATCGACAACACCGCCAATATTAGTGTACGTGTACCTGTCTGCTTTTGATATACGGCTGGTTTCGATTCCATGATTATTTCAGCGTTGCTGTCGATATCACAGAGTCACTGGAGTGCATGAAACGGGATAATAAACGTATCGCTGATCCTATTACTCTGCCAGCGTGCAATTGGGGGGAGAACGCAACCTTATGTAAGTTTTTTTCGCTGCTCGATGCTGCTCATTGTATTTATTAATGCATTATTTTATCTCGTTTAGCAATCTGCTCATCGGATAGCGCTGAAATTCTGAATGCATTGGCTTTGGATATTATTATTTGTGAAGCTTCTTGTGAGTAATGTGGTTAAGAGAACCTCATTTTCTTTCATTTTAACTCAGTGGACAGTTACGTGTTTTAGTACTTTCGACTGTCAACATGGCGACATTCGCGCAGTTTGTGCTTAACCTTCTTGATCCTGTGGTACCGGTATTTGGTGAGTTTCAGTTTTTTTTCACTATCATGGAGCATTTAAATTCAAGCGCGTTGCAGTGAAGGGATTGCTTCTTACATCTACATCCCTAAAACAGCCAGCAGTGGTTTACCTGCAGTTCATATTTTGAAATTATTCGCTGCAGTTTCATTCGCCGCTGTGGGAGCTGGTAATTTGCGCAGCGTTGAATTCTTGTTTCAAAGAATCGGACTCGAAAACTATACCATAGTTCCACATTATTGTTTCAGGCAAGCTCGTCGATATCGAACCTTCAACGTTGCCGGCAAAATTTACGACAATATTCGAGCTGGCGTCTCCTCTGCAGTTTCGTCACCGTATGTCGTACCGCATCCGCTTTTATGCTCTCTTACTCGTTAGAACGCTTTTGTTTGCTTTTGAAAAGTTTTCTTTCTTTCGCTTTGTATCTCCTCATGTGTTATTCTTAAGGTCTTGACTACAGCTCATTCAACACGATGTTGCTGAACCGTCTACCAGAAAACGGCTTGCATGCCCTTACTTTAGACTCCCGCAAGGTAAGTGAGCTTTTCAGCTGAAGCGGACGTGCTAAAACTTTCAAATTATTTACTTATGTCAGACTCATTCCTTTATGAATTTGGATCATCACATCTGTCGTTTTGTATCTGCACTTTTAACACTTCAGGTGAGCATGCTGAAAATTACAAAGTTCGTCGATACCATAAAGGAGGCTGTAGGAGAAATGTGTGAGGAGCTGAGAACAAGAAGCTGTCTGTCGAAGGGAGAAACCCAAGCGGAAAAGGCAATTTATTTGTTTGCTACTCAGTGATTA
This sequence comes from Nippostrongylus brasiliensis, assembly GCA_030553155.1. Lineage (NCBI taxonomy): Eukaryota > Metazoa > Nematoda > Chromadorea > Rhabditida > Heligmosomidae > Nippostrongylus > Nippostrongylus brasiliensis. Next base: position 16,406,832 of record CP130736.1, read on the forward strand.
TGGAAGGTAACAGTGTTGCTTCTCAGGATCTATCAGCTGAGGTGCAGCGTATCATAACTTCTCGATATGTTGAATCAATGATGAAACTGGCAGACGCATGTAACACTGCGCAGGATGTGTCTTCTCAAACAGTAGCTGATCGATTTGTAAGTGATTTCATTTTTCTCGATGAGTGCGCATGGTATGCATATTAAACGTGATGAGCAATCGGCAGAGACTAGTAAAACCTTACTATCGATGTTCCGATGTTCGATCGCAGTCATCCACTCGAATTGCACGATGCTTGACTTCGAAAGCACAACATGTCATTACAGTATCTTCTGCTCTGCGGTTGGAACTGTTTCCTGCAGCAAGGCGGAGCTTTGCGCGTTCGTCTGCAACTATCACCGAATAGATCAAAGCCGGAAATTGTCGACATAACTATGGCGTGGTTGGATCAGATAGGTATGACAGCTTCCATTCAGTTTTTATTCTACTTCCCAAGCCATAAACGAAGGCTTTCTATAGCGTTAGTGCCGGTTCAGAGTGTTGCTGCATGATTGTGCTGGAACAAAGGGGCGGAGCGTCTTTCCGTAGCCACAACCTCTCCTGCAGCACGACAACAAAATTCCGGTGGGAATTCTCTGGTGCAGCTGCTGCTCGCTGCATCACTATGAACACCCCCTGCTGCAGTGTGTTGCATGCAGCTGCTGCAGCGCTGCAATTCCTAGACTTTATCATTGCTGCAGCTGCATGCAGCAACACTCTGAACCGGCCCTAAGGGACCATTCAGAGTTTTACTGCCGAAGTAAAGTAAAATTAGCAGCAAAAAGGGGGGATGAGCGCACCCCACATCCGCTTTCGGCAGCAAATCCGCTGCCGCAGCAAGGAATGTCCCGTGACATTCCTTGCTGCGGCGGCGCTGCGGCAGTGCTGCCGCAGTAAAACTCTGAAAGCGGGTGCAGCGCTGCCGCTACTGCACAGCTGGCGCGCGCGTCGCTGGTCCCTATCCTTCATCATTACTGCGGCAGCAACGCAGTAGAGTCTGAGTGGGCCTTAAGACTGTCTGTCTTCAGCGAATACTGTCTGTAAGCTGTGCACAGTTCGTGATTTCAAACCAGTCTCGAGTATTAGTTTTAACGTTGGCATAGTTGCCCTGAATATATTGTGTAACTAGGTATTGGTATTAAGAAAACAAACTAGAGTGGAGCGAGACAACTCTGTGTAACTTCATATGTGCAATTCAGTCATATTTAAGATGCTATTCTGTCTCGGGCGCAAGCAACATTATCAACCAGAACTTCGGCGTTTGCCGTTTCATTAGCTCAAGAGAAAAATGTGATGAGCAAGATTTGGGAGAAGATGGCTGCTCAGACAAGCCCGAGAGCTGAGCACGAGTGAGTCCTCATCCTTTTCTTTTTTTTCAGTAGGAATTTCAATTCAATAGTCACCTGAAGTCAGATGATGGTGGCATTGAAAACGTGTAATTTAACAGTCGAAATGTTCCAGATCCTACATTCATTGTAAAGAATGCAACTTGTACTTCCACAACGAGGACACCGATTTCATGCATAATAGGGTGTTTCATCAGAAATCGAGAGAATGTGAAGAGGTTTGATCTAGAATTTTTTAAAATCTTCTTTTCGCAAATGTCGACTGAATCACATCTCTGATTTCAGTGCTACGATATGTTCCACACCTTGCTTGGATTAGATCTGCACATGGTGGGCAATCACAAGCGGAGCTTTGTCTCGAAGATGTGACTCATTGTGATCGTGTGATTTAAGGAAGATATTCTAAGTCAAGGTTAGGCCAATGCTATTTGCACAATAGGGTGCTATATTCCTTTCAAACGGGTCTTAAGATGATCTTGCTCTATATTCTGCTGATTTTTCATACTTCGTGTAGTTAAGAGCCTAATTTGCATGAGATGTCAATGTTAATTCAGTTAGGCACTTCTCAATCCTTTACATTTTTTATGTTAGTGCTGGTGGGGTCATGACTATCGACTTCGCTAAAGCTTCGTATACGAAGCCCACTTCCAATATCTTTGCTGACTAAATGACATGCTTATTTTATCTTCCGAGGTTGGTCAGAATCTTGAAAACGGTTTTCTGATACACGATCCTAACGCAGATGGCGTCTTAGACGAGATTTTGGGGAAGTCGAAAGTGCTGACGTCACCCAGTTTCAATGGTGTCGGTAAAATTGTTTGGTGTTTTCACTTCCTTCGAAGTAATCCGAGATTGCTCATTTACCGTAGTGTTTCATAGAAATAAAGAAGCGGATTATTGTGTAGAGTAATGTGTACAATGGGCCTTCTGGGAGGCTTCAATGTCTTCAGTTATCTCAACACGACATGATTCAATGCGGACATCTCAAATGAGTGCCTGGACATACCTTTGGGATCTGTTTTGAAGCTCTCGATGCGTTTTCTACTTCGTGTCAAATGGATTTTATTTTTTCATGGTGGAATGTATATACAATATAACAACGACGGTAGCGCGTTTTTCACAACTGTTTTAGTGAATCTCAATAATTACGTTATCACTTTCCTGTTGAGCATTACTTTGTGTTAGAGTGGTTTCTGTGATCGGCAGCTCTTCCTCATCACATAAAAGTCCAGCGGGACTTCGAGTGCTCTTAGTAGGTCGATGGGAGAAGAGAATTGGCACGTTACTGTAAGTATCGAATCACCATGGGATGTGCTCCACTGAATTGATTAAAACTTGCTCACCCATTTAAAACAGCTTCGACCCAGAAATGAATAGCCCGCAAAATATTTTCCCAGTCAGTGGCAAAACCAGTATCCTCCATTAGCTGAGATACGTTCTCTCCTAGAAGGTTCAAGGCTTGGTCGAGGCGAAGACGAGCACTTCGCCATCGGGTTCCATGCAAAGGTAAGCTGAAAACAGAAGATGTTACCCGGTGATAAGGGAATAGACAAACGGAGAAGTAAATAAACTACCGTAAGAGCTAGTTCTATAGTGTCCTATTCTACTAAGCAAAACTAGATCAAGTTTTTTTACTACGTGGTGTGAAACCGTCAAAATGCTGAGCATCAAAATCTCACACCTTTTACTATCCTTCCGAGAGTGAATTGCTGACGTCGAGGCAGCTGATGAAATTGGATATCGGTATATGTAGTCTATCAGTATGGATAAACTTTCCAGGAAATGGGCGGTATGTCCGTATGCGGCTGCAATCACCTCTTCCGAATGACCTGAACGACGAAATTGTGTCTCCCTGAGCGGAAGTAGATGGTCTAGGTCTGAACTGTGAGGTCCGATGTATCAAGGTATTAATAGAAGAGCTGAGAGAGGATTATTAGAAAAAGGTAGTGGTGGAGAAGGTGAGCTAAAATAAGTGCAGATGAAAAAAGTAACATGAAAGTCGTTAAGGATGTAGAATTAGAGGCAACGAAAAAAAGAACGAGCAGGAGTGTATAGTAAGATGGGCATCTAGTAGCTAACTCCCTAGGCACTCTTGAAGACCTGTGAGGTTTGGACACCACAATAGTGACAATATCCTTGCTACTGCAACGGTAGCATGGCTACCTGAAACTAGTCCTTCTAATTTTTAATAGATTCTGCAATTCTCCATCTGGAATCAAATCCGTAAACATATCGGTTCCCGGTCGTCAAATTTATCATTCAGATGTGGTCATACTTCGCGTTATAGTTCAAATCAGCTTCCTCCTACCTTTTTCTACAAGAAGGATCTTGAATCTAGAAAGGATCATCACGAAGCACTATAGTAGAATGGTAAGAGACGCGACTGACATCCGTGTGTCGTGCGACCGATCCTCACCCTGGCTCAGCCTTCACTCCCTCCGGCCATTGGATGTAGTAGATCTGCCCGGATAGCTGAAGGCACTGTTTTATACAGCGGCTAGTTCCCGCAATCACTGCATGAGTCAAATACATACCCATCATGCTTCTACGTTTCTGAATGAAACCCGAACGTGCGGCGCATTCTTAAAGAACCAATGAACGTCAACCCTATTAGTTTTGCTTCTTATTTATCAAGGGTTCCTTAACCGAGCAGACAATTTTGAAAGGCTGACGTTTCATAGTTGCACGGCAGAAGAAGGAAGAGCTGCTATTTAATATACCTGCGAAGTCGCGGGTCAATGGAAGATGTACGCCGCAGATACTTTGATACACATTGCATGAGCACTCATTTTTTGCATTAGAAACCGTTTCGACCTGAAAAAGGTGAGAATCCGAAGACTAAGATTCTCGGTTTAATGGGTTCACCTTCTACCTAGAAAGAACGGAAAAACTTCGACGAACACTCACCGTAAGAGAGAATATGTCGGCTATTTCCTTGATAAGCGCTCTCCGTCTGGCTCTAACTAGTTGAGTGTATACGAACAGGTATTGCCTTAATTCGAACCGATGCATCAAAGATACGTGGCCAGACGAACATGGTAAAGGTAAACCTCCTCTTGTCCAACGTATTTGAAGCAAAGCTGTGCACCACAGCTAGGTTCGCAAGTTTTTTCTTCATCTTCAGCTGCACCTTCACAGAGAAAAGTTAAAATATTTAATCCAAAATGAGATTACCAAGACACACGCACCTCCTCATCAGCTTCTTCTCTAGCCTTGACCAATGTCATTCTCTTTTTAGTAGTAATTCGCTTCAAACGCTCTAATGCTTTGTGGTAACGAGCTATCATGATCTCATGGTTTCGAATTTCATTAGTCTGAAAGAAATGATCTATGCAATAATTAGAATATCGAGGAAACAAGCAGCAATCACTACCAAGCGATGAGCCTCAACGAGATGAAAAAGATCGCCGTCTTCGCGGAGCTGTGCTTGATGAAATTTCACTGTCTCTGTTGTTGATCGTATCGCCAACACCACCGTTCGCACCCTGAAGAATAGCGATTAGCGCCGTTTAGCCACAACTCACCTCACTCCTAACGCACTGCAAAAAAAAATTTGTTAGAATGAAAGAAGTATAAAGGGGTGCAGGAACGCCAAGGACACGTTCTGCATGGCCTGTCACACATTTGCCCTCGTACGTTCCCCTATATTGTTAGCTAGGGTGTTTAAATGTTTACGTTCATTACGCATAAGGGTCAGAGTGGGCGCGCGGCACAGTGGTAACATGCGTTTCTGACATCCGCGCGGTAGAAGGGTCGATCCCCACAAGTGCTAACCAAGTCTTCCACCCTCCGGGGTTGGGTAAATTAGTACCAGCCTTGTCTGGGAAGGCAGACTGACTTGATATAGCGGCTGGGCGTTGCAAATTGTTGTATAGTCCAAAGTCGCATTCACCTTGCCTCTACGATTCTGAATGGAACACGAATGCTGCGGCGCGTCCTTAGAGAACTGATCAACACCGGCACCTTTACCTTTATGAGCTACAGCACTCAAGTGTTACTCGCGCCTATCGGAACTTACCAATGCATTCAGTAATCAGTCCAATAGGAGACCTCGACTCTGCCATCCTTATCTGCGTGTACCTATCCATACTCAAAACGGATTTTAGACCCATAAACACCGCATCAACCAATGCGGTAGTCGAAGTTTCGGCAACTTTCGGTCTACAAACAAGGCGAGTTCGTGGAGTCGGAACTTCCGGTCGATTACTTCTAGCAGACCTAATCGACTCACCGCGTGTTGATCACGATTCTTAACATCCATTCTACGAAAATCAGCCGAGGACCACCCATATCGTAAACTGGGGTGGTCAAGTAAGAGTCAGAAACCGAATTCCGTAGTTACGTGACGGTAAAGGCAAGGGAAGATGGGGAATGTGGGATGAGGTAGTGGAGTGCCTACCTCAATCTACCGAAATCGGTCGACATCCGAGAAAAGATCATCAGATTTGAATTTTCAGGAAGCTCAAGCGAAATCGGTGGTTTTTACCCGAATGCCCTTCTTAAGAATATGAGTAGCCCTCTGTCGAATGTCGAAAATCTGATGTTAGAATCGTGACCATCACCGAAACGTGTAGGTCCTATAAGCGCACTTTGGTCCGGATTCCTGAAGAAGTTTCCACGACCATTGGAATGGGATTGCCTGAGGGCGTATTTTTTCCACAAAAACATGTTCAAATTGTTGTGAGGGCATGGAGTACTTGAAAGTACACAATTTAGAAGAATTTGGCCGCTTCGAGGACTCCTCTAAGTAAAGCAAGTTCAACACTTCTACTTTCAACACCCTACTCCCTCAAACCCATACAGCACCCTGGAATCCAATAAGTGGAATAGTGTCTTTCCAGTAAGTGTCTCAAGGTGGAGCAAGAAATTAACTTTACTATCACAATTTTCTTGTTCTGGCATTATGTTCGGAATGGAAAATACGGAAAAAAATGAAAAAGAGGACCACACATTCACCAGAAATAAACCAAAAATACCTCTGCCATCGAGCGAATGACGCCATCTCAACGTCCACATCGCTCGAGTTGTTCGACGATGAAAGGGAGCTGGTCTCATTCCTGAGGAAGGACATTGAGGTGCAGGTACACCTGTCCTCGCTACGAACAGCATCGGCTGCCGCGCTCCAAAACGCACGCAATCGCGCTGCGGCTGCGGTGCGCACAATCATTCGCTTTCACGCAAAAATTGCGACTCTGGCAGGGATCGAACCTTGGTGCTCTGTGTTTGCGGAGCGCTACGTCATGAGATCCTCTTGCTACCACACTGTTTTCTCGGCCACCTAACAATTCTTGTTCTTTTCGCTTTACCCTTGATGGTGGCATTTTTCGTTCTTGTTGTTCATTTGTCAGTCTAGTAGTATACCTTGACGTTTTAGGTGCCATTTTTATTCTTGATCCTCTTCCTTCGCCCACAGCACAGGGAACGGTGCCTTCATGGCCTTGAATGGCACAGACAGGGTTGTGGACAAAGAGTATCTGGCTCTACTAGGTTAGTAAACACCTAAAAAGTTATGATTTATGAAGACTTTGCCGTTATAGAAAGCAAACTTCAAGCGCTGAAGGATCCGAAGAAAGCCACAGCTAAGCAATTTTTAAGCGATATCGCTTCGTATAAGGATCAACAGGTGCGTACCTTTATCTTTTTCAAGTTCGTCTTGAAGTAGTTATGCTTTTTTCCAGCTGTTCAACTTGATAACTGCTGGTAGTCCAACTCAATCCGGTTTTGACGACGATTTCTCCGACGTCGTGATTACACCCAGCTATTTGCGGAGAGTTGTTGCACCACAGACGTGCGCCATTAATAAGCAAGAGCTTGTGCAATTGGTAAAGAACGACCAGGTCCAGGTACGCTCAGAAGATTCATTTATTTGGCTTTAGTTAAAACCTACCGCACCGGACAGTTTTTCGTCAACCTTTGTCATCGGGGGTTACTTGGGGCGCTGATAATGATCTGATGTTCATTTTCCGAATTTCGGCCGAGGACCAGCTACAATGTTTAGTAGTCGTCAGGTCAAAATTTTTAGGTTCGGCTTAGGCCTAGTCCAGGAAGGTTATTTTGCATTTACGTTACGATTTTGTTTTTGAACCACCACTAAGTAGTGGTGGCGAGGGGCGAAGGTAGGGGGGGGGGTACGAATAGGTGCACGGTTGAATCTTCTGAAATCGAAGTCAGATAAGAAGACATCGAATTCGCGCTCGGTAATATTATTTTCCTAGGAGAAGTTTCAGCAAAATTTGTGATTTCGACCGGACCATCTTGTTGACTTGCCAACGACATGGGCGGCCCTCAGCTGTTATTCGGATAGCGGACATTAGATTTGTTATCATCGCTCCAAGTAACCGCCGAAAGCAAAGTTTCGACGGAAAGTTGTTTGGCCCGGATTGGTCCATGGGGTTGCAACTTTTGTCAATAACCACTGCCACTTGTTTTTTAATCAAAAAGTCCTTTTCTCAACCGAGGATGATCATTATGCTAATGTGAACGAAATGAAGGCAAATGTTCATAGGGGCAGTCGCGCTTGATCGATGAAAATGAGAATTATTCAAGCCGTGTTACACCATTCACCATTTGTGTTCTATGTATAATTTTATAACGCTAGTCATAAAACATCACTTGACACTCGAAGCCATGCAGTTGTTGGCATCGTCAGTTCGTTTCTAGAAATGTTTTCAAGAAATCGTAACAAGGGGTACTTGATTTAAAAGCGTTTTATCAGAATGAAAATATGGCTTTTTGCAACTTTGTATTTTTTGTAGAAATAGTAACGTTTTTTGTTTCCCATAATGATGTCTGTTTGAAAAGAAAACCGTGTTCCTATTTGACTCCGTCTTTTCAGAAGTCTCACGAAGCCGCTTTGCAAGGAACCGATCTCGAGCAGCAGTCCGACGACAACAAGTGTTGTGACGGTTAAACGTTAAGGGAGAGTACGTCAATGACCTTGCCATTAGATTTACCACTGGTAAGCGTCATAGAATATTAAATTATACTGCTACCTTTTGTAGATATTCTTCTTCTAGGGTGATATAACTGAAGTAGAATTTGTAGAATGGAAATTTCTGTCGTTTCCGGAATCCAGCCAAATTCTTGTTGTTCGCGAACATTCCTCTAGTAAGTGTTCCTACTTTTTGGCTCTCCAACTGGTTTAGACTATTGTTAAATCTAAACCTTCATTTTCATTTTTCTTCGTACATTCATCAAATTTTAGATGCTGTAATCGATCCGTCACTTAATATTCATACATGCCTAATAAATGCATACGGGCGCCTCCATTTTGTGGAGCAAAATAAGACTGTACACCTGCCGAAACTGCTGGCGGAAGTGGTAAGTCAGGTCTTCTATCTCATCTATTTCATTTTCCAAGCTTCAGTGCCGTTTATCGGAATGATCATTATTTGCTTTTATGGCTCCTGCCATGAAAAGTCATTGTTAAATACTGATGATATCATCTTTCTCGCTCACTTCCAACAAAGCGAAGTATGTTATGCCGCTATATATTCTTTTCGAAATGCTGTGTTCCTTCAGCCACTGGAAAATGGTCATTCAATTGAATTATCAAGTGCTGATATGTCGGCAAGCAGTAACCAAGGATGCTTAGCTATTTTAGCCACATCGTAAGTACACTAGTCTAATATTTTCATAAGCAAAATTAGTCATATCTCTTTTTTATAATGTCAGTATTGCAGCTGGGTGGAGCTCAACGAGCATTTCTGTCCATGTCGACATTTTGGTGCGCTGTTTAAAATTTCCCCCACTCTTCATGTAGAGCTGATGAAAAAGGTGAGTTCTCATTGTATTCAGTACTAACGTCGACTTCTTTTTTTTCGAGATTTCGCTCATATATTCCTTGATTGTGCGCAGGAAATCAGTTTCAACATTGATTTTTTTAAGATTAGACTCATTCAAAGCCCACTACTTAACGTTATTCATATTAAAATCGTGTTCTCTTTTCTGCAGAGATGGTTTTAGATAGAAGCAGCCGCACCAATCGCTCACTGTTGTCTGGCAGACAAAGTTGTTAACTTTTTGGAGCAGAAGTTTTGGATAATTTATGAGTCGGAGAGATCTCCTACCGTTTATAAGCTAGAGGTGTGATCTGTTTTTCATTTGCCTTTGTGTTATGCAAGACTTGACGGTTTTATATTACAGGGGACCTCTAACCATTTGCAAATTGTGGAAAATGATATTCACGTTTTTCCTGAGCTAAGCTTGGATGACTGTAGCGGAACAGTGCTACGCACTGCGGAAGCGTCGTCGGAGAGATTGAATTGGAAAGCATTTGGGTTTGACAATGGCCGTGTTTTTCTTCTGGTTTTCGATAAGGATACGAAAGTAGTTAATAGGTGAGTAAATTTCCAAATGAATAAATAATTAAAATGCTGATAGATACTCGAATAGAATGGGATCTTTTCAATCGCCTTCCTTTGAATTCTTTGCTCAATATATCATCCATAAGTATTCTCGTGCCTTTTTTCGTTTGACTTGTTGTTTTGGTGCGCAGGCAGAGGCAGGTGCAACGCTAGTAACTAAATGAGCTCGAATTAGGAACGCAGTTGATTCCGTTTGATCACTCTCGTGGTGAACTGGAATATTTTGTCAGCGATTTTAACACGTTGACGACAGTGTGGCGTAATGCTGCGCCACGCTAAATCGGCCGCGTGGGACCGTGCGGCGTAACGCTGCGCCACAGTCTTGTATCGTATTTTTCTCGATACATTTCAGAATTTCGAAGGATGTTTTTGTGCCAGTTTTTAGTAGACCTTTGCACTTTGTTATAGGAAACATGGTCCACGAAAATGATTCTTAGCTTCTGATTTACTGGCATTTTTGATTGTGCACTAGTTTTCTTTACAAGTAAAAACAAATAATGGTTATTGCAAGAAACAAATAAATGCAAACTTATACTGGTTACTGAAACAAACACATAAATACAAACAAATATTAACTATTAGAATAAACAAATAATGAACAATAAACAAATGACAATTTCTTTTTAACCTGGAGAGGGGAAAAGGACATTCTAAAAGCTTCCAGCTGTTATTTTTCTATTTTCATTGCAAAAAAAGGAATAGTCACAATCCCCGATATTACAGGACTGTATATGTAGTCTTCGAGATTTGCTATCCAGTTCCATTTTGAGAAAAATTCGCCGTATGCCGGCATCATGCCACAGCCTCGGCGCGCTAGAAAATCGCTTGGTCCCACGCGCCAGACACGAGAAAAAGGCGCTGTCGTCAACGTGTTAATCTTCTTCCATACCGTACAAGATTAACACTTTTCACGTCTGAAGTATTTCAGGAAACTCATCAAATTCTCAGGGCCTGTATCGGTAGTATTATTTGCCCCATATCAGCACGTACGTACTCCTAAATCAGGAGAAGAAGCGGATTCCACGCCGGTTCCCTATCAGGAAGAAAGATACATTGTGGTGTCCTCAACTCTAGGACCAGTGGCCATTTGGAGATGCAGCTATGAGGTATCGTTTTATGTTCTAATTCACTGATGTCGAGTATCGACGATCTATAAATATTGGCATAATGATACACTTGAACAGGTGTTGGCTGGGGGGAGGGGGCTGTTCAGGTTTGCCATAATATCAGAATTAGGACATTCTATTAGGCTGTTTCGGCGCTTTTCGCCTTCGTCCTAGCCTGTGGTGTCGAGAAATTCCTGGAGGACTTATTGCTCAAACGTCATTCCTTTTTGTAGAAGTGAACTTCAGAGGAATAACTAATTAGGAGCGCTTACCACTAACTTTAGAATACGATAACCTTTCTGGTGGAGCAAAGGTGGTCCATAGAGTTGCGATGGCTGGATGTGAGTAAAACTGATGATAGTGCGCCTGCTTACGAGAGAAGACCCCTGGCCTCCAGCAACTCCATGTGACTGACCCATAGGTAAAACAGGTTGCGATTGCTGGATGTGGGTAAAACATGGCGTGAGGTGATCGATTTATGCTCTTGACTACTTTGCCTTCTAAAATTCAGTTCGGTTGGATGCAAAGACGTTTGAGCCAGTATTCTTCTAGTGTTGTTCGAAATTCCAGTCTCTGAAGAATGTGAAAAGAGGAGAAACGGTAGCCTAATGGAAAGGTATATGCCAGTTCCGGGCGTTTGTGGTGCAGTGAGGCGCTTTTGACAACGTTCGAGCGATCGATCCCGGCGCGGGCTAACCAAGCCTTCCATTCCTTCGGGTAACTTGGTACCATACTTGTCTCGGAAGGTGAAGACACTGACTTGGTATAGTGACTTGCCCCCGCAAGTCATTGTTTAGGCCAAATGCGCATCCACATTCCTCTACGATTCCGAATCGAACACGAATGCGCGGCGCGTCCTTAGGTCACTGATCAGTGCCGAAATCTTTACTTTTTATCTTCATACCAGTCCTGCATTGCAGCCGAGCCAACGCCTGTTCAACTACTACCAGTACTGCTTACGGTTACAGTAAGGATTCCTCTGATTTCCGGTAATCATTAAGGGTGACACGCTTTTCTGGAACAGCGAAATCATACTTTCTCAGTCAGAACAGTTTGACGCCATAACCTCAGCGTGTATTATTGGTGACAACATAGCGGTTGGGACTTCTTCTGGGGTGAGCTCATAACCTTCTTCCGAATTTTGCCCACCTTCTATCCTTATTTTTTCAGAAGATTCTGTTCTACTCATCTCCATGTGATCTCCTTAGCCATGAGATTTCTTCAATGACACAACTTCATTCGCCCATTGTGAACATGAGGGTACAGTTTGCTGAAATGGGTACTGAGGTGGTCAACCAAGCTTTTTATATTCAATTCCAGGTAGTGGACGAGAAGACGTTGTGCGTGCTGTCGACCGCTGGCCTACATACCGTCAAGCGATCGGATGTTTAACTTTATGGAACTCGGTCTCAAATAATTTATTACTAATGTAATATGTTGTGAGATATACATTTAATAAACTTTTCCGTTCATATATTTGCTATACATTGGTTTGAAGTACGTAATGTCGAAACTCATTATCTGAAGCTATAATGGATGCTTTATAGTGTCCCATATCGCGTGCATAAAATATGATATGGCGACGGCTCCCGCGTCTGGTCGAGTTTGAACCTGAAGTTGCTCTCATATTTATTCAATTTTTTTCGTTTTTTTATTCGTTTTAACTTCATACTCTTCATCTTGATGTAAACCAGCTATTGTTTTACATTGACGGTCAAATGTCTTGATCTTCTCATATGTGCTAGTTTCCTGCAGCTCTATGTATACCCACTCAGTGAGCTTTAAACACTGCAACGGCTGTCCTCTATCTCCTACAGTATTTCTAAGTAATTGCTTTTTTTGTACCTTCAGAATCGCAGATCTTTCTGAGCAGGTGCAATTGCAAGGGCTATTTTTTAAAAATTTTGTTCATTGAAATTTTGTAGACTAACCAAAAACCGTAGTTTTCTCTTATACGTTGAATTTTTGTTATCTGATTTTTTCTCTTACATCAGTTCCATTACATTCCGTACTCAAAGAATCTTGCAAGCCTGCACTGATTTGGCGTACACACTGCACCGTGGGCCAAGGCCTGTTTCTGCGTATTTAAGGTAGCCCAACATTTCGTTATTTATGTTAAATTTTGCTGCTAATTTTGCAATCATTCCTTATTTTGAAGTTGCCTCAACGGTGTAAACTATAAATCCATGCAATGAAAACATGATAGGAAACATTCAAATAATGAACCAAAGCTGCAAAGAATGAGTGAAGTCGCTTCGGTCCCATCTACCTAGAAACAACGACAACTAACTATATACTGTAATCCATGAATCAAATGTATTTCTAGAGGAATTCTAAAAGTAAAAGCGTTCAGATGTTCACGAAAAAGAACAACGCTAGGAAATATCGAATACTTGAGAGCCCGAACAATGGCTAGTGGTTGGGTTGTTGGTGTGATAAGTTAAAGGAAAGGTCTTGCTAAGGCGAAAAGGGTTGATGAAGATTATAAACGCTTGCGATTATCGAATGGTAGCAAGACGTAACGGGAGGAAAGGTGTGATCAGAATGGAAAATTGTTAGATAAGAAATAGAGAAATGTTACAAAACTAGTAGGCAAGCATAAAGAGTATCAAGGCACGGTAGAGCTTTCGGTAATGGGTGAACAAAGAAAGTGGCATTGAGAAATGTAATGAATGGTGTCATTGAAAGAGAAGAGAGGTAGTGCCGCGAGAACAGGGACAAGTGTGACAATCGGTAATTATATAGCATAATATTGATGGAAAGAGTTCCTCATATTTAGAAAACCTACGCAAAAATGTAAAACGCAAAATTCCGGAAAAAAGAAAGGAGTTCGGCCTGTAAACGTGTATTTGCTATACTGACCACGACGGTTGATCGAAACGTCAGATCAAATCAGATATTGATCCACCTGGCTAAGCAGAGCAGCATAACGCATGTTTGAAGAGGTTTAAGAAGAGAGCTTTCATCTATATCACTCGTCTAGATGCTCTTATTACTCGAGTTGTGTTAGACCACTTATAAGCCCCGAATGAACCCTGAATATATCCTCATGAATCACGATTTGCGTGCCATTCGAGGTTTATTTCGGGTATACCATTCATAAATCTGACCCCAGGACTGTGACGTCGTGCCTCAATGTTGTGTACCTCGACATTGTTTTTATCGCGTTTCCATCAGTCAACCACGTAAAACTCATGCTGCAAACCGAATTGCTACATCTGCTTACCTCTTTCGCTGTGTAGCTCGCCCTACCAGCACGTGCCTTCATTTGGGCGGTTGAAAGAGCTGCTTTTGTCGTTGCCTGAATTGCTGTAGGGCTGTTTACGATACCAGTGGTAGGGGTAGATATTAAGTTTTAAAAAATGAAAAAAGTCCCGACAGAATTCCTTCTGTTTAATTTTCACTCGAAATATAATTGGAATTGGAACTACAGTCAGTGTAAATACTAGTCAGTATTGTTATTCACCTCTGCTGTCTGGTCGCTACGAAGGACAGCAGCAACTTTTCTATAAACTAGTGATACTGGTAGCCCACGAGATCAGTAAATCTAAATTGAATGCTTTTCTCGGCTACATGCGATCTGGAGCCATCGTGGAAGGACCACCGTCTCGTTTATTTCTCCCAATGACCTGCAGGGAACTGCTGCAGGGAGCAGGGAACTGCTGCTAGTATTCTCCTTGGGTCCCAGAAACACCGACGAGAAAATTCCCTGAGGTGTCGTTACGATTGATTTTTACTACTCAGATGCTGTTCGTGAGTGGTTCTGTCTACTCTGAATACGCTTGAAACTCGGAGATTGATCAGGAAAGTCCTACGACGATTTTTTAAACATAGCAATTGGTCGCGTGAAATTCATGTCCTCTTCAAGGGAAGGAAAGGAACACAATTGTGAATTATTACAGAAGGAATTCGATTTCGATGTTTTACGAGCACTACTTAATGTGCTGCACGCTACTGTTGGAAAGTCCCCTAGTATGATGATCGCACCGAATTACCCATTCTACATCTATTTATCTTTTACCACTGAAATTTGATAATACTCGAGAGAAAGCTAATCGTTCGAAATTCAGACTCGTCTGTACAGAGCGCATATAATCTGAAAAAAAAACAAAAAAAAAGAGAAAAATATGGGAACTTCAAGTATAATGTCCCAGTTGGTTTCTCCGCTTCTTATCTTTTCCTCTGCGGCATGTATTGCATCCACCTGAAAATATGTGGCTGTTGTAGCAGAGGAAGCCAGGTCTTCCATCACTTACGAGAGTCCGGTCTCCCGGTTTTGCTCCTCCGTATCGCTGTACCGTTTCCGATGCCTTTACTACTGCTGAGCCAAAGTCCTTGGATGTTATCGATGTTGCGAAGCATTCGGATGCAGCACTAAGCATAAGTGCGTAGAGCTGGAATTTATTTTCTAGGGCAATAGATAACGGTAGTAACAGACGAAATTTTAACGAGATTTGTTGCCTTACCGCCCCGCCTGTGCCACCGACGTCCTGTTCGAACACTTCAGAGAGGGTGGACAGAAGTTGTTGGGCGCTGTCCATCTCAAGCTTCTTGATTTTCTCACTGATCGCTAAACAAAGCGTCTATTGTTATTGTTATTTTCATTTGGTAACGGTAGAAATGGAGGTTAAAGGGGTCGGTGTTGATCAGTTCCCTAAGGACGAGCCGCCACATTTGTGCTCCAATCAGAACCGTCGAGGCATGCTTAGTGTTTGTTCGGTTAATACAACGACTTGTTGGGCTTACCGTTACACAGTGCTTTTACCTTCCCAGAAAAGTCTGGCTGCAGTTTACACGACCTCGGAGGGATGGAAGGCTAGCCCTTTCGGAGGTCGATCGCTCGACCGTGCGGGTGTCAGTAGCGCCACTTACAAGGCGCGCTCTCAATCTTAATTTGGTAACGTTGCTGAAATACCTTTGGCAGCGTGGGCGAATGTCGAGCCGCAGTCTCCATCTCCAGCAGCACCATCGAGAGCGTTGAGTTCAGTTTCACTGGCCTTCATCTTGTCACACACAGCAGCGATACATTTCTTAGCCAATTCGGACTGCTCTAAAGTAGAACTCTCCCTGCTGCTTCCGGGTACTTTATCGTTAATTTTTACATATGCGGATTCTTACGTAGTTCTGCGCGCAATGAATAGCTGTGAAGCTTTGAAACGAAATTTTTGGTCGCATTTCGGGCTTTTCGAACTTGAAATGCTCACATAATAGCTGAAAGCAAGGCAGATGAGACAGTTACCTTTGGAGAATGGTGCGCCTTTCACCTTAGCCTGATTTGAGACAGTGGAAGCCTTATCAGTGGTAGGGGCAGTCTCGTCTTTGCCAATCTTAACCGCTGAACTCCACCCAGGCGCTAGGGTAGATGCATCTGTGAACAATTCAAAATCCGAAACATCAGACCGGTAATCGGCAGAGTAGCCAAAATCAGAAGGCCGTTTTTGCTTACCAAGATATTGCAAAATTTTGTTGTCGAACAGCCGTAGCGTAGTTATGCTGATTCCATGTCCATCTAGCGACGTCATGAAAGGTCCGCACAGGATTCTTGCGACTCCTATGCCATTGTCTCCTGAAAATTCGCAGAACGTGGTAGTGAAGTGAATCGTTCGGAGAATACGTTCCATTTTTTGAATAGTAACAGTACATTCCTTATATTATATAAGACTTACGACACCACCGTATTGTTTCACTTTTGATAATCCCCATTTCTATTTGAGAAACACCTCCGAGGTTGTTGATTAGGAGCACTATCTCTTCGCCTGGAATTTAATAACTATTTATGGTCACAACTGCAGCAGTTTTTCACCGTTAGAAAGCTACTATTGTTCAGCACTCGAGATTCTTCTAATGTCCTGTGGAAAGTTACTCTCACGAAGGTGCTTAAAAACGTTCGCGGACTACTGCGAAAAAACGTCTGCTGCCATTTTTTTCAAGTTGGTTGTAGTTCTTAAGTAGTTAGAAAAATTTCCTTTCTTAATGGATAGTTCGCACCATGAGCTTCTCTCTTTGGAACTGAGGACGCGTTAGCTTTTTTGAAATCATCGGTCTGTTACTGGTTCTCGGTCAAACGAACAGTTAGCTACAATGATGACCAGTCACTATAAATGCTGCAGTAAGTGGAAGCTACCTGAGATACCTGGTACCTGGTAGGACTTATTTTCTCATTGGAACTACTCGAAAATGATATGAAAAATATTTGAATGAGCGCTCGTGGTGCCATGGTAAGCGGCGCCACTGATACCTTCGCGGTCGAGCGATCTGTTCTCGCGTAAACGGCCAGCGTACAAGCCTTCCATCCTTTCGGATGGGGTAGGTGGGTCCTTTCGGGCGAGTTCTCGCTGGACCGTACGGGTGTTAGTAGCGCCTCTTGCGACGCGCGCATTACGAATTCCAGTACCTTTGGTGAATTTGACCACTTCTTGAAGACGTGTCATAATTGTAGTGACGACTTCATGGGCACCACGAACAGATTCACGCCTACAGCCTGGCTCGCCATGAATTCCGAGCCCCACTTCCATCATATCGTGCGGCATGTCGAACATTTTACCATGACCAGGTACACTGCACGGGTATAAAGAAACACCCATTGTACCTAGAAAGAGAAAAATTACACGAGAGAAAAGGCATCGGAGCAATTCTGTTGATCCCATGAAAATTTGGAACATCAATACCTGCATTGTCATTAATACGCTTAGACATGGTTTCAATTTGTTCCGCTGAACTTCCACTCTCCGCCATTGCACCGGCTACCTATAGTACATAATTTTTTTTGCGGTGAATTGAACGACAAAATTTTTGAACAATTATAATCCTATTTTTACGGAGTAATTCCTCCGAATAGGGGCGGTTATAAGAGACGTTACTAAAACCCGCGCGGTCGAGCGATCGATCCCCGCTCGGGATAACCAAGCCTGCCATCCCTCCGGGGTCGGGTAAATTAGTGCCAGCCTTGTCTGAGATGGCAGAGACACTGACTTGGTAGAGCAACTGGGCCCGCAAGTCAATGTATAGGCCAAGTACGGACAAATACGCATTAACTTTGCCTCTACGATTCTGAATGGAACGAAAGCACGGCGCGTCCTCAGGGGACTGATCGAGCGCCTTTAGTTTTAGCTTAACTTTTTTTGCCTTTCCCCATTTCCTCAAAATTAATGTCTGGGCGGCCCTGGTGGTATAGAGGCAGTTCTGTAGGTTTTGTTTAGAGCTTTTGGTGTCTTCAATAAGCTGCCCTTCCTGTCTTAATTCCATAAATTGTCAATTTTTTCTTATTTTGACAGTGCTGTGTGTTGTGCTTCCTCTACAATATAGAGGGTTCGCTCATCGTTTTCTATTACACTTGATTTTCTCTATTTTTTTAACTCGTTGCGAAAGTTCTCAATACTTTGTATTATTTCGGATAGGTTCAAAACCAACTTTGAGAACTAACACGGCGGCTGCAAGACCTCGACGTCCAGCGGTAGACATTGTTTTATCGATTGCAACATCATCCGCTATGGTTACTACCTCAAAGATGAGTAAACGAATTTTATTGAAGTTGTAAAAATTAGCGGCACACGAAAATGGACTCACTCTTACATCATGACCCTTCGCCTTGTACCGTTCAGCAGCTAAACCGAAATTCAGCCTGTCGCCGGTGTAGTTGATGATGAATAGAATAGATCCACCTCAATTGCTAATGTTCGAAATGGCAACGGTTGATCTGTTCTTTCAGAATCTTTCAGTCTCAAAACGAATTTTAAAGGCGTCGAAGGAGTGTTGGGTTGCCTTTTTATCCTGAGTCTTAAGCATAAATCTCAAATTATGAGACAAGAGTTTTATTAGTTATTTTTATTTGCCATTCTCTCTATTTCGGCGTGCGTGGTGCAATGGTAGGAAGCTCTACCGACACCCCAGGTACCACTTTCTGGCTGGATGAATCAGTACCTGACCGGTGTGAAAGACCGGTCCCAGCAATTCGTTGTATAGGCCAAATACGCAGCCACAATGCCCTAACGATTCTGAATAGAGCATGCAAACGCTATCGCCTCGTTATTGGACGAGTCCTCGCCTTCCATTTCACCTATTTTCTTTACCTCATTCTAGCGTTTGATGGTGTGACCATGGTATGGTGATCCCTCGTAAACTTTTCAAAATTAAAACGGTGGTGCATAAAAGTGCTATTTTGGCGCTGACCTTTTGAGGTGGTGGATTCCAAAGCTGCGCTGACATGTTGAGAAGGTGGAGACGCAAACACGTTGCCAGCAACAGCGGCAGTGAGCATTCCGCGCCCAATGTAACCTAAATTCATATTTTCATCTTGGCGTCGGCATTTAACCAATTCTTTAGGACTTATAGAACCTATAGAAGAAAATTTCTCTGTTGGCTTTTCCCGAATTTTCGTAATATAATTTATGCAAACACCACCTGCTGCATATGGTTCGTGGCCAGATCCTCCACCAGCAATGAGCGATACCATACCTTTCCTGCTGCATATGGTTCGTGGCCAGATCCTCCACCAGCAATGAGCGATACCATACCTTTCGCGCAATAATCCGCATAGTCTGCTCGAAGGGTCACCCGATGACAGCTCTGCAAAACGTCATCTTTTTGTGATGTTATGCTCTTTCAATAGTAAGCCCAGGGGAAGATCGCTCGCTCCATCGCGAGCGATCTTTCCTTGGGCTTACTAAGCCTTCCCTTCCTCTGGGGTTGGGTAAATTGGTACCATATTTCTAGGAAGGTAAAGACACTGACTCGGCATAGCGACTGGCCCCACAAGTCTATAGGCCAATTGCACATTCAACAGTCCTCTACGATTCTTAATAGAACACGAATGCGGCGGCGCGTCCTTAGGGGACTGATCAACGACTTTACCTTTGCGTTTACCTTTTATGCTCTTTCGACTCTTTTGACCAGCTATCGAAAATCTGTCTTCACCAACTCTTGTGATGCAATTTGTTCCAGAACTCGTAATTCCCCTTCAGTTCCACTTTTTCAATGCCAAGTTACCTACATCTATTCGTTCAGTTCCACTTTTTTTTTCTCCAAAGTATCAATGCCAAGTTACCTACATCTATTCGTTGCTGACTTTTGAGTGCGGTTGTTACAATTTGTCGTTTTTGCTAGTTTAGTCCACCAAATGTTTCTTCAATGAATAATAGGCTGCTCACGAAGCAATTTCACAGCCACTCTCAAACCAACACCTAGAGCAATTGTAGGCCAGTTTCTCCAAAGTATCGTCATCAACAACTGTAAATAACCGCCTATGCGAAACGAGGTTCCCACTTCTACTAACAAGAATAACTGAAGAATAGAGCTGTATTGAAAGAATACACCTATAGGAAGAGTAGCAGTAGTTGTACCTTGTTCATGACGATTGGACGTTCAGGACTTTTTCCCGAAGGAATGCTATTTGAAAATGCATATCAACTCTGAGGTAAATAGTATAAATCGATCGCAATAATCTTTCTCCTATACGTTTTGAGATCTACTATCATTTTTGTAACTTCTATTATGTTTTTGTAAGTTCCTCTTGAAATAGGTTTAACGAATGCGTCATTACCGTCTCAAATCCGGGGCTTGGTTTTCTTTCTAAAATCCAAGAAATCTGATCTTATAACATTTGACGCACAACCCAACAATCCAGTAGACAATTTTCTCGTCGTTTTCGCTTACTCATCAAAAAATAGTATTATCATTTTGCCAAAACTAATTCTACTAATTTCTACCAAAAGAGGAATTGAGAGTCAACGAATAAAAGCAATCTAACAATCTGCTCGGTTTATGCAGAAACCTCGAAGGAAATTTAGATTACTTTCAGATAAACTTAGCAGATAGAGAGTAAATGAAAGTAAATGAAAACTTAGCAGATAGAGAGTAAATGAAAGTAAATGAAAACTTAGCAGATAGGAGATGTAAGACTTCAGCTTAGGAGTCCTTTATGAAAATACTGTAATTGCAGTAAACTTTAAATAAAAACAACCAAAATTACTGCTTGGAAGTAGTTGTCGTTTTATCTATACAAATCTGACCGATATGCTTGATCTGGTGAATTTTCGACTACTGATGTACAAACCTTGTCGAAAGTGATTTGATCGGATCCATTCACGAGGCCATTGAGAGCATCATCGACGGCGCGTACGGGATCGTTAATGAATTTCTTCGTGACACTGGCCATTTGGCGCGAAAAAGCGATCAAGTAGAGTGAGTTGCAGTTGAATAGGTGAGAAACCGATCGGCCAGCTCTGTTTAGCAAAGATGATATGAGCATCGGTCAGAAATCCAGAGCCAGAGTAACGCGTTGGAGAGGCGCTGATAAGTTGATAATTGTTAGGTTGGGGATAAGTGTGTTAGGTCAGGAAACACCCGTATGGCAACTGGAATGTGTTGTTTTCTGCACCGAAATATCGATTATTGCGGGTAGAAGACTGCACTTTGGACGTGTTTAGCGATAATCATATAGTTCGACGGTGTACCTGTTTGTGAGGAGGCATTTAAAGATGTGCCTAATCAATTATCAACTGATCAAAACTAATGTACTAGAGATCATCTCGTCGATTTCAATTATCGACTTGGAGATCAAGCGTGCGGCTAGCGGGGTGGCCCAGGTAGCCTAATCCGACGGGGATTTCTCGCGCCCTGTGCGTCGTCTTACGTTTTCTTCCTTTTGCAATTTTTGCTCTGCTTTCATGCGCCAACCATTGTTCGCTTCAAGAATACACTGCGTCCAGAAAAGATAGGGACACCCCCTAATTTCTTGTTTCTAGGATTTGCTCGATACTATTTCATTCCAAATCTATATTAGCAAATTCAGCACGGCAAAAAACATGGAACTAAGCGATTTGAGCTCCTGATTTGGACGGTGAAGGTTTTGAGGATGATTTTTGCAATCAGTGCGACAAAACCACTGTCCAGAAATGATAGGGACACCCGAGAAAAAACAGCTTCATAAACCAGAGCTTGATTAAGCCACTGAAATTACTAATTGGTGGATGCTTCATTATTCAGTGCCACGTAAACAAGTGGAGTTGGGATTAAGGCGAAAGAGTTGTAGAGGATTTTATTGGAGAGACCGATGGATCGCTGTCTTGAGCTCTTTAACGCAGAAGTATATCTCGTTCATCGCGTTAATTCTCTAATAAAGGTGTTCTTAGGAGTCTACGATTAGGATAATCTTAGAAGAACTTGCTGGCAATTCTTGAATATCGACGAAATAGGCCCTTAATAAGCCTCCGGTCAACCTAATTTTATGAAGCGGCAAATGTTCCTGTTGGAAGGACAAGCTGCGCCTCACTTATCCTCTGATAACAGCAACTGATAAGTTGCTAGTACCTGTTGGTACTCAAATAAATTCGAATTTGCTGAACTATTAGGTTGTTAACTAATTATTTGCCGTTTTTTTCAAGCTTCTGTTGTGCGTCTACTAGATAAGCTCCCGAAAACATCCAGATAGCATTCGATAGAGAATTATTTGTTCTTTCGCGGTATGTATCTGCTATTTACGAAACCTTGAAATTTCGATAACTTTTTGACCATTGAAGTTGAAATTAAAAATGAGAAAAATTGACCCCACCGACAGTGAATTTTCCCTGCTTCGTTTTAAGACTTTTTGCAAAATCGTTTATACCACCTGAAAGTAGACGAACTTCTCTATAAAACGGTATACAGTTGCTTTGGTTTTCCTTGGTTTTTGTTTACTTACAGAGCGTCAAAGTGGGGTATCTCAAAGAGAACAATAATTTTTGGATGCTTGCGTTGCCTTTCTACCGAACGTTTTCCATGAGCTCCAAACACGACACAATGGAGCATTTGCTGCTCTATCAGATGTTATGTTTATTTTTTCACGCTAACCTTTTTTTAAAGCTTTTATCATGAAAGCGTTTTCAAAATTCCTCGACGTGTAAAACTTTTCGTTGAAAGCCTTTTGCAGAATTTCAGGTACCATTCGGAAGAGGAGGATGTAGGCTATAAGGAGATGCATCACAGTTTTTCAATCGCACCGGGTTTTGTTAATTTTTAGGTCGACAAAGTGAAGGTTCGACGGCTCGCGTTGGCCGCGCTGCGCGGCCAACGCGACGGCCGCGCGCGCACCCCCTCAGTAATTGCGCGGCGGTGCGGTCGTCGCGTTGGCCGCGCAGCGCGGCCAACGCGAGCCGTCGAACCTTCACTTTGTCGACCTAAAAATTAACAAAACCCGGTGCGATTGAAAAACTGTGATGCATCTCCTTATAGCCTACATCCTCCTCTTCCGAATGGTACCTGAAATTCTGCAAAAGGCTTTCAACGAAAAGTTTTACACGTCGAGGAATTTTGAAAACGCTTTCATGATAAAAGCTTTAAAAAAAGGTTAGCGTGAAAAAATAAACATAACATCTGATAGAGCAGCAAATGTTCCATTGTGTCGTGTTTGGAGCTCATGGAAAACGTTCGGTAGAAAGGCAACGCAAGCATCCAAAAATTATTGTTCTCTTTGAGATACCCCACTTTGACGCTCTGTAAGTAAACAAAAACCAAGGAAAACCAAAGCAACTGTATACCGTTTTATAGAGAAGTCTGTCTACTTTTAGATGGTTTGAACGATTTTGCAAAAAGTCTTAAAACGAAGCAGGGAAAATTCACTGTCGGTAGGGTCAATTTTTCTCATTTTTAATGTCAACTTCAATGGTCACAAAGTTATCGAAATTTCAAGGTTTCGTAAATAGCAGATGCATGTTGTGAAAGAGTAAATAATTCTCTATCGAATGCTATCTGGTTGGTTTCGGAAGCTTATCTACTAGATGCACAACAGAAGCTTGGAAAAAACGGCAAATAATTAGTTAACAACCTAATAAATTCAATCAAGGTTTTTTATTCAGAGTAAAACTGCCACCCACATTAAGGCTGCACCGCACCTCAAGCCCCTCCTTCGTAAAAACTACTTCTTCTCGACTAAGCCGCGTTTTGCTACTGTATGCCATCTGGACAGCTTCAGGAAAGTCGCTTCGCGTCGAAAAAAAATTCAATCTCAGAATAATTAGCCTAGGCCATCTGGACAGCTTCAGGAAAGTCGCTTCGCGTCGGAAAAAAATTTAATCTCAGAATAATTAGCCTAGGAACCAAGCGAATGTCTATCGTGCCTTGGTCCAAGAACGGATTTTGTTTCTCTAGAGAAATTCAAATCTGTTCTCGTTGTGCGCTGCTGCCAAACGTGAGGTAAACTTAAAATATAAGTAGGGAACGTTTCCGTAACGTTTCATATAATAGCAGATAAATTTATTGAGTTTTTTTATGGTAGGCTCTTGCTCACTTGCTCCAGTTAGGCTGTACATCAGATATTATTTGGTCAGCGCTTGCTTGTTTTAGATCAGAGGAAGACGTATCACCTCCGGGAAAACTCTTCGTTTCATAATCTATCATAAAACACCGATAATCAATCTCGAAGTTTTCACCGCAGGTGAAAATCCGCGACACTAAGCCCTATTTCTTCAAAAGCCCTAATTTGGCTTTGTTATTTTATTGAGCACAACCTTCTATGGTCTATCCTAACACAAAACATCTTGTTGAAATGAACATTGTCCAAAAAAGTAGTTTGTACCAATTTGCCTACTCAACCGCTCTTCTTTGTAGGTGTCCCTATCATTTCTGGACAGTGGTTTTGTCGCACTGATTGCAAAAGTCGTCCTCAAAACCTTCACCGTTTAAATCAGGAGCTCAAATTGCTTAGTCCCATGTTTTTTGCCGTGCTGAATTTGCTAATATAGATTTGGAATGAAATAGTATGGAGCAAATCCTAGAAACAAGAAATTAGGGGGTGTCCCTATCTTTTCTGGACGCAGTGTATACTTAAGGTGTTCCACGTAGAAAGGAGTACATTTGTTAGTCTGTGGCTGACTGGGCTTGTCGGTTATTTAAATAATTAGGGCAATCCTTAATCATCGTTTAGGGAAGGTAAATGCTGAAAGCAACCTCCCTCAACCAAAAAATGTAGAATTTTATCAACAACTTTGGCACTTTAAGCAATTGGATGCTGAAAGTCATCTTATCTTATGTCTGATCAGACTTGAAGGTCTATCTTCTCTACTTTGAAAATTTTATTCCTAATAGACTGAGCAAGAAGACAACTGCTATATTCAGGTACCATAAAGTATGCTTAATCTGAATTCAGTTGTTTTAGTTCAAAAACTTCCAAGCTTCCTTGTCTTAGACGTCGGCATCGATGATAATGTTTTCAATATTCTTTTCTTCTGCTCTTCGACGTTGTGAGGTGAAAATTTTGTTTAGCGACCTGATGTTTCCACCTTTCCGTTCTCTTTAGAGGTCTGACACAATCTGAAAGAGGTTAGGACTTATTAGATCGGCGCACCGAGAGGGTCCGGACATAAAATGAGACGGGAAGGCGATTGGACAAGAGGAGTAATGAAAAGAGAAACACCTTCAGTCAAAGAGCTGGATAACGATGGAGAGACAAAAATGCGAATGATAGTTGTGTTTGGCTCACATAATCAGTGGAACCGAGGTTATGCAAATAATCAAGTGAAATTCTGCAGTAGAAGAGATTTCTACTGCAGAATTTCACTTGATTCTCAGAAGTTAGGAGTTGGCTGACAAAATTGAGTTAGAGAAGAATTGTGAGGAGTTGAGCGTAGAATAGATGTGTAGTGTAAGAATGAAGAAAACTGCGGTAAACTTCCGAGGCATGCGGAGGTCAGGGACGCGCGATCACATCGCATCAACTTGCAGGGTTGATAGGTCGCTTTTAATATCTACTTTTTCTTCCCTAATTTTATAAAGCATCGTACCCTAATCGATCGATCATATAAATATACACAACATTGCGTGAATTTAATATCTCTGAACTTAGCTCTGCCTTGAAGGCTTTCGTTTTCGTTTTGGCCCGATTTTCCTTTGTTCTGAAGGTTGTTGATTCTAGTTCTATTTTCCCTGTATTTTGGCCTAATTTTTTCATCGTTTTGTTCTCACGAACTACCAGTAAAGGTTAAGGCGAAGGAATTGGCCTTGATCAGTCCCCTCAGGACGCGCCGTCGCATTCGCGTTCCATTCAGAATCGCAGAGGCATGTGAATGCGTATTTGGCCTATATTATGACTTGCGAGGGCCAGCCGCTACCGCTATTCGAGGTCAGTGTACTTACCTCCCCGGATAAGTGTGATACCAAATGACTCGCCACCGGAGGAATGGAAGGCATGGCTAGCCCGGGCCAGGATTGACCGTTCGGGGTCAGTAGCGCCTCTTACCACTGCACCACGCGGGCCCTTGAACTACTAGTAGTCCGTCGGAAATGCTTCTGCGTGAGGGGCACTCCTCTGGCTTTTATTTCACCTCGCTTGCAATAAGGAGGTTTTACTTCGTCGCCTTCACAAAATCGTTGGATTAAGGAGCGGAATAAAAGTAGGCTAGACGTATTTCATACACAAACTTCATTTGCTGTGACATTATTGATATCGGTTTTGTTTTTAGCGATCAAATACGATAGCTGTCCAAATGAGAAAATAAGCGCTCTTACCCATAAATCCAAGAGGGTGGATTTATGCCTAGGTGATTATTTCGGTAGTTCTTTATTGGTTTTCGTTGTTATGCTGATCTGGGATCGAATGAATAGGGTTGAAGCAACTATACTAAAATTTTCCATTGAGTATTTAATGCCTCAATTATCTTTACGATGTCGAGATCGATAGAGAGTCGGACGTGGAAGCTTAAATTATCATTATTAATTAATTATTAAGTTATTAAAAGTATGACCCCTTTTGTTTAAAGTGGTCTAGAGGCCTTTCAAAATGCGGCGAATGCTGCGAGGCTTTAGCTTCTATTTTTTTTCAGTCTGCTCAGCTTATTCTTCATGTTGTTAAATCCTGTACATTAGCTGTCACAGTGAGGCGGGTTAGCTTCAATATTTTTTCATTACTTTCGTTGCAGAACAATTGGTTGGCGCATGAAAATTCTCAACATCTTTGTTCCTTAGTGCCATGGCGAACATTCTTTCTCTCTCTAACTGCTTCCATATACGACCTGCCTCCTAACCCCGCTAAAGCTCAGTTATTTCACTTAGGTTGGTGACATGTTCTCCTCGGAAAATTTCTCTTTTCGAATATTATCGCAGTTCTAACGAAAGACTGGGGCAGTATTGTTTCTTTTTTTCCCTGTTTGAATCACCCTGGCTTTTTTCACTCGGAATGCGGTCCGTCCCGAACTACACCATTGTCATCACACCGCTAAAGTCCCGCCAAAGACTTGGCTGTTGTGACTTCTATACTTGAGTAATGACTCCTCAACAGCAACCTGAGCTGATGATTTTTTCACTCTTTTTGTAAGTTGTTTTCAGTTGGTTCCATTCTCAGCATGAGTCAAAATCGTAAACGGACGTGGAGTGCGTGGGATCAGGCGCCTAGAAAACAAGGAGCTCAGCCCTGTAACGAGTGGAAAAGTGCGCAGTGGCTCACCGCGGCTCTTTCGCCGAGGATTTCTGAAACTATCAGAAACTCCAGAAATTTACCGTATTCGACGTGGAACGGACCTCTACTCCCGATGTGGAACGGCGGTGGTGCTTTCGGTCAATCGTTCAATTTCCAGTCAATGACCGGTCCTTCGCCTACGGTGTGGGGAGGAGCTGGGCCCACAGTCTGGAGCGGGCAACCGTTTTCGTATATGATGTCCAACCCATTCTGGATGACGCAGAATACTTCATGGCAACAAGCTCCTATGTTTTTCCCGCAGCAAGTACCTCGGACGAGATTCACATCATCCTGGAAGCCCCCGCAGGCACCGCCACCACCTCCACCACCACCACCACCATCACCACCACCACCACCACCGCTACTACCGGCGCCAGCCCTGCCCGCTATCGCCGACGTGCCGATCCCCACTAGACAGGAGAATAAAAATCATTCAGTTGCTGAAAATTTACCTAGGGGTGTCTGGAAAACAAAGGACGACATGTTTCGGTAGGCGTTTATCTAATGTTGTAAGCGGTTAGGTACGTGCTTGTGAGCAGTGAGCATGTGTTCCGCACCATTGCTCCATTCCACGCTCAAGTCATGGTACCACATCTTTTCCCTATTTTTCTTCATCGATTTATGTTTTCGTGATTTCGAAAACATTTCTTATAATATTACTGCATGCTAATATTAGAAATTCCAGAGTATCAATCCAATATGTCTCTTGATAGCTCTTTTTCATACCGATGTTGGCTTAGTTATCTACTTTTATTTATTTATTTGTTGATTTCTACGCTATATGAAGGCGTGCTAGCAATCAAACGAAGTTACCAAACGAACGGTAATCTAGCGATAACGATAAACTTTCAAACGGTAAAAAAGTACGAAGAGTTAGAAACACAAATGCAGTTAAACATCGAATACACAGTGAAATGGAGGCAGCAATGACAGGCAGACAAACGTGCAAAACATGTCTACCGACATGTAGAACTGTGAATGTCCCAAGCAGATGGGTGCGATGTCTATTGATCATTGAAAACATTTGCGCAATAAACGGATACGCACCTCAGGATGATCTAGGGAGGGGTCAAATAATGACTGCTATCCAGCATTGTGAGATATACATAGTACCCCGAAGGGCCGTCCTACCACGACAGACCAGTGTGGGATTTTTCTCTTTACGACGAGGAGGGAGAGAGTGTCTAGTCAAAGATGCACCGAAGTTATAAAGACGTGTGGATCTTGTGAAAATATCCGGACATCAGACACTCATCATTGGCCTTGTGGTATGATCTGCCATAGCTTGTTACAATCATATTAACATTTCAACTCGAGACAACATCGAGAATTTGCGTCTCGTGGATCCCTCTCCACTCCTTCTCTAGCACCAGGGGTCAATGCCATGAGCAGTGTTCCGGTAGAGCTGGCGAAACAACCAGAGTAAGTCACCGAAACCTCGCACCATGAATGCTTTATCGGAAGAATATATATACTAATCGTAAGTAGCAGGAGTTATATTGTTTTCACCGAAGTAGGTGCGTGGACTCTATTCAGGATTAAATTCGCACGAAGCGGCTGAATTTTCTTTTTGAAAATTTGGTAAATTCTTTGAATATCAGAACCACCGATTATCGACGAACGAAAAAGATTAGTTCAATCAAGGAGCTCGTATCGAAACCCAAAATCGAAGTTGATGTCTTCGAAAATAATCTCCAGTCAATTGATTTGATAAGTAGCGGCAAAGTTGCTAAGGTGATGAAAACTTGCCGAAGTCCGGAGTGGCATGTTTGCATTTATTTTAGTTAATCAACGAGGTCAAATAATTCGCTTTTGTCAGCAGTGTTGTCCTTTCGGACAATTCATTTACCAGCTTATTAAAAAGAGAAGATACGAGCAGTTATGAGCCATTGCAGTAATGCCCCGCTACTTTATAGATACGCTAGTTGTACATTTTTGATATCTAACAAGAAATGAAGCTTTCCGTTGACTTTTATAATCCCCTTTCTCTATAGGTTTTGTTTGAGCAAGCCTTACTGACCTTTCATTATTTTTTACACTCGTTCAAATTAGGTCCGCACATTGTGATGACTTTGAAAGTTTCGCGGAGTCTGCAGAAACATCGGTATTGTGCAGATCTCTCACCCTGCGTTTAGCTCTTTGGAGCATTCTACTTTGAGATCTGCACCATTTCAAGTAAATTCACCAGTTTTGTAATAATTTTGCGAAAGATCCTTTTTAAATTAATTGCGTCCGGAATAGGGCTCACAAGGAGCTCAGTCAACATGCAGCGACGGTTCGCGTTGATTGAACAACATGCGGGGTATGTGGCTGATGATCATATAAGCAGTTTTGAAAAAGGATAGGGGAGAAACGCAGGCGTCAACAGGACAGTAGAGGCAACGTGCGATTCATACTTTTGTTGTCCTTTTAACGAGTGTCGCTTTTGACTAGTGACATGTCCTAAGAAAACACACCTCTGGCGAGATTTGGTAACTTTGAGTAAGTAAGTTTGAGTTTTACCGAGGTCATTCCCTGCTGCTGCTGCTTCAAAAAGGTGACGTGGAGTGTGTGGTTACGTCTGTGAGTCTTTACGTACCGACGCTTCATTCGCCCGGCTTGCAACGATTCGAATGGCGTTGCAGGTTCCAACGCGGAAATTACCGTTCCCCCGTAATGTTGCCGCAGCTCATGCGGAAATATGCCTGGGGCCGTATGCTCGTCTCTCTCCAACTTGGGAGTGGGCGAGGTCGGGCGAATAAGAGCGGAATCGGCCCATGTGGCTTGGGCTCTTACACTCTTGTTAGGGCCCTTACAGACCCGACAACGTGCAATTTGAGCGACGAATCAGCCGTTGAGCATGAAATTGAGCGGAACACACGACGGCGAGCATTCTCGTCAGGGTCAAGCTGGAGGTTCGAGAATCGAAGCTGGGGGGTCGTATCTGGCTTGCGTCGAGTGGGGGGTCGTATCGGGTGGGTCGTTTCTTGGTAGCGTAGGAAATCAGTACTCTAGTTGTGTGCAGCATTATTTTATCCCAATTTTTCTATTCGTTTCTATTCAAATATTTATTTATTTTTGTCTATTTTCTGACTAGTGTGCAGTCATATAAAGAATTTTGCCTTTGTACAAGTGTTAATTAATATTAACATATTTATGGAAAAAGAAAACTATCAGTCCCTCACCCATTACATTTTTTGAAATGTAAGAAGAAGATGTGGACAAAAGAGGAGAGAAACCGTATGCATCCGTATGGTTTTATAACAACCAAAAAGATAACACTTACATATTACAACACACAAGGGAATTCAAACGGCATATAAGTGCCTTGATTGTTTCTCAATAATTTTACTGCCGAACTCTTACTTTTCCTGGCTCTAAGAGGAGCAGACAAATATTTTCAGGAGAGATATGGACGAAGAATGATCGGCGAAACAATGTAAGCGTCTTCTACTACAAATTGAAGGATAGAAATGGAGATTAAGACGGCGACCGATCTTGAATTAGCACTTAATAAAAATTTGACTGACATATTCCATACATATCAAACAATACTGCACAAAATTAGCATATTTTACGAAGAACCACGCGACCGATTTTGCCTCGTTGTTCTTCGGTAGCAGTGGCAGTGGAAAAAATAAATATTTCTCAGGAACGATTTTACGTGTCGGGATGAAACTCCACACACTGTAAATTCGAGTTTCCTCTTAACATTGGTGGAAAAATCAGACTTGAAAATCACGTTCTTTTTGGTGAACACGGCAGGTTCGATTTAGCTTTGATTTTCGCCTGAAATCGAAGCAAAATCGAACCTACTCTGTTCACCAAGAAGAACGTGATTTTCAGGAACTGTTATTTAACTGAGGATAGACCACATCCTCTACTTTCGAACACCGTTTACAGTTTGATGAAACTCCAAAAACTGACAGAGCTATAACTATTTAATTGACATCACTACTTGTTCAGGGCAACACGTCGCGCGGCGACCAATTTCGCCGCGTTGGTCTTCGGTAGCAGTGGCAGTGGAAAAATTGAATATTTCTCAGAAACGACTGGACGTATCGAAGTGAAATTCTACACACTATGAACTCGAGTTCCCTCTTAACATCTGTGTAAAAATCAGACTCGAATATCACGTTCTTTATGGTGAACAGTGTAGGTTCGATATAGCTTTGATTTTCGCCTGAAATCGAAGCAAAATCGAACCTACCCTGTTCACCGAGAAGAACGTAATTTTCAGCAACAGTTTTCTGAAGGAAAGTGGCTCAAATCCTCTTGTTTCAAAAACCGTTCACCTTTTGATGAAACTCCAAACACTGACAGAGATATAACTGTTTAACTGACATCACTGCTGGTTCAGTGCAGCACGTCGCGCGGCGATCGATTTCGCCGCGTTGTTCTTCGGTAGCAGTGGCAGTGGAAAAAATAAATCTTTTTCAGGAAGGACTGGACGTCTTGCAATGAAACTCCACATAATGTAAATTTGAGTTTCCTCCTAACATTGGTGGAAAAATCAGACTTGAAAATTACGTTCTTTTTGGTGAACAGGGTAGGTTCGATTTTGCTTCGATTTCAGGCGAAAATCGAAGCTAAATCGAACCTACACTATTCACCAAGAAGAACGTGATTTTGGAGTCTGATTTTTCCACCAATGTTAAGGAAAAGCTCGAATTTACAGTGTGTAAAGTTTCACTGCGATATGTCCAATCGTTCCTGAAAAATATTTAATTTTTCCACTGCCACTGCTACCGAAGAGCAACGCGGCGGAATCCGTCGCCGCGCGACGTGTTGCACAGAACCGGCAGTGATGTCAGTTAAACAGTTATAGCTCTCTCAGTTTTTGGAGTTTTGTCAAACTATAAACGGTGTTCGAAACTAGAGGATTTGAGCTACTTTCCTTCAGAAAACTGTTGCTGAAAATTACGTTCTTCTCGGTGAACAGGGTAGGTTCGATTTTGCTTCGATTTCAGGCGAAAATCAAAGCTATATCGAACCTACACTGTTCACCATAAAGAACGTGATTTTCGAGTCTGATTTTTACACAGATGTTAAGAGGAAACTCGAATTTACAGTATGTAGAGTTTCATCGCGATACGTCCAATCGTTCCTGAAAAATATTTAATTTTTCCACTGCCACTGCTACCGAAGAACAACGCGGCGAAATCGATCGCGTTTTAATTGTAAAATATGCTGATATTTTGTGTAGTATTGTTTGATATGTGTGGAATATGTCAGTCAAATTTTTATTAAGTGCTAATTTAAGATCGGTCGCCGTCTTAATCTCTATTTCTATCCTTCCATCCGTAGTAGAAGATGCTTCCATCCTTTCGCCGATCATTCTTCGTCCATATCTCTTCCGAAAATATTTGTCCGCTCCTCTTAGAGACCGGGAAGTGGAGTGTTCATTACGAAATATTTGCTCTCAAATCAAGCCTATGTAACGAGGGGGTCGTACTGGGACCGCCACTAATAGAGGGGGGGGGGTCCTAAATTTTTTGCAGAAATCGAACCTCACGCTCGGGCCTGATTCTCGTCCAACGCGACGTTTGCGGCGGCCGCATTGCTCTAATCGATACCGCGTTGCAACGCGCGGTCGGCCGCGTTGGACGAGAATGCTCGTCGTCGTGTCGTCGGGTCTGTAAGGGCCCTTACTCGCCCGCTCCTCCCCTTGCCCCGCCCAGTCCCGAGTTGGGGAGAGACGAGCGTACGGCCCCTGTCCTCCCGTCAGTACTGTACTCTACCTTCACTTCTGCAGTAGAATATGAACCCCTCTTAACAGCAGGGAGTGACCTTTATCATTCCCCACTACATCAGCGTAGCTATCGCAACGACGCTGCACATTCCTGGGGCCAGATTCATGAACGGACGAGTGGTTTCCGAAATCCCGCCGGCGATAGGCCGCTCGGTACCGCGAGTTTACGGCCCTTTATGATTCGTGAAGGTCGAGGTTTCGGAGACCGCAACGGCTTGTTGCGCATGTGCTGCAATAGCACTCACTGCGGGCAATCGGCGGTCGTCACATAATTGCGGCGATCCATACGCCTAATTTTGTGTCGACGGCCTATTGGCCCGCAATGAGTGCGATTACGGCACTAGCGCCATAAGCCGACGATGTCTCCCAAACCCCGTCTCATCGCGTGGCGTGATAGACCAGCAATAAACCCCGATTAAACCCCAAAGCGCGTTCACGAATCTCGGTTTGCGCGCGATTCGGAGTACATCTCGGGGTTTATCGGGTGTTTACCAATGATGAGTCTGGACCCAGACTTCGAGCGTAGCGGTGCGATTTTTCCCAGTGGTCAGCTCTGCGTTTCTTTCCCATCCTTGGCTATTACTGCTTTACTGTCACAGCGTAATATGAACGGGCCTTTAGTGTGAAACCAGGCTCAACATAAATGCAGATATTGTACACTGAAGGTTTTTATTTCGGTTTTCTTTTTCCTTTTGGAAATCAACATTTCCGCCTTCTCCTTCTATTTTACCGTTTTCCTACTACTTCGATAACATCTCTTTTATTAGGATATATTAGACATGAAAAGTTTTAATGAAGCGTCTATCACAGGTTATTTATCAG
Source organism: Nippostrongylus brasiliensis (assembly GCA_030553155.1). Taxonomy (NCBI): domain Eukaryota; kingdom Metazoa; phylum Nematoda; class Chromadorea; order Rhabditida; family Heligmosomidae; genus Nippostrongylus; species Nippostrongylus brasiliensis. The sequence continues at coordinate 16,440,653 of CP130736.1, forward strand.
ACTTCTAGTTCCCCTACTTCTTACTTTTAGACCAGCTAGGTCAATTTTCTTTTCATTCTGAAGTTAGGCAAATGCTTCATCTCTGTGTCATAATCTATTCATCTTCAGGATGCCGCTGCCGAAGTCGTCGTCTTCGAATGTTGCATCGGTGCCACTAATAATGCCAAAAGCACCGGCATCTGTTGAACCTACTTGTGACTCGTCGGTAAACATATTTAAAATGATACGTGAGTTCTTTAACAGTTGTGCTTACTAGTTTTCGCTAATTCGCATTTTTGCCGTTCCTTTTTCTCGTCTCTATTAATCTTCTGTAGACATGTGCTTTGGCTTTTTGGATGTCCTTGACTCACAGAAGATTTTATCTGCGAGGTACTTCAAAACAGAGAGAATTCCCCTGTCTATATTCGTTTTCTCGGTACCAGAAGCAGTTTTTTGTTTCTTTTTATTCTCGCTTTTATATTTACTCATTCTTCACGCCATAAGATGTGGCGACAATTCCAATACAGTGGTCAGCTCAAACGGACCATGTCGTTCGCAAAAAAATAGTTAAACAACAAGAAAACACCTTTTTCAGTTGAGGAGAGCCATCGCGCGAAACCAGTGAAACCAGTCGTCGATTTGGAGGCTGATGTTGCCGTTGTAGATGAGGCGTCCGTAGAGGAAGGACCTATTCCGAAAAAGAGACGGTTAGAACTTCACGTTTTTTCGTTTCTGTGCTTTTCAGGTTGTTTTGTTGGTGAATATTCTATTTTGAAAGTGTTGTAGTTATAGCAGATCTGACCTGTTGAGATTAGCTCGGTTTAGTCGCCACTATTCTACTGTCCCGTTCTTACATTTTAGTGGAAGAAGTGTTTACTGCGTCCGCTTTCTGCACATATTTCTATTTTATTGCATACGGTGGGTGGAGGCTGAGTATTAGCCACGTGGTGAGGATTATTCCGGATATAGTTCGATTAATCATGGGTTTCCAGTACAACTTCTTTGCAGGGTCTGGCTTAAAAATTGTCTTTTCTGCACTGAATGCAAATGTGTGCACAACCCTGCTGAATCAATGGAAATTTCAGAGATCTGAAGGAGGACTGTGACAGTGATGACGTGCCCGTTACTTGTCTTGAGAGTAAGTTCGATTCCTCCAGTGCTGGTAAAAAAATGTTTTTTAGCTCTGCCAGGCGTTCATATTTCACCGTTTCTTTACATTGCATTTTTCTTCAGATTTTGTTTTGTTTACCATGCTCCGAAAGCATACAAATGAGCAACCCCTAAGAACGCGCTGTTCTGTTGCAGACAAGAGGGAATCACCACCGTCGTTGGTTGAAGAGATCGATCTGACCGTGGAGGATTCGAAGCAGAGAGCGAGGAAGAAACCCACGCTACGAGATGTTTTGAGTTAGTTTCTTAACGATTTTTGCATCAAATTGAGTTCGACATTGGCCAATATATTCTTTTGAAAAATCAATCATTCGCTTTTTATTTTTTTGTTATCTGTTTTCGCATTTCTTTGTCACTGATTTGCAACCTTTTGTCCCTTTTCGAGTCTTTGCTGTTATTGTCGAGGACCTTAATACGACCTCCTCAATTTTGCCTTCTGAAAAACGTTTTCGAGTTGTTCTTACGAAATGCGAAAGTCTCCTTGAGCTAGGATCCTGGGGAATAAATAATGTGGAAGCAGTTTTCCCGCGAACACCTCTAGCTGCTTTTGTTAAAGTTAGGTAGCGGTACGTTGTCGCCACTGCGAGCTGTTTTTCTAACATTTAAAGAATAGTCGGAGATGGGGCTGATTTTGCTTATTCAGCAGTTACGCTCTTTTCTCGGTGGTAACGAGAAATGACGGTATGTGTACGAAACTCGCTAGCAGGCCAAGTGTTGAAACAATTCCAGATCAGCTGTGCGATTCAGGAGAGGTCGAAGAAGGAGAGATATTGGAAAATATCGAGGAGGATATTATTGACCTCACAAGTGGTAATTTTTTTCAAACATTTCTCTGTTCTTCTTTCGTTAGTTTACGGATGACCATTTGTTTCGTCGGTGAAATTTGTTTGGTATCTTCAGAAGAATTGAACTTAACACTGCGCTCACAAGTCGACGGTGAGGTGATTGATTTAACTGTGGATAACGATGAGTGCTGTATCGCCAGTGCAGGTGTGGTTGCAAACTTATATCAATGTGTTTTAATGAGAATATTCATTTTTTTAGATCAATCACGAGCGGATGATGATGTTATTTGCGTGGAAGACCTAACACTTATCGACGATGACCGTGCGGTATCTATCATGAGTATTGAAAAGGTTTGCTTCATGAGTGACTTTTCATATTTCGAGTGCGAGGTGCTGCTCACGCGAATGTAACACTGTGGTTTTTCCTTTATTTATTTTTTTTTACAAATATATGTCCATATGCCTCCTCATCTACTCTCATCATTATTACAGTATTGTAGTGTATATTAGCATTTTAAGTATTTCCTTTATTTTTCAATTATTTCAGTATTTTAGCCTTTTTTAGTTTCAGATTAGGTCTACCTCAAGTCAAGGTACTCCATAGTCAATCAAAACAGCTAACCTCTATTTTGATGTTGTGCTTGATTAATCGCGAAAATATCCGACTTTACTTTCAACTTTGCTTTTCTATTTCTTTCTGTTGTTTCCTGATTCTCGGTTATTGATTCCTAACAATAAGTGGGATGTATTATTCATTTACTCCTGTCACATGGAAATCAAACGTCTTGTCTGTTTGTATGTGCATATTTTTCACGGTACCAACTACACTTAAGACGTAATAATGTGGTGAACTGGTCCGTATTTTTATGCCTTCGTAGGATGCGCCAGGCTTTCGTCTTCCAATCAGAATTATCAAATCTTTGTAAGTGTACTTGAGTTCTACAATGATCCGTAGAGGCAGTTGCTGAATAAGTCGATGACTTCACTTTCCAGACGTATCCGGTGCTAACCTTTCCACCCAGCCCCGTAAGTTGTTAAGCCTTGGGCGAGAATCAATCACTTTACCGCCGCGATGGGTCACGCCTCTTACCACAATGGGTTATGTTATGGTTACGTTTGCCTGAGATTTAAGTTACTTTGACACTGAGTAGTGACCTTAGAGTGTTATCGTGCAATCTCACTATGGGACATCGGGTGCCTTGTTAAGAAGGTCACCGTTATCGTCTGTCCTGTGCTGTTATGTCTGGACGATGTTTGTTTTTGCGGCCAGAGACGTCATCATTGTTAGACGGGGCGATGTTGTTCAATTGCAAATTTCTCAGAAATCACCTTCTAGCTTGGAAATTTTCCGGCCGCGTCACTCGCTATAGTTTCAAATTTCTGCAAAATTCTTATTCCCGTACTGATTTTCTTTTCTCATTCATGCCTTTACTCGAGCAGAATTTAAGCTGGGCCCACATTTGTTTTCTATTTCTTTCTGTTTTTTTATTTGTGTTCGTCTCTCGTTTTAAGTCCTGCATTTTGGCCTGTGTAAGGAGTGACGCGCAACCCAGACTGCGATCAGCTCTGTTCCATTTTTTAGAGGTGGTGTGATATAAGTATAGTGCGTTTCATAATTATACGCCACCCCCCTATTTTGGTAGTTCCCACTTTAACGAAAGAGATGCAGTTTTTTCTTTAATGCCATTTTCATCAGCATGGAAAATAACCATGGAAAACGCTTTTTTGAAATTTATGAGCTGATGTGATATTTTTATATCGATTTTTCAATATCCGCAGGTTTTTGCGCCCAACGCGACACTTTGGCTTCCTGTAGATTTACTAAAGATGCAGTCTCAATCCGGTTACTAAATTCGTTGATTATTCTTCCCTGTTTCCCCACCGCTGCTATCAAGCGGTTCCGTATTCCTGAGCGCGAGTTTCAAAGAATTTGTGGGCCGATTTTCACGCACTGCGCCAGTGACTCGCACCTGATCTCCGTGATGGTGGCTTAGTGATGTCTGTTCACATACACATTTCAAATGAGTCTGCTCTAACGATTCTCCACTGTATGGTAATCCAGCCTACAAGCAACATCCTCTAAGATCTCAACACCGTGGACTTTAGAGGATGATTAAGTCGAGCGCCATAGATGGATTTTCGCGTATTCCCGCTGAATCGACAATTTTACTGTCCGGCGCTGGATCAGAGGGGGAATATTTTGATCTGCTAGCACATTCTGGTGATTCTCGCCATCCAACCCTGTGTTAGTGAAGATCACCTCGATCATTATGATAGCACAAAAGGCGCCCCAGACCACAAGTTAAGGTCCACCGAATTTCCTTCTTCTGACTAGGGAGGTCACCGAGCGTGCCCCAAAGATTCCCAACGAGACCTGTATAGTTTTGTAGAGCATCGAGCGGGGATCACAGCAATATAGTTTATTTTTGCTGCGGGCCAATGGGTGGTCCAAAAATCGCAAAAAACCACCGCCGTTGGGAGACATTGGAAGCCGCTTCTCAACCCCTAGTCTTCGTGGTGAGAGGCCGCCACCAATGTGCCTCTCTGGCGCAATGGTACCGCGGGGGATTGCTGTTCAGAGGGTCGTGGGTTTGAATCCGGTCGGTGTGTTTTTGTTTTGCTTCAATCGCATTGATACCAAAACGTGCTCCGTTTGCGATTTTGCCATTGAGGTTGGAGAAAATCATGTTTGGAATAACTTAAAACGCACAAACTTCAGTAACAATGTTGTTTCAGGCAAGATTAATGTGAGCAGCCAATATCTACTGTAACTTTCGTTAGGCCAATATCTAACTTTGTAAAATTCGTGATCAGCAGTCCAGGTGAGACTCCCAGGCAATTTCTGAAGGTAGTGGAAGCTGAGGATTTTCCGACAGCTAGAATCTGAATGGTGGCATAGGATTGCCAGTAATTCATCAGAGACCGAATCTTGGGCAATTCTACCGATACCTGACATGAGGGTCGAGATGTCACGGTCACCCATTTCGCCAAAACTTTGCTAGTGAAGCTATTTGAGGCGCTGGTCACGGAACTAACACTAGTTTCGTGATTTGCAACTGGGAGGGTATCTTACGGTGGGTTTGGTTGTGTGTGGGCTGGTGGGCGCTTCCTATGGTAAGGGTGAGTAAGTGAGGTGCCTGGGTAAAATTCACCGATTTCGTCCAAATTCCGTATTTGGGAGTTATTTGGGGCTCTGATCGCGAATCTAACATCGATTTCTGAATTTGTCTCCGTTTAGGGTAAGTTTCAGTAGATATTGGCTGCTCATATTAATCTTGCCTGAAACAATATTGTTACTGAAATTTGTGCGTTTTAAGCTATTCCAAACATGATTTTCTCCAACCTCAATGGCAACATCGCAAACGGAGCACGTTTTGATATCAATGCGATTGAAGCAAAACAAAAACACACCACCGGGATTCAAACCCACGACCCTCTGAACGACAATCCACTGCGGTACCATTGCGCCAGGGAGGCACATTGGTGGCGGCCTCTCACCACGAAGACTAGGGGTTGAGAAGCGGCTTCCAATGTGTCCCAACGGCGGTGGTTTTTTGCGATTTTTGGACCACCCATTGGCCCGCAGCAAAAATAAACTATATTGCTGTGATCCCCGCTCGATGCTCTACAAAACTATACAGGTCTCGTTCGGAATCTTTGGGGCACGCTCGGTGACCTCCCTAGTGAGAGAAAGACGGTTCTTCTCTGTTGACATGAAAGTAACTTTACTTCCTGCCCTAAACTTGTAGAATAGCCTTCTTCTGTCAAATCAAACTATCTGGAATTAGCCTGACCCATTTTCCAAATCTCTCTGGACATAATTGTGAAAAGCGACAAAATGCACCATTGTGCCCATCGCTGTTTGAGTTTCATTCTCAAAAATAAAGTAAAACCAGCTCATGTGGCCTGGTCAGGCAAGATGTCTACATCATTACTAATATGAAGATGTTCGACTTTTCGGTGGTGCACTCTCCATGTAAACGAAGAAGAGGATGGAAGCTTCAAAGTTGCGGGGATCTGACGCAGACCTGCGGTACTTTTGGGTGTAACTATGTGAATTTTCCCCTAACCCTCATTGGAAACCTGTCGCAAACGACTACTAGACATCTCCTTGACATAGCCTTCGGAGCCACGCAAGTAGCCTCAAGCAGCGGGCCTGGAACGACCAACTTTTGCCGAGATCCAGCTGATGAATAGATCCACGCGGCTAAGAGGAGAAACTGCGGCTAGCTCTTCAGAAGTGAGATGCGGAGCTAGAGGTATATGTGCAGAACATCTACTCACAATATTAGCTCGTTTCATGGGAAACCAAAAACAGGAAGACTTTCTTAGTGTAAGGTTCCACTCAGCGTGACATGACTAAAAAACGAAAAAAAAATTATAAAAAATGCTAAATATATTCGTGTAGCTCGAAAAAGTGTATAGCGTGGTAATTTTCTCTGCTTCTTAAAATGAGATGTGAGGAAAAGCTGCATCTCACCCAGCAAAGTGGGAACTACCAAAATAGGGGGTGGCGTATAATTATGAAACGCACTATATTTAACATTATTGTTAAGTACTTTACGCTACCGAATTGCGTGGTGCAACGCTGATGACATCCGCACAGTCGAGCGATCGATCTCGGCCCAGGCTAAACAAGCTTTCCATCCCTCCGGGGTTGGGTAAATTGGTACCATGGTTGTCTGGGAAGGTGAGGACACTGACCTGGCATAGCGGCTGGCCCCCGCGGGTCACTGTATAGACTAAATACGCATTCATTACGTCTCTACGATTTGAATGTAACGCGAATGCGGCGGCCTGTCCTTAGGGGACTGATCAACGCCAACGCCTTTACCATTTGCCTTTTACCTTTACGTTTCTAAAGACTAACAACATGTAGGCAAGACAATGTAACTAGCAAAACAGAGTAAGGGGTTCATACACTGTTCTATCCGTGTTCTTGGTGCCGTTTTTGTTAAACTTGTGTTTGCACTGATTTTTTGCCCGAAAAGAATTGATTGCACTTTATCAGGGGGATTGATATCAGTGAATACGAGGTTGGCCTCGTTATTTACTCATTTATATTCCATACTAGAAATGCATCGGCTGTTCTGATTCTTAACTAACAAGCAACTATAGCGTATGTTCACGAATGGCACATCTAAGATCGCAAATATTTGAACATTTTAGTCTGGCAGTCATAAAAGGCGACACAAGAAGAGAATGTCATTCCGAGCGTCGGTAGGTGCTTTTCGAATTATCTTCAATTTAAATCCGGAGTAGAAGCTTCGTATGTCTGGTTCTAGGTATGTTCGAATATGCAACGGAAGCCTTCGAAGGACGATGCGTTGTCGAGGGCGACCTTTGAGTGTAACGGAGTGTCACCGAGGCACTGGGAGACATTCAGGGTAACATCTTTGTCCATTTGTCTTTATCATCATCATTTCTTTTCGATATGCGTATGACCCCTTAGCAGGTCTTTCCTCTGTGCTCCATTCGTATTACAGCAACAGTTTTGAACAGTTTGTTGGAAAATGGCTTTCAGACGAAAGAAATCGAATTTCTTCGCATGTTAATGCGGTTCGGTTTTGAAATCTGAAGCGAGGGAAAGAGCTTAGTGAAAAAAGGGTGCCTTGTTCTGACGTGCCATGCAACGGACTCGGTTTCCGCGGCGACTGTCCCCTTTTTTAGTTCATTTTCCTTTTCACGGTACCGAACATATTTTTTCGTTATTCGACGGTAAAAATCTCAAGATAATTGGCCACGATTATCCGTTGCAAAGTGTCGTTCTTCAACAAATCATCTTTTCTGAAAAGGAGACATGTCTGCTATCAGCACATTAATATCTATGTTGATGCATTCTTTTTAACATCTCAATTTTGGAACTTGTCGACCGTCACCCTTGAATCTATCGCCGTACGATTAGACATCAGCACTCAGTTTTTCTCACAGCCATTATTTTATTTCAACTACAAACTTTCCAGGCCGCTCCCACTCCATCGAGTAGTAATACAGAATTCCGCGTGTGCTGCTATAATGTGTTGTGCCAATCAACAACGATGAAGACAATGTACCTCTACAATCATCTAAGGTAAGGTTTTCTGCTGCTTCTTATTTTCTACAATTTCTGTCGCTGTTATTCTTGCGACATTCTATGATAGTTCCTACCTCCTGCTGTTCCTCTTGCTCGATATTTTCATACATTTCCTACTTCTATCTTCCTCTCATCTCTTTTTCTTTTTCCTTTTTCCCGTTCCGAGATTTTCACAATCTGGGACGCTACTATTGTTTCTATATTTTACTGTAATTTTCACATCCAAAGTTCTCATTCGAACTCCAGTCTTCTGACATTTCATTCATGCACTCTACCCCGAACTCATTTTCTACGTAGGTGAATCATATTTAGAGCGGACGATCGCCCGCTACAGTGGGAGCATCGTTGGCCTATACTGGAGCAGGAGTTGATACGTTTGAATGCCGATATTTATGGTCTTCAAGAGGTCCAGTATGATCATTACGAATCCTGCTTCCGTGCATCACTCTCACGAGGTTGTGTACTAATAGTTAATTTTTGAAACATTCATTTATTTCTGGTGCATTAATTTCTTTGGTTCGTTACGATGTGATAAAAGTTAGGTCAAAGTTACGCTAGAATTACTAATTCAGTGTTGCTGCTGACTGGGATTTTCGGTGACTATTCAGAGACTGTAGGAGCTATTAAAGCCTAAGCGGACTTTGACTCCAAGCTTGAACAGCTTCTATGATAGTAGATTTTAACCATAATGTATTGATGATGGCGTGTGATACTTTGTCTTCAAAAACGGCAGAGAATCATCAGCCGTACAAGATTACAAGAGTCCTGGGTTTTTGAATAGAGTAAGCAGTGTTGTGCAAGGGCATCTCAAAGTGATGTTAAACTTGTTATGTTTTGATGTTTTTATGTTTGCTGCATCAAGAGAAACGCGTATCAGCGATATCACCTGTTGGCAACCAAAGTAGAACAAGCATGTTATCCGTGAGCTTTCCATCAGGTCTAGAATCCGACGGTTCGGGCAGGAGCATGGCGCAATCTTCATGTTTCACACATTTTACGTTCCGCTAAATTCTTTTCTTATGATTGCATCACGGTTGGAGGAGTTTAGCTTCTCAAGCATTGGCTACAGTTATTGACCGACATTGATGTTATTCCATGCTCGACCAAAAGCTGCGGCAAGTCGATATGTTAACTGCCTCAGAGATAACTCGTAGCAGCGATATCACCTGTTTGCAACCAAAGTAGAGCAAGCGTATGACCCACGGACTATCAATCAGGTCCAAATCCGAAGCTTCGGTCGAGTATATGGCGCGATCCCCACTAAACATATACCAGAGAATTTCCTTTTTCATAGCTTTCATTCAGGCCATGACTCGTTTCGATTGGTTGACATTTGCCAAAGTTATGGCATTTCAAACTGAGGGTACTTTTTTTGAGACACCCTGTGTATTGCTTTCAATTAATGCATTCGAATAAAATTCGTCTCTGCTCGTACAACTGCGTTTGTGCAGTTTCTAGGAACGATTTCGGTACAGTATTTTATATTCTGTTCCAATTTTTGCAGTTGGATACTCTGCATTCTATAAGAAGCGTACGGGTTTGATGAATGACGGCTGTGCAATCTTCGTGAGAAAGACAAAGTTTGAAGTTGTGAGCTATCGTGTTGTGGAATATTTTGTTGCTCCGGGAACTTCTATGGATAGAGATCAGATAGGTCTGTATAGTTTATCACTGGAACGTTTTGATCATCATTTCACTGTTCATCTTTAGGTCAAATACTTCGGCTGCGATGCAGAAAAACTGGTCAGGAAATAGTCTACGCTAATACTCATTTGATATTCAACTCGGCGCGTGGTGACATAAAAATTGGACAGCTCGCTATGCTTTTCGCAAATATAAGTGACGTAAGTTTGTAGCTTTATAACTAAATTGCAGTTATAGACGTTTGGTAGGCGCGATACTATTTAGGAACTTTCAAAGTCGTCATGCCCGGTGATTATTAACGGTGATTTCAATATTGAACCGCTTTCCTACGTGTACACATATGTTAGCGAGTCAAGGTGGGCTGGTATCCTTCTGTCGTATTTAACTTTGTTGTGTGCTCCACTAGGTCTACATATTTTGTTTTTTCTCTTTCTTTTTTTGCCTTTGTCCTTTTTTGGCCAATTTGTTGAGGAGTAAGTCCTTATTCACTTCCCTTAAGTGTGTATTTGCGTGGGCTACCGCGAAACGAGCTGTCTGGACAGGGACAACATGGTGGACCTTGCGTTAGAGCAGAAGATATTCTACCTTCGATCGCCAATATCGCTCGAGATAGCATGTTTATTAATGATAAAGGTAAAACATCTAGTCCCTCCGAAATTCCCAAATTCTCTCTTTGATTCCCGACATTATGAAGTCAGTCGTTTTGTTTAATTCTTCTGCCTTCCGAGGTTGTTAGTTGGAGTATTTATTGGTCGGCCTGACGTTTCGACCTGCACGTCGTCGTCAGAGGGCTGAAGACAGTTCTTTATGTAACTTACCTGTCAGGTCACTCTACCGAAGGCCGCATCTACTCTAGCATTTCTGCTGAGTTGTAGTGAACATCAAATGGAAATATATTCAGAGATATCCTTACGAGGCTGTTACCCCGAAGATCAAAAAGCACCTGATGATGAAAAAAATCGTCTCCATCATCATGCTATTCAGCCCCAGAGAGTTGTGCTTTTGAGTTGAACCTTCTTTTACCAGCTGGATGTTCGTCGATACGTGTACTTGACCTTTTCCCGTTTCCTCTATGTATTTCGCGATATAAGCTTTACATTCCATGTGATATTTTACGCCGACATTGTAGCGATCTTCGTTCAGACAAGTAATGCGTTCTCTTGACATGCAGTAGTTATACAAGATCACCTGTTTTAGCGTTTGGGGAAGTATTGTATTCTCCTGACTTGCAGCTATTATCGTACGATCTCTCCAACTGTTTTTTCTGTGCGGTAACCGTGTTGATTGGATATCTCTGAATATAGTCCCATTCAGTATTCGCTAGAATTCAACGGAAATACTAGAATGGGTTTGACCCTTATCAGGGTAACCTGACGGATCACTAGCCACAAGCTGTGTTCAGGCCTCTGAAGACGACGAGCAGCATAAAGGCGCCTAATAAAAGTTCCAACAACAACTTCGAGAGGCAGAAGAATTAATAAAACGACCACCCTATGAGGTCTGGGTTCAAATGATGAGGTTTATTTTTAGCTCCTAGAGATGCCGTCGCTGCGGACTACTTCACTCATCCGTTTACTTTGGCTTCCGTTTACCACCATTTTAATGAGAACGGAGAGGTATATTTCTTGTGTAATAAAACGTTTTTTGCTTCGCTCCTATGTGGTGTAGAGATAACTTTTGTTTTGTCAATTTTGCCGGCCAGATTTTCTAATCTTCTATTTTAGAAGGAGGTTTCCACGTACCACAAGGAAGTTGCCAATCCTGACTTTATATTTTACTCGATTGAAAAGAAGAAGACTGTAGACTCAGTGAGTTTCCGGTCCTAAATATCACTAATATTATTTCGTAGCTCTTCTGTCGGGCCCTTTTTGTTTTTTTTTTGCCAAGACAGCAATATGTGGCTGTTTAAATTCAATTTCCCTCAAGCGAGTTCTGAGTGATATTTCAGAGCACACAAGTATTCGAGGTTCCTGAACTCCGTCTTCTTCGGAGGCTAGGCCTGCCCGATTTGACAACTCTTGAAAAGACGTTAGGACCGTGGCCGAATTACCATGTGCCGAGCGATCACATTCCACTAGTTGCCGATTTTGTCTTATCCAAAACTGGTAATAATTCACCACTTTCTTCCTTTTTTTCCTTTTTGAGGAGTACTTTTTCAGATAGCAAGCTGTGAAGCAGCTGCGAGAAGATGATTTTCCAAGGAGTTTGGAGGGAGAATTCTTTTGGTAATGATCTGAGGGTGTTTTTCATTGAACTGCATACTTGCTGTGATAGAAAATATTTGTTAGAAAAATGGTGATTCAGTTTAATGTCTGAGTGATTTTTATTAGGTTTGAATATCCACTTGTGTAGTCACAAAAAAGTCTATGCATTCGCTAATCTTTACATGTGATATACCCCTATTTTTCTTGTCACTGCTCAAGTAACCATTTCATGTTTTTATTAACCGAACTTCTGCTTTTGTTGAAGTTCTGTCTTGGGGCGCATTTTTGTTAATATTCGTCTGGCCAGGAAGTGTTTTCGTCTTTGTGGCTAGCTGGATGCGGGGTTGACTTTATGTCGGCATCGCTCGTGGCTGCCAATAGAAGTGCCGTGAAGAGTTTATGTAAACATATCGGAATAAAATGTCATGTTTAATCGGTTTTGACCTTTAGTTCTGGATCTATGTCCTCAGAATGTTTCATTGAGATCGCCAAGTTTTTTTTTCAATGAATATTCTTGCGGAACCGCTTTCGTAGTGGAGCTTTTGGGGTCTGTTCTCTATTTTGACATTCTTTGTCAATTTCTTGTTTCTTTCTTCATCCTAATTAAAGCACTATTTACCGGATACTGATAGTATTCATCTGACCTCGATTGATTTTGGTTCCTCGTCCCACTACTCTGTTTTTGTGGTCGTATTGAAGCATAACATGCTTTTCTCGTGCCCTTTATCTCTTATCTACTTTGAGAACCTTGCCCATTTTTGTTTCATCCCGTCATCTCGAAGTTTTCTTGGCCTTCTTTCCTTCTTCATTTCTTATTTTCCGCTGTCCTTCTTTTCGTTATCTCTTTAGTTAGAGTAGCGGTCAAAAAGATGTGTCATCTTATATCTTTAATAGCTGAAATCGAAAAGAATTCAAACCCAATTGATAGGTTTGACAACTCCACTCGAAAACACGCTGTAACGTAAACTTGTAGTGAATTTTAGATGTTTTAGAATTATTTTAGTGATTTTCATGTCCTGTTTCAGACGTAAATATTTCGATAACCACTGAGCGTAGGGTCAATCTGGGATGATATCCTGATAGATCACGATCCAGTTTGAAATGGGCTGTGAACGTTTGATTCAGATCGCCGCTAAAGTATAGTTCTTTTTGAGCAGTCATTTTGGTGGTTAAAAACTGATGGAATTCCGGGACCACGTTTCAACAAAATTTCGTACTTCTTTACCTTTTCGACGAATCCGCAAAAAACCAAAGTATTTTGTAGAGAAAGATTTTCTTTCTATAATAAGCGCTTTGTTTAATGGCTGCTGCGATTATTCTGGGGAAGATGCCGTTTAAATTCGAGGTTGCAAATTAAATTTATGTTCAACACATTGACGACCGCGCATGTTTCTCGTTTCCGCGCGTGGGACCGGCGCGCGCTTTCGCCCGCTGCAAATGGGCCCACGGATGGGTCGGATTGTCCCAGGAGACGGTTTTTCGTCGTGATACGTTTTCACACCATGCAAACGGACGTCGCCATCGTGATCAGCGCCCTCGATAACCTCTATGATCGAAGTTCAACGTAGCTGAGGTCAAATCGGTGGCATTGATTGGATTGAACCACCTTTGCTTACGATGTGGGTCGTCTTCGATCGTAATTTGGAAGTCGGACATCACCATCGTGTTCAGCGCCCTCGGTTACCCTCAGAGATCATGTGTGGCGACGGTTGGCCGAAAAAAAGCTTCCAAGACAGAATTCAGAAGACGAAATCAGTTGAATAGTGCCGGAATAGTTTGTTTACAATGTAAATAAATGTGCTTTGAACGCATATTTCACCGAACCACGATGTTTATTGCTTCTTTGGGCTGATGATATTAGGTTGTCCGGAAAGTTTTTAGACTAATGGTACATTGAGATGTTTCGTTAATAAATTAAGTAGTCTCATACACAGCGGATCTTGGAGTTTGTGTGAGAGCTGCGAGATCACGTACAGCGAGGTTAGGGTGCTCATCACAAGTGGCGAGTATCTAATGTTTTTTGTCGGTAGATGGTCGTCCAATACGAGGAGTTTCATGAGCGATTCGTCACCATTCTCGAACATCCGGTACCAATTGAAGCATGTTGTACGAGAGGGTGCTTGGTCCTCCATTGTTTCGTGGAGGAACCGGTGGGCTTCATTGGCAGATCGACCAGAGCGGTACTGAAGAAGTAGAGCAGACCGGTAGAGCATCTTTGTTGTTCATCGGGAACGCACCTCGGAGAATTGGGAATCGCATCTTTCACCTGCCGTTGTGGGAACATTTATAGGGTTTATGAAACGCAAATATCGAAAGTTACGCTTATCCATGTCCTTATCTGGCAAAGATATATGCTTCTAAATCGGACCACTGAAAAAGTCTAAAAACTTTCCGGACAACCTAATAATATGTTTGTCACAAAAAGAATCGGGAGTTTGTCAAAAATCGAAGAAAACGACACTCGAAAGAGTCCGATCCACCTGAGGATCGTATTGTTGTCAATGTGTTAAAGCAAGAGGGCAGTACAGTATACGGGGCCACATACAGCTGTTCACTGTACTGGCACCCTCTGGAATCAGCTCCTGAACCATAATTTTTGCCGCTCTTGGGACGCATCCGCGCGAATGGGTTTACCTCGACCGGATTAGGAACTCTCCTTGGACTGTTTAGAAGCGTTGTTCCTTGCAACAACATCATAAACCGTCAATCTCGTTCATCCGAATAATCGAATTATCCCAACCAGTGTACGACCAACTTGAACGTTTCCCATGCTTGCAGTTTTCTGTTGTACTCTGCGCTTGTATGGAGCAGTTGGACTATTGTGAGGTATGTTGTCACTGTACACCAGAAGATTTTGGCTTTCACCTCGCAGAGCGGGATCTCTAGCAGAACTTAGTACCGCCCACGGCTTTTGATCAAAAGTCGGAAAAACCGAAAATTTTCGGTTTTTTCGGCTTTTTCAAATAACTTACCTAAAAATCAGTTTTTCAGAATGTATCGAACACTGCCGTGTTCAGCAGCTCGAGCTTTATCGAATGGTGTATCTCGTTTATAGGAAAACTTTCCAGTAAAGGTAAAAAGGTAAAGGTAAAGGTGCCGGCGTTGATCAGTCCCCTGAGGACGCGCCGCCGCATTCGTGTTCCATTCAAGTCGTAGAGGCATAGTGAATGCGTATTTGGCCTATACAATGACCTGCGGGGGCCAGCCGCTATACCAGGTCAGTGTCTACCTTCCCAGACAAGTCTGGTACCAATTTACCCGACCCCGGAGGGATGGAAGGCTTGGTTAGCCCGGGCCGGGATCGATCGCTCGACCGTGCGGGTGACAGCAGTTAAAACTTTCCAGTAAACGAAAAAATTGGAAGAAATAAAATTTTGTGAAAGTGGGCGTTTTTTCAAGTGGACGAGTTGTCTCCTTGGATGCATTCACCACAATCGTCAGCAATTGCCCTTAATGGAGATCGAATAGTGAGTAGCTGGTTAGAAAAAAGCATGTTGTCCGACAATCCAGCCACATCCACAGAATAAAGCGACAAGATACTGTTTTTCTGTCTGCACCCAGCAGCTACTGAATGCGATCTGAAATGACGACTTTGTTACTCAGACCTCGATTCATCTGCAAAATACATCGTTCTCGTCGAGTTATTGGTTTGGCTCTTTACGCCGTTGCATTCAGCAGCTCGAGACCTATGGAACCGTGCATAATTTGTCCCGTTTCGCGATATACGTTTTTTCAGTGGATCTTCGTAGACCGTCGTGGCTCGATGCCCTCGTAGTCGACACCCGTGAACGCGTGGTGTTGGGCGCGATGTCTCGTTTACCTTCGAGCAACGCGGTGGCCTAGTGGATAGCTGTCCGGACTGCCAAGGGGTCGTGAGCATACACACAACAATATGGCGCGGATTTACTATTCCAATGATGTTGTGGCTTAGCAATGGATTAGGGGGTCTTCAAGAACAAAAACAAAGGCAAAAGTTCAAAAACAAGAAAATTTTCCGTTTCGACCCTACCCTTAGACGGAACCCGTCGAAAACCCTTCTTACTCAGGGCGAAGGCTCCTTAATCCACCCCAATCCTACCGCCTACTAGGTGCCACGAGCGCCGCATATTTATATGTGGCGAGGAGAGGGCGGAGCTTAGTCGGTGGTGAGTCACCAAGCGAGGGACCGAAGCGGCAACGCGATACGAAAATCGGGAGGTCAAAAAAATCGACTGAAAACAAATTTCACGAATTTGGGAAAAGTGTACATGGATGAATAGAGCTTGAGCTCCTGAGCTCAAATGTATGTATATTTTTACAAATAATTGAGTTTCAACAACGTTATTTGAAAAAAGCCGCTTTGGAGCGGTTTTTGCCGGCTTTTCCGGCTTTTCATCCGCCTGTTAGCAGCACTGCGGATGTGGATGGATTGTCGAACAGCATGTTTTTTCTAACCAGCTACTCACAGTTCGATCTCCATTAAGGGCAATTGCTGACAATTGTAGTGAATGCATCCAAGGAGACAACTCGTCCACTTGAAAAAAGCGCCCACTTTTACAGAATTTTATTTTTTCCAATTTTTTCATTTGGAAGTTTTCCTATAAAAGAGATACATCATTCGATAGAGCTCGAGCTGCTGAACACGGCAGTGTTTGATACATTTCGAAAAACTGATTTTCAAGGAAGTTATTTGAAAATGCCGAAAAAGCCGAAAATTTTCGGTTTTTCCGACTTTTGATCAAAAGCCATGAGCGGTACTGTACGGTATGCCAGGTAATTTGAATTGGAATTTGTCCGGATTTTGCTGCCGCACCCTGTGCAATTTTCCTGTGAGCTTGTTGCTCTGCGTCTGACAGTTGTTTCGATCTGTTGACAATCCACTCAAGACGCGGTAGAATATTCATAGCACCTCAAAAATCGAAAGCATTAACGTCTTACAGTTATGCACAACGAGCGCATCAGGTGAGGTACATCTCGATTTTACTGGTAACCACCTCACCCGATGACAATAAAGTGGAGAGTGTCGAACAAATAGCTACCCGTAAAACAATACACAAAGCGCTGTTTGATATTGACGTGCTCCACAGCCATTCAAGAGTTCAACTGACGTCAATGGAAGAATATTAAAAGAAACGGCAACATGAATTCACAGAAGCGAGATGTTTAGAAAATGTGCCATGTAATTGATCTACAATCAGTGGCCCAATCCATCTGCAATTTACAAAACGGCGAAATTCCAAGAGTTGAATTTTTAAGTATTCCTTTTACATCACCACTTCGCTTGGAGTCAAGGAGAATGATGAAGCAGAAGTGTTGTTGTGTTGATGATGGTCGAGTTTTAAAGAAGCGTTTTCAGATCAATTAATTGTTAGATGAGCCAAACATACCATAACGAAATTGGAGCGTACTCGATTAGCAGAGTGGACGTCTGTATTAGCAGGAAGTTCTTAAGCTGTGGAATCTTGAAAGTTGAATATTTAATATTATAGTAATTCAGGAAGACAGTAGGAAGGCAAGGTTCACGCAAATGCTTAGGCTGGGCAAATGTAAACCCCTTCTTATCAACAAGCAGTTTTTGGGAAGGCGACATCGGTTCCAAAGCCCAAGCTGATCCATTTGGCTGTGGCTGAGCTTTAGTGGCTTTCAGGGACACCACATTACGCCTTTATTTCGCCTTTTCCCGCATGTATTCGTCGGTGATCACCGGTGGATCCTGGCGATCGTAGAGCATGAACGCGGCGAACAGAATTGTGCACACGATGAACACCCACATAATCAGCTTCTCCAGCATCCTAAAATAGGAGTTCTGGTTTGACCAGGCCTTTGATAATAATCTTCTCAATATTGATTTCTTCTGTCTCACGCGGTTGTTAGGTGGAAAATTTTATTTAACGGCCTTTGGAGTCCTTAGTCTTCCACCTTTCCACTAAGTGCTCAATGTGAGTAATAGTTAGTGACAACAGCTATTTCCAACAACCATTCGATTTGATTTGTCCGGAATCAGTGAACGAAGTCAAATTCCTGGAGTTTGGAGAAGATTGATGTGAGCATTTTATTTGGGCTTATGTCTCGGCGTTCTCTAGAGCCTGTTCATATCAATCATGGGTGAGCTGCAAAAAACAGACTCTGTTCACTAACGACGACTATGATGATCAAAAGATTCATCGAGAGCCGGATGTGGAATTATCCAAAATGCTACTGTATGTCGGCTTCGAAAAACATGGAAAACTTTCTTAAACTTTTCTTCGTCCGCTGCGTACGGGAATTTATTGTAGTCTTTATCCAAGTTTGCAGTTGTGTGGGTTCACGTTGCTTATCTGTTCGTTTGTTTTGTTTTTTTCTAACGAAAAATGACACTCACCCAAAAAAAATGAAATGCGTTACATAAAAAATTCCAAAACCGGTCTAGAAATGAATAAAGGTAAAAGTCATAAAATGCTTGGTGATGGCAGTTTCTCTAAAGGGCGCTAAGCCTCACAATTAGTCTTCCATTCAGATTCTTAGAGACCGATGAATGCGTATTTGACCCACAGAATCAATCTCCGGGCCAGCTAATGTTCGTGTCGGCGTATTCACTCACCAGAAGAACTTCCTCCCGCTTTACCCTACCAGGAAAAGGCGTGGGTAGCCTGGATTAGGCCCGTTTAGCGGATCGTTTGGTAAAAAGTTCTTATTTCTTCACAATGCTAGGCTAGGTAGGAGTGAATAATATCTATAAAGGACCAGGAAAATGCGCGAGAGGAGTCGGCAGTAATGGTGCCAAGATTGATTTAATTTTGATGAAGATCGGTGTAAATCCATAGGCAATTGATGCTTGCCTGTGGTTGTGCGTACCTCTGCTTTGTAATAGCGTTAATAGTTAGATTTGGAACATTTCACCGCTAGAGTATCCATTTTTTGCTTCCCGAAATGATGAGAAAATTCACGAAAACGGTAATCAAAGGGTGACTGTTGGTGGTTTGTTCCCGGTGACGCTTTCGGTAGGGAACCAGCTCGAATGGACTAGTAACAAAATTTCAACCTCTAGTATTCACATACCTGGCCAGCATTTGCCATTCCTTTCTGATCCGTTTCACGTGCTCTTGGTGTAGCATTTCATGCCTGATGCTCTGTATACCTTCCAGCACGTCGATGATGATATTGTGAAGGAGAGGATCGTTGACCTTGCGAATGTCGTCTGATGAATCGTTGTCGTCAATCAAAGGCAGTTTGTGGTGCTGAAGTATGAGATTTTAGAATAGAACATCGCACATCATCTCAAACGAGCGTACCCTTGGCTCGTCAGTTTTGAGAAGTTTCTGTTGGATAACCAGAAAATCTTTTGCGAACGTCTTCTTAAGTTCGGATAACTTGTCCTGAATTACGTTCGTATGTGGATGGATAAGCGCGCTGCTCGTGCAACACTCCAAGTGTTTTGAACAGAAAACAACAAATTATTGTGCATGTGAATAGTAGTGCTGGCTACTTCCGCAAACTATCCAAGTGGTACTCACTGAATATTTAAGCTTACATATTTCTTAAGTCGCATCTTGATCGACTCCTGGGTGTTCATCAGCTCCTTCCCGAAAAACCATTGTAAAAACGACGATTTGTTGATACGTATGGAAAGCAGAAAACTGCGTACACGGCGCGATATTGGCTTACCCTGTAACAGAACATTTGAAAGGTATTTCCCAAATAGACTTGTAGATTCAAGAGATCGTAGACACTACATAATGAGACGAAACGGGAGAATTAGTGCCTACTTTATTGATATTTTTTATTTTTGTTACCTTGACTTTTTCTTTTATTTACTGGTCTTGTTCTTAACAGAAGTGTACCCACAAGTGGTGGAGCGTGGATAAAGGGCGCCACTGACGCTCGTGCCGACGAGCGATCGATCCCGTGCCGGGCAAACTGAGCATTCCATCTCTTCGGAGTCAGGTAAATTGGTACCGGACTTGTCTGGGAAGGTTGAGACAGTGACTTGGTATAGCGGCTAGCTCCCAGAAGTCATTGTATAGACCAAATACGCATCCACCCTGCCTCACGATTCTGATTTGAACAAGAATGTGGTGACACGATCTTAGGGGACTGATCAACGCCGACCCCTTTATCTTTAACTTTACCTTTACTCGCAAGTACAACTTTCCAACAGAGTTAAGAAGCCGTGTATACCGAGATCAGGCAGGGCCAAGGGTTAATCTTGAAATCGAGTGAGCCGCAGATGGATTCTGAATAATGATGAGGTTTATGACTGAAAGATCCCTCCGTCGTGAAGCTGGAGTGGAAAGTACTTCAAAAACGTCATTACTGTTACACTTTATGTCTATTTCTACTGCTTAATTGGTATTTTGAAGACTTTCGCTAAATGTCACGGCGCGACGCCCTTCTACCGTGGAATTTATACCCTATTGCCATAGGCCTTTGTTATACCGACGCTCACCCCCCAGCGTCTGCCAGCGCAACTCGTCCCATTCAGTATCAGACACCGTGGGCCAGACACGTTTGTGCGAGTTATCACGTCAGCGCTGGCGTGGTGACGCTCGCGGGCTGTTATGCAGACGCTCGCGTACCTTCCACGCTCTAGTCGCTAGGCATTGCACTGCGATTGACCCTTTCGCTGGGGGTCGGTCAATCACCTCGCGCATTGCTCTGTATGCTTTGGGCGCGTGCGTGCGTGCGTCGCGTGCTCAGCGTCTGAGGTTAGCGCTGGAAAGGAGCTGACGCTCAGCACGAGCGCTGGTATAACAAAGGCCATATACCGCGCAATATTTGAAGGGCATTCTACGAATACAGCAATATTTGTATCACATCAGTAGTATTATGTATTTGGTGCGGCTTTGATTGATTTAGTCAGATGAGTTATGTCGGAACGTTCAGCTTTCCAAAGGATACGGAAGTGTTATCGTACCGCGTTGCCTTGCATCTGGATTCCAAGGGTGAATGTTGTGCAGTAAGTAGCAAGAAACATTATGAATATTAGGCCAATATAGTACTGTCCTAAAACAAATATTTATGGAGGTGAGCTCAAAAAAAACAGCGACAATTGTGTAAATGGATTAAGTTTTTGGCCTTACTTACCGAGGAGCGGAACGGAGTCCGATGTGGCTGGTAGCTTGTCCGATACCATCATGACTGTAAGAGTTTGTTAATTTAAAATTCAGATGCTGTTGAGGCAATTATTGAGGGACTTTCAGGTCGAGAAGAAGGTTCGAGGCTTTTTCAATCTTTTCGGGGAGAAAAGCTGTCTCTCTCTCAAAAAAATCACCCACCCACAAAGGTTCCACCGCTAGTAAAAAATGCATCAATCAACCGAGCTGTCTGTGAATGAAAACCGCTCATGTTCAGAATTCTTGATAGGTTTCACCACTTTTGTTATTTTAACCTTCGTATATCTGACAGCTTTTCCCCAAGATCTCTTTGATCTCTTCTCGTTTCCTTTTTGAGTCTTTTTTGACATAATCCCAAAACACGGATACCACGACTGATTCAGAGTGGTAACTAAACATTCGCTGGACTTTGTTTACAACGCGAAATACTTTAACTCACGTATTATCGCCAAGGAAAGTAGAGCCGTCACACCCAGGCTGACCTGAAAATTTTAAAAATTCCTGTGGACTGTTTTCGATCAGCAGTACGTTGTAGGTTTGCTATTCTAGCGTTCGGTGGCATCAGAGGGAAAATTGAAGAAAAGTACTTATCTATTTATTTACTGCACCTTGATGTGCGCAACAAAAGGTGTAAGCTTCCAAATAGGTTTGTAACGACTTGAATCGAATCAAGGTGAATGGTAAAGGCATGCAACAAACAGAATATAGAATTATAAAAGCTATGCAGCATCACTGAAGAAATAGCCAAATCTCGATTGGAGTAAATCGTAAGTAATCAGATAGAGAGCCTCCTAGCCAATACTAGAACCGAAATTTGCTAAAATACCACATGTTACGAAGACAACTTCGGTCTGTCCGGTACGTGACCTCGCCAGCTTAGTGCAATTGTAAGGGTTGGAGAACACCGGAACGTCTGGGCTACAACAATGCATGCTCAAGTGGACTACAGGGTGTGCAAAAATTACCCGCACAGATACATCACAGGCCACAACTACTGGCAGAATTGGATTCTGAGCTTCATATTGGAATATGTTATACATCTATACTACACGCAAACGCTGTCCAAGTTTGAGCTCTTGAATGCTTGCACAGCGGTAATAGCAAAACGAAATCTGAAGCTATAGGCCAGCATCAGTCCACACCTCTCTGGTCGAACAGCTATTTTTACCTCAATTTCCTTTGACGTTTCTGAGAAACTGATTTTCTAGTCTAGTAGGTTTTTGAGAAAAATGTGTGCTCTATCTGATGTGCAACTTTGCTGCTTCTGATAGCACCGTTAACAAACACATGGAATGATTTCGATGAGGGCTACCTGCGTGCCATGAGTTATTCGCTTGGCGCAATTGATAACAACTTTTGGAACTAAGCTTTCAGCCTCATATTGGTGTAGTGGGTACGTATACACCAAACTCAAATGCATTCCAAGCCTGAGTTCATTTGGGTTCACAATGTGCGAATGGCAAAGCCAAATCGAGAAGGATCAGCAATCATCGACTCATAATTTTGCTGTCCTACGCCGCACAGCACAAAATGGCTGACCTGTACTCACGGGATTTGAGCCGCCTTAGTTTCTTTTCTGGTCACTTACTAGGAACGAGAATTCCTCTACACAACACAAAAATCTGGCTCCACTGGAAGCTTCCCTGGCTTAGGCAAAGAACTATATAGTAGAAGACTACCTCCGTGCCATGAGTTATGCGTTCGCTACTCGTCCGAGGACATGTGTCCGTAAGATAGGAGGCCGCTTTGAACGAACTTGATACTTTTATATTAGTAAGGGAATAGGGAAACTGTATGTTAAGTTTCATTGTCAGATCTTCATTTTTGTTGAAGTTACAATGCAATATTTTTGTGCGGGTAATTTTTGCACACCCTGTATGTATGTAGGTCTCTTTCAGAGATAACGGTGTGAAAAAATCCAGTTTTCTCCCTTTTTCGCTGACTTGTGTTCGTCTTATCTTTGTTTGAGTTGCGGTTTTCCGGTCTGAGTTGGTTTCTGATGTTGCTTTTTTGCCTCGTGTATTCTGACTTGATGTCTCTAGTTTCCCCAAAGTTTTCTTTTTGTTTTCTGAGTCGTGAGCACTTTCGTGCATTCCAAATAGAAATAAATAAAATTAATTTGATCAATTTGATGTCTCAATTCAACCAACCTTTTCGGTGTTTTCGCCAGTGGAAGAGTGAGGCGTGAAGAAGCCGATCACTGTGACAATGGTGATAAACGCCGACGGAATTATCAACGTGAACAGATAGTAGGACGGATTGCGTTTTATCGCAAAAAAGTACGATATGTCCGGATATGGATCTGGACAGCAGTCGTAATACCTGAAAAAGCGAATGTTTACGTGAAAGCCGACGATATCTAGATTTTCCGAATCCCTTCTCCTCCTGTGATTCGCCAGAGATTTTGAAAAATTAAAAATTGGGAGGTCAAAAAATTGTTACTTGAGCTGGTGTTTAGATAGGGTTAGACTATGTTTCGTCTTTGTTGATCATCACATACAGAATTTACGGAAAAAAATGATTCAAAGGAATTGTTCCAAAAATGTATTCATATTATCTCATAAACACGAACGGGCGCGGTAATGTTTGTACGGCACAACTCCAAATTCTCGCCGCACCAGTGAGATGTGAGATGTGAAACCCCGAAGAAGCCCTTCAGAAACGCCACTGCACTTTGGTGAATCACAGCTTGCTCACCATTATGTTATATCTCGGGGTTTGGGAATACCATTCAAGAATCGGGGTTCTGACTGCGTTGTTAATGGCTGGGCTTAGGAATATAAGGTGATGGCCAATAAATGAGATTCAGAATCGTAGAGCAATGGAGAATGCGTATTTGTCCTATACTGGGAGGTTTGATTAGCTCGGGTGGGGATCGATCGCTCGACCACGTAGTTGTCAGCAGCGACTTTTACCAAAAACAAAAAACGCGCCCCCATGACCACTGAGTAGAGCACGGTAAAAATCCTCTCCGTAGCTACTTCACAATTTGGGCGAGGGGTTTTAGCTGCTCTTCGCAACCTAGGACTAAAATTTGGCTGTACTCCTCAAATTCCCATCAAGCGCACGTCTTCTTCGCTGCCCATATTTCCGATGTTTTGTTCCCATTTACTGCGCAGATTCATAAATATTGCGGAATGGACCGCTTCGCATGGACGAACACAGCAAATCAACGGCTTCCATAACTCACTTTAAATTGTTTCTGTACTTGAAGTCAACGAGTGTCCACTCCATGTTGGGTATGTAGTGATTCAAAGCCGCTAGATTCGTCCTGAAAACGAACAGATGACTTCTGAAAGAGGAGAAAATTTCTCCAGCCTCCCTTGCTCCGTATACGAACACATGCTTTACTTCTCGTCCTTTGCAATTATAAATCTTGTTTGAAGAGAATTTTGTCATCTTTTTCCGTATCCAAGAGGACAAGAACTTGTGGATTCAGGCCGACTAAACCCCATTATCTTATACGTTTTGTATGCGGGCTTGAAAACGAGGTTAGAAGATGGATCAATCTCAATTTGGTCCAACATTCCCGCCTTTCCGTCTACTTCGGAGGTCTCGGGATCGCTCTAGTGGTGGACACCATGGTAGGAGATCCGCATCCCAAGGCGAAAATCTCGATAAAGCAGCAAAAACTAAACGTAAATCTTCGGAGTTTCTTTGGATTTGATGTTGACACAAACCTGTTAGCGGTTGGTTCGGCAGTGGGTTCCTCGGCTGTGTAGAGCATTATCTGCGAGCCATCGTACGACCATGAAGCCAACAACACGTAGCAGACTTGCTGCAAAGTCCGAATTCTTTGGATTTCATAGCTATTCATTCCATGTGCTCCTTTCCACTTTATCGTTTACTCCAACACACTTCAATGTTTTAAGTATTAGGCGCCATGTTAGGGGTCTGAATAGAATAACTGCGGTTTTGAAAAACTATCAGTTATTGGACAGAGACAAGTTATATTAGCTTGTATACCATCCAATTGAACATTTGGCGCATCTTAATTTTTCAAAAATATTTCTTTGAAAAACAAACCACTTGAGATATATACGGAACATTGTTGCACTACTGTGTGTCGCCTTTCGCTTAGAATTATTTTATCCCATACGCGTCGAAGTCTGCCGGTTTATTCACCAAAAACATTCCACTCTCAATGTCAGATGGCTTTACTTGTTGAAATTTTTCTTCCGTGGGATTACGAAGCAACAGAAGCGAATGACATTCTGTAAGAGCACTGTCTGTAGGTCACTCAATGTGCGGGATACTGAAGTACAATGGTCCTCCAAAAATTTTCCCATGTGACTTTTTTGAAGACGTGCTTGCCGGTGTTGGGTGGGGAACTTACTAAGCCCTGCTTACCCTTTGCGAACCATAAAATTCATTTGCTGACAGAATGGTTTTATTTTATAGTCAATGGTGCATCTTGAGCTAGGAGGTAGTTCTCGATAAATTCAGAAGAACTCAAACGCAAAGAATCTACTCCTCGAGTGCAATTCAGACTTTGTGTTGATTTTCCTTGTTTACCGGGACCAACGCTCTTGGGTCTCCGACTATGAGTAGCCTACTTCATTCACTTCTCGTTCCTTTAGCCTTTCTTCTCGTTGCTTAGTTATTTTGCCTGTTGAGATTCCTTTTGAAACTTAGAAATTTCGTACGCAAAGTGACCCAGCGCTGAGCTGCGTAGACGACATGTTGTGGGTAACTTTTGGCCACATTTTGCCCCTTTCCCAATACAGTAGTACTCTTTGCAGCTATGGTATATGAATACTCCTCTACAAAGCACTTAGTAATGCTTGATGATTCGACTTCGGTGGCGGCTTTCAACCCTTCCTAATCTATGCTAGGTGTACGTGGCGGAGCGATTCATTCTAGAGTCCATCATAGGCCTATGGTATACTCCGGCAACGGGCCCGTCGCAGCGGAGCAAAAAATGCATGGCTCGCCTCTATACAGCATTGCAGCTGGGATTTTTGTATGCTGCTGTGTGCGGGGACTGGGATAGTTTACCGCAAGGGCAAAAAGGATGGTGCAGATCCTCTCAAGACAGTACTGCGGCTTTTGTCGCAGCGAGCTGCGACGCCTGTCGCTGTTAGCTGCGACGGTCGCAGCGCAGTGCGCTGCGACCAGCCGGCGCCTGCTGCGACAGGTCGGGCAGCACTGGTCCGAGTCCCCGCACATAGCAGCATACAAAAATTCCAGCTGCAGTGCTGCATAGAGGCGAGCCATGCATTTTTAGCTCCGCTGCGACGGGCCCGTTTCCGGAGTATACCATAAGCCATAGTCTTCCTTCACCTCCTAGAATAAACCTGTTCTAAAGGTATATATAGGACACCTTATTCCGTTAAATTGCAAAGTTCGGGCTTGGACACTGCAGCAAAACACCCTAGTCGAAGATTGAACTAATGCAGTTCGTTCCCTATTGTTTTAGGCTTCATAATTTAAATCAAATCTAATGAAATCGAGTGGGAGAAAGAACTTAAGCCACCCCACTAAAACGTTTCAGAAAAAGAAATGCAGAAAGTTCAGCAGAAGGTTCACTATGCGATGAAAAAACATTCAGTCGGGAGGATCACAATCTAATAGTATGGACAAAATATGCTTTTATCATGATTCTGCGATTATGAATATGTAGAAGACGAATAGGGCTGACGAGTGTGCACAGAACAGACCACCTTAATTCAACCTTTAGGCTTCCCGAAGGTAGGGCAGGAGGTGAGTGCTAAGGTATTTCCGCTCCCGAACCTCTATTTGCAGGGGTTCAGAAAGCTCCTCAAGAGCTGCAGCAGTGGAACACAATAAATAATTAAGCATTCACAGATCCGCTCAATTCACTCAAAACATGTTTTCTCACAAACGTAAATGGATCTATGCTTCATATCATGAACTTGACTTCCCAGTCGGCTCTCCGTATCCTTCCATAGGATACTCAGCCACTGGGTTCAATGTTGACAGAGCATTCACAATACTCACACAAAGCTGGGTTAACAGTTGGGCGAACTGGGGTGGACAACTCCATTAGGTTAACTATTCAAATCCATAGGTATTGCTTCTTTTTGAGGGAAGGATTTGGCGAAGGTTAACTCGAGCAGCACATGTTCCTAAGTTATTGCGATGTGTCACGTCCGGCCGAGTTCTTTGAGGAAGGAATCCATTCTCAGCGCAAGGATGAAAACAAGTCATTGTGAATAATGGGGACTACCTTTCGAATGAATGTTTTTTAATTTAGTTTTTTTTTTCAATAAAAAGTTTTTTGAGCTCAAGCGCTCATTTCCTTCCCAACAAGCTAATGTAGGGAGGACAACTTCGCTTCATTTTGGAAAATGGTCCTCCAACTAGAGGAATCTCTATTAAATATGGTGTACAAGGTAAACAATACAAGGGACCAAGATGTATTCGTTCACACCAAAGTCCGGATCAGTGTACCTGCTGCCAAAAAGTAATAGTACCTTTTTCTGATGCTCCTGAACCCGTCAAATGTCTTCAGACACACACTCTTTATTTATTAAGGCACGACCTTGTTTCAATCCATTCGTTTCAGAAATTTTATATCCTTTCATTATAGTCTGACGACTGTCTCTCGTGATCGTAATGAATAGTAGAAATTTAATTTAATTTCATATGGAACCGCGATGAGAGGAAAAAAGAAAATTGGAATGGTAGTGAAGGAACCGAACGACTTGATATGCAGGCTGAAATCACTCATAAACTCACCATCAAAAATCGGACGTAGAACTGTTCCGTGGTTTGACAAGATGTCCAAATAAGCCCTGATTTTCACTATTTCAGCGATTTTATCACTGGGACCACTAGACTACGTCCAGTATCTTTATGAATTCATTTTCTCCCCAGGATAGCTTGCAGAACTAATTGTATTCGCGATATTTGTATTCCACAACACTTGGTGAAAGGTTGCAGGAATGTTTGCGAGAGGTGAACGCGGACATCAGGACGAGTACGTTCAACAGAGAAAATCAGGTATTGCTTTTGACGATCGCCGTTAGAATTTTTTATTGAACCATATTTGTCAGCCTTACTTTGGAGCCCTAATTTTCATCCTAAATTAGACTGCACTCCGAACTCTAGGCTAAGGACCCTGAAAGACGGATACTTCTTCGTCTACATGCCTTCATTTGATTGATTCCAAAAATTGGAAAACCTCCGAGAAGGCAGAGTGGACGAAGTTGACGAAGAGTTTTCGAACCAGGGCTTCCTTTCGGTGACAAAGGTTACAGCAATGCCTGATGAGACATTTGTTATTAGAGTAGTCATACATTAATAAGAGCCTGAGGCGACGTAACGAGCACATATTGCTATTGTTCACTGTTATTGTTTCACTGTTATTGTTTTACCGATATATCTTGGTGTTATTTCCTTTTTCTTTCTTATTTCGGTGAATTCGCTTGCACAATGACAAGCTAGAAGGATCCGGAATGACTTGGAAAGGAAGCGAGTATTCAGAGTCAGCCCGACAAGCAGATGTATGTACTGCTATAAAAAGCGGAAATCACCTGATCGTAAGGGAATCGTTCCAGGCGTAGGTCGCAGGTGACATCGGTGATTAGTGCTCGAAATAGCGAAATCCTTCCGGTGTGATCGATTTGCACATTCGTCTGCATCTCATTCTCTCGAATGTTCATGTTGGCGCTGAAAGTAACTGAATGTGATGATGGGAGACAGTATTCCTCCACCTTTCCTGTGGTTTTTGTAAAACTCTATCCCAAACCGACTCATTTTGGGACATATAGTTTCGGTTACATTTAAATGTGAAGCGCTTCGATTATGCAACAGATCTACACAAGGATTTTCACATACTGACGCTCAACGGTGGATATTCAAAGCCTTCGAAGACAACTGGAAGGTCAAGGCAATTGGCCGTTAACTTAATAATTTCCAACTAACAATCCCGCGAGGAAGAAGAATTTTCAATGCCACAGCGTTTTTATACCGATCAGTTACGGGATACGTCTTTCGTCGCCTCGTCTTCTTTCTCTTGTGTGCTGCTCCCGCTTCCTTGAGGTTACTACACTGCCATCTTATCTCGGTGTAGAGCTCAATTTGAGGGCCTTCCATGCCACTATCGATCAGTCTCGTGAGTGTGACAATTTTCGCCCATCAGTCGACCTATCACCTGGGAGTGACGCTGGTATCGACGCCCTTTTCAGTTATTTCTAAGCTAGGCAAGGGTTTCAGACAGAAGAAATTGATACTGTCCACTAATTATATCTATCCCGAGGTTCAAAGACGAGAGAAATTGGAGATTGTTGAACTCTACAAGTTGTTACTTCCTGAATGACATCATCAGACATTCTCATCACTAGCACCGTGATGATATGCATTTAATTCATCGCTTAGCAAGGGCGCAGACGTTAGAGGCGAGAGTGACACCGGCGCGGTGGAGCGATCGATCCCCGCGTGGACATCCAAACCTTCCATCAGTTAAAGTGTGGTAAATTGGTAGCGCACTTTTCTGGGAATGTAGAGACACTGACTGGCACCTGCGATACATTGTATAGGCCAAATACGTATTCACCATGCCACTACGATTCTAGATGAAAGATGAATGCGAGAGCGGGTGCTCAGTGGACTTGTCAACGCCAACGTCTTGAACTTTTCCTTCACCTTTACATTTTTTGGTCGATACAGCACAACCGCCTTGGTGACTAATTGTAAGACCTTATGTAGTAGAACTTCCTGCTTCACTTGAAAGCACCCCTTTGACCCGAATACCGCTCCATTCTCGAAAGATGTTTTAACGTTTCGGCGTGGACGTCATATCGATTGCTGAAATCTGTTCCCCTGATATTCGTCTATATCTGATTGTTCATCTACCGAGTCGTCTTGTGCTAACTTTATCCAAGTCGAGAATTTGTGCACATACACCGATCGCCTTGCACCTCTTTTCATGAGACGAATGGACTCAACCCCCACTAAAGCGGATACTTAAGCTCTTCCGTTGACGTGCCCTAGACAAAGTTCGCCATTCAGGGGGAGCCGTTTCACCTCTCAGACAGCAATTCGCCTCGCTGGGCAGGATGATGTGATCTATACGTGCCACTAATGGATAAACGAGGAGAGAACACACGGCGCTGCGGCCGAAAAACGATGGCCGCCAGAGTGCACGAAAAGAATCGAAGCGAGGCCAGAGCGCATGCCTAATCTATTTTAGTTTTGCTCTTTTATGACAGTATTAATAGACGCTACTGACAGCTGCTCGATCGAGTAATCTATTCTCGACCGAGCTAATTAAGCCTTCTATCCTTTTGGGGTCGTGTAAATTGGTGCCAGATTTGTTTGGGAAAGTAAAGCCACTGACTTGGTATAGCGGCTGGCACAGAAAGTCATTGTATAGGTCAGATACGCAATCACCATGCTTCTACTCTTCTGGATTGGATGCGAATGCGCGGCGCATTCTTAGTGGACTGATCAGTGTCGGCCCCTTAACCTCTACGTCAATTTCGGTAATTTGAAATCAATCATTCAGGGACGAATCTCAGGTACTGTTCCTACTGGTGTTTCCTCAGTTACTTCCTAGACTCCAGGAAGACGAAATGAGAGCCAAGTGGGAAAGGATGTACATCCCGTGAGTGAATGAGCTTTGTATATGTAAATGCTACGCAGAGGGTGAGCCAACCAACCTAGAGAGGTGGATCTCGGAAAGAATTACATATCTATATTGATTGATATAATCATAGATTTAGTCAAAGGGTATGAAGAGAAGAAAGAGAAAGTGGAGCCTGAGTCCAACATTAAATCATGAGGAAATTTGAAAACCGATGAGTAACGTGAAGCTCCACGACGGAAGATTCGTTAGTTAGGACGCTTGTCCATGACTGATATCCAGGCGATCATTTCATTTTTAGGCTTCAAAGATTACCCACTTCTCGAAACTGAAATCACATTTCAAAAACTTATTTCGTTTCGGATTACCTGCCACATGTTCGATATGGGTGTTCCCTTTACCCATCTCAGATACTATTCCTACTTTAAGCACCTGGAGGCATATTCTAGATTCGATTCAGAGCAATTAAATATTTATGTGGTGACGTGCAGCAGCACCGATGGCGCACGTTGAGGATGGAGATGCTGAGTTTAAGTATGCCGCTGTGCACATGCAATCCATTAATGTATATGAAATTTGCAGGAGTCTCGGATGAAAATCCCCTAACGCCTGAAGTTGTGGAAATCCAGTGCATTTCGTCAAGATTCCCACCGTCGCTAAACTGCGGTCCTACATCTGTTAACCCAGTAACCCAGTCAAGGTAGCGATAAACACCAAGGGGTGGAAAATGCAAAAAAAAGTTGAAGTTTACCCGCTTACGCTGGCTTTCACAGCAACTTCAACGATCATAAAGATAAAATGGTGAAATAAAACGATCGTTGTAGGTCAGTGGTCATCCAAAGTCGTAGCGGCATGGTTATTGCGTGGTCGTATTGCAAAAAAAAACCCTGGATTTCATCGTCGGAAATTAGTTTGGTGCACACTTCTTCGACCCAGGTGGAAAGCGTGGAGGATCGACAGCTTCACAAAGCGGTTGAATATGGCGTCTCTTACCTTATTGCAGATCTTGCCAATCTTACAGCACTTACCTTATCCTTCACCGTCTAGACCTTGAAGTAGACTAAACAAGAACAGACTTATGGGCGGTTCTACTGTCCATATGTCTGTTCTTATAATTCATTTATTATTTTGCGAGCGATTACTACACAAAAAACCTCCGCGTCCTCCACAATAGACGTTTCCACAATCACTAACAGACTTTAGTTCAGACGTACATGCTTTTATTTGATCTGCTAGGGGCCCAAAGGGTTGACGTGATATTGCCTTGCCGAAAACGTCGGCTTGGAACAATTCGAAGTCTTTTGACTGAGCTACAACACCAAGACGTTGTGATGGTATTTGAAACTTTAATTAGAGGCCGGCATATTAACGTATTTTTAGCACCCTCTGGCTGAATTCGTGACTGACGCAGCTGCTTGCTTCAAATTTGCACAAAATTTCTTGAATTCCAAACGCGACCTACTAGTGAAACGCGGTGATAGCACGAGATCGCCCTTCGCTACTGTAAGGCCCGGGTTATACTTCATCGCCCGCCGCCGCCCGTCGCCGCCCGTCAACAACAACGTATTCCAGACAACTTGTCATTACAATAACAAATATAACTAGTCTTGTAAATGAAAAAAAAACTAAGAACAATAAACAAACAAACATTATTGAAGCTTTAGGATAACGTAAGAACAACAGACCGAAGGAACACTTGCAATCAGGCCAGTGCCGTCATTATATCCGGAAACAATTATAATGACAATTGTTATGTTGTTATATATGTTATATGTTATATGTTATATATGTACATATGTTCTCTCAAACAAAAATGTTCCAGTTCCCTTGAATCGCTAATCCCCGTCCGTCGCCGTCCGCTGCCGTCCGCCATTAGTATGCCCCGGCCCTAAGAGGTGTTTTCGAACACGTGTATTAATATGATTAATCTACTGGATCCTTAGTGGAATGATGGATATGTGGCACGTGGAAGAATACAGAAGTGGCCTGAAGTGTGAGCCTTCTTGATAGGCCTGCTAGGCACGCACGCCGGAGAAATTCTTCTTAATAAGCCTGCTTAGCACGGATTCCGGAAAAATGTTTGGCAACTATATTTATTCATATGGGAATTTATTAATTATATGGGAAGCTTCCAAGAGGCAGACAACAAACAAGGAGAGGCGATCTGCTTTTCGTGACAAAAACGACAATGTGCTCATTGTTTGAGTCGGAGAGGATGACAGCAGTATTGAACCCTGTAGCGGAAATGGGAATTTTGTGCAAAAAACCGCTATGGTTGAGAAGTTCGAACACTCCGTAGCTTCTCCGAAAAGGAATTCAATTCCCTTTGATTTTTCAAGGGTAGAAAGCTTACATGGAACAGGTCGGATCGATCGCTCGACCGTGCCGGTCTCAGTTGCGTCTCTCACCGCAGCAACGCGCCCACCCAAAGTTTCCCCCACTGGATAGTGATTTCTATGAGAAGAAACACTAATGAGCACCGTTGAGGGAAAGTGGTGCAGTTAAAGACAATAGAGATTTAGTCTGAAAGAATATTTGTGTGAGACGTACTTGTTGTAGACAAGAAGATCCGGCTTCCAAATTAAATCCGACGGCACATGAAGCGATTTTACGCCTCCAAACTCCTCAGGTTTCCAGGTGAGAAACTCGTCGTACCAGTACTGAAAGTATCGTAGTAAAAGAATTTGTATGCGTAGAAAGCGGTATTTTCTCAAGAATCTGACATGGGATCGGAGGTAAATTGCCAGAGCATTCACCTGTTTTTGCTATTCTATTCCACAAATTACTTTATCATATTAGTTCTACTTCCTCCGAGTAGTTAAGCTGTGGAGAACTGTCCATAACTAGTGATTTTAATCGTTTACCCAAGCTGTTAGACTGTCATTTGAACTCGTTAATCCACTTAATCATGATTTTTAAAAACTTGTGTTCATCGTTGACTGTTCATTGCTTTATGGTTGTTTTGTTAAATGTATCGCTGTTAAGCATGACTTGTTTATGTAAAATGAATAAATAGAATTTTAAGCTAGCGGTGGTTTCCCAAACCTTCGTCCAACAAAATATTCGGATACAGGGAATTTTGATGTTTTCTGAACGGCTTACGGTTAGATGAAGGTCTAACTCTCAGAGTGGAGCGCCCACGAAAGTATTGCAGGAAAACTCTACGGAGTAGTCTACATTCCTTGAATATGATGTTGTAATGGTGGTACTAGGTTCTTCGAAAAAATCGCATCTCAGGCGGGATTCGAACCCGCGTCTAACCGGGCTGTGCTGTAACCATTACAACATCATATTCTATGGTAGTATACATAATATAATAGTAACCCGCAAAAAGCGGTAATAAAACTAGAACGATAATCTTAGAAATGCTTTCAGCTTAACTGGTGCAATGCCTCGCCGGCTCGAGCCGTCATTACGGATGAGTGCTGGAAGTAAAAGCCTTCAGGCTTAAGGAAGGTGCTAGGGGAGCGCAAATGACCGTCGCAGTTGGAGAGGAGAGCCGTCGTATCAGTATCATACTGGTTGATGCACAGCCCCGGTTAGGCGCGAGACGCGTGTTCGAATCCCGCCTGAGATGCGAATTTTCGGTGAACCTAGCACCACTATTACCACATCATATTCTAGTATACATTATGGTAACCCGCAAAACACATACACCGAACATTCCTCTACGACTCTGAATGGAACACGAATGGTCGTGGTGTGTCCTCAGTGGACTGGTCAGCCTTTTACGATTACGTTTTTCCTTAACTCCTCTCTTCAATACATTGGCGTAGTAGGATCTATTGTGTGGAAATCTTCGCAAAGTAAAACCACATCAAAAACCTCATTAGTTGATCATTGTTCTCATTAGAAGCACAACAATTGTCTACATTTTCAGCCTGACAATAACGGGGCCTCACAAAACGGTAAGTTGATGAGCTTCATCGTATGTAATGATTAGTTTTTGCCCACAGCCTCCAAGATTGTCCTTGGGTGGGGACATCTTTCGCCTTATTTCAGAACCGCTGATTTTGAGCTTGATTGATGGTCAGACCACTGTTCTTTGGCTCTCAATACGTGACGGAGTTATTTATGAACTATGTTGCTAGCATTAATGTTCATGTTTGTGTGAATCGCTTAGCTGCAACGCGCCCAAAGATGTTTCTGCAGTATACTCTTCGACATATGATCATGCATCTGATGATATTTAATTTTTCTACATTTTTTGATCCAGCAAAAATGGAATACATCAAAACATCGAACAGGGTGACAATCAAAATAAGCAACGCTAACCAAAATAACACGAATGACACATCTTATCCGTTTCTTCTATCCCATTCGAAATTAACCCAAATTAAAAAAGGTAGTTTTAACGTCATTATCCATTTTATCTTTCTCTGAATTATTTGGCTGTAGTCGTCACTAGCCTGACCAATGAGCTATCGTTGGACGAATAACTAGCTAGAGTTGAGGGTTGGTAGAGATGGTGTTTCAGCATCGGATCAGGTTAGGTTTCAAGGTTGCTAAAGTATTATATTTCAGCCTACTTCGCTAATAACCCAAGCTCAAGATTTCTATGAAGGTTTTGGTTTTATGATGGACTATAATAAATGGCGGAATGATGTTTGATGTGTTTTAGTTCCTATGAAACCATTCCCTCTTGCTAATGAGACCCGGAATGGGCTCTATATTTCGATTTGTATTCCCTGGCAATTTTACTCCTTGCAACAAACTACTGGCTCATTTCGTGCTTCACCGAAAAAAAGAGGGGCCCCACTTGTTTGATTTCTTATACTCCCTGTCCTCCATACTCCAACGAAGAATCCCAAGCGAGGACGTTTTGAGAGATGGTAGAGTTCGCTCGAGGGCGGCTATGAGCGAAGTTTTGGGCGCTTCACTTGCATGTGCAATTAGATAAAATTGGCCTTTTCGTTGCCGAGTGCGAAAACTGCAGACGTCTGTCGACGAGACGTCGTCTGCTGCTTTCAGGCTGCAGCGACACGTAGCCATCACAATAATGGTCTTTTTAGAAATGAGTGAAAAGTGTAATGAACACACATCTACAGGGTGCGCAAGCTAGTTCCGAACAAATTTCAATTCAAATTTCCCGCCATACCGTAACATCGTCAGAGGTCCCGATTGGCATAGTGCAAGTCAAAATCCTCTAGTTTGTAGTGATACCCTCATAACTGTCTGAATGCTTCTCAATTGTGCGGAGTACGACAGAAGAGCCGCAATCATCGAAGGCATTCGCGCCGCACAGCGGCGGAAATCTTTCGATTCCTACTTGAGATTGACGGCTTACGATCTTTTGGCAAAGTACAAGACTTCCGAAGAAGCATCTGCAATTCCATCGAGGAGAACCCCATTGCGAGAGCGTGTTTCAAGAACCGCAGAAGTCATGGAACGGGCTCAGGAGCTGATCTTGGACGACCCGGGACAATCGCTGAGGAAGTTAGCGACAGTTTTCAGAGTTAGTCAAAGTTTCTGTACATGCGTGAACTTCTGAAGCTCCTCCTCCTTTGTCGTGTTCTATTCAAATCGGAATGCGTAGTTGGACCAAATAGCCGCAAGACCTACGAATTCATGAAAACTAATCCGGTTGAAATCTACATCGTTCGATAGCACTAACTGAGTACATTAAAACGTAGAAATAGCAGTTCAAAAGAGCACCAACAAAAGGAGAAAATCGCTGTCAAACGTTTCAGCGAAAAATTTGGCTCGGGGCCAACAGCTTATAAAAAGTTACGGAAGCTCTCTGAGCCTGCCGTGTCATATGTTTCTCAAAGTGGACTAGGTCTCTTAGAGGATCCTTGAATGTGCTAGTATGATC
This sequence comes from Nippostrongylus brasiliensis, assembly GCA_030553155.1. Lineage (NCBI taxonomy): Eukaryota > Metazoa > Nematoda > Chromadorea > Rhabditida > Heligmosomidae > Nippostrongylus > Nippostrongylus brasiliensis. Next base: position 16,476,944 of record CP130736.1, read on the forward strand.
TCGTTTAGCCTTTGAGCTACAACCCGCCAAAGTTGGAGGAAATTACGTGCGTTTTGTGAAATTGCATGGATCACCATGTTCAGGTCCGAATATCTGCCGAATTTTTCGAACTGAGACGCTGCTTTTTCTATTGTGCTACGTAGTTGATGACATAAAATGTTGAAAATGAAACAAATTCTTCTGTACTAATCGCATTTTCTTGAAAAGCGAAGTTAAAAAATGAAAATTTTCATTTTGTGAAAATATTCAAAAAGCTTCAAAATTTCCTCTAGAATGGTGTGTTAGGTGTCAAACGAACAGAAATGATGCAGTATATTCAAATTTGACAAAAACTCAACAAAAAGAGGTCAAATATATGTATATTTTTACAAATAATTGAGTTTCAACAAAGTAATTCAAAAAAGGCGCTTTTGAACGCTCCTAAACCCTGTGGGCGGTCCTTTGACAACATTTTTAAAGTTTTTTGTCAAATTTGAATATACTGCATCATTTCTGTTCGTTTGACACCTAACACACCATTCTAGAGGAAATTTTGAAGCTTTTTGAATATTTTCACAAAATGAAAATTTTCATTTTTTAACTTCGCTTTTCAAGAAAATGCGATTAGTACAGAAGAATTTGTTTCATTTTCAACATTTTATGTCATCAACTACGTAGCACAATAGAAAAAGCAGCGTCTCAGTTCGAAAAATTCGGCAGATATTCGGGCCTGAACATGGTGATCCATGCAATTTCACAAAACGCACGTAATTTCCTCCAACTTTGGCGGGTTGTAGCTCAAAGGCTAAACGAGATCATACTAGCACATTCAAGGATCCTCTAAGAGACCTAGTCCACTTTGAGAAACATATGACACGGCAGGCTCAGAGAGCTTCCGTAACTTTTTATAAGCTGTTGGCCCCGAGCCAAATTTTTCGCTGAAACGTTTGACAGCGATTTTCTCCTTTTGTTGGTGCTCTTTTGAACTGCTATTTCTACGTTTTAATGTACTCAGTTAGTGCTATCGAACGATGTAGATTTCAACCGGATTAGTTTTCATGAATTCGTAGGTCTTGCGGCTATTTTTCAGCGATGACGTCACCAGAAGGAGGGGCGAGGGGCGGAGCGTCGGGGAACGCACTCTCTGGCTGGCCTGTCAACGACGAGGAAATCGATGTATACGATGCAATCAATGGATGAAAATTTTTGACAGATTTGTACTCAGCGCATCATTTCCGTTAATTTGATACCTAATGCACCATCCAAGGATGAATTTGAAACTTTTAAACCAGTTTTTTAAAATTGTGAAAATTGAAAATTCCATTTTTCAGCTTCAATTTTCAGAAAAACGGGAACATTTGAAGAGGGTTTTCTCATTAATTCGCACTTTTCAGCAGCAACTACGTAGTATAACAGCAAAAGCCGCGTATTTCTACGAAAAATTGGGCAGACATTCTGCCCTGAACATAGCAATATATGCAATTTCACAAATGGTGACAGAGAGAAATCGATATTTTGAAAAAATTTTCAGCTGTAGATAATTTATATACCAAACGATAGAGCTCAAGCTGCTGAGCTCAAGTATACGTATATTTTTACAAACTATTAAGTTTCAACAAAGTTACAACTCAACAAAGTAACCTCACTTGCCTACTTTGGCCGAGTTTTTGGAAGAAGCCAGGACAATCTGGGGATGGTTACCTATGGCATACTACCCTAGAGTGGCTACTCTGTTCAACACAGAAGAGCAGCCGTAGAAAATTGCTTGGGAACTGAGATACGGGAGTTCGAATTTGGAAGATCGTTGCTGGAGTAGCGGTGAACACCGTTGAATGGGAAACTCGTCCGCGGCAACGCGACGTCGCTTCGCGAAAATCGCCATATTCGGCTAACTAAAAGGGTTTCAGGTAAGATTTCTATACCGTTCGATAGAGCTTGAGCTGCTGAGCTCAGCCATGTGCTCGGTTTCGCAGAATGTTGAATTCTAAGGAAGTTATTCAGAAAAGACGAAAAAGCCGATTTTTTTCGGCTTTTCCGTGAAAATGGCAATTCTTATGGCCAGTACTGTAGTTCCGAACAAATTTCAATTCAAATTTCCCGCCATACCGTAACTTCGTCAGAGGTTCCGATTGGAATAGTGTGTCAAAGTCAAAGTCCTTTAGTTTGTAAAGATACCCTCATAACTTTCTAAATACTTCCCACTAGTCGGTGGTACAACAGAAGAGCCGCAGTCATTGAAGGCGTTCGCGCTGAACGCACAGCGGCGAAGATCATTCGATTCCTCGGATACTCGAGATCGACGGTTTACGATCTTGTCGCGAGGTACAAGGCTTCCTGAGAGGTATCTGTAACTCTGGCGAGGAGAACTCATGTTTCAAGAAATATAGAAGTCGTGGAGCGGGCTCAGGAGCTGATCTTGGAGGACCAGGGACAATCAATGAAGAAGTTGGCGACAGTGTACGGAGTTAGTGAATGTTTTTGTATATGCATGAATTTCTGAATCTCCCCTCTTTCGGGTTCCATTCAAAGGTTTCGTGAATGCGTAGTTGGATCACGCAATCACTTGCGAAGACCACCCGCTGTACTATGTCAGTGTCGTTACCTTCCCAGATAAGTGCGTCACCAATTTACGCGCTCCCAGGAAGCTCTGGTTGTCTGCGTGGGAATCGATCGCACGACCGCTCCGGCGTCAGCAGCGCTTCTTGCCCCTGCACCACTCCTCCCTTCAACACGAGTCGTTGTATGGGTACC